>JANXHW010000003.1:63682664-64940164 GCA_026170595.1 Plestiodon gilberti rubricaudatus | reverse complement strand
AAGTGTGGTAAACAGCATATTGAATTTCAGCTAAAGGTGAATTATGAAACAAATACTGCAGAGTGTGGAGAACAGATTGGATTAAACTCTCACTTCTCTGAAGGGGAGAAGAAGTGTCAGTCACATGCTGCCATGGGCAACGGACTCCTTACTTATTTCCAAAGGCAGAAGTATTAATAGGATCATGCACTCTTTTACTGCTGATCAACCAATCCAGAATCATTACAGCTCCCTGGTTCTTTTCTAATATAGGATTGGTTCAGACAATACTCCACAGCACAATCCTATGCATACCTACTCGGAAGAAATTCGTATTGTCTTCAGTGAGACTTACAGTGCAATTTTGACCAACTTTACAGGGCCGGTGCAACTGCAATGCAGCCCCAAGGTAAGGGAACAAATGTTCCCTCACCTTGAAGAGGCCTTTGTGACTGCCTCCACGCTGCAAAATGCAGTGTGTGCCCTGTTGGCACAGCTGCATCGGTGCTGGAAAGTTGGTTAGGATTGCGCTGTTATTCCCAGGAAAAGAATATATAGGATTGCAGCCTAAGATGCCCATTCTAATAATGGGGGGCATGTAGTCTTCCCCCACTTGGTGTGCTGTTCTGCGACTGACAAATTGCTTGGGGCGGGACAGTACATCCTAACAACCTCACACTGTGTGGTTTAAATTAAATATGTAGTATTTAACAGGAGCAAGCTGCAAAAAGTAGTCAAACGGTGGGTGGGGGTGGGGGTGCAGAAGCTTTAGTACTTTTCCCTGCTGCAGTTTTGAACTTGATCATGCCCAGCTCCATGCGCTATTTTTAGTTGAAAAAAACTTCAACTGAAAGCCAGTTACAGTGTTTCTCTGACTAAAAATAGCACATGGGTGGGGTAGGGATCAAAGCCACAGCAGAGGCACAGTACTAAAGTCCCCTACTGGGTCATAGTTTCTCCATTTTTTGCAGCCCCCCCCCCGCTATTTATAAATAAAACTAACCCCCATTGGACCACATTGCGCAATTAGGCGCACATCTAGTTTGACCTTTAAAGTAATCACCTTCTCTCTTTAACAACTTCGAAACTGCTGGTGGATGAAATCAATTAAGTCTCATTAATGGGCAATTAGCAGCAGCCAGAAGCCCTTAAACCCTGTGTTTGTCCCCATCCAATAGGAATGCATAGTGATCATAAACTTTGCATAGGTTAGGGTGAGGAGGAAAAGTTTGTTTGATGGAGCTCATGCTGTATGTACAAAGCAGCATTGGCTTGGCTGTGACCAGAAAACAGGACAGATGTTTAATTTAACCTTGGGCGAATGTTTGCCCAGAACCAAGGCAGCCCACCTGGGCCTGAGCATCCACACCGGCTTGTGAATCTTGACAGGCTTGCCCTTGCTATGCACTCCACCACCCCCACCCCACCCCACCCCACCCCACTTCAGCCTCCAACTGAAGCCTTCTGGGAGTGAAGGCTTCTAGGATGAGCAAAATGCATCATCGTCCCACCCCTCCGGGGCATGCTAGCAATGCAACTGGATGCCATGATGAATGCTATTTGACCGAGTTTAACATCTCTGGTCTAGACTGTCCCTAAACAGTAAACCTGAGGGTCTCTGTGGCTACATATAAGATATGTTTAGATTTCAGTTGTAAGGGGGTCCGGATCGGGGACCCCGGCAGTGGGGTGTCAAGGGCCAACCCCAAGTTTTGGGGGGCATCAGACTCTGGGGAGACCTCCAGGCCGAACCCACAGGGGCGTATCAGGATGCCTTAGAAGAGGCCTCAGAGGGACCCCAGGGGAGGGGGTTGCCGCACCCAATTCCTCCTCCTGGAGCCGGTTGCAGGAGGCTTGCCTGACTGTCGCTCCTATTCTCCAGCCAGCCTGCTCGCAACTGAATCATCCTTGGCCAGGCATCCCTTATATACCCCTCCCAGCTCCCTGGTCCTGCCTCCCCAGACTCTGATCCAATCCCACCACGTCTGCCTGACAGGCAGGGGTGAGTCTCTCTTCAGGATCAGCACCGTCCTGGATTCCGTCCTTGATGCCGGCATCTGCTGGGAGCCACCACCGGGGCCTGCATTGGCCAGCTGGGCTACGGGTCCACTGCCCCTCGGTGGCTCTCTGCCAGTCCCTGGGTGCAAGGGTTGCTCAGCTGGGTCGAGGGCGCCCTATTCCGCTGGGTGGCGATGGCCCCCGTCCAGGTGCGGGGTCGGCGCCTGCAAGTCTGGCCTCTCCCCCGCTGTCTCTGCCTCGGAGGGCATCGCGCTGCTTGGGAGACCTCCTGTTGACCACGGCAAGATGCCGCGGTTGCTGCTGTTGCCTGGTTCCCGTGCAGCGTTCCGGGTAAGTACGGAGCTCGCCTTGAGTCCCGGACATCAGTGTCACCAAACAAGGACATCATCTGGGCTGAAAATGTATTCTTCCTGAATACAAATGTGAGAAAACCTGTGGTTCCCCAATTCTTGCTCTCAGCCATGATCAGAGCTCTGTATATACACAGAAAACCAGACACAAACCAAACACAAGAGGATGAATCTGCTGATCTATTCAGGATAGTCACTGCATTGTTGCTTTAACAGAACCCAGATGCTTTCCTTTTATTGAGTTAAGCAATAAACCTGTTTGGTTCCTTCTCATGCCATTAATTTTATTTTAAATGCACTTTTCAAAGCAGCAGCTGGAATACACTGGAGGCAGTCTCTTTTGTGACTGTTTAAAAATAGGACAGAAGAGAGCACATTTCTGAAAAGAGGTTTAATAGAATGTAAGAGATGAACAAGAATTTAGTTCTGTTTGCTGTACATGTTCTGTACGGGCCAAAGGACATGTTATGTGGGACATTCATGATTGATTGACCCCCCTTTTGTTTAAGTGAAATGTAGCTGCCAATTTGTTTGGAGAAGTGGGAGGGAAGGGGTATTTAACCCTTTCCCTGTTTTTCCAATCAAACCCCTGTACTCCATGGGAGATTTGTTTTTAAATCAGAAAAATAGCATTAAACACCTTGAGTGGCATCCAGAGGTTTCTGTTAGCAGAAATGCTCTTGCCCAGGGCACTGAGCAAGGTTGAGATGCAGAGGAAGTTATTCTGTTCCGGAGTCGTCGCTTTGCGCTAGCAGAAAATGCTACACAACATGGTGCATTTCCTTTTGCACAAGCTGCCGTCCCAACTCTAAGCTTACCCAGATGATTCCAGTTATCTGAGTCCCTCTGGTTTCAGACCAGGTTATGGGACTAACACAGCCTCCATCATTCTGATTGATGACTTACCCTGGGACTTTGTATGTCCCTCTTGGTTTGCTGGACCTGTCAGTGGCCTTTGGTACCACTGAACATAGTACCCTTCTGATCTGCCTGACTGGGATGGAGCCGATGGTGGTTCTGCTCCTACCCATTAGGTTGGTCTCAGAGAGTAGCAACAGGAAACTGCTGCATGACCTCATGGCCTTTGGCCTGTGGGGTTCCACAGGGATCCATCTTGTTTCCCATGCTCTTTAAATCTATCTACTGTATATAGATCTATAAATCTAGCTAGATCAATCAACCAACCAACCAACCAACCAACCAACCAACCTCTCTCTCTCTCTCTCTCCATATACCCCCCTCCCCGGCTGTGGAACTCTCTCCCCCAAGAGACCCAATTGGCTCCAACATGGTCTGTCTTTAAGTGAACAGTGAAAATGTTTCTGTTTTGTTCAGCCTTTTCTTAAGTTCTGTATTGGTCATTTATTTTGTTTGCTTAGGCTGATTTGTTGTCTTGTTGTCGCTGATTGATTGTTGTTATATTGTTCTAAATGCTGTTGTGATTATTAGATTGCCAATTTTATCTGTAATGGGAGCGAAAGGCAGCATAGACATTTTAAAAATGAATAAGCTGAAAAATTCTTTTTTCACTGGGATGAGCAACACTATCACTAAAACGCCTTCCATAAGCGTCATTGTGGATGCCGCCCTGCATCACTGTTGCTGCTCCAAATAAATTGGCATCCTCCTGAAACCATATTTCAGTTCTTAAAAAAAACAAAGCAAAACAAAACAGAACAACCAATGTAGGGAAGTATTGTGGCTGCATTGATTCACAATGCCATATCACAACATGTGGGTGTTGTTAAATGGTATTTTAAACAGGCCTGAAAGCCGTAATTGATTAAGCCATGATGATTAATTGGAGTGATTAATCAAGTTAACGTGGGACTTAAATTGGAACTATGCCCTGTGTGAAAGGATTTCAGTGCTATAAGCAGCAGCAAACAAAGGCTTAATTCACCCATGGAAATTGCTGCACAGTCACTTTTTCAAACACAGCCATGGTCTACATTGCAAGACATTTATATGAAGAGATTCCCTTGACAGTTTGGACTACAAGCTCTCTTTTTTGTGGTTTCCATTGCCATGGTGAAAACTGCCTGAATCACAAGAAGGAAGCCAAGGCCAACCCGAGACCTCCTGGCACTGGAAACAACATGCCTCATTACCCGTCACTCCATTACCCATCACTCTTCTCTCCTCCACACTTCCTCTTCTGCTCCATTCTCATTTTTCTTTTTGAATCCAGGGAGTGGGAGGAGGAGCAGTGGTGGCAAGCAGGTGGAGGCAGGTTCTCCCACCAATCCTCAGGTGCTTTCATGGATGGGACATCCCTCAGGAAATTTCTTTGCACAATCATTTGATTTTGTCTGTAAACCGCTTTGTGAACTTTTTTTGTTGAAAAGCGGTATATAAATTTATATAAAAATATATTAAAAAATGGTTGGTTACATGAAGCTACCTCCATGCAACTGCATTTCACGATGACCACATCCCCCTTTGGGCAAGTGAGCTGGGCCTCACTTTTGATTCAAGCACAGAATCTAATAGGGTTGGAAAAAGTAACAATGGAAGAACTAACCCAACCATCTGCTATAGCTTCTAATGCTCAGTCTAAAGCAGTGATGTAGATTTGAGTCTATTGGCTCCGACTTGAGTCCGACTCAAGTTGCATCAATTACTCGACTCGAGACTTGGAGCCTTTTACGATAAGTCAAACTTTAAGTCCCTATACATTACCATATCAGCTGCTGTAAACCAGGAAGAAGGCATGTGCAATGCTGAAGACAAGGAAGGCAGGCACAAACGCAGCGGAGATGGTGGGTGGAAGTGGAGGGGGTGATAGAGAAGGCAAGGCTTCTTCAGTTCTTAGCATTTGGGGGATTCAAGCACGAGGGTGCACTGACGTTGCTGGCGCAGGGCAGGGGGGGCGGACCGCCAGAGGGTGACGTGCGCAGAAGGGTGACACGCGCACCTGCGCGCGTTGCCCTCTGCTGCGCGCGTCGCCCTCCAGAGGCTCCGAGGCCGGGAGAAGGCCTCAGAGTGTCCGCTTGGGCCGGCGCTTGTGGGCCTTCTGACGAGGCTCACTGCATCACAACGTAATTTATACCTTTTTTCGTGCATGAGCAGACCGTTCCTGAGGGAAAAGGGCAGCCCTTTTCCTTGCCCTTTTCCCTCAGGAACAGTCTGCGCATGCGCGAAAAAGGTATAAATTACGTTGTGACACAGTGGGCCTCGTCAGAAGGCCCAGGACAGCCGGCCGGGGAAGACGTCCCCGAGCTGGCTGCAACGAACAAACGAATGGTACGAGGGGGCAGGTGCGCGGAGGCACCCGGGGCAGCGGCCCGTTGGGTCGCCCCGAAAAAATCACGATGCGTCTTAGCGGCCACGCCGAAAATTAATATAAGGGGGTGTGGGGGGTCACTAGGGTGACGCGCGCACCCCGCCCTGGGGGGACTAGTGACACTGCTGCGAGGGTGGGAGGGACGGACTGCTCCCCCCACACCAGCACAGCACCCACCCGTTTCCCCCATTAAATAGATAGTGACTCACGACTCGTGACCAAAGACTTGGGACTTGGGGGCAAAGACTTGGGACTTGGAGTCAGAGACTTGATCCACATCCCTGGTGTAAAGCATCCCTAGCCTAGCCTCCACTGTCCAAACATTCCTTGATAGTCTCAAAGGAAGCAATTTCACTATCTGTTTGGACATGCATCTTACATTGCGATGCTGAGCTGCCCTTACAGTTGGGAAGCAATGTATTAAAACAGCTCTGGGTTCTGTTTTGGTGATTCTCCAAAGGAAAAGAGTTTCATAACTGAGGAACAGCCACATCACAAAGGACACATTTCCTTTTTGTGCTCTTGTCACAGAGTCGCAGGATGTGGGTGCTTATGTTTGGAAGGCATTCTTGGTAATGTAGACTCCAAATCATTTAGGACATTATAGATTAAAACCAATTCTTTGAATCATTTTGAAAGGCTACTGGGAAGGCAGTGAGAATCCTGGAGCTTCTGAAGACTCGTTACTATAAATGAGGGCCCAATCCTATCCAACATTCCAGTGCCAAGGCAGCCATGCCAATGAGGCATGCCAGGCAGTCAAGAGCCATGCCATGGGGCATGTCAATAGGACGTGTGCTGCATCCTGCGGTGGGAGGGGGGCAGTCATGGAGGCCTCCTCAAGGTAAAGGAACATTGTTTCCCTTACCTCGAGGCTGCACTGCGGCTGCATCACCGCTGAAAAGTTGGATAGGATTGGGCCCACAGTTAATGTACTCCTAGTGATGTCTCCTCCACCAGGATATATGATGCTGCGTTTTGCTACAACCTCTGAACCTCCCTCAAGGTGAAAAAGGTAGGAATTTGATTGCCGCAAAGTCCAAACGAAAAGTGTCACAACTTTCTTCTTACTACTGACCAAGCCTATTCCACAATTGTGTCCATTTAGAGAAACAGCAGCCCTTCAGCCCATGTGTGTGTGCGCCATTCACTAATGGGCTGGTGATGTAATGCACTCAGAGTGACTTGATCGCACCAGGTTGCCAGTCTGAGTTGCTCCTGTATTGATTTCTCAAGGAATTTCATGTTCTTCAGATGGATAATTGCATCTCTTCCTTCCTCCTTAGCAGATTTTGCTTTCAAATCAACCGTTCTAGTAGGTTTGGCCATCATGTAATACAGTATGTGGGCTACATTCTGGCACTTCTGTGTGGCCCATGGGTTCTTTTTACAGACCTAATAATCACAGATGTTTGATGTGCTTAAAAAAAACATACATTTCTAGCCCTCACTGTTAGAAACAGATGCTCAAACATTTCCAGGGCTGAGAAACAAGAAAGTGATTCTCATGGCCTCTAATGTTCATATAAATGACTGGCAAATAATGGCAATCATATGTAATTAAAATATGATAAAATTATTATGTTGTCATCAGTCTGTCATTCTTCTCAGAGTAGTAGGTGGTAAACAACGTGTGACACAATAGATTTCACAAACATAGAAAACAATACAGCTGCACCAATAACCATAAAATAGGTCAAAATCAGTAATGCTCAAATTATGAAGAGAGAAGTAGAGAGACTCTTAATTAAATCCACAAATCCCATCCCTTGCCCCCCCCCGAGGCCAGTCCTACCATGAAGTAGGGTGAAGCAGCCTGCTTCAAATCCTGCATCCTGCTGGAGCCAGGATGGTGTAGTGGTTTGGGAGTCGGACTTAGACCTGGAAGATCCAGGTTCAAATCCCCGCTCAGCCACGAAGCTTCCTGGGTGACCTTGGGCCAGTCACTATCTCTCAGCCCCACCTACCTCACAGGGTTGTTGTGAGGACAAAAAGGAGGGGAGGAAATATGTACACCACTCTGAGCTCCTTGGAGGAAGGGTGGTATAAAATGTGAAAAAAATAAAAAAATAAAATAAAATAAATAGTAAATTGTGGGCCAGTTTTCAGAGGCAACATGGCAGCCCACTCAGCATCCCTCTCACCAAGAATGGCCTATAGAGGGAGGAAGGTGAAATGGCACTGACCTGCTTTTCCTCATGCCTTTCTTTCTTTCTATTGGGAAGGGGAAGAGATGTGAAAGAAAGAAGGACGGAAGGAAGGAAGGAAAGAAGGAAGGAACTGGCAGTGTGATTTTGATGGGGTGTGTGTGTGCCATTTGTTGTTCCAGTTCAGGCAGCAAAATACATGGACCAACACTACTTGCCCCCACTGGTTTTCATAAAATTATCACCCCCCTCAGTGTAAACTTCTAAAAATAGTAGCTAAGGGGGCCACCACAAAAATAAGGGAAATGATGTGACCTCAGGGGTTAAGCAGGTCAGGCATTGGCCAAGAACCCATTTCCTTCAGAGAGCCCACTTGGCCAGGTTGAACCCTGAGCCCTCAGTAGCAGTGGCACGGCCCAATGAGCCATCATGGGAGTGTCATGGGTCCCTGATGCAGGGGCCCCCTTGCCCCCCCCCGTAATCCAAGCACTAAAAATTGGATGAAAAACACAGCTGCCGCCATATGGAACTAGAGTTTATCCTCGGAAAACAGAGGTGGGAATTACTACATCTTCTTCTTCTAGCTTCATATGTCTCAGTCAAAATCTTGATGAGACATTGGCTACATCTTGCAATAGAGGTTGTCCTAGTATTTGTATACTACCTGTAATCATTATCCAAAATCTTGTAAACCCAGTAACTGGCCTGTTCTCAGAAACATTGGACAATGTACACTCATCCACCTGAGGCTGGGTGTGGCTCTCTAAGCCTTTGTTTAGACAAAGGAACTCAATTGCCAAGTACAAAATCTGCAGCTTGGCACGTATCCCAGTAAAGCACACACAGCATTATGTCATTAGGAGGGACAATTACACAGATTCTACTGTAATTTTAAAAAGCATTCTTTTCTGTCAGAACAGAAGGGAGGGGTGCATGCAGGGACATAGAACATTATGTTCAGTAGGCTGCCAGGACAGTTGCCAGGACACAGGTACCGGTGTCAAAACAAAGGAGCTTTGATTTGTAAGTCACAACATAATAGCATGACAATATAGCTCTGTATTATATTGTTTTTTCAGTGTTCATTTGCTATTGACAGACAGACCAATAATCTGTGATCCATTTTTTAAAACCACCCAGGGTAAGTGGTTATCATGACATCCTGTGGCAAAGATATTTGTTGCATGAAAAACAAATAAACAAACTTGCTTATGTTTGACCTGAATCTCAGCAGCCCACCAATATCATTGGATGACCCCAAGCATGCCACACTGGGGGGGGGGGAGACTTGTTGGGCACAGGCCCACATGAGGGCCCACCTGGGATGAATTTGGCCCTGGGAACTGCTAAACAAGGCACATATAGAAGTATAAGAACATCTATATTCAACTGTATATTTTTGAATGTTTCTGTAGTATGCAACTCTCGAGCAGCAATCCTTGCCCTGCCCTACAGCAGAGCAAGTGGCTGGTAGAAGGGGGGGGGGATTATGAGAAGCCAATGAACTGCTGCTGTGGCCATGTGAGGTGAGCCATGGAGGGACCCCCACCCGCATGCAATGGGAAGGGGGCGAGGGTCCAGAAGAACACGGCACTGACCCTGACCCCATTCTATTTTCTGGAAGGAGAAATAAATCTATGCTCTGCACTGTACATCTTTTTTTTTATAAATGTCTTGCTATGTTCCAGCTTAAACATCTTCCTGCCCCCTCCCCCAATGTTAAAGCATTTTAGTCTTTTAAAGTCTTTCCTTCTGGAAATGTATGAACGCGTTTACTCTCTGAATGAAACTGTGCTTATGTAGTTTGG
Organism: Plestiodon gilberti rubricaudatus; assembly: GCA_026170595.1. NCBI lineage: Eukaryota > Metazoa > Chordata > Lepidosauria > Squamata > Scincidae > Plestiodon > Plestiodon gilberti. The sequence goes on along the minus strand of JANXHW010000003.1, from coordinate 64,930,575 downwards.
ACCTAGGTTCTTCTCTCCACCGCTGTAAACACTACAAAAAGAGTGATGGTGTGAGACACGGAGTGGATTTCTCCTTACTTTGGTAAAAAAAAAGTAAATAAATTACCCAGCATTTCACCCCTGGAGTCTCAAGCAGGGTTTTTTACTCTGAAAATCAAAGGATGGAGGAGATCACCATTTATATCCAATGTAATGTCCTGTCAAGAATATGGCTGGCTGATAGGTTGCCAACCTTCCAGAATCAGTCTGGAGTCCAGGAATCAGCATCAATTTTCAAGTGACTACTGAAAGTGATCATGGAGATTTGAACAGGAATTCCTGAAATTCCTCCAGGAATTTTCAACATTGCATCTTGCTGGAAGACAAATCTTCAAGATTAGGTTTAGTCAGAGTTGGCAGCCCTGCCAGTAAACATGATCTCAACTGGTCTGGAGCCTGACAGCTAAGTCAGGCAATGAATTGATTGGCTCCATTCCTCGTGTCTGTCACAGTCTGACACAAGAAATGGACCCAATTAACCCAGTACCTAATTCAGAGCTGGCCTTAGTTGCTGTGAGGCCCAAATGGAAACATTTTTTGTGGGGACCCAGATTCACAGCCAAGGTCTGTAGAATCTGAGAGATACAAATAACATTTATGATAGACTTTATATCTCTATTGTAGAATGGAAAGCAATCAAAATGTAAACAAACAAAATATTGAAAAGTAAAGTTATACAATACTGTACTTAATGTCTACCTTAATGTCTATATTTGAAAAGTAAAGTTATACAATACTGTACTTAATGTCTACCTCATATCTGGCATAAAAAATTCAGCAGGCATCACATTGTTATTATCAAAAGTAACAAACTTGATTTGTATCGTATCATTTTTGTGAGTGCAGGGTATACATCTAATAATATATGCCTGGTTTCATAGGTTCTAATTTATGTATAAATCTAATTATTAGATTTATGTATGTAAAACTTAAATACTTGACTCTGAATATAGGCCTACAATATATAAACCTGATGAGCTGTCGATCGAAAGGTCGGCAGTTTGAATCCGCGACGGGGTGAGCTCTCGTTGCTTGGCCAGCTCCTGCAAACCTAGCAGTTCCAAAGCATGTTAATGCGAGTAGATAAATAGGTACCGCTTGCGGGAAGGTAAACAGCGCTCCGTGTTCCAGCCGCATGCTACGCGCTGCGGCAAGGAGAGTCATGCCGGCCACATGACCATGGAGGCGTCTTCGGACAACGCTGGCTCTTCGGCTTTGAAATGGGGATGAACACCGCACCCTAGAGTCGGACACGACTGGACTTAATTGTCAGGGGTCACCTTTTGTTGTTGTTCAGTCGTTAAGTCGTGTCCGACCCTTCGTGATCCCATGAACCATATCCCGCCAGGCCTTCCTGTCCTCCACTATCTTCCTGAGTTCGCTCATTTTCATGTTCACCTTTACCTTTACCTTTTTTTAATGTGGTATTATGTGTATGTTGCAATGTTGTCATGTGTATTTGACTAGACTAGAGGAGATTACTTAGGTGTGAGGCACAATTGGGAGCAATTGGTCCAATTGGCTTAAAGTTGGCCCTGACCTGATTCAGCTGCCAGGCTCCAGACCACACACAAAATGACCTACACTGGCCAGATTTTCAGGTTTGGCCAACTTAACCAGACCAGCTCCATGTTTCTAAAACTAAAGCCTCTCACCTTCCCACACTGAAGGAGCTTGTTTGATTGTTTTTGGACTATGTTTAATTTTCAGTGAAGGAATCCCTCACCCAGTGTTTGGAATGAGGTTTGAAAACCATATTTGCCTAGTCATGTGTGATTGACTTGCTTTCAATCCTTCTTTCATTAGCTAAAAAGCCCTTTCTACCAATCTTGATTGGATAAATTTTCAGTCACAGATAAAAGATGTTGGCAATTGAAAAATGGCAGTGTGTGTGTGTGTGTGTGTGTGTGTGTGTGTCAAACTTCCTGCTTTACTTTGACTAGAATGACATACAGCTGACTCCATTTTGAAATAACTCTTTAGACAATTTCCAATTGCCTACATCTTTTATTATGTGTGACTGAAAACTTATCCAATCAAGATTGGTAGAAAGGGACGTAGTTTCATGGCAGGCTAAAGCAGACAAAGGAAGATGGAATTCAAAGCATGGTAAAGAAGAGCCAGCCACATTGAACAAGAGGAGCAGGGCTGCTGTCAGGGTGGTTTGCCATTGTTGGGCCCCAGGGCTCAGGACCTTCAGTGGAAGGGTCCCTTGTTGATCCCTGACATCACCTCTGTGCCCATCACATTTATATACCATAGTAGTGGCGGAGTGACTTTCAGAATCCACCCAAGTAGGAGTGGGCCCATCATGATGGAACGTACCCCTGAAGTACCCCTGAAACAGGTCCCACTAGGAAATCTTCATTTGTTAGCTTCAGGCTGCATTTTGACCCAAACTATATTGCTGCATAGCTAGCCCTTGGAAAGATTAATTTTATGTTTAGGGGAAAAATGTCTCATGGAATCTACCAAAGGGGAATAATTTCAAGCCATATGGCTTATGAAGATGCATCTCTTTTGAGCAAGGAGAAGAGGAACCAAACACATTCCCCACGTTTTCATCACTTATAGAGCATCAATAACACGTATATAATACAACACAATCCCATCTCACAGGGAAAAAAAAGGTGATTCCTCTTTCTACCCATCCCCAAATACGCTATCCATCCTTCATTAAAACTGTTTTGGCAGAAAGAGAAGCAATGGGCAAGCTCTCTAAAATAACCTCACAGCTAACAACTGTACCTTCTAAATGAATAACACATAAGGAAAATAATTGATTTCCTCAACACTGTGATTTTCTGCTAGTGATAAATTGATTCTTCTGAAATACAGCAGGCTGCTTTACCACTTAGGCGTTTCACTCCAGCTGTATTAAAATTGCAGCACCCTGGAGTCATAAAGTATGAGGACAAGCAATCAGTTCTAACGAAATGGATGCAATCAAAATAGTGTACTTAAAGAATCAAGAAATGCCAGCTGGAGTCAATAAATGAACCCAAAGCCCTGCAAGTATAATGGATCATTATAGTCTATGGAAACAGCAAATTCAGGCTCAATAGTAGAAGTTGTCCTTTCTGCTGTAGATCAATAGTAGAAGAGATGGCTTCATCTAGAGCAGATGTTCTCAACCCCTTCCCCAGCCAAGTACCACCTCTGGTGCCACTCTCCTTCCAAGTACTACTGGAAGTGACTGGCGATGACATTATCGCCAGTTACTTCCGAGTTTTCAGGTTTTTGGAGGCCAGACAACGCAGATAGGAGGCCCTGGGCAGGTGGGAGGGCCCTTCTCAGCATTCCCAAGAGGCTCGATCAAAGGCAGGAGCCTTTCAGGAGCAAAAATGCACTGCCAAAAGCACCGCGTCGGAGCGGGGTTCTGGTGGTCAGGTGCAGTGGTGTCACTGGTGCGTGGCGTAGGGGTGGAGCGCACGGGGTGATGCACCCGGAGGGCGTGACTCACCAGAGGGTGACACACCGGGAGTCCCGGCACGTCAACCCCCCCCGCTACACTCACCCCCATTCTGGTGGGTCGCTCCTGGAGCTGGCAAGCTGAGCCATGTCTTCCTCGGCGGCTCAGCTGCTTCTGAATAATCTAGCAAGGCTTCAAGTGGCATTGTGCGCATGCGCCACTCGAAGCCTTGCTGGCCTATTCAGAAGCCGCCGAGCCGCCGAGGAAGATGCAGCTCAGTTTGCCGGCTCCGGGAGTGATGTGCCGGGTGGGGGTGAGTGTAGCGGGGGGCGATGCGACTCAGGGGGTTTGATGCGCCTGGGGGTGGGTGCCGGCTCATGATGCCATTGGTCAGGGGGGCTGAGTACCACCAGCAGTCAGCCGAAGTACCACTGGTGGTACTAGTACCACTGGTTGAGAACCCCTGAACTGTAGCATATGCTAGGCAGGAACTGCTCGTGATAGTAGTTTCAGTCCTGTGAACAGATTACAGTCCTATTTGGTAAATGTAATAGTGAATCCTGATGTAATAGTGAATTCTGATGCATCTGTTTTTCTTATGGATCCATCTGATAATTTGGCAATAGATGTATTACATGCAAAGAGCAACAGAAATTGTACACAGGAGGGGAAAACGTACAGTAAACATAAATTCTGTAATGATTATGAACAAAATGAGGGAGTTTAGCGCCCTTTATGCAGCTAGATTGTCTTGTGAAGTATCCTTATTAAAGAACCAAAAAGAATCCCAAAATTGTCTGGGTAATCAAATCTTGGTAATATGACCTGGCATGGCATGGGCAGGCTGAGTGGAAACTCATAAGAGTAAAACTGACAGCGCAATCCTGACTAAATATCTGCTGGAAGAGCAGTGGCTCCGCTGGTGCCGAGTGTCGTAAAAACGCCATAAGGCGTTTGACACCCGGTGAGTAAGCGGTACCAGCGGATGCAACCAGCGCCGGTGGATGCTGTTAAGTCTTCCGCCAGTTGGGGCAGCGGCAGGGGCATGAGGAGGGTGGAACGGGGTGGAACGGGAGGGATTATTGGTGGCGCACTCCACCAAATCCTATTCCCCATCCCAGGCCTGGCCGGCCTTTCACCGGCTACTCGGATTTGCACCAGCCATTTTGCTGGCGCACATCCGAGGAGGCCCATAGGGGCCGCTGGGGCTCTACTTGGGGGAATGCTCCACCGGCGCTGGCCCTATCCTGCCTAGGATTTGGTGCAGTGTGCAATTGTACATTGCAGCGGCCCTAGACAGGATTGAGCTGTCCAATATCTTCTGGATTGCCTCCATGAGGTGGGAGTTAGAGGCATAGTTTTTCAGTGGTTCCTTTCCTATCTAGAGGACTGATGGTGATACTGGGGCATAATTCTTTGGCCACATGGCATTTATGCTACAGAATCCCTTCAATCTTGTCCTTCCCCCCCCCCCCCCCCCCCCCGCTCATCAACATGTACATGAAGCCGCTGGGAGAGGGCATCCAAAGATTTGGGCTGTTGTGTCTTCAGTATGCTGATAACAACCAGCTCCATTGCTCTTTTACATGATCTGACTCCAGTGAGGCAGTAGAAATGCTGAATCGGTGTCTAGAGCTGGTAATGGGCTGGATGATGGCCAATAAACTGAAGCCTAGTCCTGATAAGATGGAACAAAATACACCAGACCTCTTGGGGGCATCTACTCTTCCAGTTTAGACGTTATCTTTTCTTTATTTTTTTGCTTGCATTTTCTTCTGTTGTTTAAAGTAATACCAATTATATCTCGAATGTTCTAAATATGATCTTATAATTAAGTCATGGAACTCACTGTTGACTGCTTAGGTCAAAATACCCGAAGAACCACCTTCCTCTGTATGAATTTACCCAGCCTTTAAGATCAGGCAGGAAAGGTCCTGTTGGGCATCTTCCCACCCTCTGAGATTCAATTGGCAGTGACTCATGAGAGGGTCTTCTCAGTGGCTGCTCCCCAAATGTGGAATGCCCTGCTTTATACTGTGGGGCTGTCTCCCTCCTTGCTAGTATTTCTCTGGGGATTGAAGACCCTACTCTTTCAATAAGCTTTTTCTGAGTTTAACTTTTTATTTCTCCATTGTATCTTGTTTTAATTGATGCTGATTTATTGTAGTTTTTTAAAAAAAAAATAAAACAACAATGTGTATTTTTAAGCCATTTTGAGTCCCCAAAGGAAAAGAGACTGATTACAATTTTAAGATAAAATAATAAAAATAGGGAGCATTCTTGGGTCCAGCCTTGCTCCTGGATGTGCAAGTGATGACTATGGCCCAGAATACTTTTGCTCAGATTTGGCTGAGCGCTTCCTGTTGGCCACAAGCCACCTGTTCTGCCATGATGTACTGTATAAGGCAGGCGGGGGGGGGGGGAGAAGAGGAGAGGAAGGGCAGAATGATAGGGGTTACTGTGCAGCAGATGCCAGCAATGATGCAAAGAGCACAGTGCGTGTGGTGAAATGGATGGTGCTGGCGACTGATTGGACCTGCATCTTCCTCTGAGCGCTGTTGGCACATCCTGGTGGTGCCTCCCTGGCCATCAATGTTGTGGCATTTGGCTCCTTCATGTCTGTCTGATATGATTTTTTGGTGGTGCTCTTTTTGTTTAATGGAGTATACAAGATGCAGGTCCAATCAGCCGCCAGCACCATCCATGGTCACTGGCAAAATAGTGGAAGGGTTGCACCATCATGGAATTGTTTAGGTTTGTTTCCCTCTCCCCTTTTGTGATGGATGAGCTTACAGTAAGTACTTTATATCCCTCCTTAGCGCTCTCCTGCTCTTTCCATCTGTATGTGTTTCATGAGGTACCAGTTAGCTAACTGTATATAAAGTATTGGTGGCTGAGTTTCCTTGCTTCCCCCTCCTATTGTCATAGTAAATCCCCTCCCTAAAATTGTTTTCTTTGTTCAATAGTTTGGGCTCCAAGTAAGACTCTGTTTCTGCTCCCCTTTTCCACAGTACCACTTAAGAGGTGCATGCATGCACCACAGCCAAAGGTCTCTGAACCTGCATGTTTTGGGTGCTCCAATATACTGTATGCTTGTGTCCCCAAGCACTTGTGGCGACAACCAAGCAAAGAAACTATGATAAGTGCATTATGAACATGTCATTTGACCCTCAAACTCAGGCATAAAGTTGCCATCAACAGGCACAAGTGCTAGTAAGAAAACAAGTGCGAGAGGCTGTTTTTGACCTAGAGGCCAACTGTGGAAAAGGCTTGGAAGATTGTTTCCTTACAAACATTGTGTGTCATAATAGCAGCCCCGCGGATAGTGAGACATGTTTTAGACTGAGTATGGAGCGTCTGCCATGTTCCCATTTATAATGCAACACAGAAAATACATTAAGCATTCAGGCAGACAAAGCCAATCTGCCACTATAGAAACTAAGGTAGACTCTGCCTGCCACGTTCTGGAATCTTTTATGGATTCCCATTGTACGGTGTTAGGGAACAATTATAAAGATGCTTCTTCTCCCCTTACTAGGATGAGTTTTTACATGATGCAAATGGAAAATGGTTGGAGGGACTGTTGGAGTAAGTACAGGGGGCTCAGTCTACTCCAAAAGAAATGCAGAATACGTGAACCGAAAATTAAAAATAGTTCACTTGAAGGAAGGTTTGATTCACCTCAGAGTCTAGATGCACTACTGGTAAGCAAGGAAGAATAAAAGATAAGGGTACAGGTTAATGGTAGATCCCATCAGTTGGAGCAGAATTTTGCAAGTATTGTAGGTTTTCTAGTTGGTCATAACATAATGCAGTGGTTCCCAAACTGGGAGGCGTGGCTCCCAGAGAAGCCGCAGAAACCAGCCAGGGGAGCCGCTGAGTGCCACGGAATCCTCTCGGAAAACAGTGCAATGCCAATTGGCAGGCATTAACATAATGTAATGGGGAGCCATGGCCAATGTTCGCCAATGGTCAAGGGAGGCACACGTCGGAAAAGTTTGGGAAACACTGACATAATGGATAACTGAAGGAAGCAGTTACAATGAACAAAGAGGAAGGAATTGCCCCCTTATACTTCCATTGGAGGCAATTAGAGCAGCAGTCCTAAACACACTTACCAGGGAGTATACTCCATTAAACAAAATGGGACTTACTTCTGAGTAACTATAGGATTGTGCAATCAAAATGACCAGGGGGGCTACATCTATGCCTTTTTAGTTTAGAAAAAGGGCTACTAAGTAGGGACAAAAACACCACGATGATTGAGGTGTTTACAATTATGCATGGTATGGGGAAAGTGGATACATTTTTTCTCCCAATACTAGAATCAGGGATCAACCAATAAAACAGGCTGGTGAAAGATATAGGACAGAAAAAAGGAACAGCATATAATCCATCTGTGGACAAGATGTCATGACTCATGATGGCCACTAGTTAGATGGCTTTAAAAGGGGGATTAGACAAAATCACAGAGCACAAGTCAATTACCAGTACTACTAGTCATGATGGCTGCATACTACCTCCATGTTTACAGACAGTGTGCTTCTGAATACCCTGTTACAGGGGAGCAACAGGAGGAGAGGGCTGTTGTCTACATGTTCTGTTTCTGGACTTCCCAGAGGCATCTAGTTGACCATTGTGTCAACAATGGTCTAACAGACCTGTAGTCTGGTCTAACAGATCCTTTCTTAGGTTTAGCCAATTGTTGCCCAGGCAGTACTGGAAGTGATAATAAGTGGGAAGGACCCCATCATGGCACCAACTCTCCCCATGCAGTGCAGCACATTTAAATATTATAGCAGCATGGCTCATACACTACTGCCACAGCATCTAAAGGGCACCCTAGCTGATCCAAAATAGGTTTCATTCTCAGAGCAGCAATTAATGCACAACAGCATGCAGTTTTTACAGTGGATAGCTTCCATTATGGGGCAACATTTTTTAAACTCCACGTATGTGAGAACAGCTGCTATGGAAGTAAACTACTGCTAAAGCCATAAAAGCAAATCTCTTGCTACCATATGAAGCTTTTAGTGTGGATTACTAAATCTGTTGCTAAGTCAGCAACATAAAAATGTATGATGGCATTTTTACTTGGGAGAATTTTCAAAACTGCACAAAACTACTATTTTCATATTTACGTCTAACATGTCAAACACATCAGGCAGACTAGCTAATGCAAGGGGGGGGAGTAGGGACACACCGCATGTGACTATTACCTCATATGGCTCATAGCCACTTTATTTTCAATTCTAAGCCAACAGAAAAATGTATCTACACATTTATAGAAGAGCAGGACAGGGAGTTCTGTTTGCTGGAGTCAGACTTAAAATAGAGGCATTGCTTATCCAGAAACATATATAGTATTAGTTCAATGACAAAGGGCTTTCAACAGCAATATACTCTGGCTTTTTGAGACAATCACTGTGAAAGGAAAAAAAAACTTATTGACTAAGTATTTGAGAATATTCCTTCTTACATTTCAGGCTAATATTGACAGACTCTTCAACTATCCCTTGCTCAAAAGAAACAAGCTTCAGGTTGTAGGCGATGAAGACTCCAGTACACTACAGGGCTACAAACCCTGGGGGGAGATTAAGCCAATCAGCTGTTTTGCAGGTAATGAAAAGCAGTGTAACTGAATCCAGTCCCCTATTCCTCTTTCCATAAAGTGGATTAATAGGATGTCAGCTATTTTAAAAAGGGTTCTGTACACATACAGCACCAGCTGTCGGATCACAGGCAGGACTAGTTTGCACATATGGGTCACCATCCGCATAACTACCGACATGTCATGTGCACACAGAAATCTTCTTCTGCACATGCGTGAACTAAGCTGTACCCAAACACCCCAATCCAACTATGTTGCGGTCAAACTGGTTTAACAGTTATTTCACTTTATAGGGCACTCTAGAAACTACAGTTCTGTAAGGTGGACTAGGGACGTTTAACAGAAAATGCTTTGTACCCTCAAACTACACTGCCCAGAGGAATTTTCTCCTTGGGGGAACATTGGAATCATATGCATTTCACCCACCACTGAAAAGCTTAATAAGTGACAATTATATCTGGTATGTAGAGCTCTAACATTCTGTAAATAGTAATGGATGAAATTAAAATGGATCCCATTTGTTTCCATTTTTCATCTGTCACAAAATGCACACTACTAGTGTTTTCTTGACAGAGGCGAGTTTCACAAGCACTGCTCTGGACAAAATGTTACGTTAAGACAAAGTCCAACAATGATAGAGAGGCATATATTCCAACCTAAATCATGAAGTCGAATAGCAAGGAAAGTGAGAAGATCGGGAGTAAGACAGGAAGATACACAGAAGTGGGGAGATACAATGGAAGATGTACATAGAGAAAGCAACACCCCAACCTAAGGCAGCACTCCAATTTGTCATCTCTGTCCAGTCCATCTTCCTCCAAAGTTCACTTCTAATATTTATATACTGCTTTTCAACAAAAAGTAGTTCATAAAGTGGTTTACAACCTTAATTCCATATATTCTCTTTGATATCATTACCAGCAACATAGGTTCCTCTTAAGTTCAAGATAGTATTCAAACGTTGTGTTATCCCAGATGAGCATGGTGTACTGAAAAGACACTCCTGAACCACTGACACCCTGCTACTTGGCACTTCAGTGCTTTTCTGAGAAGGGCCGTGCTGAACCCAGGGAAACTTTAGAATGCCGAGATGCTCAGGATTCTAACTTGTATGAGGAAAGCTTGCCTGGGTTCAGCATTGCCTTCCTGAAACAAGCACTGAAGCCAGGGAGGTGTGGGTTAAAGAGCAGGGTGGTGTGGGGGGAGGAGAGCTGTACAGCATGGTCCCATCTGTACTCACATTTATAACTGTATAGGATTTACAACTCATTAAAAATCCAGTGCTGATACCTTATCTGAACAGCCAACTAATTCTAAAAATGTCTTGCCCTTGGGTTAATTTTTTTTAATAGATTTATATGTACAGGTCATGCCAACATATGAATGCAATAGTTGGTTGTGCTATGCCAGTAATTTTGTACCAGACTGGTTGACAGACCTCAGGTTTCCAATTCAACCCCAAAATCTCCCATGAGCCTGAAGCCTGGCAGAGGATATAGTTATACTATACTGTACTTAAGTATAGTATATGCATCTGTAAACTCAAGACTAGGGTAAATTACACTTCAAGTCTACACCAGCTGTGCTGAAACTAAGGATGCAATCCTATGCATGCTTGTTGTTGTTCAGTCGTTAAGTCGTGTCCAACCCTTCGTGATTCCATGAACCATATCCCGCCAGGCCTTCCTGTCCTCCACTATCTTCCTGAGTTCGCTCATTTTCATGTTCGTTGCATCGGTGATGCTGTCTAACCATCTCATTCTTTGCCTTCCCCTTCTCCTTTTGCCTTCAATCTTTCCCAGCATCAGAGTCTTCTCCAGAGAGTCCTCTCTTCGCATTAGGTGGCCAAAATATTTGAGTTTCAGCCTCGGTACCTGTCCTTCCAGGGAACAGTCAGGGTTGATTTCATTTAGGATTGACTGATTTGATCTCCTAGCAGTCCAAGGGACTCTCAGGAGTCTTCTCCAGTACCACAGTTCGAAAGCATCTATTCTTCGGCGCTCAGCCTTCCTTATGGTCCAACTCTCGCAACCATACATTGCTACTGGGAACACCATCGCCCTGACTATACGAACTTTTGTTGGCATGGTGATATCTCTGCTTTTTATTATGCTATCTAAATTTGCCATAGCTTTCCTTCCAAGGTATGCATGCTTACCTGGGAGTAAGTCCAACTGAATGCAGAGGGGCTTACTTCCGAATAGGATTGTGCTGTCAGTGAACATATGCTCACTGCAGGTTCTCTTAAGAGTGCTGGCCTGCTAGTATTAGGTATATCAGTGTTTCCTTCAGTAGTTTAAGAAAAGCAACCTGGAATCCTTGTAGACAATGCCTTAATTCACTTCAACAGGATCATTATTTGAAAACCTGTATTAAATATCCATTAGGGAAGATAAAGGACTGCTTACAAAGTAAAAGTAGTTTGTGCCCAAAGCAAATGGAGTTGCTACCCCCAGAAATTGTTTTGGTGTGCTATGCAGACTAAGGGGACATTTACTAACTCACTGCTGTTAGTCTTCTGTCCTGAGGATTATGGATATTTGTCATGCATGAGCAAATGCGAATAATGGACATCAGAAAGAGCGATTACTACTGTATACAAACCATAATCTCATGGGTGCTTCTCTTCTCCCTCAGTCAATGGGAGAACCTTACTTCTACAATATGCAGTTTTGTCAACTGTTTATTGTCCCATTTGGGGAAAAAATATTGACTCTAAAATTGCTTCCACTTGCAGATGCATGATCTCACTGCAATGGAACCTTGCTGACATATTAAAAGATAAAGGATTAAATAAGGTTTTATTGTCACATTTAACTGCTTTGTCAGAGATGTACATTAAAGGTTTCTGTGCAACATAAAATAAAACCTTCTTGAATGAACTGATGAGATGGCAACAGCACTTAAACCAGCACTATAGTTTCTTGCAGTTACCCAAAGTTAATAAAACCCAAACACACTTGTTGTGAATTAGAATAGAGTGACTGCAGCAATGAGAAAAACAAAAACACATCATCATGTTAAGGCCCAAGAGTAAGTACGGAAATTAGAGAAGTGTTTAAAGCCCCAAACATCCAAGGAGACAGAAGTATTACCACCATATTTCAAAGCCATTTAGTTTTGGTTAGTACAAACAAACAGAGGTCAACAGACAGGTGTTTAGCTACTGAGACTTTAGTCTGGAGAATCAAATATTTAAAGTCTATTAAAAGACTGACAGCGCAATCCTGTGTAACTTTGCATCGGTGTAACAGCAGATGCACCGGTGTAAGTGCACTTACACCAGAGCATCAACTGTTACACCAGTGCAGTTACACAGGATTGTGCTGCATGGGGGTTTGCTGTTTGCTAAAGCCAGATTCACAGCCCAATCCTGTGTAACTCTTGTGTAACAGTAGATCCACCGGTGTAAGTGCACTTATGACAATGTAAATTGCCGTATGTCAACGGACGCAGGATGGCCACCGGCGTAACCCCCCTCGGACGCCGTGCATGTGCAGTTCGGACACGGGACAGACACCGCAGCAACTCCGCCAGCACAGGGGACATTCCGGGGGCTTTTGGATGCCCCCTGAACCGGGGGAATTGTGCTGGCGTCCAAACTGCGCATGCACGGCTTCCGAGGGGGGTTATGCCAATCTCCATCCTGCGCCCGTCTATGTACAGCAAGTTACAATGGCATAAGTGCACTTACACCGGTGGATCTACTGTTACACTGGTGCAAGTTATACAGGATTGTGCTATAAAAGAGTTTTAATAGAACAGTTTTGTATCTTTTTGGGCAAAATTCTTACTGCAAGCATAACAAAAGTATAAGTGCATCCAAACATTCTTTGAGCAGTGCCCCATTTCATGTCTCCAAAACTGCAAGGTACTCCCCCCCCCCAACAAGAGTTACACATTTGAATTTAAGAGGAAAACCCAAGCATATCTTACTGAACAGCCTCTCATTTTTCATGACTTGTATAAATTAATTTTATAGAACAGATTTGGCAATGTTTGCGAAGTTGCAAAAAGTTATCATTAAGTGTTAACATTTGCAGAGGTCTAAACCAAACTCTGTCCAGACTACATGTACTACCACTTCCTGCTTATGTGCTTTTCACATTTTTAGAACAAAAATGAAATGTTAGTGTGGCAAAGTCACTTTAAATCCACCATATATTTATGCTTGAGACATTCACTGATGATTCACTGGTAATCGCTTTTCTACATAAAAAGGCAACCATAATTTTAAGTGGTACACATTAGGCTAGTAAAAAAAGATTGAAACAAACTTCATCTCTATGAAAAGAGCATGCAGAGAAGACAGTTCACATTTGTTCCAATCAGGCTTCTTGGAATTATCAAAGGGTTTTTTTTCCTGGCAATGATCTATTTGGCTTCATGGTTAAAAAGCCTGCTGATTAAAGTTCTTTAGAAATAACCCCCCTAAAATTCAAGGCATGATAGTGCACGAGGTAAGCTTTGATTTTTTGAGACTGTGCTTAGTTGCTGAATCTCATGTTTCTTACAGAGAATACGGCAACAAAAGCTACAAGACACTTCCCCCCCCCAATTTCAGTTTACTTGTTTACCAGTACATCCATGAATCTCATCAATATTAGTAGTTTGATTATCCTAATGATTCCATTATAAAACTTGCAAAAGTGTATCACAAAGTGAATAAGCCATCTAAATGCAAGTCTTCTATAGCTGCTGTGCACAATAATCCATTTCTGTAGCTCATTTCCTCCAAGTTAAATCCCAAAATATTTCTGTAACAATTAGGAAAGATAGTGCTATATTAAGCTCATGTTCTATTAAATTTGGGAGATTTGAGTGTTCCTGGAATCTCCATCCACACACGTCAAGGGCCGAGAATCCTTTGACTGTACGTATTCACTGTCGGAGGACTCTGTAGGTTCAAGCAAGTTCTCACAGTCACTGTCTTCAGATTCATTAACATTGTCACCAGCTGTCGTTTGGGAAGAGGATGGCATGGATGTTCCATTGCCAGAATGCTTCAATCCTGTATTTGGAGAAACATAACTGGAAGAGCCCACTGCTTGAGGTCTAGGCATGAAAACATTGCTTTCTAGAACACCAGGGCGGACAACACTGTCATGATTGACCACACTGAAGTCAGCATAAGGAGGAGGTGGGTCAGAAGCATCAGAATCTTCAAGAGTACTACCTTCGACAGCAAATCCAGCATGGGACATTCGTGGGGTGAATATAGGCTCCAAGGTATCATTTGACATTTGTCTGCTTAAGATGGCCTGCTGCAGTCCTAGAAAAGGTAATAAAATAAGTATTGTAATTACCTGCCAAAGACAACTTGTCTAGTTATATGTACCCTGCTCTGCATTTATGGAAACGTTGATACTACAGACATGGGAAATGCATGTTCTGTAATCAATGATGTTTAAGTAAGTCATTTGAAGGAAAAATTTCCTATGTTGAAAGTGTAAATTCAGCTCCATTCCCATGGAAATAACTCTGTTAGTACATGATTTATGTAACGTGTCCTTGTCTTGTAAAAAGTTAAATGCAAGGTCAAATGAGCTTAAGCCAAATGGCTCTGCTTATTCAAACTGACAGAATATCTTAAATAATGGGCAGGAAGCATTAAGTCTGTGTTATAGGGTGCACTTACTGCCACTCAAAGAGAATTTCCACACAAGGTGGAAGAACTGTATGGGAACTAGAGAGTGTGTCTGTGTGTACATGTATACACAGTAAAAGCTTTGTTATGCAGCATGGTTGCTGGTTAATGAAGCTGTCACAAGACTTACAAACCACATCCACCGGGCATCCACTCTGCTCTTCCTTCTTCATTCCTAGAGGGCCCTCTTGAAGACATTCTACATCTGTCCTCATGAGGGCTGCAGAGGGATCTCTGTCATGAAAGTGAGGGAGGGAGCTGGAGGCTGGTTTAACTGATGCTTCGTTAAGCAGCACTCATTTTAATGGCATTTCTGCCTGAGGCAGGAGGCGAAGATTCCAGTTCGCCAAGTTTGCTGCTTGAACAGCTGCCAACCACCACAAGTCTTACTGTATCTATAAGCATATATTTATCCCCTCTCAGGACCGCAGTTATGCAAGGAAAGACAGGAGTACTCCAAATTTAATTTCAATCAGCTTCTATTTAACAAAGCCAGTACAAAGTGTGCTTTTTTTAAGCTAAAGAGAATTTTTAAGGGGACCTGAACTGGAGGAAGGACAAAAGCAGATCTTTCATCTCTTTTCTCCTCAAATGTAACCCACCCCAGTTAGTCCCAAATCTTGTATCCCTGAATCAAACAGCCAGCAAACCAGGAGTAGCTGTTGTCATCAGTTAACTATGGGTTGAATCACATATAAAGAGTGTCATAAGGACCGCACCAAGAACAATGAAATCAATGGAACATAATCATTACTAACTAGACTTGGGAAACCACCCCCACCCCCGAGTGCTCCAAGCACGGTATACATACCTAGGAAAATATTTCCCCCACTATATCAATTTGAGATCACTATATATGGAAAGTGGTTGAGAGAACATCATAGGCACTTATTGATATTCCCCATGACAAAGAGGAGGGGTAACTCCTTACTCTGAAGCTGCAACATTAGTGAGCGTTTGACTGCTTAGTGTATTTGATGGTGGTGTGTCTAATTGGAACTGGCCTAAACAGTAGTGGGGTGAACCTAGCGAACTACCATACCCTAAGTAAAATTACAGATCAGCCTAAACCCCTGCCAATGCACTGTATGACTTTCAGTGTAACTGAATCAAGAATCTCAATCTGCCTTCTGCTCACCCCCAACTTAAATAAAGGTATCCCCTGACAATTAAGTCCAATCGTGTCCGACTCTAGGGTGTGGTGCTCATCTCCATTTCAAAGCCGAAGAGCCAGCGTTGTCCGAAGACGCCTCTGTGGTCATGTGGCCGGCATGACTCTCCTTGCCGCAGCGCGTAGCATGCAGCTGGAACACGGAGCGCTGTTTACCTTCCCGCAAGCGGTACCTATTTATCTACTCGCATTGACATGCTTTGGAACTGCTAGGTTGGCAGGAGCTGGCCAAGCAACGAGCGCTCACCCCGTCGCGGGAATCGAACTGCCGATCTTTCGATCAACAGCTTATGGTTCAGTGGTTTAACCCGCTGCGCCACCCACTGGCCTTAAATACACCTAAGTAAACATAATAAGAGTAGAAGAGATGGCTCCCTTTGCAGTGCCTGACAAAGATAAAAATGCAATGGGAAGAGAAAAGCCAATTTAGGCACTGATAAGAATTGCACATTATGACCTGATGGAAAATATAAAAATTTCCATCAATTCATTTTTTAAATACTTTTATTGTCCATCTATCCCTGTAAGTTTCTCCAACCTCTTGCTTCTCGTCTTATGCCTCCCATAATGTACTGATCAATGCCATTTCATAATAAATGGAACCCCCCCCCCCCCCACAAGGAAGGGGAATTAGCCCAATGTGTCAAAATAAGGGTGAATGAGCCAGGAAAAAGGTACAGGGTCCAATCCTATCCAATTTTCCAGCACTGATGCAGCCATGCCAATGAGGTGTGCTGAGTTCTGTGGTGTTGGTGGTGGCTAGTCATGGAGGCCTTCTCAAGAGAACATTTGTTCCCTTATCTCAGGGCTGCATCAGCGCTGGAAAGTTGGATAGGACTGGGCCCACAGTGTAACAGAAAATAATTTCCATATATAAGTGACTACTAGTCTTGATTTCATTTTAGGAGTCATAAATAGAGGTGTTTGAAAATGGTGGTGTTGTTTTTTGAAAAATTGTTGAATTAAAATGCAATATGTGCCGTTTTGTGTTTTTATTCACAGGTGCAAATTCTTAAGCATCAATATTAGATTAATATCATTACATTGCAGTCTTCAATGCAAAAACAACAACAAATTAAATTATTTCTAACTGGAAAAGTAATCTGTTTCAACCAGAAGCTTTCCACAACCAGTAGAGAGTTGGTAATTTACGGTAGTTTCAATTCTGTTTGAAAATGTGGTGGTCTGCGTTTTTATGCGATTATCAACAAAAACACTTGCTGTCATAAACCATAAGCTTCCTATAGCCTGCTCTATTTCTACGGTCACATCCTCCTGCAATCTTAGTTTCCCCCCTAATTCTTTAAAGGGAATCTTCATCTCCACTGTACATTTTCCTCAAAGCATTTGCTTGGCCTCTCGTCACACTCCATTTGTAGTATAAACACCCAGCTAATCAATATAAGACACCTCAAATGTTCATTAGAAAAAAATGTATCAGCCTGCTATTTGGGTTTTGTTTCACAAAAGTAATGTATGATGAGAACTGGAATAGTTCTACCTTCCACAAATACAGAATACACATGGCTTCCCAGTCAGCTATTTATAATTAAGTAGCATCAAACATAATGCCAAGTGGTGTTTTGTTGCCTTGTAAAAACTGCAGGACACGTCTCAACAGTGACGATTGCTATGTTGCTGATATAGGGCTGAAAGATATCTCAAGGACATACCTTGTTCTAGAATTTCACAGAACATAAAGGCATCTTTCAGTTCTACAGATCATAACAGATACTCATTGTTTTGAATACTACAGTTGAAGAGCATCTTGCTTTTAAAACATTTTCAATGAGCAACCCAATCCAAACACATGTTATATCATAGCAGCAATGGAGTACTTCTCATATAGAGTTGGTAGTCTTTCTGGGTTCCTTAAATTAATTTATCTTACAATCCAGTCTGCATAATACTCCCCCCCCCCATTTTAGGATTTTTTCTCCGAGACTCCCCCCCCTCATTGTGTTGTGGTTACTCCAGCCAATATTCTGACAATAAGCAAGAGCTGCATCATGTCTCTTCTCTACCAGCAATTACATGATGAAGCAGTCGGTGCCTGGGTGTATTATCTGAATAATGCTTCTGTCATCTCTGCCCAACTAGAGAGATAGTAGTTAGTGGGAAGGGAAAGTCTACAATACCCTATTTATTCAACAAATAAAGGGGAACATTTAATTGAAAGCGGGGGGGGGGGGGACAGGCTATACAAGCATTCCACTTCAAGAAAAATGCACACTTTTGTGCATGCACCCTCCTATTCTCATCACCACATCAGGTTTCGTAACTGCCCAATACCACAAATTTGTAAAATGCGTAAAGCACGCCTGGAATTATGGATAAGCACGCAAGGACCAATGATTCCAAGCTGGATTTCCAAGGCAGATGCAGTATTATTTTTCTAGATATTCAGCACTTTTGATCCAGACCTACTTCTATTTGTGCTACATTCCAAATTCCCTAAAATACTAGAGTTTGAAATACTTTGTTCAACTGAGTTTTGGATTTTGCTCTGTCACACACTACAATGGTCTCTGTCTAGGAGAATAGACAAAACATTTACAGAAAGGCTTACTTATTTCCTTTTCCTTTTCACTCTTCCTTTGTGAAATTTGCCTTTTTAGCTTATTCACCTCCGCCTGGAAAGATTCAACAGCTCGTTCACTTTTCTCTACATCTATACATACTGCCTGGGAGAAACACAAAGTTAGTTTAGTTCACATTTAGCAACCTTAGTAGAAATCAAGAGGGACAGATCCACAATAAGATGTTAATAACTGACATACGGGATAGGATGTGTCCAAACCACAATGACTGCAATAAAGATGAGAAACTGTCACCATTTGTTCAGAGGATATTTGGTTGGTGGGTACCAGAGACAGGGCCTTCTTGATGGCGGTGCTACAGTTCTGAAATTCCTTCCTTACAAGAGATCAGGAAGGGTCCTTCTCTGTTCCCGTATCTTCAGATTGACAGGAAAGACTGCTCCAAAAAGCTTTCAATTCTGCCATTTGAAAAGATTTTATCTTCTGTTATCCATGTTTTATTTTACCCATTTTATTTTACAAAGTGGGTTAAACCGCTGAACCATGAGCTGTCGATCGAAAGGTCGGCAGTTCGAATCCGCGACGGGATTCTCAATCAGACATTAACCAGATCCAGCAAGGCACTATGTGCCCCAATACCATGCCCTATATGACCTTAATAGCTCCACACCCTAGAATCGGACACGACTGGACTTAATTGTCAGGGGTCACCTTTACCTTTAATTTATTTATACAGTTTTTAAAGTGTGTGAGAATCCAGAACTTAGCTATTAAGGTCATATAGGGCATGGTATTGGGGCACATAGTGCCTTGATGGATCTGGTTAATGTCTGATTGAGAATCCATGGACCTTAATAGCTAAGTTCTGGATTCTCACACAGGCACTGTAAGTGTGCTGAGCACCATATTAACACACAGTAAATCTCCCTGAAGACAGAAGGTAGTATTCTGTGCCAAAGTGAACCTTCTTTCACATTTCAATCCCTGCCCCCATGTTTTGTCTGAGAATAGTCAGGCTTTAAGCTAGCTATGCAAGGGGTGAACAGGGATAGAAACACCTGCAGTCTGTAGTGCTACATCCTAAAGGTCTTAAAAGTGCAGCCTAAACAACTAGTGGCATCACAGTTTGTTCTGTCAAAGCGAAGTAATTAAGGGTTTAAAGAGTGGTCAGTTGGAACAAGAGAGGGAGAATTCACTGGCATCACTGCAGGGGGGGGCGGAGCTCTAAGTTCCTCCGTGAGCCGAGCCTCCGTTACACGGAGGAACGAAGCGCCCCGCCCCCGCGCCTTCCGAACCAGTCAAAGCAGTGAAAACAACGCACAGGAGACTCCCTGCGCGTTGTTTTCACTGCTTTGACTGGTTCGGAAGGCGCAGGGGCGGGGCGCTTCGTTCCTCCGTGTAACGGAGGCTCGGCTCACAAAGGAACTTAGAGCTTCGCCCCCCCCTGCAGTGATGCCAGTGGGAGAACTGTCTGTTTAGTTGTTGCAGTGCAAAGTTTATTTGAATTGTAACAGCTAAAGCTGGAGAAGGACAGTAGGATGCAAGCAAAATGCAAATTTGAAAATACTGGTATTTAAAAGATAAGTGTTGATTTTGTTAGTGTTTTTTCCTTATGTAAACTGCCTTAGAAATTTGCCTAAAGGGGAACATAAACATAGTAGCAAAATATTCAGCGAATACTAACCAAGTAGAAAATACTCAAATAGTAATTGTGTACTCCTTCAAGCAAATTTACAGAAGAACTTAGAAGTCCTCTTGTTAAGTCAGCCTGCACTGATTGTTCCTTTTCAAAAGGCATCCGCATGTTATCTTGCAGAAAATAATGTTCCAAAAGCTGGTAAAAAACTAGCACCATTCAATACAACAGAAAATAGAAGATAAGCAGGCTTTGAAAGCATCATTTAAGATGTCAAGCACATGACTGTGGACCCATTTCTTGTTCTACCGAAGCACAATTTCCTGGATAGTTAATGTTCTCCTCCAGTTTGTACCAAACACTAAACTTAGAGTGATTACTACAATCATGCATGCTCAGATTTTACTTTATGGCAAGGATGTACTACATTAAGAGGCCTGTTATGGATACCAATAAGAGCAGACAGGCATTTCATGAAAATCCATCCGATTAGAAAAGAAGGCGATGGTCCTAATGTTAAAAAAATCTACATAAAGTACCGTATTTCTTCGAGTCTAAGGCGCCATCGATTCTAAGGCGCACCTTTACTTTCAGTACGACCAGCAGGGGAAAAAAAACCCCTCCATCGATTGTAAGACTCACCTCCCTTCATTGAATCTACCCGCTCAGCACCAACTCTCCCTAGCATGTCTCCTGCAGCTGAGGATGACTGAGTGCACTGCCTTTGCATAGCATTTCTGGCCCCACCAGAAAGTGCCATTTCCTTCATTACCTGGGCTTGGGGGAGCTTCAGGGAGGCCTGCGCAACCCTCTGCAGGCCTCCCTGATCTTCAGTTCGGCGAAAAACAGCAATTTTTGGGCATTTCTGGTTTTCGCGAAAACCGGAAATGGCTGAAAATCACTGTTTTTTTGCCAAACTGAAGATTGGGGAGGCCTGCAGAGGGTCACGCAGGACTCCCTGAAGCTCCCCCAAGCCCCAGTAAGTAAGAAGATAGCATTTTGGGGTGCTTTTTGGAGACCTTCGATTCTAAGACGCACCCCATTTTTTGAAATGCTTAATTGGGAAAAAACATGTGTCTTAGAATTGAAGAAATACAGTAATTTAGGAGAATGCCTAAGCAAATGCAAGCCATCTGAGAAAAGGCAGCACCTTTCCAAGTCAGATGGCACAGCTTCCAGGCAGGGCCAAGACCCAGCAGCTTTCTTCTTAGAAATTAAGCACTGGCCAGGGCCCATGAGATCTGGCTAGAGCCCTGGTGGCTCTCTGAAGCCTCTGGCAGGTAACAGCACAGCAAGTTGTTCAACTAAGCAACTTGCTCCATCATTGCTTGCTCTCACTTACATCATTTACAGGCCTCCACAATGATGCAGGGGCCAGAAGAGATAACAGAGCGAGTTGCTCCGTCATCTCTGGGTGTAGTTGCTACCTCTAGATTCTCCTCCCTTAGTGCTGCCAGGACACTGGGAACAGCATGCAGAGAGACCACTTTCTTGTTACCTTCCTGGATGGACAGGAACATGAGAGGGGGGTTTCTGGCTGCTCTTCTCTCAGTGACATCACAATGCAGGACTGGCCAGAAACCCCTCTTTACACCTTCCTGAGGGAAGGTAAAGGACAGCAATCTCTAGCTCCTCCTGTCTCAGCACCTCAACACTGCTAAAAGTGAGCAAGTAAACTGCGGGGGGGGGGGGGCAATATGTGTGCGCATGCATGCGTATGCATGCCAGAGTACAATGGCAGGCCTAACAGGGCTCAAACCCTTCAAATATTTAATGCAGAGAGCTTTCACATGTTTTACACCCACACCCACATCTTGTAATCAAATCCTTGGAGGGGAGAGGAGGAGGAGAAATGCAACTGAATGAATGAAACGTTCTGTCCAGGCAAATCCTGAAGAGAGACCTGGACCCAACAACTGAATCTGTCCTCTGTCTTTATGGCTATTAATTTCAGTCTTAAAGCAGGCAAGGCAGCAGATTGACCTATTGACCTAATATGGCCAAGTAGGCTAAAGGATTTATTAGCTGAACATTCAACTGTTAAAGAAAAGCAAAGTTATTTCTGAGACATTTAAATTTAAAATAAAGCTGGCCTTCTTGCAGCTCTGTGCTATCAAAAGCCTAGGAAGTTGTCACAATGACTAATATTAAAATAAAAGAGTTACCTGTACTTTTTCCTGAAGTGCATTATAAACCTGATATATAGCCCTGATGTCCTTCATCACGCCATCTTTATCAAAAAAATCAGTACTAAAAGAAAATGTACATGCAGAAATAGTTCATTAGAAAAGATCAGTCAAATCCTGCCGTTTATACCCTTCAAAGCAGTTTATACGTAGGGTAATTGCATCAAACTGCATTTTTCAGAAAACCACATTCCAGGCATCAGTACATGAACTCTGTTCTGCAAGGAGCCTCTGCAAGTTATCCTTGCTCAACCTGATATTAACACAATTGTGGAGAAGTACTTCATCTCCAAAGTAGTAAATAGAAAAAAACTACCTTGATAATTGTTATTTTATTGCATTGACAAAGTCCACCTGTTGTATACCCAAAAGTCAGAGGATTCATATTCAACTCCATAGGATTCTACACATGGAGATCTTCTACAGATAATCTTAATCATGTTAATTTTGCTTTTCCTGTAAACTTGCTTCATATGGATCAATATTTAAATGACATTTTTACACTGTTTAAAAATCAGAGTCAAATTAGGGGCAGATAGGTAAGAGATCTATATTGCTCATCTTAAGTCCATGTGTATTTTGTGGTATGCCAAATGACAATATTGCATATTGGATGCTTACCCATGCTCCTTAATCACTTTGGCATAATTCTGGGAAGTATTTGGCACTGAAGAGACCTTGTATTCCTGCTGGCTTGTGTTGCCTAGATTAGGAATAGTAAGTGACACTCTTTGATTATACCTGTAGAAAAGAGTTCAGAAAGACAATAGTTGACCTTTAGGGAGAAAAGTCACAGGAAATGGTTCTCTCTACAAGAGAAAATCCAGTAACAGTATTAATCCAAGCTAACCCATTAAGAAAGCTATTGATAAGTACTGTTTCATGATGTGGGGCTAAATATCGAATCTGTAGGTTTTAACCAAATAACCACAATTTCAATACTATTAAGATATTGTGAAGTGCTTTGAGATCTTGATGGAATGCAAGACATTTATAACATAGTAAACAAAAGCTATCATATTGCTGGAAAATATTAAAATTGTTCTTTTAGCCCTTATCACAGCAACACAGTGGAAACAAAATACACATTCACTTTGAGGGTATTTTTAGCTCTTGGTCCCATTGATGAAAGTTGATCCTCTGCTGATGATCAGCTACAGCTTCGTTGGTTAACAATTGCAATTCTATATGCAAGTTAATTTCATGATGTGCATTTTGGAAACATGAAACAAATTGGCAGTCAAGGGGCACATTAATGGTTAAGTTTGTTCTACGCTTTGGTTAACTTCACCACCGAGCCATCATTCCACTGACATTTTGCTGTCTACCTACCAACCAACAGCCCTGGGAATTCTGTAGAAAACCATAGTGAGGTTTGACACTAGTAGCTAGAGATCCAAAATAAGACTTTTACAGTGGCAGACAGGAAGATTTACGAGTAGACGTGCTGGTAATACAGCTGTCCATCATATGGATTATGAGGCACACTGGCGTTCATGTGACCAGCAGCAAAACTTCCAAGAGTTAATCCTTCCTAAGATACTCATAGACAAGTAGCTATAACGTCATCCAGTAACAAATTCGACAATGTATCAGTACAGTAGGGCCCCGGTATCCGTGGGGGATAGGTTCCTGCCCCCCACGGATACCAGGAACCCATGGATGGGGGCAAACACTAACCACCAGGGGCCTTCACAGCCATTACCTTATTTAAGTTGATATCGCTGGTGCCAAGCAAGCACGGGTCTTGTTTAAACCAAATGCTACAAGCAGCAGCCTGCTGCTTATAGCACAGCTTCTGACTCAGTAGAGCCGGCAGCCTCAGTGCTAGAGAGGCTCCGTCATTAACAGGAACTTCCTGTTAACGGTGGAGCCTCTCTAGCACTGAGGTTGCCGGCTCTACTGAGTCAGAAGCTGTGCTATAAGCAGCAGACTGCTGCTTGTAGCATTTGGTTTAAACAAGACCCGCGCCTGCTTGGCACCAGCGATATCAACTTAAATA
This sequence comes from Plestiodon gilberti rubricaudatus, assembly GCA_026170595.1. Classification (NCBI taxonomy): domain Eukaryota; kingdom Metazoa; phylum Chordata; class Lepidosauria; order Squamata; family Scincidae; genus Plestiodon; species Plestiodon gilberti. The sequence continues at coordinate 64,906,331 of JANXHW010000003.1, read as the reverse complement.
AGGTAATGGTCACAGGGGGGAGGGGGAATTTGGCACCCATGGATGCCAAATCAGCGGATATGGGGGCCCTACTATATTAAAAAACAAATGATTAACACTTTCATCCTACTTTTTTTAATATACTTTATTTTATAAAAGAAAAAGTAAAAAAATATACATGTGCATAGATATATGTAGATACAGTACTTTGAATAGAATCACTTTCATCCTACTTGAAGGAACATCAGTTCTGATCAGTGCATATACTTTTGTCGTAAGTCATTCTACTGCAACATCTTTTTAAAAAAATTCTAGAAACTGCACAAGCTATTTTAGAGTTTGAGCCCTGTAAGGGGAAGAACTCCAAAAATTCCTGCACTTTATAAATGTGAAGAAATGAATTCTTGAAAGAGACTCTTCAAGATCTTTAGAAGTTACAATACTATATCCCAAATACTTGGGATGCATCTGAAAATATTTCCGGTCATTAGTGATTTTAATGAGAAGGAATGGTTGGAGATTATACATTTTCTTTGCATCAAGGAATTATTTACCTTCGGTTTGGTCTAAAAAGAACATATTCTAAAGCATGCGTTGAGTTATTTGCAGTAGAGATGAAACTGAAGAGAAGGAAGACAAGGTCAGGCACTCCAAGAATCTGCGTCAGCTGTTTATGGATGATATGCTCTCTATATGACATTTGTTGCTGAGTGTTTCTCCTAAATCTGTACCACCCAATAACATTCTACAATAAAGGATGAAAAGAGAAAGTATTAACTGAAGGATAAAAACTGTTTTATCTGTTGATACTTTAGAAGTACAGCCAAGATAGATGAGCTACTGAAGTTCCAACACAATGCCAGAAATTCTTAAGCATATTCAGATTACAAAAATAATGGTGTTCCATGTGCTGTCATATTTAAAGGTGACAGTATTAAAATATATAGAAAATAGAATCTTGCTACATTATCTGTAATCCTCATTACTTTTGTAATGATGGGAACGCCTTTGTTTCAAAGATTTGTTGCCAGATATGTCACTCAGCTTCTAAGCCCCTTAGAGATGGTCAGACTGATAACCCATGTGGTATATGCCATACATTTTTAGGAGTACTATTTCAATGTTTATAAATAGGATTTGTGCACTACAATTAACTTAGAGTTTCACCAATATGCTGATATAGTACTTTCATACTATGGCCAGGATCCAAAGAGCTATTTGAGGAGTGCCCAGGGACTTGAGTAAATCACATCTCATTTACATCTGAATGATACCCCCCCCTCCTGCCAAACTGCTCTTCAATTCCTTCTGAGTTTTGAAAAGTTTTGCTATGTAGTATGGGGAACTGTTGCTTGAGAAGCCCAAGTTTTCAAAGGCACATGGAACTAGTTGCACTGTTTACACAAGCACGTTTTTCAAAATTGTAAAACAGAGTAAAATCCACAAGCACACCTAGGTGAATTGGATAACAAACAAATTGCAGAAGTTGCCTCTTCCCATCATTAAACCAAAGGAATTTGCAAGGACTGATGCATCAGAAAGTCCTAACAGAATGAAAAGCCCTGAATGCGTAGCATCTAACATGAACTTAAAGGGCTTTTCTAAATTGAGGCCTATGACAGTAGGTTTGAAATCGTACACTTATTTTGGACACCAATTTCAACATATGAAAAGAGATGTGCGAGTATTAGCAAAGTCAAACTTGGAAAAAGCCATAGTATGCAACAATTCTATAAATAGTCGTATATAGTCAAAAGCTGTACATATTGGAAAAACAGGAAAGTTAATCTGAGAAACACTAATTGCTTTATATTTTACAAGTAAATTTCTTATAAAACATTTATAATACAGTAGTTACATATCAAACTGATGACTATTTTAGTAATGTACCATAACCAATATTCAGGCAAATTTTAATGGACTAGGAAGTACATTCAACTCAACTCTGGCATGCTGTTCATCACAGGATACCCAAAAGCTTTTCTTCCCTTAAGTCCTTATGCTTTTCTACTGCCAGTAATAAATCTTGTTGCAGGGGAAAAAGCGATCCAGAAATCTCCAAAAATGAAGAATTCAGCTAAGAACATTCTAGAATCCAGGTCAGAAAATTGAATTTGCATACTTAACTGTACACAAAGGCTAGTTCAAACAAATTATTTTGCTACCTAAAAACACCTTTTCTTAACACTTCAACAAGAATACACTTTTGTTCCATAACACAGCAATAGGGAAGTTCTGTCTAACTACTGATAGCAACATTAGCAACTGATGTGCCTTGTACAAAAAGATGTTGACAGATGGGCAGCCCAATCCTATCCCATGCTGATGCAGCGGGCAGCCCAATCCTATCCCATGCTGATATAGTGGAGGAATTGGTCGGCTGAGCCTGGGAAGGGGAGGAAATCCTATACCTCTTCCCAGGCCTGTTGGGTCTTCCAAGGGCTTCTCAGATGTACGCCAGCAAAATTGCATTAGAGGAGACCCATTGGGTGGCTGGCGCGTTATTTGTGGTAAAGGGACAAAAGCAAGAAGGCTGCCAGCTGTGCCAGTACAGGCTCAATCCTGCACAGGATGCCTGACAAATAGCTTAAAGATCAATGTACACATACTAACGGTCACACAGAGGCTATTTTATATTATTTCCTCATCTGCAGCAATCTGTTCATTTGTGGGAACTTTTCTTGTGGATAGGCTTGTAATTACGGCACTGCGCAACTCCACATTTCAGTTAGCTTGCAATCACAGAGGTTCTCTGCAGGTGAATGGCTTGCCCCAGAGGCAGCCACATCAGGAAACAATTTAAAGTGTTCTTAAGCAGTTGACTGTTCACATACATTAGTCTTTGCTTATTAATGCTCCACTGCCTTCACATAAGCACTTCAAGTCACTTTGCAATTCAAATACACACAAAATTGTTTCAAGTGTCCAGAATGAATCCATCCAAAGAAATAGTTCACCATGGTAGGAGGGTATATGGCCAGAAACAGTATGGCCTCACCTATGGACAAATACTGAAAAGAGCTTCATGAGTTTTGCTTTTTTGTAGGGCTGAATCAACCACCACATTGGGGGTGGGGGGGGGAAGAAGAGGAACAAACTCGCTTTCAAAGTTAGATGTATGTATAAGCTTATCTCCCCCCATTTCTTAGCACACCAACCTCAGTGCAAAGCATTCAGCCAAGATGACTTTTCAGATACCTTCAGAACGTATTGGTTCTGGGAGTTCAAAGAGCATGACTTACTGGACAGTATCTGAACCTCTTTCTTGGCCAGAAGAGTCAAATGGACTGTTAAAACATAGCCTCAGATACAGATTTTAACTCACTGTAACTAGACTTCTGAACAGGGGTCTGAAACAGACTGCCTTGGCAGACTATCACCGGGGGGGGGGGGGAGGGATCCTGTTGATACCCCTGGATCATTCAGTGTCTTTCAATACTATTGACCATGACTCAAAAGAATCTGGGACCCAAAAGAATCTGGGCTGAGAGTTGGGGAGGGGGCGACGACAGTTTTAACACAGTGGCTGTGCTTATCCCCTCATTGGGAGATTATTGTTCTAGTTCACAGGGTTCTATTCTGTCTCATATCTTTTAAACATCTGCATGAAAGTGCTAGAAGAAGCTTCCAGAGTTTTGGAACACAAATCCCACACAATCCAGGTCTGTTTCTCCTTACCATTGTAAGAAATGCAGAGTTGTCCCCCCTCAAATGCTGCTATAGATGGGTGGTGGGCTGAATAAACTGGAACCCCATCAAGACAAGAAGGAGCTGCTCATGGCAAGAGGTATTAGACCTGCTGGTGTGGTGGACTGTTCTGGATGAGTCACTCTTTTTGCTGCTTGGAGTGACACTGGATCATGATTATCTCCTGAATTCTCAGGCTGGGGCTATGGCCAGGAGCACACTAGCAGCCTCTCTTTAGAAAAGAAAAACCTTGCCACCGTGTTATGCACCCTAGTAACCTCTTGACTGGAATGCTGCGATGAGCTATACATGGAAATGCTCTTTAAGAAAGTTCAGAAACTTCGGTCAACCTAGATCAGCACCTGCAGTTACACTGGGAACACAAGACCAATTCTGCAAGAACTCAACTGGCTACCAATCAGGTCAAGTCTGAGGTGCTGGCTCTTCCTTTAAACTACTATAAAGATGTGGGTCCACAAACCCACATTCTTTGTAGTAGTATTCTTTGTCATGTGAGATTCAACAAGTCTGGCCTACCTAGTCATGCAGTTGGGCAGTTTTCAGACAGTCTTTAAATGTGCTGCAGTTAAGACTTGTGTGCATGTTTTACTGGCTTTCCTGTTGAGCGAGAAACTGCTGATTGCTATTGTTAGGTTTTACTACGGATTTGTTGTACATAGTAAAAGTGTTAAAGATACAGTTGATTGTCCACTTTATTTAACGGGAAACGGGACTTAAACACTGATGTATAATAAGCTAGTCCGGGGGGATCCTGATCAATAGATCAATGTTGTTGATAATCTATAGGGGACTATGTGACAGCTAGTTTGTTGATTTGGTTTGTTATGTATTGTGTATGTGATGCCAATAAAGGTTTTTGAAACTGAAAAGCAGATTATAAATTTCCAAAGAAATTAAAAAATGGCTTTTGTTAAGAATAGTTAACATTGTTAAAGTGTTCCCCAGTCTAAAAAACATTTTCATAAATATATTATCTTACTTTTCTCCGATCTTTGAGAATCTGGTCCAAATTCTCTTCACTGACTTTACCGGAATAGTCATAAAAGCTTAAAAAAAGAAGATGGAGGTTTAACTTACACATCAGACAGTCACATATAACTGGAACAAGTTTAGTTCATGGATTATAATGGTACATCTGAGGTGAGCAGACCTCTCTCACTACAATATATTTTCATGATCCAATTCATACAGAAAGAGATGGGGCTGTTTAGATAAGTAGAGAAAGTCAAAAGGTCACCCCTTAAGAACAGTCTACAACTAATTAGGCATCAAGCATTTCAGTCAAGATAGAACAGTTAAACTGTAAAAATGAATTCTTAACTTGAGTAAGCTCATACTTGGGGAGTCTTGCTGGCATTCATACCTGGCATTGACAGATTTGTCAAACTAACCTATGAGAATGGGTTTAGGCATCCTTCTGCAAAAGAGCAGATGTATTCATTATAGCTCAGAACCATCTTCTATATGGGTCCCATGTGCGCGCAATGAGCTGGAACTACAGTGTGCAGGAAGTTATTTAATGTGGATAATGGCATATATGCCTTTATATTTGCATGAAATTAGGTCCCACCCAGTAGATCCATTCACCCATTTTATTTTATTTTTTGCACTGGGAGCTTGTAGGAATAGAATCTAATCCCCATTCGAGTGAGAACGATGCAAGTCCAAGGTTGACTCCCAACAATCTGTGTGTGGAACATATGTAAACTAGGATTCAGAAGTTGTATTTTCAGAGATTTCAACATGAGATTGGCTTAAAGCAGACAGCTGTCTCTGAAGTTTAAATTTAGACACAATCTTCAGATATCAGAAAGCAAAATACGTATCTCTCTAAAAGCAGCTCAACACATTTAATATTTAGTCTCCAGCTCTGCAGTACAAGTGGTACAGGTCAATCTTTAGGCATCCCACAGAAGCAATTGGAATACGTTTATTTGGGTGTCTAGTGGGTGCCATCAGTAAAAAGAGCCTACCAGTACATAGCCACTAGATAGAGATAAAGATGTTGCCCTGTGTGGAAGAAGGCATTAGAAAGTTACATTCCTCTGAGGTTTATATGCCAAGTTCTTAGTCTTTTTCTAGTGAGAACCAGAATGTTGTAGTGGTTCTGGAGTTGGACTTAGACCTGGAAGATCCAGGTTTGAATCCCTGCTCAGCCATGAAGCTTTCTGGGTGACCTCTCTCAGTCTCACCTACCTCACAGGGCTGTTGTGAGGACAAAGGGAGAGAAAGGAACTACTATACTGTATATACACATCACCCCGGGTTCCTTGGAAGAAGGGCAGTATACATTACACCCAGACTAGACTGACTGCAGTCAACTAGTAATATTCTATTCAAACTATTGGCACAGTGATATTTATTCCAACCTCAGTTAGTTCCTTATTTTGCACAACCCCTTCCATTATCAAACAAAGTCTACTCTGTTTAGAAGTGACAATGTCACAAGTTTATCCAAAAGTAAATCACTAGTAAAAGAGTAAAATATGCACTCTGAACTCATATCTATCACAAATGATCTTTAACATATACAGGCCTACTGTTTTTAGCAGTTCCCCCCTGTGCCCACCTTGGAAGTAGAGAATTTACGAATAGCAGTGTTTTTAACTTCAAGGCTGTGTGTACAGAGGGAAGGATATAGCTGATGCTATACGTAAGCCTTGTAGGTAGCATCTCAGCCAATAGCAGCTTTTTTAACAGCATGGCTATGTGCACTGAGGGAAGGATGCAGCTTTGAGATTTGTGTTTTCTAATTACAGCATTGTGTAAACCGATAATCATGGCCCCTAAAGAGCACAGCAGGCACCTTTGGAATCACCTTTTAGAGACCGAAATAGTTTAGTTCTGTGGCAGAAACTTGAACTTCTGAGGTCTTGAAACAAATTACCAAAAATCGTTATTGGGTTCACATTACAATATTTTCATAATACAATGGTGTCTCTGGAATGGATTACCATCGTAAAGTGAGGGTCCACTGTAGTTTGGGAAGTGATCAATCAGGGGTTCTCAACCCCCCCCCAACTCGGCAGACCACTTTTCAGGCTCTGGAGGTCCTTGCTACCACCGGAAGTAACAGGCGATGATATCATTGCCAGTTACTTTTGGGTTGGATGCCTCGGTGTGAGCCTGCAAACATCGGTAAGAAGCTCCAGGTGGGCGGGAGGGCTTTTCCCAGCACACAAAACCCATGCACCGGATGTCTGGCTGCTGAGCCAAGCCTTCTACCAGTGTTTGCAGGCTCACAACGAGGCTTCCATGATGTAAGGTGGGTGTCCATGGGTGCTGGGCATATCACCAACATCCACCTTGTGTACCACCGGTTGAGAACCTCTGCAATAGATGAATGCTCATATTAGATAAAAAGCTCCTCACAGAGGAAATTCTGCATCCAGTTCCCTACAGATTGCAATACAGTTGGCCCTCACTATCCACGGGGGTTGTGTTCCGGACCCCCTGTGGATAGTGAGGATTGCATATACTGGAGTCCAATTAAAAAACGCTGCGAAAAAAGTAGAGGGAAAGCGTTTTTTAACCTTTTAGAATGAAACCCGTGTGTTCTTGCTTTAAACATGCTTAAACCGTGTTCCAGAAGCCTCTTCCAGGTCGTGCGACTCCCCCAAAGCATTCTGGGGCGACCCTGGGAGGGGGAGAGGGTAGTCGCACAACCCAGAAGAGGCTTCCGAAGCGTGATTTAAGAATGTTCACAGGAAGCACACACAGCAGTTTCACTCTAAAGATAAGAAAAACCCTGCTTTTCCCTTTTTTTTACAGCGTTTCTTATTGGACCTCGCGGATCCGGCATAAGCGGTAAAAGTCAAATTCATGGATCCCAGATCTGCGGAAAAGGGTCCACTGTATCTTCTTCCCATGACCAGCTATATCAACATCAGCAATGCACTATTATAATATGTCCATAGACATCAAAGAAATAGCAAAGAACATGCTAGGAATATTACTAGGAAGCCTGCTTCAGTTTATAAATATATGCTAGCTAGACCTTATAAAGGCAGCCTCAGTAACAGTTATACATACAACACATACAACATCAAATTAATTATAGATTATGGCTTCTGAACAGAAATGGAGAAATTTTGTGCACAAAGAGAGTCAAAGAGCAGCTGAACCTAACCAACTGGAAGTTTTCTTCCAATTAATATATTGGTGAGAATAGAACATTATTTATTTATTTTATTGAATTTGAACATCTTGGCTTCTACATTATACTTATTGCCAGAGTATACCTACATACTCTTGGAAAGCAACACATAAGCTATTTCAAAATCATTAAAAGAATCAGCTAGTTTTCTTTTTTTTAAAAAAAAAACCTAGCCTTGCATGATATGACACACAAGAACAATCACAGCAAGAGAGACCTGTAGGTACTCCTTGACATGATGTATATTTTTACTTCCATATATGATACGAGGAACTTGCAGGTTTATTCAACATTTACTTTGTTCTTAATAGTATCTTCTGCTGCATTTTTTTTAACTATACAAACAAAAAAGCCCAGCATCTAGGCCAAAAAATCATTATGGCCAATATTGGAGATCTTAATGTTGGATTCAACCCAACTACTGTACAGTTGATACTGGGGCAGAGACTAGAGTGGTAGGGGTGGGGGAAAGAAGAAGAGAGTAGCTTACCTAAACAGTTTTGAACAAGGTTCATGATTATGGATTTCTGCAAAATAAAATGACAAAGCATGTGTTAATTATTCAAGACCCAAGGTCTTGAATAAGGGAAGGACTGTAGATATACATCTCACATCTGTAAGTCTCAGACAATGAGTATGCAAGCATTTTTATCTCCTAGAACATGTGTTGCCCAGAAAAGGGATGAGAAGTTCAATATGACCATAGCTGCACCTTCCTGTGAGATGAGATCATAAAGGATCCTTATATATAGACTTGTTCTTTACATTTCCATAATAGCATTTAAGTTGTCTTCCAAGAGTGAGTCCAGTAATCAAATACCCTTTAGCGGGCATTAGGGTGTTTCAGTTTTCTAAAGTTCCTATTTCATGTCAATTTGCTCATCCCCTTGGTTCTATTCACTTAAAAGATCCTTATGCCAAATTTTAGACAAATTGAAAATTTAGAGGTTGTACACTTTTGTAGGGTTGTTCAGCTTTTTTTGCTAGAGAGCTGTAGTATGTACTACCGTATATACTCACTTACAAGACGAGAAATTTAGGCAAAAAAAGGACCCGGAAAAGCTGCCTCATCTTCACATCGGTTCAATGCATGTTCTCCTTTCACTGTATTCCTCCCCCCCCCGCAGTGCCCCCCGCCACCCTACTACCTTTGTTTTGTTTTAATTCAAGCCTGGAGTTTGAATTAAATTCCTGGAGAAAACAGGAGTTGCATCTTACAAATGTAGATAACATGAATGTTATTTAAGTTGTTTCATCTAAGACTTGTTTGAAGTTTAGTTTCGTTGGATGGATTGGAGAATAAAAATAATTGGAAATCTTGTTTCTTTAGCCTATATACTATATATTAGTGTGAAAAGTGTGCAACCTCTAAATATTACCCAATCTTTCTTAAATTTGTCAGATATCCTTTTTATATCAATAAGAATGAGGGAATGAGCAAGTCAACAAAAATGTAATATTTTTATTTTAACACTATAAAATGAAACACCCTACAGGCATGCATTTTTCAATATCAATGAAATTCCCAACTGGGGTAGGGTGGAGGTTAAGGAAGTATTTTCTTTTATAGGAACATAAAGCTTACATTATAGGATTTCATTATCTAACATCAGTAATTGATTCAGCCACCTGTTAATTATAATAAAAAATATTGTTCTAATGAGAGTGAAATGCAGCACCCAGAATATTTTGCTAAGCTTCTAATTGAGGAGGCCAGCCCCCCCTTCCTCTTGCAGCTGAACCATGTTACAAGCAACTCAAGTTAATACTTGACAGTTCAGCTGAGGATCTGCTGAATTGGAAAAACATACCCAGGTGCACATGGACACCCTCATGACCTAACTGCTCTTTAATTTTTCCTTATACAGAAATAACCCCTAACATGCACCTGGGACTTGTTATTATTGTACTGAAAAAGTGAATCGAGTTCCATGTATTATCGTCAAGAAAATTACTGAGTCAAATTCACTTGACCTTCATAACCTCCAAAGAATTCATCACTCAATGAAGGACTTAAAAATGTGGGAGTGCAATCCTAAAATCTGCACTATAAAGTTGAACCATCAGTGACCTGTTTGCAATCGAACAGGCTATCATGGACCAGATCAGTACAGTATGACCCCTGTATCCATGGGGAATAGGTTCCTGCCCTCCCCTGTGGATACCAGGAATCCGCAGATGGGAGGGGAACGGTATCCCTTGCCCCCCCCCCATTACCTTCGTTAGGAGTCTAGCGCTGGTGCCATGCAAGTGCATCACTTCCTTAAACAAAACACTATAAGCCAGCCCGCATACTAGAGAGGATCACAAGTGTTAAACAGGAATTTAATGTTCGGGAGCCTCTCTAGTATGCAGGCTGCTTGCCTGCTGTGTGCTATAAACCAGCATGCTGACTTATAGCATTTTGATTAAAAGCAAGAGTCGCACTTGCATGGCGCCAGCGCTAGACTCCCAACAAAGGTAATGGGTGGTGGTGCGGGGGCCCCTGTAAACCACGAATACGGGCCCTCCTGTATTTGCATATACAGGTGGGCCCCCATATCCGCTGGGGATATGTTCCAGGCCCAGCCGTGGATACTTGAAACAGTGGATAAGAGCGAACACCCCCTCCATGGTTTCCTGAGGGCCCCCCCACCCTGCCTCCCCTCCAGGCAGACATGCTTGCCCCCCCCCCCAGCTCTTATTTTTCTTTCAGCAAGTTTTGTTTCTTCCTTAATACAAACAGAGAAGCAGCCTCCATTGCAGGCAGGTAGAACGAGACTAAGTCCTAGAGAGGCTCTGCAAGGTTTCTGTTAACCTTGCAGAGCCTCTCTAGTACTTAGTCTCGTTCTACTTGCCTGTAATAAGTAGCCAGAGGCAGCTTCTCCTGTTTCTTTAAGGAAGAAACAAAGCTTACTGGGAAAAAAGTAAAAGCCTGGGGGGGTCCCCACAATCCGTGGATAACTGAAACCGTGGAGAGCGAATCAGTGGATATGGGGGTCCACCTGTATAAAGCCTAGGGTTGTGGTTCCCAAACATTTAAGCACTGGGATCCTCTTTTTAAAACGACACTCAATCAAGACCCACCTAGCTTTACGACACTTAAAAAAATCTAGAAAAAATATTTTATAAATAAAAAAATTATATTTACCAAAAACTCAATTCATTTCTCATAATGAGGCAGCCCTAATTAACTTTAATGAATGCTCTCGTTCCTTTCCCATTTCTCCCCAGAAAAATAAAGAACATAAAATCTCCAGGGTTTTCTGGAATTCTTTATTAGGGGGCATCAACTAAGATACCTATGCCACCAGAAAAAAATTCAGTGACACCAGGAACACCTGGAATGTAAGGTTATATGTAGAATAGAGAATAGGGCTATTGGCTTACTGAAAGATTAGGACTCAAACTTCAGAAGCCTGGCAAACTGCAGGAGCTGAGCTTTTTGCAGGGCAATTGAAAACTATCCAATTTGTGAATAGCCTCAAGGCTTGAGAGGGCTTGGTTATGTGACCCAACCTTCACCTGCCCCCACCGCCTGTAACTGAAGAAAAAATGCACCAGAAAAAAGGATGCTCAAACATTTATCTCCCTATATTTACATGAGCTTGCAATTAGCAGCTAGCTGAGCTCCTTGAAGGGCAATTAGCAGCTAGCTGATTTTTGAATAGCCTCAGGGCTTGAGGCAAATTTATTTATTTATAGAATTTATATTCTGCCTTTCTCCTGACAGGGCAACCAAGGCGGCTTACAAGTACAATAAAATTAAAACAAATCAATTGAAAACAGACAAGCACCAGTGGGTCACCTAAGATTGCATTTGATTAAAAAAAGCCAGCCCACCATGTCAGCAATCAAATGCCAACTTAAATAAAAATATCTTAAGGCCCCGCCAAAAGGTTTCTAAAGAGGGAGCTGTTCTTAATTCCATAGTTGGGGCACCACCACCAAGAAGGCCCTATTTCTCGCTGCCATCCCCCTCACCTCTGTCAATGGCGGCACAGTTAACAGCCCCCCCCCCCAATGACCTCAGAGGATGGGTCGGATTATAAGGAAGGAGGCGGTCTCTCAAATAATCCTGGTCCCGAGCTGTAAAATTAGTTATCTGATCTTTCAGTGTTTTCGTTGGAGGCTCTGCTCCCTAGCGACCCACCACAGTTTGGGAACTGCTGGCCTAGGGCATAAAAAAGGCTAATGTACCAGTTTTCAGATGGTCAACATTATAGGGATTTAGAAAACCTCAACTCCAAGAGTTAATTGCAGTACAGAGGGTCGCCATTTTAAATAAGACTCAAACAGATAACATTTCATAGCAGAACATTTTCTTCTGCCAAGTTTCTAAGACTTATAATACTTCCTCATTTTAACTGTGTATTTGTTTTAAATGGGTGGATGAGAATTGATTATCTAAAAATGTTAATATAGCCCAATTAAAATTAAATCTGAACACAAGCAAATTAAACCTATGCTGTATGCCCTTAAAGCTGAATTGGTGGCTTGCTAACATACAGGTTAGACGGCTTTTTATGCAAAGAAACTAAAAGATTGCCAAGATCAAGCATTATAAACATTATAGGCTTGATACTGTGGGCCAGAGGTCAACAAGTTGCAGGCACTGGGCTCAAGAAAATGCTGTTTTGTATATCGCAAGGAAGATCATTTATTGAAATCATCTTTTTAAGGTCTTTAGCTACCCAAGCTTTGCAATCTGCCCTCAACCCCCTTTGCAAATTACGAATATTTACTGTGTATAAAACAAAGACAATTCTTTTTATCTTACAAAAATAAACTGCTGCACCTACTACCAATTCTAGCTTCTAACAGTACTCATGTATGTTATCCATTAACTAAGAGTACCAGTATAGATTTGGAAAGTGCAAGAGACAGCAGCCAGGATGAAGACTACAGTGTGAAGGGAAACATGTGGAGAAACGAAAGTTTCCACGAGATTTTCCATGGAGTAATGTTTGTAAAAATCTCATAAAAAAATAGATTTATGTTCAGCCTGCCTATGTAAACAGCCTTGAGTCTATTTAGAGAGGCGGTAGATAAATACTGAAATAAAATTAGGAAGAATATTAAGTTATAGGCACACTAAGCTATATCCTAAGGATTGCAAGTGAAAAGAAATTCCACACCTCCTCATCAGTACAGGATCCTTCTACATATGCCCAGAAGCCCACTCTAGGGCTTCTGGGCATATAGAAGACCCTCTGGGCATATGGAGGACCTCTGGAACAGGGCTGCATATGTTAAGGGGAGATAGGACACAGCCTATTTTATGTAAAATGTAACAATAATGTAGGGTGCATCAAGAAATGCATATACCAACGGGAAGCTAGATTTAAAAATAGGTTTTACTGTGAATCAGTTCATGCTAGTACTCCAACAACCTGGTCTTATGAGATATCCGTTATAGACTTGAAATTATTAAAGATCTACAGACTTCGTAGAAGCTTAGTGCTACTTACCAATTACTTGCAGAAATTCAGTGTTGCTGATCTGAGAGTCACTAATGCTAAAGGTCTCCTCTTGTCTTACCTCTCCCAAGAGAAACCCTTCCTAAAATGGGAAAAAAATTATGGTTATGGCAAAAGAATAGCCGTACTCTGTTTTGTTGTTATGCAGTTTTCAGAAGTGCCAGTGAATGAAAATGAAGTTACTACAATTTCATCAAGAAGTTTCGCTATCTATAAGCTACAAGTGACCAAAGTGTAAAATGGCTTTAACAGAAAGGGTTTTTTTTAGAGTCAGTACTTTCAGACATGAGTCGCCTGTAATCTCAGCAGGCTACCACTGTATCACTGAAATCATAAGCCAGACCTATTTACCTTTGTGACCATGATTTTGTACTAGCTACATGTGATAGACACATGAAAGAATCCCAATGCCTTAAAAAAATAAAAGCAATGCAGCTTTGAGGAAGATGAAGAGGTGCTTGACCCTTTTCCTAGCTGCCGTTTCTTTACTCAAAATCCTACCCCACATCATAGCTATTCTCCCCACCAAGTTCAAGACATACAGTTGCCATTGTAAAAGGCATTTGGAAACCGCAGGAAAAAAGTCAATCATCCCTCACCACCATATCCTTAACTCACCAAGCTGCTTTTCTTACCTGTGTTAGGGCCACCTTATCTGCATTTGTGAACCACATATATCTTGCCACTTTGTAGAGCTGTCCCCCTGTATCAGCGGTTTTCACTTATCCGCAGTTCACAAATTCCCCTCATCACGCAAATGACTTATCTGCCTCTGACTGCAGCCCAATAAGATGCTGTCACCGGTGTCGTTTTCAGTCCTCCAACCCGCTTCCTGTTAGCTTTTGCATACAGCACAGAGACAGCGAGATACAGCATTGTGTTGGGCTGCAATCAGAGGCAGATAAGTCATTTGTATGATGGGAGAATTTGCAAAACGCTTCTTGTAGGGTTTGCTGTTATCCACAGTTCCCGGTATCCGCAGGGGGAGCAGGAACATATCCCCCGCAGATACAGGGGGATGCCTGTCAGACTTTTCACCATGGGACAGGACTTTTAAGACTAATTATTGCAGAATTTCACCCAGTAAAAACCGTAAATATTTTTATATCCTGAGCTTTCCCTTCTCATTAGGGAGGTGCTCAATATAGGCAATATGAGACTAAAGTCATATACCACCCTCTCCAACACCACACAATAATGCCAGAATAAAATCAGGAAAGCAGCAAACACACCCACCAACTAGTACCAAATTAAACGGAATGTGTCAACTGAAAACAAAGGCTTTCAGTCAGTGCTGGAACTGAGTTAAGGAGGGTGCCAACCTCTCTGCCTGCAGGAGTGAGTTCTATAATCTGGGTGCCATCAGAGAGAAAGCCCTTTCATGTGAGAGAGCCAGATATACTTCTGGCAACAACGACACCCCCCAAAAGGTCCCTCCCTGAAAATTCCAGAGGGTGGGCAGTTTTATGTGGGCGGAGACATTCCTTCATGTACTATGGTCCCAGGTCATTTAGGGATTTCAAAAAGTTAAAATCAGCACTTTGAACTGCACTCAAACATACTGGCAAACACTGCAGGCCGAACACCAAAGACATGACACACTCTGCATATCATGTGGTGGTCAGCAGCCATCTGCACAAGTCAAAGTTACTGAATTGTGCCTTTCCTTTTAAGTCTTAAAAGGAAGCTCATATAGAGCACATTACAGCAGTCCAATCAAGATAACCAATGCATGGATGGTCATGAATAGATCTGCTTGACCCAGGAAAGGGTGCAGCTGGCACACCAGTCTAAGTTGGGTAAAAGCACCCCAGCCAACACCCTAGGCATCCTGTAAGGCTGGGTCCAGAACTACAGCAGTATCTTGCACTTTTGTCTGGTTAGGGACCAGAGTATGGATGAAAGTCAACAAAGGATGCATGTCAAAGCATAGCGTTATTTAGCTTGCACATTTATTTGGGCCGGCACAAAATAGAAACTATATAACATATGAAAAACCTAAACAGAATCAACAACATCGTGGAAGGTTGGATGAAACTGGATGAAAGAAGAAAGCACGTGGATGAAATGTAAAATGTGGTTATGACTGAAAACAGCTAACCCCATAGGATCAATGATTTGGTATCTGCTGGGTTTTACAGGAACCTACTAACCCCCACGTATACTGAGAATTGACTGTACATTGGGCCCTCAGTATCCACAGGGGTTCCATTCCCAGAACCCTGAGGGTTACTGAAATTTGGATAGCGAAGTTTGCTATCACGGATTTGGGGGCCAAAGTAAAAATGGTTTTTAAAAGAAAGGTTAAAAAGCCCCGGAAGCCTCTTCTGGGTTGTACGAATGCATTGCAGTGCATTCTGGGGTGAGCCTGGGAAAGGGAGGGGGGAATTGCATGAGCCGGAAAAGGCTTCTGGAGCGCAATTTCACCTTCTACAAGCCAGGAAATGAAGCGGTTTGCAGCAAAAAGGTAAGGAAAATGCTTTAACCTTTTTTTTCTTTTTACAAACCTTTTTATGTTGGCCCCCATATCCATGAAGCATCTGCGCTGAGTCAAATCCGCGGGTGCTGAAGTCACGGATACAGAGAGCCCACTGTATTAAGTTGTTGCCAGAAAAAGTAAGCTTAGTGAAGATCACCAGGCTAATCAGCATACCAATACCAGATTTTTTACTTTAAGTTAGGGACCTAAATAGTTGTCTTTAACTGACCCTTTACCGAAGTTGCTTTCCAGAGACAAGCTATCTGTGTAGCAATATGATCCATTTTTCTACTATGTGCAAACAGCCAAATATTTGAGACAGATTGCAAGGATGTGTCTGTTTTATTATTGAAGTTTCATCATTTTATTTTTACTATTTCTCTCATAAAGCAATTTTATAATGGGAATTTGTTATGGCTAGAACAAAACAAGGCTATATAGACAGACATGTCAACATATATACCGTAGTTTGTTTGGAAGCTACTGGTGCAGAACTCTGCGGCCAGAGTGTTCTCAGAGGTTCACTGGCCAGTGGATATTACATCAGTGCATTTTGATCTGCACTGGCTTCCAGGTCCAATTTTCAAGGCACTGGTTATCTCTTACAAACCCTGGGACCTGGATATCTAAAGCACTGCCTCTTCCTATACAGACCTACACGTGCACCAAGGTCATCACAAGGTGCTCTGTGTCCCTTCATCTGCTAAGACATGGATGATGGCAACTCAAGACAGGGCTTTTTCAATGGCAGAACCCAGGTTATGGAACACCCTACCCCATGAAGCCCAGCTGTCCCCATTGCTGACAGTATTTCAAAAGTTCGTTATGACCTACCTCTTGTTAGTTAGTTTTTCTCCACTGGTATTATTTTTGCTACAGTCTTCTTGGTTTTTTTAATTGTTTATTTATATAATGCAAGTCACCTCACTATTCCCTTAGGGCAGAGGTTCCCTTAGGGCAGAGGTATGTCTTTGCGAGAGGGTTGACGGCAGCGCTTCAGAAACTGCGCTGCTGCCGAGACAAAAAAAGGGGGTGTGACACTCACTCGGTCGTTGGGCTTCCAGAGGGTGCGGGGGGGGGGGGCTGCGATCCTCTCTGCAGGCCTCCCTGTGCCCCAAAATGGTTCCCTGAAACTGGGTCACAATCACATCAGGTGTCATTTTTGGGGCATGGCAAGGCCCGCAGAGGGGATCGTGCCCCCCCTTACCCTCTGGAAGCCCAACCACCGAGTGAGTGTTACACCCTTTTTTTTTGTCTTGGAGGCAGCGCGATCCTGGAAGCACCGTCACCGCATGTCGCTGCCCCCCTTAATGGGTAGTGACCATTAATCTCGGGCTGGGGTGTCGCAATGCCCCAATTTGAGAACCTCTGCCTTAGGGAACCAAAATGAAATTAAGTATTTATTGAAGTGAAATCTAATTAAGAAAAGTGCATTCTAAAAAGGAACATCAGCATTAGGTAACATATGGAACCTATCTTCAGAAACAAAAACCAAGTTACTCTCACCATCACCACTCTGTACGTTTTGGTCAGGTTTACACAATTTCAGTGGTTTCTTTTAAACAAAAAGGAAGTTGTCCAAACATACAGTCTTGGACAAGTGGTGCTTTACTACCCATCCTGTCCTTTCATCTCCACGTTACTAACTTGCAGGTTGTCTTGCCCCAACATTTACTTCCAGCAGCCTAGCTACACACCCAAAGGTTCACATGTTATTATTAGAAGTTGCCGATTTATCTCACAGTATCTACATCACAACCCAGAAGCAAGATGGGACATTTGTGCAGTTTTCTAGAAATCAAGCACATACACAAGGAAGGGAAGAGAGAATGATAGATAATACGTTTAAAGCTCTCAAACTCAGATAGTACAAGGGCAACCTCAAAATTGTGTGGAAGCCATTCTGCTGTCCTTTTGAAGTGGGAGTAATACAGCCAGCACAAGCACCACTACCATTTCTACTCAGTTACTGTAGTGGTATAAAGACAAACTCAACTGAGTAGCAATACTACCCAATGAAGCCTATAGATTTGCCCCAAACGCAGGAAGCACATTGAGAAGTACCTCACCCCCACTATGATGGTTCATATATGTATGTTAGCAACTTACATTTGACAAACACAGCAATAACTGGTCATATCAAGCTTCCTTGAGAACATAAGAAGAGTCTTGCTGGATCAGGCCGAAGGCCCATCTAGTTCAGCTTCCTGTATCTCACAGTGGCCCCACCAGATGCCTCAGAGAGCACAAGACAACAAGATAACCTGTTTCCTGTTGTCACTCCCTTGCACCTGGCACAGAGAAAACCTACTTCTAAAGTCAGGAGTTTGCTTATGGTTTGTAACCTGTGATGGTCTTTTCCTCCATGAATCTATGCAAACCCCTTTTAAAGGCATCTAGGCCAGGTGCCATCACCACATCCTGTGGCAAGCAGTTCCACAAATGAATTACACGCTGGGTGAAGAAATATTTTCTTTTGTCCATTCTAACTCTCCCTCCACTCAATTTTAGTGCATGTCCCCTGGTTCTGGTGTTGTGCAAGAGGGAGAAGAACTTCCCTCTATCCATCCCGTGTATAATTTTACATGTCTCAATCACATCCCCCCTCAGGCACCTTTTTCCTAGACTGAAAAGCCCTAAACGCTGTAGTCTTTCCTCATAAGGGAGGTGCTCCAGCCCACGAATCATTCTGGTCACTCTTTTCTGCACCTTTTCCAATTCAACTATATCCTTTTTGAGGTGTGGTGACCAGAACTGGACACAATACTCCAGATGTGGCCTTACCATCGATTTGTACACAGGCATAATGATATTGGCAGTTTTATTCGCAATCCCTTTTTTAATGATCCCGAGCATGGAATTGGCCTACTTCACAGCCGCCGCACACTGGGTCAACACTTTCATCAACCTGTCCACCAGCACCCCAAGATCTCTCTCCTGAACCGTCACAGACAGCTCACAACCCATTAGCGCAGGGGTTATCAACCTCTTCCCAGTCGAGTACCACCTCTGGTGCCACTCTCCTGCTGCGTACCACCGGAAGTGACTGGTGATGATATCATCACCAGTTACTTCCTGGTTTTCAGGATTTTGGAGGCCAGAAAACACAGGTAGGAGGCTCTGGGAGGGCGGGAGGGCCCTTTTTAGCATTCCTGAGAGGCTCTGCCAAAGGCAGGAGCCTCTCGGGAAGAAAAATGCACTGCCGAATGTGCTGCGTCGGAGCAGGGTTCCAGCAATCTGGCGTGCCAAGTACCACCAAAGTACCACTGGTGGTATATGTGCATCACTTTACACTTACTTACATTGAAGCACATCTGCCATTTTGCTGCCCATTCTCCCAGTTTGGAGAGATCCTTCTGGAGCTCTTCACAATCCCTGTTGGTCTTCACCACCCAGAAACGTTTAGTGTCATTCGCAAACTTGGCCACCTCGCTGCTTATCCCCAACTCCAGGTCATTTATGGACAAATTGAAAAGCACCGGTCCCAAGACTGATCCTTGGGGCACACCGCTTTTCACCTCCCGCCATTGTGAAAATTGCCCATTGACTCCCATTTGCTGTTTCCTGGTCTTCAACCAGTTCCTAATCCATAAGAGGACCTGCCCTCTTATTCCCTGACTGTGGAGGTTTCTCAGGAGCCTTTCATGAAGGGACCGTGTCAAACGCCTTCTGAAAATCCAGATATACAATATTCACAAGTTTGCTCGCATCCACATGCCTGTTGACCTTTTCAAAAAATCCTAACAGGTTTGTGAGGCAAGACTTCCCCTTGCAGAAGCCATGCTGACTCTCCCTCAGCAAAGCCTGTTCTTCTATGTGTTTTAAGATTTTATCCTTAATGAGCCTTTCCACCATCTTCCCTGGAACAGATGTTCCTTCACAAAAGAGTTTTCTTAAAATGAGAATATACAAGTTAAAAGTTATTCCTATGTTTCTAACTTCTGCCTGATAGACTTCTAGAAGCAACCCATTCATAAGTGACATCAGTCATTTAAAAAAGAAAAGAGATGGCACCATATATACCTCTACAGAGCAGGAATCCTGCAGGTAACCCATTCCTCAGACTTGGACCCTGTTGGTTTACTGTAGCCCACAGTTCCCATCAGGATACATTTCCCCTGCATCCCCTTAACCCCATCAGTCTGCTCCTTTCCATGAACGTTCCACATGCGGCTTCCTAATCAGCCCAACTTTCTAAAGTTCCCCCCTATGCTGAACCTCTCCCCACCTTCCTCGGCGGTTTCCCCTACAGACTATCCTCACCGTTGTCTTCCATTCGCCCAACAACTATCCTGCCTCCCCGTCACATCCTACTCCTCGCAGGCAGGACCAGCCGCCTAGTACTGCCTTCCCCTCCGCCTCTCACACCCATTTCCTCTTGCCCGTCTATGCCTTTCTCGCCCACTCCCTGCCAAACGCGTGAGAAATCTCGCCTCGCAAGCCACCAAGGACAACGCGACAGGTGGGCTCGAGCACTTACGTGGTCCGCGCTACTATTGGCGCTGCAGTAACAGACAGAACTGAACGTGTAACCAGAAATGGAAGCCGCCATGACGGAGAGCCCCTCCACCGCCTCCGACGACGATCCCACAAGCCACCGCACCTGCGGCTCTCCCCGCTCTTCGGTTTCCGGGCAGAGTCACAAAGCCTCTTGGGAAACGTAGTTCTAGGCAATCCAATCCCGTAAAGAGAACGAAGAAAGAACCTGGATGGTGCCCAAACCAAACCTAACATATCTCACATGATTAATTACTTGCCCTGCGTATGCCAGTATTTGGATATCGGAACGCTTTTATTATTTCTCATATGTGGGGTCAGGCAGCCCTTCTCTCAACCAAGGAAATCTCCCATTGGCTTCAATCGCATCTGAAGCAGTTCCTCTTTTACAGACCGCTTAGAGAAGAGATGACGTTATCTTTCTTGGCGGCTCTCCTCCCCCCCATTCCGTCACCACAATTGCATCACCGGAAGCAGCTGCTAGCTCTAACTAGCGGCCCACAAGAAGAAGGTAGAGGAGTAAAGGTCCTCCAACCGCCTAGATAGGTTGGGAGTACAGCTGAACAGGCACGGTCTTCTTCCTCCTGTAATTACTCTTTGGTTTGTTAGCGTTTCCTGGTTCTTTCCGGTAGGCAATGAGTAGCAGGGAGGAGGAATTCGAAGCTTCGGTGTTGGGCACGAAAGAGCAGTGAGTGGATGGGCTCTTCTCTCCATTGCCACTAGAGTAGAGTATTTCCTAATGCAGGCATTAGGCATCGGAAACCTTAAGTCTTCCTGTATAGCTCCTTGGGGCTTTTCTGACCATGAGATCACTTGAAGGCTCTCTTATTATAGTAAATAAATGGATGAAATTTAAATACATTTGCTTGCATCTTATCAATATCTCTGCCTTGTTGCCTTTTAAGGATGTGAAAAGAACAATGTTCAGAATAAAAACAACGACCTATTATTATTATTATTATTATTATTATTATTTGTTAGCAGCAAAGGATGTCTTAAGGTTTGTTTCTTCATTGACTTGGGAATCAAGGCCAGGCTCCCTATGCTCTCAGCACTGGTGGCAGTGATAGCACCCAGTGTACCATCGGGGGCAAGTGGAGGTGTCATGCAGGGACCTAGTGCAGAGTTTTGCTTGAGAGCCCCCAGCAGCCTCATGCTGGTACTGTGTATTCCTTATGTATATACAGTACAGCAAATATGGTTTCACATTACACCCATCCATCCCCCACATCTCAGTGCTGTGGAACATCCACATTCAACAAGTGTATTGATTTCAGTTGTATGTGTTGTTTTTTGGGGGGTGGGGGTCCTGTCCACCTGTCCTGTTCAGAATTTGTCTTCTGAAATTCAAAATATCTGCTAGCTTTAGATACTCATTGAATGAAAAAGTAGGACTTTTATTTATTTATTTATTTATATCCTGCCTGAAGGGCACTCAAGGTGGCTTACAGTAGCATACAAATGCATATAATAACTATAAAAACCTTATATATATAAAATATTTTATAGGTTTTTTAATACAGTATATAACATTAAAACCAGTCAGCAACAATCTTTCAAACAGCAACAATAAAAATAAACACGTAAGAAATATCTGAGAGTTAAATGTTGTTTCCTTCTCCCAGCCCACAGGTGTATGCATTTAACTCCAGATGCATATATACACCCTTGGGTGAAAATAGTTTAAGTTTGGTACATGGAAGAGGGAGCCACTGTGGCCTGCATTGCAATTGTGTGTTTTTTAATCTTCGCCCCATGCCATGAATAGATTCTGGACCAGTGTTTTTCTGTGAGATTAGAACTTCAGTTGACTAAAATAATAAACGTTTGCAGCTATCCTTTGTTCTGGATCTATTTTTGGAAAATGTGAAGTAATGGTATCTATGGGCATATGCAAAGTGCCTTCAGAAGTGAGTAACAGATTATACCTTGCACATGTGGGAGTAAGGAGAGTAGCTTCCAGTTCCAGGTGAAATGGGGTGACATCCCAGTAATGGCTTCTCACTTTTCCCCAGAGGAGTGCTTGCTTTGTTTTGTTTTGTTCCCTTACTAGGTGCATGTTCAGAATTGCTTAGCACTCAAAGCTTTGCTCAAAGCTGAGCTGAAAATTCAACTCCTAGTGGTTAAACATGCTTTTCAAGTCAGGCCAGTTTAAAATGTCAAGGTGGCAATTCGCCCCCTGTTTGGATCTAATCCTCCAAGCTGTCCCTTTGGCACTTGGGTACTTTAGCAGTCTTGTTGGTCTCACAGAATAACAGCTACTTTTAGATAGCTCTTAAGCCTTGCAGTTCTGAGCTGTGTCCAATCCATGCTGTGACAGGTGCATATGTTCTCTGACCAATCTGCCCCTCCGGCATTTCATGTTTACCTTGGGAGCATCCTCTGGTAAGATGTGCCTGCCTTTTTCTAGGACGCTTCCTATACTCCACTGCAACACTGAACTTGAATGGTGTACATTTGAGTGAGCCCCCTCTCCCTCCGCCAATGACGTTTGTCAAGGTAATTCCCTATGGTCCTTTTTCTTCGGTGTTTCTTTTGGAAGTGTGGAGTGTGGCTTACAAGAGAACAAACTGTATGTGCGTCCCTACCATTTTCTGTTGCTATAATTTTCTCTTTGGGCGGTTGGCATCCTCTTAATGCCAGCTGAACTCAGTATAATACAGCAGATAGATTACTTCCTGGAACTGGTTAGCTAGGAGCTGAAACACATTTCAGCCCTCTTTCTTACTATTGTTCAAAAAGCTGGTTTTAACCTTTACACAGCATGATGCTATGAATGACTTCTCAGAAGTAAATTCTATTGAGTTCAATTGAACTTACTCCCAGGTAAGAGTGTATAGGATTGCAGTCTTAAACCTATACGGTTTGGGACCAGGGGTGTGTGTGTGTCTTAGGAATTGCCTGCTACTACTTCAACCTGCCCTACTCTTAGGATACTCTTAGGACCACCTCCTCCAGAGGAGAAATAGCTTGCAACTGTACAAACCATCTTTTCTGTGGTAGCAGTAGCAATCCCACTTTGGAGCCCCCCCCCCCCCCCCCGTTGCTCGCCTGGCCTTTTCTGATGAGTTTTAGGCACCAACCTTACAGTCCAATCCTATGCATGTCTACTCAGAAGTAAGTGCCATTATAGTCAATGAGGTTTATTCTCAGGTAAGTGTGGATAGGATTGCAGCCTAAGACTTGTTAAAAAATTTCCCCAGGCTTTGGTACATTTGATGCTTTGGTTTTAGGTGTCATGTTTTTTTGTGTGTGTGTTTAGTGTTTAGTGTTGGTTTGTTGACTTTTGGACAGTGTTTTCATGGATCATATAAGCCACCTTGAACATGTTTATAATTATAAGATGGGGTATAAATGTTAAATAAATGAACTTAGTGGGACTTTGAAGGAAGTTTGAGATCAGACTGCAATTGAGGTAGGGTAAAGGGTGCGCTTGTGCCTCTAGTAACTGTGCATAGCTCCTTGGGGCCCTGCTCACAATTGGGAGGTAACAGATGCAAAGACCATTGCTCTGTTAACTTCCATGTTCTTTTCTTCCTCTATAGTTGGGATGCAGCATATGAACGAGAGTTGCAAAATTTTAAAGAAAGTGGTGATGCTGGTGAGATCTGGCAAGTATCAATAACAACGTAATATGCCTCAGTAAATGTTTGCACATTATTTTCTTCTTAAAGTGCATGCAATAAAATAAAATAGTACATCTGCTGTTTTTTTGTAGAGTGCTGGTAATGTGATACAGAGGTTTTCATGAAAAATGCCAGCTCTTGTCTGGGTTAAACCTGTTGCAAATTAAAATAGCTAATTATCATCTGACATCTGTTTTTTATGTGAGAAATGAATTGCTGGCTACAGTCTGTTTGGTAGAGGCCAAGTGTTCTTCATATCCCTGACGTTTTGTCAAAAATCAAATAGGCTCAGGCAAAGTTACACCGCTGCCTTGTGTTTCTATAGGATTTTTTAAAAGCTCAAAAAGGACACCCACTTTCTGTAATGTTAACCCAGCAGATTTCAAAGCCATCCATTCACTTAAAAAATTAAGCTAAACAAACTTGTAATGTGATCTCTGGGGATTGTTGCCTGGACACTGACATGATGTGGATGCATTGCATAAGATTGACAAAGTTTGCTTGCCTTTCTTTTGCGTATTCTGATGGTATTGGTTACCTGAACTTCTGTTTCTGATTAGGTTTGGCGAAGAAAGCATGACTCGTTTAATTAGATGGATAGAAAAACAAAAGATCCCCCTGGATAGCTCTGTGCTTGATGTTGGAACAGGAAATGGTGCTTTGCTGGTTGAATTGGTTGGTATTTATATTTATTTAATAAAAGATTATATATACCGTATTGGTCTGAGTATAAGACTCACTTTTTTTCCTAATTTAAGTTTTTAAACTAGGGGTGCGTCTTATAATCAGGCAGTTGCAATTTAATGCCAGTGATTTAATTAAATTTTTTTAATAGCACCAAACTTTAAGGGTACGTCTTATAATCAGGTGCGTCTTATACTCGGGACAATACGGTAAATATATATATATTTAAAGCAAAAGTGGTGTTTTTTTCTTAGCAGAGTTAAATCTCGAAATGGAGCAAATGAGCAAACTGACAAGTAGCACTAGCTGAAACATTAATTAAAATGCAACCGCCTTTATTTCAGCCCTGCAACGGTTCATCTCCGTGCAGATGATTGTATTATTTGAAATTCATTCTGAATCTTCATTGTGGCAGGAAAGCATCAACCTTGACATACAGTAGTTCATTATTTCAATGGAACCTACTCCCAGGTAAGTATGTATAGGATTGCAGCCTAGGTTTCAGCTCTACATAGATTTGCTCCGAAGTGGACTAGTAAGTGTGTTTAAGCTTGTTAAGCCTGGGCTTTTCTTTTGCTCTCTTTAGGCCAAATCTGGCTACACCAAACTTACAGGCGTTGACTACTCTCCTTCTGCAATTCAACTTTCAAAATGCATATTGGAAAAAGAAGGGCTGTCTCACATTAGATTACAGGTAAGCCTTCACACCAGGTTGGAAGGTGCAAGAGAGTACAAAGATAGCTGCTCCATGGTGATTGCAACCACTTCCGGTTTTCAGACGAAAACTGGAAGTTGTCACAATTGCCACAGAGCGGCAATCTACAGTGTGGGGAGGCCCGCAGAGGGAGCTGTAGGCCTCCCTGCACCCTCCGGAAGCCCGCCAGGACCCCCGTTAAGTAAAAAAAAAAAAGTACATCCCCCCCCCCCAGCGGCAGCATGATTGCTGGGATCACCGCCTCCACTGTCATGCTGTCCCTGCCCCTTAAGGTGGCAGGGGACAGCATCCGGTTCTCCTGGTGGTTTGCGACCCACTAGTTTGAGAATCGCTGCTGTAGACTATTCGAGTGACCCCTGATTATCTTTGTGGTTATGGATTTCCTCTCTGCCCACTGTAACCTCTCATCCTTTAAACCAGGGGTGGCCAACCTTTCAACATGAATGCTTCTGGACTTTTAATGGTTGTATAGGTGAGGGCATTTCAGCAGGTGCAGCTGCTTTAGCAGCACCATCAGCACTTGCAGCTGCCAAGATTCTGTCTTCTATACAACTCTTAAGAACATAGAGGCCCTTATGGTGGAAGGTTGGCCACCCCTGCTTTAAACATTTAAAGAAATTGGAGGATAAAGTTACTTCATTCCCACAGACTGTATAAATGCATATATAAATTAATTACAATTCTTTAGCAAAGAAACTTGGCATGCAAGCTGAGAGTAATATTGCGATTGGTGTGGATGCTTAAGTATAAGGAAACTGCAAATTAGCACACTTCTGGTTACAGGTGTGGTATTCTGTCGCCATGGGGGTGTGCGTGCGCGCGCGCATATATATATATGGGAGCATATATAAAGGCGAGGCGAAGCCGGCCTTTGCTTTGCACCACACTGCGCCACTTCCTGTCTATACTGAACGAAGCCGCACAGAGAAGTAAGACGTCGTGCCCCGCCCCTGTTCTCTGTTAGGCAATCAGAATTGAATCTTTTCAGAGTCGATTCTGATTGGTCAATGCTTTGCTTCGCGTCCCACCCCCACTGCACCGAATGCCGTCTCTCATTGGCTGAAGTTCAATTTGTCCAACTTTGCTCGCATGGCAACGCAGCTCTCCTGCATTGCCGCGCAATGTTAGAAGACACAAGACGGTCCAAGATCTTTGTGTTGCTTGCCGATGCTGTTCTACGCATCACGCCACAGCGTGGTTGGTGTGTCACAGCCGTAAAAGAGGTGGGTGTGAGAGGGGGGGGGGAATTGCCTAAGGTGGTGCCTGTCACCTATTGTTTTGTAAATGTTTGTATTAAAAATGATTAACATTTTTAAAAAACTTGCTACCTGATTGGTCAGAAGACATGTTTTTAGTTGATTACGCAGAATGGCAACTATGGTTTCCTTGCTCCAGAGGAAGGGAAACTGCGAATACTGTACTACCCATTATTTTTAATCAAACCAATTTAATCAAAATAGTAGAGGACGCAAGTATTATGGGTTTGCAAGCCATGTATTTTAGTATATAAACCGCAGGAGGTTACTAATAAAGCAAATAAAATCCCTAACTGGGCACACGTAATAGTAAGCACACTAGAGATCTTCTGTCAGAATCAGCAAAGTCCAGGGTTGAAAAGGACCAACGTTTCAACCTCCTTGCCGAGGACTTTGTCAAGGTGATTACAGCAAGGCTGAGAGGATGGTACTGAAGATAGATCGGAATCTCTGTGAAATGCAGTTTGGAACTCCGGGGAAAGCCTTCAGTGGTGTTAATGGGTCATGAATGTAGTTAACTTCCCCAGCAGGATCGTGATGCAGTTGGAGACAATAGGTGTTCTTGCAAGATTGTTTGGTGTAATTAAGTGCAAACGAAGAAAGGAAATCAAAGGGGGTCACTAGAGAAAAGGAGTCCTTGCGAGTTGCTATTAGTATGTTTTTGTAATATAGGGAACCAAATTTTGTCCACAAAGGTTAATTCTTGTTGCCTATTAAGAAGGTTCTGCATGTTAATGTGAGTAGATAAATAGGTACCGCTTGCGGGAAGGTAAACAGCGCTCCGTGTTCCAGCCGCATGCTACGCGCTGTGGCAAGGAGAGTCATGCCAGCCACATGACCACGGAGGCGTCTTCGGACAACGCTGGCTCTTCGGCTTTGAAATGGGGATGAGCACCACACCCTAGAGTTGGATACGACTAGTCTTAATTGTCAGGGGTCACCTTTACCTTTATCTAAGTACTGAAGACTTCACTGGGCATGAGGTCTTCATTGTGACCTTCCAGGCGTGAGACTTCAGTGCTTACATTCAAGTGCTTCATCTTCAGTTCACATACAACTGCGCATATTATGCAACATCACTAGAATAGCAGTGCAGGTATTGGTCCAACCATGGCACATTCTGCACTGAATTTTGCGTCCTCTACTATTATATCCATAAAATGCATACTAAATGCACAATTAAAACATCCTTGAATACTTGTTTTAAAAGAATATGTCCCCCTTTTTCAGTATCCATCTAGTAATGCTTAGACATAGTGGTCTTGGTTGAAGAATATTAAGTAATTATTGCAGTGTGAGGTTCTTATATTTTTAACAGCCGTTGACTACCTGGTGTAGGTAGAAGATATTTTGAATCCCTCAGATGAATTATCAGGATTTCAGATTTGCATCGATAAAGGGACTTTTGATGCCATCAGTCTGAACCCAGACAATGCAGCAGAGAAAAGGAAGCAGTATGTGAAATCCCTGCACAGGATATTGAGACCTAATGGCTTTTTCCTCATAACATCTTGTAACTGGACCAGAGAGGAGCTGCTGAATGAGTTTGGAGAAGGTGCGTACTTGCCTTGCCATTACGTGGTTTGCTGAAAATGTTACCTGTGCTTTTTTTGTCTTCCATGTATCGGAGAGGTGTAGGGCATTGCGCAAGTGAATCCTTGTGTTTGAGTTGCATCTCTGTTTGACCTTCAGCTGTTAAGGCATTAGTGAAAGGTCTTAGGTTGTTGTCTTCATTAGCATTGAACTCAGTGCAGAATGTGCCATAGTTGGACCAATACCTGCACTGCTGTTCTAGTGATGTTGCATAATATGCTCAGTTGTATGTGAACTTGTGAACTGAAGATGAAGCACTTGAATGTAAGCATTGAAGCCTCACGCCTAGAAGGTTACAATGAAGACCTCATGCCCAGTGAAGTCTTCAGTACTTAGATGACTTTAAACTTCTAAACTAGTTCTTTCGAAAGCATTTGTGCAATCCAAATGTTTCAAATTTTCAATCTTTTGAAACACCTGCTGTTGTGTTTTGGTGTTTTTTTTTTTTTTTTTTTTGGTAACCCAGTTATGCTACTTGTTTGCTACATGCATTGTGCTTGGTTCTCTAAGTGCCTGGTAATGCATTTTCTGAACTGCAAAGTTGTGATCCAGAGAAAGGACATGCATACACATTCTTAGAACTCTCCACACAGAAGAACTGTGCTTGGCTTTTTGCCATGGCTGTTTCAGTAATGCCAAAGAGACAAGCTGTTTTCTAAATTGAAATGTGGCTTGTTTCTTTGGCAATAGGAGCTGCTGCAACTATAAGTGCTGGCAAAGCTCCATCTGCATGTATAATTCTCTTCCATGTCACTTTGTCTCTTCACTGCATCCTGAGCACACGTTTATAACTTTAAAACTCAAGAATAGGATGCACAGAACCCTTCATGTGCAACACCAAATGAGTTGTGGATGGTAGGGTGTTTTTGCAAAGAATTTGTAGTTTATTCAAATATGGTTTCAGGTTTTTTTTTTTAAAGAACAAGTTTCTAAACCCCATGGTTACAAAAAAACCATCAGCATTTTCTGCTTGAATGCTCAAAAACCAGATGAATTTCAGTTTTTGGTTTGTCTTTTTCACATGAGGTAGTCTATTTCACTTGGAAGAATTGCCCCTACTTTCCTTGACCCCCTCTTTCCCACCATTTGCCCCTGTGTGTATATCTCCTTTCTCTTTACAACCTGAATGGACAAAAAGCATAATGCAAAAAACATCATTTTGTACTGAAGTTAAGATGACATGTTGAGTGAGTTTGAGAAGCCAAACAAAATTGGATTTTCTTTAAAAACAGACTTCTAGATGCTTGGCTCCAAGAGTAATGATTTCATATATTCACCATTTGGGGAAAACTGGAATTACTAGCATAATAGCATCCTGTTGTCTGCCTTTAATTTACATGCGGAATAAATCTTAATTTAATGGTATTACTAGGCGCAATACAAAATTACCGCTGTCATAAAAATCTGTAGAGCTTGCTCTGTTTGAATTAACATCAGAGATTGAAGTGTTAGCCAATAAGACTATAACTTGATTTCTTCCTAACAAAAGCACTTTACTTATGTTTGGCAGGATTTCATCTTCTGGAGGAACTGCCAACACCTGTCTTCTGCTTTGGTGGAAGAACTGGAAACAGTGTAACTGCTTTGGTTTTCCAACATAAGATATAAAGATTTCTGCCTTTATTGAACAAAGGCCCTGTCCTTAATTTTATTGGCAAATACTGTAATATACAAATGTAGGGGAAAAAAACAATATGAAAGTATATAAGTATTGGGTTTTATACACAATGCGGTATGTGTGTGCAGAGGTAAAATGGGACTATAAAATGAAATATAACTTATTTTCACATGTTTATTTTTAGCAAACTTCATTGCAGGCAAATTGAATGTGCATGAGGTAAAGTAGGTTTTTTGAGTTTTTTTAAAAGACAAAATTTTTTGCATTTGAAATTTTTTTATTATGGCAAATAATGGCCAGTTCGGAAATATACAGTAGTTGAATGTGTGTGAATGCTGTTTAAATAAATATCTGTCTTGTTTAGTCCTGTTCTTTATCAAACACTTAGAAGTATTTTAAATGTTGTACAAATGGACAGGTCCTTGCTATAATGGCTTATAGTCCAATATATTTATTTATTTTATTTATTAGAGTATTTATATATTGCCTTTCTCAGACTCAATAGATACAATACAAAAATTTAAAAAGGTATGGGGAGGGAAGGACAAAATACCAAATTCACATACTACTGTATGCTACTTACAGTACGTGTCTACTCAGAAGTGTTCAATGGGGCTGACCCTAGGAAATTTAAGTCATTACTTCTGACTAGACATGCATCGGGATTGCGCTATGACTTACTCTAGTAGCGAAAGTAGGATTGCAGCTTCACTGATACTATATAAAGTGAAATGGCCACCCAAGGAGTCAAATGGTTGTTAATCCTAGCCAGGCCAATGGAGAGGATTTCACTAGGTCACCCTATGATGCAACTAGGTGGAATGGCTACAGATGAAAATGGCTCTAATTTATGTAGTTCAGAATCACATATCATTCTATGCAAAAAGCTAGTTACCAACCACACAATAATTACGGTATTAAGTTCAGTCGTGGTTTAGTATGGAAATGCCAGCCTGTTGTTTTTTCATGAACATCAAAGAAAGCAACATTTGCCATTTTAAACTGTGTTAGTCCAACATTGCTTCTACCTATGTTGGTGACCAATCCCCAAAGCATGAAGATTCTAGTTTTATACTGCAGGCTAGCTGCTTACTTTCAAGTACGGTAGTCCTGTTTACTTCAGCATGTTTTCATGAGTGTGTACAGCTTAGATTCTAGCTTAAAAATATTAAACGTCAACCACTGTTGTTTCAAGATACTCTCGCAAATGCATTTAGCTCCTCTTATTCCCTGCCAGCTGAATAAGAAACATGGGCAGTTTGCTAACTGTTTGGTGGAAAGACCAATAGTGAAAATCTGCTCCTCCAGGAAATTGTATGATGCAGATTTTAATTACATAAAATCGGGGCCAAGTACATTTATTCAAGGATGATAATTCTGGAAGGATCATATTCATAATTTCCCACCTGTTCTTTATTTTATGTTCTGATATTATGATGATACAGCTGTCTTGAGAGAACAGAGCCAGTTTTTTTTCCCTTTTAGGTCTAAACACACACATGCATTTTCAAATAGCAATAAATATGGTATTTTAGTCATCCAAGAAGTTCTGTCAGGCAATCTGTCACATCCTACAGAATAGGGATTTCACTTTGGCCCATCAGTAGTATTTCATGCTCACCTGTGACGTCAGCCAGAATGGACTGATTGTTTTTTAAGTGTAGTGCTTCCACACTGTTTTGTTTTGTCCTACTTTCTCCTGACTGGTGAATTGATAGTCTGGTATAATTGTAGTTTTTAAAGCTCCTATGACATCTCACTAAGATGCCGCCTTGGGTCCCTTCGGGGAGAAAGGCGGGGTAAAAATACTGCAAGAAAATAAAGATCTGTTTGAATAATCCTGCAAGCCGGGAATGACTAACTGGCAACCTCCAGATCACAGGACTGGCCTGTTCATGAGGCTATGTCTGGAATGGTAGCCTCAGGGAAAAGACTGGTAAGGGACTCCCACTGCCCCTGTCCACCAGTGGTTCTGCTCTGCTACCTGCATTTGGAAAGGAGAAGAGAGTGGAGCGCTAGTGCAGCTCCACTCTAGCCACTACTCCACACTTCCTCATCCACTCCCCTCTTTGAATTGAGGGAGTAGGAGGGAGAGCAGCAGTGGTGGCAACTGGTGCACGACTGAGCAAGGGAGCAACATTTTGCAAGTTGCTGGACAAGGGGAACAGCAGTATTTAGTGCATCGCATTGGGCATTACAAGGCCTTGGGCCAGCCCTACCCAAATCTGGACCCCCAAGCAACTTTATCTGGCTTTTTTTTAGTCCTTCCAAATTTTAATCATAAAGGGTTAAAATGTGTTTTTTACATACTTTTACCTGTAATGAAAAGAAGCAGTGAGTATCGTATCCATTTTGTTGGATGGATTGCTTTTTCCTGCTCACTGAAGACAGTCAATGGGCTAATACCGATCTGCATCTTGAAGGGGTCTTTCAGGAAACTCTGGTGCCACTGATGACCTGCATTTCCTAGTTTTATTATCTTTGCCCATGTGCTCAATAGGAGTAAAGCTCTTACTGCTAGGAGATGCAAATTATAGTATAGAATCTGACCATCTGCGAGAGGTGATGGAACGTTCTGGTCCTTGGACTGATGGTTGGAGAATAGCATGCCCTCCAAGCAGACAGAAGCTGACCATTTCTAACCCAAACATTAGCAGGGATGTGGATCAAGTCTCGGACTCCAAGTCTCGAGTCTTTGCCTCCAAGTCCAGAGTCTTTGGTTGCGAGTTGTGAGTCCCTATCTATTTAATGGGGAAAATGGGTTTAACTCTGAATAAAATTCGACTTGTCCTAAAAGGCTCCAAGTCTCGAGTCTTTTACAATCGCCGAGTCAAGTCATTGATGCGACTTGAGGAGTCCGAGTCAATAGACTCAAGTCTACATCACTGAACATTAGTTTAGACTCCTTCCAGCTTCAGGTAAAGATGAGAATGCTTTAAAAATGTAGAATTTCAAGTCACACATCCAGTTTATCATGGGTTGATGAAAGGCTGCCCAAATCATTTATTTGGAAATTGTTACACAACCGATATAGTTTTGCAACTGAAAAATGCAGATGCCAATGAGAAAGTGAGCTGTGGATCTCTGTGTGAGATAGCAACAGGGGAGCTCATGCTTTCCCAACTGTAGTTTCTATACCTATGACTCTAGGACAGTAATGGCGTACCATTTGGGCTTGGTGTGTCGAAAATGCCTAACTTGACTCTGCTGGTGAGTCACACACCCCCCCACTATTTTTTTTTAAATAGTACTTTGACTATTGCTACTTTTAATAGTAATTTTGAATTGAACTAAGTTGAAAACAACTATACAGTAGAACACATTGCATTTTATTTAAATCAATTAGTGACTTTTTTGTTGCTGAGTTTTACTAGATAATAAATTGAAAGAAGCCTGCCAAAACCCCTGCCCTAAATGTTCAAGACAAGCCTGTAAAACGTTTGCCAAAATGTAAGGTGTATCAGGGCCCTGGGGAAAACACTGGCGTGTCACCTGTGACACACGTGTCATAGGTTCGCCATAACGGCTCTAGGATGACAGTGACCTGGGCAGCTCCGTGGGGCTATTTCTAGATGGTGATGATGCTGTTATTGAATGCTTTTTTAACAGCACAGTAGATCTGATTGTGTTGGACCTACAGTATTTATCTTTGCCCATAGAAGCATAATATAAGCAATGTTACACCTCTTTCCTGGAAAGTGACCTTTCATTTATAAATTACTTTCTGATGTGTGCTGTTCCAAGGTACTACTACCACTAACTTTGTACACTACAGCATGCCTTATTCATGCTACCTGGAGAAACTGCAAGTGAGAAATCTGGCAACATGCATCAATAATCCCACTTTTGGGGGCATTGAAAAACAGCTCTCCTAACCTTGGCATGTCACAAGTCAACAACTGGTTTTGCCTCCTCAATGACAGCTTTCTTTTCTAAGACTGTAAAAGCTCTTTGACACCACTTGTCAACCTTCTGGTATGTTAAGTTTGAATAAGCATGCAGTCCTGTTATTGGAAAAACATTAACACTAAAGTGAGTCTGGTTATTGATCAGTAAATAAATCTCTAAATAAAACAACTGTTCACGCTGCCTTGCCTGAAACTACCCATTGAGGCATGATTTTAACAGTTCTGCAAAGTCTGATGTGCTCTTGAGATCCTCACCAGATCCTGGCTAGACAGCCAGACATTCTACATAAATCCAACCCTAAATCTGTTCTAGCATGGGAGAGGGATTGATTTTTAACCAGTTTTGCCTGCCCCTATTGAAAACAGTTAGATTGCTCATAAAATTGTGAACACAAATGTTTTTAGAAATATGAAGGAAATTGGAAACTGTTCTCACTAGAATTCACAGGACACCAGCCCATTCAAAAATCTGGATGGAAGAGATATCCTGGCTTGTTCAGTGAGCATGAAAAGGGTATAAAGACCCAATCGGATCAGAGTTCTAATTTTTTTCCACTGCACCCAGGTCTATAATAGTTAATTTTCAGTTTAAGTGGAAGGTCACAAATATAGTGTGAGCTTTTAGAAATTCATAAGTTTGGTTGCAATAAATCCTCTTCAGCCAACTCACCTGTCTTGAAACAAGAAAAAATTACAGTAGTTGTGAACAAGACTTGTATTTTAACCATATAAAACATAGCCACAATGCAAATATTAATTATGGGCCACATTCACAGCACCCCTAATGTAATAAAATTGTGAGCGCTATTTCACAAATTATTCAGTTTGGACAGCCAGGGGAGAAGGTTTTATATGTAGTGGCTTCAGACAGACACTTTAAAGTCAATATTTTACTGAGTATCTTAAAAACAAGATTGCATTATGATTCACCAGATAATTTTAGCTATTCTTCCCATTGGTAGAGCATATGAACGTATCTAGTGTGTACTTTTGAAAAGACACGCATAGGGTGTGGCTGTAGGACTCATAGGCCCAGGCCAACATCAGGTAGTAAAACAGTTTAGAAATTGTTCAATAACTTAGCCCTCTGTCTTCTCACTGCCAAATGAAAAGATCTCTACATTATTATTGGCCTCATCTGTTTTGATCTCACTGTTGCATTCTACAGTACTGTATACAGTTGATCCTTTATGACTTAGGACTCTGCAAGCACACGCTCCGCAGGCGCCAGGTGCTGTAAAGCGTGTTTTTTGCTCCCAGAGAGTAAGGGCCACCAGTGTGGAGACTGGCAGCCCTTACTCTACCTCTTAACTGACTCTGCAGCCACCGGTGCAGGTAAGAAATGCACCGGTTGGGGCAGGGGGAGGGGGGCTGGGAGGTGAGGGAGGGCGGCTGTTGGCCAGGAGGGAGCAGGGGTATTAGCGGCAAGCTCTGCCTATATCCCCAAACCTCTCCTGGCCTGGGCTGCCCTTACCCCGCCGCCCCTGATGTACATTGGCTCGAGAGCCAACATACATCTGAGGAGGCCCATTGGGGCTAGGCAGCCCTACACCAGGGGAAGGGGATGAACGTCCCCTTCTCCCGAGGAGTCCCTGCGCTGCGCTGGAGCGGCCCGGGAAGGGCTCAGGATCCTGCAGCTGGCCATATGGGCTGGCCGCGGATCCCTACGCAGGATTGGGCTGCCTGTCCTGTCATCCAATCCCACCTCTGTCACTGTCTGATATTTCTGCTTGGATGCTCCATCATCTCAAACTCAATACGTTCAAGACAGAACTTCTCATTTCCCCTCCCCCCAAGCCCCTTCACCTTATTCTCTCTCCCTCTCCATTGACAATGTCACCAACATCCCTGCTGAGTAGGCTCAAAGTCTTGGCTTTATTTTTGGCTCCTTGCTCTTCCTCATTTTCCATAAGCAGACTGTCACCAAATCATGTTGCTTCTCCCTCTACAACATTGCAAAAATACGTCTCTTCCTCTCTGTTCCCTCAACAAAAATACTAGTTCACACTCTGACCTCTCACCTTGACTACTGAAACCTTCTCTCTGGTTTTCTGTTGGCTCACCTCAGCCTCCTCACTCCATCAAACATTCTGCTGCCAGATCTAGAACAAGCTCCAGTTACTTCAAAGCCCTCCATGACACCCCTTCCTATCTCTCAGCTCTCATATCCTCCTGCTACACTTCTGCCATTGAACTTTGCTCCACCAGTTCCACCACCCTGAGCCGCCCAAAAGGTCTCCTCCTTCCTCACACAACTCTCTCTTGGTGCTTCTAATGCCAGGAACTCCCTCTCTGGTTACCAGAGGGATGCCCCACCTTGCTTCCTTCAAATCCCTTCTCAAAACCTACCTTTTCCATGGAGCCTTTGGCACTACCCTATCCCTTTGTCTTACTGCAACTAAGCCTAAGTACATGTATGTGGAATAGTTGCATATTCTTCCCCATCTTCTCTGGCACCACTCCTCCCCCCATCTTCCATTGTTTACCTTGTATGTACAGTATTGGATTTTAGATTGTGAGCCGTTCGGGGCAGCAATCTATCTTCTCTTCCATTGTAAAGCCCCATGCACATTAATAGTGCTATATAAAATAAAATAATAGTAATGGAAGAAATATAAGTAGCATCTGGGGCTTTTCTGTTGTGCCAAAAGTTTGCTGGGGGATCAGCATGTGCCAGTAGGAGTCACTCTAGGCCTCCGAATGGAAATGTAAAGAAATTAGCATGTCACCCACAGCAACCAAACCTACTGAATATTTTAACTGGGGACAATAACGCCTGATTAAAGAATAGCAGGGCTCTTGCTAATTAAAGAAAATGCAATAAGCTCACTAGCATATCCTTAGGTTTATTTCTGTTTAACTTTTTGTTGTTAAAAATAATTAATTCAAATATCATGAGTCTCTTCAAATAATCATCTGAAAATGTGGGCTAAATTGGAATCATATTGTAAAGCCTGGGAACTGCAGCTAATATTTATATTTTAGTGGCACATAATTAACATAATTTGGATATAATTGTCACATCCATAGTGAATGCCAAGTCTTAATCTTGCAGTGACACCTAATTTACTGATATGCTAATTACAAAAAAGTAAACAACCTTCTATCAGACTCTTCTTGAAACATCTTAATATGGGTTTGAAAGAATGAAATTAATTTTGGCTTCTGTTTTTGAGCATTTAGCTCTTAACCGTTATCCTGTTTTTCAAATCTCTCTCTCAGAAGGCTAAACATCTGTTTTAAAATGGAAGCTGGAATTTGCTCCTTAACACAAAAATAACCAAAAAGCCAGATGTTGTTAACTTCTGCTAGGGTATCAAGCAGCATCAGAGTTTTAAATAATTTTATTGGCAAATTATCATATTTGACTGCATATTTAGCATGAGTACCAGCTAATATTGTTACATATGTCTGGAACATACAGCATTTTAATGAGCAAACACATTTATCTTATTTAAATATCACAATCAACTATCACCCCAGGGCTGGCCGAAGACCTCAACACCTGAGGCAGTGTGCTAAATGCTGCCCCTCCCCTGATGATGTGTCAGCCTTTGCTCCTCCCATTCTCCAATGTTTTTGCTCAGTACAGTACTCTTCTCCCCTCCACATTTCCTCTTCCTGTCTTCCTTCCTTTTCCAATCCAGGGAGTGGAAGGAGAAGGAAGGGCAATGGAGGCAAGTGGGCAGACAGAGATGGAACCCCCACTAATCTGCTGCCTGAGGCGACTGCTTCAGTTGGCTTCATGGATGGGCCAGCCCTGCATCACCCACTCCATCCATCCATCATACAGTACTTGGCTTATCCAAAGATATGAACATAGGTTTCTTGTACTCAACCTCAGTATTTCAACTCCATCAGTTTTTTTACTTTGCACTCCATTTTTTCCTCCTTCAGAGGAAGGCCTTCAGAACAATGTTTTAGCTATTCAACAAAGGAACATTAGATGGAGAGAGAGAGAGAGAGAGAGAGAGAGAGAGAGAGAGAGAGGGTACTCAAGACCACCTAGAGGCTTCATAGCTGAGCAGGGATTTAATACAGCAAACTAGCCACCATGCCGGCTCTTTTCTACGGTAGGATCTCAGAAACACTCCAGAATAAATAATCAAAGATACATTTTCAGTGCAAACTCAGGGCTCTGCAAATAACAGGATTTTGTTCTAGTTCCAAATACTGTGTGTGAAAATGTGTTTGAATTCATAACCAAATCTGTGATACAGAACTGTGATCCACATCTATGGATAGTTCTCTTTCTTTAAAAAAGCAAAACAGTGTTTTAATATATCTGCTGAAAACAGTGTTTTGCTATTGGGTAGTTAAACTCATTAAACAATTTGAGCTGTAAAAGCCTCAATTAATCTGTCCTATGCACAGTGAACGCACAATGAGCCTGGTGAATTGTCATAGTTCTGGCAGTTATCAATCTGATGTTAAAAATAACAGGAAGCTGTGCTGCATGTCACCACAGAAATGCTTCATTAAAAGAACTACCAACATCCTTGTTATATGTAAAACACTTACAGCGCAATTCTGTCTAACTCTGCACCCTGCGATGCAGCGGGGCTGGTGCATCCAGACCATGAAGCAGGCAGCTGGGCGGTCGCCTCGGGGAAAAAGAATGTTTGTTCCCTTCCCCTAGTGTAAGCCCCAGCCGCCCGAATTGGTCTCCTCAGATATGCGCCAGCTATTTTGCTGGCACAAATCCGGGAGGCCCATGTAACAGTGGCCAGGCGTGGGAAGGGGGATAGGATTTGGTGGCGCGTGCCGCTGCCGATCCCTCCGCCATCCCGGGCCCGGCTGACCCCCCCCAAGAATGCCCCGTTCCACCCTCCCCATGCCCCTTTGTAGCCCGGCGGAGAACGTACCTGCTCTGGCAGGCGCAACTCTGGATCTGGGGTAAGTAGAGCGGAGCTGGCTTCAGTGCGGGCACTGCCTACTCACCGGGTGCCACAAATGTGCTTTACGGCACATTTGGACACCCTAGACTGGCAGAGCAGCGCTCTGCCGGTCTAAACTGTAGACAGGATTGGGCTGTTAGTGTCTCATGCAATGCAAATAGAATTATGCCAGGATAACAAGCAGACATATTTCCAGGTTCACCTGACATTGAATACACAGGCAAGATCCCCAGGAAAATGAAAGATCCAAGAGAAAACAGTTTTCCTGCAGTATCACAATCAATGGAGGTGTTGACTGTGGCAAATAGAGGCAAACAGAATTGTAGAGAATTCCACAGAACTCTAGATAAGATCATCTCTATTCGAACATAGCTAACACAGTTCATCATCTGAGGCTTTCTTTCATGTTCTGCCATTGTTGAAGGTTGTCAGATGACATCAGAAGCAGAGTCTTTTTGTTGGCTGCTCCTCATTATGGAACTCTCTCCCAAAGAGATTTGGTAGGCCCTTTCCATTTCCTATTGGACACAGACAAAATCTACTCTTTTGGGGAGAGCTTTTGGGAGGAATGAAAGCTAAACTGTGTCTGTGCTTTTTTCCGTCTTTACTTAAAAACAACAACAACCCTGAAACTAACATCATTTTACAGTTTTTCTATGAGCTTTTTCTTATTTGCTGCTTTAGGTACTTTTTGGGGTGGGGTGGAAATGATGGGATACAATTTAAAGAAACAAATTCAGTTGGGGTCTCTGGATCCAAATTACAGCATTTTTAAATGATAATTCATAGATACATTGAGTCTTTTTTCTTCTGGAAAGACTACTGCTACTACCCGGTACTACTACTACAATTTTCCACTTAAAGGGGATGGGGTTGAAAGAGCAGAGAGTAAGAAAATTCAAAGTCACTTGATTGGGCAATTAAACCAAGTGATCGTTTTTAGGGGCACCGGCAATGAACCAGGATGGCATCTGAGAAAATTGCTAACTTATTGTATAGGAACATGGGAACACGACCAGTCCCCCTAAAGTCATGCAAAATCCACTCTTAGGTGGTTACCCAACCATTTTTATCTCTTCCTTGGCTGGCATACTTTTACATGTACTCTTCCTACTGGAGCCATTGTTTAGGACTCGACAATGGCTCCAGTAGGAGTTCTACACTAGACATGTGCTTCATTAAGCAAGGCTTTCTTCTGAGAGATCCCAGTTCAGAGTTGCAGCCTTCCTGGCAGCCTTAGCCTTTGACCTGGAAGGCCTTCCCCTCATCCCGGATATGTCCACAAGGGTGTGTACAGTATATGTGCGTGTATATATATGTATGTATGTATGTATGTATGTATAGATAAAAAATATATGCATGTCTGTGCAGCAGTTTTTGGCTATTTGGTGATGAGGGAAAAGCACCGCACACGTTCAGATAGCCTCTCTTTGTTATTACAGTACTTCCCCGTTGGCGCTCAAGATAGGTGGCGGGGCTGAGGCCTGGCTCAATTCCAAGCAGGCCTCCTCTCCATAGGAGATCGCCACCAGCCAGGCACAGATGTGATGCAAAGCAGGCAGGTTCTCTTCTTGGACACCCGGCGCCCGGACTCGTTTCTTTCTCGATTGCAGCCCCGCGAGCGGCTGCCAGGCTGCACCTAGGTCGAGATCGCCCTCTAGCCAAAGCCAGGCTGAGGACAATTTCCAAGTCACCCCCGCCTCAGTCACGCCGCTTGCAAAAGCAGCCACCCCTGCTCTCCCTGGCTCTGCATTTCTCAGAGCGGCTGCGGAGTTCGGGCGCTGTGCAGCGCTTAAGCAATCGGGTGGCGGTGGCGGCGGCGGCGGCGGCAGCTCCTGCTGCTGCTGAGCAAGTCTTGCAGGAGCACGTAGCCCTGAGCGAGGCAGCAGGAGCGCCGCACAAGCCCTGCCCTGCTGCTGTCGGGTGCCTTTTATCCCCCCCCCCCCCGGTCTTTCTTTAAATAATTTTTTTTAAACACAAGACTCGCTGAGCAAACAATCCAGGAAGTGACAAGCCTATTTCCTTTCTCCGGCTGGATCGGTCCACAGCACTGTCGTTTCGGCAGGGGAATCTTTGCGCCGTCCTTGCAAGAACTCGTCCTTTCGCTTCGCCGTGGACACGCACAACGAGACGGCATGGAAACGAGGGTTTAAAGCCATCGGTCTGGGTAAGAGATCATGCTTGGGGTGGCGTTTGGGTGGGCGTACGCTGGCCTTGCCTTACCTTCTCTACGCTCTCCCCTCTTTCCCATTCCAGTGCCTTTGGTTTCGTCCTGGGCAGATATTGTTACAATGTGTAGAATAGATAGTAAAGCTGAGATACTTTTCATTCCCCTCTTGGACAGAGAGAAAGAGAGACTTGTCTTGATGGCTTGAGGTGGAGACTGTGTATTATTATTTTTGTTCTTTTTTCTTTTCTGGTAATTTGTGTTTCATCTTCTTGTCTTGTACTTGAAAAGAGATTGAGATGGGGAGATGACAGGGCGATCAAAGCAGGGGACCAAGTCCCTCTGTCTCCTTCCCTTGCCTCTACTCAAAAGTATGCTCTTTGCATCCAGAAAAAGAACAAGCTGACAGTAAGATGAAGATTGATCCTGGGAGTGTTCATTTAATCCTGTTTCTAACTTCATCGTTTTGGGCTGTCATTATGAGAAAATACTTTTAGAGACAGAGCCAGGAAAAGGAAGGAGACTGGGCGCTGGGAGGGCAGTCTCCCAAAAAGTTTAGAAATTATGCTTTTGTTTTACTGAACTTTGGCGTTTAACTAAATTGATGGACGCAGAACAGCAAAGGACTGATCTCTTTGATTGATTGAATTGAGCTACATGCTCTGTAGCTACTGCTTATTCACTGCAAGATGCAGCTGGTGCTAACATTTTTTTTTATTCTCTTCTCACCTTCCCCCAATTGGATTTGTTGCTCTTCTTTTTCCTCTTTACAGGATGATGATAATAATAATAATAATAATAATAATAATAATTAATTGCATGCCTCACATTTGCACATGGTGATAGGATCTGTCCTTGAAAGGCTCTTGTAAAGTCACATTTTTTGCAATACGTCATTGATTTATCAGCTATA
Source organism: Plestiodon gilberti rubricaudatus (assembly GCA_026170595.1). Lineage (NCBI taxonomy): Eukaryota > Metazoa > Chordata > Lepidosauria > Squamata > Scincidae > Plestiodon > Plestiodon gilberti. The sequence goes on along the minus strand of JANXHW010000003.1, from coordinate 64,864,675 downwards.
TGGGAGTTTATTCCCCAGGCTTGATTTATCTTACTCTTTTCCCCCCTCCCACTAGTGAAAATAAAGAAGTCAGTCTGAGCATAAACAGGTTGACAATACTGTACTTAACTGTTGCATGTGAGTATTTTACAGCTTTGTTCATAATAACATTTGCCAGCAGTTTTTGTCTGCAAGTCCCACTTGGTCTTGCAGTCCATATTTTTCACAGTCACTTTAACTATATTTTTCTTGTTTCTTTCTCTGGGATAATATTTTGGTACTATGTGCCTCAATGATTGTGTTATGCATATCGTACCTAGATGGAGATTTTGCTGTAGTTCATCAATGGAAGGCTGTCAGGGGCTACCCCCCTTAGCATTATATATCTGACAGTAGTCAGCTATGAGCTATGCATTTGCATGTATTCAAGTAGTCTATGCTTCCATTAAAATGAGTTTGCTATGGATTAATTGTTTAATCCTTTTTTTAAAAAAGGTTGATTCTTGTAAATGCATAAACAGATGCATTGATTCCCCCCCACCCCATCAGTTAGTCCTAGCTAAACTTAATATATGTTACTTTTCAGAATACCCTGTTATATGCCTTGGTTTTCACAGGAATAATTTCTTATAAAATCCAAGTTAGAGCAAACAAATAGATGTTAACAGTATTAATTGGCCCATATATTAAAAGAGAATAGTGCATGAGTAAAGTCCTGTCGCAAACCTTGATGAAACCAACAGCTCATCTTGTAAAATCATTATATTCATTATTGATTATTTTTTTCTCAGGCTATGGTTTCATTGTAATTTGTGCACACTCTGGAGTAATTTAGTGAAGATCTGATATCTGAGATTAGATGGGTTAACAGTTTGCAGATTTTTACCTCTGAAAAAAAAAGCCAAGGAAGCTCTAAAATCTGGAGCAGCAGAGTGCTTATCTGTGTCACAGCCCCTTTTTGTATCAAGAGAAAATTTGCCTTTTGCTGAGATGATTTAAGAGTGTGCTTTCATTTGTCCTCTTGGCAAGCACAGAATATAGACTGCTTGAGTACAAACTCTGCCCTGTGTTCAGGAGATCACAGTACTGTAGTACTGTACATAGTTTGACTATAGTGAAAAGCTACAAAGCCAGCCAAGTAAGAAATGCAGTGGGAGAGAGCTGGCGTTCACTCAGAATAGCATTATTTATTTATGTGCTTGGGTGTATACTTACTGCAGGATTAGGCCATAGCCCTACAACATAAACCTCCGCATATCTACCTCAAAAGTAAGTCCTATTGCATTCAAAGGGACGTACTCCTTTATAAGTGTGTATAGGATTGCAGCCTTTTAGACAATTCCAGTGAAGGGACATCCTATGCTTCACTTTATTGATTAATGCTAACCTGCATTTTCTCATTGGATTTGCTCAATCCTACCTGCTTATCATATAAATCCAGCCTGGTAAAATGTGTCCTTACTAAACAGCAGATTCTGGGAGAATAGATTTGCAGGTATTGGTTAAGTCTTTTGCTAGACTAGTATAAATAAAGTAGTCTAGAATACCTTTTAATTGGACCAGCCCATATTCTCACAATGCAGTGTACAAGGTTTTGAGTTTAACAGAACTCTTCTTCACAGTAAGCATTCAAGGGGAAAAAAGTGTTATGGGGGGAATTGCTGTTTTTGAGACGGGGCATCTTACTTGAAGCGTCAGAAACTTGTTTTTCCCCCAAAAAAATTTGAGCTGAAACAAGTGATTTTTTTCTCTTTGCCCCTTTGAACTGTTAAAATATATTACATGTTTTGCTTGTGCCGAGAATAATGATTTGTTACAGCTTAAGTGTGGAAGACTCCATGAGCAACAAGCAGCAATTCAAATCAGGATTCAGATGTGTTTATTCTGAATGCTGTGTCTATTTAGAACATGTCAGTGCAATGTGTGGGCACAGGATTTGGAGGTTCAAACGTTCTGTTTTCAGTGAAGCTGATGGAGTGACCTTGGGCAAGTCACTATTGCTATGTGTCAGACTAATCTACCTTGCCAGGTGGTTGTTAATTAAAATAAAGCAAGAAGAATCACCCGGCCTAAACATTTATGGTAGCATGAAAAATAAACCTTCAAAACATCAGAAAAAAGTCTGTGTGTCAAACATGACACTAAGTACTAATTTGCTGCTTAAAATTGAGGGTCAGACAACTAATGCAGTGACTATGGTAGACTTATGACATGCTTCATCATGTCAGACTCCCCCCCCCCCCCGGCTGATGAGGTACTGTATGAAAGCATCAGTGAGATTTGAAACTTGATGGAAGTTTCTAGCAGCCAGACTACCATGTGATGCGCCTGTACATATGAAGGAATCCTGGGAATATGCCCAGTGCATCCTACAGACCTGGAAATCCACTGTTCTGTGGTTACCCATCCATCTTTACCCATGAAATAAGTCCTCTCCACTGGTTGGAATACTTCTACATTTCTTCTTCCTTCTGAAGCCATATTTTGGAAAGAAGTTTGTAATTTAGGATAGGAATTTTCCAAATTGTGGTTAGCTGTTGTAACTGAAGAAGATATGGAAAAATCTTATAGCTAGAACAAACTCACACTCCCAACAGTTTCATAGCAAATTAGCCTAGGCGATCTATTTTTCCTGTGGTATGCTTTAGCTGGGTCCAGTTTTCAGCTGGATAATTTGAACAGTCCTTTGAGATGGTAGTGAAACAATTTCTACCCAATTACCGAAAACGAAATAAAGTTTGAGGTATGCTGTAGTGCTCTCTTGGTTGTCATTTTTCCATGCAGCCAATACGTGTATCTTAAGAAATCTTAGGCATGCTTTCACTTTGAAAGCATGCCTATCTCCATAGATATCTCTGTAGACAAAATATTTGTGAAATGAACCGCAACTTATTTTATAATATGTTGATAAAATGGAGCTCCAGCTGCAGGTGCAACCTAGATGCTAACATTTTCCTTCTACATGCTCAAACAATACTGGGGATATATCTCAGTAGGTTAAAAGTGACTTCTAAGTTGTAAATATTAACATTGGCTTGCAATAATCAGGATTCCAAAAATTCTCCAGGACCATTTTTATAACTGCCTTTCCCCTTTTCGTGCTGCCTTATCCCATTCACCTCTGAAGCACTAGATTCAGGGCCTCTGAGAGGAATTTTATCGGAGGTTACAAAGTTTCTTTTGGGCCCCTTCTCAAAGGGGGAGGGGACAAAACAGGGTGGGGGGAGGGCAGCAATAGCTGGAAAAGCCACCGGAGCCCAGGTCTAGCAGGCTTCCCGATGCAGCGCCTAGGTCCCGGCCACTACCTGGCCCGGCCACTGTCTTTCATTCTCCATGAGGCCAGCTGAGATCCCAGGAAATTTCTGGGGCCCCTCCTTTGGCTCCTGGGCCCTCCTTTTGACCCTGGGCCTGGGTACAATTTACCCCCTTTACCCCCTCTCATGGGCCCTGACTAGATTATTGCATCTCTTCCTTGAAAGAACCATTTACTGTACACAGTAATGATGTACATGGTGTCAGTGTGCCCTGACCCACATGCTTCTATACCTGCTTTCAACAAATGCAAGGCATACAGAGATACTCAGTGGGATTTGGTATGCTGTGGGAGTGTTCGTATAAATGAGCTAGTGGTAGAGCCATCTAGGTCAGGGGTTCTCAACCAGTGGTACTAGTACCACCAGTGGTACTTTGGCTGACTGCTGGTGGTACTTGGACTACCAGTCTGCCAGAACCTTACTCCGATGCGTTGTTTATGGCACCACATTTTTGCTCCTGAGAGACTGGCTCCTGTGGCTGAGCCTTTTGGGAATGTTGAGGGCGGCCCTCCCACCCGCCCAGAATCTCCTACCTGGCTTCTGAAAACCCAGAAGTAACTGGAGATGATGTCATCACCAGTCACTTCTGGTGGTACGCAGCAGGAGATTGCCACCAGAGGTGGCACTCAGCCGGGACGGGGTTAAGAACCACTGATCTAGGTGATTGATACACAGCGCCCAGCTCCTCCACTAGTGTAGCAGGCGGGGGAGGGCAGAACGGGAGGTACCGGAATGGAAAAGGGATTCAAATTCCCTCCAAAGGGGATTCAAAGGGGATTTAAATCCCCCCTCCCCTCCAAAGCCTCCTGCCCTTCCCCGCTAGCTGCACCGGTGGAGGAGCTGGGTAGGATTGTGCTGACAATGTAATAAGTGGGGTTCATTTCATATTTATACGGTTGCCACTTAAAATCTGTCATGGAAGATTCTGCTTTCTTCTTCAGAGGTATTGTTTCTTCATAAAGTTTCCACTGGTTCATGAATGGTTGCTTTGCAACGAAGCAGGCCTGCATTCATGAATAAATGAATGGTACAGAAGCTAGGCTTTGTCTCCTGCATTTGCTTAGTTTCCTAAAAGGTCATCATGTATGTACTGTAATCCATTTCCATAATTTTTTTTCCTTTTGTCTTCTTCCTCCTCTTCTTACTATAAGTATCATTAATACTAAGCAACAACAGACACAGTGCTTTACAGAGTAATACTGTACAAGTTAAAACCTCTCATTCTGCTTAGGGGAACTGCCAAAGGCAGTCAAGTAGCCACTCAATGTTTTAACAAGGGGCAAATGTATTCAGGTGTCACAAAACTTGATCAGCCTGGACCGTAGCATGGGAAACTGTGCTGCATCTACCCAGAACTAAGCTCCATGTTTACCTAAGAACTCAGTCGTGTTGGAGCAGTTCAGCTACTATACTGTACATGATTATGTATCTAGCAGCACAATCTTAAGCATGTTTACTCAGCAGTAAGGCCCAGTACATTCAGTGGGACTCTTCAGGTTAGTGTGTATAGGATTGAAGCCTTGACATGTTTTGTGGCTGAATAGATGTGCCTTCATACAAGCACAATGTACACAGAAAGTGGAGCTGTTTCAGAGCCATGTGTAAACTTGAGATAATTGATTTTGATCAGACCAGATCTTGCTAAACTGTTTTCTAAAGTTGAGGTGACCTCTTTTCTTTTGGTGGCAGTGGTTGTACTGTTGTGAAGAAAAAAAAAAAAACCCTAACTGCTTGTGCACACCAAACTCTGCTGAATTGTGGCCACAGTGTGAATAGAACCCTGGGGTTTTTACTGTAAAAATGACTTTTATTGTTTAAATGTTTTATGTTACCAAGTGATAATATCGATAAAATCAAGTCCATGTAGGAACTCTGACCTGAGAAACTAAGCAATAACTTATCCCTAACTAACCACTGAGTCATTCCACTGGAGCCAAGGGCTATTTCAGACTAGTTTTTGCTATTGCAACTTTTGACTTGTATAACGCAGGCAAAATTCATATTTCTTTATCACATAGATTTTTAAATACTGGTCTAAATTAGAGTCAAACTGAGGACAACAGAACTTGCATTGTAGCTGTATTGATTGCCGCTGAAACTTTGAAAAAAATCGTCTCTTAACTTCTTCCTTGCTACCTCCCCTGGAATGAAAATAAATATTAGAATATGTCTCATTATAAAATGTCTTTCGTGAATGGGTGGGTCTTTTGTGAATGGGAGGAATGTCTTTCGTGAATGGGAGGAGGACAGATACTATTTTGTTTAAATGAAAATACCCTTGGCAAAACAGAAAGCTATTTGACTGGAAAATGTTCAGTATGCATATACTCCTGCAGTCCTAGTTGTATAGTTTTTTTAAGTTAACCTGTCAATAGAACTGAAAAAGTTTGAAGCAGTTTTGAATATTGTGTGTTGAGAAAGACTCTACCACTTGGCAGGGTGAGACAGGTCACCCGAGGCAACAGATTTTGGGTTTCTGCTCAAAGGCAGAAAATGGTAAATTATTCCTTTATGATAAAGTAAAGAAATATATAAATTATTGCAATAATATAAATTTATATTTATATACATATTAATTTATAATGTAGAATTAGAATCCTTTATTATTATGTTGGGTTTTTTTTTGTTTTTTGTTTTTGCTACCCTGAAGGGCACCATTTGAATTTGGTGCATTAAACTCCAAATGTTTGGGGGAGAGTGACTCTTTCATTTTTCTTTTACAAAGGCCACCTCAGATTTTTTTAAATGTATGTTGTACATTTAGAAGCCATTACAGGTGGGCCCCCATATCCATGGATTCGCTATCCATGGTTTCAGTTATCCACGGATCGTGGGGACCCCCCCAGGCTTTTACTTTTTTCCCAGTAAGCTTTGTTTCTTCCTTAAACAAACAGGAGAAGCAGCCTCTGGCTGCTTATTGCAGGCAAGTATAACGAAACTAAGTCCTAGAGAGGCTCTGCAAGGTTAACAGAAACCTTGCAGAGCCTCTCTAGGACTTAGTCTCGTTCTACTTGCCTGCAATGGAGGCTGCTTCTGTTTGTTTTAAGGAAGAAAGAAAGCTTGCTGAAAGAAAAATAAGAGCTGGGGGCGCGCGCGAATGCCTGTCCGCAGGGGAGGAAGGGCAGGGGCCCTCAGGAAACCATGGAGGGGGGGTTGCTCCTATCCACGGTTTCAAGTATCCACGGAGGGGCCTGGAACATATCCCCAGCGGATATGGGGGGAGTACTGTACTACATGGAAAGAGAAACTTAGCAGTCTAATTGGTTGACAGATCTGTGTAATTCAGAGACCACTCTAGCATTTGGGATTTCATGGAATAGAGAACAAGTCAAAGGGCCCAATCCTATCAAGCCACTGTGCTGCCAGAACGCATGTTCTGGCAGTGTAGTGTGCTTTATGGCGGTTGCAAAATGCGACCTGCCAGTCTGCGCAATCTGACTGCCACAGCAAGTGGCCACTTGCCAGCAGCCTCCAGAGAAGCCCCGGCACCAGTAAGTTGGCGCGAGGGGTCAGAGGAACAGGGAAGAGAGGGGGAGGAACAGTGTGGAGACCGGGATGGGGAGGGGTGTGTCAAAGCCAGGAAGGGGGCAGTATCGGTGACAGCAGCTCCGCTGATATTCTATCCCCCTTCCCAGACTTGATCTACCTACTTGGGTTCATTTAGCCTTGCGCCAGCAAAATAATTGGCGTAGTCCGGGTAGATCCAACAGGGCAGCGAAAGCTTACCCTGGGGCAAGGGAGCAAACATTCCCTTACCTCGAGAAGGCCTTCATGGCTCAAAACTCCCCCACAAGATGCAGCGTGCACTATGCTGGCACTGCTGTATTGGCGGGGGGGGGGAGTTGTGCTGGATTGGACAAAGTCATGTGTTACCAATTCACATAATATATTGATTGTATGTGAAGTTGCCTACATATGTAACCTTTGAATTTTATGATCTTGTTTTAATTATAGTAATCTTTTAATCAATTTTTAGATGTTTTATTAGTTTTTGCTAACTGTTTTAAAAAGTAATTATTTATGTACTTTTTTTGTATTGTATTGTATTTTCTGTTGTAAGCCGCCTTGGATCCCTTCGGGGAGAAAGGCAGGATAAAAATATTGTAAATAAATAAATAATAAATTTGCCCTAGTGCCTGCAGTAATTCTGCATTTTCTTGGATAGCTCTGTTTTGTTCTGTAGATACACAGCTCCTGTGTTTGCACAAGCTTCTGTAAGTGTGTTGAAGGACATCCTTCCTCTTTCAGTATGTTCTTACTTAGGTTTTTGTCCAATTTTCCCTACCAGGTAAGAGGGGATCATGGCAGAAGACAACTGCTGATTAAGAAGACAACGAGCGTCACTGAAGGACCTTGAGGAGTTGTGCGTTTCAAAAGGTACTATAGATTTCACAGCATGGCATAGGAATTAATATTTAACAATGGCTATTTCTTGAATAGCAATCACCATCTTTGCTAGAAAGGTGGGTATCGGACAGTTGGTGCCTGAGAGCACGTTGCTAGAGGGTTCATAATGACATATAAAGTATAAAATTATGTGTAAAGAGCAGCGTAGCAATAACATCAGTCTTTGGATACATAAATGAAGACTATTCATTTATGAAGACTAACTGAAAAAGATACTTTGGATACATACATAAATGAAGACTATTCACTGAAAAAGAAAAGAATTGTCATGTGTGGCGGAGTGAAACATCTAATGCTATAGTCCTATGCATCCTTGGTAGTAAGCACCATTGATCTCAGTAGAATTGAGATGTATAATATCTCACACGTTGGACTGTGTTGTAAGTTTGCAGTCCTTACCTAGAACTTGTACAAGAACCATGTACTTGTACCATTGGTCCTTCTAGGTCGGTGCTGCTTACACTGACTGGCAGAGACTATCCAGGGTTTCAGATAGTGTATTCCCCCCCTCCATCCCTCAGCCCTACCTGGAACTGCAGGGGAATGAACATGGGACCTTCTGTACAGAAGGCATATGCTCTTTTACTGAGCTGCAATCCCATCTCCTATATCCAATATACATTTCCATGGAAATGAGTCCCATTGAACACACCGGGGCTTATAAGCATGCCTAAGATCAGGCTTCTAAGCTTTTAAGATTATGAAAAGTCTGACATCTTGGAAAGGTGAGGTTAGATCCTTCTTGCCTTGAAAACTCCAGTGAGCTTTAACTAACATAAGTTGCAATTTTGCTATTAACACCTTTGTGTTCCTTATGTAAATATATATTATGTAGTAGCTAGCATATTGATACAATGTTTTATTGATTCAGTGTGGTGCTTGGGAAGAGTTATTGGACTTGGTCTTGTGGGAAATGACTTTCAGTCGGAATTCAGCTGTTCACTTTTTGGATGGCTTCTGCTGAAATTCTCTTACTGACTAGTTTTCTGATCTGTAAAATGCTAACAACTCACAGGATTGCTGTGAGAATGCAGAGGATCATGACTGTAAACCACACCTCACCCTGGGGTGGAATCCACCTAGAGCTGTTTTTGTGCCAGCCAGCAGCGTAGCAATGCCTCTTTGTGCCCGGGGTGGTGACTTGTGATTGATTGGAAGCGACTTTTCTTCACCAGAAACCAGAAGTGATGTCACCAGAAGTGACGTCAACTGCGGCGAGCCGCCACATGCCTCTCAGTGCTTTCGACGACTTCCCGATGGGCGCAAAGACTTCTTTACACCCATCAGAAAACCGCTGAAAGCACTGTGGGGCGTGGCGGCTGGCATGGACTGTTGGGTTCCAGACCGGTGGCCGCACGGTTGACTCCCCCCCAGCCTGGAGGCGACCGCCTCCCATAAACTACGCCACTGGTGCCAGCCCCTGTGAAATGCACGTGGTTCACAGTGAGTCTGTGCTTTTCCTCCTTGTGCCTTAAAAAAAATCTGCTACATTTGTTAATGTATGACTTCTAAATATATGCATTATAAAAATCAAGAAGTATAACATCGACATTAATTAAATGAACAAAGTTCAACCTTCTCTTTGCAAACTTTAGTCATAACACTTCCATAGCAAAAGAGGATTTGCTTTCATAGGATTTGCTTTCATATGTAGTTATGAACTTTGATTATGTAGGACTTTGTGCTTTTATAGCCTGGGGTTTCTAAACTTTCAATGGACTGATTTGGATGGTACTTTACTCCCTTGAACCAGCCCCATGCAATTACGGATGTGTTTGCTTAAGGTGCATGCACGCCCTAACACCTTGCTTTTGTGCTAGTTGCCATAATTTTGCATGAACATCTGAACCGCCTTTCTACATGAGCTTTTAAAACAGGTTTTGCATATACATAGAGTGGCTCTTTGGATGAACTCCCCTCCTACTATTAGGGAAACTAACTGGGACATGAGGGGAGGTGCCAGGCTGTATGTGGCCCATGAGTGTGTATGCCTGTAATTGCATGGGGCCAGTTCAGTTCAATATCATCTGAACTAGCCTACTAATGTTTATTATAAAGTTTTTCATCTGGCACCAAAGGCAAGTGTTTTAATTCAGAATTTTCAGCATATGCTCAACTCTTACGCCTTAATTTTTATCCTTCACCTAAATAAGAGCTTGCCATCTCCAGTGTAGCTTAGTGAAGTGTGCCCAAGGTCTCATATTTCTTTCTTTAAAGGTTTGCTCAAATACCTACCAGGCTTAAATACCTACTAGCTGTAGATCCGTAGCACTGAAAACGCAGAAAGCAACATTTGATCTCAAGCTGAGTAAACCCAAATATGTGAATACTTACGGTAATTTTGTGAGAGAACACAGAGCTCTGCTGAAAATCCTGCTTTACAGCAAGTCAGAGAACTGGTCCAGTTAGCTCAGCATTGTCTACTCTGAGTGGTAGCAAATCTCCAAGGCCATAGGTTGGGATTTTTCCCAGTGATCCTTTTAGCTGGTAATCCTGGGGACTGACCTTGGGTCTTCATGTATGCAGACCATGTGCCATCCCACTGAATTATTGTCCTCCCTCTAAAAAAAAAAAAGTAAAGCTCAGCCTTCTCAGTCAGAAGGACTGAGATTTGAACCCAGAACACCACAAGTGCAAATTATCAAGAATACCAAACCTAAACCACTGAGTCGCAGTCTCTAGGCTCTGGGCACTGAGACACTGGCACTTAAAAGCATATCTTTGTCTGTAGTTGCTCAGGCAGAACTCTGTACATTGGACTCCAGGTGTTGGTTCTAGCCATATGTGGGTGAGTTATCAAAGAAGACTGCCAAAAGTCGGATACCTTGGCAATCATGAATGGCAAGATAATTTTTTTACTTAGGCCCCAATCCTATCCCCCGCCACTAGCATCAATACAGCTATGCCAAAAAGGCACACACTGCAACCCATGGTGGTGGTGGGCAACCAGGGGGCAAACGGGAGGTAAGTACTATTTATTTTTACTTACCTCAGTGTAAGCTCTGGGGCTACCTATGGGTCTTCTCAAACATAAGCCACCTATTTTGGTGGCAAATGTCTGAGGAGAGAAAAGGGCCCGAGTTGTTGTTTTTAAAACGGATGGGATATAATCTGGCGTGTGCTATTGCCGCCAGATCCACCCCCTTCCGCCTCCTCCCCACCCCCGGTTCCTCCCCCCTCTCTACTTAGTTATTCCTCCCTACCCACAACCTGTTCCTGTCACTGACTTATTGGCGCTGGGGGTTCTGGGCAAGCCACTGCTGTGTGGCTGGCTCTGCTTGCCATTTTTGGCAGTGGCCTGGTTGTGAGTGATATGATGTCATGTTTTGTGTCACCATAGGTTGGGCTGTGCTGCTGGAATGGTAGTTCTGGCAGTGCAGCCTGTTCATAGGGTTGTGCTGTTAGTTTGAGTAGAAATGGGCATCTCTGAGGCACGAAGCTTCCTGGGTGACCTTGGGTCAGTCCCTATCTCTCAGCCCCACCTACCTCACAGGGTTGTTGTGAGGACAAAAAGGAGGGGAGGAAATATGTACACCACTCTGAGCTCCTTGGAGGAAGGGTGGTATAAAAATGTGAAAAATAAAAAATAAAAAAATAAAATAAGCCAAGTTACAGAAGCTCCCCTACTTAGAAACACCTTGGGTTCCAGGGGTCTGTTTGTAAGTTGTTTTGTTCATAAGTCCAACATCACTGATAGCGAACAAAGATGTATTTACAGTACTGTATACCTATGGTAGAACACTCTATTATGTGGTCTTATTATGGGGCAGAAGAGTCTGGCTTAGTGGGGAGGGCTGCTGCCTTCAAAGCCCGAAGACCGGTGAACTTGATAAGTTTGAGACACGCCGCCAGCAAAAAGCTGTGAAAGCCTCCAGGAGGAGAGATAAGAGCTTCCAGCTGTGTCGGTCGAGTGTGAGAGGCGCCAACCAGCAGAAAAAAGGCAGACTGTAAAAGGATACGACCTGGAAAGTAGTTGTTCATGAGAGATTGGACATTTATATATATTGTAAAAAACCCCAAGGGGGGTTAGGACAGCCTGCCCATGTACACCGCGTTGGATTAAGGTCGGAGGAGAAATCCAATGACCGAGAAAGGCGGTATATAAATACTGTATATTATATATTATTATTACCTTGAAAAGCAGGGTGATGGGGCTTGCTTGGGCTTGCCAGCATAAGGCAACTTGGTTGTAGGCAACTGAGCAGAAGAATCACAACATCACAGTGGGGGAAGTATTTGACTTCATTATAGCTTTTGAAATTAGTTGTTTGTTTTTTCTTTGCTAATATTATATTTTTAAAAGCTGAAGTAGAGTTTTACAAACTCAGCAAAACTCCAAGTACTCTCTCCTTCCATACTTTCCATAGTTACAATTTCTTATTAAAACCTAAAGTACAGATCATTTTAATGTTACTAAAGTCTGCCAGGCATAAACTCTGAGTTGAAATTCCACAAAGGAGGAGAATTATATAACCCAAGGGGTAACTAAAGCCAACTATAGTACAGCAACGTAATAATCCTGCTAGGTTAACAAACTGAGAGCAAAAACCACAATCAAGAGTCTCTCTTCCCCCTTGGGGTAGACTATGCACTCAGCATATTTTGCATTCACTTTTCTAATTATTAACTTTTTAGTTTAAATAACATAAAGTCAGAAATTAGAGTTGGATGTGTCCCAGTGAGATTCATGAATCTGGATTGTAACTGGTACAGTGAACTTTTGGAGTTTGTCACATAGTCTGTTTCTTTGTGTTTTTTCCTCTCTGTTCAACGCAAAATAAGTTCTTCTTAAGAACTGTGTTGTGAATACTGATTCTTTGTGCAGATTTTATGAGCCAAACTGGGGATCATATGGAACTGCCTGTCAGGTCTGATAGACCTTTTAGTTGACCTAATAAAAAACATTTGACCTAATAAAAAAACATGATTGCTGGGAGACTAAAATATAATGGAGACATTTAGACCATAAGTACGGTAGTGAGTCTGAAGCTCCTGCACTCATCCTTCCCTTTTCCCCCTTCACGCATAAGGCGAAGAAATTTTAAGTTTCCATTTGTGGTTTGTAACAAGCCAGTTTCTTGTTTTATCTGTAAACGGGAAGCTGTGGTTTATGCAAACCATAGTGAGTTAACAGACCAGAATATCAATTCATGGCTACTGTGGCACATTCATGTCTGAATGTGGCCAGTGTCAAATTGCTGAAAATTGGAACTGCTCAACTAAATTACAAAATTGCATTTTGCTGGCCTATTTTTAAAGGTCTGAGATAATTATATTGATTTATTTGCTGTCTGTGAGAAGTCAGGCAAAGTTTTAGATAAACATATACTTCAGTGTAGCCCACAGGCAGTAACAGATTTTACTTTTCTGGGTTCCAAGATCACTGCAGACGGAGACAGCAGCCATGAAATTAAAAGACGCTTACTCCTTGGAAGGAAAGCTATGGCAAACTTAGACAGCATAATAAAAAGCAGAGATATCACCATGCCAACAAAAGTTCGTATAGTCAGGGCGATGGTGTTCCCAGTAGCAATGTATGGTTGCGAGAGTTGGACCATAAGGAAGGCTGAGCGCCGAAGAATAGATGCTTTTGAACTGTGGTGCTGGAGAAGACTCCTGAGAGTCCCTTGGACTGCTAGGAGATCAAATCAGTCAATTCTAAATGAAATCAAGCCTGACTGTTCCCTGGAAGGACAGGTACTAAGGCTGAAACTCAAATATTTTGGCCACCTAATGCGAAGAGAGGACTCTCTGGAGAAGACTCTGATGCTGGGAAAGATTGAAGGCAAAAGGAGAAGGGGTAGGCCAAGGATGAGATGGTTAGACAGCATCACCGATGCAACAAACATGAAAATGAGCGAACTCAGGAAGATAGTGGAGGACAGGAAGGCCTGGCGGGATATGGTTCATGGGATCACGAAGGGTCGGACACGACTTAACGACTGAACAACAACAACAACAAGCCCACAGGCAACTGCAGGCTTCCAGTATGACCTTTTGTTTTTCATTAGAAAAAAGCTCTCATCATGTATTTTGTGTAGATTTACTTATATGCAACATGGTAACCCTAAAGTCAGAAGACAATTTTGTTCTTTTGTTGTTGTGAAATGAAGATTTATCCCATGGAATGTGAAACTGTTGTACTGCTGAATCATGTTATCAAACCACATGAAATTATAAATACTTTTAATTTATAATTAATTTTTAAAAAACATGTATAATCCTGGTTAGTAGAAATTGCACACATCTTAGTAAAACTTTTATCAGGCTCATATGCATTTGACAGTACAGGTGTGTGTCCCCCCCCCCTTAATGACGGACCGCTTAGAAGATAGTGACTGGCCCAAGGTCACCCACTCAGTTTCATGGAATCTGAACCCAAGTCAAAGTTTGAGGGTGCAATCCAAACCTACTTAGGCCGCCGTTGTAACCAGCGGCCCAGCGAAAACGGGAGGCCCCAGAACGGAAAGGGGATTCAAATCCCCTTTGAATTCCCCTTTTGGATGGGATTTGAATCCCCTTCCCGTTCTGGGGCCTCCCGTTTTCGCTGGTCCGCTGGTTACAATGACGGCCTAAGTAGGTTTGGATTGCGCCCTGATACTCTATCCACTACATCAAACAGACCAAGTTACAACTATGGCAGCACAATCCTATGCATGTCTACTCAGACGTAAGCACCATTCTGTTCAATGGGGCTTCCTCCCAGGAAAGGATTGCAGCCCCAGTGTTGTAAGCAGCATTGTAGAAAGAAACACATTACAGTACTGTACTGTTTCGTATGCCCTCTATATTTCTTAGATTGTTCTACCCTGAGATCCCACTGATCTGCCGTTGAAAGTGCTGGAGTTTGTCATGGTTTTCTGCAGATGCCATCTAGCTCACATGAGTACTCAAGCCTTCCCCCCCCCCCCACTTTGTATTGCCATTTGGACAACATACAGGGCCTTTTTGGAATGCCATTTCATTAGCATGGCCGGCTCGTCCATGTTTCAACTTGGAGGCAGGAAAATGTGAGGGCAAAACTTGGATGCGTGAGTGTCGATGGGTGCGGTGGGGCAAGAAATGTTGCAGTTTTACATTTGTGCTGTGAGGAATGTAATCTTGAGTTCCATTTACCCACTGGGTTTTAAGGTTTTCCCCTCTCCCTATCGCTCAAGACCAGACTCTGTTCTTCAGCCCTCACTGATAGGGATTTGCATGGGCTGTGGAATCAGCATGACTACCCACCCCCGCCAGTGATCATGAGGTGTCCCAGAGGGTGCCCTGTGTGTGTGTGTGTGTGTGTGTGTGTGTGTGTGTGTGTGTGTGTGTTGAGATGCTTCATTGCTCCTGGTCATCTGCTGCAGCTCCTACCTTAGAATGTACTGATGGACCTGTTCAATCACCAGCTCAGTCGCACACAGTCAGGTGCAGGAAGCAGTCTTGGGTTTCTGCAGGTCTGCCTGCTTCATTCAGAATGTGATATGTGGTTGAATATGTGCATACACCCTGCCCACACAAACCATGCAGCCTTTAAAAAAAGCAAAAACAAAACCCAGGACTGATTGCATGTAGGGTGCACATGTCCACACGTCTACACACTGAGACAATGTGTAAAATCGTCTCAGTATATGTGAACCTGTGCCCTGCCCATTCCTATATCTTGTGTGGGATACATTATTAGCATCTGATTAGCTCATGTACTAAAGGTATTGAGGATCCTGTTTTAGTGTGGAGAATCTGTTCCTGCCCTACTGTTCCATGATTCTAAAAATGCTTGCACTTTTTACAAAGCCTTTGTTGGGCTCTGTGCAGATGAGTTTCCATTCAGTAATCTTTATTTACTTAGTCAGCTACCTAACTAGCCTAGCAAGCACCATCGATTCGAATATTGGTTTACAACAGTAGAGAGGGCAGGTCTCTGCCTTGAGGAGCTCACTAGAAATAGACATGACAGGAGAAGAGGAGGGAAATGGTGGGTGGTGGGTGGGAAGGATATGTGATTATTTCATGTATATATACTTGGGTTTAGTTGCAGTAGAGCAGGGCCCATGGGGGGTGTAAAGGGGGTAATTTGTACCCAGGCCTGAGGTCCAAAAGGGGGCCCATGAGCCAGAGGAGGGCCCCCAGAAATGTTCCTATCTGCAGGAGGTGCGCCTCATGTGCACACTCATTCTGTAGTGAAAAAAATGGATCCCTGCTGCAGGCAGCCCTCACTGGCTCAGACAACTTGGTCCTGGCCTCCAAGTCCCACAAGGCAAAGCGGTGCAGTGCTACTATGGGGGGCTGCGCGCTGTGAGGGAGGGGCATGAGCTCTGTTCCTGGCCTGCTGGCATTTCTAGGATTCTGGTGGCAGGACAGGCCCTAAACATTTGAAAAAACAATTTGTATAGCAAGTTGCAACACAAGGCTCGGCTAACAAAGGCTAGGCTGGCCTAAGTAGTAACTTTATCTTAAATAATAAATTTATCTGTATTGTGAATTTTTAGCATAAACAAAGATGTTCAAATCAAATGTGCTTTCTTATCTCTGACCCTATTTTGTTTGTTTGTTTGTTTTAAAGGCTGCCAATCTCACCCCCTTCTGGGCCCGATCTGCCCACCCCTGTGCCCATCCCTGTTCCACCCACCCGGTTGCCGCCTTCCCCCTGCCCTGTTTTTTCCCCTCCCCTTTTGAGAAGGGGCTCAAAAGAAACTTTGTACCCCCTGATAAAATTCCTTTGAGAGACCCAGCAGTAGGGTAAAGAGGTTAAGGGTTACTGCCAAAGGCTTCGTAGAAAAGGAGGGATTGGAAGAAAGTAACAGAATAATCCTAAGCACTTCTCAGAATTAAGCCTCATTGTGTTACATGAGACCTGCTCCCAGGAAAGGCTGTAATCCTATACACCCTTTCCTGGGAGCAAGCCTCATTGAAAACAATCTGGTTTACTTCTGAGTAGATGTGTACAGGATTTCGCTGTTAGAGAGGCGGCATCGTGCAGGAGATCTGGAGGGAGTTCCAGGCTTAAGGGGCATATTTCACATTTTTAAAGAACAGCCTATTGCAAGTAAGCATTCATCTCTTTTTAAATGCAATGCCTCTAGTGTAGATGCCTTTTTCAGTGCAGCTGAGCTCCTCGAGGCTCGGCACCTTCAGAAATGCACGTTATGTTTGAAAAATTACTTTCCTACAGATTGATGCTGCTGATTAGGTTACTTTAACTTGCATATGCCTGCCTAATGGTCTATCGGGTGCTGAAAGGAACCACAGAAATCAGGGCAGGGTTATATCATAAAGTATGCTAACTATATAGCAATACAGTCAGAATTTGGTGTGGAAGTCACAGTGGGCTGCTAGAGGATCAAGATTTTAAAATGTTTTTCAACGTTCATTTGCATGGAAGAGTCATGAAAAGCAAAGATTTATATGTTGATTCTTATAAACCTATGGAGAATATAAGTAGTTATTTTAGACACTTCTATTGTCTCTGAAGAAAGTGCTGTCTAGAAAAATAAAGTATAATTATGATTTTAGTTTTGTATTGCCATTTTGCAAAGGAAATTCCTAGTGACAATAGCTCGTACGGTCAAATATCGCAACAGCACTTGGTCTTATGTCAGCTTCCACAGTGTTGGAATTCGGTTTGAAGATGTTCTTCTAAGAACGCTGTTTCTGGGAAAAGATTGTATTTGGGTTAATAATAGGAAGGAGGTTTATAGAAATGGTTCCAGTTTTCAAAACCCAATGCTTTCAAGTGGACTTTGTCCCCCCCCCCCATTTCTTTGCTTTAGATTTGTATAGAGGAGTGTTGTTCGTTTTTAAATTTCAGAAGAGCTGAGGCAGAGGGCAGGACCAAGATCTCACTGAGCCGGGGGCTCCCCCCTCCACCGATGGCTGTGGCCTACAGGTCCCCAGCTGCCACGTCCAATCGGGCCACCAGGTGGGGGCGGGTGGCGCTGCTGCACATCTCAGCACCACTGCTCCCCCCCACAGCCTTCCCAGCAAGAAGATCTTATGGCACTTGAAGAAGTGGGTCAGATGCCACCACCTCCCTTATCTGACAGCACACCATCCACTGTCTTCACCACTTCTACTCCTCCTCTTAACTTCAAAAAGGAAGAGGGGAATGAAGCAGAAGAGGACGTGTGGAGGAGAGGAGATTTTTGCCTTCCACACTTTTTCCTCCCCTCTTTTCAGAACTTGGGAGTGAGAGGAGCAGCAGCAGCAGCAGCAGCAACAGCAGAAGATGAACAAAAGCACCATGGGCCACCTCAAGGATGGCGACTCATGGATGGCGGCCTCATGGAGGGGACCAAACCTACCCCATCAATTCAGTGGTAGATGGACAGTGTCTTAATCTGTCCTTCAGTGCTCTACCCACTGAGCCATCTTGGCTTAGTAGAAAGTGTAAAAAAAAACAGAGATGTGTATGTGGCAGAAGATTAGATAAGAAGGGAAGTCGAAAAAGTGAAGCTTGTTTCTGCAAAAGGACAGAGAAGCAGCAAACTGAGCGATGAGACAGTAGCTGAGGAAACAAATTACTAGAGGCAGAAGTTACAAGAAGATAAGCAGATGTCAGCAAGACAGGGAAACAGAGAAACTAAAATGGTCATAAAAGTAATGAGATGGGAAGACAAACAATAGTTATAAACTTTGTGATAATATATTACTTCATAAATAATTAGGAGAGATAATATCCCAAACCATAAAGTGATTTAGAAATGTTGCAGGGTAGGAGCCCATAAGGCATCTGGTTTTAAATACGGTTGGATGTAACTCAGGCTGCAGGGGGATATTTATGTGAGGGCCTGTTGTTAAAAGCCTTGGCAGCACTACACTAGGTGGGGCAGCTCCATCTTGTATGATAAATATGGTTCTTTGTTTGGAGAAGCAGGAAGTAATGGGAAGAGAGAGGAAAAATGTGCTACCATATCACATATTCTGCATGTGGTGGAAAGAATAATTTTAACTCCTGAAGATTTGGCCTTTTGTCTTCCTGTGGGGGATTAAAGATGACGGCAACAAAATTTGATCTTGGGGAGAACATGATGAACATGATGTGTCCAGTGGGGCTAATTGAACACAAAATTAATGGTCAGAAAGGAAAGTTCTTTCCTTTCGTATTTTGTGGATGTGTATTTTGTGTCCTCCCCCTTGCTTGGACAAAGTGGTATGTTTGTTTGAACCATTTATTTTCACTGTATAAAATGTACATCATCTTTGGTGTTTTTTTTTAATTTTTGGTCACATTTTTTTTCGGGGGGGGGGGAGGATGTTGTCCCAGGATCGAGGATTGTACTAAGTGAACATGACAAACAGTCTGGGCTCAATCCACTAGGATTTTTTTTTCTGCTCTCATCCCATTGAAATGAATGGGAGCTGTGCAAGAGCTCAGTGAGGTGTGTACACAGCTCTGTTAGCAATGACTCACGGTGAGATCCACCGTACGTTTCCAGCACCAGACCAAGTGCTCTGGTGCCGGAAACAGTCACAAACATGCCATAAGGCACATTTGCGCCTACTTTAGAGTAAGGCCTCACTCTGGCACCAGAACGTCCATGCGGCCAGTGACAGAAGGTAAGTTTCCGTCTCCGGCCGCATGGGCTGTCTGGGCGGCAAGGGAGGGGGGGCATTGGGTGAGCCGGCCCAGGAGGGGGCGGGGATGGCGTCTGCTATATCCCCATTCCCACTGGGCCGCTCGGCCGTTACACGGCCTCCTCCTCCTTCCGCCAGCTATTTAACTGGCAGAAATCCAAGGAGCCCAATAGGGCCGGCTCCGGTTTACACCTGGAGTAGACCTCCGGTTCGCCGCATGGCGGTCCGGACACCCAAATCCTGTGTAAGGATCCAGCGGGCGATCCTTACACAGGATTTGGCTGTCAGAAACTTCTCAAGAACTTTACTGCAAAGTTTACTGAATTGTGCAGAGTCTATGTACCGTAGATGGTTCCCTCTTTGCTCCATGAAAGCATGTAAAATGGGAAAGGAGCGTTCCTTCCTTCCTACATATTCATACCTCAGCCAGAGATGTCAGCACTGATTCTTTTGCAGCCAGCACACATAGCGACCGTCTTCAGGGAACAGACTGTAATGTGTTTAATGAATCTGAGGAAACTAAGAAATTTTAAAGGCTGCAGGGCATCATACGCTTGCTGTTCAGTCTGCCAGTTTTGTACTAATTAAGACAACTTGCAGCTGTTTGGCTCCTCCTTCATTAAGAGATATTTACATCAGGTACTGGCCTAAAATATATATTTTTTCTGACATGTTGCAGACTCATTGGTGATACCAGCCACTTTGTACGCAAAGACTGAAACAGTGGTATTAATTTGCTAGAGGAAAAAAACCTCATTTTTTTTAATGGAATGTTTTTGGGATAGGTTTCTCAAAGGTCTCTCCATGTAGGAAGTATCGTCCTTTGCCTTCTATCATTGATGGGTTTAAATCCAAGGAGACATCACTCAATTAAGGCTGCAAATATACTTACCAGGGAATCAGCCCCATCTGACTCATGTACATATCATTGCTCTCTAAGGGCCCAATCCTATCCAACTTTCCAGCGCCGATGCAGCCCAAAGGTAAGGGAAACAAACATTTCCTTACTTTGAGGAGACCTCTGTGACTGCCCACCCACCGCAGGATACAGCTTCTGGAAAATTGGTTAGGATTGGGCCTTAAGTGTTGTTGTGATTGATCTATTGCTTATATGGCGTGATATTGTTTTACAGAGATTATAGTAACTCGGAAGATTCTACACCTGCTCATTTTTATATGTTGGAGCCAAAATGGATGTTCCTTGATGCACATCTAGTTCGTGCAGTTTACATGGCATCCTGCTCTTACCATTCACACATTCTCTGCTAACATTCACACATTTTCTGCTTACCATTCACACCGGAACGTCCATGCGGCCAGCGGCGGAAGGTAAGTTTCCGTCTCCGGCCGCATGGGCGGTCTGGGCGGCAAGGGAGGGGGGCCATTGGGTGAGCCGGCCCAGACCGCCCATGCGGCCGGAGACGGAAACTTACCTTCCGCCGCTGGCCGCATGGACGTTCCGGTGTGAATGGTAAGCAGAAAATGTGTGAATGTTAGCAGAGATTCACGGCCATTGGGTGAGCCGCCTTGGGTCCCTTTGGGGGGGAGAAAGGCGGGATATAAATATTGTAAATAAATTGTAAATAAAATAAACATATGAACTGGGAGGCAAGCTCAGGTTAAGCTTATAACACACTTAAACCATTGCACTTGATTCAGACAGGTACAAACTTCCTCACTATCAATTGTCTAAGCAGAAATGTAAGCCCAGTCCAATCTTAGGGCCAACTGCATCTTATGTGAGACAGAATGAGTTTTCAGTGATGTATCCATTGCCAGAGGTACATACTGGTTGCTGTTTGGTGGGGAAAGTTCTTTCCTTTTCCTCTGTGCCACTACCAAAGCACCAGAATTAATTATCGTGCTGATCTGACTTTGTTCATTTGGTTGTCACTATTAATAAAATTGTCATTGTTTACCATGACAGTTTTGAAGTACCTAGACAGATCTGACTGAGAGCCAGTTTTAGCAATGGCTCTTAATATCTCTGCTCTTGCCAGAATCTCTTTCTGTGGCCACCTAATCAGAACTCCAGAGATATTTTGTGCTTTCTATAAATGTGTGGCTTCATTACTCAGAGAAAACAGAAATACTGCTTGCTATTTATAGCCTTCATTCTACCTTTCATCTCTTGTCTCCTATCACATGCACACTTTCTAGCACTATTCAAATGCCCTCCACAATGATGGCTGATTTCTGACCCCCTTTTTAATCTACTGGGTGAGTGGGAGGTCAGAATTTCAGTTTGCTGCTTATGTGTGATGCTTTCCTCTTGTGACACATACTTGAAACAGCATAACCAGAGGCAAGAGTTAGTGCTTCAGCTCATGGGCCAATTTCTAGTGAGTAGCTGCTGTGTGCAAAGGAGCATAAAGAAAAACCACTTATGGTAAGGCAAGCTAGCCCTGGCCATACCCCAGAATTCCATGTAAGGCAAAGACTGAGGCTGTTGTTAGATAGAGGGCCAGTTCAACATGCTCTCCGTCATTCAGCAATAATCTCTCTGCATGCATAAAGGGGCTTAGATGTATTGTGATGGTGAATATTGCTGTGTCATCAGAGGAAAAAAAAGTATGACTGCAGCTGCAATGGATGCTCTTTTTTGGGGGGGGGGAGTATTGCCTTTTTCGTGTACAAGGTCAGTTTTTGGAAAACTGTGATGCCCAACTGCAGCTGCATGAAAAGCTGGTGGAATATGCACAGCTAATGGGTCGTGTCTGCACATTTATTGTGTTAAAAGCTGTTCAAGTGCAAAAGCCACAAGTTGGTTCCTCACTCCCATCCGTAAAAATAAAATAAAGACAAGGGGAAAGGGACTCGCAAGGTAGCAAGCAAGATGATGAGCAGTAGAACAACTGTTCCGCACTGGTGAGTATAAATATCTTATGACTGCCTGGCCAGCCAGGACTTGTCTACTCAAGACTCTTCATAAGATGGTGATTGCGGATACATCCCTCTTATAGGAGTCTTGAGGAAGATTCCTAAGACCTCTGCTACTGCCCTCATTGAGTTAAAGGCTCTCTACCTGACACTTTGTTCTAATCACAATGAATGCATCCAACTGGAACTTCTTTTCTAAAACCATTATCAGGTAGTTTTCAACCATACCCACTGATGCACACCCTATCCTTTTGAGTTTATGATTCTAGAAGACAGTGTGTATTAAAAATACATTATGGCCCCCCCCCCATGGTTACTGAACTTGCTCTTCTCATCCATTTCCTCATATCTTTATTTGTAGTGTTGGAGGGCTGAAATTGATCTGTCATCCTAGTGGGTGGAAGATAGTGCCTCTTCAGCAGTCTACTTAGTGCTAGCTGCCAAAAGATTAATTTAGCTTGGAGACTTGTCCTTGAGGAAGCAGCTGTAGGAGTTACAAGGCAGACAACTTGCTCAGCTCTGAAGCTCACACTGGATACCCTTGTGATGGAGGACTCCTAAGCTGAGTTCCTATATGGAAACATACAGGTATACAGTATGGGGATTTTTAAAAAGGGAGCTTATTGGTTTACTTTACATATATATATATGAAAGCACTGGACATTTATAAGATGATGTTGAGGCAATGATGATAGTGACCATATGAACTAGTACTGTACACCTTTACCAACACATGAGGGTTAAGGTTTGTTTTGGGAAACTGCTCAGTTTTTTGGGAAGAATTAATATTGGAAGAATTAATAAATGAAACTAAGGTCTTCTAAAAGATTCATTTGGACACACCATTTTTTTTTGCTGGAATGTTTTGCATTGGTGATTCACCTTCTGTGACTGCTGTTTGACTTGAGACCATTTAATCATTGCAGATTATTCCTGATAAAATATGCAGTTGAACTGATGTGGGATCTTTCCCACTGCACTAAAACATTATTGGCCCAATCATATCCTAGGCCTATAGCAGTGGATCTCGCGATCCACTGCTGTAATGTGCAGTTATGGCGGCGCAAAAGGCACACTGCTGTCAGGCTCTCTGGAACCACTGGTGCAAACAGTTGGAGGCTCCGTGCACCCACCAGTGGCCCACCCAGGTTGCACCGGAGCAGATAAGGGGTGAGTGGGTTGTGGGCAGTTCTGGGGAGGATTGGGGCAGTTCAGGGGAGGAACTGGGAGTGGTTCCAGTTTATGGGGGGTATATCTCAGCAGCAGCAACATGTACCAGATCCTATCCCCCCCTTCCTGGCCCGGACCTGCCCCTTTCCTTTCCTTGGACTTAAGTCAACAAAATGGCTGGTGTATGTCCAGTGGGAGCCACTGGTGATCAGGTGGCCTACCGGAAGGTAAGCAAAAAATATTTTTACTTACCGCACCCCTCAGTGGCTGTCTGATCGTCCACCCACCATAGAATTCAGTACATGCTCTGTTGGTGGCGCTGCATGCTACGGACTGGTGGGGATAGGATTGGTCTGCCTGTATGCCTAGAGCACATAATATATATCATATAGTATGTATATATTTGATGGTATAAAAGTGATTTTTTATTTGTACTAGGAGATAAAATGGACTGCTTGTATTCATGGAAATTACAGTATGTGTCTCTCAAACTAGAATAGTGATTTCAGAGACACTTAGTAAAACTAAATTGTCGTTGCTCTGCTTTACAAATCAAGGAAGTACATAGCAACATTTTTGTTGCTGTGATGTTGCTCTAGGGAGCAGATCTATGATAACCCTGGTACAATTTTGTAAAGGCTCAGTATGAATTTTTTTTTTCATGAATATGGAAAAAACCAAAAGTTTCCAATTTCCATGCATTGAGTACTGTTTATGGTTATTCCTTCCCGTGTTTGTGATAGCCATCTCTACAGTGTGGTTGCTACACATGGGTAGAAACTGTGATGGGTTTTTGAAAATGTTCATCTGGGAATGTTTTGGAAAAGCACAGCTGATATGAAAAATTAAATTGCATGTGTGGGAGTTTGCATAAGGAGAAGGTTTAGGATATGTTGTTGCACTATAGGGCTTGCTTCTGTCTTCGATCACAAATCATATCATGGAAGGAAAACTTTGAAAAATCAATCTGTGGGTGCAGCAAATTGTATGAAGAGTGAAGTTCTTGTAAGAAACTGCATATACTTGTAGAAGTACTAATCCTATGATGGCGGATTTCACACAAACTTGTTTTAAATGGACTTTATGTACATGTATCCAATAAATTGCTGTATAGTCATGCAACACAGTTGTTGTTGTTGTTCAGTCGTTAAGTCGTGTCCGACCCTTCGTGATCCCATGAACCATATCCCGCCAGGCCTTCCTGTCCTCCACTATCTTCCTGAGTTCGCTCATTTTCATGTTCGTTGCATCGGTGATGCTGTCTAACCATCTCATCCTTGGCCTTCCCCTTCTCCTTTTGCCTTCAATCTTTCCCAGCATCAGAGTCTTTTCCAGAGACTCCTCTCTTCGCATTAGGTGGCCAAAATATTTGAGTTTCAGCCTTAGTACCTGTCCTTCCAGGGAACAGTCAGGCTTGATTTCATTTAGAATTGACTGATTTGATCTCCTAGCAGTCCAAGGGACTCTCAGGAGTCTTCTCCAGCACCACAGTTCAAAAGCATCTATTCTTCGGCGCTCAGCCTTCCTTATGGTCCAACTCTCGCAACCATACATTGCTACTGGGAGCACCATCGCCCTGACTATACGAACTTTTGTTGGCATGGTGATATCTCTGCTTTTTATTATGCTGTCTAAGTTTGCCATAGCTTTCCTTCCAAGGAGTAAGCGTCTTTTAATTTCATGGCTGCTGTCTCCGTCTGCAGTGATCTTGGAGCCCAGAAAAGTAAAATCTGTTACTGCTTCCATTTCTGCCCCTTCTATTTGCCAGGAATTGATGGGACCCGATGCCATGATCTTAGTTTTATTAATGTTGAGTTTCAAGCCAACTTTTGCACTCTCCTCTTTCACTCTCATCAAGAGGCTCTTTAGTTCTTCTTCACTTTCTGCCATTAGGGTGGTATCGTCTGCATATCTGAGGTTGTTGATATTTCTCCCGGCAATCTTGATTCCGGCTTGCGATTCATTCAGCCCTGCATTTCTCATAATGTACTCTGCATATAAGTTAAATAAGCAGGGTGACAATATACAGCCTTGCCGTACTCCCTTCCCAATTTTGAACCAATCAGTTGTTCCATGGCCGGTTCGAACTGTTGCTTCTTGACCCGCATACAGGTTTCTCAGGAGACAGGTAAGGTGGTCTGGTACCCCCATCTCTTTAAGAATTTGCCACAGTTTGTTGTGATCCACACAATCAAAGGCTTTTGCGTAGTCAATGAAGCAGAAGTAGGTGTTTTTTTGGAACTCTCGGGCTTTCTCCATGATCCAGCGCATGTTGGCAATTTGATCTCTAGTTCCTCTGCCTCTTCGAAACCCAGCTTGTACGTCCGGTAGTTCTCGGTCCACGTACTGCTGAAGCCTAGCTTGTAGGATTTTGAGCATAACCTTGCTAGCATGTGAAATGAGTGCAATTGTACGGTAGTTTGAACACTCTTTGGCACTGCCCTTCTTTGGAATTGGAACGTAAACTGACCTTTTCCAATCCTTTGGCCACTGCTGAGTTTTCCAAATTTGTTGGCATATTGAGTGCAGCACTTTCACAGCATCATCATTTAGGATTTTAAGTAGCTCAGCTGGGATATTATCATCTCCACTAGCTTTGTTGTTAGTAATGCTACCTAAGGCCCACTTGACTTCACTCTCTAGGATGTCCGGCTCTGGGTCAGTGACCACACCAGCGTGGTCATCAGGAACATTCAGATCTTTCTTGTATAGTTCTTCTGTGTATTCTTGCCATCTCTTCTTAATCTCTTCTGCTTCTGTTAGGTCCTTGCCTTTTTTGTCCTTTATCATGCCCATCTTTGCACAAAACGTTCCCTTGATATCTCCAATTTTCTTGAAGAGATCTCTAGTCCTCCCCATTCTGTTGTTTTCCTCGATTTCCTTGCATTGTTCATTTAAGAAGGCCTTCTTATCTCTCCTTGCTATTCTCTGGAACTCTGCATTCAGTTGTTTATATCTTTCCCTTTCACCCTTGCTTTTTGCATTCCTTCTTTCCACAGCTATTTGTAAAGCCTCATCTGACAGCCACTCTGCTTTCTTGCATTTCTTTTTCTTTGGGATGGTTTTCGTTGCTGCCTCCTGTACAATGTTACAAACTTCCGTCCATAGTTCTTCAGGCACTCTGTCTACCAGGTCTAATGCCCTAAATCTATTCTTCACCTCCACTGTATACTCATAAGGGATATGGTTTAGGTCATATCTGACTGGTCTAGTGGTGTTCCCTACATTCTTCAGTTTAAGTCTGAATTTTGCAATAAGAAGCTCATGATCTGAGCCACAGTCAGCTCCAGGTCTTGTTTTTACTGATTGTATAGAGCTTCTCCATCTTTGGCTGCAAAGCACATAATCTATCTGGTTTCGGTATTGACTATCTGGTGATGTCCATGTGTAGAGTCGCCTCTTGTGTTGTTGGAAAAGAGTGTTTGCTATGACCAGCGTGTTCTCTTGACAGAACTCCGTTAGCCTTTGCCCTGCTTCATTTTGCGCTCCAAGGCCAAACTTGCCTGTTGTTCCGTTTATTTCTTGATTTCCTACTTTAGCATTCCAGTCTCCTATGATGTAAAGGACATCTTTTTTGGGTGCTAGTTCTAGAAGGTGTTGTAGGTCTTCATAGAACCGCTCAACTTCATCTTCTTCGGCATCAGTGGTTGGGGCATACACTTGGATTACTGTAATGTTGAATGGTTTGCCTTGGATTCGAACTGAAATCATTCTGTCGTTTTTGAGGTTGCACCCCAGTACTGCCTTTCCCACTCTTTTATTGACTATGAGGGCTACTCCATTTCTTCTGAGGGATTCATGCCCACAGTAGTAGATATGATGGTCACCTGACTTAAATTCGCCCATGCCCGTCCATTTTAGTTCGCTGATTCCCAAGATGTCAATGTTCAATCTTATCATCTCATTTTTGACCACATCCAGCTTGCCTTGATTCATAGACCTCACATTCCATGTTCCTAAGCAGTATTGCTCCTTGCAGCATTGGATTTTCCTTTCAACCTCAGACACATCCACAGCTGGACGTCCTTTCGGCTTTGGCCCAGCCGCTTCACTCTTTCTGGGTCTACTTGGAATAGTCCTCCGCTCTTCCTCAGTAGCATATTGGACACCTTCCGACCTGAGGGGCTCATCTTCCGGCGTCATATCTTTTAGCCTTTTGGTACTGTTCATGGGATTTTCTTGGCAAGGTTACTGGAGTGGGTTGCCATTTCCTTCTCCAGTGGATCACTTTTAGTCAGAACTCTCTGCTACGACCTGTCCGTCTTGGGTGTCCCTACACGGCATAGCTCATGGCTTCTTTGAGTTACGCAAGCCCCTTCGCCACGACAAGGCAATGATCCATGAAGGGGATGCAACACAGTACAGTAGTGTAAATATGGCACAGGGATACAACTGCTTGAAGATATTTATGTGGTCCTGGAAAGAGAGAAGAGGCTTGAATGTTGGAGGAGACAGAGTTCCCAAGACTTGGCACTTCATGGTCCTTTGAGAGCAGCAAAGATCCAGATAAACCTACGCTGACCTCAGCTGGGCCTGAAGAAAGACCTTCCCTAGCAAAAAAGCAGAGCTGAATGGCTCATTCTTGCCTTTGCCTGAGTAATTGTTCCTAGATCTATATGGTGGCACAAGCTGCATCTTGAAATGTCAGACCTGTGACAGGTACAGTAAGACCCAACCGCTTGTCAACAAGTGTGTCTCCCAAGTCAAAACTAAGAGGGGAAAGAAAATACTGTTTTTCTGGCCAGACTTATGCTTGTCCCAGATCTAGAATGGCAAATCGAGAGAGAGAGAGAGAGAGAGAGAGAGAGAGAGAGAGAGAGAGAGAGAGATGATTTGCAACATATGAGTAACTGCTTGGGTTTCTGTTTTCAAAAAATTGAGGGAGCAGCCATTGTTTTTCCTTTGTGCCAGTAGTTTTGGTGTAACCTGAAATCTTCCTTGCACCTAGCACAGTTTAATCTGAATTCTGCATAACACTTGCATCTTAAGACTGTTAAGGACAAACTATGAGTTTTGTTAATTAAACAGTGCGTTATGTACTGTATTGCTCCTCAGTTTGTGACATTTTAATTGTTCCTAACAAAGATTGTACCCGGGGCAGCGGGCCCAGATTGCTGCCTGCCGCCATCTCCTGCCCTCTGTACCTGTGTTACAAAAAAACAAAACCCCAAACCCCTACCATGGTTCTTCGTTCACGCTGTCCCTGTAAATAAAACCAGTAGTCCTGCACTTGCAGGTTTGATGACAGCGCATGAGGAGCATGGCAAGGAGGGGAACAATCTGCTTCTCGCTTGAGTGAGTGGGAAGCAGATCATTTCGGCTTGCATCAGTGGTAGGTTGGAGGGAGGCAGCTGCAGCAGACTCGGGGTGAAGGGCACCCCAAATCTGCTGCCCCCTTGAGCCCCTCACCGTCTGCTGCTGATGCAACCCTGGCATGGGCTGACCCTGATTTTATCATACCGTGGCTTTTGGATAACATTCTGTAGCATCCCCCGGCAGAGAATGCATCGTTCCGTATTAATTACTAACATATCAGTCCACTTTCAGCTGTGCATCCTGCCCACATTATACCACCTATTCTAGATTAGATTACAGTAATATCCTCTCCATGGGGTTGCCTTTGAAGGCGGTCCAGAAATTTCAACTGGTTCAGAATGCAGCTGCCCAACTGTTGACAGGTGTAAGCCTCTTATGCCTATTTTAAAACAACTTCATTGGTTTCCAGTTTGTTTCCAGGCCCAATTCAAGGTGCTATTTTTGACCTTTAAAGACTTAAACAGCCTGAGTCTTGAGTATCTTAGGCTGCTCCTTCTCCCTTATTAACACCCTGAGATTGAAGATCTGCCAGTGAAGCCCTATTCCAGGAACCTTCTTTTTGAGATGCTAGAAAGATCATCATCCATTAGGAGCTTCTTTGTGGTGGCCCTAGAGCTGTGGAATGCACTTTCCTGGGAGGGCCACTGGTCCATCTCACCTTTTGGAGATGGGTGAAGACTTTTTTTGTTGTTGTTCCACTGAGCCTTTAGGAACTGGGGTTTTAAATGCTGGATGCTTCCTTTTCTTTCTTTTAGTACTTTTTAATATTACATGTTCATAATGTTTTGATTGTTGCAACTTTTTAATACACACTGCTTTGAAAACACTTGTGTGGAAAAACTGTATGTAAAAATCGTAACTAAGAAAGAAATCAAAACTAGTCTAGATAAGGGGTTAACTTGGCTGTCAATGCCACGCCTCTTGATGATAACGATGAATACTATATTTCTATGTTGCTTTTCAACGGAAAAGTTCATTCAGAAGTTTATGTAGCAAAATAAATTAAAACCTAGTTCCCTGCCCCAGAAGGGTTCGCAATCTAAAAAGGACACAAAAGAGACAGCGGCAAAAGGTCACAACCCCCCCCACACACACACACACTATGACTGTTGAATTCATAGCGGACTCCTCTAACAGTGTGTAGTTTTGCTGTGATCCTAGTGGTAAAAAAATTCTGATTCCAAATCAAAAGTAGAAACTTGATTGCCTTCAGAAAAGAGTGATTTTCCATTGCAGTTATACTGACTGCAGGTATGCTAATATTACACTGATGTTTTCCACAACAGTCATGTAGAATGAGAATGATAGATGCATATCACTGAACACCTGTCTGCATATGCTGGGGAACAATGGCTCAGCCAGTCTTTTAAGTTTGGTAGGTAGGTTTTGGTAACATCCTTTGTGGCTTTAAACTGAAGCGTGTACATCCCATTAACAAAGAAAGCACTGTTCTGTAAATCCATATTTGCATGTCCACATTCATGCAGCCAAAGAAAGCATAAATAGGTTCTTCAGAATAGCAATAATAACCTTTTAAATCTTGACTACAATGCTCAGTTTTTGGTGTCATTACTGTACTTTGTTGCGGTAGGGCACAACTTGGCGTACTTTTCAGCTAGGGTCATATCAAGTCCCAGGAAGGCTGCGAGCAAAAAGAGAGGCTAGAAAACTTCACAGAAAAGACTTGACTCTCAAAAGGACATTTAAGATCATTTTTTCATGGAGGTGAAGAGTTCGAATCCTCTTTTATTGTGTCGCTAAAAATTAAGCAGCCGGATCATCAGCTTGTCTTCTTGAGGGAGGAAAATTTAAGAAATTTCCAGCAGAAGCAGAAAAACACATCCTATTGTTTCTCATATTATACTCTCTCTCTCTCTCTCCCTCTCCCCCCCCCCCCCCCCCCGGTTGCATAGATTTGTCTTTGAGGGCATGTTCTACAAAACAGGATGTCCTTTTTTCAAGAAGTAATATTTTGCCTGTACTTGCAAAATCATTGTTGTAAAGTCTCTTGGGCTTCTTGCAAAAGCATTAATCATTACCTTAGGGAAAAGATAATTATCTGTGAAGAAATCATGCCTTGATTTTTAGATAACTGACTTTAACAGTTTGATTGCTGCTCCATAGTCCATGCTGAAGGAATTTTATAGGCACCATGTTACCCTCCTCTATGCCAAGTTAGTGTTCGGTTGAATGATCTTTCAGTGGATGATCAAGGCTGCAATCCTATACACATTTACCCGGGAGCAAGCCCCATTGAAAACAATGGAATTTACTTCTGCGTAGACATGCATAGGATTGCACTGTAAGGCTGATGGTAAGCTCCATTTTGAAGACAGTAGAACTTACTTCTAAGTAAACATGTATAGGCTTGTTCTGTAAATGTTTCTTTAGAACCAATGGCCGTGATTCAGCCAGACTCAGAGCTATACTCTTCCAAGTCCTCTAACTATACTGTACATCTCTCTTGCTGAAAGGAAAAGAGGTGTGGAGTGGCCATCACTGAGTGGCAGAATATATAACGTTTATATAGACAGGCTTACCAGATCGTCGCCGGGACGGGAGCGGTCTACCTTTAAGGGGGCGGAGTGTGGGGGGTCCAGAACGCGACGCGTTCTGGCCCCCCACGTCCTGCCCCCTTAAGGGTTAGACCGCTCCCGTCCCGGAGACGATCTGGTAAGCCTGTATATACCACTTTCTAAGTGTGCAAAGTGCTGCACATGTATTATTCTCAATGTTGTCTTTGCAACAGCCCTGTACCGTGTAAGTGTTGTTATCACCCCCATATTGCAGCTGATGCTGAGAATGAGTGACTTGCCTAAGGCCACCTCCTAGTGCATTCATGGCAGGTGAGATTTGAATCAGGGAAATTCACATGATTCACAGCTTAGCCACTATGCTGCATCAGCAAATACATACGTTACATGTGGAAAGTCCTAGATTTAAACCTTGACATCTCTAATTAAAAGACTCTTGGATAGCACGGCTTTGAAAGATCCCTGTCTGAGGCTGCGGAGAGCTGTTGCTGCTCAAACAGTATTGGGCTAGAGACGGACTAGTGATAATTTCCGGTACTTCCAGATGGTGTTAGTATGGTATTACTGCACATTGTTCATGTGCTATTTATAGGCTGTTTGCATGCCATCTGTAACCCACCTGTGCTTTGTCCATGGCAAAATGTGACATTTATTATTATTATTATTATTATTATTATTATTATTATTATTATTATCAGGGAATATCTGTAAAGCTTGAAAAAGTGGCACAGCCGCGCAGGAAGCTCCGGTGCGAACAACTGTTAGCGCTGCTGTTCCATCTTTTTTGATGTCACTGTGGGAGGAAAATGAATGACAGGCTGACGCTACAAAGAGCCCACCTCGAAGTGCCCTCCGTATTGGGCAGCTCCATGCACTTTCATGCGCGTTCAGCACTTTAATGTGGGTTGCATCATGCCCCGTGAACCTTCAGCTGTTGCTAAATGTTGATATTGGAGCTAATAAAATGTAATACATGCCATGGGGTTCTTGTGACATATGACCCAAAGAAGAGGAAAAAGAGAGGCAACATTTGCTCATTTGACTTTTATTTGAAAACAAATAAAAGCTGCAGAGTTAAAGCCACTTCTGGCAAATTATTGTGTGTATCCTGCCTATGATTTGAATACACAAGTTTTGAGCCACTCATGTTTATCACATGATTTTTCATCCAAGTGCTCATTGTAAGATTTCTTTCTTGGAAGTTTCCCGTTTTGAAATATTTCATTGATTTTTAACAATGTACAGAGAGGTCTCCAGAGGACTGGCTGCTTTACCAGTATAAGAAAACAGTTCTCCACCCTTTCCCCCCAGAAATTAATAGCTTCTCAACATCATGATCTGGGCAGACCAAGTAGTGATAACTCACTTGCAGAAAATGGCTGCCATAGACTGTAGCACCAGTTCATTTTTAAACTGTGTATTTTGTTTTGTTTTTACACTAGCTTAAACATGAGGGCCTGTGTGGGTAAGCTCAGTGGCATAGGACATGCTTTGCATGCAGAAGGACAGAGAGGAAATTCCTGTCTGGAAACCTTGGAGAGTTGCTGCCAGTCAGTGTAGACAATACTGGCCTTGATGGATGAATGGTCTGGCTCAGTCTACAGCAGCTCTAAGTACAAGGCTAGTTTCTAGAACTCCTCTGCACTGCCAGCCAGACAGGCCAATCCTAACTCCTGCAAAAATGCCATAAAGCGCTTTCTGGCAATGTGCTCAGTAGCGTGCTGCCGGGATGATGGCGAGAAGGCCGACACCTTCCTACCCGTGTTGCCGGCTCTCCCGCCACCTGCTGGAGCACATAAGTCAGTGGGAGAGACGGGAGGGGGTGGATGAATGCGTAATAGGGGCAGGGAGGCTGCAGGAAGGGGTGGATCTGGCGGCGTGACGCACGCCATATCCTATCCCCCTTTCCTGCAACCTCCCTGCCCCCTTTCTCTTCTCAGACTTACACAAGTCCGAGGAGACCCATTGTGGGTTGGGAGGCTTACAGATGCGTAAGGGGATTTAAATCCCCTTTCGCATTTGAAGCCTCCCAACCCTTCCTCCCCCCGCTGGCTACAGCACATGTCTTTGGCACGGCTGCACCAGCGGGGGAGGGGGGGAAGGATAGGATTGGGCTCAGAGTATAACTAAATGGTCTGATTCAGTAGAAGGCAACTTCTTCTGTTTCAAAAAAGCGTTCAATTCAGGTGCTGCTTCACTTACTCATAAGGATGGCTTGAAGCGTCTGTAGAGCTTCTCTTTACTCATACACCGCCTCCTTCAGTTTCCTTTTATCTGGGTTCGTACATTATCATCTGGGTGGCATGATAAAGGGAAGGCATGTGCTATGGGATCAATATTGTTAAATTCGAAAGAAAAGAAGAATCTCCCTTTTTGATGTCTTTGTTGGAGAAGGTGTTGTATTTCCCTCTCCTTGTCTTGTCTTCCCTCCCCAGCATCTGCAACATCTGTTCATCAACTCTGCTTACTCATATTCACATGCCAGATCTCCCCGCAGCTCACATTACTGGCAACTGGCATATAACTCTCTTGGTCAAGTATTCTGCTGGTGTGCTATCAAGTGTTGGGCAACGTGGAACCCTGCTATTTTCACCGACTTGGCTTCCGCATTGCTAGCTGACATTTCTGATGTCAAGGCACAAGTTTGTGCGGATGAGTCAGTAAATTTCTTTGGCTGGCTGGATAGATGGATAGATGACTCTCTCAGAGGTGAATGACTCAGGACCTTTAGTTTGCTGATAAAATGTCATGGGAGAGGCTGCTGGATCGTCGCTGGCCTAGGAACTCTAGTCTGTGCATATTTTTGCTTTTGTAAGATCACCCGCCAAACTCTAATTTGTTCGTCTGATGTTAAGGTTCAAGACTCTTTGGGGTCACAAACGTAGCAGGGTTAGCCTGCAGAAATGAGGTCAAGAAAGCGACCTCAGAGAGGTCACGTTCTCATTGCCCCTGGCTTGCTGCAGGAGATACTGGCAACCAACTGTTATGAGTGACACCTCCAAATGTTAAATATTTGCAAAGGTAAAATTACCTGTGGCCTAGCATTAAGGCTGTACTTGATTTTCAAAAATACAATTGCTGGGTGCAAGAAAAGAAAAACAGAAATAGTTAATCCAGCACAAATATGGCCGCTAACTTCCTGTGTTTATGTTGAATAGGTCCCTGAGGATACTGGAGGAAGCATGAGGCACCTCTGGTTTGCCATTTAACTTACTCTTCGCCCCTATTAGATCTCTGCTTGTAGTTAAGGGTGCTAACATTTTAAGTGTAATTTATGTAAGATTTTTTTTTGGGGGATGGGATACTTCCTCTTACCCCTTTAGTAATTTGTCTCCATTTGTTTTTGTCTAACTAAAGTTTGTTTAGTCAGTAAGAATGACCCACCCACTACCAGTCTTTAAAAAATATCTAAAACCTGGATCATCTGCTGATTACTTTAGAGATGGCATAATTCCTATATGGAAATTACTTTGCTGTAGGAAAAAGTGTGCAACGTACGTGTGATGGTCGATCAACTTGTGGGTTGCATTCTCTTTCCTGCAGGAAAGTGCTTTCCTTGTAGAACATATGCATTTTTTTCCAGCTTGAAACAGCTATCAGGGAAGAGATTTGGGATTGGTATTTTTTTATGGAATATAATTCATTTTTTCCCCTGGATTTTTTGGGGGCAAAATTCCAGATTAAGTAATGCTTTTTCTGAATGTATGGCCATGATCATAAGACGTTTCCTGTGGATTTTCACTAATTCTGTTTTATTGCTGATAATGCATTGACTGTGGCTTGCCTGTGCCAGACAAAGTTCTGTCCTGTGTGACTCCTCACAGTTGAAGTTTGGTGGGCTTTGCAGGTTTTTGACCTACCTCTAATTGGACAATCACCATTTTGGATTGTTACCAGGAACTGGTTACGGGAAAAGATATGTGATTTCAGTGGAAGCAGAGTGAGCTAGTCATTGCCTGTTGTAATGTTCAGTGTGACTCCCTTTTACCTAGGTCACCACCGTATTTATTGGTGTATAACACACACAGGTGTATAACACACACCTTAATTTTAAGAGGGAAGTTTGAGTAAAAAAAGATATTGAGATATTGCAGATCTGCAGCTGCCATAGCAAGTTCGGAAGCTTAAGGATTAATTTTTTGACATTAGTATTGCTGTTACAGGAAGCCGAAGCTTCCCCCTGATGCCCGCCGGCATTTTTTTAACCTTTTCTGTGGTGCTTGGGCACTTGACCGCTGTTGCTGCTGCCGCTTGCCACTGCCACTCTTCATCCCGCGGGCCGGCTGCATCGCGGCCCTCCGGAACTGCCCCCGCTCAGCAGCGCCTACATCCCTCGAAGCCTCGCAGGTGCTGAACGTGGCTACAAGCTCTGCGGAAACGTCCGAGTGAACTTGGACGTTTCCGCAGAGCTTGTAGCTGCGTTCAGCGCCTGTGCAAACCTCTCAGGTGCTGAGCGTGGATGCAAGCTCTCCGGAAACGTTCGAGTGAACAGTAAATCTTCAGTAAATGTATCGATTTTCTTCCTTCCATGGTTTTGCACTCTGGATGAACCTAGTTCTGACAAAACAATGGTAGATAATTTTTCTTTACTGGCCAGCTGGCTTTTGAGTGAGCATTCTCAATGGCACCTACTTGCAAGCTCAAATCCAAGTAAACAAGGAATATGATTTACAAGCTCACAAGGGAATCAATATTGGCTGTTAGTGAGTTTTATCAGCATAGTCTAAATCATCGACCTTACATCGAACAACTTGCTTTTAATTGCGCTTTCGAGGATAAATGTGTCTTACAGCTCATGATTTTGTTTTTCTTTTCTGTTTAGCACTGATAAAAAGGCAGCAGAATGTTGAAATAGGGTTATGGCACTACTTTGGAAAATTGTTTTTCCAATTAGATCCTAACGACAATCTGTCAGCTTTTGTATGGTATGCATTTAGCTGCAAGGCCTGCCAGAAGCTGAAAAATATCTGTCTTGGCTATCTGACTTCTTTTCTGGTTCCCCCATGTCGTTTATGTAAATATCTCCCAGTTGTTTGAACTTTTATCTGAAATGTTTTGAAGGCTCACTAGGGGCTCAAATAAATAAGGCTGGGCTATATGCAAACAACTTTCTGAATTATAAAACAAATCATTCGGATTTTTATTGAAACTTTCATGTCATTCCAGACAAGTCTCCATCAGGTCTGGACTATTTGTCTATATATGCTATAGCTGCAGAAGGTACTAGTCAAATCCCTTTCCTCAATATAGTGAAATGACCAGAAAATCTCCCTGATACTGAGATGTGTGCTCATCCTATTCCCTGAAGGCAGCTTGTTTTTAAAATTCCAGGAGACTCAGAATTTGACATCTGTGCTTGTGTTACACAAAATAGGAGCAATGGACTTTTTCCCAGATGTGCAAATGTAGTAAATCAGTAGACTCCTCAGCATAATGAAAGGAATAGCCATTCTTCCTCATGTTAGTGTCCAGCATGCCATTTTGTTCAGATGGTGGTAGTTAAGCTTTTTGGTAAAGATTGCTCAAGAGAGTGCCACTACAGTATACATGCAGCCCCCCACCCCCACCAGTGTCTTGCAGTAGCTTTGCCTCTGGTCTAGTGAGCTGGAGAGCAGGCAGTAGTACAACACTGAAGAGGGAGGGTAGCATGAAGGCTCTCCAGCTCATGCCTAGATGTGCCACAAATTCCTATTGTTAATGCTACTTATGGTACCTGTGCGTTACAACTGCCAGGATACCTTTCCACCTTAATCAATCACTTGCTTGAGAATCTAGAGCAAGGGTTCTCAACCACCAGTGGTACTTTGGTCGACTGCTGGTGGTACTCGGACCACCGGAACCTCGCTCTCTGATGCAGTGCTTTTACTGCGTGTTTTCGTTCCCAAAAGGCTCCTGCCTTTGGCCGAGCCTCTCGGGAACGCTGAGAAGAACCCTCCCACCTGCCCAGAGCCGCCTACCTGCATTTTCTGGCCTCCAAAAACCTGAAAACCCGGAAGTAACTGGTGATGATGTTACCACCAGTCACTTCCAGTGGTGTGCAGCAGGTACGCAGCAGGAGAGTGGCGCCAGAGGTGGTACTCGCCTGGGAAGGGGTTGAGAACTCCTGATCTAGAGTAAATCAAAAAGATGTTTGGAGCCATATCAGGCTATGAATTCCTTCATCCCTGTTATTCCTGCAACAGCAATGTTGTCTGCCCGCTTTCCTTGCAAATCAGCAGATTGTCATCACTTTGCAGTGGCCTCCACCTTCTCACCATCCAACATAACCAGCCCCCTCCCATTTTGTACTTATACAGTTCATGTAGAAGAAAAAGTCTCATCTGTTCTACCTGCAGGTATAATTGAATGATTCTGCCACCATGTTTTTCCTGGG
Organism: Plestiodon gilberti rubricaudatus; assembly: GCA_026170595.1. Classification (NCBI taxonomy): domain Eukaryota; kingdom Metazoa; phylum Chordata; class Lepidosauria; order Squamata; family Scincidae; genus Plestiodon; species Plestiodon gilberti. Next base: position 64,827,149 of record JANXHW010000003.1, on the reverse strand, counting down.
ATTCCCTAAATTTACTGTGGGAACAAGGAGGAACCCTGTCACTTAACTCTAATTTAATGGAATGACATGTGAAAAGAACCTGCAAAGCATTTGTGTTTATCTCTTCTGTTGTTGTTGTTGTTTTTTCCAGAGAGTGAACATTTTGGAGCGATTTCTGTCAAACCATCTAGTTTGTAAAACAGATGGGAATTGGTTCTATTAAACCTTTCTTCTGGGAAAATGCACTGACTCACAGGCTGTGCCTAATATGGCTGATTGTGACCTTTACCTCTACTGGAATGGACCCCGATGCGTGACTTTGTTACCATGGTGATGATCTTACCTACAACTCTGGAAAACAAAGGTGCTGATTCTCTATCATGCAGGACTGAGCTGGTAAGAGAGTTCATTTCCCATTGACTGCTTAGCTTGTGCTATAAGGCATTAATACTTTTCAGATTGCAGGGTTACCACTTTGGGGTAAGACAAGTGGAGCTTCATTGATTTTTTTTCCCCAATGACTCTGTGACTTATGGCCCGATTTAACTAAACACATACGTGACCATGTGAAGCTGCCTTATTCTGAGTCGGACCATTGGTCCATTTGGCTCAGTATTCTCTCCATTGACTGGCAGCGGTTCTCCAGGGTTTCAGATAGGGATCTTTGCCAGCCTTACTTAGAGATGCCATGGATGGAACTTTGGGCCTCTGCATGCGAAGCAGGTGCTGTCACTGAATTACAGTATGTCCCATGACCTCAAACGGGATGCCTAGTGAGCAAGCAGAACTTATTTGTGTGGAGTTAGCAGCACATACCCAGCATTTTGTTAAAATACTGGGTCATCTGGCCTGTGCATGAGCTGTTAGCATTCTGGGTTCTGTGGTCCAGGTGGCTCTGTATTGGTGTATTCACATCGTGTGCATAACACCTGAAGACCCAGTTTATGCACTTGATGCATGAAATTGCATGGCATCTTCTTTCCCACCCAGCATCATATTAAAATTGGACCATTTCCCAGGGACGTTCATACTATGTGTACCTGTGGTGTCCACACCACATAATGCCGGTTATGCGTTGTATCCTAAGGAGCACATGCAAAAACAAGATAGCATTTTGCGCTGTTCTGCATGCAGTTGCGCATGGACAAATGCGGAAGCAGTTGTGCAGCAATGATGTACTACAATTTTGTGCATGACATCTTATGCAGTGTGCTGGGCATGTGCAAAGCCAAATCAGGTTTCCCTTCAGATTTCTGTGCTTAAGGACCTCATGCTATCACTTTGCACGTGCAAGCCTCCTTACGTAAGCGGAAGGAGAAGTTAGGATCCAACCTTATGACGTTTTGATTCAGAATGTTCTTTTTCTAGAAATTGCAACGTTCTGTTTTGTTTTAAAGGTCCTGTTTCTCATTGGTAGGCATGGGAAGATTCAAAATATAAAAGCAACATCACTGAATCTATAGAGAATCTTGGTTTTAATGCAGGTCCCCATTGTTCCTCGTGGCTCTCAGCTATTTTCTCTTTACCAAAATATCCTGAATTCTGTCAGGGATTATAATAATACAAACAAAATAAAATATAAATTATGTGGCTTTCCTCATTTATTCTGAGCATAGAATTGGGGGTTTGATACATGTTTTGATTTTTCTTGACACATGGGGAAGGACTGTAGCTCAGGTGTGGAACACATTTTTTGCATACTGATAGTCCTTGGTATCTCAGTCCTTGGTATCTCCAGGTAGGACTAGGGAGAACCTCTATCAGAATTCTGAGAGAGCTGCTGCCTCTCAGGCAACATTGAACTAGGTGGACTAAATGCTTTGACTCGTTATAAGGCAAGCTTCCTATGCTCTCATAGTTGAGATGGGTGATACAGTAAATGCATTTGCGTATCATAATATTTAATATTTCTGGTTATTTTTCCCAGGATAGTACACTAGTGCACCAGTCCTATACACACTTACCTGGGAGTAAGGCCCATTGAAGTCAATGGGAATTAGTAGTCTTCTTAGTAGTCATGCACAGGTTCTTGATCGTCATGCACAGATTGTAAGACAGCTAGTCTCAGAGGGCCTTCAGCAGAGCACACTCAAATCAATAGAAAGTCATCTTTCCATTCACAGTGAGAGGTTTCGGATCAGGCGTGAAGAATGGAAAGGAGGAGTTTAAAGTGTTTGCTTTAAAAGATTGTTTACAATTGTTTACAAGTATTTACAATTAAAAGAAAAACAATTGTAGTGAGGGCAAGTGTGCTTCCTAATTTTAGTACAAGGCGCAACTCTTATGAAATGGAAATTGCAGTTAACATGGGTACAAATGTAGTTTCAAAATGTTCTCACTTCCTCATTTTCTCTTCTTCTCAGACCCAAGTTGGGATTTCTGAATAATGATTTAATATTTGGAGCGGCATCTAGACTGTCCAAGCCTTCTTTCCCCCCACACTGATTAAATTGCATAAGTAAATATAACAACCCCCCCCCTCAAAAGTAACTCTACAGGAAACATGCAAGAACAAAAGCCAAGCAATAAATATAAATAAAGCAATATGACAAATGTGTATATAGTTATTGATACAAAACCCCTCTTCATATTCAGAAGACCTCAATCTGCTAGATATCAAGTTAATTTTAAAAAGGGATCAAAGACTGAAGAGAACATCATTCTGATCACAATTTGTATGTTGTCTCTATTTCATACTTACAGCCCAATCCTAACCGGGCGTGATGCAGTGGGGCCACGCGGCCCACACTGCACCCTATCCCGGGAAGCAGCAGGCTGAAGGTCTCTTCAAGGTAAGGGAACATTTGTCCCCTTACCCCAGGTAAAGCCCCAGCCTGTGCTTGACTCGGGGCTTCTTGGATCTGTATGAGCTAAGAAGCTGGTGCAGAACCAAGAAGCCCTGTGTCAGGCTTTCAATTCTGGGAGGGGGGGAGGCAATAGGATTTGGTGGCTGCCAGCGCTGCCAATCCCACCCCCTCCCAAGCCTCATCTGCCCCTTCCTGCCCCTGTTCCGCCCTCCCCCTGTTCCGCTGACAAAGCTTAGGATTGTGCTGTCAATCTTGTAAACATACCAGGTCTTGGTGATGTTCGTGTCACCAAGTATTGGTGTGTTCGTGTCAGCTGAAAAATGTCAAGTTGTTTCAGAAAAGTGGGAAGAACAGGAGAATTGTTTAAAAGGCTTTTTGCAAAATTGTATTTTGGCTGTCATTATTTTGTCTTGGACTGTTATGTTTATAGTGTGATACCTATTTATGATCATAATATATTGTATTCCATGACATATTGGATGTTCAGCAGTAATTGAATTATTGTTACTTAATAGTGCATTTTATTAAATAACAATGTTTTGCATTTCTGCGATTCTGTCTGCTTTCTTCTAAGTTTGTTTGCTGATATGAGCAGGGGAGGTATTATCTGAAAGCTAAGAGGGAAGGAAAAGTCATAGATTATATTTGGGGAGCCTGCAGCTTTTCACCAGAGAGAGAGAGAGAGCTACCAAATTCCCCCTTATAAATTGCATGGGGTACTAGGATTGTTTTCTTCTGCTTTAGGAAGACAACGTTGTCTTTGTGACATCATCCATCGTCACTACAATTCCTATCCCCACCTCATACCTATTCATATGTTAGCAACCAATACTCTACTACAGAGTGAAGGAAAGGGATAATGGCTGCCTTAAGAGGTCTGGAAAGAAAGGGTCAGGAGAGAATGTGGACATGTAAGCAACAGTTAGTACAGCTGTTGTTGGGAAACAAAACTGGGACTGCAGTCCTGTACACTCTTATCTGAGAGTAAGTTCCATTGAACACAGTGGGACTTACTTCTGACTAAACATGCATAGGGTTGTGCTGTAAGTGGCAGCGCAGGACTATGATGGTCCCAGTGGTGTAGCAGGGCCGGGGGGGATCCAGTGCCCCTGGGTGATAGCTGCAGACAGCTGAAGAGGAGTTGTGGCGGCAGTTTTGTGGTCCGCGGCTGCTTTTTTTTTTTTTTGCAGTGGAGCAGTTTCGCACCGTTTTTGGCACTTTTTTCCTGCCGTTCCACCCGCCTCGAGTCCTGGAAGACTTGAAATGAAGCCTTCTGGGAGTGCAGGGGGCAGGGTGATGATGCAAAACGTGTCATCACCCCCTTTCCGGGCAGGCTAGCAATGCTACTGGAAGGTCAGAGAGAAAAAGGAAGCCCAAAGGGATCAAAAGAAAAGATGGAGCCAAATCAACTGGGAAAAGACATTAGGTTGGCACATGCCCAATTGTTCAACCACAGCCCCTCTTGTTAGCTACACTTCCACACATGTTCCCATTATTGATGATCTGTGGTGGTCATCCTGCTACTGAAAAAGTAGTGTTATTTCAGTGGAACCTCCAAATAGGTGTGCATAGGACTACAAGCAAAGGGAGAGGAAGAAGCAAATGCAGTTTCTGAAATTTGGATAAAATACATCAACAGCATAAAGATACACGTGATGGAAGCTGATGAAAATGCTTGATTATGTTACCTTTTTGCAAAGAGAAATGGATTTTCTAGGAACCAAATTAAAAAGTAATTTCTAGGAACAAAATTGCACTAGAGCTACAAAAGAACACCAGCAAGTGCATTTAATTTTATGGAACTCACTAAAATTTTCTGCAGCTGCCAGGACTTAGTATCTAATTGGGTGCAGGATTGTAATTTGATTCCTGCTCTTTTTCAAGAAAATTCACAAGAGCTTGTATGCTAACAGAACTTTCGACAGTGTCTGAGAAATTACAGAAATTGTTTGTACTAAATTAGTATTTTCTTGAATAATTTTTCTACCACAAAGAACAAGACAAATCCTGTGAGAGCGATCTGGAAGAGTTTTTTGTAGGGGAGGATGCTTTTAATTTACATACCCCACCATTTTTTTTTATAAGTGATCTAAACAACCCCAATAATAAACATTTAGAAAATGATGAACATTTAGAAAATTTAAAGTCTCAGCTGAATTTTGGATCATCTATTCAGCACAATCAGAAAATTGCTATTCGGGCCCTTTTGCTTTCATGCAGTTTGGGGAAGGACGGTAGTCCAGTAGTAGACCATATGCTTTGTATGCAGAAAGTCCCAAATTCAATCCCTGCCATCTCCAGGTAGGGTTGGGAAAGACCATGGGGAACTAATGTTAGTGTAGACAGTAGTGAACTAGATGTACCTATAGTCTAACTCAAGGGTTCTCAACCCCTTTCTGGCTGAGTACCACCTCCGGTGCCACTCCTGCTGCATACCACTGAAAGTGATGCAATGACATCATTGCTAGTTACTTCCGGAGTTTCAGGTTTTTGGAGGCCAGAAAACGCAGGAGGCTCTGGGCGGGTGGGAGGGCCATTCTCAGCATTCTCAAGAGGCTCGGCCAAAGGCAAGGAGCCTCTTGGGAGTGAAGACACGCCACCAAAAGTGCTGTGTCGGAGCGGGGTTCCGGCGGTCCAGTGGTCCGAGTATCACCAGCAGTCGGTCGAAGTACCACTGGTGGTACTGTTACCACTGGTTGAGAACCCGTGGTCTAACTCCTTTCAATGTTCAGTTTTGGAAATTGTTACAAGAGCGACGCATTAAAATGAGCAGAATTGTATAAGGGTAGGTCAAAGAGAGAAAAGACAGCTTGTCTTGAAGTTTTCTACTGCCTTCTAAGGCTCAGTTTGTATGCCTTTAGCATCTGACATCTGTTGTTGCCCAGTTCTTGACTGGTAATTGGAATGAAATAATGTTACAATATGACTCTGGATTTCAGAATAATTCCTAAAACCTTAGTAAATAACTGTTTGTTTTCAGCACACTCCAAAGAAGATGAGTCAAGGACCCACTCTCTTCTCTTGTGGAATTATGGGTAAGTAGTTGAAATCTTTACTTTTCCTCACATGCCAGTCATGAGTTCACATAATGAGGGTGGTGGTGGTGGATTTAGCAGTGCCTTTGGAGCTGATTCTCAGTATTTAAGCAGGCCTTAGTTGTGATCAAACACTTTGGTTTTTTTTTTTTTTTGCAAGCTGAGAAATATATTTCCTAATTTCTCATGTACTTTTCTTTGAATTCCATACAGCTGAATGTTGATCTGTTTCATGTTACACAATATGGCACTCAGCTGATGAGCTCTCTGTGTGTAAATTTTCCAACTGGCTGCCCAGTATGTCAAACTCTTTCTGACCTCAGCCTCATCTCAAGTTTTGTAGAATCTAGTAAATCATCCATCCACTCTCCAATCTAAAACACATGTACTTAATTGGGGCAATTGACGGGGAACAGTGTCCATGCAAAGCTTTTTAGAATCTTGAAAAATCAGCTAAGCAGCACATCTGGTATATTCAAGTTTTATATTTATTGATGCTAGATAATCACTTACCGGTATTCACAGATACGAAATAAAACCTGCCTGTCTGTCTTGTGCGGTTCTCTGTTTGCTCCAATCCTAGAATTTTTTTGTTGCCGAATATTTGGAACGACCTTATTTTTTTTTCTTGAAAATGCTTTTGAATCTCGCACGTTTTTTTTGTAATCCATAAGGTGAAAGAGAAGCCTAGTCCATAATGTTTAGAGGAAGCAACAATAATCTCAACAATCACTGTTTAATTGGCATTCTTGTGCTGCTGTCAACAATAGAGTTCATACTGTACTGGCACATGGACTGCCATCCCTTTGAACAGAGACTTGCTATTGAATTTGATGACGTTGGGGTGTGGCTGGATGCTCTTGAAGGACTAGCGGTTTTGAAAGACCTAGCACTGCATTGTATTCATTAGTTTCTTATGTGGTTGGGCAATGACCTCCGGACCCAATTAAAACTTTAGGTAGAGTTTGAGCCAAACTATCCTATAACAAAAGCCAGTACTTTACAGACAAAGAATCTGTTCCCAGCATTCACAGGCATTATCCTCATTAGTATTAACAGGAGCTGAGTGATTGTGTGGAGAGAGATGTTTCTCAGGCTTCCAGACAGGGAAGTCATCTGAGATGGGGTGTGGGGAAGAGGGAGACAAAGTATTTTTGATTTTTTTTAACCTCAAATGAAAGGTGCAGTCTTCAAAGTCAAGAAGTGAGAGAAACAGCCTGTTCTCTTTATGTTCCTTGTAAAGAATGAAACAAGTAACAAAACAAATCAGTTGATCAAAGAATATGATGGGTCCACGCCTAATAAGCTTGTTTTGCAACTAACTTTCCATAAAGCTTTATGCTTTTGAGTTGCACTAATGCGGTTCTTTATTTGCCAAAGGATCCTGTTTCCAAGGGAACCTAATCTTACCTTGCTGACCATAGCACCCCCTGTGCAATTGTCTTGTCTTGCCCAATCAAGAAGAGCAAATCCCAGTGGCATTATTTTTTGTTGTGCTTTGCCATTTTAGGCATCTTTCCCAATGCTTTTTTCACTATGGCTTCCAACTGGCCCAGTTTAACCAGCCAAGTCTTTGTTGAAACATGCCCAGATAGGTTCAGAGCTGAGGATTTCCAACTGCTAGACTATTTCCGATTAGATAGTTGACTTGTTGCTTGCGCAAAGGATTGAGACAAAGACATCCTTTCACGTTTGGATTTAGATTTGGGCTACTGGGAAGTCACATGGGACATCTGGGAACTGGCATGAAAGCTTGGCTGGTTTTCTTGTCTCCTCAGTCAGGAGAGACCGGGTATCATGAGAACTAATTATCCAGTTGGCTTTCAGAAAATGTAGAAACTAATAAAGCTGGTCTATCCACAGACTGAGCAACACTGGCCTTGAGAAAGGCGTTGAGTTACCCTGGCATTAGGCTTATATCAGGATAGGCTATAGCCTAGGCCAACATGACTTTTGAAGCATAGACTGAGGCAAATTGGGAACCGTGATTGATGTTCAACTCCTGCTGCATTAAGGTATGGGAAAGCTTTACTTTGGCCCTTCCAGCAATACCATCTTGCCTCATGGAGGGAGACTAGACAAGCCAGACACGTTTGTGGAAATTCTTTGTCTCGAGTGCAAATACCCCTCCCCTTGGTCCTATTTTGTTCTTACACTCCATTAATTACCCACAGTTTACACAGGAATGCTTCAAACAGTTGAGCTTGGTTAAAAAAAAGCAAAACCAAAAAAAAACCCCTCCCAAAATGACTGAGAAATGAAGCAAAAATGAGGCATGCTTTTCTCAAATCAGAGTAACCAAAAATGAGTACAAACCCTTAATTAATCATTTGCCAGCTGCTTGCTGTACTTACGAGCTGTCTATTTTAATTTGTAGGCTTTCTTCTCTATGCCGATTCTCTAGTTGCTTTTAGACTTCATAACCATAATCCCTGCATAAGTTATTGTCGTTCATATTATGTTAATTACCACTGGAAGTCTGTCATTAGCTTGTGAAGCTTTCAGGGAAAGTGCAGTTTCCCTTTTAGGCTTTGTTTTATTTCAGTCTCACTGTCACTATAGTGTTGCCTATTGACCATGTTGAATCATGCCCCTGTAAAATAAGGAGAGAAAATATAACTCGTATATCAGAGGGGTACATTTGGAATAAATAAAGTATGTGTTTTTTAATGGAGAAGAATAAGAAGCATCTTTTTAGTTGAATCCTTAGGGCTGACCCAAGATCTTCTGACACCTAAGAACCCCCTTTACCTGTCGTCACTCCAGTTGCCACCTTCACCACTCTGTGGATTTGGAAAAGAAGAGAGGAGTGGAATGGAAGACAAAATATGGAGGAGAGGAGCCTTTTAGCCCACCTCTCTCCTCTTCTCCATAATTCCTCTTCCGAAAGAGGAGCAGGGGTGGAGATGGGTGGGTGGATGGTCAGAGGTGGATCCGTCATGCGAGGTGAACACCCTAGTTGGCCTCAGAGATGGGCTGACCTTGTCAATCATATTCATTATAAAGGACATCTTACTGGGTTCAGTGGAACTTGCTCCCAAGTAAGTGCATATTGGATAGTAGTTGGGTAGCCCAACTGTCCTATCCTCCACTATCCATAGTGTGCAGCTTCATTGACAGAGCGTGCACTGTATGCTATGGTGGGGATGGGGTGACCAGACCGCCTGGGAGAGTTAAGTAAAAATATTTTAGCCGCTAAAAGCTGCTTGCCACTCTATTTCCACCTCCCCTGCATTTTTGGTAAGCTCTCATTGTATCTAGCTGTGACTGATAACGACCAGGCAAAGGCATGCATTCACCCTGGCCAGGTGTAATGCCTTGCCGTCTAGTTTGATGGAGCTCAGATTTGCTCAATCCTCTAAACTACAGGGACGCTGCCCCATGCAATCAGACAGATATTGAATCTCTACCACATGCGCTACTACACTGCATATAGTACGATGACGTTCGGCAAGATATTCTCAACCCTTTGCTGTTAAACATGCAGGAGAAGCCCGACTCAGATATTATCCGGGTCTTATTTTCATCCTCCACCAAACCAAACATCAATCTGTTAGCAACTTTTCTCCTATTGATTATGCAACGGAGATTTGCCATGGTGGCTGCCTCTACTGAACCTACTGTATAATGGTTGTTAATGATTATTTTGGATAGGATCTTGTTTATTGCTTTGTGTTTATCTAATATTTATAATTGTATGTATGATTGTGTCTATGCCAATAAAGGTTTCTGACTGACTGACTGAAAATATTTTAGACTTACCTCTCTGTAGGCCGCCTGGCTGTCATTGGGCCAACTTTGACCCACGCCAGCTCCTTTTGCTGATGTAAGTCTAAGGAGAGTCAGAGGGCGGGTACGGGCTGGGAAAGGGGATAGGATCTGGTGCCCGTTGCTGCTGCCAAGACTTGCCTCCTCCAAACCACCCCCAGTTCTTCCCCCAAACTGCCCCGATTCTCTTCTGAACTGCCCACAATATGCCCCCTCTACCACCTTACCTGTTCCAGTGTGGCCTGTGTGAACCGTTGGCAGGCACACGGAGCCTCCAGCCATTTGTGGTGGTAGCTCTGGAGTGCCCGATCATGAGGTTTGCTGCCGTAGGCCCAGGATAGAATTGGGCGGTTAGTCATTGAACATTGAACATTTAATGCAGATATCTGTAAAGGTCTCAAACATCAAATAAAGGCCTCAAATTGATACTGCCATAAAAAAAAGTTTACCTTCATTCAGTATTTGGCAAACTGTAGCAGCTCAACTCCTAAAACAAAAAGAATTTTTATATATACTGTATATATAAATAAGATTATTTCTGTTCTTCATTCTGCTGAAAAAAGAATGAAAGAAGAAAAATACCGTATTGTCCCGAGTATAAGACGCACCTGATTATAAGACGCACCCTTAAAGTTTGGTGCTATTAAAAAAATTTAATTAAATAACTGGCATTAAATTGCAACAGCCTGATTATAAGACGCACCCCTAGTTTAAAAACTTAAATTAGGAGAAAAAAGTGAGTTATACTCAGACCAATACGGTATATTGCTTTAAATTCAACCTTGAGCAAGAACAATTTTGTATGCCTGGCTTGAGTGGCCCTTGAATCATGTGCAAATAAATTGTTGCTGTTATGGACCAGAATTTTCCCTTTATCCTTCTAGACAGCCAATATTACATTTCTCCAGTCAAGAGGGTTACAATTGTAGTGGTTGGAGGGTCACAGTGAGAAACTGGTTGAGTATAACGTTTGGGCAGTGTGTCTTTGTAATTTCAAAATGTGATACATTCTGTGTCTGAAGGATGAAATGAAGCAAATGTAAAAGCAGTACCAATAGCTAACTCCTCTGTAAATAGCCAAGAAAGATGTTGGCTGTAACTTCCAGACTACTTTATCCAAAGCAGTTACATTCGTGCCAGAGGGGCTGATCTGAAAATGGGAAGCTCTTGGTTTTTATGTTTTGAATGTTTTGTAGACGCAGATTTTTTTCAGAAAGGCTAAACAATGCCTTGCAGTGTGTGGCTCTGGAGTGTATGTGCGCTCAGAAGGCATTGAAGGCACGGAACGTTTCAACAAATGTTCATAATTTTGATTCTGTAGCTCCTTAAGAGTGCCTGAGATAATGGGAAAAGGAAGTGGGTAAAAAACATTCCTAATTGAAAAGTATAAGAGGCGTTCTTACGGTGGGGGCGGTACTGTAAGTTGCACCCCGACCTAGTTCCCGTTTACAAGCCGGCACGAGGAGGCCAGGCCCCCTCTTACAGTACCGCCCCCACCGTAAGAATGCCTCTGAAAAGTATTATGTTCTTGGCATTAGGCTTATATCAGGATAGGCTCTAGCCTTGGCCACCAGGCCACCAATTAAAATTGGATCAAAATCTAACTTACAACTCCAGCAACACCTGCCAGTTTTACTGTTTTTCCTGTAAACCTCAGGATTGACCTCCAGGAAGTGGAAGATGTATTTGGTAAATCTCATTGATCCCATTTCAGTTCTGAGTCAAATTCACCAATCCTGGAACAGAGATGATCAAAGATATTTTGAGGCCTACAGCATAGCATCCAAATGATAGCCCTGACTATTGGGGTAAAAATATAACAATAAACTAAATAATCAACTGTTTCATGTCATTTTAGTGGTACTGGCAGATCATGGTGCCTGTATGCATCTTGTGTTTCCTGTAGGCTAGCAACGTTGTTTACTGGGAATACACTAGAACTGGCAGGCCCAAACATCAGTGATATGACTAAACTTTCTCACAGAAGCAATGACGGGATTAAAATGATATGACTAAAGTTGACAGCAATGATATGACTAAAGTCGACAGGAACTTAAGACAATTTAACAGGTTGAGAAATTTCCCTCTCCCTCCCCCCCCCTCTCTTTCTCAATCTGGGCTGACCCATCCATGAGGCCATCTGAGCTAGTTGCCTCTGGTGGCAGATTGGTGGGGAGTGAGCCTCCATCTGCCAGTCCGCCTCCACCACATCTGTTCTGGCTGCACAGATTTGAAAAGGAATTGGGTAGAGGAGTGGAAGAGGAGAGTGGTGGAGCATCACTCTCCTCTCTTCCATACTTTTCCACGGCGTTCCCCTCTTGCTTTTCAAAGCCAGCAGGAGAAGGAGGAGCATCAGCAGCTGAGGAAGTGTCAGTCGAATTTGGTGCCCTGCCTTAGGTGCTGGGGGGGGGGGGTCTTGGACCTGTGTGTGCGTGCACACATGTTGATTTGGACAAAGGGATGGCAGAGTGCAGCCTTTCATGATGCAGTTGTGTTTGCTAGGTCATACTTTGCATCTTTCAAATAGGTCTCATAAATAGAATCACTTTGGTCTCCTTTACTTCTTTGTCAGTGCAGCAAGCAATCAGTACCACTTATGGCTTGATCAAGAAAAGAGCTGAAAGTAGAAAGTGCTGGTCCCATCCTTTTGATAATTTAAAATGCTTTTTAATTTGGAATTAGTCACTGAGAATTTTACTTCAACAACTTTGCCTCCAGGTTCTGTGGGTGTGATTCTGTAAACTTCTGTTGCTGAGCAAACTATTTGCTTATTGCTTAGAATTATTTGAACTGAATTTAATGAGATCTTATTAATGTGCATGCCTAGCTTTTCCTGGCACTCTTTCCTCAGCCTTTCTGCCTGTGTCAAAAAGAATCCTTTCTATGTTGTCATGGTTTTAGTGAGTGTTATGAAAGGACAAGACAAAAAGAGACAGTGGATGTACATGTGCTAAATGATTTTATCATAATAAGAAATATAACCTACCGTCATTTCATCCTTTTTTAATTTACTTAAAATACTTCTGTACCACTTCTTCTGCTAGTTCAAAGTGCTATAGAAAAAATAACATCAAAACCCACAATTATAAAGTGCATAAAATAATATAAAATAAGAAACAATAACATTGTTGTAGTTTAAATAGGCACAGAAAAAAGGCGTAGTCCCTCTAGTTTAACCTTTTCAGGGTGAAGGTTCCATAGTTTGATAGCCATAACAGAGAAAGCTCAGCACCTACCCATCCTATACTACTGTAAGGACAGAATAGACAACGACTTATGGCGCAATTCTATGGAACCCCAGCGCTGGTGCTATGGCCTCAGCGCTGGCACTGGGTGTTGCAAACATGCCGCAAAGCACATTGCGATGACTCAGGAGGAAGCAGTGCCGGCGTGGAGGGATGCCAGTTATGTCCAAGGTCGCATCCTCTCTGGTCAGTCCCACGATTGCGTTAAGACGCCTCATTTATTTCTGCAAATTACTACTACTGAAAGGGAAGGGCAGAGGAAGGGTTGTGACTTGTCCTATCCTGTTGGTTCCAGCGTTAACAAGAGAAAATAAACAACAAAAATGTGAAACAAAACTGGAGCACCAGAGAGAAAATCCATATTTATCTTCACTAAAGTGATCTTGATTTGGGAGAACCTCTTTTTATTACGGCAGATTAAAGAATGATGACTGCTTTGGAGAAAACCGTATTTATCGGGGTATAACACACACCGGCATATAACACGCAACTTAGTTTTAACAGTGCTATTTGAGTAAAAAAAAAACTTTTAAGCATTTTCCCACCTGTGGTTCTCACTTGACTCTAGTTTTCCTGTTCTGTGGGACCACCATTGCCACCTATGTTGGCCCCACTGCCACTTATTTACCCAAGCAGGACAGAATTGTTTCCAATTCTGAGAAAAAGGTGTCTGCCCCCTCTGTGTTCAGGGTTGCAGAGGAGAGGAAAGGGGTGCAAAAAAAAAGGTGCAGACACAAGGAGAGGGGAGAATAAGGGTGCAAATCCAAGCTGCAACTATCAAAGGCACAGTGGGGAGGGAGAGAAAAAAAAGAAAGAAAAAGGTGTCTGCCCCCTCTGTTCAGGGTTGCAGAGGAGAGGAAAGGAGTGCAAAAAGAAACACAAACAATTTTGCAAAAACACCACACAGAAATTAGAGAGACATAAGGGGGATTGCAAAAAGAAAATCTGAACTGCAGGGCAAAAAGAATGAAACTTACTGTGGGAAAATGCCACTTTATTTCTGAAGCAATAGGAGAGGAAACAAAACCAAACATAGATAGCATTTCCCTCCCCCTCTGACAAACTTGCAGAGATAAACCAAAATACCTTGAAGGCAAAGGGGAAAACAAAGAGATAGCAAAGCAAGGCAGCTCAGATTACCTCCCCCCCCCCAACTCTCAGACTCTTGGAGCTTCCAGGTGCATGAATAAATTAACTCCCGACAAACAGCTGATAGCTGATGCGGAAGTAATAGTGCTGCTGAGCTCCTTCTTGCCTGCACCTCTCCACCTCCAAGGCTCTGACTACAGGCAGAAAGAGGGGGATCCATGGGGCTCTAAAAAATCCCGGGGGGGATTCTGAAGCCTCAATTTTGCAGCATCGGTGTATAACACGCACCCTAGTATTTTGGGCCAACATTTAAGACAAAAAAAGTGCGTGTTATATGCCGATAAATACGATATGTCTAGATAAAAACTTTGGGCCCAGTTGATGTGCAAACAGCTTGCAAACTGCTTTGTATGTTGTGCGGTGCTTTGTTTTGCAGAGTCAAATATTCTTGTCTAAGAAAAATATTAATTTATTGCATATATATCTAATTCTTACACAGGGCTACTGGTGGTTTCTCTCATCCAGGGGCTAAACCCAGGTTGACAGCTGGTTGTTTTCAACAATGCTGTGGCATCATGCTCTCTGAGACCACTCACTTCCAGCGCAATCCACTGGAGCTCAGGAATGGTGGAGCGAGTGCTCCGCCATTCCAAGAGGTTGCGAACTTGCCATAAAGCATGTTCGCAACGCCTTGGGAGTAAGGGAGGCCGACCCAATGCCGGCCTCCCTCACTCCGTCGCCGTACCAGTCAAGTGGCCGCTGGAGGAAGGTAGACTCTCCCGCCGGCGGCCATGTGGACGGTCCGGTGGGTGAGGGAGGGGGGCCATTGAACTAGCCAGCCCGGGAGGAGGAGGGGATGGCTCCTGCCTTATTCCCGTCCCTGCCAGGCCGGCTAGGCTGTTACAAGGCCTCCTCCGACTTCCGCCAGCTATTTAGCTGGCAGAAATCTGAGGAGGTCTATTGGGCCGGGCCCAGTTTACACCTGGGGAAGGGGACAAGCGTCCCCCGAGTAGACCTCCGGCCTGTCATGCAACGGGCAGCCTCGGGCTCAGAATCTGGCGGGTGGCCCTGGGCTGCCGGCCGGATCCTTACACAGGATTGCGCTGTGAGTCCTTTCAGTTCTCATTTTTTATTTTCCTGTAGAATCTTCGAATGTTAGAGCTGGAAACTATCTTGGAGGACATCTAGTCCAATCCCCTGCTCAGTATGGGCAACTGTTAAAGTATCCCTAACAAACAGTCATCCAACCTTGGCTTAAAAATCTCCAACGAGAGAGAGCCCACAACTGCAGGAGGCAGACTTGCAGTGCCAGACAGCTCTTACAGTTGGGAATTTTTTCTAAATTCTAAACTTGAAGCGGCTTCCCTGTAGTTTCAACCCATTGGTTCTAGCCCTGCCCTCAGGAGCCAAGGGTAAATTCTCCCCTTCTTGTGCATGACAGCCCTTCAGATACTTGCATAATACAAGTATCTACATGCGTTATATATATATAATTTGTGTGTGTGTGAAACAGGAAAACAGGAGTACTAGTGTGGGTTTTGTTTTGTTTTAGGATTGCTATCAGCTAATTACCACCATTAAATTCATTCCATAGCAAGAAGCCACATCTTTCATATAAACAGAGAGGACAATGAAAAGTGCAAACTGCTGTTTTCCGTATGTTCCATATATAGTACTGTAGAACATAGTACTGTAGACTAGAGTTGCGTGATAAAATATTGGCAGAGAAAAGTCTGTACTATGTGCTACGTACAGTTTGTATGCCCAAACCCCACCCCTGCTTCAGAATATTGAAAACCCATAATTACTTTAAGAATCGCTGCAATAAATTATTTTATATAAATGGTGTCACAGGAAGAGGTCCTAGAGAAGACCTGAGCAGAAGGATAATACATTATGTATTAAAAGGAACCATAAAAGCATGATCGCTTTACATTTGTGTTGCCCTAGTTAAAGCTGCATGAGTGTTTTAATTACAAATTCTTATTTTTCTGTGGTTAAGAAATTCAGTTGATAAAATCTGCAGCCAACAAACCTGTTTATATTTCTGGTAGTTCAAATAGCGGGCAGCGATTTTAAAGCCGCAGAGAAGAAACAAAAGTTATATTTCTCTTCCTGGGTGCATATTTCTGACTTTCCAAATAGATTTGACTGTACCTGGTCTCCAATGGTGCTTCTGTGTCCTTTAATAATTGCATGACAGGTTGCCAGGTATGGCTTCTGGTCCCGCTGTAGGGGTAATCGTCCCTTCACAAACTAGCCATATGGATATGGCTGTTTTAAGGCACAGGAGCAGAGGATGGCTACTTAGGATGGTGCAGTGGGGGTGCAGCAGCTTTTTTTTGGGGGGGGGGAGCAGCTAATGGAAGGATTTTTTTCTTCCCAATATAACTTTAGTCAACCATTTGTGCTATTGAGAAAGAAAACTTGGGAATGGAATTAATTTTGCATTGCAACTGGATCCACCCCTCCCGCCTTCTCCCCACCCCTGGTCCCTCCCACCCAGAAACACCCCTGCTCCTCCCACTCCCTCCCTGTCCCACGGCTCATCCCCACCACGACTCACCTGCCTGGGTGGATGGTGGCCTCACTGCTGGCCCATGCGCGAAGCCGCCAGCGACTGCACTGGTGGTCTCGTTGCGCTCGCTGGCGGTGTTGGATCCAGGCACTTCTTCCTTGATCCTGGTGCTCCTACCAGCAGAACATGCGTTCCTCTGGTGGAGGCCAGAAGATAGGAATTGGCTGTAATTTAAAATAAGTGGTTTATATCCAGTTTTCTGTTTTGAGATTCAAGTATTTCTTGAAAAAAAAAAGCATACATAGTACCTAATTGCTATAACAGTTCAAACCATCTTGGTTTTGCAAATAAATAGTCTTTATACCACTTAGGACCACCAAGTACAAGTTCATCCATATGGGCTTCATGGATTATTGTGGTGGTAGACAGGCGAGCATCCATTGGGTTCCAGCTTACTGTATCCTTACTCTCTTTTCAATGTTTGTTTAAAAATTGGCTGTTGAGAAAAGTTTCCCTGGAGTTGGCTAAATGGTTTTATTTTTCCATTGCTATAACTTCTGAATTATAATGCATTTCTGTTGTATTTGGATTGTTTTATTTTTCATACCATTTTTATTTTATTGTACAATGCTGTATATTTTTAATTAAAAAGTATTTCATAATATAAATATGAGTGGCAATAATTATAACTGAAGAAAAGATGCTTTCTTCTCTCTAGAGAGCTCTTTGTCTTTGGCTGCAATCCTATACAATGGGCCCTCCGTATCCACAGGGGGTTCTGTTCCTGGAACCCCGTGGATACTGAAATCAGCGGATAGCGATTTCTTTTTCACTATCACGGATACCGGGGCCAATCTAAAAACATTTTTAAAAGAAAAAAAGGGTTAAAAAGCACTTTCCTTTAAAAAGCACTGCATTTTCTTGCTTGTACAAGGTGAAATCACACTCCGGAAGCCTCTTCCGGGTCCCACAACTCCTCCTCCCCTCTCCCAAGTTTGCCCCAGAATGCATTGCAATGCATTCTGGGCGAGCCTGGGAGAGGGGGGAGTCGTGTGAAGCGACTGCGTTGAGACAAATCCGCAGATGCTGAAGTCATGGATACGGGGGGGGGGGCACTGTACGCACTTACCTAGAAACAAAACCCACTGAACTTAAAGGGACTGACTTCTGAGTAGACAGGCATAGGATTGTGCTATAAGACCTAAGAAATATGAGGGCACAGAATGGCTATATAAATATACTGTATTTTACGCACTATAAGACGCACGTTTCCCCCCCCAAAACATAGGGGGGGGAAGCATGCGTCCTATGGTGCGAAGCCTAAAAAAAGCAGGAAAAAATACCAGGGCTTCGGGGAGGCCTGCGTGAGCCTCTGCAGGCCTCCCTGATCTTCAGTTCGGCCGAAAACAGCGATTTTCGGCCATTTCCGGTTTTCGTGAGATCGGGGAGGCCTGCAGAGGCTCGCGCAGGCCTCCCCGAAGCCCCCACAGGCCTCCCCGAAGCGCCCCCAAGCCCAGGTAAGTGAAAAACTTTTTTTCTCTATTTTATGCTCCATAAGATGCATGCGTCCTATGGACCGATGTGTCCTATGGAGCGTAAAATACGGTATGTTTACATATAAATAAAATACAGTAGCTAAGCAGAATCCTTTCCTGTTTCCTATCAGTTATCTCTATGTCTGAAAATTGCTGGTATAAAACTGGATGATGCTTTTTGAAAATATTCAGTACCAAATTGGCAGTCTTTAAAAAAACATTCTGCCAAGTAATGAAGGATTGTCCTGTTCTAACCATGTCTCTTTGAACTAAGTGTTCACATCTTTCACTAGACATCATTCCTCACATCTGTTTTTCAGGTGCAATTATGCAGTATCATTTTAATGCCACTGTTTTAATTTCAGATGGTATTCTTGTCACTGGGAAGCGCTGTCACTTCCTGTCTTGAGGCAAATCGAGGTGGGGAAGAACCCACAGTGCTGAAGCAGCAAGAGCATTTTGCTTGCAAAGGCAACCCAGCCTGCTTCAGCTGCAGCAGCTCTTTCAAGCCTGGCCGGTAGTCTGCTTCAGCTGAGCGCTTTGTGCAGTTGTGGTCTAACTCATAAAATTATGTCATCTGTAAGAAACTAAAACTGGCTTACAGCATCGTTTCTTTAGTGTTGCCAGGTCTTGATTTTCTTTCCCTAGGTTTTTCTCTCAAATGCCTCTCCAAGGAATGTGGAGATGGTTAACATGTTCACAAGGTAGAAAAGTCATCAAGAGGTGGCTTTCTCTCTCAACTTTCATGTGGCAAAACTGTCTTGTAAACGCAAGATTTTAATAGGTGGGATTCTTCCACATGACAGTTTTTACCATGCGCAAATGGACCAAAAAAGTGACTTTGTGGTGATTCTCTCTTCTAAAATATGGTTGTGTGTGAATAGTATCTAGGCCCCAGCATGTGGTGTGAGAGCGTCATGTTGCTAAAGTTAAACAGATCATGATCTGGTCTGTGTTTGGATCGGAGATTGTCCGGGAACCTTATGTATGCTTTCTAGAGTTCTGTGATGGTAGAAATGTGGATAGGTAATGACATCATGGTACCAATCTGGTTTGGTTTTTGAAGGGGAAGATCTTCTGCCCTTGTTTGATTGGCCCCCCAATCCGCTGACAAGCTGCAGAAGCCTCGGTGGGAGAGAGAATTCTGCAGCTGGCACACTGAGTGGGAGGCAGTGTTGCTGCCAAATCGATGCGTGGGAGGCGAATGCCAGAGAGACGCCAGACTGTGAAGGAAACGACCTGGAATGAGCGTTCTATGCAAGATTAGAACATTTGTAATATGTAAAGACCGCTTCAGTTTAGATAGCCTGCCTTGAATTAAAGTTGGAGAAATCCGATGACCAGAGAAAGGCGGTATATAAATATTGGTGGTATTTATTTATTTATTTATTTATTTATTTATTTATTTATTTATTGTGTTGGTAGCTGTTGAGGTCTGCTGCTTTGGTTACTGTTGCCTCTTTCCAACCTATGGGACTTAAATGTATAGGATCGAAAGCTAGGACTGCATATTGAAAAGATCAGCTTCCCCTCCCAAAGGCCTCCTGCATCCACCCCCAAGGCCGAGTGAAGCCTCTGTGCAATCTTCTGACCACACCTCTGTTAAACGAATTATGACATCATGGGAGGGTGACTACATGAAGGGTGTTGGTCTACTATAGCAGGAAGAAAAGCCCATTTGGGGGGATAAAGGAGCACCCCAACAGCAGCTGTAAGCGCCAGCAGCATAGAAACATTTTCCTATGCTTGAGGTAGCAGCAAAGGAACCCTGGAAGGAGCATGTGGAATTGGGTGTGTGTGTGTGTGTGTGTGTGTGTGTGTGTGTGTGTGTGTGTGTGTGTGTGTGTGTTACGGTTGCATGTCAGCAGCTAATTTTGAATGAAAACATATCTAAAAGATAAAATTAAGGCCTCGGGGCAGCGGTATGATTTAGCAGAGAGGCTTTCCTCAAAGGACTTGGTCTCTAGATTACAAAGGAGAGCAGTAAAGAAATTGACTGACTCCCACATCCATTGCTGATAACAGTAATCCCCTTTTCTTAGTTCTTGTATTATCACCACCTATTGCTTTGCAGGCATCTCTCCTACTGTATATTCATATTCAATGCACACACTGCTCTGAGTAGAATTTCTCCTTATACAAACCTTCGTCGCTCTAAACGCTGAATTCCCTATGTCAATCTATTTAAAAAGCCCTTTTATTTATCCAAATTGTTATCATGTAGAGATTGAGCTGGATTCAGTGCACAATTAAATTTGCATTCGAGTGGCTTGGGCTTGACTGTAAGCACTAAAAAAAAACACAAAACCCACTATGTTTTTCAAAGCGAATCATCTCAAAGAGAAATGATCTGAGTCTATTTTAGTCTCATGCTGAATAGCATCTTAAGTGGGCTTTCAGATATGGTTTAACCATATTTCATGCATAAGCAGTTTCAGTTCCAATCTTCTGTTTTTCTTTGTTTCTTGAGAGAGAAGGAAAAAGTAAAATAGAAAAAAGAAAAAGAAAAAGCAGCCCTCCTTGATGACGATAGCATGGAACTGGTTGCCTTTCTGTGCCTCTTGTTACTTAACGAGTCTAAAGTCAGCCCCATTTAAGCCAGCAAACCTTAACTGTCAACCACAGCAGAGGCAGGTGAGATGTCTAAATGAATAAGCAGTCCACAGTGAATTATGATGTAGTTACAGTTTCAGTGTCTTTTTGCCCACAACAAGCCTGAAGCGCTTCTAGGTGGAAAAACCCACACATGAACACGTTGTTCAGAGCTTTTTCAGCTATGCCAAAAAATAGCATCTTCTGTCAAACTGAAAAGGACAAAGGGTTGAAATTGGTGCCTGAAGTTGCAAATCTAGGATCGTTATATGAATGTGTACTTTGATATTTGCAAGTTGCTTTGGATCCGCTATAGATTAATAAAGGTAATATGTCCTTGTTTGAAAGGAAAACAAAACTGAGATTAAATAAGGTTGCTGTGGCTGACAGGCCTCAAAATGTATGTTAAAAAGGCATGGAGGCCAGCTTTTTTACTCATTGCTCCCAGCTTTCCCTCCTATCTCTTACTATGGAAACTAAGAAGAGCCCTGTTGGATCAGACCAAAGGCACATCTAGGCAAGTATCCTGTTTCCCATAGTCACTAACTAGTTTCCTCTGGGAAGGCAAATAGCCCTCTTTGGTTGTTGCTCCTTTTTGCTCATTGATAGACTTATCTTCCATTAATTTGTCCAGTTCCTTTGTAATTCCATCACAACTAGTCTTGTGGCAGCAAGTTCTGTAATGTGGCACTACGGATATACAGTACGTCTGTTTGTCCATCTTGAATACCGTATTGTCCCGAGTATAAGACGCACCTGATTATAAGACGCACCCTTAAAGTTTGGTGCTATTAAAAATAATTAATTAAATCACTGGCATTAAATTGCAACAGCCTGATTATAAGACACACCCCTAGTTTAAAAACTTAAATTAGGAGAAAAAAGTGAGTCTTATACTCAGACCAATACGGTATTTCGCCAGTCAGTTTCATTGAATGTTCCTGGCATTATGAGAGAGGGAGAGAAACTGATCTCTACTTTTTCCACACAATGCATAAACATTTATAAACTTCTGGAATCCAAGGTTGTTTGAAATTCCTGAGAATTGTAACATCGAATTTTTTTTTATAATTAGCTTTGGGTCTTGGGCCCCTTCTAAACTGTTTTAGTTCATGAGATGTGACCAGCACTAGATGTTTAAGATATATAAACCGCCTGGATCCGCAGCTGCTCCTGGATTCCCAGGTGGTGGCGGTGGCTGGGGGGCCTTTGCCCAGCTTCGGCTGGTGCGCCAGCTGCGACCGTACTTGGATCGTGCGGACCTGACCACGGTGATCCATGCCACGGTGACATCACGATTAGATTATTGTAACGCGCTCTACGTGGGGCTGCCTTTGAAGACGGTTCGGAAACTGCAATTAGTGCAGAATGCGGCGGCCCGTGTGGCCACTGGAGGTAGGCGGTTCGACTCCGTCGGGCCGCTCCTCCGACGGCTGCACTGGCTGCCGATTGGTTTCCGGGCCCAATTCAAAGTGCTGGTTTTGACCTTTAAAGCCCTATACGGCTTGGGGCCAGGATATTTGAGAGACCGCCTACTTCTATATAGTCCGGCTCGTCCCCTTAGGTCATCAGAGAAGGCCCTTTTGCGGGTGCCGTCGCCCAGGGAGGTGCGAGGGGCGGCGGCCAGAAACAGGGCCTTCTCAGTAGTGGCACCTACCTTATGGAATTCCCTCCCCTTTGATCTACGAACTGCTCCCTCCTTGGCCACTTTCCGGCGAGGCCTAAAAACCTTCTTGTTTCAAGAAGCCTTCTGAGCCCTTGCCTTTTTTAACATCTCACTGGTATAGGTGGGGGTGCTACTGTTTTTATGCTCTTGTTGTGACTGTCGCCATGATCTTTTTAATTGATTTTTAGATATTGTTTTTATCAATTGTTATTAATTGTTTTTACTGTTTTTAAAGTGTGATGTTTTTTATATGGTATTTTTTGTATTTCTGTTGTGAGCTGCCTTGGGTCCCTTCGGGGAGAAAGGCGGGATATAAATATTGTAAATAAATAAATAAATATATAAAGGACTTTATACTCTATTTATACCACCATCACTCTTCAATACCTGGGTTCTGCCAGTGCAAACAGGAAAGGTAATGGTGGACAACCCTCAAGTCTCTCTATGCAGAGAAAAGCAAGACAGATCATTCCTATTGCAGAAACATATCCTGCAGGGAATATGTAATTGGCATGGACCCCTCTAAGAAATGTTGCATCCATGGTCATTCTTGCAGAAAGCCTTTTGTGGTAGCCCTGCTCAGCATGGTCAAATGCTTTCCTGCCTCTAACAAGAGGATAGCAAAGAGTTTGGCAAATTTAGCTTGGTATGCTTTGTCCAATTTATCCAATATTATCTAAAATATTTCTCCTAGATATGAAACGTGATTGATTAGCATGTCGAAAGTTTTAGTGAATAAGGGAAATTAAACTGTAAGTGACTTGTAGAACTGGACCCTTACCAGGCTAAAGAATAAGAACAACCTTTGATTCTTGCATGTAAAGAAGTACTTTGCCATCCAATAGCCCATTAAGGCATTTTTACCCAAGGATGTATATACACAACAGGAGTTAAATGCGTACACCTGTGGGCTGGGAGGAAAACAACTTTATTAAAGGAGGAACTAATAAGTGCTTGAACTTCTTACAAAGTTCAGTGGAAAACTCATCAATATGAGCTGAAGGAGAATAGGAAAAAAAGAAATGGGGAAAGAAGCAGTGGTGGCCGCTCTAGTTAAGAGCAACTACCACTCTATTCTCCCCACTGGTGCCTTTTGATGGTCTTTGCCCTGCTACTCTGTTTAAAGGACAGAAGCAGGAGATTCAAAGCTAACGTAGGCAAAGGGAAGAGGAGGAGGAGGAGATGTGTGAAGAGATGCAAGTGGGGCAGTAATAATAATAATAATAATAATAATAATATACAGTATTTATATACCACCTTTCTTGGTCATTGGATTTCTCCTCTGACTTTAATCCAAAGCGGTTTACAGTAGTTGGATGGAGATTGAAGAATTGCCCTCCTGAAAGTGCTGACCTTCCCAAAAGTGTCACCCATCAGGTTTCATTGGTGGGTTGGCTGTATATGTCAAGAGTCAGGGATTGATTTGGAAGATGCTGTACTGATTGCTCTAGGAAAGGGGCCTGCTGCTTCAGAAATTTGAGTCCTCAGCTGGTGCCATTCCAAAGGATTCCATCAGGATTCATGAAAACCAACCTCAGACCAGGCATCCTCCTGGGAGAGATTGTATCAATGGCTATGTTGCTGCAGAACTTCCAAGTGAGTGGATATCCCCCCCCCCACATCGTCCTCTCTCAAGAGAGCAGCAATCTGAAGGGAAACACCCACATAGATTTTTGACCAGCTTCCCACAGTTCAGCTGTAATAGGGAGAAACATGGTTCTTTTGTGTCGATTTTCTGCTGAAAGAACCTGAAAGGCTTTCTGTGTGCTTCCTTTATACATTTTAGTGATGGATTTTTCCTAAGTGTTTAAAAGGAGTCTGTGATATATGATAAAAGGAACTTAGCAGATATAGGCTGTAGCTAAAGGTGGAAGGCTCAGCCTGTGAAATATTTCTATATTTATGTAACTTCCAAAAAGTTCTAGTAAACTGGCAGTCAGCTCCTCCTCCCACAAAGATAACTGTGGGCTATTTCTCTGGGGGACTCCTGGATCAGAGATTATTCTGGCAGTTTCTGTCCTCCAGATAATCTGTTTTAGATAAGAGGAATACTTTTTCTTTAGTGATGAGTTTAACTTTCAGTTGTAAGTCCATGGCAGTGTTTAAAGTTGAAGGCCGCTTCAGATCGCACGAATCTCCGCTTGTCCCGGATCTTAGCGGATCTTAGCCGAGGCGTGCTTGGGTGTCTGGTTAACACAGCGAAAGCGAGCGGTCTCCCGATTGCCGGCACGCTCGAACATCCCCATGGCCATGTTTTCAGGGGGACGCACAGCGACGCTACTGGAGCCACCAATCAGAAGAGAGGGGGAGGAGTGTTAGCCAATCACCGTGGAGGTTTCTTTCAAGAAGGTGGGACAAAAGGAGGGACTATTTGCAGGGAGACACTCCTACAGACAGGCAGGTCGGTGGCCAGCCTCTCGCGCTCGCTCGTCTTCGTTTGCTTCCGCAAGCGGTCTGAAACGGCTCTGAGTTAGCCATGTCTTCAGTCCCGTTCTAACTCATCCCCCATCCTAACTCATCCCTACAATGCAATTGATGTATCAGGGGACTGTTCTGAGTAGCAATAACCTCTTCCTCAAATCACCAATAACCTCTTCCTCAAATCTAATTTATTTCCTGGCTCCACCTCTGTGTCAGCCTCCTTACTTCTTGTTGTTTTTGTGCCTGCCATTTTAACTTTCTGCTCAGTCTCATCAGGCAAAGGCCTAGCAAAAATGATTGACAGCAGCCTGGGGCGGATCACTTACAAGACTCCCATGACCTATTCTGTGGACTCTGATCCATCATTAAAGAACTGCTGATCTCAAAATCCTTGTACAACTAGGTTACTGCCATAGTAAATTTCCTCCTAGGATATTTTGTATAAAAGAAGGCCAAAATAATACATATTGTAAGCTGTTAAGCAGTTAATTTTGCAAAGTGCAAAGGGGGAAAGGAATAAGTAACGTGAGTGCTGCCCAAGGCAATTTTATTTTTAAAGATATTTCTCTTCTAAAGATTTATAGCTGTTTGTGCAGAAATGATTTTGAAAGAGCGGTATCCTGTATCCACGTCTACAAGTTTACCAAGACCTCTTCTAAAATGCGATGTCTGGACCCTGAGGGTCATGGCAGCTTGCCATTAAAAATTAGCTTCTATTTCTGTTTCTTTTGTCTGGTGACCTGACCTGAGAATGTTCGGTTGGCTACAGTTAATACAGTGGGGAAATAAGCAATATCTAAACATAGATGCAATTGTTTTAAGGTGTATTTCTTCTTTTGCATTGTGCTCATTAAAGTGAGAAAAAACTAATCCGTGCTCAAAAATAGAACTGATAGCTGTCTCCGTGATTCTAACATTTTGATTGTCATGTAGCAGAGGTCAGTTAAAGCTGGCACCCATTTCCAGCCTGTCTCCTTCCAGAATTAGGTTTAAATGGAACAGTAGATTGCTGCCACCACCCAAGGACAGGGAAAACCAGACAGAAGCAGCCTGCCTTGGGGAAACGTCCCTCTGAGAAAAATGAAGGACCCCCCTCCCCCAAAAAATAAAGCAGACCACGAATATGTCTTCTCTAGGTACTTGCAGCCCAATCCTTTGCTGGGCTTATAGTGATCTTGTGATCTGCCGCCATAAGTCCCGAACCAGTGGTGGAGCAGCTGCTCCACTGTTTGGTGGGCTGCGGCCGCCAGCACAAACAGCTGGAGGCTGCATGCTGGCGACTGCAGCCCACTGATCCTCTGCCATCCTCTGCTGCCACTGGTAGGTTGGCAGCAGAGGTGGTTCATGGGAGAATCATGGGATAATTTTTTGGGGGAGCGAGCTGGTGATGGGAGTGGGGGGGAGGATCTTGGGGGCAGCAGTGCATGCCAAGATCCTATCCCCCCTTCCCGGCCTAGACCCCCTTTTAGGAGTCTCCTCAGGTTTACGCCAGCAGAAGAGCTGGTGTAGGTCTGAGGAGACCCATTGGAGGCCAGGCGGCGCTGCATGCTATGGGCTCGTGGAGTATAGGATTGGGCTGTTAGTCTGCCCTATGTACTCATGCTAGTCGAAATGAATCGTCCTTGCACCCACATCTGGTTTGGCATGAATAATCAGATGTTCCTGACATAGATCAGGGCAGATAAAAGAAGGGAGATGTGTGAGTCTGCTTTTTAATCTGTGGGTGTTAACCAGACTTTACCTGTGGGTTTTGATACTGGGGGGGGGGGAGAACCTGAGTTCTCACCTTTCTCATTTTTGGAAATCAGGTGGGCTTCGCAGTCCAATGAGCTGGCCTGACACAAAGCCCTTTGTGTCCTGGTCCAAAGAAAGTCAGCAACAGTGACAACAAGGGAGCAATGGCTACTGCATCTGAATGACTCAACAGTCCCTAGAGGATGTGGATAGTTGATAGGAAGGTCTAAATCCAATGAAGATATGCAGTACAATAAGGGAAAATCAGAGAGTATCACCACAAACATCCATCAGCTTAGGCCTGTAAATTTGAGCTGACTCTGAACATTCAGTTTTGTTACTGGAAGTATTTTATCACTATTGGTGGTTTTGAATTCCCTAGAGAGCTTTGATGAATGGGCTGCTTGTCTCTCCAAGTCAATACCTACTTGTCTTCATCATTTTGGACCCAATCACATGAAAATTTAACAGCAACAGTTGTGTATACAATACAACATGTGTCTGTTTGCAAAGCCAAGTGATAAAAAAAATAGCTGCTGGCGATCGATGATTATTTTCTGCCTTCCTTGGCTGAGTATGAATAAGTAAAAAAACAAAACAAAACAAAAACATGCCAAATGACGAGCATGTGCTGAGTCCCTAAATGTTTTTGACCTGCGGTCTTCATTCAGTTTTTAAAAAGTCATACTTTTTTCTTACTGTCAATTGGGGTTTGGTGTGGATTCAATATGGCATAAACCGCTCATCTTTCTATTTATGTTTACATGGGAACAAAATGCAGTTGCATTTGTTTCCTATAAGGAAATAGAACAGCATACTAGAACCATGTGTGTTGCGAGTAGGGCCTGAGTAGCAGCGTGGGCGGTGTGTGTGTGTGTGTGTGTGTGTGTGTGTTTGTGTAAAACACACACACACACACACACACACACTCATGAAAAGGATTTTGAGAATTGTTCATAGCGTCAGCGAGTGCTACTTGTTAACTAGGTAGCTGGTCTGGGGGCATGAATCTCACCCTTGGCGCCATAGATGTTTTGGGGGAGGACTGTGACTCAGTGGTAGCACACCTGCCTTTCATGTCTACCATTTCTAGGTAGTGCTGGGGAAAAAACTTGTCTGAGACCCTGGCTACTTGCTGGCAGTCTTTGTAGATGACATTGACCTAGAATCTAGATCAATGGTCCAATTTGACATAAGGCAACTTCCTGTGTAACTGCTACTATGCACTACAAAATAAAAATACTTCATCAATGTATATAGACTGAATAGCTTCAAACTCAAAGTTTAATGTAGTGTTACTATTTAACATTTATTTATTAACATTGCCGTGCCAATCCTGATTTTATGCTCTATCTTAAATTCTTATGTTTATATTATAACTCTGCATTTAAATGTTAAGAATGCAACCTCTTAACTGATTCTGTTGAGTTTGATATAGCTTTTTTTTTAGCTGTTCCTTGCAGCTTGTTCTTGCAGCTTGTCCTTCAATATTAATCATTTCTGCTGTTGCTTGGATAACTAACTTGTTTCTTCCTGCATCCTAAATCAATTACTTGTCAAGCCAAATGCTGAGTATTAGCTAATTTTTAGTGAAGTGTCTCGTGAGATTTTTTTTGCTTTTAAAGAATGATATGGCAAGTGAACCATATTGTGAATTGGTGCTAATGAATGTATATCATTCTATCATTTCTAAACTAGAAAATGACAGATGGAGAGATCTCAGCAGGAAATGTCCCCTCCAGATCGAGCAGCCAAGTACCAACATTTGGGACTGCTTGCCTGACAAAAGCGAAGAAAGCTCCATATGGCAGAGAGAAACAGCTAGCACATGCTCGGTGACCAACTTGATCAAAGACCTCAGCCTCAGTGACCGCAATGGCAACGCCTCAGCACCTCCCAGCAAGCGCCAATGTAGGTCACTTTCCTTTTCCGATGAGATGTCTAGCTGCAGGGCTTCATGGAGACCTATAGGATCGAAGGTCTGGACTCCAGTAGAAAAGAGACGGTGTTATAGTGGGGGAAGTGTCCAGCGCTACTCCAATGGATTCGCAACCATGCAGAGGAGTTCAAGCTTTAGCCTCCCTTCCAGGGCAAACACTCTCTCCTCCTCCTATGACCAGTCTGGATTTAGCAACAGATTTGGATGTCAGCCATGCCAAGGAATGAGGAGGTCAGCCACTTATGGACAGACAAGTGATATTTGGGGCAATGATCACAGTTCTGTAGAATGTGGCAGGGTTGACATCCAACGCTCACTCTCCTGTTCCCATGATCAGATTTCCTTTTCGGAATATTGTCTGCCCTCAGCAAACAGCACACCCGCCTCAACCCCAGAGCTCACAAGGCGCTCCAATGGGCTTTCCCGAAGCCGGTCCCAGCCATGTGTTCTCAATGACAAGAAAGTTGGAATTAAACGACGGCGGCCTGAAGAGGTAAAGGAACAAAGACCTTCATTGGACCTTGTCAAGATGACCCAGGTAAGAGTTGATTACATCACTGAGGAGCAATATGGCTTGTCCAAACATTTACAAAACACATAAGGCATATATTTACATATAGACAGTTTGCCACACTCTGAAAGAGAACTGATGTGGTGATGTTTTGCAATTAAGAAAACCAGGAAGCTGAGTGATTTCTTTACCTGATTGAATTCTACGTTTTATTTTATTTGTTTGGGGAAGTAGAGGTCATTGTTACTGGTTCTTTTTTGTCAGGAAGATATCTATACTTAATCTACTGTGATGCAAAGTTTAGGCCCTGCTTCTCCATAGTGTACAGAACTCGGACATATTCCCTATTCTAAGATTCAGATACCTTACGATAATTTCTCACAGCTCAGCATTATTAGAATGATGTTATGCTTCCTGTAGGTAGGCAGAATGTGTTTCTGGTACCTTGTTTTAAAAAATTGCATTCTTTTATGAAACTGAGAAGGGGCCCTTTTAAACACAAGCTGTGCAAAGTGGAGGAAACCTCAAGGGTACTTAGGGTTTGCTTTTTTTCTGTTTAATTCTCAAAATTGGGACATTGCTGCCTATGAGTGCTGACTTCCAGCTGAGCCTTGGCTTCTGTAATTTTCCACTTAATTATCACGTTTCATTTTCAGTTACAAAAAACATATGGCAAAACTTTCCTTTTTGAGTCAGGAATTCAGAGTGTGAACAGATAAGAGATCTGTGGCGCATATCCGAGAGGATGCTGCTTCCGCAAATTCTAAATTCTAAATTGGGAGTCGGACTTAGACCTGGAAGATCCAGGTTCAAATCCCCGCTCAGCCACGAAGCTTCCTGGGTGACCTTGGGCCAGTCACTATCTCTCAGCCCCACCTACCTCACAGGGTTGTTGTGAGAACAAAAAAAGGAGGGGAGGAAATACGTACACCACTCTCAGCTCCTTGGAGGAAGGGCGGTATAAAAATGTGAAAAATAAAATAACATAAAATAATAAATGTCCAGAATCCATTTGCTTGCTATGGGACCTTTAAAAGTGTACAACCATAACTGAGCTGCAATGACTGTTCAAAAAAACAGTATTCCAATCCAGCTTCATGTTCTTATCTAACAGCCAGAGTTTTATGATTTCGTATTTCTGTTGCCCATAATTTGCAGGTGTACACTTGCTGATAGCATAACGGTACCTTTGTGTCAGCCAGAGTCAGAGCTGGCCAAAGACCTCCTGGCTGGCGCCTGAGGCAGCATGCAAAATGCTTGGGGATGCGCCAGCCTCTGCTCCTCCCACTCCCTGGGTTCGAAAATGAAGGGGGGATGTAGCGGAAAGGGTGTGGAGGAGAGGCGAGTGGTCCTCTTTTCCATGCTTCCTCTTGCACTCTCTCCTGCTCTTCCTTTTTCAGTCCAGTGAGTTGAAGGAAAAGGAGAAATGGAGGCGAACGCACTGACAAAGGTGGGCACCCTCAACTGATCTGCTGCCTGACGCAACCGCTTCAGTCAGCCTCATGAGTGGACTGGCCTTTGTTGGAGATAAATTAGGGTTTTATCTCCAACAAATTTCCCTACCCCCCCCCCTTTCCTGGTTGTAGTGTATTAATCCTGTTTTCCTGGCCTACTTCCAGTTTTACTTTATTGCCCTCTGCCTGCTGCAAAAGCGCTCATTCTGCCCCCGCCAAGTTTCCACTGGCTATAATATCCTTCTCAACATTGTTAACATTGCCCTTGTGCACTTAAAACAGCTGTTGCATCTCCATGAAGAATCAATCCCTTCCTATAATTCATGCTGCCTTGAGTTGCATTAAGATCTCTTGGGACCCTTCTTAATAAATGATGCCACATAACTGTGCAATCTATTTTTGTTAACAGCAAATTTCCGATGCAGGTACGCTGTCGTCGTCCTCTATTTCCCCTTACCCAGCAGAATGACTTTTGACACTGGAAACTCATTTGTTTTCCTTTTCTGAGAACATGATGCTTTACAATCCTTGATGACTCAGTGGGTGATTGAATAAGTGCATCTTCTTTTGTGTTTGAGGGAATGCGTTTTCCTTCTCTAGAGAAGTTCAAAAGATAAAAAAGGGTAAGAAAATAATATATGCTCGGGTGACTTCAGGGGAAAATGCAGTGCATTAATACCGCTCTGCAGTCCCTCTTTGAAAATGTGCTTTGGGTGAAATTTAATATGCTAAGCTGCTTTTATTAGCTAATAAACTGGATGGGTAGTAAAAACAACCTTATTATATTTTATGTCTCATGTTGAAATCACACAGCTAGTATCACTGATGGCCTTTTCATTTTCTTGTACTTGTGGAAACAGTTTAAAATGTATAGTTAGGTGTGTTATACCAGGTATATACAGGTTGAGTATCCCTTATCCGGACTACTTGGGATGGGAAGTTGTCCGGATTTTGGATTTGTCTGGATTTTGGAATATTTGCATAAATATGAGATCTTGGGGGATGTGACCCAACACAAAATTAATATATGTCTCATATACACCTTAGATACACAGAAAGCCTGAAAGTAATTTTATACAATAATTTTGTGCCCCACCATGCCTTGCACTATGCCAGCCAGGTGCTTTTTTTTTTTTTTAATCATAGGCTCAAAAATGTCTGGATTTCGGATGTCCGGATAAGGGGTAATCAACCTGTATAGGTTGTTTCATTTGTGCCAGGCTAGTATCCAGGGGAGAGGCAGAGGTTGGTAGCAGAAGGTGAAACAGGGACCACTGTATGACATGAACCTCTGTGGCTGGATTAGTTTGTCATCAGAAGGGGCTCCAGGTACATCCAACATACATTAAAGGAGAATGTAGTAGGCTTACAATTGCTGTAGCAGCATAAGCAGAAGAGAGGCAAGTGTGAGTGATTCAGAAAACAGTACAGTAATTGGATTCTTTGCAAGCCCCCTTGAATGGTGGTTGTGCAGCAGCACTGCCGCTGAGCTTTCTGGAGGCCTTTTTGAACTTTCTCTTATGAGCTTTAACTCAAAAGTGGGTTGCTCTGTCCAGAGGCGTCGCTACGGTGGGGGGCAGTACTGTACGTTTCGCACCGTCCTAGTCCCCGTTTACAATCCGGTACGAGGTGGCCCCGCCCCTTTGCCATTGGAGCCATTCAGTGCAGCGAAGGCAACGGGCAGGGAGTCTCCTGCCCATTGCCTTCACCGCATTGAACGGCTCCAACAGTGAGGGGGCGGGGCCACCTCATACTGGGTTATAAACAGGGACTAGGACGGCGCGAAACTTACAGTACTGCCCCCACCGTAGTGGCTCTGGCTCTGTCTGGCTCTGCAACAAAGGGCAAGCTGACATCAATTTTTCCTGTTGGGCAATATTGTTCAGCTACTGCTATGGGCCTTTTCATGCACCACATTCAGTCAGGCCTTGGCCTGGCTCCAAGGCAGTGGTGCCACGAGCCAGTGCGTCACCCTGGGCGAGGGGGTCGGCCGCTCGGTGCATCACCCCCTCAGGCACGTCATCCACCCACACCTCCAGGCGCGTCACTGTACCTCCGCTTCCCCTGTTTACCCCACATCACCGCCATCCCATCCTCTGTTGTTTCCCTAAATAGATTATATTTCCTGAATTTTAAATAGACAGCTTCCTTGCCTGCTCTCAGGGCACTCTACTTCACTTGCTCGCTTTTCATTCTGTATAAAGCCTCCTGTATATAGATGGTAGCATCATCATAATAATAATTAGGTAATAATAAATTTTCTCCTTCAGGAAAAAAGCAATTGCGAAGTAAATTTTATTTGAAAAACAGACAATAGATTAAGCACCTCCTTCTCCTCACTGCTTCCACAATTGCATTTGCAGCCCCCTGTGGTTGCATTTCAGTAAAAATAATGTTAGGAGATGGCTCGTACATCTGACTCTTGTCTGAATCTTTGACCCTAAATAACCATATGCAAGCTAGCTTCTCTCTAACTGTTTGAAATCTTGGTTAAAAAAAAAGCAAATTCTCTCCAAAGTTCATAAGTTTATAAGATAATTTGTGTAACGACTGTTAAATTTGAGGCTTTCTTGCCGTTATGGATCAGCTAAAAGTCCATGTTTTATGAAACTGGCTGTTCTCCAGATTACTTCTCCCTACCCTAGTTATTTTAGTGGCTTGTTCATCTAAATCCAAAGTACTTAGATACTATTCCTCCTTGATCCTGGAAACTGGCAAACAGGAAGAGCAGAGCTGTGTGCCATGCTAACTATTGGGTATTTATAACTACCATGTTATACGTTCCGTTTTCACACTCTAAATATACATTGCGTTTCATGGTGCCCCCAAGCAGCATTGGTGTACTGTATCTGACAGTGACAAAGAACAGCACAATATGTTCTGCTGTACAGCAGGATTCCTGCTGTGCAAGACAATACAAAATCTTTCTTACCACATCTTTGTGAGTGAACAGCCTCTCTTGTGTGGGTCCTTGTGATCTCACCATCTGGAAGGAGGAACTAAATAAATTAGCCCCAAATGGTAGATCAGAGTCCTAAAAAGCCCTACAAGAAGGCATTCAGGCAATGCAGGCTTCCATGTAATTGTAATTACGATCAGCCGTTTTCATCAGATGAAGCTGCTTTTAATGAAATGCAAAGATTCAGTCACATTCTTCTGATTTGTGCAAGATGCTATTTCAGTAATGCTTCCCATATAGCGTCTTGTCTTAAAACTACCTTAGGGAGAATCAGAAAACAATTTCCATCTAAGGACGGGCTAAAACCAATTAGGATTTTTCAGACTGGAAATGGAAAACCGAAGAGTAGATATAGCTGAGATGTGAATGGATGGGGAAAAGGGGATAGTAATAATTGTCTACCTGTTCACAAAAACTAAATTACATCTGATGAATTAAAGCCACAGCAGGGCTAATAGGATAATAATTCATGCTTGCTTCATTGGCGCATGTATATATTTCAAGGATTACAAAATGATAATGTATGTCATGTGCTTTGAAATACAGTGTTATAAATAGTAATATTATTGTTTAACTTCAGGGAATAGAGCAGGGGTGGCCAAACTTACTTCAGGTAAGAGCCACATTCAATAAACTTCAGATGTTTGAGAGCCGCAAGAGAGATGTTTGAGAGCCGCAATATTTAAAAAGCATTTAAATTCTTAAATGGATTTACTCACCATTAAGATTAAACATATGTTTTAATTCAGTGGACTCTCAGTTTATACCTGGTCAATAAAGCTTGAAAATTTCTTATTTACCTTTTCTATTAATTGTGATGCAAAAAGCTCAGCCAACGTATTTCCGAGAGCCGCACATTATAGGTCAAAGAGCCGCATGTGGCTCAGGAGCCGCAGTTTGACCACCCCGGAATAGAGTATCAACAGCTACTAACCATGAGTAGGATATTCTCATGGTTAACCTAAATGTTCAGCTGCTGTACGTTTGTCAAAACTGTTAGTTCTCATGTGCTATTATAATTTGTCAGTCATCTGTTCATTGTTAGAGACAGGATGCTTGGCTGGCTGGACTATTCATTTGACCCTATAAGATCTGCTGTTATGTGTAGGCAGGGGTAGCACCTGGGGTCAGCCAGGTCAGGACCACACTGAGGGACCACACTCCTCAGAGGGTCCACCTGGCCAGGCTGACTCTTGAACCCTCAGTACTGCTGGCAACAGTAGCATCCAGTGCTCCATCAGGAGGTGGGCTGGGGACAGCAGGGGGAGCCCAGTGCCAGACTTTGCCCCAAAGCCCCCAGCAACTTGGCACTTCATGTATGTCTCAGAGCAGCATCCTAAAGGTGATAGAAACACAGACAACACACTCTTAATAGAGCAAAACACAGACAACAATAGAGCAAAGTCTATTTCTACGATTAGGTAGGCTTCCATATCATAAGCAATCATTTGTTTTTTGGTACAGACCTGACCTTTATATAGGGCTGACCATGGGAAAACCATGTTATCATGCAAGAACTTTGGAACAGGTTAATGTAGTGTAAGATCACACACACCAGTGGACTAGGATTTTAAAAAGTATTCTGGTAGTTGTACAACGAAGCCATTTACAATTACTGTACTTGTGAAAGCAGAATTTTGCCTAAAGCAATAGACTCATTTAGGAGACTTAGAGCTCTTGTTCTCAGTTCTTCCCGAGATTTTTCTGTGTGACCAGAGGCAAATCACTCAGCTTTTCTGTTCTCAAAGAGTTGCTGTGAGGCTGAGCCTGTTGATGTTTGTAAAGATCAGTGAGATTCCTAGAAAGTGGGCTTTGTATGAAATAATTCAAACAAATGTTAAAGGCAGCACTGATGTTTAAAGGAATCCAACCAATACACAGAGCAACAGGAATAGCACAGAGAGTACAGTTCCATGTTTAGGGTTCCAATTCAGAAAGGAACCCTCTGTATGCCTCCACATTTAATCTGTTCAAGGTTAGTCCATTCCTACTTGCATTGGGAAAATGTTTTCAAACTCAAGTGGTTAGTTGTTCAGGTTTTCTTCGATTCTGCATAGAATACTCCAAAGCGGTGCTCAAATTACAAGGGCGGGGGAGAGGAGGCCCAGCAGCCCACCCCCCTTCTCTGCTGTATATAGATTTCATGAAGGGCTTCCCTACCTTTTCCTGAATAATTTGAACACTGCTTCAAGGCTCATATCACATCTTGAGCAAGATTTGTGAATGTAGTGCAGGATCCTGTGTCTGCATCTCTAAAGAATACATAAAGGAAATACATACAATTGCTAAAACAACCAGAAAAAAATAGTTGCAACAGATATAGTTGCTATAGTTGCCAGGATGGTGTAGTGGTTTGGGAGTCGGACTTAGACCTGGAAGATCCAGGTTCAAATCCCCGCTCAGCCACGAAGCTTCCTGGGTGACCTTGGGCCAGTCACTATCTCTCAGCCCCACCTACCTCACAGGGTTGTTGTGAGGACAAAAAGGAGGGGAGGAAATATGTACACCACTCTGAGCTCCTTGGAGGAAGGGCGGTATAAAAATGTGAAAAATAAATAAATAAATAAATAGGATAAAACCTTAGACGTAGTTGTATGTGTGAGTCACATCAACTTACACAGGATTTTCATGGATGTCTGCGCATTGAGGATCTGGGCTAAGCATTATAGTCCCAACCCTACAGCTACTGATGATAATGGAGTTAGGATTTCTCCTTTGGGGGGGGGGCATTCTTCATTTAATATGGATGTGCTTGAACTGAATAAGATCAAAAAGAGCTACTGAGCAGAGACCCCTATGTTTCCTCTTCTCTGTGTGCTGTGCTTTTATCTGTCATGCTGTTGGCTATCAGTACTGTCATCCTTGCCGTAATCTATTTTTCATAAGGTCATGGCCGTTGCAAGCTCTGCCCGTTTGATCTCACATTAATAAAATAATGGGTTTATCTTTGCAAATGCCAACAAGGCAATTCCACAGAGGCTACCTGTAATTTTGGCTGGTTTAATCGTTGATAATTTCTAATGACTGAGTCATGAGAGAGCAAATGAAGATAAGCAGTACAGTCGGGTAAGTAAGAAATCTCCCTCCAAAATGAAGTCTAATTAAGAAAAAAAAAGCAGCAACTTTGGTTCCTTCTTTGGAAGAGGAAACATTGTGTCTAAATGAACTGTTTCCATTAATTTGTCTGCATTATAGAACTTCAAGCTATTGCTCTATTGATGCTGAAAGAACTAATAGCAAAGATATTAAACAGGATTCATCTGTCTGAAGGAGTTTATGACCTGGGACTCTGGAAACATGGAACTCAGTCCCAATGTTGACAACACATTTTCTAGGCCTCAGTTCTGTGCACACTTCACTGTGAAAGAAGACTTGTTTAATTCATGGGGCTTTCTTCTGAGCAAATATGTGTAGGATTGGAATGGGCTGTTAAGGAGCATCTTCAAGACGTTGCCCTGCTGATAAACGGGTAGAAAAAAATTAGTTCAAATGATGTAATCTTTGTATTCGGGTTATCTGTTTTAAGCTATCACTATGCCACAAACGTAAAACTAACGTCAGTGGTATGTCCTTCCTCAGAACTCTGGGATCTATAGCTCTGTGAGGCTGTTACAGCAAATTCTCGGCATCCTTAAAAAACAACAACTACTATTCCAAGGCTGCGATGAATACACTGGTCTCATATGATGTTGTACCCCTTTTCTCCTGTCCTGTAGCACATTAATGTCCACGCAGAAACGTTTTGTTGATTGGGGGGAAGGCGTTGGAGGCTAGGTTAAAAAGAAAGACCCTAGAATTGTTAGTGCCGTTGGAGACCCAGCAGGCATGCTTACAATAAAGGGGCAGGCATGTACTGATTATCTATAGTTTGGAAGAAAAATACTTCTCTCACATTTAATTTCTTGCTTAAGTATTACCTGTGTATAGTGTGTTGCCACCATCACCATGGAGCCATTTCCGCATGACTTGCTACCACGTTGCATCAGTAACATTTTAATCGGGTAATTTCCACGCCAGTAGCAGCAGACTAGATAGAAAGGGATGCTGCCTGCTAGGCAGTACCTATGTAATCTGAGCAAACCCTGTGATCCATATATTATCCATCGGAAATACCACCAGCCTTAGGGGAGTAGATTTGGTAGCAACCACCATATAAGAAAATTATCATGTGAATTAATTTTCATAACTTTTGATGTTTAAATGTGTTGAAAAGGAAATTGCTAATCTGATTGAAGACTTACAAAAGACAGAATTTAAAACAAATACTGACATAGAGATTATTTCAATGTAATGCTTGTCATTTATGCCAAGATACTTTTGAGTAATTCTTCAATTATGTTTAGTAGTAAGTGTCTGTTCGAACTGATTATACATGTTACTTTTATAAATTCAAATTGTGATCAGCAGAAAGCCAGGAACCTAGAGCTGCATCTAGAAAGTATCTCCCCAATAGCTGTTGTTGCAGATAGACATTTGTGGGGTAGTGGAAGTAAGGTAGGAGGCTTAAAATAAGATGTACTGTTTGTGCAAGAGGTTTTGAGTGACAATTATTATTTTGGCTGTTTAGTCTCTGCTTATTTATTGAGAATCTTGTTTTTAGATTAACATGACTCAGCACACAGATTTGGATAATCCCCATGTGGTTTGCAGGTGTCAGGGGTGCTGAATCTGTACCAGTAGAGCAATGAGGCAGTGTACGTAGGCTGAGATAAATGTTACCTGCCACACAAAAAAAGGTCTTGGAAAATCTTTTAAAATTGTGCATGCAACATTTGGCTTTATTTTGTATGCCCAGTTCCAGTGTTCATCCCCCCCCCTCCAAAACCCCCCCCACAAAACTGCTTGTACTTGTACAGTAGAGTTTACTTGGGAGTTCGTGCATATACACAGTGTGGGTTGCTTTGTTGCTAAAGAGTCTGATGATCCCACTTCAAAAACATCTAGTTGTAGCTCTGCCCGACACCTTCAGACGCCTCCATCAGAAAATAAGCTCTTGCGTCCCTGGGCCGAAAGCCTGTCGCTGTGTCGATAACTAATTCAGATGTTTCCCTTTCGACATGGATGGGTGCATGGGCTTGCTTCACAAAGCTGTTCCATGAGCACCAGGCACTGTCCGCAACTGGCCCTGAATGCCATCACTACTTTGAAAGGAATTTTGTTCCTCAAGCGGCTTGAGGGTGTGAATTGTGCAAATATCTGCAGCTCCTGCAGGGACGTCCTCCCCTGCTGCCCCCTATGGAGAGAGAGAAAGGAAGGCTGCCATGCCCTTTGAACGCTGAAAAGCTTTCAGCTTGAAAATATGTGTGTGAGAAACGCTGTACCCAGACCAGTTTAGGTATTCACAACCTCCAGAGTATATAACACTTCACTTTGGCATTTGAGGAACTGTAAGTGGGGTTTTGTGTGTGCTTCTTTTTGTTCATGTAGCAGCAGCACAGCTGCTCATAGGGCTTCCTTTCCCCCCTTTTGGTTTTTTAGCGCTGTTTTAATCCCTGACATCAATCAAGCCACAACACTGAAAGGAGCACAAAAGCTCAATTTGTTCTAGTATTGCCCTTGACATGCTTTTCTCCCGTTGGGGAGCAGGGGGACAGAGCTGTGATGTAATATAATAGAATTGCATTAACTTCTTCCTCCAGTAATGGAAGAAGGTGAATTGCAGTGCTGAGCTGTTAGCCACATAGCTTTGGATGCTTTTATCTTCGCAGGTATAGTTGGTCTCTCAGAGATATTGTAACAAAAATTAGGTCTGGTGTGAAGTTTGTATATGCTTTGGGTGTCCAGATTCCACGGTCACTGGTGACCCGGGGGATGTACTGAATTCTGATGGGAAGCAGGACAATATCAGATAGCTAAGGCAAGGGGTCAGTAAGACTTGTAGCAGGGTTGTTGTGTGTGCAAGGCCAAAGATGTAGCAGGCAAAGCAGGCGGATCAGTGGGATTAGGCTATTGGGAGGATAGTGTTGAGAGGAGATGCAAAGGCAATAAAATCTCAGCATGAGACACCAAGTGCAGTGACCTGTGGGGTATTCAGTTTCCTTTTCCCTGCTGTACCACTTTATGTTCCTGATGGACCAACACCATGCAGTTTGCCATGGGACATGAAAGAAGCAGCCCATATTGCTTCTCGGGGGCCCCACTGGTGGTTATGTGATTAGGGTGGAGTCCCAGAGACCCGGTAGCTGGCTTTTTCATGGCAAAACTAGATGCAACTTTAATCACAACATTTGCCTTGATATGCTTCCCTTTTCCCTTGCAAGTAGCAGGCATGGCGGCGAGATGCAGGTTGGAACCACTGAGGAGGTAGTGGGGCTTTAACCCTGCCTCCTTGTTGTAGTCTCAACCTGGATCAAGTCCTCCATATGAGCTACTTGCCCTGGAAAAAATATTTTTATTGACTCCCATGGGAACAATCTAAAGCAGTGTTTCTGAAACTTTTTCGACCTGCGGCTCCCTTGACCATTGGTGACCCTTGGCTGTGCCTCCCCATTACATTATGTAGATGCCTGCCAATTGACATTGCACTGTATTCCGAGAGGATTCCGTGGCACTCCGCGGCTCCCCTGGCTGGTTTCTGTGGCTCCCCTGGGAGCCACGCCTCCCAGTTTGGGAACCACTGATCTAAAGTTTAGGACAGTTACTATCAACACAAGAGTAATTCAACAGAAGAATCACCAGTCATGACTACCTTCTGAGTGGAGAAGATTCTGCAGAGCCAACAAGGGATGGCAGGACTACCAACTATGGCATGGAACCCAACTTTGGATGTCACATGATAGAATAAGATCTCAAATTGTTTAACTAAAACAGAAATGCTTCTTTCAATTCACTGGTTCCCTCATCCTGTCACTCTTCTGAAAAATGCCACTGCTTCTTCCTTAAGAGAGAAATGTGCTTGTTTGATTTTTGTGCTCTTTATGAGTTTCTGCTGAAAATACATATCATGGCTAAGAACAAACATTTTAAAGAAATATGAACGTGATTTGACTGGATTTTGAAGTGGGTGTTAATTGCTTCACTTGACCAAGAGTTAAACAGAGCTGCTTTTGAAAGGCAGACACAGCAGCCTAAGGCAATGTGATTTGGAGGAAAAAAAACTAACACCTAGGGAAAAATACAATTTCCCTACAATTGAACATACTAATCTAAATGCAAGAGACATGGTGATTAGGAGTATTTTCCAAGCTCTTGTTGTTCAAAGAACAAAGTGAAAGGCAATAAGGAAGGAATACTTAGTAGTATTAGTATAACAAATTGTCACTAAGAGATAAAAATAACAATTCAGCATCAGGGAATTCATTGGACTAGGGCAGGCTATACACGCGTATGCAGAGACAAGTACTAGTGTAGTATAGTGATTAAGAGCGCAATCCTATGCAAATCTATTCAGAAGTAAGTCCCATTGTGTTCATGGGCTGAGCTGCAAATCTCCATGAATTTTCACTTAAGAGGCCTTAGGCAAGCCACTTCTTCTTTGCCTCAGTCCTTCCAACTGTAATAATATTTTCTTTATAGCAGGGGTGAGGAACCTATTTGCGGTGGGGGGCCATTTTCCCATAGGAAAAATTTGTGCGGGCCGGCCGTTAGGCCGCCTGAAATCCCCCCCCTAAATTTACCTCCCACCCACCCACCGACACCCCCCCCCCCCCCGCGAATTTACCTCCCACCCACCCACCGACCGCTCTCCCTCCCACCACTCGCTCACTCTCCCTCAGATGGGAAATACAACTGCAAAACTGGATAGTTATTGCATCATGCCACAGAGTTTTCTTCTCACTCTAGGTTTGAGCATCAGGAAGATGATCAGATGCTCTTTGATTATAATTGGTACTTGTAAAGAATGGGCAGGTGTAGTTCTCTAGCAGGCAGCTGTTCTGCAAACTCATAAACATTCATTCTTTATTTCTCAGGCTGCCTCAACAGACAAATGCTCTGAGACAGCAATTTGTCAGTTGAATACATGCCTGCCTTTGTTTTCCTCTTAGCATATTATGGGAGCACATGGAGAGGGGAAATAAAAAGATCCTGTTCTTTGTACTGAATATGCTATGGCTTAATCATTAATAAGGAACAGGCTTGGCATGATAGGGGTCAAATGCTCTTGAATGGAGAGACAACCCAGTTCTAAGGAAATGAGGCAGGAGGGGTAACGGAGGGATCTGCTTATAGGAGATTGATTTAGGGTCAGAACTAGGGATGCAATGAATACTGTATCTGTGTTTTATATTTTCAAGAGCCAAAATTGCACATATGCAGCTGTAGATAAGTGCCTCAAGTTTCTGAGCAGTTGTGATGATGCATGCATGCATGCATGCAAAAAAAAAAAAGTGATGCCTTATTGCAAAAAAATGTTGAAAAATGAAGCCAGGTGAGCTATAGTCAGCATTCTACATGAGGCAAGTTGTGCAAGGTTTTCAATGAGGAACAAGATGAACAACTGCAGGCAGCCAGCACTTTAAATAGGGAACTATACACAGTTAAGTTATTTCGTCTACAGTCACAAACAGTTGCTAAATGTGTTGTACAAGGGTGTGCATATCATCATCATCATCATCATCATCATCATATTTATATACCACTTTTCAACAAGAGTACTTCACAAATCCACTGGTTTACATAGCAAAATAAAACCA
Organism: Plestiodon gilberti rubricaudatus; assembly: GCA_026170595.1. Classification (NCBI taxonomy): domain Eukaryota; kingdom Metazoa; phylum Chordata; class Lepidosauria; order Squamata; family Scincidae; genus Plestiodon; species Plestiodon gilberti. Next base: position 64,785,264 of record JANXHW010000003.1, on the reverse strand, counting down.
ATAAATGGTTAACTGTCCCCAAAGGACTCAGAATCTTAAAAAAAAAAAAAAAAAAAAGATGCAGAAGAGACACCAGCAACTGCTGCTGAAAAATATGCCATGCTGGGGTGAAGAGGGACAATTGCTCTTCCCCCTGCTTAATATAAGAGAACAAATGTTCCCTTACCTTGAGGAGGCCTCCATGACTGTCCCCCAGCATCACAGGATGCAGCACACCCCATTGGCACAGTTGCATCAGTGCTGGAAAGTTGGATACGATTGGGCCCATAATAGCATTTTCTTCCCCTGTTTACCACTCTCCACCCCTTCCTCTGTTGTCCTCCTTGCATTTGTTTCTAGATTGTGAGCTCTTTGGGGCAGGAACCTATCCTCTCACCTGTTGTAAAGTGCCATGTTAACTGAAGGCGCTATTTAACCTAGTACTACTGTAAGGGGTGAGTAGTTCATTAGTAGCATATGTCTTGTATGCAGAAAGTCCAAGGTTTAATCCCTGACATCCCCAGGCAGGGTTGGGAAAGACCTTGCCCTGGAAACCTTGGAGAGCCATTGCCAATCAGCGTAGAGAATACTGAGCTAGATGAACCAGTACTGTGATCTGGCATGAGGCAGGTTCCTGTGTATATTACATTGTGGAATATCTATGCATTGACATGAGCGTGAAAGACATTTTTTAATGACAATCCAACATATTATCCTCATAGACTGAATGCATGGCAGTTCTAGAACGCTACAGTGGTTTTGACTGAAGACAACCCATGGCATGCAAAATCAGCCTTCAAGACTTCTTTAGCAGATGAACTAGAAGTGAGTTTCATGAAGGAAACAGCGCTAGAATACAAAACAGAGAAGGGAAATGGAAGCAGAAAAGCTAGGCAGGAGAGAAAACAATGATCATAGCAACTACATTACAAGATAGCAAGCCGGGCTAAAAACAACCATGTCAATGTTGAACATGTATTTGGTAACAGAATTTCAACAGCTGCAATGTGGATTATGTAGCATTAACTCTTTGGCAAGAAACACTAGATGTAATCTGAAATGGCATGAAGTTAATTGTCATCAGTAAGAGGTACAGCTGTAGTAGTTCAATTCACATGGTATGGCTAAACCTAGGAGTTCTCTGCCAAGTTGTTGGGGCACTTGCTTGCTCTTTCCAAAAGCTGGGGATTTGCATCTTTCTGAATTCATGTATTGGATAGTGTCTTCCAGGCAACTCAGTTGTAAATGGATACCTGGTCCAGTGGGATGTGGCAAAGTCACAGGTGGTTGGTTAGGGTGCTGGCAGCAGCATCCTTTGTGTACAAAAGGCTATAGAAACAAGCCTGTCTTAATAGCGCCAGATGGATTTGAACACTGAACAGCAAGCTCTGGAGAGACCGTTGTGTTCTTAAGCATGCTGGTTCTGCACAATGAGGGACAATGGGTGAACACAGACAACTATTTACAAATGTTTAACCGTACTTACAACAGTGTGCATTTAGCCACTTGATAAGCCAGTTATCTGTAGCATACCATCCCGTAGTCGGGAGAATTTCACCACATTTCTGCACCTGTTCAGAAGTCTAAGGAAGCGGAGGAGAATTGAGTCTCCTTGCTGCTTGGTGTGAGATTACAGATAATTGATTTGTCAAGTAGTTACATGCATGCAGTTGCCGTGTGGTAAATGATCATGTGTGTTTACTGGTGATGTGCACATTCTTTCTCCTCAGCTCATCTTGAAATCCATTACTTTTTTTATTTGTAGCTTTCCTTGAGGGTAAGAACACCAAAACAGAAAACCTAATAAATAAAACATAGCAGTGGTGTTGCTGGGGGTGGCGGCCACCTCCCTTCACCAACAAGTGGGGGGGGACAAATCCACCGCATTGGCGGCAATTTGGCAGTGGCAGCATGGCGGCAGTGGCAAGTGATTGGCAAGTGAAGGAAACGTCCTTGCGGGCGGGCAGCTGTGAGAAAGGATGCCCCTGCCTGCCCGCCCACCCCCTAGGCACCTTTTCGCCGTGGCAGTGACATCACAAGGAGCGGGGCGAGTGCCACCACTTCAGAAGTGACAGCACGTGGGTGGCATTTTTTTACTCCGACCCCCCCTCACGCAGGGCGTAGCTACGCCACTGAAACATAGTCTTATTTCCTGCCAACCATCCTGTTGATTTCTTGTTGTCTTCTTCTTTACTGGAAATGAAAAACAGCATTTCCACTGGGAAGCATGGGATTTGCCGTTGCCTCTGCCTCTTAAACTGAGACCGTTATAAATTCCATGCTTCCCAGCAGAAACAACATTTGTGTGCAAACGTAGGAGTGTCTTTACCAAGTGAGAAGAGAATGGCAAGACTGCTCCTGTCTCTAGCAGGTTCCTCCCAGTGCTAGGTATCGCCTCTGCAAAAGTACGTTTTTTGTTTTGTTCTGGGGTAAACACTGTTTCAGGCTGGACCAATCAGTGTTGAGCATTATTACAAGGAGGGATAATCGTATTGAAGAAACTGGTGGAGCCCAGGGCGGGGCGTCCTGTCCCCTATGCTCGCGAGCCTCCAGATACAAACGCAACGCAGCCGGAGTTGGTGGAGATCAGCCTTTAGCCTCCAGATCCCAGCTGGCATACATCATATTTGGCCCTTGGCCCATATACCTCATTTTCATTGCTACCAGAATCCCTTCCCTATCCCCTTGTAATTTCAAGCCTTTCGTCCTCGCTTTGACTCCAGTTATTTCACAGCACACTCCCCAACAGCATGTTCCTTCCATCTGCTGGTGCAACAAAAGCTGTCCCTATTAACTAATGTCCTATAAAATAACTTGCGGTTATCAAGTGGTCAGGCAAAAGTGAAATAGTATCTTTTATTACAAGTGTTATAACCTTCCAACTTTATGTGATTGTACTTCAGGCATGGGTATTTGCCAGTAAAATAAAATAGGATGGATATTCTTTTTTTTGCTGAAGAAGGAAGCCTTTCTCCTTATGACAGAAATGCCTAAGTGCAATAGTCACATCCTTAGAGTCGGAGTTTCAGGTCAGCAAAGCCATGGAGAATGAGAGAAGCAGCTTGTTGCTTCTGGAAGGAACTGCTGACAATTTCTCCCAAGACTGCAGCCTGAATGGCCTTCTGTAATTGTATACGCTCTGGATACGGTTCTATTTATTGCTAACATTTTGCCCTGGATTGATCTGATCCTGTATTTCATTCCAGAGTCAGCAGTAAATTTGTTTTGGTAAGCTCCTTACTCATTTGTATTCCCATTGACCAAGTACTTCGCATATGTTTCACACAATTTAAAAAGGAATCTGTGTGAAGGACATTTCTGCAGGAGGTCATTTTGATTGCACAGTCCATCAAAAATACATACAGCTAATGCAAATCCGAATATTGACAGCTGTGTTGGTCCCTAGTGAATGAGAAACAGAGGTTGTGTAACAATATATTTCTTTGGTTTAGCCAGGCATTTAAAATCTTGCAAGCTTTTGAAGTACATGTTAATCACGAGACAGCTTTAAGGTGTTTAAGAGCAAATTAAAAATAGAACTTGTATGGTCAGACCAATAGCCATTTGTCTGGATGTGCAGTTTTTACAACAAAAAAGGTGACAGCACATGATATGCACTATTTCTGCAGCTGCTTCTAATAATATTTATTTAGCACTCACCAGCACCGCACCAGAAGTGCAGAAGCGCTTTTGCTGCTCAGAAGTCTTGCACTCTGCATTTCATGCATAAGATGGAGGTGCAGGGAGGGAACCTGACAGCAGTCAGGAATACCTAAGTATTCAAGAAGGGATTTAAGAAAAAAAAGTTGCAGGAGAGACAACACTAAGAAGTTTCAGGTTTTGCTGCAGAAGTAAGACTCGAGAAAGGGACAAACAAAGAAGGGAGAGTAGATACAATTGTAGACTCTCACGACGTGACCATATTTTTGAGTTAAAAACCCACATATTTCCGGGTAAGACTAAGTCATTTCCAAACTCTTTATTACTAAAGCAAGATGTTACATGTAACTTTACGTTTCACCCCTGACATTCAGGGCATCATCAGAAGATTAATACTGTTGGAAAGACACTCAATATATACTCATACTACTCAATCTAATTGACATCAAGTGTCCTAACAGTGACCCAGATGTAATTAGCGTCAGCTGTCAGTGGTGACAATACTTCTACCAGGCATTAAACAGGCATCCTATTCCTAACTTGATCAAACTCTCATGTAGAAGGGAGAGTTGTTGCAGCCATAAGGACCAGCAGGACAACAGGCATGAAGGCAAAGGGAGCCAATAGAAGATAACATAACATAAGAGCCATGCTGGATCAGGCCAAGGGCCCAACTAGTCCAGCTTCTTGTATCTCGCGGTGGCCCACCAGATGCCTCAGGGAGCACTCAAGAAAACAAGATACCTGTATCCTGTTGCCATTCCCATGCATCTGGTGTTCAGAGATAGATAGGCTACCTCAAAAACCCAGAGGTTGCATATGAGCTTGTGCAGAGCAGAGAAAATGAGAAGGGATATAAGGGAAGATGAAGGAGGACTGACGTGTACTCCATTCAGTATTGTGCAGTATCTTAGATGCTGGCTTTGCCAAATAAAACTGAAGTTCAGATCCTCATGGGGTGGCTAGCCACCTTATTATCAGTGTAGACTGCCTCACAGGACTGTTATGAGGATAAGGCATTAGAGGAGGGGATGCAGGTATAATAAATTAAGCAGAATCAGGGCAAACAGATGTCTAGAAAAGTGAGTTTTACATAGAACAGCAACTATTTTAGCAGCAGTTTAAGTGGAGGGAGGCCCAAGCTGTCTCAGCTAGCAAGTCCCAGCTGCTTCTCTCGCTTCCCCTGGTCAACCTATTGCCCATCAAGGCAGAGGGTCCTGGTTCTCCTGACATTGCTGTGTAAATTGTGTTGTGTGTGTTTACCTCTTTTTAGAAGAAAATATACCTGACCAGTTACAAGCTGGAGATGCTTTTTCACAGTCTGCAAGGTGAAATACATGATAGTCAGATTTGAGAGCCCTGGCTTTAAGCATTTTGGTCTCCTTGTGTAAATACTTTTGGCGCACTCTTAGCTGGAATGTGAGCATGCTTATGCACCTTGAGTGGTGGGGCAGTCTTTCAGTGCCAAGGGAGATGATGCCTGGACTCATTTTGGCCACTGACTTCTGAGTCCAATCCTAAGTGTTGCATATGAACATTATTTTGTGATAAATATTCCTAAATCAGAGTATCTAAACGCAAGGATAATTGCTAACAAGAGTTCAAACCCTTCTTTTACAATGCTAACTTTAATCAGCAATTTTTTCCCCCATGACCTTTTCAAATAAATATCTCCCAAAGAATTGTTCTGGCCTTGCCATCCACACACCTCAAGTTGCATGGAATGAGGCCAAGACTATCTAACGTTTTCTATGCCCTTTCAGGGGAAAACAGGCCCAGACTGCATCACGGTATTCTCCGCCCGCCCAAGATGCTCAACAAGGGTAACATGTTTTGCATGCCAACCCATTTCCCTTTGTTCCTCGTCTAATCCCACCTTAAAACCTATCTAGATTCTCATATCTGCATTTCAGCAATACCTGTTTGAGGATCTAACTATTCAAATCTTGCAAACTGTTGTTGAAAAGCGATTTAGAAACACAGGCAAACAAACTAATCTTGCTTGTTCAGCCTGTAAAATGCAAAATCCTGTCTCTTCACATTTTCATGCTTCCTTCTCCCCCAAGAAGATGACACAGGGAGAGGAAAACAACACAGTACTGACAAGAAAGAATGCTTTTGTGCAGGGGACTTGATTTGGAGGGACTTGATTTGCCTTTCTGGTAACAGAACCTGAAAACTAGTCCACAGTTCCCCTTCTCTTTTTTAGAAAATGAGAAGTAACCTCTCCTGAAACACTGCTATTCCTAGGACGGGATGTAAAGGCAAAAATTAGTGAGTTTTACTTACCGGTATTTGTATGTTTGACTACCCTCTGAGGATTATGTTGGATATTACAGCTAAAAACAGGTTCCATTCTATCTAAGGATGGAAACATGTTACCGGAAAACAAAAACAAAGGAAAGGCTCTTCCTTAGAAAAAAATATATTTATTTTGAAGCTACTAACAAATTCATGGCAAATCCTTTATTTTCTCTTTGGTCTTCTTCCAGCAATCCAAATGTTGCCACCACTGCTCAGTCTTTCCTAAGTAGATTTATGTCTTGCAAAACCATGTTCCTGTAAGCCTGGCTCGAGGGCATGTCCACTGCGGATGCAACAAATCTGCATTAACCAAATTGCATTTCCAACTTTCATATACCGTACGTGTTGGGAATATTTCAGGAGATACTTCCATTGATAAATCAGTTTAAATTGTACTTATAGTTAACCTATTTGATAGTTTCCTTTTTTCTCTTCATGATGCCACCCATCTAGCCTAGTTGATTTCTCAAGCTGATTTACATCTGTTCTTACCACTGTTTTGGGAAGTATGGGTTCCGCAGCCATGTAGGCACAAATGAAGAAATAAAAATCTTTAAACCGTAGTTGTGTGATGGATTTCTTTAATGCCAGTCACCAGTGACACACAAATGTAAACTGTTCCAACCACAGACAAGATCTTCGTTTCTTAGCCGACGTTTCGCTCCTCACACGGAGCTTCTTCAAGGCAGACGCAGTGTAACCACTGCTGGATGAAAAAGACCTCAGAAGAACGTTGACAGTTAAATACAGTTCAAGCCTCTAAAGCGTGGCTGTTCATTTGTGCCTACATGGCTGCGGAACCCATACTTCCCAAAGCAGTGGTAATTATATCCGGTCATGAAAATCTCCACGAAACATTACATCTGTTCTGTTTCCATCTAGATTTTTAAAACATTGCGTTACGGTTACATATATAAATAACATGTTATATCTCTATGTAACCTTAATGTAATTTTTCTGGGTCATGGTGTATAAAAATTATTTTGATCTTTGTTAATTGTCTTAACTGTATTCTTCCCTGGGATATAGGATTGGGTCCAGAGGAGGGTTTGAAATGAGTAGGACAGCACTTCTGCTCAAAGATGGGGGCCCATTTTCCTCCAACTACCCCCTCGTTCACCAGCTTCCTGAACCATATCGCAGTCAGTTCTCAAGTGTTCTGTGTCTCTTGAGCTAGGCTATTTGGGGTTTCTGGTATCTGCAGCATAGGAGAGGGGACAAAAGCTCTGTTCGAAGATGGGTGTTTCACTCATGGTATGCTGGATCTAACCCCATAGTATTTAAAAAGAATCAATAAACTTGATCATTGACCAAGATAAAAAAAATTGTTTAAAAAACATAGAGGTCGTGCGGGGCACCTGCGTGCGGGGGTGGCAGCATACAATATGCTGCCCCCGTGATGTCACCACACATTGCCACTGCCAAGAGCTTCCCAGTCGCAGGGCGGGTGGGCCCAACTTTCGCGCCGCTGCCGATCCCGCCACCCATACAGTGGGGTTGTTGCCCTCGCCACTTTATCGCCCCCAGTGTGTCCCGCCTTGGCCCCCCCAGTGACGCTTCTGCTTTTATCTAGCCATAATAAGACATTCAGTGGCACTGAAATGTAAAAGTTTTCTCACCTCTACCACAGAGAATCTTCGTCCACATCAACCCATGATGGGCTGCTTCATAACACAAAGTAATACAGGTTGATTGCCCCTTATCCAGACATCCGAAATCAAGACTATTCTGAAATCCAGACATTTTGGGGGCTATGAATTTAAAAAAAAACTTTTTCCAGCACCTGGCTGGCATAGCGCAAGGCATGCTGGGGCATAACATTATTAAAAATATTATATAAAATCACCTTCAGGTTCTGTATATGAGACATAAATGAATTTCATGTTTAGACTTGGGTCCCATCCCCTAAGATATCTCATTATATTTCTACAAATATTCCAAAATCCAGACAAATCCAAAATCCAGACAACTTCCTGTCCCAAGCAGTCTGTATAAAGGATACTCAACCTGTATTTGAAAGATATCACAATCCTTTTTCTCTATCTAGTGTTGAGGTATATACTCAAGATCTTTTACTCAGTTAAATTCATTTATAATCCTCTGTCAACTTAAGACTTGTTGGGTAAAGAAGAATAGACTTGTATTAAATAGAGATGATAATTTTGGGATTATACTGTACTCATTTTGTCTGAGGCAGTACTGTACTTCAGAACTGTGTATTGTATCCAAACTTCTGCACTCATTGAAACTCCTCCCATGAAGAGAAGAAGAGTTACACTCATAGAAGTCTTTTCATGAGCAGAATGGGTGAGCACAGGTAAGGAGCTTTCACAATCACAGCGATACATTTGAATTATACAACCCCACGATAACTTCAGAAATTTTGACTTTTCTAAATAATTATATATTTTTTATAACCAGCTTATAGTTAGTCACAGTTAAGGACTTCAAGTGCGCGTTCTCTCTCTCTCTTTCTCTCCACGCATACACACACACACACCAAAAACATTCTACCCTGTCTCTAGTTTTTAACCCCTTCTCCAGCATCTCATCCAATTAATTCTAACTCATTTATATTAATTTTATATTTAGATATTAACCTGAACTTCATGAATAATCTCAAACAATTTTCACCAGTGAAGTTATCAGATTTTCACAACAGATCTTATAATCTTTTTATAATATGGTCTTTACTTCCCTACTTCTTGTTCTCATTCCCTCAGTTTCTTTTGTACTTTTGACACACATCACTAAACATATTATTATGGTAATAAGTAAGTAATAAGGGAGGAAGATGGTAACCTTGTCTTCTTTCTCTTTCTAATCCAATGAGTTATGAGAGTTGGCCATTCACTAATATAGTTGCTTTAGAATATTTATACATCAAAAATATCCAGTTCATATAATTCATCCAATTTCAAATCTATCTTTTTACTTTCAACACATACTTTCACTCATCTCTTCCAAATGAATTTTCAACGTCTACAACAAGTTAAAACCAGGACATTTGTATCTTGATGTCTACCTCTTACCTGCCATCACAACCCTTAATTGTCTCTGTCAACGAATTAGTATTTTATTCAGATCCCTTGCTTTTTTGTTTTATTTTTCATTTTCTCTTTTTCTTTTTGATTGGTTCTTGATACTATTTTAATTCTTGAATAAATATCACTCTGATATTAATCTTCAGCTGTCAGAAGTGCTTATGGTATTTCTTCTCTTTTCTGTTGTTAACCTCTTTGTTTAGGTTTCTTCTTAGAATAGTAACTTACATTATCACTGAATTACTTACACATTCAGAATATCATACGTGTATCATTATTCCTTCTATTACGGTACGTTTAAAAGTATCAGTAATTAAAAACCATCTAGTAATATGACAAGAAATAACTTAGTCTAACCGCCCAATCCTATTATGTCAGCAATCCTGCTGACGTAATTAGACCCCGCGCCATTGCAAACGTGCTGTAAAGCACGTTACACCTGTGTGGAGGCCAGCACTGGCCAGAAGCAGTGCCCTCGTGGAGGCAGGTGAGCTCCATGCCAGGCGGAGGGGAGGTGGGGGGAGGGAGAAACGGGGTGGGGAGGAGGCAGGGATAAGGGTGGAACAGTCTCTGACAAATCCTATCCCCCTTCCCAGGACTGAAAGCCCAACACGGAGCTGTCCGGATTTGCACCAACCATTTATCTGGCGCACATCCGCATAGCCCCATAGAGGCTGCTGGGGATCGATAGGGGGTTAAGGGGACGAACATCCCCTTACCTCGAAGAAGCCTCCGGTAGACTCCAGCCCCACACTGGATTCAGCGGAGCTTGTCCTGGTGCTGCTGCATCCCAGTGTGAGGCTTTGGATAGGATTGGGCTATTAGTCTTATTAAATCCATTGGTTCGTCTACAAGCAAATCATTTAAACTGCCTGGTAACTAATTCATTCAAACTAGTATTTCAAAAGAGGGAAAAATTTTAATTAAAGTGCATTCACAGTAATGACCATGCTTCTATCCATTATTTATCACTGTCTTCATTCTCAGTGACTCTGCGAAATTTACATATAGTTCATCAAAAATGTCCAGATAATTAATTCAGTTCATGCCTCATTTGGTTCTAGAAACTCCTCGGCAAACAGTAGTCAGTTCCTGTATTACTAGTTCATCCAAGGTCAGTTAGTTCCGTTCATTGTCCCCAGTCACAGAGTCAGTTGTCTCAATTGCTAAGCAATATCTTAGTCCAATCTCAAATGTTCCCAGTTGTTCAGTAAACTCAGGTAGGCCAATTAATCCTGCTTTTCAGATATAATCTTAATTATATGAAATAGGACCCATAACACCTCTTTTCTTTATGAGGCTTTTATTTTGACACTTACTGGGCACCTGGTTCATTCTTCAGTGCTATCTTCTCCCCATTCTCTCCCAAGTGATTCAAGTTGCTGGTACTGGCCTTTAAAGCCCTTCACGATTTGGGTCCAGGTTATCTGAGGGACCGCCTTCCCCCATACATTCCAGCCCACCCTCTTAAATAATCTGAGGGGGTTCTCCTACAAGTGCTGCCCCTGTCCCATGTCAGAGGGATGGTGGCACAAGAGCGAGCCTTCTCTGTAGTGGCGCCACAATTATGGAACTCCCTACCAAGGGAATTAAAATTTTCCCCCTTCTTCATGACTTTTCGGCGTGGGCTCAAAATGTTTCTGTTTCATCTGGCGTTTGGTTGATGGGCGATAGTCGTCTGTTTGTGTCTCTGTTGTTATCATTGCCACTGTGATAGTGTTTTGGTTCTGCTGCCTCTCTCTGTATCAAATAGTTGCCCCCAATGGTTTCATTGTTTGTTAATTTTGCTCATTGTTTACATACATTGTACATTTATTATGAAATTTTGTATGCCGCCTTGGGCATATGCTTCAGCATGGGAAAGGCAGGATATAAATTGCTGAAATAAATAAGTGCATCCTCTGGTGCCCACTTAGCAATTGCACTTAGAGCAGTCAGTAAGGTGAATACCAAGATGTAGCTTTGGCTGTTGCCAAGTACCCTGTAGGGACATTCCTCTCTTCAATAACATCTGAGCTCTAGTTTTACCAGGTCCAGATGGAATGAGGACTCTCCAAACCCACAGTGTCTTCTGTGGTGTAGAGCGCTTGTTTCACTCTTGCTTTGATCTATTCTGTGCTCTTCACAGCAAAGCTAGCTTTTAAATGGTAATAGGAGCAAGTCAATGAATAATCATTGTCACGTTGTAACATCAACACTGAAAGATAGAACAATGGGGTGTAATTCATTCTGCACAACCATCAGAAGGTTTGCCATGGACATGAATAGGAGCAGGACTGAAGCTATATACTTATTCTAAAAAGTTCAGAGGGAATTTTTATGATGCGTTATGTTTCCCTGAAGAAAGTAGCTTTGCCAGAACTGATGCAAAAGTCAAATTGCCTCCATGTGGGAGTAATATACTAACTGGCACAGAGAAACATAGCAGGATTAGACAAGTTGGGTTCAACATTCTTGACTTTGGTGGAGCTGCTTTTCATAGGAGTGGGAGAGTTTGATACTACAGGAAAGCTGGGACAGACTCCTGGAGGCAAAAAGTAGTTGGAAGAGAACTGACCCCTTGCTGCTTGGGCCGTGGTAGTAAAAAACGGATATTGCTTCACAATCCTGCCATTCACTGTGCCTAGTTCTAATGAGTATTGGGGTATATTAAATACATTAAATTTAAGAGTTCCCATTATGGGCTACCTTCCACGTTTGCTAAACTGACCTCATAGGTGGCTTTGGAAGCTTATTAAATCATTTGTAAAAGCAATAAACAAATAGGACCTTAGTTGGTGTAGGATGTTGTCATGGGGGCTGCATTTATTCTGGAAACAATGGGGGCAAACCCAGGTCACCATCCACTATGCCTGAAGTCTTATCCGTAAATATCTGAATTTAGGGTTTGTATTGCCTGTAGCCTCATACCTCAGCATTGAGGAATAATAGCAGATCTGTCTTCTTTTGAAGCTTTTTACTATCTTTCTTTATTTTTTTCTGACCTCTGCCTCATCTTTTAACTTGGGAAAGTTAAATATGAATGATACTGGAAGGACTCAATGTACCATAAAGCTTTGACTCACATGATCCTCCATTGCATTGAATGGTTGCTATTCATGATCATGAGGCAAAGAGCCAGTATGGTGCAATCTATAGAGTGCTGAACTCTAGAGAGGCTTAGAGTGCAATCCTGTGTAATGCAGGAACGGTGGAGTGAACATTCCACTGTTCGAAGCCATTTGCGACAGGCACGGCTCTAGGGTAAGGGCGGCCGACACAGAAGCCGGCTGCCCTCACTCCGCCGCCAGATTGTACTTGCGGCCGCCGGAGAAGGTAAAGGATTCCCTGGCGGGTGCAGTCCAGGCAGCAAGGGAGGGAGGCCATTGGCCGAGTCAGCCCGGGGGGAGGGAAAGGAATGGCGTCCGCCATACCCCCGAACCATTCCCGGGCTGGTGCGGCCTTTACACGGCCTCCTTTGGAGGAAATCCAAACGTTACACCGGGGAGGAGGGGACGAAGTCTGATATTGTAGGATTTCCTATGGCTGCAATTCTATACACACTTACCTGGGAGTAAGTCTCATTGAACTCGCTGGGATTTACTTCTGAGTAAACTTACATAAGCCTGTGCTGTAGATTCAGTTTTGTGCTTTACTTCAAACTTTGTACCTTTAGTAATTGTTTTGCTGCGGTCTTAATTGCCTTTGTGCTACTGGAGCCTCTTTGATTTTTTTTTTTTTGGTAGCCGTTTTACCCAGTGGAAACAATAGTCCTCTCTCCTATCCATAAATGTGGTAATACATTTAAGTACAGTACTACACAAATAGAACTAGTTGTCTTTCGGAATTCTAGAACATACAAAAGCTAAAGCAAGCAGATTCTGTCTAGTTAACATTGGCTAGAATGATGAAAACTTGTTTCATAATTGTCTCAGCAAAGGTTGTTTGTACAAGCTGGCAGGCTGGGCCAGCCCACCCAGGAGGTCGACTGAGGCAGTTGTCTCAGGCAGTAGGTTGGCAGGAGGCCCACATTCACCCGCCCACTCTCTTCCGCTGCTGCTCCTCCTCCCCCCCCCCCATATTTCCTAGATTGGAAAGGGAGGAAAGGGATAGAGTCGATGAAGACATGTAGAAGAGTGGTGGGCTAGAGTAGATACTGTAGCTGACCATTCTCCTCACCGTCACACTTTCTCTTCTGCTCTGCCTCTGTCTTCCTTTTCCAATCCAGAGAGTGGAAGGAATAGACTGGCGTATCACCAGGTAAGGGTGGGAAAGCATTTGGCATACCGCCTCAGGGGCCAGGAGGTCTTGGGCCAGCCCTGTTGGCAGGCACATGGGAAACCAATGCCCTGTGTTCCATACAGCTGTGCAGCCCTTACTGTACTTTTCTTCCTCAGGAAAACAGAAATGAATTGGCAAAAACTAGGCTTCCATATGGTACTAATACATTTGCACAAAACTGAATGCAACAACATTCAAAGTCCTCCTATCAGGCCCTCAGGTACTACAGACTATTTATACAAGGGCATGAATCACTAGAAGTGATGTTTTAATTAAAGTAGTTGTATAGGAAACTACGGTATGTTGGGATGCGAAAAAGATTTATGAAAGACCGTGCAACGCTTATGTTGAACTAGCATAAGATTAGGCTCTGTAGGCTCAAAAATGTCAGACTTATATTTGTATCTCCTTTTACATTTTGTGTTTTTTTTTTTCAGGCGTAAATTTGGATGGCACCATTTCAGTTTGAGATATGCTTAGGTAAAGGTAAAGGTGACCCCTGACAATTAAGTCCAGTCGTATCCGACTTACTCACCATCATATCTAACTGCTGAGTCCCTTAGGCTGCAATTCTATTCATACCTATCTGGGAGTAAACTCCATTGAACTCCGTGAATCCATGTCTTCTTAGAAGACATGCATAGGGTTGTGCTGCTACAGTATAGCATACTTTTCAGCTCTAAAAGGAACTGGAACTAATCAACTATGACAGTTTTTTGGGGGGGGGGGGGAATTCACAAGTTTTTTCAGTGGCTTTTCCAGTTCGTTTTTTGTTTTGTTTTGTTTAAATAGATACAAAACATAAACTTGAATCATACAATTATTCAACAATTGGTCAGTATAAAAATAGATCAGAGACTATTATACCAGTATAACTTTGTGGATCATGGTGTTTGATAATGTAAAAACTGGGGTGAGTGGGATTCCACTTTGATATTGGAGTATAAGTGAAATACAAATCTTCCCCCCTTAAAAACATGTTGTTCCCTCTCTCCATGCAGTCTTATTTCTGGATGTTGCCCAGCCTTTCCTACCATTTCCTTAATACAAAAGGACTTGTACCCTGGTTCTTATTGCTGCAGTGCTGTTCCTAATGAATGGCAAACCTGTCAGCCTACTTGATTTATGCCTGAACCTGAGACACCTATTTAAATCTCATGTAACAGCACCCTGGTGCAGATGTCAGAGCAGTGCAGTGCTGGTCTCAGAGCTGTGGAGCTGTCTAGACGGTTTGAGGTGATAGGTCATTCAGAAAATGTGAAGGACTGCATATGCCATAATTGGATTATTATGGAAATCTGAAACCAGTTTCCCAAAGTGATGGCCCATTTGGTGGCTGCATTTCTCACCCTTGCAAATTAGAAAAATAAAATGGGGTGGTTTCTTAATAGTAAGGGTTTATGTTTTACTTTATTAGACTGCAGTCCCGTGTACACTTACTGGGGAATAAACCCTGTTGAATTTAGTGGGGCCTGCTTCTGAGTAAACATACAAGGTATTGGGCTGCTCATTGCATAATTTAACGAGGAATAGTATCACGTTCATAGCATTGCCTCGCAATGTTGTGGGGCTGAAGAAGCATTGCAGAGGTCATGCAATCTAACCGTGTTGAAGCAGGAGTGGTGCCTCTCAACACATCTTTTCAATCACTCCATATTTATTTCTCATTGTGCAGGGCAATCCTGTGCATGCACACTTGGAAGTTAAGTTCCACTGTATTCAGTGGGACTTACTCTCTCATAAGTGTGCTTAGGTCTGTCTCAAGAAAGGAAAATCAAGATGACAGGATACAAGTATCTTGTTGTCTTGTGCTCCCTGAGGCATCTGGTGGGACCACTGTGTGATACAGGAAGCTGGACTAGATGGGCCTCTGGCCTGATCCAGCAGGGCTCTTCTTATGTTCTTATGTTCTTAAGGGTGAAGGTGGTCTTTTGATAGATGGTCTCCCAATCAAGGATGAAAGTGGTCTCCCCCTAACCCCATTGATCCCATAGGATCAATGATTTGGTATCCAGATTTGGTGGACTTATTGGTCAGGGGTCACCTTTACCTTTTTACCTAGGTTTTCCAGGAACCTAATCCCCACGGATACTGCAAATTGACTGTATCACCTTTCCTATGCTCAATAATAATAAATTATCGTTTTTAACGTGCTTCTTTTAAATGCTTTTGTTTTTAATTATATTATTTTAACTGTTGTGAGTTGTCCTGTTGGCCTCTGCAGGAGCAGGACAATAATTCTTAAATTAAAAAAATAAGCTGGTTGTGATCTTTACAACTACTTTGTTAGGTAGGTCTATATAATTATATCCATATTACAGATGGAAGGGCTGAGGCTGAGAGTAGTTTGCCTTAGATCACCTAGACCAGGGGTTCTCAACCCCTTTCTGGCTGAGTACCACCTCCGGCATCACTCTCCTGCTGCCTACCACCGGAAGTGACTGGTGATGACATCATCGCTAGTTACTTCCTTCTGTTGGCTGAGCCTTCCCATCCCTTCTGAAGCAACTACGGGGAAGAGACAGAAATACAGTATACAAACCATGAACTTCTGTCATGAACACACAAGTTTGCCTCATCGCAAGGTACCCACATGTAAGCATAATCCCACATTTTCCTGGCTCTGCCTGCCCAGTAACAGCTGTCAAGAACTGTGTACCTTTTGCTGTGATGTCACCTGAGTGCTTCCAGCTGTGGGCAGGCAAATGGACATTAGTTTATTTTAACATTTTATTATCTGAAAATTATAACACCTCAGGCGGTATATGTGTCATATCTTATAAAGGAAACAGAACCAGATCTATTTAGTGCTTAGATGAGAAACTTAAACACACACACACACACACACACACACACACACACACACACACACACACACAAAATAAAAAAATCTTGGGCTTTTGAGTCTTTGTTTTCATGCTGCAGCCCTTCCTTCCCTTTCCATGTGGCAAGCTTTGAAAAACAAAGACATACCGTATTGGTCTGAGTATAAGACTCACTTTTTTCTCCTAATTTAAGTTTTTAAACTAGGGGTGCGTCTTATAATTAGGCTGTTGCAATTTAATGCCAGTGATTTAATTAATTATTTTTAATAGCACCGAACTTTAAGGGTGCGTCTTATAATCAGGTGCGTCTTATACTCGGGACAATACGGTACTTAAAGAAGCTCAGTATGGTTCTTGAAAAAGGCTTTGAATACAAGGTAGCATTTCTTTCCATTTATAGAAAGTGTAAGGATTGCAGTGGCCTGGTACAAAACCTGAATCTGTTCACACCATTGCTTTTGCCTGATGGTGTTTCCGCAGTGCCCTCCTTTTCGCATTTGCTGATAGTTTGTGTGAAACCGCTGACACCAGTGATCTGTTACAGAGAGTTCCTACCTTTGTTACTATCTGTCAACATGAGAAAAGAGCAACTTTTCTCTAAAGTCTGTTTGATAATATTACTCACACAAATTCACGATCACTGTCCACCCCACAGGAGGCTGTGTTGTTGTACTACTAGTGTACTCATTCTTTACTCATGCTTATAAACTGTTTGCTCTCAGCATTTGGGATTTCCTAAGGGTGTTTCTCCCGCCCAAGATTCAATAATAGGCTGAGTGTTGCTTTGTGGGACATGCTCTCATAATGCATCAGTGCTGCTGATATATAAAACAGTATGCAAAACCAGAACAGACTCAAGAACTGAAGCATATATTAAAAGAGGAAATCTGATTCAAAGTAGTCACTTTGCCACAGTAGTTCCAAATTTTCAGTACAGAAATAAAAACTTGTGGGAAACTCTGATGCAGGCTTCACACTTCTACAGAACACTTTATGTACCAAAAAAGATAGGTGTTAACTGTCATTTATCTCATGCTATCATATCACCGTTTCCTGTTTAGCAGTTACGATCTCTGACGCCCTTTTGTTTTGTTTGAACTGCCTAATATTATAGCTGCCTGATGGCTGGAGAATTTTGATTGGCTAGTAAGGCTAGGTTCCTTCCTGGGGCAAGCATTCCATTATGGCAGGGTAATGTGACATTAAAGATAAATTGTGCACTTGAAATTTTAAAACTACCCTGATGTGAATAAAAAGTCTACAAGAAGAGCTCTCGCAGAGCTAAAAATAAACACACAAATAAATAAATAAATAAATAACTATGCCAGAAGAATCTGGCACTCAAACATTGTTGAAGACTTGCTCAACTTTCTAGAGAAACAGTTGTAACTGTGAAGTGACCCTTTTAAAGTTGTATTTGGAGATGGGGATGACTTGAAAAATATATTAACTCAATATGGGAAATTCAGTTTGCTGCCATGATTTGTTGTAGTTATAAAATCTTCATGTATTTGTGTATGTCATAATTAGGCTTACCAGATCTCTAACCGGGACAGAGTGCTAGACCTTGTAACTTGTTAAACCTTACAGCACAATCCTAGGCATGTCTACTCAGAAGCAAGCCCCATTGAACACAATGGGGCTTGCTTCTGAGTAGACATGCCTAGGATTGTGCCCTAACGATTAACAAGCCACACCTGCCCACATTCCTTCTCCTAAAGGTCTAGCACTCTGTCCCTGTTGGAGATCTGGTAAGCCTAGTCATAATGCATGTATCACACCATGTGTGTAGATGTCAACATGAAGCCTCTTAAAGCGGAGTAGTAGTGAATTGCAGTACAGTCCTATGCAGGGTTACTCACTGTGTTCAATGGAATTTACCCTTGGGAAAGTATATATAGGTTTTTAGCTTTACAGCCCAATCCTGTCTAGCATGATGCAGCAGTGCAAATAAGGCACCCGCCACATCCTGTGCAGGATTGGTCCTGCGTTGGCAGAGCCAAAGGCCTCCTCCAGGTAAAGGGATATTCGTCCTTTTACCCCGAGTAGAGCCCCAGCCGCCCCAGTGGGTCTACTTGAATATGTGCCAGCTATTTTGCTGGCGCCACTTACTCATCAGGTGCCACAAAAGTATGTTATAAACTTACCCAGATGGTTAGTCCCATGTTGGACTGATCTAGGGCCAGTTATGTAAGGTCGCCATTAATATTATTTTCTCTGTCTCTTTTTTAAAACACACACGCATGCACATACATGGTGTTTTCATATTTATTTCAATGTTTGAAATCATTTCTAGATTTCTAGTACTCTGTGGAGAATTCAAACAGCTGTTGCTACTCAATGGTTCTTGTTATTAGTCTTGCCGTTTGAACCCTTCATCGTATGGTAATTGAATGCAAGGTAGTCTTTTTACTTCCAACAAATGATACAAATCAGTGGGAAGAAAACTTCCAAAGTTAGCACTGTGTGAATGGACTGTTAGCATGTCTTCTGAATCTACCCATTATGAATGTGCTTTTCATCATTACTTTTTGTGCATACCTGAAAAAATGAGTGATTCTGACTTGACACAACTCACCTTTTAAAATCTAATTTTGCAAGGGAATGGCAACAAGATACTGGTATCATGTTGTCTTGAGTGCCCCCTGCCCTGAAACATCTGGTGGGTCACTGTGAGATACAGGAAGCTGGACTAGATGGGCCTGATCCAACAGGGCTCTTCTTATGTTCTTAATTTGCTTCACATATTTAAGTCTAGTGTTGCATTAATCTGGAGGAGAAACACATTTTCACTGTTACAGACCAGTTTGGATTTATTTTCACGTAGTCGCTTCTCCTAGCCACAACTCCTTAGCCAATCCCCCTGCCAGCCTCCATGGAAAGGACAAGTTGTCCACAAGGACTCTGCTTTAAGAAGGAATTTAGTGTTGCCCTGATTTACATCTGTGATTTCAGCATGCTTGTGCTCATGACATCTAGTTGAAGCAGAGGTCTGGCTCAGCATTTTGTCCTCAGAAAACAATGTGTCAAGTGTTCTGCCCTTCGCACATGAGAGGAACAGGCTGAAAGCATAACAAAGATGTGCAATGTCTCTTTGCAGAACAAGTACAGATTCCCGTTGTATCTGGAAGACTGACACTGTCCCATGACTTTCTTCAATAGTTGAAGCATCTGAGGTTGCATTATGTGTATATGTAACCAACAACTGGATAGTAGGCCAACTGAGTGGCTGAAATGGCCGGCCAAGCAGCACCTTGGAAGTGCTCCACAAGTATTTCATGTTTGGGGGCAGGTATTTGCTCTCCTTGCCAGTATTGCTGTTACTTCTTAGCTGGTTGGAGCTAATGGCCACACACTCCCAATATGGGAAAACAGGGAAGGTCGTTCTAGGCAGCTTCCAATACAGTTTTCCTCCTACCCACCTCATTACCTGGGCGAGAATTGGTTAGTAAGCCAGACAGCAAAAAATCTTTATGTTGGCCAAAGGAACATGAATTGCCACCCACTAGCATACGTAGCTGCAATTCTTAAATTATTCCTAAGCTGCAATTCTTAAATTATTTCATTTTTAAATAGAATTTACTTTCTAATAATTGGATGCACATTTTCAGACATAATGTATTTCTTTTCTTAGCCAAGGACTTGCTTCTGAAGTTTAGAGATTTAACATAATGCCCTTGCCAGTTGCATGGACGACTATATTTTTTAATATAATTTAAGTAAGGCAGTAGTACCAATGGAAAATGAACTCACCTAATTTATTTTCACTTTTAGAATACACTGCACGTATCACTGTAGTAAAAGTTATTTGGATTCAGGTTAGTTGCTGTGAGAATTTTGCAAATGTCTGTGCTTACTAGAAACATTAAATGCATTGATCAATGAGATTAATACATTGCTTTCAAGTAAAAAAAATGTGGATTTTTCTTGGAGCTCCCCCCTGCAGAAATATGGTAAGTGATCAGAGCATTGTTGTAAACATTTTGAGTTCAACCAATGGGTTTGTTTTGCTCCCACTGTCCATATCTCTTGAGTTAGACAAGTCATACAAGGTGATTTGTGAATTATTTCTGTGAATTATTTGCCTGTGAATTATTTGCCTGTCATCAGGAAACACTTGATGCCTCTCAAAATGTCATTGTCTTATATTTTGGCTGCATTTTTGAAATGCTGAAGGCACATAGTGCAATCATATTTAGAAGGGGGGAAAACACAAATGCAAGCATTAAGCTTATTATCTTCTTTAAAAAAAGAAAGAGAAAAAACGATAAAGTTGAGATTCTCCAAATTCTAACAAAACTAGATTTCCAGAAGAAGCCAACAATTGTTCACTCTGATGCCCAGATATTGCATATCTGGTTTATAGTACTGTACTTAGTATCTTCTTGGAATATTTTACAAAGCGAGAGACCTGATTGTTCAACAGGCCTTGTTGCAGACAAAGAGATGTTGGTCTAATCTCATGTACCATTTCTCTGTTAGGTAACACTGAGCTATACAGAACACAGCCTCATATAATCGCAGTATCTTTTGTAAGGCATTAGTTTAGTTACTATCTATTGACAACCTGCTGAATAACTGCTTGGACAGTTTGCCATGTCATACCAGGCATGCAGCCTTAGTTGAACTCCTGTTGACTCAAGTCCAGAAAGAAAATATATCTGAAGATGTTAAGTTTGATTTAGAAAGTGAGGCAGCTAACGAGTCACCTTTCATATTTTTGTGTGTGTGTGTTTTAGAATAGCTGGTCGCATTGTGACAGCCCTTGATGAACTCAGGGTTACAAAACTGTTTCTCAAAACAATCTGTGAGGCAAGGAGATTTATGAAGTAGGCCTGGCCTGCTGTTAGTTAATGAAACTCAGGGACGACTCTCATACCAACTCCAACAGGACTCTTGTCAGTTGAACCATTGACACTGTCCATCTAATGTGTTACTGGTTATTTTCTTTAAAGATGGGACCAGAGGCTTTATAGCTCAGTGCCAATGTTGCAGCACATTTTGAAACTGAGGGATACTAGGCAGGGATTCATCCAGTAGGTCACCACAAAGATTAGATAATGAAGGAAACTGGAAGATAATTATTCAAAGCCTTTTCAACATCGGTTGACCATACTAGTTCAAGGCATGCGATAAGGCCTGATTTCCATAAAAACTTGGGGGTTAGGCTTGCTTCTTCATCTGAGCAACAAGGCTGGGCTCGGCTTGCTGCCATTCCATGCCAGAGGCTAAACTTTGCCTTTACTTTGATCAACCTTACCTTGTTCCAAGGACGTGCCACACTGACTTTGCAAGAGCCAGATGTGGCAGCTACACATGAGAAGCAGTAATAAAATAAGGATCAGGACAGCGACCCAACAACTGCTTGCTTTAAAGGGTCCCATATACGAAAGCCAACAAGTTTGAAATTTCTGAAATCAGCCAGTGGACTTCTGTAAGTCAGAATAGGGCTAGTCCAGGTGTTTTGCTCATGCATCCTAGGGTGGTTGCAATTCTAAAGAAAGAAAAGGCAGGTTCTCCAATAGGCAAACTGCAGAGCACAAATGGGAATGGATGTTGTCTGCCAGCTGGTCTCTATTTTAAGCTGAGTATATTCTCCTTGCTGGCTTGGCATCAAGGTCAGGCAGTGTGGCCTTTCTGCTATCAGATTCCTGACATACTGACATACTGTAAAGTGGCAGCCAGAAGCATTTGTTCGTGACGGCTTAAGAATTCTTCAAGAGATCTTCGGCTGTTCTCTTGGCTTCTGATACTCATTGACCTCTCTCCTTCGAGTCAAAGCAATGTGCTCTCAAAATAGTGGTGCTATCCCCACCCCCACCCCTCTTCTCCTCTATCGTGTTTTGATAATTGTTTCTTATTTATTTTTCACATTTTTATACCATCCTTCCTCCAAGGAGCCCAGGGTAGTGTATGTGGTTCCTTCCCTCCTTTTTTTGTCCTCACAACCTTGTGAGGTAGGTTAGGCTGAGAGATGGTGGTGATAGACCCAAGGTCACCCAGGAAGCTTCGTGGCTGAGTGGGAACTTGAACCTCGATCTTTCAGGTCTAAGAACCTGGATCTTCCAGTTCTAAGTCTAACACCAGAATTTTTCTACTGGAGGCTGCTGGAGAGAATAATTTAACAACAAAAAAGTGTCCAAAACAGAGAAAATGTCCAGAAAGGACCAGAAAATGTCCACACATGGCAAGATATTAAAAAAAAGATTTTGGATCTACATCCAATTTCAGCGCAGCTGTTATAACAGTTCCTTTGGGCATGAGAAAATGTTAGCCAGGCCTTTTGGACTAATTGTGGTTTTCTTTTTTTGTTCTTTTTTTTGTTTACTGTGCACTTTTAGCCATTGTTAAAAGAAATGCCTCATCTGAACAATTAGTGATGCCTAAATGTCTATCCTAATGAGCCTCCTTTATAAATTTGTAAAGAATTTACAACTACAGTAATTTGCATATAGCAGTTTGGAATGTTAGAGCTTAAGGCAGTGGTTCCCAAGCTTACCTGGCTCACGACTCCCCCGGTAGCTCCTCCTACCTGTTGTCCTGGGCGCCGCCACCTTGGATCTCATGAAAGCTTGCAAGATCCAAGATGGCGGTGCCCAATTCTCACAAGATTTGGGCACTGCCATCTTGGATCTCGCGAGATCCACCCCTGTCACCGCCCTGTTCTGCCCACCCTCCCCCATTTCGCCCACCCCATCCCATTCAACCAACTTCCCACTTCCCTTCAAGCCCCTTCACTGGCTTACCTGCTCCAGCGGGTGTCCGTGGGCCTGTCAACGTGTTTGAGGCCTCTGTGGTTTCCCCACCGGTGGACCCACTGCGCCCGTTGTCTGAGGTTGCTTTACAACAGCCATAAAGCAGCCTCCGCCGGCACACTAGTTACGCAAGCGGGGGTGGGGGAGGATAGGATTGGGTTGTTAATGTGGGTGGTGTCAACCATATATGGAAGGAATTTCAAAATGTACAGGGGGATTACTTGGAATATGAGTAAAAAGTAAATAATCATTAAGTCACTCATGGGAGAAATAAAGAATAGAAACGAATTCTCTTTAAATCAGTGAGTAGTATATACACAATTATTCTAAAGTTACCTTATTGTTCCATCTTCTGCAGCTTATGGTTTATCTTGATTATAAAGTCAGTTTTATTACTATAACTTGGCCCTGTATCTTTCTGGAAAAGCACTCTCCTTAATCTTATCTATATATGATCTTGTATAAATCCTGCAGTAAATTGTCTACACCTGTGTTGCATCATTCATACTTTATTGTCTCTTTTACTTGTGATAAAGATTATGCTTAAAACTGGCATAAGTTGCTTCTTACTATCACAGAAACAGAGCTGAAAGGGACAATGCAGAATATTTAGTCCAACCGTGTGGGGAATTTTATACTGAAAGCACTTCTGTCAGATATCTTGTTCCGTCGCAAAATCTTCCAGCAGTGGAGATTTCTCAACTGTGGAACTTGTTCCATTGTTCGGGAGTTTCTGCATTATGAAGTTTTCAGTATGAGGCTGCAGTCATTCCCTTAAAATCTGTAACCCCTTCTTTGTCGTGTGAGGGCCAAATGCCCTCACACGATATTAAATGCATAGTACATTAAATGCCTGTACGTTAAATGCATAGTTTGGCCCTGCCTTTTGTTGTTGTTGTTGTTGTTGTTGTTGTTGTTGTTAAGAACTGCAACCAGGATGAGGATCAGTGTGTATCACATGGGGTTGAGAAAAGTTTAACCCTTTCCCCTTGTGCCATGGTTCGAATGAAAATCTCCCCCTCCCCAGCTGTTATTTGCCCAGGAAAGAAAGCTGTTGATAGATGGTGGTCGCTTGTGGGTGAGGAGGGGAGGTGACATTTTTGCCAGGACTACAGCAAAAGAGAGAAACCCCTCCTCCCTCTCTGTACACTGTGGTCCCAATTCTGACCCACTCCACAGTTACTATTTATAAGAATAAATAAATAAATTCTGAGGCCAAACCACATTTAATGTAACGTGTAGTTTGGCCCTAAGTAGTAATTGAGAATGATCCCTTTCAGGAGGGCTATCATTCCCATCTTTGATCTTGTTTTGCTCCAGTTACTTAGCTCCTGGAACTTTTGATTGCATAACTTGAGGCCGATTCAAACATGCAGGAAAAACGTCTGGGAGAATCCTGGATAATACCACAATAGGCGGCATGTGGGCGATCACATGTTTGAGTTCTTACCCTTGTTATTAAAAAAACAAACAAACAGCCTTCCCACACGAGGAATGCTTATTATGGAATGTGAAGCTAAAACCCTCCTCCTTGACATGCTAGCTTTCCATGTGCAAACAGGATTTTTCCATGTGTAAACAGATGGACCAGTAGAAGACAGCTTCCTATTGGTTTATTAGAAACAAACTCTGTTTAATTCAGGTTTTAATTCAGTGTCCCACTGAATTAAAATATTAACTCACTAACAACGTAATGGAAGAGAAATGTTTTTACTGGGGTAAGGAAATAGCCTGATCAATATCTTTTGGGAGCGTATACCAAATAATATGTTGGTAGCACTGGGTATAAACATCATTCAAGAATGGGGCTTAATTCTTAATTTCTCTACTTGAGAAATGCAGAATAATTGCCCTGTGAATATGTTTATGACCTGAGGAGACCTCCAGCATGCGGGACACCCCCCCCCCCCCGGTGGGATGCAGCGCAGCCAATGCCAGCGCTGCTGCATTGCCATGTGGGATTTTAGGTAGGATTGGGCTACCTATCAATCAGTGCTTCATCCGTAGTGATGAATACATGGCCTTATTATAGAATGTTGTAAATAAAATGGAACTGGTGAGAGGTAGTGGAGATATTTTCTATGGTGAGGGCACTTTCCATGATAGTTCGCTTTATAATTCCTTAGTAAAGTGTGTGAACAGTATACCCTACACACCAAATACTTGAATTTCATGTCATGATTAAATAGATTAGATTAATGTGCTACATCTGGATCACATAGTGATCCCCAGCGTGATTTAGCCAAAAAGAAGGAAAGAATAAAGTAAATAATAAAGCAAACAATTTAAAAAAACCAAATCCACTAAAACATTCATTGTAGAAGCATTGTAGAACTTATCTTAGACTCCTTCTTACCTTGGCTGTATAGGACTAGTTACTAATGATTAGCCAAGTATTTCCTGAACAATCCATTCTGCAGCTGGCTTTCTGTTTTTTGTTTATATGGCCCTATATTATTTTACAGTGACTATTTTGTCCAGTGGAAATAGCTACAGAATAAATGGGGTAATCTGGCCTCTTGAGACTAAATAATTTTTTTTTTCCTGAGAATAGCAGGCGGGACTCTGTAAACCTTGCCAGGTACAAAACGGCACGCAAATTTTTATAGTTGTTCTGCTTCCTTTGGGGCTTTAATTGGGCCAGCTTGGTATTTTTTGGCACTTACAGGTCTTTCCATAGTGTAATTTCTGTAACGTTCTTTTATATATGATTTAAGTAGGAAAAACACATTGCCAAGAGTCAGTTCACACATGCAAGCCAACCCCCTTTTTCTACATCCCTTCTGACCATTTGCAAATGTGGGACCATGTGGAGAAATGTCGTGTGTAAGCTGGTGGTGAACTGTTGCTACACACATCCAGTGTGTTCCAACAGGTTCTGTGATTGTGATGATGGATCTAAAAAGTGTTGCTGAGATTGAAGAAAATGCAGCAGAATGTACCTGTGCAGTGATAGTTCATTGATGGTATACATCTGTTAGGGAAGCCAGAGGCTGACCAAGGAAATTAGTGCTGACTAAGCGTAACATGGGTGGAAGTGCTTACTAAGCGGAACATGGCTGCTTAGTGCAACCTTCTGTTCATTTCACTGATTTACTGGGTCCATGGCTAAATGGGTGGGGGACGACTGGTAGATATCTGCTCCCACCATCCTGGCTGGGGAAACTAGGTGGGGTGGGTGGGAGAAAGATCTCCCTATCCTGGGAGAGTATAGGAACTAGGTGTTCTGTTTAAAATCAGAGCACAGACAGACACAAGTGATCTAGAGACTGGACAACTCCAAAAGAAAGGGGAAGGAAACAAAAATGGGTTTGTTTGTTTTTTGAAGTTAGGTTAATTGCAAGGAGGAAAGAATAAAACAAGTAGGCTTGGAAAATAGCTTAAGTGTGGGCAGTGCCAAGGTGTGCATCTGTAGAAACAATGTTTCAAACCGAAAACCTCAGAACATCTCATCCCAAAACAGAGAACCTCATCCCAGGGATACGGCTTCTGTATCTAGCATGCCAGGCAGCCTCTTTGGGAAGTCTCAGCATCCCAAGACACTTTGAAGGACAAAAATGTCCAAAAATAAAGAAAAATAGGCAAAAAATAGGGCATTCATCATGACACCTTACGTTCTTTCATACAATCCTGTACCTGGAATGACTGAAAAATCGCGTCAGTTTGCAGGGTGTGGATGACTTGGATGTGTGCAACCAGCCCTCAACTCTCCCTCTTTCTGCAGCTCATAAACAATATGCCCTAAGTAACTGTCTTCCTTGCCAGCTTTTGTAGGTAGTTGCAAATCTGCTTTCCTACCTCTGCTGAATGAAGGAAAGTCTTGCTACTCACACTCTGCTGTTTTTAAGATGCACTGGAATTGGCTTATTCTGGAGCACGTTCAGCAATCCTGGCATTGCTTTTCTACAGACTAGACTAACTTTCCCCAGTGTGTGATGATGCTAAATCCCAACTCTGTGAAATTGCCCAAACGCTAAGAAGATTGGACATACTGTGCAAGCCTAAGTGAAGTCTGTGGGCTTTCCCAGAATGTAAGTAATTGTTGGATTTTACCCAAGTGCAAAAAGGAAAAAAAAAATCACAAGGCAATAAAGAAGTACAGCAACCCATAGTTGAAAGATTGGCCTAAGCGCCAAAAGTTTTTTTCCAAGTTCTAGTAACAAACTCATTCCTCTTTCCTGTCGATATTCCCAGCACACACCCATAAGCTTTATCCAATGCCACCTACACTCCAAAGGGACCTTCTTATCCTATCTCCTTTCTGCACTTGCCAGTCTTTCTTCACTATTGTCACAGAATCACACAGTTGGGAGACCAAAATTCCTCTTCTCAAGGTCAGAAATGTTCGTCTCCACTGCAGGAAATGCAATCTAGAAACCTGTATGCTGGAAGCACGCAGGCATTTGATAGCTTCTCCAATTAATGCAGTACTAAGTCAGGAAAAGTTGAACCTACTGACATTTTTCCCTTTAGTATAGTCAGGAACCTTTGTCCTGTAATGAATTTGAAGATCCTGCTATGGTGGTGTTGCTAGGTTATTAGATTCATTCCTAAGGCCTGTTTTTGTGATATGTGGTCAATAATTCTGCAGTTTTCTTCCCATTGCTATAGAGCTGTTGTTGCCAGATCAGATTCTGATTAAAGGAGGGAGATGATAGTTTGTGTGGTATTTGTTTCTATGTAGTACTACACTTTGTGCAAGTCTAGACACACAAAGGTAAACTAGATTTCCCACCATACCAGTATCTCGTTAGTACTGCTGTACTGGATATGTCATTATCTGCTTAGCATAGTTAGTAAATCTGCTTTTTGCTGGCAATAGTCCATACAGGGTCAGCCCATTCATGAGGCCAAATGACGCAGTCACCTCAGGCAGCAGATTGGTGTGGTGGACGCCCAGGGCCGGTGCTGTCATTAGGCCAACTAGGCAGCTGCCTAGGGCACAGACTTCAGAGGGGTGCAGTACTGACCTTTTGAGGTTTATACAGATTAGGTTTTTTAACCTATGTTAAAAAATACAACTATTTATATATTTTTATTTAAGATAAAT
Source organism: Plestiodon gilberti rubricaudatus (assembly GCA_026170595.1). Taxonomy (NCBI): domain Eukaryota; kingdom Metazoa; phylum Chordata; class Lepidosauria; order Squamata; family Scincidae; genus Plestiodon; species Plestiodon gilberti. The sequence goes on along the minus strand of JANXHW010000003.1, from coordinate 64,757,387 downwards.
ACCACAGCAGTGCTGTGGAATATACAGTAATTAATTATAAAGTATTATGAAAACATTTTTTGGGGTGCAAGTAGTTGCCTAGGGTGCAAAATAGCCTGGTACCAGCCCTGGGGGCACCCCTCTCTGTCCTGATTCCACTGAATGCAAGGAGGCTCCATCTTAGGATGTTCTGGTAAGCAAAGACTTGGCTATGGTGGTTTAAGGCAGAGGTTCTCAACCTGTGGTACGGGTACCCCTAGGGGTACGCGGACCTCTTCCTGGGGGTACGCCAAGCCCTGCCCCTTATCTGCCCCATCAGCAGCTAATTAAGTGTTAATTAACATAGATTTTAAATTGTAATTATTTTTGGAGCCCTTCTGTCTCTCTGATTTTGGTTTTGGGCTTATTTTTGTACTTTGGAAAATGTACTTTGGTGGGATGGGGAGGGAGGAGCTGATTTTGGGAAGTGTGACTTGGAGGAAAAAAAAGAGATCCTTGTGTGTGTGTGTGTGTGTGTGTGTGTGTGTGTGTGTGTCCCTCTCTCTCTCTCTCTCCCCCCCCCCCTCTCTCTCTCTCTCTCTCTCTCTCTCACACACACACACACACACACACACACACACACACACACACACACACAGAGAGTTAAATAAGACATTTTTCACATTTAAAATTGTTTTAATACGTTTTTTATTTAACGATTAATTACCTAATTAATAAATTGGTTAATCCAATTAATTAGCAGGTACTTCAGAAAATTGGACCGTGATAGGGGGTACCCGGGCCTCCAAAGGTTGAGAACCCCTAGTTTAAGGCATTGTTACTCCTCTTCTACAAGTAATACTGTATATCCGGATGCATAACTGTTGATCATAATTAAATATAGACTCACTTGGTGTGGTTACTTTGGTTCCATTTGGTTCCATTGGGTCTTCCACTATCTTCTTTTCTATCTTTCTGCATGTGTTAAAGTAGCCACCATAAGTAAATGTGTGACAACCATTTTTTATGGCTATACAACAGTAAGTTCTCACTTAAAGTTGTTGATAGGTTCCTCTTGGAAACTGCGACTAAGTGAAACAACTTATAATGAAACCAATGTTATCATAGCGTAATTGATAAACATAAACGTTCCTATGGTATTTTCCCATCAACTTTAAAACGAAATGACTTTAAGTGAGGAGTTACTGTAGTTTGAAAAGAGATGGGCAGCAACACTGAGAACTCTTACAAGATAGTGGACACTGACATTCTGAGCCTGTTTCAAGGTCAGGTTTGGAGCTTCAGACCAAACCACAGTACTGTAATCTTCTTTCCCCCCCTCTTCTCACCCAAGGATCTGCCTAAACATAAGTGATGTTGAGCTTTCCCCTTGCTGTTTCAAGTAAACAAAATAACATGACAAAACAGAGTTGCTGCTCATGTTAGTGATCATTTGGTCAGTGTTTATCATTCCCACATATTCTAAGTATGGATTTAATTAGCATGTTTTGATGATGAGAGTGCTCTGAAGGAACTGGAGGGTAACCCGTGTCACAAAGACTAAAGACAGAACAACAATGACCCCTTTATGCAACAAAGGGATGGGTAGGAAAATAGTAACCAAATACTGTTAACTTGTTCCTTTTACACACGAGTAGATTAATATTCTAGAAGAGTCTAGACTGCTCCCTCTTGAAGGGATGGAGCACGTAGAACCAACAGATTTAGTGACAGACAGCTGTTTGAAGAAGTCTAAGAACATGACTTTCTTCCCATGACTTCTGTTGCACTCAAGAGTAACTTCAGTGATGTTTAACAGTAAAGAAGAAAGAGGGGTGAAGTCCGGGATTTCCATAACACCTTTCTTCACCATTCACATTCACATGCAGGTTCTTGAACCTGCACGTTGACAGCAGTTGGAGCTTCTTTATACTTTACTGTAAAGGTAAAGGTGACCCCTGACAATTAAGTCCAGTTGTGTCCGACTCTAGGGTGTGGTGCTCATCCCCATTTCAAAGCCGAAGAGCCAGCGTTGTCCGAAGACGCCTCCGTGGTCATGTGGCCGGCATGACTCTCCTTGCCGCAGCACGTAGCATGCGGCTGGAACACGGAGCGCTGTTTACCTTCCCGCAAGTGGTACCTATTTATCTACTCGCATTAACATGCTTTGGAACTGCTAGGTTGGCAGGAGCTGGCCAAGCAACGAGAGCTCACCCCGTCGCGGGAATCGAACTGCCGACCTTTCGATCGACAGCTCATGGTCTAACCCACTGCACCACCCGCTGGCCACTTTTGGTGCTGGAGAAGACTCCTGAGAGTCCCTTGGACTGCTAGGAGATCAAATCAGTCAATCCTAAATGAAATCAACCCTGACTGTACCCTGGAAGGACAGGTACTGAGGCTGAAACTCAAATATTTTGGCCACCTAATGCGAAGAGAGGACTCTCTGGAGAAGACTCTGATGCTGGGAAAGATTGAAGGCAAAAGGAGAAGGGGAAAGCAAAGGATGAGATGGTTAGACAGCATCGAACATGAAACGAACATGAAAATGAGCGAACTCAGGAAGATAGTGGAGGATAGGAAGGCCTTGCGGGATATGGTTCATGGGATCACGAAGGGTCGGACACGACTTAACGACTGAACAACAACAACATACAACCCTGCCTGTAGCTACAGGGAAACTTGGCAGCCAGGAACTGGTTTTGCTGCTTTGTATGGTTAAAGACTGAGACCTCAAAATGCCGTACACACTGACAACTTGTAAATTACCTCTGCTGCCAGGGGGTGCAGCTTTGTTGAGAAAGAAGAAACAACTCAATCAGCCAGTACGTTTTCTTAATATATATGATATTCTTTCCCCCCCCTCTCTCTTTTTCTTTTTCTTTTTGGAGGGAGGGGGTACTTGAGGAAAAAGTTCCAGTCATGTTCACGTAACCTGGTACAGTTGGAAGCAGCCTGAAATCCATGGCATCTCTTTTCACATCTCCTGAAAGCTGTAACTCCATCTATGGCAGGGGTGTTAAGTAAGCATTGCGGGTTGTTCTTTGGCAGAATCTCCCCGTCTTCACACAGCAGATAGCATCTGGCTTACAGTTTAAAGAGAACTATAATAAAGCAGCAAAGGCCCTGCAGTTACTGAACATGTTTTGTACCAGCTTGCTTTGAAGTTGACATGCTTTGGTTTGTGTGGTTTCAGTAACGACAGCTGAAACATGGTACCTCCAGGGGTTACTTCTGTCTCATACTGCTGGCTTGTTCTTTTTCTGTGGTTTGCAAATAGAGCTGGTTTTGTGAAATGCACTAGTGAACTTTATGCTGAACAGCAATTATTTATTGGCAGCTATTGAAATAAAATGAGTTCTTGCCAGTTCATTAGGGCTGGCCCCACTCATATCTGAGAGATACAGTTGTTTCCTTGTTTGCCTTTTGCTCCTGGGAGATAGCAGCCAGCAATTGGTTAGGTCCCAATGGTAGATTAGTAGTCCTACACATTCTTTAAGATGCCTTGGCCTCGACACAGGGCTGTATGTGAGTGCTGTGATTCTGTGGGGGTATTCAGTTTCTTGAGTCTCTCCGCCTTTTTCACTTTTGTTTTTTAAAATAAAGTTTTAAGCCCTTATGGCTGGAGCGACATTCTTGGAAACGTGTGAGCCATCCCAGCCAGAGAGGTGATTGAATAAGTTTTTGGTGACCTGCAGAGCTACTTCCTCTTCTCCCTGAGGATTAGCAAAGAAGCCAGAATAAATGGTGCAAAATAAGAGCAATTAAGTTCCCATTATTTATAGAGATCTCAGAATTCAGATTTTCTTGGTTGCAGAGCTTGAATTGCTTGGTTGCAGAATTGTGACTTGTTTAGGGTATACACAGCCCTGCCCATACGTTATTTGAGATAACATCTTCATTGACATCTGGCTCCTCTCTTCTTACTATGCTCTCCTTAGCATGGCTGTGAAGATAGGAACCCGCATCCCTGAATTTACCAGTACATTGTGGGGTGTTTTTTTGGGGGGGGGGCATATGCATGTTCTGCTTCATACCAGTACACACATAATCCTGCTGTGTTACCCCTTCTAAATACTCCTAAATATAAAAGGAAGCATGATGTGGGCCACTGCCGTTACGTATCAGATCACTAGGAAACATTGCCAACCCTGAGGGAAGCAAAACAGCATTTCCCAAAGCATAGACTGGGTGCAAGGAGCATGGTGATGCAAAGTGAGGCTTGGAGCAAATTAAGGCAGCGTATCTTCAAACTGCTTGCAAGTGTATTGGTTGCTACAGGTAGTGATGAAAGCTATCCAATATGAGATTTCGCCAGACCATATTGCCTTTCTTGAAAAATAACAAGAAAGCCTCTACTATAATGTTGTATTTGTTTTTGTTTTGTTAAAAAAAAAGATAATTAGGTGATTGTAAATATTCAGCAAGTCACAGAGTACAGGTGGGCCCCCATATCCACTGATTCGTTATCCACGGTTTCAGTTATCCACGGATCGTGGGGACCCCCCCAGGCTTTTACTTTTTTCCCAGTAAGCTTTGTTTCTTCCTTAAAGAAACAGGAGAAGCTGCCTCTGGCTACTTATTACAGGCAAGTAGAACGAGACTAAGTACTAGAGAGGCTCTGCAAGGTTAACAGAAACCTTGCAGAGCCTCTCTAGGACCTAGTCTCGTTCTACTTGCCTGCAATGGAGGCTGCTTCTCTGTTTGTTTTAAGGAAGAAACAAAGCTTGCTGAAAGAAAAATAAGAGCTGGGGGGGGCAAGCATGCCTGCCTGCAGGGGAGGCAGGGTGGGGGGCCCCTCAGGAAACCATGGAGGGGGTGTTCGCTCTTATCCACTGTTTCAAGTATCCACGGAGGGGCCTGGAACATATCCCCAGCGGATATGGGGGTCCACCTGTATAAGGATAAAATTATACTAGGGAACTGAATGGAGAAAACGCCCTTGCTTTGCTCTCCCTCTTAACTCAAGATAAACAGCTAAGACTGCTATCCTAAACACGCCGCCTAGGGAGTAACCGCTGAACCATGAGCTGTCGATCGAAAGGTTGGCAGTTCGAATCCGCGACGGGGTGAGCTCTCGTTGCTTGGCCAGCTCCTGCCAACCTAGCAGTTCCAAAGCATGTTAATGCGAGTAGATAAATAGGTACCGCTTGCGGGAAGGTAAACAGCGCTCTGTGTTCCAGCCGCATGCTACACGCTGCGGCAAGGAGAGTCATGCCGGCCACATGACCATGGAGGCGTCTTCGGACAACGCTGGCTCTTCGGCTTTGAAATGGGGATGAGCACCACACCCTAGAGTCGGACACGACTGGACTTAATTGTCAGGGGTCACCTTTACCTTTACCTAAGTCAAAAAATTATGCCTAAAAATTGACCCTGAAAACCTGGGTCGACTTATACACAGGGCTTCTAAGAACAGCTGCTTGGTGAGATGGGGGGGGGGGGAATAGGCTGAGAAGTGGGAAACATGGGGGTGGATTCTGAAGCAGCACAGAAATGGAGCTATTCTCCAAACAGGAAGAAAGGTGAAGAAACTTATGGGAGTTGTAGTTTTTGTGAGGTCTGTTGCTATGGAAGTACTGTACCTCCTCACAAAGCCTACAACTCCCATAAGATCCTTCACCTTTCTTCCTGTTTGGAGAATTTCTGTTGCTGCCTCAGAACAATTACTGGTAAGTCATTTTCAAAGAATTTCATACATCCCTAAGTTTTACCATCGACTTGTTCACGGGTCATAACAAATGTCATGATTTTTAGCTTAAAACATTCTCTCGACTTATCCATGAAGTCCACTTATACACAAGTATATACAGGTAAGTGGAATTAACATTTTTATCCCAGCCCTCCTCCAAGGAGCTCAGGGTAGCAAATGCATGATTCTGCCTCTTCCCCTTTGTATCCTCACAACAACCCTGTGAGGTAGCTTAGGCTGAGAGTTGGTGACTTCTGAGTAAGCATGCTTATAATGCATTGTAAGGAGAAGAACCGCCTTGCTGAGAAAGACAAAAGTTCCACCTAATCCAGTGTCCTGTCACTATTGGCAGTAATGGCCAGCCATGTGCCTCTCGGAGCTTTCAGTCAGACCAGGAAAGTGAAGATTGTCCTTGGCACTCAGTATTCAGAGGTATGGCATTCTGCCTCTGTCTGTTTCGTTATCATGGCTAAGAGCCATTGATAGAGCTGTCCCCCAGTGAATATCAGAAGCTGTATAAAATATTCAGCTCTGATGGTTGGGCTTAGGCTTGGTGTCCCATGCTTACAGAAGAGGGAAGGAAATATGTCGTCCCATGACTACAGACTGGCAGCTATCTGCTGGAGTGGTATTCCTGCCATGTTGTTGCTGTCTGATGTGCTTCTGCAGGTCAAGGTGAGGATTTGTGAGTTGACAGGAGTAAGCAAAAAACTAAAGCACCATCAGAAATCCCCATGTATAGATGTTGTTTCTTCTGAACCTGGGTCAGTACAGTATATCGCTTGTTGAAATCACAAGTAAAGAAGCACAGACCATTATTATGCAGGGAAGATATTGTACAGGTGAGAACTCATTGACATGGCAGTGCTGGTCGGAGCTTGTTTCCATAGCGCATCACCCAGTTCAGACGCCCTGCCAGACATATAGTATTCTGTTTGTATTTCATGTATTTTATAACCACGCTCTGTGTATTTTTTTTTTCCTGAGCATTTCTGTCATATATTTTCCTGACACTTCATTCATCACTTGGAAGTTCACACCAGGGGGGGAAAATGCCAGTATAATATCTGCCTCCCTTTCTGCAGGGCGACTGTTGATCTTGGAATTCCTTGGCCGTTCCCTCACTGCTCTAGTATATACTGGCAGTGCTGGCTAATTGCTGCTAGGAGAAATAAGACAGCCACATCTTTCAGCATCGTTGGGAGCTGGGCTCCGAGGCTCACAGTCACGGTGCAAATTAGACATCCAAGGCAAGCAGCAGTTAGTAGAACGATTAGATTTCTGCGTTGACTTTAGCGTAGCGAGTCAATGCACCAGTGTATTTCATTTCAGTACTTGGATTTCATGGAATGCCATTAAAGTTAAATATCGGATACTCTTTTACTCGCAAATGGCTTTATGGCAATGGCTAAAATGGGCATCAAGCAGTCTGCTTAAGTTTTGTCTTTAAATGGCTGTGTAACTAGAGTTGTAAACACACATGAACTGTTAGAATGCAGGGGTGTTAGGATTATAGGGAGCTCCCTTCTTTTGAGCTAGACCACCCGTCCATCTAACTCAATATTGTATGCACTGACTCTCAGCAGCTCTCCCGGGTTTCAGACAGGCTTTTTGCAGCCCTACCTGGAGATGCCAGGAATTGACTCTGGGACTTTCTGTAAACAAGGCAGACTCTGCAACCTCATCCTCTATTATTTGGGCTCAACAATGTGTTGACAAAGGTTGACTGTCTAGATTTTGAGTATTTATTTTTCACATTTTTATACTGCCCTTCCTCCAAGGAGCTCAGAGTGGTGTACATATTTCCTCCCCTCTTTTTGTCCTCACAACAACCCTGTGAGGTAGGTGGGGCTGAGAGATGGTGACTGGCCCAAGGTCACCCAGGAAGCTTCGTGGCTGAGCGGGGATTTGAACCTGGATCTTCCAGGTCTAAGTCCGACTCCCAAACCACTACACCATCCTGGCTGTATACTGCTAAAGTACTTGTATCCCCACATCAGGTAACATTTGAGGGGACAATTAATCAGTCTTAAACGTTTGAGGGGACAAAAGATCAGTTTCAGCTAGCATGGACACCCCCCCCCATTGCTTGTTTACATGAAATAATTAGATTACTTATAAGAATCTGTTTTTCATCTTGCAAAGATGCTACCAAAAGGAGCTAGCTTTCTCTCTCTTTCTCTCTCGTGCAACTGGGGTGGGGCATGACCAATGCTTCCCTCCCATGCTTTGATGTTTCTCTTGCCGTGAATAGGACTAACACAGACAACATCAGTGCCCTCTACCCAGGCCTGCCAATGGAGGGAGGGCAGCATCCCAACCCCACCCTGCGCACTCCTGGCTTAACTGCTGCTCAGCATAAGCATGGAAAATCCACTTTAGGGCTCGTTTTGGGAATATACATATACACATACATATAAGAAAGGGTGCCTCTGAGCATGTAAAGAGTGCCTGTTTCTTCCATGCACTGTAATGGGGAGTCACAGCTAACGGCGAGGGAGGTCAAGGGAGCCGCGAGTCAAAAAAGTTTGGGAACCACTGGATTACTTCATTGTAAACAATTGTGCACATAAACAACACTGGATTCCCTTTTTATGGCAGACAGTTGTGATTTAACATAGATTCTCACCAATAAGCTGAGATTCTACACACACATTTGTGTAAACACACAAATCATTAGATTATTTTTGCCCCAGTTGTTGAATTGCTAACTGTTGTTGAATTGGTTACACTGAATCAGAAACAAAATCCCAGTCACTTTTAATGTGTCAAATACTTTGAAATCTTTTATCTTATTCATTCTCATTAGAATTCCCAGTTTGGAGGGACCTGAAGATCTGTGACTTGACAAAAGGCCTCCCAGAGATATAGAGTAAAAAAAATGATTTGAACTCAGGACCTTAAGATCCAACAGTCCAGCATTATCCCCTGGACTACAGTGTGCCCATATAAATGGATTCCACTTTCCCGAATGCACTGTTTTTACTGCTGTGTATCACAGAAGGTAGGGCCAGCGGGTGGCGCAGTGGGTTAAACCGCTGAACCGTGAGCTGTCGATCGAAAGGTTGGCAGTTCGAATCCGCAACGGGGTGAGCTCTCGTTGCTTGGCCAGCTCCTGCCAACCTAGCAGTTCCAAAGCATGTTAATGCGAGTAGATAAATAGGTACCGCTTGCGGGAAGGTAAACAGCGCTCCGTGTTCCAGCTGCATGCTATACGCTGCGGCAAGGAGAGTCATGCCGGCCACATGACCACGGAGGCGTCTTCGGACAACGCTGGCTCTTCGGCTTTGAAATGGGGATGAACACCACACCCTAGAGTCGGACACGACTGGACTTAATTGTCAGGGGGTCACCTTTACCTAGGCTTACCATATCGCCGACCGGGACGCTCCGTTTTGCCCTTAAGGGGCGGGGCGGGGGGAAAAGAACAAGAGCACGCCCGGGTGCGCTCTTGTTCCCTTCCCCCCGCCCCGCCCCTTAAGGGCAAAACGGAGCGTCCCGGTCGGCGATATGGTAAGCCTACCTTTACCTATCACAGAAGGTACTGCAAGTGACGTCTGTGAAGCCCCAGCTTATATAATATATATCACGCTGCTCATGCTAATGCAGGCATTCCCAAGTGAACATTAAAAATAAATAAATGATCCTATGTAATGTAGGAACCAACCCTTTAGAAAAGTCACAACATTTTACTCTCCACAGCTCAAATTCACTTCAGTTTCCTTCTCGCAGGCTATTTTCAGCTCTGTGAAGAAGCAATTGTAGCGTTGTGTGCTAAATAGAAGGCAATGACAGTTTAGTAGGAACGACTGGTATTGTTGACAGCTTGTAGCATTACACCTTCAGCAAGAAGATTGTTGCCGTATTCTAGCTGGGGTATGAGGAACAGTTGTGCAAAACCCATTCAGTGTGTCAGATTGGTTCCCTACCCTTTTTATATTTGTTCTAGCATAGTCACTTGGGAGGCATTCTTGGAATTTCACTGGAAACTCCCCTCGCTCCAAATGGAAGCTTTTACTTTTCATAAGGAAGAAAACACAAACAATAAAACAGCCATGGGCAAAAAGCAACATATAACTTTTTAATATAAATCGTACATGTCCAACAAGGATGATTGTGCCCCATGCTGTATTTTAAACGTGTCTTACTATTAAGTTAGAACAGTTTCTGTCCACCGAAATTCAAGGGGAGCAAATTATCAGTCCTACTTCATGTGAATTAAATTGATGTCTTTTGTGAAGCGGTAGAGGCCTCTGATTATTAGGGTTGGCCTGCACATTATATCCACCACAGGAAGCTGTATAAGGTAGCTTTTGTGGTAACTTTCTCAGCCCTTGACCATATCTTCTAATAAAACTCACTGCATGAATTGGGGGCCATCACATTTCGAGTTTCCCCACTCACAATCTGTGTCAGTGATAATCACCAGCAGAAGCAGGAAAACTTGTAGCTCACATGGTGATTTCTGGTAAATGGAGATGGCCAGGGAGATGGAAAATTCACCACAGAGATGCTGATCCCCACAATCAATATAACACCTAAACTGGGCCTTACTTTCATGTGTGGTGATGCATTGAGGAAGAATGGTTAGGCATCAACTGTGTCAATTGGAGGGTCAGCAATATGAATTGTCTCCAGCGCAAGTGAATTTGAAGTAAACAAACCCTATCGCAGATGCATGCAGAATGCCCCCAGGTCCAATCCCTAACATCTCTTGGTAAGGAGAAACTCTGGTAAAACAGTACCTATGGGGCAATAGTCTGACTCCCTATAAGTTGGCTTCAGATGAGAGAGTTCTTGTATCATGTTTGTATTATCTGGAGAGGGCTTTGGATATCTCGCCGTCGATATTCCCGCCCTCTTGAGGCCCACCTGGTCCACTCTCCCCGTGCCCCTGCCCCGGCCGGTGTAAGCCTTACCTGCTCCAGTGGGTGCAGGGCTGTGTAGGAGCCCGGGTAAGGGCCGCCAGCCGCTCCGTTGCCGGGCCTTACTCACCAGGTGACGTAAACGTGCTTTACGGTGCGTTTATGACACCCTGCGTACCGGGGGAGCACGTGCTCCCCCGGCGCAGGCCTACCCAGGATTTCGCCATTAGTCTGTGCTTGCAAATTATTATTATTACTATTAAAAATATTTATATACTGCTTTTCAACAAGAGTAGTTCACAAAGTGGTTTACTTAAGTGGTTTACATAGTAAAATCAATCAATAAATGGATTCCTGTCCCCAAAGGGCTCAAAATCTCAAAAGAGATGCAGAAGAGACACCAGCAACAGCCACTGGAAAAGACACCATGCTGGGGTGAAGGGGGACAGTTGCTCTCTCCCTGCTCAGTATAAGAGGACACCATTTTAAAAGGTGCCTCTTTGCCCAGTTAGCAGGGGTTATTATAACTAATATATGATTCAGTTTGATTACACCAGAAATGTAGAAATCAGGCCTGAGACAAATTAGTGGGTGGATTAGTCAGGGATTACCAAATGCCTTGTGAGATAGGATATGGGAAAGTTACCATAGGTAGAACTGTAGAAGTGCTGGGGTTTGGATGGTTCATGAATGGGTGAATGAAGCAGACTGGCAGGCAGAATCTCATGCCTTTCTTAAATTTAATTTATGACGACGAGTAAGGCTGTTCAGTTGTATGTGTGAGAAGGTATCATTATTGTGTGGAAACAAACTGAAAATAAACATCCATTTCAGTTGTGGTTTACTGTAGCTTTACTGGCACTAATGTGGCCACGCAACTGAGAATTTGGCTGCAGGCCAAAATATAAGTCTCCCAAAGTGACAGCCTTCTCAGTTAATAAGTACCATTCAAATTCCTGATTGCAGGATGCTAAAAAATAAATAAAAAATTGCAGATACTGTAACAAAGCTACTGTACATAAACTAAAACAGTCCTGTTAAAATAACATTCCCAGCCTTGTTCAAACGAATGACTTCAGGGAGGTGCCAAGATAAGGCTTGTGTTGGCATGTCCAGGCATGTTTGCAGAATATTAGGCCTGTGTGTGATGATAAAACCAAACACTTTTTCTCAGGGCCAGTGTGTGGTGCTTATTCACAAGTGGTCAGCTGAGAATGAAAACGACTGTGGAATGCAAGGAATTCTCTGCATTGCAAACAGTTCCATGGAAATCAGATGTAGGCACAGAGATTGTTTGCGATAGATTATGTTTTAACACTTCATTGTTTCTTTATGTTCCAAAGGGTTTGCTTTTCATATCTCTAAATATAAGGGCCAAATTACATGTTACGGCAAATTTTGGGTTGCTGCCCAAAATGGCATCCTTGTGCCGCATTCTCCCCCCTCCTCTCTCCATAACATGCAGTTTCACTTACCTGTGACATGACATTGTCACATTGCGCTTCTCTCAGTATCCCCCGCCACCAACAGGCAATGATGTAATGCAGGAGCAGGAAAATACACAATGTGAAATTTCATATTGCGATGAGAGAGGGAAGAACAAAGCATGAAAATGCTATTTTTGACGGCAGCCCCAGATCTGACACAATATGTGTGTTGGCTCCAAGGAACTGCCTTATCAGGCCAATAATTGATCTAGTGTCGGACAGTTTGCCTTCACTGACTCTCACTCTCCAGGGTCCCTGTTGCATGAGAAAATTTAATTGGAGATGCTGAGGATTTCATTTGGAATATTAAAATGCATGCTTAACCAATGAGCAGAGACTAGTGACTTTTAAGCCCTGGGCTTAAAACTTTTGTGGTGCACAAAATTTAGTTTTGCACATGGATACTTCTGGGCATCCCGAACCGCCATCCTTCAGATCTTCAGGTATATGAGATGGCCACTCTACCAATTGAGCCAGTCCTCCTGCCCTGAGCCAGACCACCTGTCAGATGGTGGTTTAAACTTTAGGTTGTTGCGGGGGGGGGGGGGGAGAGAGAGACCAGACTGTAGCTACTCTTTCCCTGTTGGAGGTCTCTGCTTGTATGAGCTCTGCCGTGCCATACTTCATGTCCTCCTGTGATGCAGTTAGCTGGCTCTGGATGTCTCTAGGAGTATCCTTTTCTTGTTTATGTTAATCCCCCAAAGTGCCACAATAGCTTGCAAGACAAGTGTATAAAGGGAACTGTCTCATTCCCACATCAATGACATTGGTGAGAGGCAGGGGAAATAGTCAAGTTGCAGAGACAAATGGAGCATAGGAAACAAAGCCATTTTTCCTAAGGAATTATCGTGTGTGAGGTAGGAACACACGTAATTAGGTACTTTAAAAAAAAAAATTATGCCTCCCAGCACTAGAAATGTGATAACAGGTGCACTCGTATGGCATTAGACCAGGACTGACTCATTGCATGGTAGTGAACCAGCAAAATAAACCAACTTTCCCAAGCATAGTTCTGACTCAGAAGGTTTGAAAGGTAGGCATACAAAAATAGAATTTATGGCTAGTGTGGTTTTGCATTCAGATACTGAAAAAAGACATCTGTATGGTTTTCTTATCACATTGCATAAGATCTCATAACCTCGTGACATCTGGTACCCAAATAGAGGAGCTGGTCAGAAAAGCAGTGGAAAGCTCTGGCTATGGACTAATGCCAAGACATACACGAACAGATCACAGTGCTGTCTAATAAAAGACATCTATAACTCTCAGATTAAAAGGTTATATATGTCTTGATCTTATCTTTGCATTGCAGCACATTAAACACAACCTACTTGTCTTCATCGCTTGTTCCTGCCCTCTCTTTTATCTGTGCCATGTTAAGTCTCTACCCTTGCTCCAAAAATGCTGCCAGCTTTGATCTCCCACCTGTTTCAACTGCAGCTGTCTTTGTGTTTTCTCACATTATGGTTTATAAGGGTGAACCTTCTAGTAACTGCACAGAAGCTGCAGTTCTCAAGCTAATTTGGAACAAACCCAGTTAAATAATAATTAGGAGCATTTCAAAGCAGTTCATTTGAGGAGTACCAGACTGTCATCTTGAAATCCTTCACATTTTTCTTTAACGCTCCTCCTGAGATATTGGGCAATGATTGACACAAGTTAAGCTAAAAAGATTTCTGAGTGTGGAAATTCACATTCTGCTATCTCATACTGGCTGTCAGAATTATCATGAAATATGAAGGCCTATGTTCCAATATTGTTATCAGAACTGTAGATGATGGCTTTGGCTCAAAGTACTGGAGTTGAGACAGCAGGTTCAGAGGAATACGGACAGTCGGGTCAGGGAAAGGACTGAGGTCCATACCATGAAGAACTTCCACAAAATTATTACTGGAAACCCCACCTCTAGACCCCTACTGTGGTTGGCCACTGTGGAAAACAGGGCGGTGGACTAGATCAGGGGTTCTCAACCAGTGGTACTAGTACCACCAGTGGTACTTCAGCCGACTGCTGGTGGTACCCGGACCATTGGAACCCCACTCCCAACGTGGTGCTTTCGGTGGCTGCCAAGATCCTCCCCCTCATCCCCAAACTGCCTGTAGCTTAGTCCGCTCCGTGCCCCAAACTGCCCACGATCCTCCCCAGTTCCTCCTGCTGACTTGACTTACCAGTGGCAACACAAGATGGAGGAGGTTCAGTGCACCATGTGGCCTCTGGCTGTTTGCCTTAGTGGCCACGGCCTGCAGAGCAACAGAGCAATTTTGCACCGTTGTTCTGGGATTTAGGCTGATGGATCTTGCGATCCATCAGCATCGTAAGCCCTAGATAGGATCGGGCTGCCTGTCTCATTTCTTAGCATTTAAAATGAACTACCTATATGCAAGCTTTTCTGTGAAATCATGAGAACTAGAAATTTTATTCTTTATTTGAAATGAATATGGATTTTAAGAAATTTGTCAAATCTCACAGAATCTGTTCAGTGGAGAGAAGTTTTCAAAGCAGGTCGTGATATGGTATGGTGGTCTGCTGGTCACAGAAAAACGTCGAAAGTGTCACAGGGATTGCGCGAGTCCTTTTGCCTTGCCTAAAATAACTTTTTGGATCCCTGCTCATATGTCCACCTACATGCACGCTATTGCAGCTGTTGCTCAAATCTCTAGGGCACAGTCCACAAGCCATACAGGCATCTCTTTTCTTTTCTAGTGAAATATTATTTGTACATGTTTGTATTATTTGGCTGTTTGTACATGTCTCTATCAAAATGGGTTCAGACTGAATGGTTAAAGTATTTCCTGACCATCCAGAAAGCTGACATTTAGTAGACACATAGCCCAAAACACACTGATTTGGTTCCTATGTAATGTTAAATCATGTGCAAACATCAGGCTTGTGCGCTCCTTCCTGCCCTCATGCATTTCCATATTTTGTTGTTATTCTTGAACTGGCAGACTGTGGTTGGCATTTGTCATCCAAACCAGAATTGCAGCCCACAGTTGGATTATAGACATGTGAGTGGTCACAAGGGTAGAAGAGACTCTGAGCCCAAGGCTTGCTCAGGTAATGCCAAGCCATGCTTTGATATTACTTACAAATCAGATCATACATTATTAGATAAACCAGATCATGGACTACTAGAAAAGTCTAAAAATGGGGCAGTTTTAATACCTAAAATTGGGGTCATGAAAAGGTCAGCATGCCAGCACAGAGCAAGCCAAACCACACATGGAATGAAATGTCACATGGTGCAAGTTCCATTGCCTCTTCAGACTAGATTGTTTGAGGGAAAGGGCTGTTGCAGCAAGGAACGCAGAGAAAGCTGCAACTCCAGCATAAGAACATAAGAAGAGCCTTGCTGGGTCAGGCCAAAGGCCCATCTAGTCCAGCTTCCTGTATTTCACAGTGGCCCCACCGGGAGCACACAGCCAACAAGATAAAGCAGCAGCCTTCCCCATAGTCTGGGGCAGCCTTCAGTAGTCTGGGGCCTTGACACAGTGAGAACCACTATCCATGCCACTAGTATTACAACTGATCTGGTGTCTGTCTTCTCACTTGCAGATATTTCTCAGTATTTCTTCATTTCTTCAGGCCTATTCAGGCCCGTCTCAAAATAGGCAAGGCCTGGCCTGCCTGCTTCTAACATTTGGTAATTAAAATAAAACCCACAACCTGTTCTTACTTGTGTCTGAGGTCGCGTTTAGCAGCCCAGGACCAGGCTTGTGTAAAAGTCAGCTTCCTGCTATTTACATCCTACAAACTGCAAAGCCCAGTGGATGACTTTCCTTTTGTCTTCATCAGCTTTGGAAAATCCCTCCAGGCCTCTCAAGTGTACCAGCAGCTGGCACAAGATGATCCTACTAACCATAGTGAAGGTAGCTCCACGAAATTTCACCGTAGGGAGCGGAATCAGACTCTCTTTGGTAATCTGGTCACAGTGCCTATAGTAATGGACACAGGAGGAATAGTGTAATCTGATTCAGATGTGAACTTTGGCTCCGCCTCAAGAAATATGTGTACCGATATTTTGGAAATGTTCGTGTAAAGCCTGGTCAAAGCTGGACCAGTACCGGAAACAGTGCCCCAATTCTGCTATCCCTCCCTTTTTTTGTGGGCACATTAGCCTGGCTCCTCTCACTACTGCAGCCTCCACCGCCACCCAATGCTTCTTCAAAACTAGCCAGGCAGGGAGGATCCTGGGATTCCCAGGATCCTCCACGCTTAGCCTGATTGGAAGAAGCGCTGGGCAGCAGCGGAAGCAAGGAGGTGGTGATCGTCTTCCCAATCGCTCTCTCTCCAGGATAGCAATCGGGAACAGGATCACAGGAGTTCCTACCACCTCCTCTGGCTCTGCCACGGCAACTTGCACCTGCAGGGAGTACAGGAGGAGGTAAGCAGCCCCCGTCCTCCTTTCGTTCAGTCAGCAAGCAAGAAGAAGATGGGGCAGCAGCTGGGTGGAGCAGCTAGGCAGGCAGCAGGCCCATCTGTTCAGCCTGCTGCTCGAAAACAACCGCTTTACCGCACCACACAGGTGGGCTGGCCCTGCAGGTACTTGTGCAATAAGCACAATTCTATTCCTGCTAAAGGGAAACTGCCTTGCAAACCTTTGGAGTCGCTCTACACTCCGCATAGAGCCAGACAAATAGGGCATTTGTTCTGAGATTGTGAAAGGCTGAAAAGATCCCTTTGAACCCGAGGTGGTGGTATATACCTTTAATCCCAGAGCACAGCAGTATTGACTCAGTGGCCTCCAAGCTGGGAGAAGTGAAAGGTGGAATTCAGAGAACTCTGCCACTTCATTTGTAACACTGTTTGCAAACTGAATGCTCCTCCTTGGTTACCAGGTAACTAGAGACCAAAGAATTCTGCCAAGCTCCTGTGGCATCGAGATTTGCAAAGGCTTTTTCTATACCTCCTAAGGCAGACTTGTCATCGTAATGCCTGCACAGCAGACGAATTGTCATGGGGCCATCTTGTCCTCAGCACTCTGGAAAACGTTTCAGTCAGGGCTCAAGAGAGCTTGACAAAGCTGTGAAAACTTGTTTGCAGTGTTTGAAAGATTGGCAGAGACGCTTGCAAGCGCTGCCTTCATTTATAAAACTGCAAGTGGCTCCAAAGTAGCCAAGCCTTCTTTCTTGATGCAGGATTTGTGTGTGTGTGTGTGTGTGTGAGAGAGAGAGAGGATCTTGAGAAAGCTGTTCTGCAGTGTAAATATCCTAAACCTTCACACCTGTAACTGATGCTAAGACTCCCCAGTCCACAGAATGGAGAGAACAATGGGGCCGGGGCTGGGCAGAGAGTCCTCATGCCACATAGCAGATATTTCTCACAGGTACAGCTTCTCTCACTTATTCGTTTATATGTCATCCTTTTTGCCTATGAGGGGAAAGTAGACCCAGACAGCTAAGTGCTGAAAACGCTGCTTAAAGCACTTCAGTTCTCTGGATATAATACACAATCCAAACTATTGGTGTTTTCAGTTGGCCAGGCCTCGTTTCCCCCATAGCAGATTCAAACTGACTTGGAAGGTACATCTCCTGGGTAGAGCTTAGTAGCAGCAAGCCTGCAAAGAAGGGCTTTGCAGAAGGACGAGAAGGAAGTGGACAAGAGCTGGACCATTCTCAGGCCTGCAGCATTGAGATATCAGTTATATACCGGTAGCTCAACAGGAGAGAGGGCAGCTAGAGTTTCCACATTTCCACCCCCTTCCCGCCCATCTCAGGAACTTGCGTGACAGTTAACGAGTCTTCAGAACAAAACAAAAATAGTTTTATTTTAGGATGAGCAAGGCAGGGAGCCCTGCACCGTGCTTCAGAAACCTTGAGTACCAACTGCAGGACCATGCAGCAGCGTCTCTGTCTCCGTGCAGGCAAACAGTGCTATTGCCAGGTTGCTGGGGGGCCTCAGGCAAAACCCTGCACTGAGTCCCCCATGGTCCCCCCCCCCCGATGTTGCATTTGTTCTACCACTGCCACTGGTACTGAGGATTCAGCGTCAACCTGGCCAGTGAGCCCTCTGTTGGCTGTGTTTCTTGGCAAGGAGCAGACTTTCTGTATGACTACTGCTACCACAATCCCACAGTACTGGGTAGTAAGAGAACTAACTTTGAGATACATTGGAACTAACAGTTGTCCTATAAGGACAACATTCTGCAGCTGGATTTGCTTTGAACTGCTGTTATAGTGTTATTCATATGTACTTTTAACGTAATAATGCCTTTCTCTTGTTTTATTGTTTCATCTTTTTATTCTGTAAGCTGCTTTCTGCAATTTAAAAAAATAAACAAGTGGCAGACAAGTAGCCTAAAAAAATATACACAGAATAAACTACTCCATAACACAGTCAGAAGAAAATAGGCACAGGCTCTCCGGAGGAACGCAAGAGAGAGCTGAAGGAATGTAGGAACTGGTGAAAAGGAAAGCAGCAATAGTTTTTACTCACTTGTGGTTGTCCAGTGTCTCCAGTGACTTTGCTAAGAATAACTAAGCTGTTCCAAGAGGCATTTGAGAAAAGGACACATGTACCATGATCTTAGAAGGCTCGACTGGGACAAGATCACGGCTGGATCATTTCCCTGAGATTTCCTTTTCAAAAGAGGTTTTCCAGAGTACGTTTTGTGTATCTCAATAAAAGTCAGTAGCAGTATTTTCCAGAGTCATTTCCCCATTGACCTGCTTGTTAGATTTATATCCCACTTTTCAACCATCAGGTCCTCAAAGCAACTTGCAATACGTTAAAGTACAATGTTAACGGCTTCTGATGAGCCAAAGCTGTCTGCTCTACCGCTTGAGGTACTTCTTTTGGTAGGTGTGGAATGGCAGTTGCTTGGACGGTGTGCTGTCCGTTCCGTTCTGTGGCGAGAGATCTTTTACTTCCCCAGAGGTCAAAGGAGGGAGGAGCCAGGTGCTGTTTGACTAGAAATGGTTATAATTCATGATTGTCAGTGCAATCCTATCCAACTTACACCACCGGTGTAACCAGTGGGAGAGGGCAGGGCAGGAGGCTTTGGAGGGGAGGGGAGATTTAAATCCCCTTTGGAGGGGATTTGAATCCCCTTTCCGTTCTGGGGCCTCCTGTTCTTGCTGCACCACTGGTTACACCGGTGGTGTAAGTTGGATAGGATTACTCTGTGTGTTGCTGTTCTTCATTTGAAACTTACACACTTCACTGTAAAATGTACTGTAAGAAACAACACTTTTGCTCCTTTCTTACAATGGTCTCACCTTGCTGTTTTCTTTTTTATAGAATTGTCAAGCTTTCAACAGCCTTAGCTGCCTTAGCACCACCGTGGACGACTGCTCTCAGCAAGATCAGTTCTCCCCTGGCCTCGGCAGCACCAAGTCATGGACCACACCTTGCCCCTTGGATGTCATGCCAGGCAGGACACCAGCCTGCACTCCTGTGCCAGAGCCTCACTCAAATGCAGAAGAATGTAAAGCTGGCAAGGAAGAAGACTTCTCCTATGAGGAGCCCGAGTATTGTGCCACGGAAGACAAGAGCAGTAGGAAAGAAGATGAAAACTCCTCGTGGAGGAACAGTGGGACAGGAGGGGATAATGTCTTTCAGTTGGATGGTGAATTAGATATTGAGCAAATAGAAAACAACTGAGCACACGAAATGGATGGTCTGTCTGCATCAAAGTGTTTAGGAATGATAACATCTCATTGATGTTAATGTAGGCAGAGAAGAAGGTCTACATTCTCCTCCTCCTTGGCAGGTGGGAGAAGACAAGAAGCTTTGCCAAAAGTTCATCAGGTATATCTTGTTAAACCTTGAAACTCTTTTAGAACTACTGTAGCCCGTGAAGTTTTGCAAACAGGCTTTAGAGAAAGCATCAAACTGCATCAACACATAAAAAAAACCCAACAAAACCATTCACAGATATATCAAAACTTGAAATTGTGGAGCTTCAGCATAACAGCAATTTTTTTAAAAAAATGAGAGATTGTGTTTGGAACAGGGCTTAAAAAACAAAAAGACAGGAAAGACCAGAAACTCAAATGATGGTTTTTATTCACAAAGTAGGTTAAATGTCATCTCGGGAGGGAAGCTTGCCCATCCTCTGGCTCATGGGAATTGTGATCCGCTTTTGGAAAGAGTGAAATATTAAGATTTGGGTTTTTTTCTAGCTGATTTGATTCCAAACTGCACCTCAGATACCCTTATCAATGGGGAGGAAGGTGGAAGATTATTCATATTATCCAAATTCATTTTCTGTGGGATTAGCTGTCTGATTGCAGATTTGAAAGCTCTCACAACCCCAGACATTGCAGTCCTTTGCTGCAGAGTCAAAATTCCTAGTGTCACAGTAGCCCGATAAGTCTGCAATCTGCATTTTTGATTGTGTAGTCATCAGTAGGATCATGAAAAGAAAGCACAATACATTTGCTTGCCCTGATCCAGCAAGGGAGCTCAGTGGGCAGTGGAAGCTTCCATGTTTGCAGCCAGTGATGATGTAGAGATGCATCTAGATGCACATTTGTATGAGTTCTCATCTGGTTGAATTGACTGGCTATATCTTTTGATGCAGATGGGGTTCCATACCTTCATGTGGGGCCCATTGGTTGTTATGTATAACCATTTGCAGTCAACGGGAGAGCGATCAGAGTCACTGTTTCGGCATCTAAAACACTTGTGGATCCGTAATTTGTGTCTGCCATTTTTAAAAAATGGCAGACATAAACGGCAGTACTGTATCCAAAAGTCTAAACTGGTATTTGCGTTGCATGGAGTACATGCAAGAATAAGAGTACAAGAATTAGTAAATGGTGGAGGTTCTTAACATTAGTAATTGACATCTAAAAGGCATCATAAATAACTTGTATGAGTTTGGAGTGGACAACATATGGTCTCTTAACTGGATTTTATACAGCCTGTCAAACCCACCCACCCACCCATCTTGCACTTAGAATACTACATTAATTGCCAGAAAGGACAGAGGGTAATACTCCATTTTGCATGCATGATATCCCTTTGGGATCATTTTCACCTCCCAGGCACTGGAAAAACCATCCATTCTGCTCTCTTTTTTTGCATCAAACCAGTAAACAATGGTTTACATTTGATCTCCAAATCAGAATTGCAAACCATGATCAAACTATGGTTTGCAATTTTGATTTGGAGGGCAAGTACACACTGTAGTTTGCTGGTTTGGATATAACTGTGTTTCACTTGCTGTGAAAGGCAGGTCATCAGAGCATGCAAGGGGTGGGGAGCTTGCTCATGTAAGCTTGTGTGAGCTTGCTAATGCAACATCAAACCATAGTTTGTTGTTAAAGGTGATGTGAGCCATTGTGGCACTCCAGTTTTAACTTCCATGAACCTCTTCCCAAATTTCAAGCAATTTTGCAAGATTTGTCATCATCATAAACAGATTCACATGTAAATGGTGACAAATATACCACATAAGTAACTATAAGAGTCCCTTGTCTAGCCACTGAAGCAACTTGAAAACAAACCCAGGAAATCCCCATCGCATGAGAGAATGATGACCTCCCATAGTTGTGGTGCCCCTCTGGACAGACATGGAAAAACCTCCCCGATGCCCAGCACGCAGCTTAGCCATACAAGCAATATACAATGCCACTAGGGGTTCTTTCAGCTCTGCGTGGCATGTGGGACCTGGTCCTTGCCCTGACAAGGCTGATAGAAAATGCAGTTTGAGATGCAGGTGTTCCAGTAGTGGCACTCTAAAAAATTCCTTCCACTTGGCTCACTGGTAGTGTTGAACAATAAGCTTGTACCATTTAACACAGACAACTCAGTCAAATAAGCTGTTTACTTATCTACATGGAAGCAGATGTTTTGTTTACCTGCAGAGGAAAAAAAATTACCGAGATGCAATTTAAAAAAAAAAAAACCACCCTATTTTTACTGCACTTTTTTTCTGCAGTGGTATAGATGTTTGTGGCATCAGATACCACAGTAGATTCCATTCAAGCTGTAGCTTTACAAATGTCCAGTCAAACTGCACAGATTTTTGTTTGTTCATTTGTTGATTTCTGCTGTTTCCTCCCTATCTGATGCTCACATAATGTGCAAGCCAAAAATATTATAATAAAATAATAATAAAGTAGGGAGTGAAGACATTGCTTTAATTCTGAATGTCCTGGATTGTGCATTTTGGTGCCATGAACTAATCTGGTAGACATACCTATAGCCTTGATATTCTCTAGAACACCTCTTTGCATGCTCACCTCAGTCCAAGTCTCCTTGGACTCCTGATGATGTCATCACCTACCGCCTCATTTTCTTTTCACCAAAATTTACTTATTAGCAGTGATGGCCTTTACTGGGCGACAGCAGCATTGAGGTCACCAGAAATTATGATAGATGTGGTTTCCCAGGCCTTCTGGAACTAAGGAGTTTGGAAAACTACAATTCTCAATAAAGCTGGTGCCCAGGATGTTTCTGTGAGCATGCTGAGGTGCATCACAGGTGACAAGATTTCCCTGGGCCCCTGAATCTTTGAGAATCAAACGCCCTAGAAAGATAAATTCTCTGGGAGTCTTGGTGCCTACAGTGGTGGTGGTGCTGTCTAATAATGGCTCAGTCATTTTTGTTTCCACTGCTAGGTAAGTTTCAGCAAGAAAGGGAAGAGGCAGACAGTGGTGGTGTGGATAGCAGGTGGAGGGCTCAGCTAATGAAGACCTGAACCTGACCTTTGGAGAGCTTTGGGTTCCACTAACAGGTTGCCTGAAAGTTTTGAACTGAGGAATCTTGTACTTTGAACTCCCTATATCTGAACTTCAACTGCATCTCTATTTTAGGTTGCTAAGGCTACCAACTCAGTCAGGAAAGGGTTTCTTAGCCATGTGGAAGATGTTTGGCAAGTTCAGAAAACTGAAAGGGATTCTGTACTTTCTGGGTTTCTGCCTGCCATGAAGATTAAGCCATTAGCAGCCCAATCCTATTGTCGTCGTTCCCCCCCCCCCCCCCCGCCTATGCAGCGGTGCCAAAATGGCTGGGGGGCAGTTGCGGAGGTCTCCTCTGGGAAAAAGAATAATTGTTCCCTTTCCCGGGGGTAAGCAATCCACGGCGTGGGGGGGGGGTCTACTCGGACCTGCGCTAGCTAAATAGCGGGCAAAGGTCTGCATGAATCCGCGCCACGGGATCAGGTCTGGGAAGGAGGTTAGGATTCGGCAGAGGCTGCTACCTCTGCCTAATCTGTCCCCTTCCTGGACCTGATATACCCGTCTACCACCCCTGTAACCACTCCATTCCACCCTCCTCTGCCCCTGTTCTGCCCTCCCACCACCCCTCCCGCCATCCCTCTCACGTCCCCTGCCAACTTACCTGGATTGGCTGCTGGGTCCGGATCCACTGATGCCGGCAGGAAGGTGCAGGCCTTCCAGCCAGCGTCCCAGCAGCACTCTGCCGGAGCGCCTTTTACAACTGGCGCTGACTGCTTTACGGCAGTCAGCGCCAAAGAAAGAAGCGCGAAGATGACAGGCAGTAAGTATAGGATTGGGCCCTAAGTCCATTCCAAGGAATCAGATTCCCCTCTTGGGAATTTCTCTGGCAGGTAGAAGGTAGAGTGGGAAGTGCTGAGCTGAGTGGCAGAGGAACTGGGTGATACCATGGAATTGGGCTGGGATTGGGTGAGAAAGGCAACGTATGTGACATCTGAGTCCCTCTTTACCATTAGAGACTGACTGCAGCTGATACGTTTTACACCACCCTTTAGCATTGCAGTTGATCTAATCTGTGTTGCCCTTTTCCCATGATGATCTGTTCGTCTGAGCATTTTACCAACAAGATCAAATGGACGGGTTAAGGTTCAGCAGAAAGCTGAAACCTCACTCAGTTTAAGACATGTGCACCAGAAATCTGAGCTCATTGGTTAAGATCTCAGATGTCACCATGGGAAGATGAAAATAGGGCTTGAATGAGCCCAGCTCCTGGCAAGTTAAATGCAGCTTGTGGTTTGGCCTTGAAAAACCAGCCTAAGTGCAGTACAGTCTGTGAGTTATGTAGGTATGGTCTGAACACAGAATGCCAGCAGTGGCATGTCTTACTATTAAAAACAAGTGTTGGTTATGCAACATCTGTGCACCCTCCCTGTATAATCACTTCAGCATAGCACAAGTGACCTACTGGGTGCAAGTATCCCTAGTGGTAGACCCGGTACCCCAGCTGTTTGGGTTCAACCAGAAATCTGTTCAGCTTTGTTAATCATCGATTCCCATATGATGCAGCCATATTGGACCCGGTGGTCTGATGATCTATATTGCTTAATGAAGGCCATCTCCAGCACAGGTTCTATGGCATATAGTGCTGTTCAACCATCTCATATACAGGGTGTTAAAACCTTATTTCTTGCTTTCATAGCCTCTTCTGAATCTTTCTACACAAAGGAAATGCTCATTGTCTGCCTTCTCATAATGACTTTTTCTTTTTTAAAAAATATACCCTCTATATACAATCATCCTCATGCAGCATCGCACCAACTGGATTGCTGAGATAGCTGCAAACACTCTGTTTCTTGTCCATCTGTTGCATGGCCCAGAAGTGACCAAGCTTTCCCAGCTGGGATTGAGCAGTGCCAGAAATGAGAACTCTCCTTTCTGCTCAAATAAATGATCACCCAGGTGGTGCGCAGGGAAGTGACACACAACCTTTTCTCTTTCATAATGTTCTGCAGATGCAGGAACTAGTCCTGAACATAGCCTTTATATGTGGGCTTGCCAGCACAGAATATGTACCGTCCCAGAGCATTATGCTTTTTGAGAAAGCATATCAGTTCTTTGGACAGGCTTGCCCACAGTTTGATTTATGGCATTTCAGTTTGCCTTTCGTGCTATAGAGATGGCATTTTCATATCTTGAACTTTAAACTCATAAGGGCTTTAAGAGAAAAAAAAAAAGGGCTGCTACCTATGACAAGCTTAATACATGCAGACGAGGAACGTGCCCGAGAGGACAACTGCCCAACTCTGCTAGCTGTAGCATTGCATTTACATGGCAGCAAACCCTCTTTGCCTTAGTAAGGATTTGTCAATGAACCCTGGCCTTACAGTGGGCATGTCGGCATAGGCACCATATTCAGTTTGTCTAAGGTTAGGCCAAGGCAGTGTTTTGTTGGATTGTCTTGCTTTTGGTTTTGGTTTTATATGATTTCTGTACTGAAACTGAGTTTTAAGAAGCCTTATTTTTTATTTTTTTATAGAAACAAAGCTTTGTGGATTTATGAATGGTGTGTGTGTTTGCGCGCGCATGAGTGTGTGTGTGTGTGTGTGCTCAAGCAACTTTGGACACACACACACACACAAAAACTATTACAAGTCTGAACTATAAAAATGTGCCTCAAATTCAGGGGACATGCTGTTGATTGTAACATAGAAGGTGTGTTACTCTCCATAATAACATAACAGAAGCTCCTCTGGATCACCGATTGCCAACATTAGCTGAGAAGTCACTGGATCCCGCTAGTAGGGATTTCTGGGCTCCTGCTGGATTTTTCTGATATTACACAGATAACTTTGGATTAATTAACTCAGCAGATTCCTGCCAGGTGGATGCAAGAACCCATTACTGAACTTCTCTGTGTCCAAATACTTTTATTTGCTAAGTAGTAAAGTCAACTCAGCAAAGAGACAGGCAATGGACTGTGGACACTTCATGACAGCAGCAATAAATCTTAACATTCAATTTCCCTTTTTAAACACAGTATTTCCAATGCAACTTTTTTTGGGGGGGGGAGAGTTTTTCTATTAGCGCTGGTGAACATGCTTACAGGGAATTTGCTGTGTAGCTGCAGTTATTGCTCTTTGGAAGAGGTGATCATGAAATATTAAGATACATCTTCATGCAGTGAAGGAAAAAAGAAAGTAGGCAGAACGGACGTATTTCTGGTGTTGACTGTAATTTTTCACAAGATAGCCTGGCCTCTTTGGCCAATAACATTGTGTTTCAAGTGCATTGTTGGAAAGTCCTCATGGAACAGGATAAAAGGATGTTTGTAGGTTTGTAGCAGTGTTTTTTCAGCATTTTATGTTTGTGGATGTTTAAGAATCAAATTAATCAAAAAAAAAAAAAGGATGATGGCCAAAAAGCCTTTGGGAAACCATGAACTCTGATAATGTTTAGTTTGTGTGTGCGTGCGTGTGCGCGTGCACACATGTATGTGTGTGTGTGTGTGTTTCTCTCTGTCCATGGTAATTGCACAGATGCAAACATATTGACATGTATACAAAGTCAGCTCTATAGTTGGTGTTATGTTTGTTCAAAATCTACTCTTTCTGAAGACTGTTCCTTGACCTGAAAATTAAGAAGACTGCTGATTTGTACTCTCTCAAATGACTTTATTGCACTATAGAGCAGCTCAGTCTCAGGAATTTTCTTGTTACTTTGACTATGTAAATAAAGCTTTCTGGTTCTGTAACCTGCTCCCCAGTACTGCTCATTGTTGATGTGCTCCTGTGTTTCCCGGATTGCCGAGCCATAAATGCTTGTTCAAACCATTCTCCTGCTTGCTCAAAGGACAGAATGGGACCCTTTGACATACTCTTACTCACACTAAGGAGGTGGGGTGATACAGCTGCCCCAGAGGGCAGACTGACACAAGGTAGCATCCTATGCTAGTGCTCCTGCTAATGCTCCTCCCCTAAAGTGGCAGTGAAGAGGCTGTGACCCACCAATGCCTCTCTATTTGTCCTCCACACTTCCTTGTTCCTGCCACCACCCTCTCCCCTTTCAAAAGGCAGAGCAGAGGAGAAGCAACCGGGGGGGGGGGAGCAGGGGAAAGGAAGGTAACACTGCAGGAGGATCTGGATTGGGGCAGTGCCTCATAGTTCCGCCTCAAGTACCACTGGGGCATGGGCTGAGCCGACCGCCACTAGGGACATGACAGCAGGTAGTCTTCAAACACACCTGTGCAACTACTTCATATTGCCACCAAACGTAAGGGAATCGCACCATACCACTCTTAGTGCCATTTACTCATTTTCTGCATTGAAGAGACGGGTGTGGTGAGGTGCAACATGGTGCCCGCAGCTCTGTGAGATGCTGTCTCCCTGCTTCTCCTGTATGTTCTGTTGCCTCATCCTTGTGGTCAGAGTGATTACAGCATGGTCACTGCCAGTCAGAGGCTATGTGTGTGCCTCTTTTTTAACATCAGAACAGCAAGCTTACAGAGACCAAGGATCTCAGGTCAACGTAGCCCTTGCCTATAGAATGACTGGCCTGTAGTAGCCAGTCTACTCGCCTATAGTAACCCTTGCCTATAGAATGACTAGCATCCGGTTTTCAACTCCTTTAATCTGGCCCTGCACCTAGGCTGGCGCACCCTTGCCAAACAACATGGGACCTTGAACCAGTCTTAACAGACAGACAAAAGACAGGAATTGGGCCAGGAGGGGTCCTTTAAGCCTCCAAGCAGCCAAGAAGGGACCCAGTTGAGTGCAGCACACAGTGGAGGGAGTTAACAGTTGCCCCCTCCACTGTTTTCACACTAAAATCCCCCCCAAAGCAACTATTTGCCTGTAAAGCAAATAGTTTCTGCAAGTAGTTGCTTTGAAGGCAAATAGTCACTTTGGGAAGATTTTTGGCAGAGGAAATGTTAACCTCCAGTTGCCCATTATGCTCCTGAGCCAAACTGGACCCTCCTGTGACTATGCAGGCTTAAAAGGTCCACTTCGGGTTCATGTCTTGTTTAAGCTCTTCTGTTAAGCAGGTTAAGGGTACGTGTACTTTGGCCTGCCCACCCCACAGCCTCAGATTCTGCATCTGGAGGCTGAGCCTAGGTCAGAATGATATTGATTAGATCAGTCCATCTGCCTTCAGCAATACTCCCAGGAAAATCTAGGACAAGAAAAAACACAAGCTTTTAAAGCCAAAGAGAAGTGGGTTTCAAGGACCCTGCCTGCATATGCTTTGTGGGTTTAGATAGAGGCTGTACTTGGAGGAAATGGGAAAGTTAAATACCATGAATAATGAATACTTTAGAGCACAACTGATCTAAATAAAGATCGTAATCGGCACAAACACAATATCAGGAACCGGATGCTGAAATCCTCCTCAGCGGTAAAAGAGGTTCAAGTCTGTGTGCTCTGGCAGTTAAATTTGCTGCTTATGCTGATGTTCTGTGTCGAGGCTTGGCCACACTCGGCTGGTGCCTTATCCATAACATCTGTGGTATCCCCATTAAACCCCTGTGGGGTCACCAAAGAGACTGTGTTTATAGGTATACAGTATACAATATAGTTACTGTACGTTAGGGTGCGGTGTGTTTAGCATCTATGAGAATGAACGGGATGTGACCATAGACAAACACTTGGATAGGATGTACAAAGACTGCAAAGAAAATATATATAAACAGCAGCTGGTCTCATCATGGAAACACTGGGAAGAGTATTTCACTCTGCTCCCAAATGTCAGACTTAAACCTCTCTCTTCCAAAACAGGGCAATGTGGGGAACCACAATGGACTTTTCGTTATAACTGGGGTGTGAAACACCTAAGTCACTTTTCTCAAATTTGGAGACGGCTGCTTTGACAGATGCCAGAGTTAAACTTTGATGGAAGGATTATTCATACAGGAAGACCAAACAGCAACTGATACTACAATGAGATATTCATGTAGGTGGCAAAGGCATTAATATTCAGTGATTAGATCACAGGGGAAGCAAGAGGTGTTACTTTCCAGTGAAAACGTTACGCTGTTATTTACAGCGAAATGTTAGCACCATCCCAGCAAAAGGCATAAATCTTCCCCATAATGCAATACAGTGTGGACAGTATATAGGGCACATTCAGCCTTTTTAACGAAGTCCTGATTATCAGGTCTACAGCAAACACTGCAACCTCTACAGCCTGAGGTTGTCAAAACACATGTTTAAAACAAGCAGTTTCCAGAGCAGAGGCAAGAGCAGTGATGGATAGGCTTACCATATCCAAAGGGGGACAGGGTGCCTACACCTTTAACCATTATAAAAAGAGGGAATTTGGGCAGGTGTAGCTCATAATGGAAGGGTGCAACAAGCTGCCTGCACCTGCCCAAATTCCCTCTTTTTACAATGTTTAAAGGTGTAGGCACCCTGTCCCCCTTTGGATATGGTAAGCCTAGTGATGGAGGCCAAGACACAGCTGGTTTGTTACGCGCACAGCCTGTTTTGTGCTACAACTTCTGCCACAGAGTTGTATGCCTGCAGGAATAGGACGGATTCATGGGCCTGCTTGATTCCCATCCCCTCATCATGTGCTGCTTTTGTAGTTACTACACACTGGGATCAGTACGGAGCCAGACTGGTTGGAGGGAAGCAACACACATGGGACTCTGCTCCCAAGGTGGTGGCCCAGGCATTGGTTGGGTGCTTGCCTTCTGTGGTTAAGAGGCAGACTTTGCTGCAAAGACTGGATCCTGGCAGGACTACGAAAATACTACTGCCTTCTTTGGCAGAAGCAGCAGACAAACAATTAGGGAAAAAATGTTGGGAAGAATATATCCAATTTCTATCTCCAGGAATGACTTACTAGTA
The DNA here is from genome assembly GCA_026170595.1 of Plestiodon gilberti rubricaudatus. Taxonomy (NCBI): domain Eukaryota; kingdom Metazoa; phylum Chordata; class Lepidosauria; order Squamata; family Scincidae; genus Plestiodon; species Plestiodon gilberti. Next base: position 64,727,915 of record JANXHW010000003.1, on the reverse strand, counting down.
CTTTCACAGAGCTGTTGTGAAGGTGAATTGGGTCATGATCAGAACTGGCAATGAGAGAGCAGTGCAGTTGATGAACAATGGTGCGAATGTACTGGATCCTAACATAGTACTGCTCACTGCCATTGTCACATAACCTGCAGCAGAGTAGGCCTGGGTGGAGAAATAAAACTCAAAAATGTTAATGGAGATTGCTGGTTCCTGCATTATGTAGTAGGATATCTACCTGTTTCCTTCTCTCCCCCACCCAATTCTGAGTCTTCTACAGTTGAGTTTAACCTCTGCCTGATTCCCTCTCCTTAGCTATCTCCAGCCGAGAACAAACAGGCAAAAGACTCCATCGCTGCATAGCCACCTACTCATAAAACCTGACTGCAAAAAAATAAAATAAAAATCCTTTCCTCACAAGTCCAACTTCATTCCACAGAAGAGGAGTGCTCTGAAAAAGACCAGAATATCCTTGGCAAACAGAAAGATGAAAAACACATTTAAGAAGCTTGACACATCGAAAATGTCTGTGTGCAAACAGCTCAAGCAACATAAGAAAATGAGCAGATGTTTGAGTGACCTCTCACCAAGGATAAAGGGTGCTGCCAAAATAAGGACCTGATAATGAGTGGAATAATTAGATCATCATTTTTTCATTAGCAGCTGTTCATGTGGTGCTCTGAGAAATCCTATTTACTGTGTACAATACTGGAAACGGAGCAATTCCACACAGCATCTTCTCCAATTGTACTGTTTTGACCTGGTATGATGCTAAACTCAGGTACTAATAGCATGCCTTACAAACCCCATCCAAACAAGGAGAACTGGAAGAAGCAGTCGTCCGTCCACTAGGGCATCCTAGTCTCAGTTTAATCACAGCTGTCTGCTCACTACAGATTAAACTTGACCCAAGCTGACTTCAAGATAGTCCTGTGGATTTTGTACCACTTATAGTCAATGAAGACATTACAAATACACATCACACTTGCACAGGCAGTTTTTCTCCCTACTTGGCTACTCTCCATTCAGTTCAGTGAATGCACGGACCATTGGCCCTGGAGAAAACCCATTTTAAAAACCTTTTTAAAGTTTTACTTTACTCCCAGCTAATTTTTAGCTGTGGATACTTTCTCTCATCTCTAGGTTAGATATCATATTTGATAGTGTACTGCAGAACGTAGAATCTTTCTAAAACAAGAGCACCAAGTATGCAAATATATTGAGGCAAAAAACCTGGTTGCTTCAAGCTGATACTGCTAGCACAGACCAAATGGTTTGCAACAGCACCTGTTCAGAGATGACAAGAACAAAGGGCAGAGGTGGAGACAGTGGCCCACCTGGGAGGATGGCAGGCACTTTAACAGGCTCACTTTATGGCACTTACAGCCTGTTCCAACGCAAGGGCTAAGCAGCACAAGTCAGACATAAACTCAGCATAAGTCGCTTATGTCGAAGTTATGTCTGAAATGCGACCATTTACGGCGAAGTTAGGTCGAAGTTAGGTCGAAGGACATAAAGTCAAAGTTACGTCGAAGTTATGTCGAAGTTAGGACAAAGGACATAAAGTCAACATAAAAGTGGGCGTTCCAGGGGCGGACCGTGGGCGTAACGGGGGCGGCAACCAATTAACGTTGGATTCCAGACCCTGGCAAGCACAGACACTCCCCCTCCAACACAAATGCTGACACAAATTTTATGTCGACCAAAAGGGTGGACATACATTCGAGGAGACCCATAGGAACCATTTTACCTTACCCACTCCAGTCCTCTCCTGAAAATTTCTAACACCCTACTCCTGAGTTATGTCAGAGTTATGTCGGAGTTGTGTCAGCAAGGTCTGGAAACAGACAGAGTTATGCCAAAGATAGGGAGCCTATCAGCACCCAGCCCCACCCAGCCTCTTTCCCACAAAAGCCCAGCCCCAGACCTCCAGTCTCTCTCTCTCTCTCTCTGAGCACGTGGCATGGGGTTCTGTCCCCCACAGCCACAAAGTGGGACTTTGTCAGTGGAGGGCAAAATTCACAAACACCCCACTTCTCTCTTCTCCTCTCTGCCCCCCCTCAAGGGCAGAGAGGGCTGTTCTGGCTGTGGCCAAACTGTTTACAGCTGTGCCTGGGCAGCTGCCTCCATGCTACCATTTGCTAACCCATGTCTTTCTCCCAGCCTCCCCCCCCCCACAGGCAACAACACCAGCAGGTAAGTGCAGGTAAGAGCAGGGTTTGTGCTGACATGTGGTCTGACTTCTACCTCTTTGCATATAGAAATATATGAGACATGCCTCTTTACCAATGTGCCCGCTCATGTCTGCCTGCATTGCCTTCTCTGAAATGCCTCTTTACCAATGTGTTGCCTGATAACTGCCTGCTTAGCCTGCTATGATATGCCTCTTTACCAATGTGTTGCCTGATAACTGCCTGCTTAGCCTGCTATGATATGCCTCTTTACCAATGTGTTGCCTGATAACTGCCTGCTATGATATATAGGATACATGCCTCTGTACCACTGTTGTGTCTGATTGCTGCCTGTAGTCATGTGAGCAGACACTGCCACAAGTGTGGAACTGTTAGCCTTATGTAGACACCAGCTGTTCCCCCCCCCCTTGTCTTCACAGGGTCTACTGACAGGTCAGTAGTGCTAGGTTTGCCATGGGTGTGACCCCCAAGTTGTGTTGTTGTCTCTCTCTTTGACCCTTTCCCCTTACAGGATCATGCTCTCCTTACACCGAGGTAAGCAGCTCAGACCATGCTATGTGTGTCACACCTTTCAGCTGTGTTTTACTTCTCTCCCTGCAGGCTTTTGCAACCAACACACTGGCTTGTCTTCAATGGCGACTGCTTCCACACACCAGCTGACATGTAACTCCCCCTTGTTTTTTGTCTCCCCAGGAACGTCCACTACCACCTACCTTCCTGGGAGCACCCCTGGGCCTGCAGTCTGGTTGCCCCACTGTCGTCTGCCTCGATACTGCCAGAGGTCAGGGAGCCAGCCCTGCAACCCTCCTCAGCTGCTGCTGCTGCTGCTGCTGCTCCACCTCCCTGGCTGTCCTACTTGCTGCCCCTCCCATTTCTATGGAGCAGGCTGTGGTTCCACAGGGGAAGAGCCTGCATCTCCAGGTCCATGGGGCAGGTGTGCTGCTGCTGCTGCTTTCAGATTGGCTGCTGTGACTACCCCTGGCAGCCTCGCCTGGCCATCTCTGCTAACGTTCCAGAACAATAAAGATGCCCCTTGGGCAGAGCCCCAGTGAAACATGTGCCCAGTGTTTTCACAAGCACTGCCCCACACACAAAGACAGCCCCCAGCACTGAAGCCCCTACATGAGTCCCATCCAGGGACTGCCACGGCCTTCCCTGGGAGAACACAGCAGGGGCGCTGCCAGACCCCCATGGCACAGAGGGGGAGGGGGAGTTGGGGGGGCCTCTCAGGCAGGCAAACAGTGACAGCCAGGGCGTCCGCCCGTAATGAAGGCGCTTCCACCGAAGATCCGCCCGTAATGCCGGCGATTCCGTCGAAGGTCCGCCCGTAATGCAGGCGCTTCCGTCGAAGGTCCGCCCGTAATGCAGCCGCTTCCGCCCAAAGTCCGTCTGCATAAGAGGCGCCTGTTTATGCATCACCTTCATCTGCGGAGCGCCCCCTGTGTCCCTATCGGTCTCTGCAGACCCCTCTCTCGGAATCTGTCTCCCACTAGCCTTGTCTGTCTCTGACCCACCCGTGCCCCCAGCACCCCCTGTCTGCCTGCCTGTGTGTCTGCCTCCCCTCCCACTCCCTGATGATGGAGGCTGGCCACCCCCACCCCGCCGGAGCGTCTGCCGTGAGGCGCCATCGTCGCCCCATCTGGGGGTGTGATGAGCTGCGTGAGCCCTTCCAGCTCGCTGCAGACAAGCCCAAGGCATCTCTCGTTCTTGGCCGGGGCACAGAGCAGAAGGCACGCTGGGATGCCTTCTTTGTGGGCATTGCCCCGGCCCTGGAGGCCCAGGGCTTCAGGCAGCACACGGGCAAGTCATGTCCGAGGCAGTTCCAGACAGCATGAGACCCCCCTTGTGTGTGACGTTCCCACCCCCCTTCTCCCCTTCCCTCCCCCGCTCCCCCCATGACTCCCACGTGCAGCCTCAATGTGGCATGGGGGTGGCATCGCCTTCTGCAGGAGGGCGGGGACGGCCACTCTCCCCTGCAGCAGGTGGCTGATGCACAGGGTGCCCTGTGGCGGCTGGCAAGGGGACCTCGCTCACCTGTCACCTGCCCTGCGCCCACCACATGACTGGCGCAACCCCCATGCCTGCGGCCGGCCCCTTTGCGACCGGGCTGCAGCAGACCCTATGGCAGCTGCCATGGATGGACGCTGACACATGCAGACAGAGGCCTGCACATGCCCGAGCCAGACACGGAGGCTGGAGAGCCTGCCTGCCTGCCTGGGAGGTAAGTGTTGCCTGGATCCTGGGGTGGTGCTGGGCCACAGAAACTGCAGCCTGCCTAACTCAGGCATAACTCTGACATAACTCAGACATAACTTATGTCAAACTTATGCTGAACTTAGGCCACTCTTATGCCAGACTTGCGGAGGAGTTGGGTTGGAATGGGCTGTTAAAAACATAGCATGGCTAAATGAACTGGTATGATAACCTGAAACTTACAGATTCAAGACAGGTGGTAAAGGGCTGCAAAGGAGCATTTGTCTGTAGACACATATACTGTACAGTGTGATTTACACCATGCAATTCTTTGCAAGTAGCACAGGTAAAGAAAAGCACAATCAATGCTATTAGTGGCTTATAAATGGTGTATTTTATTCATTAACAGCTCAATCCTATTCCCCAGTCCATAGAAAGCAGTGCCATCGATGGAGCATATGGTGTGTGTGTGTGTGTGTGTGTGTGTGTGTGTGTGTGTGTGTGTGTGTGTGTGTACATGCACACACACACACACACACACACACACACACACACACACGACAGCCTGGGAAAAATATTAAAAAATATTTTATACTTAACTCTCTGTAGGCTGCCGGGCCGTCAATGGGTCTCTTCAGACCCATGCTAACTCTTTTGCTGGTGTAAATTCAAGGAGAGGGGAGGGCCAGACTGGGAATGTGGGATAGGATCTGACATGCACTGCTGCTGCTGAGATCCACCCTCTCATACCCCCAAACCGCCCCTGCTTCCTCCCCCGAACTGTTTATAGACCCCCCCCTGCTGCCACCTTACTTGCTCTGGTGCAGCCGGGGTGTACCATTGGCGGGCACGTGGAGCCTCCAGCCATGGGCACTGGTGGCTCTGGAGCACCCAATGACGGCACACCTTTTGTGCCGCTGTAACTGGACTTATGGCAGTGGATCATGAGATCTGCTGCTGTAGTCCCAGGATAGGATTGGGCTGTAAGTCATAAGACAGTTCATGAAAAATATAGCCCCATATGTTATTGTAGGTAAGTGCCACTGTTCCTTGATTTGTAGCAGTATTTTGCTTCTCAAACATTGACTGCTATTTCAAATAATGGACTGTGAAAGAAACATCTAGAACAGGGGTGCACAACTTGGCAGTGGGTAGGGGCCAAAATGAATAGACTAAACTTCTTCGGGGCTGCAGATAGGTGTCGCGGGGGGCGTGGCAAGGAACCATGATGTCACTTCCTCAGGAAGTGATGTCACAGGGGGGGGCGTGTCCATGAGCCAGAAAATCTCCGGAAATGCAACATATTAATAAATATGTAATGAGCCACCTGTGGCTCTTTAACATATAAAGTGCAGCTCTCGGAGATATGTTGGCTTCTTAATGCTTCTTAAATATTGTGGCTCTTAAACATCTGAAGTTTATCGTATGTGGCTCTTACATGAAGCAAATTTGGCCACCCCTGGTATATACCGTATATATACCCATCAATCATCATCATCATCAGGGCCTTCCCCTCTGAAACCTCACATGGCACGGAGGTTCCGTGTTGGGAAAAGTATTTCCTAACAAACTCTGTCTTGCACGTTCTGCAGCTCTCAAATGCATAACCGACCAGCAGAGGAAAAACGTGGCCACCCCGAAGTGAGGGTCCAACGGCCTGAAGAGCTGAAGCATCACAGAATCGGCCACCGGTTACCTCGGCGAGCTTAGATGTTCATTCACTCCTCCCAGAGCCTCTGCAGGGCTTTCAGCCAGAGCTCATGCTTAAGAAGAAATCCCGGGATTTCTTCTTTAGCAATTCACAGTCACGTTGATTCCTAAGGAAGTCGCCATCATCATAGCAGCCCAACTTCCCCGGGGATCTACGTAATAACCGCTGTGCCAACACCAACTCCGGCACTTTTGTAATGCAGCTGGAAGCTTCGGAATCGTCCGCTCCTCGGACGATTCCGAAGCTTCCAGCCACGTTACAGAAGCGCCGGAGTTATGGGAAGTGCTTGGCTAGAGAAGCCCAACAAAGAAGTGATGTTGCCGCTCTAGCCAGAAAACCTTTGGGGGCCACCAGAAAACCTTTGGAGGGCCGCATGCGGCCCCCGGGCCGCATGTTGTGCACCCCTGATCTAGAATGAAGGGTTCTACGAAAGATTAGAACATTATTGCATTGTAAAAACCCCTTGGGGTTTAGAAAGCCTGCCCATGTAAACCGCCTTTGAATTAAAGTCGGAGGAGAAATCCGATGACCAAAGAAAAGGCGGTATATAAATACTGGTTTATTATTATTATTATTATTATTATTATTATTATTATTATTATTATTATTATTATTATTATTATGGTTTATTAAAATCCCAAAAGAACTTTTTACCTCAGGATAACCCCGACCACAAAAGCCTTAGTTCCTACATTTGACTAAATGAAGTTGCCAGAGTCATGACTGACTTGTCTTAAGGTGCATTTGCACGATGGATTTGGAAGGAAATGAAGACTGACTGTGCAGCCAATGGGCATCTGCCCCCTACAGGTCACATGTACCAGTAATTTCAGTCCATGCTGGTCCTCTGCTTACGCCTGCCACCCAAATGGCAGGTGGAACAATTGCATGGCCAGCACAGAATGTGTAGTCTACAGGGCACAGCCTCGATGGGGAAAAATAACTTCTGTTTCCCAAGCATCTGCTTTTTCCACTGCTCACACATGTGGTTTTGTGCTAAGGAACGAAACCAACACATCTGGCACTTTACACATTCCTGTAGGAAGAAGGCTCAGTTCAGATCCTTTCTGTAGAATTCGCAGGCTGAAGGAACCGCATGCTTTTCTCTTGAGTAACTCCTTTCATGTTAAGAAGACACTCGCTCAGCGTCCGCAATAGCTGGGAACAGCATCAGACAAGATTCACACCTGATGCTACTTCAGCTTGATTCAATAGCTGAGAGCATGGAGCAGTTGAGAAGCTGAATGTTAGTTGAAAAAAAATTGGAAAATGAAGGAAGGCAGGGGGAGAAAAGGAAAAACTGGTCTGCTGAAGCCCCATATAGCTTATACTATGGGGGTGAGTGGGTGCATGCCAGAAAGTTTAAAAAAACAACAACACCTTCCCTGCACTTTACAAGGATGTTTTAGGAGGAAGGTAGTGGAAAAGACCAACTTTTCCCTTTCCTGTGCTCCAGAACCATGTCCTTCTCTGCTATATAGCAGTAAATAGGTTTGGGGCTGACAGCAGGTCCCTGTGTAGATATGGTATGAAAGGGGGAGGGCTGCTACTGCGGAAATACTCTTTTAGCCTTAAATGCTCTAATGCCAAGATGCTATTAAGCATGGTCCAGAAATGCATGGTTGGGGTCAGTGGAAGGTGCCCAGATTCAATAAGGGACAGGGGGTGCCTATAACTTTAACCATTGGAATTTGGGCAGGTGAAGCTCATCATGGAAGGATGCAACAAGCTACACCTGCCCAAATTCCCTCTTCTTACAATGGTTAAAGGCATAGGCACCCTGTCCCTTATTGAATCTGGGCACCCTAGGTCAGTGAGAGTATGCCGACAAGCCCCAGCCCAAAGCCTTACCCCTGCCCTCGATGTACACAGTGTTTGTCTGCAGCAACAAACACCGTACCTAGAGAAAGAGTCTCCCTATGATCTGGAATACTGGGCATCCAGTGTTCCAGATCAGAGGGAGGATTTCTCCCCAAGTACAGCATTTGTTGTGGCAGACAAACACTGCATATATGGGAGTGGGGCTTCAGGAGCATGTCTGCAAATGGACAGGGTTTGCCAACGCTCCCTAGTTGCCCCTTGACCAAGTGTTCTGGACCATTTTTAATAGCACCTGAAGAGGGCTAAGAACTGGCTGAAATGGCAGAAAGGGCCAATGTTCTTGCAATCTGCTAAGGTTAGGCAAATGATTTTATGCTCCACTTCCTAATCCAAGAAGGCTTTTCAGCAGCAGCAACAGAAGGTATAGCCATTTAACTTTGAAATCATGAACCACAACACCAGCTTTCTCCACTCGGCATCCAGCCACCGCACAATAGTTCTCAAGATGCGAGGCTATTCTTAGAAGAGGACAACAATGTGTCCAGACAGCAGCAGTTCAATCATGCACTTCCTCCAAGACAATGACAAAGAACACAATTATATATGTTTTCTCAGGATGAAGGTGACCAGGCATTTAAAGAATGGCATATGTGCAAAATATAGGGCAGTCTTCTTCCAAATACTGGGCATGGCTCTCACTAATCCTGGTTCCCTCGGGAGGTAATGGTGGTTCCATGCCAATGTCTGAAACCAGCTCCAGACAGCTCCAGAGCAACCCACTCACTTGTTTGAGAACAAGCGCTACTTCTAAGGTGAAAAGAGACAGATGTAATAGAGCTAACAGCCAGGAGGCCTGTGAGTCTAGCTTCACAACTGAGATGACAGATGTGCTTGTTCGTGAATCAAATGCTGGCTCAGTCATCAGACTTGCCCCCTCCACTCCACACACATATCTCAGATGGGCTAAATGCCTTTTTATGATGTTCAAAAGCGCCACATGTACATTTATATGTTCATTTACCACCCCATTTAAAAAGAAACATTTTCTTGAACGTTCAAAACTGCTGTGGGGATTGAAAGTGGAGTGTGTGTTTATGTGTGTGGGGGGGGGTTGACTTCTTGCTGATCCCACAGAGGACCAGTCAATCAGCACTTGCGCAGCAGCTTCTGACCCAGACCTGCACACACTGAGCATGCTCAAGTGTAGAGGAGCAGGCTCAACAGCAGCAACTGAAGCCCTGTGCCCTTTTTGTTGCCCACAGCTGGAATCAGATTTCACTACGCTATAGAAAATGAGGACAAAATAAGTCTAAATTAGGGAACAGAGGGTCAGACACTGTGCAACGTATCAGTTGTCAGGTATCTCTTCATAATGTGGTGTGCAGCTAAAAAGTCGTGGTTCCCGGAAAACTGTGCCTGAGTTTTGCTGGTGTTCCATTGGCTTCTGCTGCAGACTTGCAAAACTGTATTTTTTTTTCTCTCAGAGGAGAAAAAAAGTATGTCTGAACTAAGAATGTCTGAACTAAGAACTAAGAACTTTGTATGTCTGAACCCCTGGAGAAGAAAAGTATGTCTGAACTAAGAACAGCTTCACTGTCTGTTAGGACAATGGTCCCTCCCCCCCCCCTTGGAAAGGAGGGGGCTGCAAATACAAACTGTAAGAATAAAATCTTCCCTCCCCTCTCCGAATTGCCATTAGCAGGTAAGGATCTAAAGACTGGGCCAATTCTATACAGTACTAATATCACAGAGTGACCTGGAGACAGAGTGACCTCCCTTTGTGGGCTTTCTTTCTTCAAGGAAACAGGAAAAAAAAAAAAACATCCAGCAAGGGAAGCTGGTCTCGGGCCAAGTGGTGTGTGGCACAGATGTTTACTCAGTGTGATGCTGTGGTCAGATGAACTCAAAGTAGACAGCAAAGATTCAAAAGATTTTGGGGTTTCATAAGAAGCTCGATGCTGGTTCTTTTTGTTGTTGTTAGGATCAGTGTCTCACTGTAGTTACTTGCAATCAGAGGCATATGAGCAGTGAGTGCTGCCTGGAGCACTCGCTGCGGTGCCGCCCCAAAGGGGCAGCGCCGCTCAGGGGGCGCCGCCGCTCCGGGGGGGGGACCCGGCTTACCAGGGCGCTCCGAGGCCCTCTGCGCATGAACGAGAACGTTCTGCGCATGTGCAAAAAAGGAGAAATAGAGCGGCGACGCAGTCGGCCGTCTTCAGAAAGCCCTGGCCGCCGGTCGTGGTGGACGCTCTGGGGCTTTCTCCGGCTCCAAGGCCGGGGGAGAAGGCCTCAGAGCACCCGCCCGCATCACCGTGGAAAGACTGGAGCGAGCGGAGCAGTGCCGCCCGGCGCCGCCCGGAGCCGCTGCTCCGCTCGCTCCAGTCTTTCCACGCCTCTGCTTGCAATGACAAGTTAGAACAACAAGACTTGTGAGGCACACGCTTGTCCTATTCCTAGTTGCTATCTAAATACTGCATAAAGATGGGGGTGGGGGGAAATCTGAGCATTAACTGAATAGAGGTGGTGGGCTTGGTTATTCTGCCAAAGGCTTCATGTTAAATCAGTTCTCTTTCTGCCTTCAGTCATCTTCTGTAGCTCCATCACTTCTGCAGTTGCTTGAGAATAATATCCACAGCCTCTGCAAGGTTGTTCACGTAACCATCAGCCTTGACTTCGGCATGATGCTCATCACAAGGTCTGTGTAGGAGACAAAAGGAGAGAGTCAGTGGAAGATGTCAAGGACGTCCTCCAGCTCAACCTGTATAAATGAATGGTCAACACCCCAGTTAACCAACATTTGGGGCTTTTCAGTCTGGAAAAAAGGCGCCTGAGGGGGGACATGATTGAGACGTATAAAATTATGCATGGGATGGAGAGAGTGGATAGAGGGAAATTCTTCTCCCTCTTGCACAACACCAGAACCAGGGGGCATGCACTAAAATTGAGTGGAGGGTTAGAATAAACAAGAGAAAACATTTCTTTACCCAGCGTGTAATTCATCTGTGGAACTCCTTGCCACAGGATGTGGTGATGGCATCTGGCCTAGATGCCTTTAAAAGGGGTTTGGATGGATTCATGGAGGAAAAGATTATCACAGGTTACAAGCCATAAGCAACCTCCTGGCTTTAGAAGTAGGTTTTCTCTGTGCCAGGTGCAAGGGAGTGACAACAGGAAACAGGTTATCTTGTTGGCTGTGTACTCCCTGAGGCATCTGGTGGGGCCACTGTGAGATACAGGAAGCTGGACTAGATGGGCCTTTGGCCTGATCCAGCAGGGCTCTTCTTATATTAGGCCTGGTTCACACAATGTGGTTATTTCTGACCATGCAAACATTCTCACATGTCTCTGACACAGGCCGGGATAGACAACTGTAATGTTTGAACAGGATAATCATGGGTATAGCCAGGCAGCAAGTCCTGCAGTTGTGTAAGTGATGGTTCTGGGAAATGCTGCTAATCAATCAAATCTGTGATCACTCAGCTGACATGTCCATGTGAACATGCACTTGATGACTGTTTGGACTCCTTGTATGGGCAATGCATTGTATGAACCAGCCGCTTGTTATCTCAGGTCAGTGTAGCTCAGTGGTGGCCAACCTTTTTATGACATGTGCCACTTTTAGTTTTTTTGTATCTTGGGCGTGCCACAAAAATAAATAAATAAAGTAAATAAATAAATAATAAATAGTCGTGTTTTTATTTTATTAAATAACCATGTTTAAATAAAAACAGAATCACCTTCAGTTACTTAAGGTTTATTATTATATCCTTCTTAGAGCATGTCTGTCTGTCTGTCTCTCCTCATGTGCTTCTGTAGTTTGCCCACACACACACACACACACACTCACTCTCTCTCTCTCTCTCTCTCCTCATGTGCTTCTGTAGTTTGCCCACTCTCTCTCTCTCTCTCTCTCTCTCTCCTCATGTGCTTCTGTAGTTTGCCCACACACACACACACTCACTCTCTCTCTCTCTCTCTCTCTCTCCTCATGTGCTTCTGTAGTTTGCCCACTCTCTCTCTCTCTCTCTCTCTCCTCATGTGCTTCTGTAGTTTGCCCACACACACATACACACTCTCTCTCTCTCTCTCCTCATGTGCTTCTGTAGTTTGCCCACACACACACACACACTCTCTCTCTCTCTCTCTCTCTCTCTCTCTCTCTCTCCCCCCTTAAAATTAAAAGTAAATTGCAAAGCACAACAAAAAGCCTGGATCAAACTCACACAACAAGCCTGATTCCTGTGCAAGCAATTCCCCCCCCCCCATGGAAACACTTAACACATGTTCATCATGCATTTTGAAAGAATAAAAGCGAGGCAAGCTCAGCTGCCCCTGGCTGGCCGCTGGAGGATCCCCCTCCTCACACACACACTTTTAGACTGCAATTTATTGAACCAAACCAACACCCAGGAGGACACAGGAAGCAAATAAAGCAGGCAGCAGCAGGACAGGAGAAGGCAAGCAGGCAAGCCCTACCCCCGTTCACCCCCCTACCCCCGTTCGCCCCCCCTGACTGTCTCTGACCTTTTTTTGTTGCTTTTGCTGCCTGCTGCGGACGACGAGAAAATGTTGTGGGCTGCTTCTGGGCTGGGCTGGGCTGGGCTGGGCTGCTCTGCTGGCTGCTGCTGGGGGCCTCGGCAGCTCTGGGCGCTGCCCTGGATATGAAGGAAGAGGACGTGCGAGGCCCTGCTCTGAGCGAGCAGGCCTCGGCGTCCTTGGAAAGCGGCAGCAGCGGAGGTTCCGCTCCAGTGAGCGGCGATGAGACTCCTTTGATCCCTCGTGGAGGGATCGAGGGAGCTCCGAGGGACTCCAACGCGGCAACAAGAGGAGAAGGACTGAAGAGCGGTTCGTTCCGCTCCAACGGGCAGCGGAGATACCTCTTTGATCCCATGCGGAGGGATTGAAGAGGCAACGAAGGACTGAGACTGTGTGTGTGCTGCTACAGAGTCCCGTCTGCTGCTGCTAAATAGGCGCGAACAGATCCTTCGCGCCTATTTAGCCTCCCAGGACCAACACGCGTGCGCGCTCATTCGGCTCTTGGCTGAACGCCAGGAGTCACAGCTGATTGGCGGCAATCAAAGTGCCGCCTGCAGGCTCCTGGCGTTCAGCCAGGAGCGCGCGAGCCAGCAGAATGGGAAAGATCGGCAGGGAAAGGCAGGGAGAAACACGAAAGAGCGGGCACGGAGGATTTCTGGCCCGCGAAGAGCTTATCTAGGCGTGCCACCCGACGGACCTTGCCGTGCCACTCTGTGGCACGCGTGCCGCGGGTTGGCCACCTATGGTGTAGCTGCTTGTGCAGCTTGATGCAAATATAAATCCAAGCACATGAATATGTGAAGAGTTTGGATGTCTGTGGCGTTCCTGGAGGGGATGCGGCACCGTAAGCGGTGCAAGGCACTGCACCACGCCATGCAGACCGGTGTAATGCAGCCCCTCCCATTCCATGCTGCAATTATTATCTGGCGTTGCCTTCGCCACCGGAATGGCTCCGGGGCAAGTGGGAGGGGCTACGTTACACTGGTTGGCAAGGCACGGTACAGCGCCTTGCGCCACCTATGGTGCCTGACCCCCTCCAGGAACACCACTGTGTGTGACTCCATTTCAGTAATGAATTTACACCATATTTAATGAGCACAGAAAAGAGGACATAATTTTCATCTAGCAGAACTGCCATCTGAGATTTGCGTTTGATCACATTTGTCTAATCTAGGCCTATAACAAGAACTAAACTTAAAAAGAGACCTGCTGGATCAGGCCAAAGGCCCACCTAGTTTGGCTTTCTGTTTCTCACAGCAGCCAACCAAATGCCTGGGAAGTCTGTAAGCAGGAGAGAAAGGCATACTTCTCCACCACTGCTCCCTTGCAAGTGGTATTTGGAGGCATTCAGCTGGTAAACCTGAAGGTAGCATGACTAGTAACCGCTAACAAACTTGTCCGCTTACAACTTACACAGCTTAACTCAGCAGTCAGTCCCACTTCTCCAATGAGGCTTATTTAGAGCAAGTGCCTTTAGGATTGTAGCCCTAGTTGCTTCCAGTTAAACTGGTATGAAGTTAATTGAAACATCTGGAACCCGAGGGCTAAAGTTCTTCCTTCTGGTCCTTTGTTCTTTGCCACTGTACAACCCCTTATCTCTTTCTCCAAAGAAAATCAGACGTATGTATTGGCTAGCTGCTAGCACATTTCAGGATAGTGAAGATCAAGGGTTTGGGGACACCTAGAACACCACCAGCGGGTGGCGCAGTGGGTTAAACCACTGAACCATGAGCTGTCGATCGAAAGGTCGGCAGTTCGAATCTGCGACGGGGTGAGCTCTCGTTGCTTGGCCAGCTCCTGCCAACCTAGCAGTTCCAAAGCATGTTAATGCGAGTAGATAAATAGGTACCGCTTGCGGGAAGGTAAACAGCGCTCTGTGTTCTAGCCGCATGCTACACGCTGCGGCAAGGAGAGTCACGCCGGCCACATGACCACGGAGGCGTCTTTGGATAACGCTGGCTCTTCGGCTTTGAAATGGGGATGAGCACCACATCCTAGAGTCAGACACGACTGGACTTAATTGTCAGGGGTCACCTTTACCTTTTTAGAACACAGGCACCAGAAGTGGGGATAAAATTCCTAGGAGATAGGTTAAGTTCCTTAGGGATCCCAGGGACAGACATCAGAACACAGTAGCGCAGTTCCTGCCACCCACTGTTTCCTCTTTTCAACAGTATAAAAGACAAGACTATATTTAGTGACGGGGATTCCCCAACCTGTGATGATACGTTTCTCAAGGGATGTATGCTGGCATGGTTGCCACTTGCAGGATTCAGCAGATACTTGTCAGAAACACATCACATGTTTCAGCTCCTGTAGAGAGGCTCCCAATGGCATCTTCCTTTCTGTCAAAATGTCCCAAGTCCTCTTACTTTCTCAAGTGAACTAAATTCCTTACAAAAGGAATATTCCTTCTCGGTAGTCCATACACTTAAAAAAGCTGACCCAGAGGTGATGATCCATTTGACATGGATACTATATGACATTCAAATGACATATGATACTATATGACATTCACCCCGATCTTGCACTGCTCCACAGTTCCAATGCACCCCCAGAACTACACTGGCCACAATGATTTCCCAGGTTGCTCTGGGATGAGCAGATCAAGTTGTCCTATCCACTGTAGGGAACGCTAAAACACATATGTGTAGGAGCTGTGTGTGTGTGTGCATCAGACACGCATAGGGTTTCCGATTGGGTGGATGAGGGTTAGACACAGGTGCGACTAACAATCTTGCAGCAACAACCTCAAGAGGCTGCAGCAAATTGTCATCTCCTAATACTTTTTAACCTTGAGCTCAGAAATTTGTATTATTGTTGATACATAGGTCCATCTGGTAATCTGTTGTTTGTTTTGCAGTTTCCTTTGCAGAGCTAAAAAATAAAGTCCAGCATTCAAAGGAATGTGTTTTCTTTCCTTTTTGCATAACAGGGTTGAGTGAGCTGCTTATATCTTACAAGCAAATGACAAGAATAACAGTTCCCATACTGATGGTATTTTATTTTATTTTTCATTCAGAGGGAAGAAAATAATGATTACCATACAGAAACCTTTATTTTAGTGCACAGTGGGAGATAAAAGACTTGACTGTTTTATATCAAAAAGATTTCATGTTTCATTGATAAAATTCCAAAATCATCTTTATTTACTAAATCATTGTTTAATACTACATATAATAAGCTACACTCCTTGAGACCTTTCAATACAGCAACGTGACTGAGCAGCACGTTTGAATGGAAGAAAACGTCACCCTCCAACTGGATACTGAGCTGTTTATGACAGCAGGCCATTGTCATTCATGCTTTAATGACTCTACATTGGACTCCTGTAATGCTGGGTCATGGCCCAGTTCTGGGCCCCCTTGCACGCATAAGCTCCCCCTCCCCATTCCATTTGCCTCTCCCTCCTACCTGGCTTGCCCTTCCCCTCCTCATTGTTCCTCCCCACTCTGCTCACCCTTCCCTGCCCCATATCATTCCCCCATTTTGCCCACCTTGTTTGTCTCTTTCCACCTGACGTGGCTCATCATCCACTCCCCCCCCCCCTCCAACCTCAGCTTGATTTGCTTACTTGGAGTCTGACTGGCCAGTAGGAGTTTTGCTTTCAGCTAGCCAGCAGGAGGGTGGGTGAGGGCAGGTCCTCTCCCTCCCTCCCTGCCCTGGGAAGGAAGACGACGTGCCCAGGGCACTCCCTAGCAGCGCACAGGGCCCCAGAGCCCCAGTGGCTGCTGCAGTATTCATGGAAGCCAAACATCCGCTTTTAAAATCTAGACGGAAGTCATGCAGTCATCTTAACTCTATGCGCACAGCTTTCAGCATACACTCAACTACACCCATCCTTTGATCTATCTCTATGTAGGGCTTTCTTTGAAGGTCGTTGGGAAGCTTCAGCTAGTGCAGAACAATGCAGCCTGCCTCTTAGTGTCCGTGTGGGCTGATATTCTCATGTGTCACCAATCTGGAAGCACATGCATTGGCTGCCAATTTGTTTCCGGGCCCAAATCAAAAGTGCTGGCTCTTCAGGCACATTTCCTACTACATGAGCCTCCCTGGCACCACACATCTTCTGATGGGGTTCTGCTCTGAAGTCCATCTCATGTGGAGGCCAGAGATTTGGATAGCCCTCTCCCTGCTGTCTTTTCGAGGGTGTCTAAAAATGTTTAGTTTTTTCCAAGAGGCTTTTAGAGACTGCTTGTACACAGATTGGCTTCTGTTTTTATCTGCTGCATTGTTTTTTTTAAAGGTTTGCTGTGTTTTTGTTTTATTACGGTATGTCTAGAGGGGTGTGTGTGTGTGTGTGTGTGTGTTAGTTGTTGGCTTTAAATGGCAAGCAGCTTGGAGATCTTTGATGAAATCTTGATGTTTTAAAACAAATACATAGGATAACTGACTACAGATTTTTAAATGAAAGCAAAGACAAAATGACACAACCCAAAATTCTCCATTCATACCAATGACCCATGACTCAGATCATGCTGTGAATGACTGTAATGGGAAATGTGTTGTCTTGGTCCAAGTGCTACAACAAAAAGTGTGTTACTCACTTTTTCTGCCGCAGCACTCATTCGAGCAAGTATGGAAGCTTTAGGAAATTCAAATTACTTTTTATGGCATATCAAGTGAGCTTCCAAATGCATTTCTAACAGGACACTCTGCACTATGTAAAGCTCCCTTCATATGGATCACTGTTGCCCCACGGTATTTGTTAAGGATCATCCCCTCCCCTTCACTTTTAGCTGAGCTTGGAATATTTGCACTCTCTGTCCTATCTAACTGACGGAAAGGTCATGCTTTTCATTTTTCTTCATTTCTCCTCAGTCAGGAGGACCAGTAAGTTACGTAACTCCACTTGCCAGCACCACATTCTTCCCAAGGCAGCATAATTTAAATTGCAGAAAGGTGTGTCTCTATCTTTTGGAAAACAGCCAAAACCCTTCAAACAAGCATGTCTGTGTACCTGCAATCTTGGTGAGGGCGATTCAGTTCTTCATTCTTGGAGATAAGTTGCTGCACACCCAATTTGCTAACAGTGTCACCACAAGTGAACCCTAAGGCCAGTTTGGTCACTATGTTTTGACTCTTAAACTACATGTCAATCTCACTTTTCAATAGTTAGGATAGTTCCTTAAGAAATATATGGATGCTGGTGGGCAGAATATGTATTTCAGGAATGAAAAGGGGGCTTCAGGTCTTGCCGATAAATGAAGATACATGAAGTGTATCTTCCCAGTGGGACAAGAACCCACTTTAAGGCCTGCTTGGCTCACCCATTTGAAAATGCCCCAACAACGAGGGTGGGGACACTGACAGGCTTCCTTTGGCACATCTTTCATGTGTGGGTTACAAGCAGCCAGAAACAGAACAGACAGCTACTCCGACGCTATGAGCAGGGTGGGGGTCTGGACGGCAGTGTCTTAGCACCCTGCATCCCATACAGTTCATTACCCAGACTGTTGTTGCCTAAGCAGTCTCCTTGCTGCAGATTTTAAGGAATCCATAAAGCTGGAGTTCATTTAAATCCCCACATCTAGTGTCGTGTCTCTTGGTCCCTTGTTTGTGCACAATCACTAGTTCAGGAGTAAAACTGTAGCTCCAGTTCTTAATGAGATGTGAATATATTATTATTATTATTATTATTATTATTATTAACAGTATTTATATACCGCTTTTCAACAAAAAGTTCACAAAGCGGTTTACAGACAAAAATCAAATGATTAAATGGCTCCCTGTCCCAAAAGGGCTCACAATCTAAAAAAGATGCAGAAGAAGAAAAGACACTGTGCTGGGGTGAAAAATATAGGACATTTATCTTCTCTGAAAGGAGGTATGTGTGCTGCGGATATGCATAAGGCCACACTTTAGATGTTAACGATATGCATGAATAAAGGATTTACGATTTACTTGCGCATCCTGCATTCATGCATACCATTAATGCCTGGAAGCTGCTCTGGGCATTCAGAAGTGACTGATATGGATCTTAAGACTTTTAGCCTGGCAGAGCACCTCTGCCCACAAGGGCTTATCCAGTCATTGTCACTCCTTGATCCTTTTATTCTAATTTTTGCAAAGGATAATAAAGTCTTTGTTTTTCATGCATTAACAAAATAAATACTAAAACAGCTGATAACTAAAATGCAGAGATGTCAGCAGGAAGGATGCAATTTAGAAGTTGGAATTAATTAATTCCATTTTGGAGTCAAGGCTTGACTCCAAAATAGAGTCAAATTTGGACTCATCCAAATTTGTAAGTACTGTATGTGCATACTGCCCAATATTTTAGTGGCTTGCAGGTGTGCCCACAACCCTCAGTACAGTACTATGCTATTGAAGAAAGGATGGATACCTTAACATACAACGGATGATCTTTGTTCACTTCTTTGCTTGTTGTGATCATGAAGCCTCAAGGTATTTGCACTAAAGGCTAATAAAAATATCAATACTGCAGTGATAAAGGCTATATAAACAGAAGTCTGTTTATGTAAGAAGGACCTAGACCTGGATGTTTCCATATGTGTGCAAACTAGCATTTCTTACGATCCTGACGCAGCCAAACTATACTTCCAGGATTATTTCATTAACTTGCCTACCATATACATCATCATGTCCCGTAGACCTGTTTTATGACAGCCAGACCAAGTGGCTGACAAACAGGCTTAACTGCAATGCTTCTTCCAGCATAAAGCCTTAGAAAAGCAAAAACTAAAAAATTATTTCCTTCATAAATGAAATAATAAACGGAGTAAATGTCAGGAAATC
This sequence comes from Plestiodon gilberti rubricaudatus, assembly GCA_026170595.1. NCBI lineage: Eukaryota > Metazoa > Chordata > Lepidosauria > Squamata > Scincidae > Plestiodon > Plestiodon gilberti. The sequence continues at coordinate 64,708,721 of JANXHW010000003.1, read as the reverse complement.
CCAGTCTAGAGTTCTCTTTTCCTGTTACTACATTTTTCCAGTGCTAGTCAGAATGCTCATATATCTAAACGAGAGAAGAGCTTGTCAAAGACAATAGGCCTTAAATTAGAGAGCCATGTAGCCGAGTCCCTCACCATACCCCCCAGGATACTTGACAGAGGTGGGAAGCACCTTGCCAGGAATATGGGCCACTGTACATGTGAACAGAGAATCCTGGGGACCTTGGCAGAGAGCCTCTTCAAGAACACTGACATACACAACCAGTTTCCTATTCCTTTGTTGTGCCTTTCAGTTGACAGATGCCATTTAACAACATGGCTAAGTCATTAAGAACCTGGTTCTGTCACGTTCCAGACAAACATGAAGAAGTTAATAATGCCGAGATAAAGATCACTGGGGGAAGGCTGCTTGCTCCAGTTCCTTCCATATAAAATATAAGTGTAGCATGAGTTTTACAAGGCTACTCTGTTGTTTGGGAGTGCAGCCAGTTTCCTGCAGCAACTGAGAGCCTCAGTTATTCCAAAGCTATCCCATGTATTCAAGAGTCAATACACATGACTTAAGAGGGTCAGAGCAAGGTAAACAACAAGCTATCTGGTTTCTATTCTCCTGTCACATGTTAGTATCTTTATTACTAAGGCTACATCCCTATGCAAGTCTCATTGGATTCGGTGGGGTTTACTTCTGCGTAAACATGCTTAGGATGGGATTGCACATCAGTTGTCTTACCCCCATTCATATTTCTATTCCTCTTTCTAAAATTTTCCTCTCTGTGCGCAATCAAAGACCAGTCTTCTCTGATTTCAGAAATAAGATACAATAGAAAGTAAAGACAAATGCTGGAAGAAAAAATCACACAAATTCTGGACTTTTGCTTTATTTGTGAAAATATATCTTTGTTGATTTCTTATATAACGACAGTGTTGGCAGCCATGCATGTTGCCTCGGGCCAGACTTACCAGACCCAGGGGGTGGCCTGTCCAGAGGGCACAGGGCCAGGTGTGGGCCAGGAGAGGCCAGAAAGTTCTTAGCGGGGCAGGGCACAGGCTGTCAGCCCATTGAGTGCAGCGCGCCTGCATGCACTGGAGTGGCTGAGGAGGAGCAGCAAGGCTTGGCAAGTGTCTACAGGAGCCTTCCCACCTCTGAAGAGAGGAGGCTTAGTACCCAGAAGGTGACCAGTCTGGGTGGGTGGAACCGGGAAGGGGGAGGCAGCAGCCAAGGCCAGGGGAACATAAGGAGAGGGCCAGAGATGAGAAAGGGATAGAGACAAGCTGGAAGGGAGGCTCCAGAACCCTGTGAGGCTGGAGAAGGCCTGGTAGCGGCAACAACGGTGGCGGCGGTGGCAGCGGCAGCGGCAAAAGAAGTAGGAGTAGGGTGCTGTAAACTCCCTCCCTGCCTCTGCTCTGAGGCCCATGGAAGGAAGAAAAGGATAGCCCCAAGGAGACAAGCCAGGTAGCTGTGGCCCTGAAGCAAGGCCCTACATACGCTGCTGACCCCATATGGGTGGGGATCCAGGTGATGGACAGGAGCCCAAGAAGCCCCCCCCCCCCCAGCGCCCTGACTTGCATTTGAGCATACAAGCAGAGAGGCCCAGCTGAAGCTCAACTGGTGCCTGAAGTGGTGCCCAAATTCTGTGACTCCTCCCCCTTTTTTCGCATGCACACCCTGCCCTGCCCAACTGTGAACTAGAATGGGAAGCCTGTGTATGGCTTCCATATCCCCACGTCACATGCTGAAAAGGGAAGACAACAGCCATGCATACTACTACAGCATACCAGGTTGCTGACGTGCTAACCATGGTACATTTTTTCAGGGATCAGAATGTCATGGGAAATTATTCTAGCTGAAGATATGATCATTCTTGTTCTCCTAGGCTTCATTTCCAGCTTTGCTACTCCTAATTACTGCTTGATTTCAAAAGAAGTCATTTGCTTTTCTGTAATCCAGTCCACCACCATGTTAAGCTAACACAGCCTTCCTAGAAATATGGTAACAATAACAAACTCCTTTAAGTTGATGTTTTCAATTATCTGACTTCAAAGCATTTTAATTAAATAAGTCCCCAAGCACAGTAAATACATATTAGCTCTAAAGAAAGGATAAGTCAGCTGCCTAAACCCGTAAAATAAATTCAGTGTGTATCATAGCAGAAATAAACATTGGTTAATTATTTTTTTAAAAGCAAATTTGACATCCATTAAGAAATAGATGTTATTAACATTTACTAAAGCAACATGAAACAAGTTGGGATCTGACAAAGAGATAAGAACATGTAGGAAGAAAGGAACGTGGTGAGAATCATGTCCAAGGATTGATCCACATAACCTGTTTCCCAGGATATTTTAAGCTGCAAATCTAACATGTGCCCAGAAGCCTGGCAACTATATCCAAAACATGGTAACTCAGGGTGAATTCCCAACCACACAAAACTGTTTTGCAAGCATGACCTTGTCATGACCTTAACCCCCATCAATGGTCATCTCCTTCATGTGTGCCTAGGAGGTTATGGAATCTATTGCTGCCACTGGCCACCAGCCCCATCTCTTGAGAAGCTAGAAGTGCTGTAGGTTGAGCACCTGCTTTGTATGCAGAAGGTCCCAGGTTCAAACCTAGTTTACAGGTCAAAACTAGCAGCAGCATTAAAGTCATAACCGGCACTGACACGCATTGTAAAGAACTGACACGCATTGTAAAGCACACCGAAGCGTCCTGTGAGGTAGGCCACTGCGTTCAGTATGCTGCTGCCCTGAGCATAATTCTCATTCAGACACCTGACCAGGCAAGTGACCAGACTCTTAAGCGAAAGGTTCCGGCGACTGCACATCGAGTGCTGTTAGCGCCACAGTGTCAGTCACTGGAGACATTGTGAGCCACGTTGTTCTTTGAGAGATTTTTCTGCGAGATTTCATTAGCAGGAGTCCTGACCCTTCTCCACTGACATGCCCATGTTATATATTGCTTATGACAGACCGGACCTGGCAGCATCCAAATTGCAGAGAAAAGCTGTTTTGTCTGCTCATCACTGTCGACAGCAGACACTCTTGCCAGCTGCTTAGCCCACTATTCTGAAAGTGCACTTCAGACAGGAATATCAGAAAGTCTGCTGGACTGGAATGAGATGTGAAAGCTATAATACCATCTAATGGGCTTCGTCCAACCTTTTGGATGATTCTTGACACTTGCCGCTTCATCTTGAACGACGCACTCAGTGCATTTAGGAGGACTTTTTTTTTCTTGTCAACTCTTCTCTGGTGATTGACTCTGCTGGGTTTTTAAAAAAAACAACCTCTGTATGCTAGACTAAAACTGCTGTGGCACCTGAGATAGTGAGGCAGACATGTTCACAATAAATACATGATAAATAAAAAAAATAACGGCCTTGGAAACATATGATGGAAACGTAGAGTTGGGTGTGAAGCAATGGTCTAGGGGTGCTGGTGGAAATAAAACGGTTTCCACCATGCTGAGTTGACGAGGAATACTGCGAAGACTCGCATGTCATATATGGCTGCCCTGAGCATTGCTGTTCTTTGTGTGGAGCACAGCTGTTTTCAATAAAACTCTGTCTCCGATCTCTCCCCCTCTAACGACAAATGTTCAGACTCTTCCCCCCCTGCCACTTTGCTGAGAAAAATCAAGGAAGGAGCTTGTCGTTGTGTTAAAATCTGAGGTTCCTTACTATCCCACTGCCTGTACAGCTTAATTACCAATGAGCCTGGTTATTTTTTTGTCCATGCAAACATGTTCACCGCAGTTACAAACAGTTCATGATCACCAAGGAGGATGTTTTTCAGGAGGTAGACACAGAAGTATGTACTTTAAAGATTCCAAGCATAAGTACAAACAAGCATCCACCTTAAATACACCTACAGAATTAACAGGCAACAGATGGTGTACTTTACTTATTAACTCATGAAATTAAAGAAGATTAACTTCTAGGTCTTGCCCATGCTGCCCAGGAGCCTGTGGAACCTAGGTCATACTGTGGATTCTGACAACCTTCAAAAACTCAAAGTAGGGTGTGTGCATGTGCGCATTGAAACATGAGTTTCCCTTCCTCAGTAGGAAGACTCTTCAGGTTTACGTTGTCTGTGAGGGAACCCAGCACTCAATCCTGGATAAGTGCAGTCTCCCCCCCCCCCAGCACATTTATTGCTCGGCATTTGCTTTATGTATAGTGGCTGTGTGACTGTCATTGGCATCAACGAGACACCAACCATCCATCCAGTCATCTACACACACACACACACACACACACACACACACACACACACACACACACACACCTCCAAGGCTGTGCAATTTGAGAGATGTTTAAGGTGTTTCGATTTTTTCCCAGCATAAGCGGATCTTTGCATGCTGCGGCGGATCTGTATGAGAGTTCATGTCAGCTGTGTCAGGTAAACATTATGAACAAAGACGAATTTATCCTGCCACATCTCTAGCACTGCCCACCTCCAGAAAACTTTTTAAGAGTCAAACTACAAGTTACATTAGTGTATTAATGTTACATCCATTTTTTTTAACCCTCTACCCACCCTAAAGGTCCTAACAAAAACTGTTTTTCCTAACTGCTATTTGCACCAGAAGGGAAGCTGCCATTGGTGCCAATGAAGTGAACGGAGCAGCATTTTTCGGGGGGGGGGGGGTTAGAAAAACTCTGCACATGTCTCTTCATGCATGGGATGTGGACATGCCCCTCGATTGCAAAAGCAGGGTGGAGTATAGCCTGCAGGAATGTAGCTGATATACAGCTACCTTGCTAGAGCTAAGCAGGACTGGGTCTAGTCAATGCCTGCATGGGTGACCAACTGGAACCCCAGGTACTTGGACTTGAATCCCACCATGGAAGAAAGGTGAGATACAAATAGAGTAAAATTAATAGCATAAACAAGTCAGCCTTGTTTCTCATACAAGTCCTTGTTAAAACCTTTTAGAAATGGAAAGTTAAAAATGTGAAATGTAAAAATTCACTGCACAATCCTGCACAAGTAAAGACCGGTTGAGCGAGTGCTCCGCTGGTCTAGGGTGTTGTGAAAGTGCCATAAAGCACTTTCACGGCACCTGCAGAGTATGCAACGCAGGCCGGCACCGCTCACTCTCCTGCCGGCCGACACCCATGCCACCGGACACAGGTAAGCGCTGTGCCAGGTGGCGGGAGGGCATGGGGAGGGCAGGCCAGGGTGTAGGGGGAGGGGGTAATTGGCCGGCCAGGCATGCTGCGGCGGATCTTTGCATGCTGCGGCGGATCTTAGGCAGGATTGGGCTGTCAGGCTGATTCTTCCAGTCTAGCTGGGGGATCACATAACTCTGGTACGCTGACTATGCAGCCATGTGGACACAGAAATCTTCTCCTGCAAATTAGCAGAAATGACAGCTCAATGAAGCCTTAAAATATATATATATATCCTTGAGTGATTCTCTGTCTGACCTCTCCCACTTCCCTTTTTTGCCTTTTTTAATTACAGGGCTGAATCCCTGCATAACCACCCTGTGCCCAGCAGTTACCGGTACTTCAAGAGACCTGGCCTTTACACATGCATAATGTTGCAGTAACATTTCACTACTGATGCATGTTTCACTTCTGATGAGAAGGAGGAAACATGATGTCATTGCCCACTAGACAGGAAAGCAGTTCATGGAAAAGGAGGTCAAAACAAAGAACACTTTAAAAGGCACAGAAGACAGAACAAGACATCCAGCTGCCCATCAAATTAATTGGGGTTGGATGTCTAAACCACGTTTACTGGAATTGTAATCCACTTCAGTCCAAATGCCCTGGCATGCAACATTCAGTACTGTATCTGTCCAGGTGAACTAACAAAAGGAACAGTAAATCAAAAATCCCACATAGGTGGCAGAATGAAACTTTCACTTGCAAAAGAATTTCCGACACCTAAATTCGCAAGTGAATTGATCAAAAATCAGATTTCCCTTGGGCCTGAATGTACTACTATCCTCACAGATGATTTGGTAGACTGACAGCGCAATCCTGTGTAACCTTGCACCGGTGTAATAGTAGATGCACCGGTGTAAGTGCACTTATGCCAATGTAATTGCACTTACAGTGGTGCATCTGCTGTTACAGCGGTGCAAGGTTACACAGGATTGCGCTGTGACTGAGTTAAAACCAACATCCTGCACAAAGCAGTCAGGGTTCTACGCTGTGCCTCTGTTCTAAAGACTGAAGCAGCAGCTGTGGGTTGCATTGCAGGCTGGATACTTGGGATGCCTCTGGTGAAAAGTGAGAGTACTCGCCTGGACAAAGCCTGGGAAGGGAACTGACATTTCTGCTATGGGTGGGTGTGGTTGCATGCGGGTGCGCATGTGCATGCATGCATACACATACAACATGAATTCTGGGTGAAGGGAAAAAAAACATAACATGTCATTCACAGTTTACTGAAATAGGAAACACAGTACTGTATACAAAAGGCCTTTGGGGAAATTATGGATTATGTAGGCAAGCTTCTCATTCCACAACAGAAGGTCTCAATTTTGATTTTCTCTATATATTTATATCTTAAAGAAACATCCAAATGAAGAGAACAGCATTGACATTGACTGGCTCAAATCCAGCTTAGTTTGCTCAAGGGAACACTCATACTCTAGTATGGAGAGCTCAAAGAATTAGATCAGGGAAAATTCACTGACCCCATTTTGCTAGAAACATTATAAATTAGGATGCTGTTTATATAAATGAATACCTCAAGTGGCCTTGGCCAGGAGTGGTGTTGTCCAGGGGTTGTCTAGGCAGGGCCCTGATCAAGGGCCCATGCTTATCAGAGGGCCCTCTAGGCCTGGGTGGGCCCTGAAAGCCCAGTGGCAGTGGTTGCACCCCGTGCCCACCAGGAGGCTTTCCAGGGCTGCACTGCAATGCAGGGCTTTGCTTCTGGGTCCCCAACCAACAGATACCAGCTTTGCAGTGCAATCCTACTGAAAGGAAGCGGGGGGGGGGGGACTGAATTCATGTTGTTCCGGCACTGGCTGCTGCAAAAGCACCGTAAAGTGCTTTGTGGGGAGCCGGCGCGCTGGCAGGAAGACCAGAGACTTTCGTGCAAGCCAATAGAGCGACGGAGTCCCACTGGAGCAGATAAGCCCAGTGCAGGGGGAGGAACAGGGTGACGGGAGGGCAGGGAGGGGGTTGAACAGGGCGGGGGGAGGTCAGAATAGGTAGGAGATGGGGTGAGCAAATTGGGCCTGGGAGGAGGGCAGGTTTGGCGGCAGTGCATGCCAAATCTCGATCCCCTTCCCGGGCCTGATCCACCTGCACAGATCAATGCGGACCTGCACCAGCGATATCGCTGGCGCAGGTCTGAGTTGCTCCACTGCGGCGGCTGGGGCTTACCCAAGGGCACAAAGACAAATGTCCCCTTACCCTGAGGAGACCTCCAGCAGCCGAAAATCCCCTGCAGGATACAGCATAGCCACTGCATCACTGTTCAGGGATTTACCTAGGACTGAGCTGTTAGTCTTGGAAGCACTAACAAGGCAAAATGTTTGCTTCAAAAACTTAATCTTAAAAGTTACAAATGCTGTCTCTTTCCAATGGTACAGCTTCTCAGGGTGAGTCAATGCACTGAACATGTATGGTTATCTTTCCTCAGTTCGCCACGTGCCCCTTAAGCATTGTGATCTCTAGACAGTATAGTGTCCCTCCTGAGAAGATGCATTATGACCAGGCTTACCAGATCGTCGCCGGGACGGGAGCGGTCTACCCTTAAGGGGGCGTGGCGTGGGGGGCCCCCACGCCCCGCCCCCTTAAGGATAGACCGCTCCCGTCCTGGCGACGATCTGGTAAGCCTGATTATGACGACAGGCCTAGACTAGGCCTGTTGTCATAAAGCATCTTCTCTGGAGGGACACTGTACTGTCTAGTAAAACTTCACTATGGAATTGAGGCTCCACACAGGTGTGAATAATAAGACCAGTCACACCATGAACTGGCCCATAGGATTGGCCTATAATCTATTGCTTCAGACAATAGATTATGGGCCAGTTCTCAGGGGCAGCACAGCAGACCACCTAGCACCCCTTCCCCACAGACGGCCTGCAAAAGAAGGAAAGCAAAAAGGCACAGAGAACAAAACAGAACCCATATAATAGCCCCTATTTCCTAAATTATCTGTGGTATGCTAGGACAAAATGCTTCAGACCACTGAGCGCGAAGAAGCAACCACTGAGGGAAGCCAAAACAGATAAACTATGCAAAAGGAATTTTGAAGTGGAAAAAAACTTCAAAAGTATGGGAAGTGATATTTCACGCCCACACTGATTTTAATCTATGCAGGCAAATTCACAATAAATCAAAATAACTGGGGGGGGGGGATTACATGCATAGTTTGACAGTGTCATTTCTAGTGTATACGGGAAGAGTTGCTAGTTTGCCCAAGATGATTCTGTTCTTCCAGCTTTTTCTCATGTGTCAGGTTGCTGGGGAGCAAAGAAGGCCAACCTGAGGCTGCTGCTATGCCCCACCCCTTACTGCTGGGCTCTGGTACCCCTCCCCCCGCACTGTATCAAAGGCTGGCGGGCTTGTGACATCATCAAGTCTCGCCCCAGAAATCTCGGGTTTTGGGATGCATCTGACCTGGCAACCCTATGTAATAGGCACTTACCCTGAAGTCTACCTGTTTGCCAGGCTGCCTGATAAAAGTGTTATGGTTGCTAGGCAGCCCACTATGGCAGCCCAGTCCAGGACTAAAGCCTGTTTGTCTATGACAGGAGGGTAAGATATGCTGAGCAACTAACTCCCAGGCAACCTGAGTTGACTGCTCAGAACTCACTCCAAGACTAACAGGCCCAGCAATCTCAGTCATGGCCACCTCTGCGAGCAGCTAAAGACATAGCCTGTGAGCCTGGCATGTTGAGTATGTACAGTCTCTGTGTTAGTTTAGGGGAAAGAGGATAAGAACATAAACATAAGAAGCGCCCTGCTGGATCAGGCCAAAGGCCCATCTAGTCCAGCTTCCTGTATCACACAGTGGCCCCACCAGATGCCTCAGGGAGCACACAGCCAACAAGATAACCTGTTTCCTGCTGCCACTCCCCTGCACCTGGCACAGAGAAAACCTACTTCTGAAACCAGGAGGTTGCTTATGGCTTGTAACCTGTGATGGTCTTTTCCTCCATGAATCCGTTCAAACCCCTTTTAAAGGCATCTAGGCCAGGTGTCATCACCACATCCTGTGGCAAGGAGTTCCACAGATGAATTACACGCTGGGTAAAGAAATATTTTCTTTTGTCCGTTCTAACTCTCCCTCCAATCAATTTTAGTGCATGTCCCCTGGTTCTGGTGTTATGCGAGAGGGAGAACAATTTCCCTCTATCCACTCTCTCCATCCCATGCATAATTTTATATGTCTCAATCCTGTCCCCCCTCAGGCACCTTTTTCTAGACAGAAAAGCCCCAGACGCTGTAGCTTTTCCTCATAAGGGAGGTGCTCCAGCCCACGAATTATTCTGGTCGCTCTTTTCTGCACCTTTTCCAATTCAACTATATCCTTCTTGAGGTGTAGTGACCAGAACTGGACACAATACTCCAGATGTGGCCTTACCATCGATTTGTACAATGATTTTTTAATGATCCCGAGCATGGAATTGGCCTTCTTCACAGCCGCCGCACACTGGGTCGACACTTTCATCAACCTGTCCACTAGCATCCCAAGATCTCTCTCTTGATCCGTCACAGAAAACTCAGAACCCATTAGCGTATATGTGAAATTTTGGTTTCTTGCCCCAATGTGCATCACTTTGCACTTACTTACATGTCTTAAGAAAGATACAAAATGGCATCCTGATGCACTTAAAGTGGAATGTCCACATTAAAAAAAAAGTCACTTAACGGCTCTATGACTAGGAAAGAGCAAATAAGGAGAGAAAGACAGACTGCCTTTTCTAGGATGAGCCTCAATGAAAGGAAAAAAAAATCTGTTCATAGGTTGATAATGCTCTGAATTTGCATCTAAGGAACTCAAGTGTTTAACAGAGTAGGACAGATGCTCTCAGCTATGGCTAAATTCTACACAGCTGAAGAGATTGCCGACCATCAGGGTGCTGCCTAAGCTTTTGGTTCTCTGCTTCACTTCATCCCCAAATGCCAAACGGATTAAAACTAGGGCTGTGCTGTTGATCATAAACAGCGAAGTATTGTTTACAGGGGCTAAACCAGAATTGGCAAATTGTTCAGGTTTGCATGAAAAGCATATCCAGTGCTGAAGGGCATCTGTTAATGTGCATATTTGATTGTTAATAACATAGCTTGAATGACCCTTTTGGTGAATGCCAAACAAGTTGGTGGAGGTTCCATACTGTTTAAAAGGTGTTTTTTTGGGGGGGGAACTTGCAGCTCACTAATGTAAAAAGCAAGTGTTCATCTTTCTCTGTGCCCACCCCTGTGCTCAAACTTGTTCTTGCTAAACATTTAAATACCTTGATCAGAAGGAGTCTAAGAAGAACTTTTCCAACTACTTTATTTTCCTAGTCTGCTCAGGGATTCCATGTAATAGCTGGGATTAGACACTCAACCATTCCTGGCTCTCAGTTCTGCATTCAGAATACTGAAAGGCTTCTGGGAAGAAATTAAGTGCCTGCCTTCACCAGTCTGGCTTGCTGCTTTAGTCATGGTGATTAGTAACACACATGCTGGAACTGCAATCTGCACAGCGCGCATGACATGTTGCAAACGAAACTAAACCAAAATACAGAGCGACTTATAATGAGATTAGAGAGATGAGAAACTTCAAGCATGTTGGGGATAATTAAAATGATAATTACAACGCCATAACATAATATTTAACGAGTTCATATCTATCACGTAAAGCCATGGTAAAAGCAATCAGACGATAAGGGAAAATGGTAATGGCTGACGAGAAGAGAACTTTCTTAACTTTTATAAGGAATTATAACCTTTCCACTGCCGTTATCAACAACCTGGTTCGCTCCCTGTTCTGTCCAGTAAGGCTGCCTGTTCTACACACTTCCAGAAACATAGGTTCCTCCTGAACATTACTACCATTTTCTTTTGTGTCCTGATGTCCTGCCTATCCCTATTGAAAGAAAGCCATAGCAGCCTTATGAGAGCTGTGATAACCTTGCCGCCTTGGGTCCCTTCGGGGAGAAAGGCGGGGTAAAAATAATGTAAATAAATAACAGCACAAATACTCCCAGCATGAGGATTCTTCATAGGAACATAGAACTCTGCCTTATACCAAGCCACCATCTACTGGTTCACCTTTCTGAGACAGCGCAATCCTAACCAACTTTCAAGCGCCGGTATAGTTGTGGAAACAGGGCGCGCATTGTATTTTGCAGTGCAGGGGCAGTCATGGAGGCCTCTTCAAGGTGAGTGAACATTTGTCCCCTTACTTCGGGGATGCACCAGTGCTGGAAAGTTGGTTAGGATTGCGTGTTCTCTACTGAGTGGCAGCAGTTCCACGGTTTCAGACAGGGGTCTTTCCCAGCCCTACCTGTAGATGCCAGAGTTTGAACTTGGGACGTACTGCTGGCAAAATGTGTGCTTTCCCACTGAGCTAGAAACCAAGCTGATCCATTGGACTGGTATGTCAAAGATGGCTGGGTGTGATGTGCTGTCATAAAAGACCCATAGGATTGGGCTGCAGTGGCGTCGCTACACCCCCACGGGGGGCCGTCTCGCCGCCTCCACATGTTGCGGGCGTGTGACGTCACGTCCCGCCTCCAAACACCCCCGCCGCCATTTTCACTTGTTTTCGGAGCCGTTCAGAGCCAACGGCGGGCGGGAAGGCCCGAAACGCGGCCGTTCCGGCCATGCTGAGCCAGCGAAACAGCAACAAAACGTAAGTTGGCGCCCTCCTGAGCCCGCGATTCCACCCCTTCAGGGGTCCTCAGGGATCTGCACCTGGGGCCCTGGGCACCAATCCCCCCCTTTACGACGCCTCTGGTGCTAGATCTTTTTCACACATGCTGTTGGCAAGCCAGACTTCCCACATCCTGTACTTGTGCCTCTGATTATTTGTTCCTACGTGTAGGATGTTACATTTGTCTCTGCTGAACTTCACAGCAGATCCTGTAAAAAAAAACCCTTCAAAATGTTTTTTGAAAAAGTGTACAAGGCGTTAGGATCTAGTCCCTGTTTGCTCTCATATGCTTTACAGTGCTCCAGATGTGGAGGCTGTGCGGCATGAAAATATCTGAACATGCAACAACAACCACGAAAGAGGAAAGGAAGAGGAAACTATAAGGTATGGACTCAATACAACTACATTAACTACAGGGTATATTGAAACACCTTGCCACCATGTGCTGTTCTATGGAACATGTTTGATTTATTTTATTTATTATTTTTTCACATTTTTATACCGCCCTTCCTCCAAGGAGCTCAGAGTGGTGTACATATTTCCTCCCCTCCTTTTTGTCCTCACAACAACCCTGTGAGGTAGGTGCGGCTGAGAGATAGTGACTGGCCTAAGGTCACCCAGGAAGCTTCATGGCTGAGTGGGGATTTGAACCTGGATCTTCCAGGTCTAAGTCCGACTCCCAAACCACTACACCATCCTGGTGCATTCAGAGCACAGAATTTTCATAACAAAACATAAGGACATCTACAAGCCCTATAGTCCTAGAGGTGACAGAAGGATGAAAACTGAAAGATCCTTTGATGCAAAGGAACTTCACTGAAGACAACAGGCAGCTATCTTTAAGGAATAATTTAGGGATGACATTGGCCAGACCAATGCAGCAATACAATGGATTAAAGAATATTGTACATTCCATGCATATATTCTGTAAACCATTCTAGTTCTAAAAAATTCCACATGACTTTCATACTCTCCATGAGTGCATTTTACAAAGAACCTTTCATTCCCATGTCAGGCAACTTTGAAGCAATTCACTGCTCTGATTTCTTACAAATTACAGACTTGAGCTGGCCAGCCCCATTTTTATGCAATCAACCCTAAAAGCTCTGTAGAGGACATAATCATGGGCAGCTCCTAAGGAGGCCCATGTCAAACCTAGTGCACTTAGCTTTGTGTGACGAAAAATGCTGATCTCTGGGGCCCGCTCTGCTGTAAAACCTAACAAAATATTGTTTCAGTTTCCAAAAATACAGACTTTGAAACCACACACACAACGCAAACGTTTTAAAGCCACACATGGTTTGTAGCAGCAAAAGAAGCTGCACACTTGGGCTTCTGCAATGGCTCGGCTTACAGAAACCATTTTCAACGTGCAACATTTCTTTGAGCAAAACTACATGTTGCACACAGTTGCATTGACTCGCCCTCCAATATTTGTTTTGGTGAAAAGCAGCTGCTGAAGACCGGGTAGCATCAGGGATCAGCTAACTAGGGCACTGGCTAAAGGCCCATGTCCATCTGAAGGTCCACTCAGCAGGGCTGACCACTGGACCCTCTGTACTGCTGCCAGTGGTAGCACCCAGTGCACCCTTAGGGAGTAGAAGGGGATGTCATGGGAGGACCCAGAGAAGGGCTTTGCCTCAGGGCCTCCAACAGCTTGGCACTGGTTGGAGGCTACAATCTTGAGCATAAGGTCGCCAACTCTGACTGAAGCTATTCCTAGAGGTGTTTCCCCCCCCCCCCACATGCTGTAATGTTGGAAATTCCTGGAGGCCCTGTTAAAATCTCCAGAACTGGTGTCATTAGTCACCTGGCGATTGATGCTGACTTCTGGAGACTCTAGTCTAGGCAATCCTGGAGGACTGGCGACCCTACTTGAGCAGAGGATTTGCAGTAGAGTGACTACTTAGCAATTTTTCAGCTTAACATTTCTCCTCCCCTAAGCTGCTTTACTCCCCTCAAGGGGAAGAACATGGATATTTCCCCCCATGGTGTGTGGGTGGAAACAAGCAACAGGAGAGCAAATTTGAGCAGAAAAATGGCCATTGGGGAAAGGGTTAAAGCACCTCCTTCCCCACCTGCCCCTTCCTGCATTCTGGACTGAAGATTCCGGTTGCTGCTTTTCATTTTAAAAAAATACATTGGGTGAAAGTTTCATGCATATCCTTATTAACTTTCCCAAGCCATATTTCGCACTACCCTAAGGCTAGATCCTAGGCACACTTTCCTGGGAGTAAGCTCAATTGAATACAATGACACTTAAAGGTAAAGGTGCATAAGATTTCACCATAATTTCTTATGGCTTTGAGCTGATGAAAATCTTCACACGACGTCGGATTATTCTGGGGGTTCCAAAACTAATTATGAATGGAGGACCTTTACTGTGAGGGTACCAATTCAAAGCTGAACTGGCCACAGATGTATGTTTTACCTGAAGGGGAGACTTGCTCTGTCATCGGATCAGATGGATCCACATCCAAGCCTTTGCTGACAAATGATCTAGGTATAATATCATGGTTACAACAAATAGGGGAAGGGTATGTGCAACCCCCCCCACACACACACACACATACGATAGCACATTTCCCTTCAAGGTCAGGTGTGGAGACAGTTCCGTTCTTAATGAGCTGCCTCTTGCATCTGATTTGATTTTACACCCACTGACTCCGGTCACAGCCAATAAGAAGTCTAGAGCCTCAGGAGCAGTTTTAAAATGAAGTGGAGTGTCTTTTTCCCATCATTATAAACCTGTAAAATTCTATTTGTCATACATTTGCCTGTCAGGATGACATTTTGGCGTGGAAAATCTACCTGGCGATGGGTAGAACTTGCCAAAAATCCAGAAACTCCTAATGAAGAATGGCTGAGCTTACAGCAGTTTAAAAAAGTTTGCTTTAAGCTACAGTCTTCGCACTGTTTCCAACCATTTTTCTGGTGAGCCAAAACACATCTTAAATTTGTCCTGCTGGCAGTTTAGATTGTGTCAAAAATTCAAGGACGTGTGGGTCTTTCTCTGGGGTTTGTGAAAAACCATTATGTATTTCTAAAGCTGTGAGGTTTCAAAGTTCCTATATTAATCAGCCATTTAACCCTCAGCAAGCATCGTGACTCATGTCTGTTCGGCAGATTGGTGTTTCCCTGAGGGAGCTACTTCCCAAAAGAAACATGGCTGGCATTGGAGGAAGTAGGCTGCAGCAGCTGAAGACAACAGGCTGGGGAAGGGGAGGTGATGCACACGTGTTATGTGTGTATTTCTGATGGCTTGCTGTGTCTGTTCACATGTCAAGCGCTACTGTGTGTCCTTGTGTGTGCTTGCATTTGACATAGCCTGTGTGTGCTTATGTATGAAGTACTTATGTGTATGGATGCATTTTCATGCTACGTCCTAAAGTATGTGTTTGCTTGCGACATTATACTGGGTGTGTTTCTATTTGTATGCGCGATGTGCTATATGTGTTCACACGTGTTTGTGAGTGGTAGTGCTGCCTGTGCTTGTGCGATGTGCTGCTGCATGTACTTCTGTTAGCCTGGGAACGTTTGCATGGGTCTGAGTGTGTGTAACATGCTCCACTGTGCTTGCATAAGATATGCTTCTGCATGTGTTTGTATAGGAAGTGCTGTTATGTGCTTACATATGGATTATGCTGCACATGTTTGCAGCAGGGCACTGATACTGGCAGGCTACTTCCTTCAGTAAGCAGTGCACTTAAAGTAGCATATGAACAGGTTCTTCTCATCTGCCCCTGGTTATCAACCATACATTTGTCCCGCATGATTACCTAGCCTTCGCAACTGTGACACTTGCCTAGGTTCATTTTTTACTATGCCCTATATTTACTTTTATACAGCTAAATCTTTGAAATAATCTCATTCCCTTCACCTCCAATTTCACTTAATAGCCAGGCAAACACCCTTGAAAAACACAGTTAACATGAATCTGCTCTCATACCCTACCTCTCTGTCCTACTTTCCACACACTCAATAGCTTAATTTTCACTGCGGTGATAAACCTGTGCCTGGGCTGTACCACTTCAGACTGCAGGTCGGAGCTCACATGATCGAACATGCCTCCATACAAAACAAACAAACAAAAACCCTGCATGTAGAAAACTAGCTGTCAGGGAGAAGCCTAGGCTAGTATTCTATGTGCATTGAATGTTCTAATGGAGGAAGATACAGTCATTCCAACTGCAGTCTGAAGGGGTACAGAGTCCTAAGTGAGATGTAGGCTATAGCAGCCAACACTTCTGTCTTTGCACTGCCACCCTCCCCTCTTCCTCTTCTACAGAACGTACCTTGGAAAACGGACTGAAACTGTATAGGGTAACAGTGTTGTGATGACCAAGTGGTTTTCCAGTTGTGATTTTGACTCATCCAGTCAATATGAAAGTGTTACAGAGTGTTCTCTTCTACTATACCCAGGGTTCAGAGGGTTTATGGAATAAGCCACCTTTGATAACAGCGTACACAATACCAGTTGATGTCACAAGAGCCCAGAACATTTGTCAGCAATAGATCTTTCTAGCGGATGAAAAAAAGCTTCTGAAATTTGGGTGGGTATGAAGCTCTGGAATGTTTTCCAGAGGAAGCGAGAAACTCAGCGCACAAGGCCAACGAAAACCCTTCCTGCCTGGAGTGCCAAAAGATCCAGTGCCAACCTTGTACTGGTAGATGGAAATTGCAGGTGTGATAACTATGCAACACTGTTTGCCAGGGCAAGATCTCTGCCTTTGTCACAGCTGTCACAAAGGTCAACGAGTTTGGAAAGGTCATGAATAAGGTCAACTAGCAAACAAGCTGTGAGTCACTGGGTAAAATTCATCAACGTATTTGGAAGAGCAGCATCATAAACGTGCAGAAGAACCAGCTTGATAAGACTTTGCAACAGGGAGGGGCTGCACCTCAGTGGCAGAGCAGCTGCTTGTCCTGCAGAACATCCCAGGTTCAATGCCTGGTATCTCCAGGTATGGCTGGGAAAAACTCTGGAGAGCCACTGCCAGTCAGTGTAGGCAATACTCGCCTAGGTGGACCAGTGTCTGACTCAACATAAGGCAGCTTCCTCTGTTCACAATGTACCGGTTACAGCTGCTTTGAAAGATTCTGTGTGAACCAGAACTCAGATGACGAGGCATCTTTTTGAAACACAAGTCAGAATTGTTGCCCTCGAGGAAGACATTTTGTCAGGGGTAGCTCAAGCTCTTTGGGTGCCTCATGCCACCTCTGCTCACCTGTCCACTGCTAATGCACCCACCCACCAGGTGTAAAGAGCTGCATCTCCTACTTCAAGGGCTTTAAAAGGCGGAGGGGGATGGAGCAGAGAGGAGTGGTGGTCTGGAGCATCTTCTCCCCCTCCTCTGCTGCAAACCTTTCTCCTTTTCAGGTGGCAGTGGCCAGGTGGTGCAGGCAGATGGGAGCTCTCATGCTGGAGACAATGGGGATGTGGACTGGCAGGGGCACCCACCGTCCCAAATAATCTACCATCTGAGATTATTATTATTATTATTATTATTATTATTAACAGTATTTATATACCACTTTTCAACAAAAAGTTCATAAAGCGGTTTATAGACAAAATCAAATGATTAAATGGCTCCCTGTTCCAAAAGGGCTCACAATCTAAAAACACCACCAGCAAACAGCCACCAGAAAAGAGACTGTGCTGGGGTGAAAGGGGGCAGTTACTCTCCCCCTGCTAAATATAAGAGGAGCACCAATTGAAAAGTGCCTCTTGAAATACTACCCAATTCACCTCATTATGATTCAATGAACTGCACTGTACAATGTTCTTCTTTATAAACAATTATCTGACTGACACTAGTTTTTAAATCAACAACTTACGTCTTTTTTCACTTTGATGATTCCAGAACCAGCCAGCTATTTCACAACCACAGCTCAGGGCTTCTCCAGCAGATTAACAGCCCAATCCTATCCTCCTCCCCCAACCCCGCTGGTGCAGCCACACCAAAAACAGGCATGCTGTATCTAGCGGTGGGGGGGAGATCAGGAGGCTTCATCAGGGAAAGGGGATTTAAGCCAATAGCAGCAACAGACAGAACATGGCATCTCTACTTGTCCAAGTCCACTGTGTGAAATGAGAAGAGAACAGCCAGAGGCATCAAGAACGGTAGGGCAAGGAGACATTTGCAATAGTGCAGAGGTCTAAGGATGAGAAGTGTCCAGGGTGGTTGAAGGAGGTCCGGAGGGAATTCAGAAATGTGCTTTTCATGATTTGTCACTATTAGGTACTGTGCACAATTCAGCTGAAACCTGTTAAGTCAACAGAGATGGCGCTCATAGCTCAAATGGTTACACCAGGACTTAACTCCAGAACCGAGTGTCTCATACATTCCCCCTTCCTTTACCTAGTGGCTCAGGAAAGGATATTTTCTAGGAACTGTTTATTGAACCAGGAGCCAGGAATAATAAAGATGCTACGCTGCACTGTCAACCCTTCACAGAAATGGGCTTTTCTAGAAAGTAGAGCAAATCAAGATATCTGTGACCCACTTGATCAGCACAGGATACTATTTTAGCTGTTGCAGAGCGATCAATACTTTGCATGATAGCCACTAAAGCCGATCCATTGGATTGGGCTACCAGATGGTCAGCGTTCAAAGTGATGTACACTGGCTACAGGACAAAGATTAACCAACAAAACCAATTACCCCTCTAATGCCCTGGTACCTGATTATGTATATACTAATCTTAGAGGAAATATTACTCATAAGGAATATGAACAAATGGGAGAGAATCAGGCATTACACAATAATTGCAGATTTCTCATTCTTCAAAACAAAAATGTAATTGCATTCGTTTCAGTTTCTTTCATTCCCTAGAGGGCAGGATTGGGCAGGCGTACTCACTGGTTTACAGTGTTGTAAAATGGTTTTTGGTGGCATGCATAATGTGCTGCCCATGGCCATTTTGAGTGCGCAGACACAAATGGTGACAGTATGGGAGCCCACCCCCCATCGGACCAGCACAGGTGTGATGGCAGCAAAGGCAGAATGGGTTGGGGAGGAATGGGGGTTCTCCCAGGCAGGGTGAAGGGCAGGGAGGGAGGAAGACCAGGGGCGATATCGGCAGCACTTGTGTGTGCCAATATCCTAACCCCCACCTGTCTTCCTTACCGTTGCCATTACACGACTAAACAGCAGGTGTAGATCCGAGGAGACCCATGGTGGCAGTGGGGGCTTTCCCTGAGGTAAGCGAACAAAAGTTCACTTACCCCTAGGAGACCTTTCTAACTGCCCCCCCCATCTTGCGGATACAGTGGCACAGCTGCATCAGCGGGGGGGGGATTTGAGTAGGACTGGACAGTAATGTCTTAAATTACTGTACTTAAATTACTTAATAAGCTGTTCAAAAAACCCAGAAATATGTGGGGGAGGGTTTGACTGGGGGTGGTTAAACCCACCATAGTTTATGGGACAAGATGGGCTATGAATCTAAATAAACACTGTGACAGCAAGATCACATTAATCTGCCTTTTAAAACACACTTGCTCTTCACATCAACTGGACGTGGATGCATTTTAGGTCAACCAAAGTAGGGTTGCAATCCTAATATTTTTAACATTCTTCACATAGAGCAAGACATTCCACATCCTTCATCATTATTATTGCTCTTCTGTGCTATTTCCAACCCCTTCTGACCTAACCTTAACTGCTCCTTTATTCCTGCCTGACTCTTTGACTTCTTCTCAGATAGAGAAGAAGTCGGGCAACCTGTGGTGGTTCAATGCAGCCTTGCATCCCACTGAAACGGGGAGGGGAAACAATTGTCTGGGAAATAACGTTTAATACATTCCCCCAAAACAGTGGCGGAAGCACTGCCACCAGGGAGTGAGATTTTGCAGCCAACTGCAAGGTGAGCTAGGATGCTCTTCCTCACTCTACGTACCATCTAGGGAATGTCCCTCAAAGTCTGGGTCTTCTCAGCATGGAAGCCTGCTACTGTAGGAGCGATCTGGAAATCTGACCAGGCTAATCCCAACTTCTAAGCACTCACACTTACCCTGAGTAGCGATAGCCCTGAGAAGCCATGAGGGATCCCATCATCTTCAATATCACCTCCTGGTCTCAGAGCGATGGCCTGCAAAAGCATGATAGACGCTGTGCAGAGGAAGTCTGCCATGATGCCTGCTGCCTGGACATTATTTTAGCAAGAACAGCAGCTATAACATTTGCTCACACTATCCCCAGGCACCAGGGATTCACCCACAAAATGCACATATCTGTTTGCTGAAGGACTTAGCCTGGGCCCAATAGAGCACGGGGGAGAAGTCAGCAGATCCTGCCTTGCTGCTGAGTATAAATGCAGTCATTTGGAAGCAGACAGTTCCTAATGCAATTGTAACTCTTTCAAGATTCAACTCAGCCACCCTGATGCCCACAGATGAGCAATCAGGGACCCACGGCTCTGCTTCAGTGTCTATGCATGGCCAGGACATCACTTTTCATTTATTAAGACTGAACGTTGTTGCGCTCTGTCCAAAAGCTATAAGACAGAGGTTCTCAACCTGTGGTCCAGGTACCCCTAGGGGTACGCGGACCTCTTGCTGGGGGTATGCCAAGCCCTGCCCCTTATCTGCCCCATCAGCAGCTAATTAAGTGTTAATTAACATGGATTTTAAATTGTAATTATTTTTGGAGCCCTTCTGTCTCTCTGATTTTGGTTTTGGGCTTATTTTTGTACTTCGGAAAATGTACTTTGGTGGGGTGGGGGAGGGAGGAGCTGGTTTTGGGAAGTGTGACTTGGAGAAAAAAAGAGATCCTTGCATGTCTGTCTGTCTGTCTGTCTGTCTGTCTGTCTGTCTGTCTCTCATACACACACACACAGAAAGAGAGAAAGAGAGAGTTAAATAAGACACTTTTTCACATTTAAAATTGTTTTATTTAACAATTAATTACCTAATAATTAATTGAGTAATCCAATTAATTAGCAGTTAGTTAGCAGGGAGTACTACAGAAAATTGGACCGTGATAGGGGGTACACGGGCCTCCAAAGGTTGAGAACCCCTGCTATAAGACCCTTCTGAAATTCTCCACTGCCTGCTTTAGAGATCTTGAACAATATGCTATCCATTGCAAATGTTCATATGTCATGTTGCTACTCTCTCTCTTCTAGGTCATTACTGAATACTTATGAAAGAGCAGATCCAAGTGCAGATCCTTGGAGAAGCCCCCTATATACTTCTTCCAACTGTACAAACTGTCCATTTATGCCTACCATCTGGTGTCTAATCTTTAAACCAGCTATTAATCCACTACAGGGCATTCCCTTTAATGCCAGGCCTATTTCTTATTTTTAGAGGATCTTTGGTGGGGACACTTGCCAAAGACAGTATCAGAGCTCTGTCACCATTGCCCACATGTTTGTGCCCTCCTTGAAAAACTCTATCAGATTTGTAACACATACTTTCCATTGACGAAATCTATGCGGACTCTGCCTTAATACTGTATATGATGTTTATCGTTATCGTTCACTAGTATGTTTTCTAGTATGGTTCCAGCGGATTGGTCCAACACTGAATAACTATAGAAAATTAACAGGAAACAGTGTAACTCAAACTGAACTTTATCAATATTTGCTATCTGTTTCTTATGATAATTTTTTTAATGGGGGGTCTTGTAGCAGGGGTTCTCAACCTTTGGAGGCCCGGATACCCCCTATCACGGTCCAATTTTCTGAAGTACCCCCTGCTAACTAACTGCTAATTAATTGGATTAATCAATTAATTATTAGGTAATTAATTGTTAAATAAAAAAGTACTAAAACAATTTGTTAGAAAATTAACAGGAAACAGTGTAACTCAAACTGAACTTTATCAATATTTGCTATCTGTTTCTTATGACAATTTTTTTTTGCAAGCCACCGTGAGTAGAAAGCACCTTTTTTTTTTAAAAGAGAAGTGATTAGTAACTAAACTAGCAAAAAACAACAACCATGCAACAAGCAGAAATTCAACAAGTAAAGATTGTTTGAGCTTGGACATGACAATAAAAGCTCTATCTGTTGGGTTTCTGCTTCCAGTCCACTAAAGAAATAGACCAACTATCAGGAAAAATGCAGAAATTATTTTAACTTGATGATAAAAAAACCAGCAGAAATTATTACATGTAGTGATATATGAAAGGGACACAGATGCATTTCTAGCTTCCACTTAAACTGCATTCACAAAGAATCAGAGATATACATTCAGATCGTCTACTACCGGTATAAGAACATAAGAACATAAGAAGAGCCCTGCTGGATCAGGCCAAAAGCCCATCTAGTCCAGCTTCCTGTGTCACACAGTGGCCCCACCAGATGCCTCAGGGAGCACACGAGACAACAAGATACCTGTGTCCAGTCGCCACTCCCTTGCACCTGGCACAGAGAAAACCCAAATTGTATTACACGTGTGGTATATTGTATTACACGTGTGGCAATGAATTGGCAGTGGATTGGTGGAGCCAGTGTGGTGAGATGGAATTTTCATATATTCAGGGAACAATGCTGACTACATTTACAGTCAAACCTCATATACTGTAGGTCTTGACAACAGGAGTAGCTTTGTGGGAAAGGGAATGGGGGAAAGTCCAAGGAGTTAGGAAACTAAGGGGCAAGGGACCTAGGTGCAAAGTAAGTGAGTGAAGGACCAAGAAAGATGGGGGTTAATTTAACATTTCAAGTTACAGCATGCATGTATCTACCAGTAATTGCAATTAAACACACACACACACACACACAGAGAGAGAGAGAGAGAGAGAGAGAGAGAGAGGGAGAGAGAGAGTAAAACACTTGCTGAACTCCAAGCCTTGTGAACAACCATTTATTTACTGTATGTGGTCTATGTCACAGTCTTGGGGTGGGGGAAGAACTCTACACCACAATTATGCAGATTCCCTGAAATTATCAAAGACCCAAAGCCAAACTCTAATGGGATCTGTTCCATGTTTTCCTCACTTGGGGTGGTCCCCTTTTATATGCAGGTAATTAAAACCGACGTGAACATTGGTGAGATGTAAGGGTATCATCATACAACAATTCCAGTATGGACTCAGTTTCTAAGAATTGCCTTTCTCTTTGAAGGCCACGTCCCACATTATGACTCCAGGTCTTGGGAGTGCTGTGCTTTTCAAAGGCTCATGTCTCTCTTATGTCTACTCTTATCTAACACATGTGCCTTTGCAAGAGAATGATGGTGCAAATATGCGGAGCAGCTCCTGAATTCTTAGTACGGTATACTAGGGTCTGAGTAAACATACACACATTCTTCCAAGTTATAATATTTTTGCACGAGAAAGGCTGGAAGAAGTACTTCTGTAACTTACAGCCCAATCCTATCCCCTGCCACATTAAAGGATGCAGCCATGCCAACGGAGGTTGTGCTGCATGCTATGGTGGGGAAGTGATTAGAAAGCCTGCAGGAGGCAAGTAAAAATATTTTTTACTTACTCCCCAGTAGGCTGCCCGATCCTCAGACCTATGCCAGACCATTTTGCTGGCGTAAGTTCAAGGAGAGAAACGGGGCAGAGAGGGTTCCAAAAGAGGGGATAGGATGATGATGCAAGTCGCTGCTGCCGGAATCCACCTCCTCCCTCCCCATCCCCACGCCTTGCCCTCTCTGCCCACAACTTGCCTCCGCTGCCAACTTTCCAGCACCGATGGAGGCCTCTGGAGCCCATTTGTGGCAGTGGCCCAGCAGTGCATGGCAGTGGCCTGGCTTTTGCACTGCCATAGAGCACCCTGCACTGCCAGATCCTTCCTGCAACACAGGTCAACCTCAACCATATGATTGGGCCCTTAAAATACTAACATCAGTACTGGCCCTGAGAATGTCTTTTCACCTTGAAGCAGAGGTGAAACAAGGGTAGAGCGAAGGCAAGTAGTTCTGCAAGACAAGTTACACTGGAGTCAGCGGCCCCTCCCCCTTGCTGTTGGAGCCATTCCAGCAGCAACAGGGGAGTGTCCTGCGTGTTGCCTTTGCTGCCAGAATGGCTCCAACAGCAGGGGGGAGGGGCCGCTGACTCCAGTGTAACGGAGTCTTGCAGAACTATTTGCCTTCGCTCCACCCTTGTTACACCTCTGCCTTGAAGACACACTGTTGTATCATGTGATTTTTATCATGTGAGCTTCTCCAGAGGGTGGAGAGGCCAGGCCTTTGTGGGTTTCCTAGGATCAATTAAGGGCCTACAATCCCACACACGGCCGCTATTTCCACTTTGCACATAGCATCTAAGCGGTAGAACAAGACAATCTGCAATACCTCTTCTAGATTATGGGGGCCCACTGAGCGGGTGACTTGCTAGGTAAAGGTAAAGGTATCCCCTGACAATTAAGTCCAGTCGTGTCCGACTCTAGGGCGTGGTGCTCAACTCCATTTCAAAGCCGAAGAGCCAGCGTTGTCCAAAGACGCCTCCGTGGTCATGTGGCCGGCATGACTCTCCTTGCCGCAGCGCGTAGCATGCAGCTGGAACACGGAGCGCTGTTTACCTTCCCACAAGTGGTACCTATTTATCTACTCGCATTGACATGCTTTGGAACTGCTAGGTTGGCAGGAGCTGGCCAAGCAACGAGCGCTCACCCTGTCACGGGAATCGAACTGCCAACCTTTCGATCGACAGCTTATGGTTCAGCGGCCCCCCAAACCCAAAAGTCAGCACTGCGGTTCAGTGCTACAACAGTATTAAACGTAGAGGTGTAGAACCTGCGGATAAACTATGACGGGAGGAGGCACTGAAGGAACCATTTTGAGAACAAATCTGAACAAAGGTTGTTATTTTGGAAGGAATTACACTGGCTTCACAAACTCAAATAGCAGGTTTGTAAGAACAAGCCAGTATTTCTTCTTGAGATATATATCTACCCCAAACCCTGCTTGTATGCCTAGCAGCATAATGTGCCAGGATTCTTTTTTTTCCCTTTTCATTTCTTGTATAAGATCTTCTTGTGTAACTCCCATTCACTTTAACTCTGTTTGTACAGGACACACATTCCCAATGGGTTATGCCATAGTGATTTGGAGGAAAAAAAAATGCTGTTAGTTCGGCACCTTTGAGAACTTCTGAAGATGCTAATAATAATGATAAATAATAGTATAAGCATTAATTGTTCAAGAGAAATCATGTCTGGAATCTGCAACTGGCCCTCAGTCACTTACATATCTGCCCAGATCACATAGGTTGGTTAAATCACTAACCTGAAAATTAGGGGTTTCAGTGGAAACGCTGACAGATCATAAACTTCAGTGGCACAGTAACCCTCAAGGCCATTTCAAATTAAAGTCAGGTTTTAAAGAAAATGAAAGTTAGGAGAGGCTAGAACCACAAACAGAAAATTACAGGCTTTTAATTTTTTTTCAGGCCTGCACTGCTGTGTTTGCTAACAGCTGGTAAGGTTGATAGTAGCCTTTGGCAGTAAATAGTTCTGAGACTGGGCCCACAAACATACCAGCCTCTGCTTTTCTATCAATAGCATTTGCTCTAAATGCTCCGTCACATTTCCCCTTTATTTCATATGCAGGAAGCTACCTGCCTGGGTCTTTGGTCTCTCCTTGGGTCTTTTCTAGGTCAAGTCTCTCCTAGCACTGCATTTCCATCATGATAAACCACTACTGAAAACAAACAAGTTATGTCATTGTTATCCAGCAAAATGATCAATCGCTGCTTTGCTCTGAGATGTTTCCTGTTTGACATCTGCAAGCAGCCTTACACAAGAACAGGCGGGGTAAAAAACATCACTCCCGGACAAAACAGCGCTATGATTGATTGTTCAGTGGAGGGGCTACTTCATTCATTGAATTTTTCCAAAATGGAAAGTATTCACGTGCATTCTTTAGCCTAAAGTTATGGTGGCCATGTGGTAGCAAGTGTGTCACAACACCAACTCAAAACGTGAGATGTGTGCTACTATACACGCAACACACACAAACAAGCACACACCTTTCTTTGGGGTAGTTTTGTTTCTACTATGTTAAACTGGGGATCAGGGAGCAGCACAGTGCTAGAAAGCCATTGCCACTTAACCCCCTAATCTTCATGCAAAAGGCACAGTGCTTGAATTAAAGGGATGCCAGAGGGAGCCAGGCATTCTTGCCCTTTTGGGACAGCCCCCCTTGGCTAATTTTTGGAAGGCCACAGAAAGGGCCAAATTAGGGGACACTGGAATGGGAATTGTGGATGCCTACCTTGCCTCCCATAATTCAAACACTGGCCATAGCTAGATGCATGGACCCTCTTGATCCTGTCCAGGTGTGCCACAAACTGTTGCGGCAAGTTAGCCACCTGCAGTATTGAAGGGAATGTTTTCCTTGTGGGAAAAACATAATGTACGAAGCAACCCTCTTGCAATGCTGTAACTAACTGCCAGCACTTCTACCCCCAGGAAGCAGATTCCTGCTTACCAGCCATGTATTGTGACCTGCCAAGTGACTGACAACCTTTCTGTTTTATTCCAGTCCCAGGCAGGCAGCAAAATCAGGTCCATCAAACCCCAGGTGGGCCATCGGATGTGGTTGCTCTGTCCTGCTCAGCAGAATCACTACTTCTGCAGCTTGACCAAGGCTGTCAACCAAACTACTCAAGCTAATGGAAAAACCTTTTAAGACGGCAGGAAACAGGAGCTTTATAGATAAATGCCCAGGAAGGGGGAGATTAAGAGTACATTAAAGTGTCTTTCTCCAAAAAGCTTTAATCAAAACAGCTCCCTTTAAAGGGTTAAAAGCTATGGGTCAACTTCTCTTATTACTGTCAAGGATGAAACTTCAATTGACTATTGCCCTTATTTTCCACTATTAAAATAAAATCTTCATTGAAAGCACTTGGCCTTGAAACATGAAATCAAACAATTTGAGCTGGCTCCCAGACAACCTCAAACTGCTGATATCGTAAAGTAACCATTGGCAAAGGACAGAATTGAAAGACTGAGAATAATGAACTCATTCAGAACAGCCGAGCAGGTCAAGAAGAGTTAGAATCTGCAAGGAGACTTGCGAACCTGAGAGAGCCACAAGAAAACAATATTCTGAGCACCAACAGGAATGGCCTAAATACATTGTAGTAAGTAAACCTGGGGAGGTCAATGAGATAGAGCTGGAAGACAGCCAGAGTACACAAAGACCAGAATCTAGCCCAAGTATGCAGTAGAACATTTGCAAATTCTGAACCGGAATGAAATACTGGCTACAATCACTACCATAAAAAGGAAATAATGGGAAATGACAGGCTTTCTATAGCTATAGGATGAATAAACAATTCTGTTATTAAACAATTTTGGCAGAGATGGAAGATATCAGATAGCTAAAATTTCTAAATCTGCTTTATGGGATTAGCAATTAATCCATTTCAAAAAAGGAAAGTCTCTGAGCTAAAAAAAATAAAATAAATTCTTCACCATTGATTCCTATAAATCCTTTTCACATGAATTAACTGGCCTCCCGATTTCAATAACGAGCACCTGAGAAAGAGGTATTACTTGAAGGGATCTGTGCAGCAATGGGCTGTAACTTTTTCTCATTTGGAAATCCGGCAGAGAGCCAAACGACTGTGGACTCACTAGAGCTACTTAATGACTAAACTATTCCTGACCGTTAAAAAGTTGCTGTATAGAATGTACAGACTGGACAAGCCCATTATATTCTTCATTTGCGACTGAGCTGTTCTCCTGCATGCATGGATCAAATCCAAATAGTTTATGTTACTTCTGGAACATATGCCAGGTGGATACACTCGCAGTATAACACAAAGTTGTGTGTATTCTGCACTTCCGAGTGTGGAATCTTGGGTGTGTATGTCTGTTACTACAAGTGTAGTATCAGGCAGAGAATATGTATCTTGAAAACCCTAGCTTTCCTTTTAAGAGGTGAAACATTTTTTTGCTCCTGTGGGTGTGAAGAGATCTTTAACGTGTCTCCTATGTCTTACAATGACAGAGAACTCAAAGCGGGCTGAGCAGGATCACAAATCAACAGAGGAGGCTTTAGTGCCTTATATTCCTCTTTCCAATGGCCCTTGCTATATGAAAGCCTACATAGTGAAAATATAAGGGGTTGCCTTACACACTGATGCAGACCATTAGTCCACTTAGCTTAGCAAATGTCTACTATTTCTGTTTCTAGTGGCTGTTTGCTGGAGTTCCTCCTGCATCTTTTAAGATTGTCAGCCCCTTTGGGACAGGAAACCATTTATTTACAGCACAATCCGACTTAAAGGTCGGGCGGCCGGCTGAGGCCATCCGCCCGATCCTGTGCTCCGCTGCGGGCTGCCTACAGCAGGCAGCCCATGGAGGAAAGTCTTCTCGGGGAAGAGGATGCTCGTCCCCTTCCCCGGGTGTAACGGCGGCTGGGGCCAATAGGCCTCCTCGGATTTCCGCCAGCTATTTTGCTGGTGGAAGTCGGAGGTGGCCATGTAACGGCCCAGCCGTGCTACGGAGCCAGGCGGGGACTGGGATATGGCGGATGCCATGTCCCCACCCCTGCCCGGGATGGCTGGACCTATGGCCGCCCTCCTGGCTCCGACTGATACGCCCCCCGCCTGCCACCCACCCGCCGGATCCACACTTACCTGGGTCCAGCGGCGAGCGGAGTCCTTGGCCGGCGGAGCAGGGCAGGCCGGCCTTGTGCCGGCCTGCCCTGCTCAAAAATTGTCCGCAAACGTGCTTTATGGCACATTTGCGACTACCTTGGGCTATTCCGGGCAGCGGATCGCTAGCTCCGCCGCACGGAATTTAAGTTGGATAGCGCTGTTAGTTACGTAAACTGTTTAGTGAACTTTTTTTTTGTTATAAAGCAGTTTTTATAATAATGATGGAAAAACACCTGCACCTTAGGTGTAAATTAAATTACCAGTACCACATATACGCTAAAAAAAGCAGCTCTACTTGAACTGCATTTACGGTGCAATCCTGTGCATCTTTGGACTGGCGGAATGCATGCTGTGCCGGACCAAGGAGTTGCAAAATTCTGCAAAGCACCTTGCAGCTCCTTCAGGGTAAGCAGTGCCAGTGTGGAGGCCGGCACCGCTCACTCTGCAACCTAACTTGACCTGCACCGGCTGACGCAGGTAAGGCCTGCGCCAGTCGGCAGGAGGCCAGGCCGGGGTGGTAGGGTAGGGGGCAATTGGTTGGCTGGGTCCAGGGGTGGGTGGCGATACTAGCAGCTAGCTCCACCATATCACCGTCCCCTTCCCAGGTCGGGCCAGCCTTACCCGGCCTCCCCGGACATGCGCCAGCTCTGGAACTGGTGCACATCCAAGGAGGCCCATTGGGGCCTGCGGCGCTTACACCAGGGGAAGGGGATGAATGTCCCCTTCCCCTGAAGTGAGCCCAGGTCGCGTTGGTGCAGCCCTCATTCTGCCTAGGATGCAGCGGCCAGCCCTTTAGGCCAGCTGCCATATCTTGGGCAGGATTGGGCTGTTATTCTATGTAAATACCTCTAAATATCCTAGGTCCTTTGGAAGGTCTTGATATTTAGAAAATGCCAGCTGCCATCAGGTGGGTTATGGCTAAGCAAAACAACAACAACAACAATAATAATAATAATAGGCAGCAGTTCTCCACATTTTCAGAGTCTTTAAAGGACCTGTCCCTATCCCAGGTCCTTGGGAAGTTCCCAATATTCAACAGGCCAAATCCAGCCACCAACATCTGGTGGATTGGATAAGAGCTGTAATACTGTTCTGACAGGCAGCAGTCCTCCAAGTTTTCAAGGTCGTTAAAGACCTGAACCATGGAAGGAAAATTAACTATGCAATGCAATATATGCACATCTACACTATATAACCTATATTTTTAATTCTGATCACAAAATTTGGGCTTCCATAGTACTGAACTAGAGCTGCTCTGGTTCAGAATTGCATTGTTTTTGGCACAGTATACCCAGCCCTCATTACAATAACCAAGAAACTTTGACTCTAATGTTAATCGAACTGCGCTAAGGATTTATACAAGGTTCTTAAGTCTCAGTCTTTTTCATACCTGTTTATAGCATAAGCATTCTCTTTTCCAAGAAGAAAGAATATATAGCATTCAAGTGAATACCTTTTGTCTTTTCGGAGGTTTTTGTCTTTTTCACACCAGTGAGGCACTGATAGTACAGATTTTCTCTTGGAGAACTGTGTTGGACATCTCTCTATCAGCTCAAGCCAGAACCAAAGGCAAAATGTCCAATCTTGGTTGGTTCTCAATAGAACTTCATTCCTCTCCCCTTCCAGCCACCCACCCCTTGGCAAACAAATGCCACCAGCTTGGATTATACTAAGCAGCAAAGTGGTAATATAGACAAGGTATAAATAAAGATAAGAACAGCCATTTTTAATATAGGTGCCATCATGTTGGATGGGGGCATATGCTCAGTGTTAAGAGGATAAAAAGGTAAAGGTGACACCTGACAATTAAGTCCAGTCATGTCATACTCTAGAGTGTGGTGCTCATCCCCATTTCAAAGCCGAAGAGCCAGTGTTGTCCGAAGACGCCTCCGTGGTCATGTGGCCGGCATGACTCTCCTTGCCGCAGTGCGTAGCATGAGGCTGGAATACGGAGCGCTGTTTACCTTCCCGCAAGCGGTACCTATTTATCTACTCGCATTAACATGCTTTGGAACTGCTAGGTTGGCAGGAGTTGGCCAAGCAACGAGAGCTCACCCCGTCGCGGATTCGAACTGCCGACCTTTCGATCGACAGCTCATGGTTCAGCGGTTTAACCCACTGCGCCACCCGCTGGCCTGTTAAGAGGATACTACTGGCCATATTATTATGTTGTCAGCATTTATGAGGATTTAGTGAGCTCACTTTGACAGCTGGCTAGGTGAAGGGGGGAAATGTGGATAGTGTTTAATGGCAAATATCTGACCCCAACCTTCCATGAATATGGGCTGCTGCAGCCGTATTTTCTTTTTATGAACAGACTATTTTAAGAAGTCACAAAATCTGTGGCATTTGGGAAGTGCCAGGCGCTCAGGTTGCAAGATGAAAAATCAGAGTGCATTTCCAGCTCAGTGGTAGGCAGGTAGCTGAATTTGCTGCTGGCTTTACCAAACTAAACTCATTCACCTGCCTATCACTTGGCTTCTATCTTGCCTCACTTTTTGCTTATTTTACATGTCATTAAATTGGCCTTCTGAGCTCCCAAGTTGGACCAAACCCTGACAATGTATAGCAATGTGAAGAAATAGCAATGTGAAGAAAGAATACAAGTGTGTTTTACAAGCCACTGTTCGTATTACACAAGCTCTTGCAAAAGGTTTTCAAACTTTTCAGCACACCTATCAGGGCTTTTTTTTTCCTTCCCTGGCCCTCTAAATAAAAAGCTGCTGTTAAAAAGCATAAAAGAGATTGCTGCTTTAGATCAGATAGCAATAATAAATACAACATGAAATCGTTTAAAAGTCCTCATTAAAGGCATTGGTGGAGAAAATACTTAATTTATGAATAGTACACCATGGTTATAAATAAGCTGCACTTTTCCTGCAACACAGCTGGTCAAGAAAATTAATGTTTTGTTTTCCATAACCTTTGTACTCTCCCTTCTTCTTCTACTATGGCAAAGCTTAGTGCGTATTAAGTTGATCACAATCAGAAAAAGACAACACAACTTTCCCTAGCTTTTCAGAGACAAAGAAAGCACCAACAAGAATGAGCAGGCATCTGTATTTTGCCAAAGGTGGGGGAAACATTGAAGTTTGTACATGGATGCACTTCCCTTTCAGAAATCAACTTACTGCTCAAATTTCTTTTTGTTAGCACAGCACCCCCAGTAAAGTATACCAGGAAAGTAAACTTCAAATATATTTAGCATTCAAACCACTCCAAAATACATTCCAAGACATTTGAGCCCAAGACATTTTTCGGTACTTCTGTTCACTGTATCATCTCAATCTAATCAATCTCACTTGCCTAGTTGAATAGCAATGATGTAGACTTGAGTCTATTGACTCGGACTTGACTTGGCGATTGTAAAAGATTCGAAATACTCGACTCGAGACTTGGAGCCTTTTATGACAAGTCGAATTTTATTCAAGTTTAAACCAGTTTTCCCCATTAAATACATAGATAGGGACTCACAACCCACAACCAAAGACTCGGAACTTGGGGGCAAAGACTTGGGACTTGACTTGAGACTTGGAGTCAGAGACTTGATCCACATCCCTGTTGAATAGTACTGTACAGTATTATCTTCAGAACAATTGCTTCTAGCACTAGGCATGCACTAGATGTGTAATTTAGACAAGAGGAAAGGAAAAAACGGCTCTAATAAGCAGAAAGTTATGTACACAATGTTTAGGAAACAGGAGATTCCAAGAAGAAAGAAAGAATTCGGTTTTTTTACAACCGGAATTCACTTTGGTTTTAATGGATTAAATATCTGTCTCCATTTTTAAAAGGTCTGCATTAGTTCTAGGATAATCTTATGAAGTACATTCATTCTCTAGCAAAATGGACTCCTGCACCACAACCCTAAACATATTTGTTTACGGTTATATATGGTTTTAAAGAGCTTGCTGCTACTTGTATAGTAAGTAGTAGTAGTAGCAGCTTTGCATAGTAGCTTTATTTAAATTTACAAAATGTCAGCCATTAAGGTGTATGTGGAAGAGATTACAAGGATTCTTGGTGAGCACACTTGGGGACACTATTGTGGTGGGGAGCTAAGCCTGCCCCTTGATGATTTCAATTATCCCAGCCACTGAGAATCAAGGCTGCTCATATCTGTGTATAGTCCCATCTTGGCCTTGCTAATGTATGACAGAATGTCTTGAGCTGGCCTTTATTCATCCAGATGAGTGAAACTTGTTTAACAAACATATATTTGTTTGTTTTATTTTAGAAATCTATATCCTGCCTTTTTGTTATCAAAATGATGCTCCATGCAGCTTGCGACAATAGAAACAAACAAACTCCTCTCTCTCTCTCTCTCTCTCTCTCTCTCTCTCTCTCTCTCTCTAATATATATATATATATATATATATATATATATATATATATATATATATATATATATATATATATATATATATATCACTATTACAATAATAAACTATAATAATACCAATAGAACAATGGTAAAAGCAGCACTAAAAACACTCAGACCATAAAGACACACACACACACACACACACACACACACACACACACACACACACAAACCACGCAGCAAAACCTGCAGCACACTGATCAAGTAAAAGTCCATTGGAACAACTGACTTCATGATTCAGATGGAAGCCAGCAGGGATGGGGTCAACAGTGTCTCCCCAGAGAGGGGGTTCCAGAGCTTGGACATGACTACAGAGAAGGCTCTCTCCTGGGTCCCAACCAACTGTACGTCTGAAAGTGGAGGAACACATGTGAAGGACTCTCCTGCTGATCTGACAAGCGAGCAAGATTGTATGGGAGGAGGCGATTCTTCAAGTATCCCGAACCCAAGTCGTTCAGAGAAACATGGAACCAGCAGTTATATATAAATTTATTATAAATTTTAAAAAAGCTATTAAACGACATGCCCCACTAATTCAAATTCCCTGTGCTAATTAAGAGGGTTGCAGGGCACCCTTTTGAGTTAAACTAATATGTATTGTTCTCATACAGTGATGGCTGCATTTCAACAGTGTGTGGGAAGAGGTTTCAGCATGTTATTGCCATTATTTTGCTGCCTACTGAAGTTTTCCTAGAAAAACAGTACATGGTTTTGTTTTGTTTTGAGGAATGTATTTCTTGAAAGAATAAAAGAGCTAAAACAAAAGGCAAGTCTTGGGACAACACAGAAATGACACTTCTGTACAGAAAATTGTGTAATGTGCCATTTGGAGGAATATTATCCTGACTTATCTAAGGAATAAAATCTGACAGGTCTGTAGCCAACTATTGCAAGACTTTCTGTTGGCGGGCTGTTTGACACAGAGATCAACTTAACTACAGGAAAAAAATAGTTCTTACAGCAAAGTAGAAGAGTACAGGTGGGCCCCCTTATCCGCTGGGGATATGTTCCAGGCCCCTCCGTGGATACTTGAAACAGTGGATAAGAGCGAACACCCCTTCCATGGTTTCCTGAGGGCCCCCCCCCACCCTGCCTCCCCTCCAGGCAGGCATGCTTGCCCCCCCCAGCTCTTATTTTTCTTTCAGCAAGCTTTGTTTCTTCCTTAAAACAAACAGAGAAGCAGCCTCCATTGCAGGCCAGTAGAATGCGACTAAGTCCTAGAGAGGTTCTGCAAGGTTTCTGTTAACCTTGCAGAGCCTCTCTAGTACTTAGTCTCGTTCTACTTGCCTGTAATAAGCAGCCAGAGGCTGCTTCTCCTGTTTCTTTAAGGAAGAAACGAAGCTTACTGGGGAAAAAATTAAAAGCCTGGGGGGGTCCCCATGATCCGTGGATAACTGAAACCGTAGATAGCGAATCAGTGGATATGGGGGCCCACCTGTACAACACTATCCAGGAGAAGGCAGGAATAAGCTTTGGCAGCATAACACAAAAGATGTTGTTATCTAGCATGGAGGTTGATACAGAAAGGAAGTTCCAAAACACATTAGAAAAGTTTCTGTACAAGATTAATAATTCAAGTTTTCTTAAAATCTAAACTCCAGGAACTCATGATCAATCTCACTAGTCATGTTACTAAAAAACAACTCAGTTATCCCTCCAGATGTCCTCCCAATAATCATGATCATGGCATACCTAAGATTTAAGGGGTTTTAAATTGTGAACCTCTTTGGGACAAGAATCCATCTTCTCAATTCTTTGCTATGTAAACTGCTTTCTGAACTTTTTTTGTTGAAAAGCAGTATATAAATATTCTTAATTAATAAATAAGAATAAGAACATCTCAAAATGAAAAGAACACAGTAACCAATGTTTTAAAAATGTTTTACAACACAACCTTATGCATATTGGCTCAAAAATAATTTCCACTATGTTCAGTGGCAAGTGTGCATATGATTGCATAGAATATTAGTTTAGTGGAAAGGACCTCACATTATAGTCGAGCTGAGTTAAAGAAGAATAGCAATGCCAGTGGCACAGTGTGGACAAAAAGACAAACCGCAACCAGCATCCACAGCAATGGGACAAAAGAGAAGCTATTCTGGACTTGGCATTAGATGGGAAGAAGCAGAATCTAAAAAATAATAATAATCATGTACCGGTATCTGGAAGTCACACATGCCACCACACAGAAGATGCACAGGTCTACACTCCACATATTTCACAGGAAGTATAAAAAGGTGAAGCAGGAGTCATTCCTGAATCCTTGGTCATCACTGATTGGTCATAATGTCCAGAGCTGCCTTTGCCTGAACTTGCCTAATGTGCCAAAAACAACTGAGGACAAACTTTGTATCCTTTCAATGGAGACATGGTGGTTTTTACACAGAGGAGATGATAGTCCCACAAGTTTAAAGCCCTGCCACCAGCTCATGAGGAGACCAAAGACAAAGGCGGCCAGACACCGCGGCTGAGGGCGTTTGTCGTCGGGCAGCTACCTGAAAGCAGGAAGCCCCCAACTGTGCCCCAGGATGCCTACATGGTGGAGAAGGAACTGGGTACACTCTTTACCCCTCTCGCCACAAGCACTCTGAAGCATAGACGGAGAAGGGAAGGGCCCCAGTATTCCCTCCTCTCTCAGGGGAAATGTCATGGCACTACCCCCTATGAGCCAGCCTCACAGCACATATGCCCTGTTTGAAAAGGAACACTGAATGCCTGGAGATCAGCAGCAGCAGAGTTCAACTCTACCCTTTTCATTAAAACAACAACAACAACAACCCTGGTAAAAAGCTTTAGGAAACAGTTCTTATGCATGCCTCCTTAATGGAAAGTGGGAAGTTCACTTCCATTTGCTAATAAAAGAAAGCAACAGGTTAGGCTTGAATGATGACCAAGTTAATCATAGTCCATCAAGATGATGTAGCATAGATTTTCAATGTAATAATTTATAGGCACAAGAAACCTGGTCCTGGAGGATGGTCTTTCAAAAAGCTAGCAGTCATTTTAGTTATTATGAGCAACCTATTTGTAAGGTGTGCACTCTGTTGACCTATTGTAATTATGATGACAAATGACAAATAGGGATTGCAAAGGACAGGAAGGAAAAATACAAGAAAATGGCTCCCTTTTATAAGTAACACAGGACCAAAGTAGACATTACACAGCAAACATGTGCAATAGTCTCCTATTTTGTTTTTGGAATTAAAAGCAGTAGGAAGTGGCAGGTCAGGGTGTCAGAACAGTGCAAAGAGAAACTGTTTAACTCCATTTCTCAGCTGAGATCTCTTTTTAGGACACGAACTGGGAAGGTTATAAGAAATAAAGATAGGTATGGAGAAAAATAATCTCCCCTCAGGAAATCAGGAAAAACAAAGTAGCTTGAAAAGGGACATGCTTTAAAAACATTGTGCAGCACAGAGGGCTCTTGTGTGGCCATTTCCACACAATTTAACTCAAAGGACAAAATAAGAAAGATGCTTTCCAAAACAGAAATTGAAAGTCCATACTTGCCCAGAAACCATTTTCAGAATCACTAGAGATTGTTAAATTGTTACAGTGCAATCCCATGATCTACTCAGAAGTCCCACTGAGTTCAATGGGACTTACTCCTATGTAAGCGTGCAGAGGATTGCAGCCGGGCAGCCCAATCCTGCGTAAGGATACGTGGCCGGCCCCTAGTATCCTGCAGCCCGGGAACACCTCAGGAGGAGACATTCGTCCCCTTCCCCGGGTGTAAGGCTGCCTGGCCCCAATAGGCCTCCTCGAATGTACGTCAGCTCCATTCAGGGTGGCAGGATAAGGGCGGCCCAGGCCGGGAACAGGCGTGGGATATCGGCGGAGCTTGCCGCCAATATCCCCGCCCCCTCCCGGCCTGGCCAACAGACGCCCTCCCTCGCCACCCAGCCTGCCCTCCTCGCGCCCCTGCACCAACTGGTGCAGGACTTACCTGCACCGGTGGCTGCAGGGTCCGGGGGGAGGCGGAGTAAGGGCTGCTGGCCTCCACACCAGCAGCCCTTACTCTCCAGATGTCGGAAACACCCTTTATGGCGCTTTTACGACACTCGCCGCCTGTGGAGTGCGTGTTCCGCAGGCGGTTTTTTTATGCAGGATTGGGCCATAAAAGTGTGTTTTTTGAGGGCAATTTGTGTTCCATGAGGAGAGGTAAAGTGCTTTCCTAAGGAGACCCAGCTAATGAGTTCCAATATGGAGTAGCTCTGGGCTCCCCTCGCCCAGTTCAATTGCTTCATTTCCTCCTCCTTAATCTACTTGGTTTTCTTATTATAGCCAAGGCCTTCTCTGCCCCAGGGCATGGCAAAGGCTTCAGCTAACTGTCTTCTGCCTAGCAGGCAGGGCTCCAAAGTGCTGCATTCCAAGATAAAAATGAGCACAAAAATGAACACGTGAGGTACACCTCACAATGTTCTTCTGGCTGTCCTTCAATACAGTACGTTTGGAGAGCTCCATAGATCGTTCAGTTCATCTCCTTAAAAAAAAAGACAAAAACCCAGCTATGGTATCTTGCCAGATCAACAGGAAGCTCTATGACAGAAGCTTGTTTTCTTCAGCAGAGAATTCAGAGTTCCTTGGACCAGAATTCGGATTTTTGTTTATGATGTTATTGTATTACAGTATTTATATATTGCCTTTCTGCAGGAATACTCTCAAAGTGGTTCACTTTAAAAAGTGAAAAACAGTTAAATATAATATTCAAAAGTCAGAATTAAAAATGAAAAAGTAACATCTAAGAGCTGCCAACAACAAAAACAGCAGCTGTCAGATCAAAAGCTAAAGCTTCAGCTTCCAGAAAGCTCTGCGGAATAGCCAGGTTTTCATCTGTCTCCGAAAAAGAGTTAGAGGAACTGCCATTGTGGGTTCACACGGGACAGAATGACATAACTGAGTTGCTGAAAAAGCAAGGCAGGGCCTGTCCCAG
The DNA here is from genome assembly GCA_026170595.1 of Plestiodon gilberti rubricaudatus. Classification (NCBI taxonomy): domain Eukaryota; kingdom Metazoa; phylum Chordata; class Lepidosauria; order Squamata; family Scincidae; genus Plestiodon; species Plestiodon gilberti. Next base: position 64,670,999 of record JANXHW010000003.1, on the reverse strand, counting down.
AGGGCTGCCAGTTTGCCCAGAATGACCCAGTTTCTTCAGCTTTTTTTTTTTTCCTTTTTTCCTCAGGATTGCTAACAGTGGTTTCCTTGAGATTCTTGGTAGATTCCTTGAGACTCTAGTCCTGGAGGGTTGACAACCCTAGGTGCATGCCCCTGGAGAGACACACTGGCAGAGCAGCCTAATCTTGCGTAAAATGCACCAGCTGGGCTAAATGGTCAGCCGCTGCATCCTATGCAGGATGTGGCCTGAGCTAGTGGCGCCAGGGCTCACCTCAAGGGAAAGGAACGTTCATCCCTTTACCCCACTGTCAGCCCTGGTGTCCCCAATGGGCCTCCTCGGATGTGCGACAGCTGTTTAGCTGGTGCACAACCGGGGAGGCCGTGTAAGGCCAGCTAGGCCCGGGAAGGGGGTTAGGATATCGGTGGAGTGCGTCGCCGATATCCCCTCCCTGGTCGGCCAATCGCTCCTCCCCCGCCACCAGCCTCCTCCCACCCTCCCACCACTCGGTGCAGGGTTTACCTGCATTCTGTGGCGCAGGTGTCCTCAGACTGCAGAGTGAGCGGCGCTTGCTTACTCTCTGGGTGCCGCGAAAGTGCTTTACAGCACTTTTGCGACACCCTAGGCTGGTGGAGTGCGTGCTCCACCGGCCCAGTGTTGCGCATGATTGCGCTGTGAATCTGGTATGAGTCTGACTGAGGGCCTTTATCTTGCCCTGGACTTTCTCATTATCATACACTCTTTCTGTGAAGAAAGGGACATAGGCAAATGTTCCCTTTCTTTTTATTCAGTGATATGCTTACTAGACTACAGTTGACATTCCTGGAAAGACTGGGTCTAGGGAAACTTTTCCTCCTGTCCTACTTTCTTATAAGCTTTAAAGGGGTACTAGTTTGCCACTATATTGCCATGGCATAAGTATGATTCTGAAAACAGACCCATCCCTTGCAACAGCCACCCCTTGTATAAAATTTGTTGATACCACCAGCATTGAGATAGCTGGGTCTTTTAAAAAAATATTTATATAAGAATGTAAGATTTATATAAGAATGCTTTTAATATGAGTTTCCATTTTTGTAGCAATTGTCCCTGCTGTTCTATTTGTGTAGAAACATATTTTTACAATATTGTGGTCACTAAGAGATTTAACAGAGACAGTGACAGAGCTATTTTGGTAGCTTATTGGATAACGGCAGTCCCTGTGGGGACATCATTTACCAATATTAGGAAAAAGAATAAATTCATCTTATATTTAGATGGGCCAAAACATGTTTTCAAACCATCTGGGAGAAACTTGTCTTCCATCATTGGCTCAGAACCCATACATTTGAGAGCAGAGTTTGGTTGTGTGTGTATTTAGTATATAAACAAACTGGAGGGAAGGGAAGGAAGAAACTTCTTAGATAACAATCACAAAAGTGATCTTGAACTTTTTCAGCATGACTGCCAAGGAGAAAACTAAACTTATCTTCTTATGGGTACTGTGAAGCAGAGAGATTGGGCCTCCACTATCATAGCTTTAAGCTGCCAAACAAATACTGTACATCAGACTCTCTACCTGTAAGACAGCTTCTCATTGACTAGGGTGCTTTGCACTCCTAATCAGATATGGTATGACAGATTGATTTAGTTGTTGTTCCTCCCCCCCCCCTCTTTTTAATTGTAGGCTGTCTCGAAGACCTTTGCTAAAAGCCTAAATTTAAGCGATAGCCAGCTAAAAATAAAAAAAACAAATAAATCACAGTCCTAAAGCAGCTGGCCTCCATCTTGCCTTCGGCTTCCCAGTTTTCAAAGAGGCCAGAGTACAGAAGCTTAAATGATCCAAAAACGTATGAGTCCTCTTGTAGTTTGGTTTTATATGCTCATGATTCCCATTGGAGTCGCTGTGTATACCATCTAGGACTACCAACCTTGTCCCTGCCCCCGTCACTCGGGCCAGTTTTCTTCACTTTGGCCAACTGTCAACAAAGAGGCAAGGTTATTTTTCCCTCTCATCGTTTTTTTTTTTTTTTTGAAAAAGCTTAGGTGAACAGAGAGATTTCCACTGGGCTCCCCCCTCCTCACTTCACTGCTAAATGTCTCTGGTATTACTATGAGTAATACACAGATGTAGCCCTAGTGCCATTCCATCAACTATCGTAGTAAAATCTTTATTATGATTTGAATAATAATCATTATTGAGTAATAATTAATTGAATAATAATAAATATGAATTGGAGGAGTAGTCCAATGAAGCTCTTTCTTGGTTTGGATTCAACAGATTTTTTCCAACAAATGTTCAAGTTCTATTTAATTCCATGAGCCAATACAGGGCACAGCTGTCTTGTGCAGGGCATTTATTTAACTTCTTCAGCATGCATCTTCTTGGCTGTAAGATAGTATGGGCATTTTTTGATTGTTTGTTGCAAATATCTCACAAATTGAGTCCAAGGTATAGAATAGTGAGCAGGGGTTCTCAACCAGTGGTAGGGGTTCTCAACCAGTGGTACTAGTACCACCAGTGGTACTTTGGCCAACTGCTGATGGTACTCGGACCACCGGAACCCCGCTCCGACGTGGAGCTTTCGGCAGCACATTTTCACTCCCGAGAGGCTCCTGCCTTTTGCTGAGCCTCTCAAGACTGCTGAGAAGGGCCCTCCTACCTACCCAGAGCCTCCTACCTGTGTTTTCTGGCCTCCAAAAACCTGAAAACCCGGAAGTTACTGGCGATGATGTCATTGCTAGTCACTTCCGGTGGTACGCAGCAGGAAAGTGGCATCAGAGGTGGTACTCGGCTGGGAAGGGGTTGAGAACCCCTGCTCTAGAGTATGTGGGCCTTGGTGCAGTTTTGCCTCTAATCCACTAACAGCCTGATTCTGCCCAAGATGTGGCAGACAGCCTAAAGGGCTAGCCACTGCATCCTAGGCAGACTGCGGGCTGCGCCGGCATGGCCCAGGCTCACCTCGGAGGAAGGGGACATTCATTCCCTTCCCCCAATGTAAGCACCACAGGCCCTGATGGGCCTCCTCAGAAGCGCACCAGCTCTGGAGCTGGCACACGTCTGGGGAGACCGTGTAAGGCTGGCCCGGCCTGGGAAGGGGCATAGGATATCGGCACAAGCCAGCGCCGATATCTCCCTCGCCACCCCTGCCCACTCTCCCCACGCCCCTGCGCTGACCAGTGCGGGTCTTACCTATGTCAGTCAGTGCAGGTCCAGGTAGGTGCCAGAGTGAGTGGAGCCGGCCTACGCACTGGCGCCGCTTACTCCAAAGGAGCCACAAACGTGCTTAATGGTACATTTGCAACTCCTTAGCCAGCAGAGCAAGCTAAACTTAATCAGGGTTGCGCTGTAAGTTGGGGAACAGGCAGTAGACAGGCAAGAGAGTTACAGCCTGACCCACAAGTCCTCCTGTGTCCAGACATGCCACTGCCTGTGTCACTAATAACACCTAGGTTGCAATGTGGTTCCTTGTAGTCTAAGATGAACCTGGGGCCTGACAGCTAGGTTGTTTCTTTCATCAGTAGTTAAGTATTACACATTATTTCAGTTGTAATAAATTATTCAGGACCCAATGCCTCTCCTGTCCCTCGCCATCTGGAATACTTTCTGATAATCCTTTTTAGTTAATTTTCTGCCATGGTATCAGTTGTGGAATGACTTCAAGAGGAAAGAAAATGAACATGCACAGCAGGAGGTGCATCTTGTCCATTGGTGTGGACACATCTCTCCTAGCTGCACCACCAATTGTCTTTACTTCATTGGGTTTGTGGATGGTCTCCCTATCGCACCCCTGTGCATACGTATTGTGTGGCTTGCTGGTTCTTAGGTGCACTGAATGAGTGTTCAGACGTGAAGAATGCTGTATGTGAAAGTGACTAAAATTGTCAGGTTCATTTGTTGCCTGGGAAGACCTTTCTTTATAATATGTTGTTGTTGTTGTTCAGTCGTTAAGTCGTGTCAGACCCTTCGTGATCCCATTAACCATATCCCGCCAGGCCTTCCTGTCCTCCACTATTTTCCTGAGTTCGCTCATTTTCATGTTCGTTGCATCGGTGATGCTGTCTAACCATCTCATCCTTGGCCTTCCCCTTCTCCTTTTGCCTTCAATTTTTCCCAGCATCAGAGTCTTCTCCAGAGAGTCCTCTCTTCGCATTAGGTGGCCAAAATATTTGAGTTTCAGCCTTAGTATCTGTCCTTCCAGGGAACAGTCAGGGTTGATTTCATTTAGGATTGACTGATTTGATCTCCTAGCAGTCCAAGGGACTCTCAGGAGTCTTCTCCAGCACCACAGTTCAAAAGCATCTATTCTTCGGCGCTCAGTATTCCTTATGGTCCAACTCTCGCAACCATACATTGCTACTGGGAACACCATCGCCCTGACTATGCGAACTTTTGTTGGCATGGTGATATCTCTGCTTTTTATTATGCTGTCTAAGTTTGCCATAGCTTTCCTTCCAAGGAGTAAGCGTCTTTTAATTTCATGGCTGCTGTCTCTGTCTGCAGTGATCTTGGAGCCCAGAAAAGTAAAATCTGTTACTGCTTCCATTTCTGCCCCTTCTATTTGCCAGGAATTGATGGGCCCAGATGCCATGATCTTAGTTTTATTAATGTTGAGTTTCAAGCCAACTTTTGCACTCTCCTCTTTCACCCTCATCAAGAGGCTCTTTAGTTCTTCTTCACTTTCTGCCATTAGGGTGGTATCGTCTGCATATCTGAGGTTGTTGATATTTCTCCCGGCAATCTTGATTCCGGCTTGCGATTCATTCAGCCCTGCATTTCTCATAATGTACTCTGCATATAAGTTAAATAGGCAGGGTGACAATATACAGCCTTGCCGTACTCCCTTCCCAATTTTTAACCAGTCGGTTGTTCCATGGCCGGTCCGAACTGTTGCTTCTTGACCCGCATACAGGTTTCTCAGGAGACAGGTAAGGTGGTCTGGTACCCCCATCTCTTTAAGTATTTGCCACAGTTTGTTGTGATCCACATAATCAAAGGCTTTTGCGTAGTCAATGAAGCAGAAGTAGGTGTTTTTTTGGAACTCTCGGGCTTTCTCCATGATCCAGCGCATGTTGGCAATTTGATCTCTAGTTCCTCTGCCTCTTCGAAACCCAGCTTGTACGTCCGGTAGTTCTCGGTCCACGTACTGCTGAAGCCTAGCTTGTAGGATTTTGAGCATAACCTTGCTAGCATGTGAAATGAGTGCAATTGTGCGATAGTTTGAGCACTCTTTGGCACTGCCCTTCTTTGGAATTGGAACGTAAACTGACCTTTTCCAATCCTTTGGCCACTGCTGAGTTTTCCAAATTTGTTGGCATATTGAGTGCAGCACTTTCACAGCATCATCATTTAGGATTTTAAGTAGCTCAGCTGGGATATTATCATCTCCACTAGCTTTGTTGTTAGTGATGCTACCTAAGGCCCACTTGACTTCACTCTCTAGGATGTCCGGCTCTGGGTCAGTGACCACACCAGCGTGGTCATCAGGAATATTCAGATCTTTCTTGTATAGTTCTTCTGTGTATTCTTGCCATCTCTTCTTAATCTCTTCTGCTTCTGTTAGGTCTCTGCCTTTTTTGTCCTTTATCATGCCCATCTTTGCACAAAACGTTCCCTTGATATCTCCAATTTTCTTGAAGAGATCTCTAGTCCTCCCCATTCTGTTGTTTTCCTCGATTTTCTTGCATTGTTCATTTAAGAAGGCCTTCTTATCTCTCCTTGCTATTCTCTGGAACTCTGCATTCAGTTGTTTATATCTTTCCCTTTCACCTTTGCTTTTTGCATTCCTTCTTTCCACAGCTATTTGTAAAGCCTCATCTGACAGCCACTTTGCTTTCTTGCATTTCTTTTTCTTTGGGATGGTTTTCATTGCTGCCTCCTGTACAATGTTACGAACTTCCGTCCATAGTTCTTCAGGCACTCTGTCTACCAGGTCTAATGCCCTAAATCTATTCTTCACCTCCACTGTATACTCATAAGGGATATGGTCTTTATAATATAGTTCAGTATTATTGGAAAAGTCACTGCTATGCTGGACTGGGCTGTTGGCCGGAGCGCTTTGTGACAGCGGAACAGAGTTGTGTTGTGACAGCGGAACAGAGTTGTGACAGCGGAACAAAATGGCTACTGACAGTGCGCGGACTGCTCTGTTGGCGGCCATTTGGGGAGTGCTTCTGCAACAGGTGCAGTGCTCCCTGTCTGTTGCCAGACTCCACTGCAGCTGCTGAAGCAGGTAAGGCAGCAGCAGGGAGGGGGCAAAACAGGACAGGGAGGTGGAGAAACTGGGCAGGGAGGTGGGTGGGGAGGTTGCGGGAGGGGGTGGATCTGGCAGCGATGGCACGCACCGGATCCTATCCCCTTTTTTGTAGCCTCCCTGCCCCCTTTCTCTCGTATTTGCTCCAGCTAAAGAGCTGGTGCAGGTCCGAGGAAATGCATTGCAGAACAGGAGGCTTACGGAGGAGTAAGAGGATTTAAATCTCTTTTGCCCTCCGCAGCCTCTCGATCCCCCCTCCCCTGCGGGATATAGCTCGCTCCTTTTCGGCGCGGCTCCACCACCAGGTGGGAAGGATAGGATTAGGCCCCAATTAATATCTTCTGTAGAATTGTGAATTACTGGCAAATTTTCCTTACATTTTGGCAGATGCTAGAGCCACTTCTGTAACATGGGAATAACAAAATGTAAACTGTCAATAGATCTTGCTTGGAGAGACTTATGGAATGCAGAATTTGGGATGTCTCGGATATCTACTGAGGTTTTTTTTTAAATTATTATTAGAGTATTTATATAATGCTTTTTAACACAAAGTACTTCACAAAGCAGTTTACATAGCTACGTAAATATATGGTTCCTTGTCCCTAATGAGCTGAAAATCTAAAAAAATGATGCCAAGAGACACCAGCAATCGCCCTTGGAAAAGACACCATGCTGGAGTGATGAGGTTCAGTAGCTCTCCCCCAGCTAAATATAAGAAAACACCACTGTAAAAAGGTGCCTCTTTGTCCAGTTAGTAGGGATAATATTCCTTTGCACATTATGTGCAACTCCCACACATATCAAATGTAATATGAGAATTGGCCCTAAGAGTTTTTGGTATCTCAGGGTGCAAATCCTAAGCATATTTATGAAGGATCAAGCCCCACTAATTTCAATGGAATTTACTTCTGAGTAAACTTTCCTATCAATCTACGGTTAGACATTTGTTGCTTTATGCATTGTTACTCCATGGTAACAATGCACCAAGCAATAAACTTCTAGCTGTAGATTGATAGGAATTTGTAAATCAAAAGGCCTGATAAATGGAAGATGTGTAGCACATTCCTATGCATGTTTACCCAGAAGTAAGTTCCACTTGTTTGCCTTCCAGACTCCAAGAGTTAAGCAAATAGTATCAGTGAAAGTGTGTAAGTTCTTGAATGTCAAAGAGATCACCAGACAAGGCAGAATGTTTCAAACACAACCCAAATATAGACAACAAATGTGATTAAATGGGCTTGCTTGTGATAATAGTGTCTAAATTTCTAAATTCAAACTAAAGCCTTATGCTCACAGGCATATCTCTCATTTCTCAGATGACTCTGAGCATCCGTTGCAAAGAGAATCCTTTCAATATGGAGCTTGATAAGCTTATTATCACTATTCTCTTAGGATATGTGGAGGTAAAGTAGTAAAGATCTAGACTTTTTCTATCTGTTGGGTCTTCCCCCTATTTAGCCCTACTCCCCCGTTACAGCGCCAGCAACCATGCAATTTAGTTATCAATTGTGCATTTGATAATTTGAGAATATTCACATCTTCATGCCCCCCCCCCCAAGGTCTCTTGGAATCCATGAAACCATTGCTACAGGGATATTAATAAGAGATGTTTGCCAACTCTTCTTGGAAGAATGACGATGCCTGCTTTTTGCTCTTCTCCTTTTAGAGACTATAAAACTCTTTGGCACTGAAGTGCTTTCTAGATTTGGTTAGTAGCTGGGATGGAACTAAACTAAACAGGAAGTTGACTCTGACTGTGCAAAAAGCAAGTCCATCTGAAGCTCAAAAAAAAAACGGAAGGGAAAGGGTGGAAGATGTGCAGGGAAGTAGGAACAATGCAGTCTGGTCAAGCGTGCCATCTCTGTAGCTAACCAAGCTATCCACATTTTTTTTTAAATAAAAGGGCTGAGTCCATCAGTGTTGGGCTATGCAAAGACAGAGATGGTATGAAGTGGTTGTACAGATGTGGTTTGATTTGAAAGTCTTGCACAAAACGCTTTAAAAGGAAAGTGGTGCTGCCATGCTACAAATAAAATGTTGGACTGCATGAGCATGGGGCAATCCAGAAAGAAACTCTTGCCTTCCTTGAAGCCCTGACCCTGAAATGGAAAACGTCTGTAATATTCGTTTGAAGACAGCAGAAGTTCCATTTTCCAACACACCAACCCAGCTATACACATCCCACACAAAGAGCTTTGGCTACTTTCTTTGGCTAAAGCACTTTGGATTTTTTTTTAGTTTAGAAAGATGACTGAAGGGATGACACAACAGAGGTTTATAAAATTATGCGTGTTGTGGAGAAAATGGAGAGAGAAAAGTTTTTTTGTCTCATTTGATTTTGTCTGTAAACCGCTTTGTGAACTTTTGGTTGAAAAGCGGTATATAAATACTGTTTATTAATATTAATATTAATAATACAGAAATCAGGATCATTCTGAAACTAGTAATTGGCAATTCATGTCAGGCAAAAATGAATAATAGATTTATGGAATTCACTGTGATGATGGCCACTAGCTCAGGTGTCTTTAAAAGGGGATTAAATACATTCATGCAGGACACGTCTATCAGTGACTACTGGTCATAGAACCTCCAGATTCAGCAGCAGTACTAATGAATACTAGTTGCTGGGGGCCACCACTGGGAGAGACCTGTTCATGGGCTCCACAGATGCCTCTGGTTGGCCACTGTGGGAAACAGGATGCTGGACTTGATGGGTTCTTCTGGTCCAGGAAGGCTCTTGTGCAATTTTACTCACAAAGTGACAACCATCTGTGAATAGATATCATTGCAAAAATTTAGACCACCTTTTTATTGGTGAGATCTAATTAGAATAAAATGTTGATACCTTTGAAAGAGACAGACAATGAGCTGATTCTCTTTGGTCAGAGACATTATATATTAGAAAATAAAGGAGTATAAAGCTTTCCTTCCAGCACCAATCACCTAGGACAGATGGAGGATACAAAATACAGTATGGGCTGTAAGTCAACTATCAGAAGATTCCATCTTCAAAGGAACATTTGGAGAAAAGAAGATGACAGAAAACAGACACCTTAAACCAGTGATAGTTAATAACTGGAAACCACGCAATGTATATTTCACAAGAGACTGCTTTATGTGCTCTAAAGGAACATCTGTGTAAATAATTTTGTTTGGGTTTGTGGGATTATGACGTGCAGACTATTCATCTCAGAAACTAAAGGTTTGCAGGTATTTAGGGCTAATATATAAAAACAAAGGAAGGAGCGGAGGGTTATAGAATCAACTGTTGATTCCACTCACATGTTTATAAGAACACAGTTACTTCCAGTCAAGAAACATTTAACTCTAGAACTGTTCTCATGGAGGACATCAAAGTGGGTCTGCAGGGTAAAGCCAAAAATACATATGTAATACATATATACAATACTGTTGTTGTTGTTGTTGTTCAGTCGTTAAGTCGTGTCCGACCCTTCGTGATCCCATGAACCATATCCCGCCAGGCCTTCCTGTCCTCCACTATCTTCCTGAGTTCGCTCATTTTCATGTTCATTGCATCGGTGATGCTGTCTAACCATCTCATTCTTTACCTTCCCCTTCTCCTTTTGCCTTCAATCTTTCATATACAATTCTACCCCCAGTGAAATAAAGCTAACAAAATCAAAATGCAACCGTTCTGGGCTGATGGGGAAATAATCTCTCTCATGGTTTGTGAAAAATTGGGGAGGAAAAAGCAATATTAAACAGCTTTTGATGTAATAAAAATATATAATATTGTATAGTAAAACTTAAAAGAATAAAAAAAATAGGGGCTTTTGCTATTTTAGTGCTGTTCTACAGGCGTTTTCCGCTTTTCGATAATCTGCTTTTCGACGATCTGCTCTTTCGACCTATTTCATCATGTTTCCATGTGAAACATAACGTTTCTGTAAACAAATACGCACGACTGTGCATTTAATGTAGAGCAAACGGATGGAAGGAATTGCTGTGGAAAAGGAAACTCAAAGGATTTGGGTGCATTTAACGTAGAACAAACGGATGGAAGGATTGCTGTGGAAAGGAAACCCAAAGGATTATTGTTACCTGCTTCCACACAGTTTAAACCTCCCCAAATCCAGAAAGGGCTGCCGATTACCGGCCGTCTCCACTCGCCACCCCTTTGCTTCACAATTGTGAGAAGGGGCGGTGCATGAAGGCAGCAGGCGAATGGCTGCCCTCGTGTTTGGCTCAGACTGTTCCAAGCCAAATACAAGGGCAGCCATTAAGTGGTAGAGCCTGAGGGCTGCACCCCCCCTGGTGTTGCACCCAGGGCAGCTGCCCCTCAGGCCCCACCCTTGTTACGCCCCTGCCAGGAAAGGCTGTGAAAAATCCCTCTCTAAAAGCCTGAAGATCTGCAGCCAGTCAATGTGGAAAATTCTAAGCTAGGTGAGTTAAATCGTCTGACTCAGTATAAGGATATGTTCATATGCGTACTTTGTTTGCATTACTGCTTCAAATGGATCAAAGGAGAATATACAGTAGAACAGACAGACAACAACTTCTGGTATCTGCTTACAATCTCTTCACTTCAGTTCTGCAGCTGCCCCTTTTAATAGCGCTTAACACTTACTTGCAGCAACTATATGCTAAACCTCTCCACCACCGTTTCTTTCTGTAACCTGGAACATGTCAGCAAATCTCAGGAAATTGCTGTGCCTCTTCTTCCCCTATCATTTCCCCTGAAAGTAGGCCTTCGGTTCCAGCTGGCATGACAGCAAGCACATGGTATGACTCCCAATAGTGGGAGTCATACTCCCAATGGGTGGGTATGTAGGAAGGGGGCCCACTGGAGGCAGGACTTCTTTACCTGGAGATCTTATAGTTTAGCACAATATCTGCTAAACTAGATTGGCAAACTAATCCATGTAGAGAGTGCATGTGTGATTCTGACAAAGGGGCAAGGCATGAATATTTAACACTGAGCCAATTTAGCCCAACTGTTTTGTTTGGAACCCCTCTAGCCATGTTTGCACTGAGAACACATGATCTCTAATGAGGAGCATGTGTTCACGAAGAATGATAGAAGACCTGAATTAGTAAGGCAGGAACAGTGTACAACCCCCTTCTATTTTGCTGCCTGAAAATTGTTTTGTTGAAGCATTGTGCTTTGAGAGTTAGAATGCAATAAAACAGGTGGGACTGGCGCATTAAAATGCTCGCATCTGCCACCTGCCTTGTAAATAAATGAGTCAAGGGCAGAATGGTGGAGATACATGCAAAACAACCTGCATTCTTAAACTTTAGTACGATTGCCTGGCCTGATCCAAGGTCTGTTGAAATCTGCAGGAACTTTCCATTGACATCGACAAAACTGGACCTTGTTTCCTTATGGAAATATTCTCATGAATTGTGCAGACACAATCTAAAAGGCAAAGGGGAAAGTCTGGTTGAAGGCTGAATATTGAGAGTTCTGACATTTGTATGGCTTCATATCAACCCATATGTTGTAATTGTTGAACAAGGTTCTTTTCCTCTGCAAAGTGCTCCATCTTGATGCTTCTAATAATATCTTTCTCTCAACACACATTCAACCCACATTGGTTTTTTTTACACCAGTCCCGTTCACACTTTCCACTAGCAATGTAGCAGCTGCTTGGCCATCTCAGCCTACACCATGGAGGAAGACATCTGAATACAGAAACCACATCTTTAGGGCCAACTTGGTTGATCCTTTATACTTAATAATCTTCACTCTCCTCACAAGCCAAGAATTACACCTACCTCTGTGGCAAAATCCTCAATCACTAGTTCCTTTGGTTCAGTTTGCATAGATTCAGTAAAAAAAAGAAGAAGAGATGTGAACACTTTCTCTTAAGGGACTAGGAAACTTGAAAAGAGCTCATTTCCAATAGGTAAATGGAAAGAGTTTTGTGCTCGGAACTCTCTTTCCAACCTCATGTTGTTCCAAGTCCATGATGCCACTTTCCACACAAACATTATTGCAGAATAGTCCATATCAGATGTTAATTATTCTGTGCTTGACAAAAAGAAGAAACAATTCCAAACCCACAAAGGGCAAAAGAACAAGAACTATGCAAGTGTGACTGGACTATTTACTGTGCTCTATTTCAGTTGCATAAATATTGTTTTTAATCAGATACCCATGTATTAAGCAAATGCTTCCTCACTTTCATCTCTGCCAAAATATAATAGAAGTCTTGCCTTTCTCTATTAACAGCTCTCCATATAAACATGGACGTACAGTACAAGGCTGTCTTTTGCTGAATCAGACCGTTGGTCCAACTTACTACTCTACTACAACTGATAGTGGGTTTCCAAGGTCCCAGGCAATGGTCTTTCGTGCTACATGGAAATGCCATAGATTGAATTTGGGACTGTCTGCATGCAAACATGTGGTCTATCACTGAACCACAGCCATTCTCCTCTCTAGCCTTACTTATATATACATTATTCTGTTCCTAGAAAATAACATTTAAGTGTCTTTGAATACTAGTTCCTAAATCAACAGTTTACTAATTATTGCCTAATTATTTAATCCACACGAGTAAGCAGGGATGTGGATCAAGTCTCTGACTCCAAGTCTCGCGTCAAGTCCCAAGTCTCTGGGTCCAAGTCTCAAGTCAAGTCCCAAGTCTTTGCCCCCAAGTCCCGAGTCTTTGGTTGTGAGTCTCTCAGCGCAATCCTATCCAACGTACACCACCAGTGTAACCAGCAGTGCAGCGAGAACAGGAGGCCCCAGAATGGAAAGGGGATTCAAATCCCCTCCAAAGGGGGATTCAAAGGGGATTTAAATCTCCCCTCCCCTCCAAAGCCTCCCGCCCTGCCCTCCCCTGCTGGTTACACCAGTGGTGTAAGTTGGATAGGATTGCGCTGCCTATCTATTTAATGGGGAAAGCGGGTTTAAACCTGAATAAAATTGGACTTGTCGTAAAAGGCTCCAAGTCTCAAGTCGAGTCTTTCGAGTCTTTTACCATCACCGAGTCAAGCCCGAGTCAAGTCATTGATGAGACTTGAGTCCGACTCAAGTCCGAGTCAATAGACTCAAGTGTACATCATTATGAGTAAGTGGCAAAATGTTCAATGGGTGACAACTGCAAGTATAAAAAATATTTCAGTGTCTGTTTAGCTCTTTGAGTAAGTTTTACTTAGTGACAGCTAAAACCTTGTATTAAATACAGATTTTTAAGAGCAACCTAATCTTTTTCAAAGCAAGCACTTTTTAGTTCCTTACACAGCTGGGAAACAAAATCATTTTGAAGGTTTGGAGATTTACTTCTACAGAAACTGTCCCTTTGATGTACATTTTGCCTGGAAATTTGTAAAAAACAAAACAAAAACACCTAGCAATTTGACTTTTAACAATATCAGTGAAGGACTTACTAATTAAACTCATCAGACAGCTTGATGACTGATATACATGACCTCCTTAAACATCTGGACAACAGTACTATATTATCCTCAGCTTGGAGTACTTGAAACAATGTCAGCAGTCCCATGGACTGCTCAACAAATCCAATGCTGCAATCCTATGCATACTTTTGGGGAGCAGGCACCACTTAACTCAGTAGGACTTACTTCTGAGTAAACATGCACAGTATTGGGCTGCACACTTTATCTGAACTGGTTTATGATTTGTAATCACAGAGTAAGTTCACTGATATGCATCGTTGTGGGAGAGGGGGGTTGGCTCTGGTATATAAAACGTTAATGGAACCCTTGAGCCCTGTGTGACTTCATGGATGAATTGATGATGAACAGCAAATTGGGAACACAATGATCTATACCATACTGCTGCCAATTTAATCAGGATTAAATGGAAACATGTTTGTTTGGGTAGTTTCTACCTGTATTCAGCCCTTTAGCAACTATGATTATTTTATCTATAAACTGAATCAGATTGCTGTTTGGTCTTGTTTACCTGATCACTTAGACCAAGATAATAACTCCTTAATGCATTCCAACCTTAATCTTGTTCACATTATAAAGAATGAAATTCAAGATTGAACCATACTGCGAGTAAAAGCGCAATCTGACTTAACTTTTGTGCCGGTGTAAGGCTCAGTGGGTTAAATCGCTGAACCATGAGCTGTCAATCGAAAGGTCGGCAGTTCGAATCCGCGACGGGGTGAGCTCTCATTGCTTGGCCAGCTCCTGCCAACCTAGCAGTTCCAAAGCATGTTAATGCGAGTAGATAAGTAGGTACCGCTTGCGGGAAGGTAAACAACGCTCCGGATTCCAGCTGCATGCTACGCACTGCGGCAAGGAGAGTCATGCCGGCCACATGACCACAGAGGCGTCTTCGGACAACGCTGGCTCTTCGGCTTTGAAATGGGGATGAGCACCACACCCTAGAGTCGGACACGACTGGACTTAATTGTCAGGGGTCACCTTTACTTAACCAGCGGTGCAGCAAGAATGGGAGGCCCCAGAACGGAAAAGGGATTCAAATCCCCTCCAAAAGAAGAATTCAAAGGGGATTTGAATCCCTTTTCCGTTCTGGGGCCTCCCGTTCTCGCTGAGGCACAAAAGTTAAGTCAGATTGTTGCACTGTAAGTGTTTAAATGTTCCAGAAGAACTGAATGAACCTTTCTCATTTCTGTTTTCATCTCAAAGCTATGGGGAAAAAAATCCTACTGAATCCTGCTAACTGGGCAAGAGGCACTTTTTCAATTGGTGCTCCTCTTATATTTAGCAGGGGGAGAGTAACTGCCCCATTTCCTCCCAGCACAGTGTCTTTTCTGGTGGCTGTTTGCTGGTGGTGTTTTGCATCTTTTTTAGATTATGAGCCCTTTTGGGACAGGGAGCCATTTAATCATTTGATTTTGTCTGTAAACCGCTTTGTGAACTTTTTGTTGAAAAGCAGTATATAGATACTGATACTGATACTGATACTGATACTGATACTGATACTGATACTGATACTGATACTAATACTAATACTAATAATAATATCAAAAGTGCCTGGAGTCAGCTCACACATGAGGCAGCTCCCATGCAATAGCCTCAGGAGCACTAAAGGCCATGCTAGATTATTTATTTATTTATTTTTCACATTTTTATACCGCCCTTCCACAGCGCTCTGTGTTCCAGCTGCATGCTACGCGCTGCGGCAAGGAGAGTCATGCCGGCAACATGACCACGGAGGTGTCTTTGGACAACGCTGGCTCTTCGGCTTTGAAATGGAGATGAGCACCACACCCTAGAGTCGGACACGACTGGACTTAATTGTCAGGGGATACCTTTACCTTTTTACCTCCTCCAAGGAGCTCAGAGTGGTGTACATATTTCCTCCCCTCCTTTTGTCCTCATAAGAACATAAGAACATAAGAAGAGCCCTGCTGGATCAGGCCAAAAGCCCCTCTAGTCCAGCTTCCTGTATCATACAGTGGCCCCACCAGATGCCTCAGGGAGCTCAAGACAACAAGATAACCTGTTTCCCGTTGACACTCCCCTGCACCTGGCACAGAGAAAACCCACTTCCAAAACCAGGAGGTTGCTTATGGCTTATAACCTGTGATGGACTTTTCCTCCATGAATCTGTCCAAACCCCTTTTAAAGGCATCTAGGCCAGGTGCCATCACCACATCCTGTGGCAAGGAGTTCCACAAATGAATTACACGCTGGGTAAAGAAATATTTTCTTTTGTCTGTTCTAACTCTCCCTCCACTCAATTTTAGTGCATGTCCCCTGGTTCTGGTGTTGTGCGAGAGGGAGAAGAATTTCCCTCTATCCACTCTCTCCATCCCATGCATAACTTTATAAGTCTCAATCATGTCCCCCCTCAGGCGCCTTTTTTCTAGGCTGAAAAGCCCCAGACGCTGTAGCCTTTCCTCATAAGGGAGGTGCTCCAGCCCACGAATCATTCTGGTCGCTCTTTTCTGCACCTTTTCCAATTCAACTATATCCTTTTTGAGGTGTGGTGACCAGAACTGGACACAATACTCCAGATGTGGCCTTACCATCGATTTGTACAAAGGCATAATGATATTGGCCGTTTTATTCTCAATCCCTTTTTTAATGATCCCGAGCATGGAATTGGCCTTCTTCACAGCCGCCGCACACTGGGTCGACACTTTCATCGACCTGTCCACCAGCACCCCAAGATCTCTCTCTTGATCCGTCACAGACAACTCAGAACCCATTAGCGTATATGTGAAATTTTGGTTTCTTGCCCCAATGTGCATCACTTTGCACTTACTTACATTGAAGCGCATCTGCCATTTTGCTGCCCATTCTCCCAGTTTGGAGAGATCCTTCTGGAGCTCTTCACAATCCCTGATGGTCTTCACCACCCGGAAAAGTTTAGTGTCATCTGCAAACTTGGCCACCTCACTGCCTATCCCCGACTCCAGGTCATTTATGAATAAGTTGAAAAGCACCGGTCCCAAGACCGATCCTTGGGGCACACCGCTTTTCACCTCTCGCCATTGTGAAAGTTGCCCATTGACTCCCACTTGCTGTTTCCTGGTCTTCAACCAGTTCCTAATCCACAAGAGGACCTGCCCTCTTATTCCCTGACTGTGGAGTTTTCTCAGGAGCCTTTCATGAGGGACCGTGTCAAATGCCTTCTGAACATCCAGATATATAATATCCATAGGTTCGCTCGCATCCACATGCCTGTTGACCTTTTCAAAAAATTCTAACAGGTTTGTGAGGCAAGACTTCCCCTTGCAGAAGCCATGCTGACTCTCCCTCAGCAGAGCTTGTTCTTCTATGTATTTTAAGATTTTATCCTTAATGAGACTTTCCACCATCTTCCCTGGAACAGATGTTAGGCTGACCGGCCTGTAGTTTCCCGGGTCCCCCCTCCTTCCTTTTTTAAAGATTGGCGTGACATTAGCTATCCTCCAATCCTCTGGCACAGTGGCCGTTTTAAGGGACAAGTTGCATATTTGGGTCAAGAGGTCAGCAACTTCATTCTTGAGTTCCTTCAGAACTCTTGGGTGGATGCCATCCGGGCCTGGTGATTTATTGATCTTTATTTTGTCAATTAAGTCTGAGACGTCTTCTCTTTTAACCTCTATTTGACTTAATTCTTTATTCAGGGGAGACCGTTCCGGCAGCGTCGTGTCCTCACAACAACCCTGTGAGGTAGGTGGGGCTGAGAGATAGTGACTGGCCCAAGGTCACCCAGGAAGCTTTGTGGCTGAGCGGGGATTTGAACCTGGATCTTACAGGTCTAAGTCCATCTCCCAAACCACTACACCAACCTGGCTACTTTGATTATGTCTGGTATATACCTGATTATGTCTGCTTTGGTACAGACATAATATGTAACCATTATTACTGCTAATACGGAGATATCGTTTGTGCAAATCGGCATCTCAAAGAAGGTTGTGAATTAAGCTGCCCCCTATTCTTACAATATGGCAATATTTCAAAAAGTGCAATCAGTATAAGAGTCTGAGAACACTAGCCACAAAAACACTGCCAAATACTATCCTCATGGGAGGATACTAGTTCACACGAACAACCCCTCCAGGGCAGCTGAAACTTAGGTGTGGCAGCTAAAGACGGTTGTACTCTTGGAAAAAAACAATTGGTGGCAGTGTGGTGGTCATGGGAATATAAAGAAAGATTCAGGAAGGAAGACATGGAAAGCACAGAACTGAAATGCCATGGTGTCTAGACACAAGCCTGATAATACGAGTAACTAGCAGCGCAATCCGATCCAACTTACACCACTGGTGTAACCAGCAGGGGAGGGCAGGGCGGGAGGTTTGGGAGGGGAGGGGAGATTTAAACTCCCTTTGAATCTCCCTTTAGAGGGGATTTCAATCCCCTTTCCATTCTGGGGCCTCCCATTCTCGTTGCACCGCTGGTTACACTGGTGATGTAAGTTGGATAGGATTGCGCTGTAGATAATGTAAGATCATCTGAAAAGCCTTGCTGGATTAGAGTAACAGCACAATCCTACCTAAATCCCCGCGTGGCAATGCAGCAGCACCGGCGCAGCTTCCGCTACATCCTGCAGGGGATTTTAAGCTGTTGGAGGACTCCTCAGGGTAAGGGGACATTTGTCCCCTTACACTGGGGTAAGCCCCAGTAGCCACAACTTAGATCTGCACCAGTGATATTACTGATGCAAGTCCATGTTGATCCGTGCAGGTTGATCAAACCTGGGAAGGGATTCGGGATTCAGCACACACCGTCGCCACCAAACCTGTCCCCCTCATGGGCCCAATCCACACACCCCGCCCCATATCCTCCCCATACTCCCCTCCCCTGCCCCGTTCAATCCCCTCCCCCGCCCAATTCATCCCCTGCACAGGCTTACCTCACCAGTGGATCTCTGTCGATCTGCCAGCACATGTGGGAAGAGATTGAATGGGGACTGCTGTAAAAACAGTCAGCGCTGTCATAAAAGGCGCTCTTGTAGCATGGTGAGTAGTGTGCTGCTGAAGACACTGGCGGAGAGGCCAGCGCTTTCCTGCCTGTGTTGTCGGCTTTCCCACCGCCCGCCAGAACAGGTAAGTCAGCGAGAGAGGCGGGGTGGGTGGGGGCCGTAATGGGACGGGAAGAGGACAATACTGGGTGGAGAGGGGAGCGTGGGGAGGCTGCAGGAGGGGATGGATCTGGCAGCGATGGCACGCGTCGGATTCTATCACCTCTGACAGCAGACTTCCTGCCCCCTTTCTCTCCTCGGACTTGTGTTAGCGAAATTGCTAGCGTAGGTCCGAGGAGACCCATTGCGGGTTGGGAAGCTTATAGAGGTGTAAGGGGATTTAAATCCCTTTTCACCTCTGAAGCCTCCTGATCCACCCCCTGCTGGATACAGCATACCCGTTTTTGGTGCAGTTGCACCAGCGGGGAGGGGAGGAAGGACCGGATTGGGCTCTCAGATATATAAGGTGCAGAGAACTACTCAGCTATGAGAAGGGCTTCAGAATCTGGCTCCTTTACCAAGATCCCATTTGGATAAGTGTCCATTTGTGAAAATGAAGCCAATTTTCTGTTTCATTTATAACTTTCTCTTCCAGTACAAAAGCACCAGAACTTCCCCTGAAGGAAGAAATGAACAAAAGACAGAACAGAATTTGACATGTCTTCCAGACCTCTTCTGAAATCACATTTGGCAGGCAACCTCCAAGTCTGCAGAGAATGCCTGAGAACGTGCATGGCAAAAACATTTTCAGGTTTGATCTATTTTTGTTTTCTTAAGACATCTGCACTCTCTTAGCTTTCAGGACAAACCCCTGGACATTCCAAATAAAAATTCTAGCTCATAAAGAAAAACTCAGTTTTGAATTAATTACCAAAGAGTGGTTAATGTGCTTGTTAAGTTGTACTGCTTATATAGAGGGGAGTTAACATTTGTTCAGCTCCAAGGAACAGAAACCTTTAAATTGGCCTTGGACAGATATTTTAAGAGGAAAAATATTAGTCTCAGCATCAAAAATACTCAGGAGTCATGCTAAGGATCTATGTGAATCTGCTGGCCCAATCCTATATTTACCGGCCGACATCCTAGCACCTCTTCTGCTGACTGCCATAAAGCAGTGTGTTGCTGGGAACACCAGCCAGAAGACTGGCACCTTCTCGCCCGTGTCATCGGCTCTCCTGCTGCCCGCAGGAGCAGGTAAGTCAGCGGGAGAGGCAGGAGGGGGTGGAGGAGGTCGTAATGGGGAGTGGGAAGGCTGCGGGAGGGAGTGGATCCGATGGGGATGGTGCATGCTGGATCCTATCTGCCTTTCCTGCAGCTGCCCCACCCCCTTTCTCTCCTCAGGCTTGCAGTAGCAATATTTCTTACGCAGGTCCAAGGAGACCCATTGCAAGTCGGGAGGCCTCTGAAGCCTCCCGATTCACCCCCCCCCCAACTGGATACAGCATGCCCATTTTTGGTGCGGCCGCATCAGTGGGGTGGGGAGGATCGGATTGGACTGGACTGGCACAGACATGCATGAGGAGGTCCATACCATCTTGGAAACGTCCAAATACATCTCCATTCAGAAAAGCAGCTATCTAAAATTAAGTTTGAACCCACAAACTTCAGAAATCTAACCAAGATCCAAACACTGATTCTTAGGTCAAGCTCATTCCCCTTGCAAGAGTAAAGCAGTTTCACAATCAAATGCCTAGATTTAGTCTGCCATTTTAGGTGAAGCAGTTCATTATGAATCTATAATAAGCTCAAGCTATACTATTTGGTTGTCACAACAGTTCCTCCTCTCATAATATACAAAGTAGTTGTGCTGTAATGCCTTACTTGTGCTATGTTGTCAGCAATGGGATCCCGAATGGCCTCCAAAATGAAGGAACTGTTGGCTTTCAACTAGTGTACCGTGTTACGTCTAGATGTGATTAAAAACGAGGCTCTTTTATGCAAACATATTGATATAATGTCTGGTTGTTCAAACAGCCCCAGGTCTAGCCAAGTCAAACCTTGAATGCAAAGGCAGCAGATTCGGCTAGTATTTGTGGAGAAACTCTTCTTAATATTTGCAAGAGAACAGATGACTGAATGACAGTAAAAACAGACCGTCCATTAATGCTGCCTCATTGAGGTCCAGTTGTCCCATGGGTCTCCAGAGTCTTTGAAGACTTTAACAAATCAAACCACATGGCATTCTCATGGTACAGGTCTTATTTATTGCAAGCTCTTTTACGACATGGAAATGAAGCCAGAACACCTTTAAAAACAAAATATTCCAACCTGCATGCACATTTTTCAATGGAAAAGTCAATAGATTTCAATTATGCATGTTATTCCATATTTGGTTACCAACCAGAGGTTTCAGGACTATGTTATACATTTTTCCCCCAACAAAAAGACTATTAGTACCACATAAAAAAATACAACCTGCAATATCTAATAGTGTAATGCCCACATCACACACTATGTTTCTTACATGGAGATAATCTCCATGCTGCTTGTCAATTTTGGCTCCTGCAAAGTCAGATGACAAGAGCTTGGGAGTGAGGAGGCACATACTGAACTGATGCCGACACAACATTTAACCCTGAACATTATAGGCATCCATTCTGATCTTTTAGAGGAAAGGCCAAATGTAGAGTTTTACCTTTGTTAGAACCAACTACAATATCACACAGTGTTCGGCAAGCTTTTGAGTTCTCTATAATTTTTCATTGATTTGGATGTTAAGTCTGGATGTTGAGCTGAGAAAAATAAAGTAGGGAGGAGACAAGTTTGGACATGATAGAAAAACCATATGGTCTGCAATCTGTAACAGTATTAAGGGGGAGAACAGGAGGTTTTCTACATAATTTGATTAGTATATGATGGATATGAGACACTGCTGGTTTTTATCCAGTCCTTAATAATGGTCAGGGCAGGTGCCAGGTTGCACTGAGCCCCAGGCAGCATGCATTGGCGTAGCAACACCTTGCGTGTGGGGGGTGGCGGTGGCATACAAAATGCTGCCCCTGTGACATCACCATCAGAAGTGACATCGCTGGGCTTCCCAGATGCAGGGTAGGCAGGAGGACCCAGCTTTCGCACCGCCACCCGCCCACTTTTCGCACTGACACTGTTGCCGATGCTGCCACCAATACGACAGGGTTGTCGCCCCTGCCACTTTGTCACCCCCGCATGCCGCCTGGGGGGCACCGCCCCCCCAGTGTCACTTCTGCCAGCATGTGGATCTGGGCTCTGCACACATGCACTCATCCCCCCAGCTTGCCTACAGGGTTGGTATTATTATTATTATTATTATTATTATTATTATTATTATTAATTGGATTTTTATCCTGCGTTTTTCCCCCACAGGGAGGACCCACATGATATCATTACTACATGTGGTAGACTCTCCCTCTCTGTCACTTTGCACCCTTAGAGGGTGTGAGCTGCTGCCACTGCTGACTTTGTCCCAGGCAGTCCTAAGATAACAAGACCTTTGAGACAAAGCCCATTGGCTGGCTGCCGCATGATTTACTGCAACCTAAAACTAAAAAGTATAGCACTGCGCAACTCACATATGGAACTAATAACAAAAAATCACCACTCAAAGCTATATTTCCTTGTTCCAGACTGCTGCAATTCATACAGCAGCTTCACAGGATTGTATCTGTCTTGGGTGATCTTTGTATTGCAATGGACCCTTGAGCCAGTATTCCAGAAGGTCCCACCTGTGACATTGCCTCTGGCCATAGTTTAAGCATTCAGACATTAATGTTTAACTATGCTTAAGAAAAACAAACCATGGTTACGTGTTTGTCTGCATAGGACCATTGTCACTTTGAAACTTTTTTTCTGAGACTAGCTACATTACTATAAAAATATAGGTGCTCCATGCTCAACTCTGTCTTAATAATGTAGATTATATTATTATTATTATTATTATTATTATTATTATTATTATTATTATTATTATTATCAACGAGAATATTTATATACCGCTTTTCAACAAAAAAGTTCAGAAAGTGTTTTATAGAGAAAATCAAATACTAACTAAATGGCTCCCTGTCCCAAAAGCTCACAACTTAAAAAATACAGAAGAAACACCAGCAAACAGCCACTAGAAAAGATATTGTGCTGCGGATATGTGGATTTAATGAATAGAATGTTGGTGATATGGCTTAGTTGGATATTATATGTAGAAAATAGTGAATAGTATGCTAGTAGGATATATTGCTTCGCGCTTGCTATAACCTTATGAAATATGTATTTTTATGTTTTAATATTATATTAATAAAATAAAATATATAGTAAAAAAGAAAAGATATTGTGCTGCGGTGAATACGTCTCTTTTAAGTAATCCCTAACAAGGGAGACTAACTGATCCTCAACCCTGGCATTCAGAAACATCATTGTAAAGATAAAAGTTACAAACAGAAGAAAGAAGTTTAAACAGTATAC
The DNA here is from genome assembly GCA_026170595.1 of Plestiodon gilberti rubricaudatus. Taxonomy (NCBI): domain Eukaryota; kingdom Metazoa; phylum Chordata; class Lepidosauria; order Squamata; family Scincidae; genus Plestiodon; species Plestiodon gilberti. The sequence goes on along the minus strand of JANXHW010000003.1, from coordinate 64,647,974 downwards.
AATTCTTCCATTATCTGCTGTGAAGGCCAGCTTAAAAGATATGCCCTCAATTTAAAGGGTGTTTTTTTTGGTAAATATTAATTACAACTGACTTAATTAACTAATGACTGATTGCATTGATTGCATTAGGTTCATAAGTGCAATTATCTTAACTGAAGTATGGATTACAATTATTGCCTAATTAAACCAAAAAAACATGTAGCTTATATATTAGCAGCAAAAAACAGATTGGATAGCTCTTTGGGGTCATTTCATTAAACTGTATTAATGTGCTATCTAATGTGTCTTGTGATCAGCTTTTCTTGTGTACTTGGAAGCATATCTGGAATGGTTTTTTGGGGACTGCAGTCTTTCTGACCTTAATTTTTACAACTATCGTTTGCCAATTTCCACATGCTTATATTCTAGATTGTGAAGAAACAAATGCAACTCATATACAGTAAATGCATCTTCTCACAGCCCAGAAAAGTAGCCAATAGCACTTGCTGCATGCAACACGGGATGGATGTACAGAAGATGGGGATGAACCCTGGTTATCCTAAGCTACGGTTCCATGATGGTTAAACCACAAAGACCATGCATGGCCCAGCTAGCTGTAGGAAGGAGGTATTTATTTCACTGCTACATACTGTATGTATCAAACACTAAAGCCCTAAGCAGAAGGCTAAAATACTGATCAAAAGGAGAAAGATCTGGAGTTGCAGGCGTACAATGGGTCAGGATTAACAAGTATTAGCCAGCAGCAAAACCGAGTGCAGCTGTGTCTTTACACAGCCCATGATTGAAGCCAGGGCTAACTCTCCTTACCCAAGGCTCAAAGGAAGTGACCTAGTTTCTCCAAACTTTTTGAAGCCAAGACAAAAGGATTCACCATCTGTGGGCTAGAAGCAGGCTATCTACAGCGGTAGAAACCATTACTAGAAAAAACAAAACCCTGCTTCATTACCCAAGGAAGTGGGAATGGCAGGGGGAACCCATAGCTTGCATATTTTCAGTGCATTCAGCATGATTGTGTATTTTGTGCTGGTTTTACCATTCCTTTTGAAATTGTTTTGTTAATTTGCTGTTGTTCAAGCACTGGTTGTGTGGAGATATGAATAAAAATATGAAGGCAGCGTATTTGAAATGCTCAATAACTAAAGCTGAACACATTTATTATTTTCCAAGATTAAAGATATGATCCAAGTATTTAGGGCTCACCATCAACAGCTTCCCATGTTCTCTGTTTGGGGCTGTAGCACCAGGAGCAGGAGAACTATTTTAGGGGAAGAATGGTGAGCACAGCAAATTATTTGTAGACCAGTGTTTCTCAAACTGTGGGTTGGGACCCACTTGGTGGGTCGCGACCTGATTTCTGGTGGGTCCCAGGTGATAGAAAGATCAGATAGGCAGAGGCGTAACTAGCCCTCCTGGCACCTTGTGCTAGGAGGGCGGTCGGGCGCCCAATAGCGATTCGGGGGGGGGGTGCCCGGTGCAAAAATGTCCTCCTGCATCCGTCTCTTTCGCACACAGACACGCACGCACGCACACACCCACCTTGGCTTTCTAAAGGGTGCTGAAACGCAGCTGGTGCACGAGAGGATGAGAGACACATGCGGGGGGGAGAGAGGGGCAGAAGCGGAGGGAAATGGCCTGGAGGGGGCAAAAGGAGAACGAGGTAGGAGATTCCGGCGCTGCAAACTAGGCGATCTCCTCTCTCTCATTAGTGATGGTAACGCTACAGCCCCCGGGTCCTAGCGAGTCTCTCCTTTTTACTTCCGCGCGCATACAAACACGGCAGGCGGCAGCGCGCATACAAACACGGCCGCGCGGCCGCCCTGGCCCGGAGCTGCCCTGGAGCTAGTGCTCCACGCGCTCCACCCAAACTCGCCTCTGCAGATAGGTAGTTGCCACAAACCCTGAGGCTATTCAAACATTAGGTAAAAGGTAAAGGTGACCCCTGACAATTAAGTCCAGTCATATCCAACTCTAGGGTGTGGTGCTCATCCCCATTTCAAAGCCGAAGAGCCAGCGTTGTCCGAAGACGCCTCCGTGGTCATGTGGCCGACATGACTCTCTTTGCCGCAGCGCGTAGCATGCGGCTGGAACACGGAGCGCTGTTTACTTTCCCGCAAGCGGTACCTATTTATCTACTCGCATTAACATGCTTTGGAACTGCTAGGTTGGCAGGAGATTCAAACATTAGATAGCCACTAATTGCCCTTCAAAGAGCTGAGTTCCTGCAGTTTGCAAGATAGCTGCTAAATCACCCTGCAAGCAGCTGAGCTCTTTACTTGTAAATGAATGTATTTATTTATTTATTTATTTATTTATTTATAGATCACCTTTTTTTAAGTCTCGTAAAGCTAGGTCGGTCCCGATAGAGTGTCATTTTAAAAAGTGGGTCCCAATGTTAAAATATTTGAGAACCACTGTTGTAGACCATTCAGTCCAGTGCTTTTCAAATCAACTGCTTGTACCAATAGGACTAGAAAGCATCTTGCTCCAATAAATAGTGGTGATGATAAAAAATACTGAAACAATGTCCCTAATTCCCAGAACAACAGCCACCTGGATGCATAGTTAAGTGGTTCCATCTGACCATGCTTTTCAATGTGTGTGACCAACAGTGTCAAGCTTGTGCTACCAAGCTTCAACTTCTACAAAGCTATTCCATGCGCGTCAATGAGAATGGAACCCCATGAAGTATTTTCCACATTGCAGGCAACTGTGGGAATTGTGAGCATAGTCTTCAAGACAGTGGAGGGGCAGGTCTCTTGCATCGGTTTGGGAGACCAGACACTTCTGCCATCAACAGTACTGATGCACATTCACTATATTGTGTTAATGATGTGAAAATGACATGTACATTATTTCATTTATTTACTTTGTAAAGTTCATAAGCCACCCTCCAGAGACAAGACTCTCAAGGTGGTATACAGTATGATGAAACAACTGAAGGAAAAGTAGCAATCGTTCATCTCACAGAAGGTTGCCCGCATTGCCAATGGTGCTAAACGGCCTGTACATCCCTACAAATTTGGAAGATACAAATTAAAGTGTATGCTTGCCTTCTCACCGCAGCAGGGAACTGAATAGCAAGGTGACAGCACACTCCTATCCACGCTTACCTGGGAGTAAGCTCCATTGAACACAATGGGACTTACATCTAAGGACACGTGCACAGGCTTGTACTGTTAGTTCTTAACAAATTCTTCACACCAGTAGAGTTAAAACAGCATCCAATCTGATATATGAAAGGCAATCCGAAACAACATTCATGTCATTCTTCTGCTTTATTAAATTGAGGGTGTATATGCTTGGCAACTGCCTACAAAACGAGGCCCACAGTCTACACCACACCCCGGCTCCCTATGGCTGAGGTTAGATGGTGTACAGAATTAAGATATCTGTTTAAACAGCTACTAAGCTCCTTGGAGAATTAAGACGCAATTGTTTTCGTGGTTTTTTTTTTTTTGATAAGCCACCAAGAACCAGCCATAGCAGCCAGATGCTTGCAAAGATGATAATTTTGCATATAATTTGTACTTAAATATATGCAAAATCATGTTTTAAATATACAAAATTAACATCAAATTACATGTCCTCACATATTTGAAGAGAGATCCCAAATATGCAAGTTATCTATTTTTTTAAAAAACGATCCCACTGAAATCCAGAAGACATTTACAGGTGGGCCCCCATATCCACAGATTCGCTATCCACGGTTTCAGTTATCCACGGATTGCGGGGACCCCCCAGGATTTTACTTTTTTCCTAGTAAGCTTAGTTTCTTCCTTAAACAAACAGAAGCAGCAGCCTCTGGATGCTTATTGCGGGCAAGTAGAACAAGACTAAGTCCTAGAGAGTTAGTCAGAAACCTTGCAGAGCCTCTCTAGGACTTAGTCTCGTTCTACTTGCCTGCAATGGAGGCTGATTCTCTGTTTGTTTTAAGAAAGAAACAAAGCTTGCTGAAAGAAAAATAAGAGCTGGGGCATGCGCGCGTGCCTACCCACAGGGGAGGCAGGACGGGGGCCCCTCAGGAAACCATGGAGGGGGTGTTCGCTCCTATCCACGGTTTCAAGTATCCATGGAGGGGCCTGGAACATATCCCCAGTGGATATGGGGGGAGTACTGTATTTGCTAATAGCTACTTGGTAACCAAACAAGTCCTTAAATTTCAATGTGATACAACCAGCCTACTAGTCATCTCTCTTCACCCATCTACTTTCTAAATAAAGATGTCAACCAGGGTAAATGCCAGGGTATTGGAGACAGGCAAAGCACCACTAGAGACGCTTGCGCTCATGCGTGGACCCCTGTGGGTGCTCTGCCCTCCCATGTGTTCCTACCCAAGCTGACCTGGGTGGTGGTGGTGGTAGTGGGTATGGCAATGATTTTGGTGGTTCAACCCCCCCCCCATCCCTGGCTTGCTGTCCACTAGTGGCCTTGCCAGCGGCAAGCATTGCTGAACCCAGGAGCATTGGCCTTTGGCTGAAGGAGAGAAAAGGAAGTGCCCACCCAAACTTTCCTCCCATCCCAAGCAGCCAATGCAGCAGGGTGCTGGAAAGTGCAGGGACTTTTGAAGAAGCCCAGTTGCAGAAGGGGAGGGCAAGAGAAAGCAGCAGCAGTGAGAGTTGCTAACTTGAGTGATTCATGATGCCACTGCCTGAGGGCTTCAGAGGTTGGCTAGTTGGGTTCTTGCAAGACCATGGGTCCTCATCAGCCCATGGGTCTTGGGCCAACCCCCAACATTGCCCATGAGGGCAACGGTTACCATGGCTCTCCTCAAGTCGTTACTGCTATTATATGTTCTTAGTTAAACAGCTGCCATGACAGCGTCATGGCAATATGCACTCATCTGCAGTTTATTTAGCCAGGGGATAATCTCATTATAAATGCTCTCTGTATACTGGATAAAGTTGCCTTTAGTGAAGACAATCTCATTAGGGGCTTAAAAAATTGGGCTGCTTTTGAACAGCATTTTATTATCTATCCTCTTCAGCTGTTGTTGAACTTTACACCCCTACCTTAGACAGAATATAGGCCGATACTGACAAAACCCTAAATTTTATTTCACTTCTTGACTTACAAATCAAATATATGAGTAGCTCAAAAAGTAGCTCAAACAAATATGTGAGTAGCTTTTTTTCTTTAAAAAAGCAACTTCAATAGGGCTCCTTTCTGGAAATCTATTATCTCTGCTATCTAAAATGATAGCAATTTAGCAACTTCAATAGGGCTCCTTTCTGGAAATCTATTTGCTATCTAAAATGATAGCTAATCATAGCAACTCTCAGTACACAAGCAGGACCACTCATTTAATTTAGGAAAGTTCTCACTCTGGTTTTAACCTGGTGCTGATATATGAATGACATTTCTGACTGCCACAGCAAACTCTGCTATTTCTTAATTTCTCACTGGGTTGGACCCCAGGGCCAGAGCTGAAGGCCCAGGGTCAAGGTCTACATCTCCTGATGTTGACCTGACAATGTGCAGATAACGTTTTTCTCTGTGACAAAAGGATCAGAAGCTGTAACATATTCTATGCTCTCTTTTCCTGTAATTATTTGGAAGACTGGAAGAGAGACTTTAAACAGAAACACTAGTTCAAATATACCTGTTGTGATTATCCTGCTTGATATTAGCGACTATGCCTGTTGTACAGTGTTTGCAGGGGAGGTCAGCAAAGCTGTCAGCTCTATGTACGGTATATTTCTTTGTCATCTCAAGAAACAAGGCCTGTTTCATCCTGCCTAGTTAATGGGTATTCAGCCTTAAAAAGGTAAAGGTATCCCCTGACAATTAAGTCCAGTCGTGTCCGACTCTAGGGTGTGGTGCTCATCTCCATTTCAAAGCCGAAGAGCCAGCGTTGTCCGAAGATGCCTCCGTGGTCATGTGGCCGGCATGACTCTCCTTGCCGCAGCGCGTAGCATGCAGCTGGAACACGGAGCGCTGTTTACCTTCCCGCAAGCAGTACCTATTTATCTACTCGCATTGACATGCTTTAGAACTGCTAGGTTGGCAGGAGCTGGCCAAGCAACGAGCGCTCACCCCGTCGCGGGAATCGAACTGCCGACCTTTCGATTGACAGCTTATGGTTCAGCGGTTTAACCTGCTGCGCCACCCGCTGGCCTTTTATTCAGCCTTAAGTAACCATAAATACCTGGGAATAGCCTTACCAGATCCCCCCCCCCCAATGCAGGGGGGGACAGAAGTGATACTGGCTGGTACACGGCCGGGACTGGGGGCGTGGCCAGGGGCGTGGCCGGGGGCGGGGACTTCCTCCCTCGAGGCTGGGAGCTCTCTGGAACAGCCCGAGTTCACTCGAGCTGTTCCGGAGAGCTCCCAGCCTGGCGCAAATATGCGACGAGGCTGGGAGCTCTCCGGAACAGCCCGAGTGAACTCGGGCTGTTTCGGAGAGCTCCTAGTCTCGCGCAAATACGCGACGAGGCTGGGAGCTCTCCGGCCTCGTCGCAAATAAGCTGGCCGGGACAATGAGGAGACCGGACGGGAGCCCGGGATTAGGCTCCCGAACCGGGATTGTCCCGGTCATTTCCGGGACTATGGTAAGGCTACCTGGGAATATACTTTGCCCCTTGCTACCCTGCACCAATGTGCCACAAGAGGTGACCACTTCATTCAGCCATATTGTATTTTGAAGCATCTGAGTGATCCTTAACAGCTTTGTAGTGGCAACGATGGAGAAATAGTTCCTTCTAATGACTTACATTGCTAAACAAGCTTGAACCGAGCACGCTATGCCTGCACAAATGCAGTTTGTTTAATGCAGGAGTTTAAGGCAGTAAAAAAAAAAGTTAAAAGCTCATAATACTTTTGAAGTTATATTGGAAAAGAAGGGTGTGTGTGTTATATAACCTCTCTCTCTCTCTCTCTCTCTCTCTCTCTCTCTCTCTCTCTCTCACACACACACACACACACACACACACCCCTCAAGTTTTAAGGATAATAGGAGATTCTCCCAGCAAGTTTTTTGTGTTTCATGTCCCTATAATGAGGGCTAGAAGCTTTATACTAAAAAAAATTAAAAACCAAGAACCTCAAGGGTGATTGCTACAATGGTACAAAATGACAGTCATCCTGTGCAGACATCATATATTGTCCCCTAGTCATGTGCTAATGCCAAAAGGTAAGCATGATATATGGGGAAAAAAACCCACACCATGATGATACGCTGACTTTACGTAGCTCGCATAAATGAGATGTTGCAGATATTAGTATTAAAGTACAATCCTGTTCCCATTAGGTTGCCAAAAGCCTTGGAGGAGACAAATTTCTATAAGGCGTGTAACACAGGCAAGGATGAGAACATGACACAGCCAGTTTATACTGAAGAAGTTGGAACCTACAGCCAAAGGAATTTAAATAAAATGGCCATGCCAAGGCAAGCGGTTCAAGCAGAGGCATGCAGAAATGAGGGCGAGGTCAAAGGTTATTATATTTCAATCAGCTGTTTATACAGCCTGTTCAGGAATTAACATCTGTTGACTGAGAAAGAGAGAGGTAAAGCTATTATCCAGGCAGAGGCGTCGTCTGATATGGGGCGGTGGTGCGGTGGGCCCCAGGTCATTGGGGCAGAAAGGCTCCGTGGGGGGCGGGAGCCTCCTTAACTTTTGTTTTTGTTTTTTTCCCTTTTTCGGGTTTTTTAAAAGGATTTTTTTAAAGGTTTTTAATGCTAACGGGGCTTCTAAAAGGGTATGTGTGCTTTGCGCAAACTTATCTGTAGTTCTAGGACCCTCCAGCGACGATCAGGGGCGCAGATCGTCCCTCTGCAGCTCTACTCCCCGGCATGAACTCTGCAAAGCGTCCAGGAGCGCGCTGCAGAGTTAACGCATGCGCAGAGCGACGATGTTTCCAATCGTCACTCTGCGCATGCGTTAATTTCGCAGCGCGCTCCTGGGCGCTTTGCAGAGTTCATGCCGGGGAGTAGAGCTGCAGAGGGACGATCTGCGCCCCTGATCGTCGCTGGAGGGTCCTAGAACTACAGATAAGTTTGCGCAAAGCACACATACCCTTTTAGAAGCCCCGTTAGCATTAAAAACCTTTAAAAAAACCTTTTAAAAAACCCGAAACTCATTATGCAAATTAATTATTTAATTTGCATAAAGGGGCGGCGGGCTTTTCCGCCACAGTAGCAGGGGCGCCTGGCTACGCCTCTGTATCCAGGGCAGGCAAGAAAAGCAAAAGGTATAGTACAGGGGTGGCCAAACTGCGGCTCCTAAGCCACATGCGACTCTTTGCCATATAATGTGCGGCTCTCAGAAATATGTTGGCTGAGCTCCATTTTACATCACAATTAATATATAAAATGTAAATAAGAAATTTTCAAGCTTTATCATTATTGACCAGGTATAAACTGAGAGTCCACTAGATTAAAACAGAAGTTTAACATTCATGGTGAGTAAATATAGTTAAGAATTTAAATGCTTCTTAAATATAGCAGCTCTCAAACATCTGAAGTTTATCGTATGTGGCTCTAACTCCCTGCTAAGAACAATGTCTTTTATATAGACACACACTCAAAAGCTACAGGGGGTAGGGAAGTGGGTTGCTACTGCTTTCACCACCATGCACAAGCCCCCCCCCCAATCCGCATAGAAGGCAATGATCCACTTCCACCCGCCTTGTGCAGTCCCTTCAAATAAAACAGGAAGTGCAGAACATGCTTAAATCACTCCCAGCACATCCTGCACTTTGCGTTTGGGGCTGTTCAGTCTGGAAAAAAGGCGCCTGAGGGGGGACATGATTGAGACGTATAAAATTATGCATGGGATCGAGAGAGTGGACAGAGGGAAATTCTTCTCCCTCTCGAACAACACCAAAACCAGGGGAAATGCACTAAAATTGAGTGGAGGGAGAGTCAGAACGGACAAAAGAAAATATTTCTTCACCCAGCGTGTAATTCATCTGTGGAACTCCTTGCCACGGGATGTGGTGATGGCACCTGGCCTTGATGCCTTTAAAAGGGGTTTGCATAGATTCATGGAGGAAAAGACCATCACAGGGTACAAGCCATAAGCAACCTCCTGGTTTTAGAAGTAGGTTTTCTCTGTGCCAGGTGCAAGGGAGTGACAACAGGAAACAGGTTATTTTGTTGACTGTGTGCTCTCGGGAGCATCTGGTGGGGCCACTGTGAGATACAGGAAGGTGGACTAGATGGGCCTTTAGCCTGCCTGATCCAGCAAGGCTCTTCTTATGTTCACTTCTGGTTTCATTCAAAGGGACTGCAAAGAAGGTGGTAGGGAAGCAGATTGCTGCCTTCTGTGCAGATTTTTTGGTAGTGGCACCCCACCCTGCTTAGAGGTTGGGGGATGAGGGGTAGATAAGGTGACAATACCAGAGGGGGGGGTTGTCAGCAAATTTTCTGTGCCTCAGGCATGATCTGCCCTTGGGCTGGCCCAAACTGATGTAACAGTTGTCCAAACCCTGGTCCGCTACAGAATTTGTCTATTCAGCATGAAGTTTATTCCTTTCTGAGTGGAGAATAGTTGACATCAGCGGAAATGAGATGCAACTTTGGAGAACCATGTACAAATTAAGACTGGGGCATCATTCTTCCGAGATGCTCTTCCTTGCAGGCTGCCCTGCTGCCATTACTTACACTTTTGTCACAAGTTAGCATTCCTAGATCTACCTAGATCTGCATCAACATTATGCCCTGTCCCAAGTTTGAGTATAGGTCTTATAGGCAGCAATCTTATACACGCTTACCTGGGAGTAAACCCCATTGAACACAATGGGACTTACTTCTGAGTAGTCACCCATAGGAGTGGGGTGTTAGGACTGGGCTGTCCAGATGATCTGACTAAGCATGGTGTGTTGGACCAGGAGCAGGAGCCAAAGGATTGCCAAACCCACACATTCTTCCCTCCTCTTTTCTCCTCAACTTGGGCACAGAGTTGTGCTGGAGAAATCTTGGCCTGTTAAACAACAGTTTTGTGTGTCATCAGAACCTGGGAGTTGGGTTCACTTGTTGGTTGCAAACCAGGATATGAAATCAGGATTTGATAGGAGGGGTAGTGCTTCTTCGGCTTGTATTCGTGATCCAAAAAATATGGTTTGTTGAATTGTCTGAACCAGATCTTAGGAGTTCTAGGCAAGATGGCATCTAATAAAAGCTCCCAGGCCCTCATTTTGCCAAGCTGATATCCACTCTGCAATACACAATCCAGGAAGAATCTCAGAATATATACAAGGGTCTGTTAAACGCCACCTGGCACCAGTCAAAAACAGGAAAGCATATGGCAGATGTGCTATCAGAGGAACATAACCATATGAATGCAAGCAATATGATTTAATGAGAAAATCGTGTTAAGTTATACAGTTCTTTAAAATCCAGATTTTCATCTGGAGGGTTCAGCACAGTTAATCCTATTAGCAACTGGATTTACACAGCGAGATGAGAAGAGGTAACACAGCTTTAAGATGATAGCGTATTTCATCTTTTCTAGTTAATTTTCATGTGCAGAATTTTTTTTTTTTTTTATAAAAAGCATCTCTTCATTTTCTTATGAGAGCAATAATAAAAAATAATCAAAGGAGCTGCAAAATCCATAGGGTAAATTGTGAGATTAGTGGCAGGACTATGTGTGTTAAATATTAATATTGCAACTGGTGATTTTTGTGCTTTGATTGGTGGTTTTTTGTTTGTTTGTTTTGATTTTTTGCAAAATGACCACACTTAGATTTGCTTGATCTGTTAGGATTATTTTTTCACATTAAATACACATTTATGGAAACATACAATTGTAGAATATACCTACCATATTTAATGTTTGCATTTCATGTTAAGCACATTACTGGAGCAAGACTATTCTCAAACATTTCACAATGAAGACAACTCAGGCCAGCAGATTGGTATGAGGATCAGAGTCGAAGGGATGATTTACAACCCACTTACACTGGTGTAGTTCCAGTGAAGCTCATGGGACTACGCCAGTGTAAATAGTTGAGGAACAGAGCAGCCCATAAGCACATAGCTGGGCATGTGTACAGATCTGATAGAAAAATGAATCTCCCCAACACTGCTGTGTTGCAGTGTGATTACCATAGAAATATGCGGCAAGGCAACTTAAAGTGTATGGAAGTCTATAAAGCTTTAGGAAAAGAATGGGCTCCTTTTAGCATATGAATTGCTGTTGCTCAGGGACCAAGCTTCCAATTGCAAGTCAATTTAAGAGATTTTTTTAATCTCCCAGATGGCAGTCCCTCTAGGAAAACCAAACTATAAGGGCTGGCTGCATTACTATAAATGGTGAATTGCCCAGGCCAAGAAAGATTATTTATTTATTCATTCTTAAATGCACAAAGAGCCAAACCCAGCCTGTCTTGCTCATGAACATTTATTATAGTAGGTCTGCCTGTGACAGCAAGGCAAGAAGGTTTTGTCCCAGAGGACGCTGGAAAAAAATTCCTCAGGCACTGTAAACGTGTATGGGGTTACTGTGCAAATATACATTCCTGGAACTGCCTCTAAATTGGAATGAAAAATTTCATCAATACAAGACTGCTATCAACTCAAATGAATGAAAATCTCAGTAGTTTCATCTGTCAGAGGACTAGTCTGGAGCAAATTGCTGGCAAATAGTTCTGTACAACAATAGTCCATAACTCGAATACTAGAGGGCTTCTTCTAGCATCATCACAGTCCCCCCACTCCCCCCCCCCGCACTTTCCTTATTCCTAGGTGCTGCTTTCCTTTACAGGCACACATCGTTCCCACCCACCTCTGCATTTTCTTTTTTCAGCACTGCCATAAATAGTATGCTGTGGAGAACTGGAGAAATCATTCTTCATCGTCAGTACCAGATAACCTGCGCCTGCAGGTTTGTTTCTCTTTTTTTTGAATGATTCCCAAAGGAATCACCAGCTGAGGAGAGTGGGTGAGGAAGATCCTAAGAAGAGCCCTAATGGCTCCAATCAAGGGTCAATCTGGTCCAACAGCCTGTTTACAACAGTGGCCAACCAGATGCTTCAAGGAAGTCCACAATCGAGGCACGACAGCAACTCCTATTCCCCACTAGCAACTGGAATTCAGAGACACACAGTATTACCTTTAGATTTGGTGGTCCCATTTACCTATCATGGCTAATAAATATATCTTTGCTCCATAAAATTGTCTAATCCCATTTTAAAGCCATTGCCAACCTAGCAGTTCCAAAGCATGTTAATGCGAGTAGATAAATAGGTACCGCTTGCGGGAAGGTAAACAGCGCTCTGTGTTCCAGCCGCATGCTACACGCTGCGGCAAGGAGAGTCATGCCGGCCACATGACCACGGAGGCGTCTTCGGACAACGCTGACTACCTTTACCTAAGCTTGTGGCTATTGCCACATCTTGTGTTAGCAGCAAAATCCATAAATCAGTTATATGTTGTGTGAAAAAGAACTTTCCTCACACCAATGGCACTAATGGCAGCTTTTCTTTTGTGTCATATAGCATCTGCTGGAGGTCCCGAACTGTAGGAGGCAAAGGATAACACCACCACCACCACCCCTTATTTTGATCAGGCTATTCCATAGTTAGGCCAGCGGGTGGCGCAGCGGGTTAAACCGCTGAACCATAAGCTGTCGATCGAATGGTCGGCAGTTCGATTCCCGCGACGGGGTGAGCGCTCGTTGCTTGGCCAGCTCCTGGCAACCTAGCAGTTCCAAAGCATGTCAATGCGAGTAGATAAATAGGTACCGCTTGCGGGAAGGTAAACAGCGCTCCGTGTTCCAGCTGCATGCTACCCGCTGTGGCAAGGAGAGTCATGCCGGCCACATGACCACGGAGGCGTCTTCGGACAATGCTGGCTCTTCGGCTTTGAAATGGAGATGAGCACCACACCCTAGAGTCGGACACGACTGGACTTACTTGTTAGGAGATACCTTTACCTTTTATTCCATAGTCAGGCCAGCGGATGGCGCAGCGGGTTAAACCGCTGAACATAAGCTGTCGATCGAAAGGTCGGCAGTTCGATTCTCGCGACGGGGTGAGCGCTCGTTGCTTGGCCAGCTCCTGCCAACCTAGCAGTTCCAAAGCATGTCAATGCGAGTAGATAAATAGGTACTGCTTGCGGGAAGGTAAACAGCACTCCGTGTTCCAGCTGCATGCTACGCGCTGCGGCAAGGAGAGTCATGCCGGCCACATGACCACGGAGGCGTCTTCAGACAACGCTGGCTCTTCGGCTTTGAAATGGAGATGAGCACCACACCCTAGAGTCGGACATGACTGGACTTAATTGTCAGGGATACCTTTACCTTTACTATTCCATAGTTGCTGTTAACAAAGAAAAATTAAGCTCATACTTCCCAATGACACATTTATGTAGCTTGCCCCTCTGTCTATCTCTTTCTTATCGCATGGATAAACTCCTGTGGATTTCAGATCAGATACTTGCAGCAAAGTGTGAAAGACAGGGGAGGGGATTTATAGCAATGCAACTTTATATCATGAGTTTCAGTTTGTCCTGGGAAATCTTACCTTTTATAACGTTAAAAAGCACATTTGCTTAGTCCTCCTAGCCCTCCCAATAAGAATATCTGAACATAAATTGTTTGAACTTTACAGTCACTAAACTTTTCCCAAACCTGCTTTCCATCAGCAGAAAGCTGTCGGGTAAGAATGGGATCTAGAGACTTTCTTAAATTGATTCCATATACGCCTATCTGGGCTGGGTATCAGACTGACAACCTCCCAAGAGCTTCAAAAGGCCCCTAAGGGTATCCAGAGAGCCAAAGTCTCCCTTTTTCCTTTTCAAGAGCAAAGCTGTACTGTACTTTTTCCATGTGCATCTTTCTTGGATCTGACTAACGTTTTGGTTTGTCATCTTGACAGCCTGATTATTTAATCTTGCTTTCAAATCTAAAATCTTAAACAAATGCATTATCCTCATTAATTTTTTTTCAGCCTGAACAAATCTTGACGTCTATTGCATTACCTTTTTCACTACTTTATCTCTTCCACATCTTTAATATTACATGCACGTAATTTCAAATAATCCTTTTTTTCATTACAGGAAAAATAAAATGAAGTGACTGGCTCTGTGTCAAGCAAGGATATTAAAAATTCCCATCAAGATAGGTGAGTCTTCTGTATTCTGGAAATAATAATGATAACTTTGTGCCACTTAAAAAAAACCCCATAATTATTTCAAAGATGTGTTGAAGATAAATTGTTGTGTTTTCTTAATAGCATGCATACAGAATTTTGTAAAAAAAAAAAAGCAGCTTGATACTGATACAATGTGTTGCTGAATGTCCACTATAAAATTACATTCTAATTGTTATGAACTTAACTGTGACTAATTGCCCGATTCTATTGGGCTGCCGCGCCAGTGGAACGCATGTTCTGCTGGCACCAGCTGTTGAAAAACAGCTGTAAAGTGCTGGACACCAGTGCAAGCTCCTAGCATGAAGGCCGGAGCCTTCCCACACACACCGCCAGAAGGCCCGCCAGAGCACGTAAGCCTGGTGCAGGGCGAGGGCAGAACGGGGAGGAGATGGGGCGGGGAATGAGCAGATCAGGCCCAGGAGGCAGAGGGTTTGGCAGCGGTGGTGCACACCAAATCCAAACCCACGGACGTCGCTGGAGTGTGGCGGGGGGGGCGGGCCGCCAGGGGGTGACGCGCGCTAGGGGGTGACGCGCGCACCCCCGCGCGCATCACCTCCATGACGCACGTCGCCCTCTGGACGCTCGGAGCGTCCGGCCCTGCCGGCGCGTCCGTCCCCTTCCCAGTGCGTCAATACGGGGTACTTTAACGGTTTTCGCGCATGCGCAGACCGTTTTGAGGGCAAGAGGGCAGGCCCTTGCCCTCAAAATGGTCTCTGCGCATGCACGAAAATTGTAAAAGTACCCGTATTGACGCAGTGCCTCGGCCTTCTTTCAGAAGGCCCTGGAGCGCCGGCCGAGCCGGACGCTCAGAGGCCGGCTCCTGGGCAGGCCTCGGAGCATCCGGAGGGCAACGCGGGGCGGGCACCCGGGGCAGGGTGCAGCTGGGTCGCCCCCCCAATCCTTTACTGGAACATACTCGGGCATCACTAGGGTGACGTGCGTCCTAGTGACGCCACTGTCCAAACCCCCTTCCCAAGCCCGATCCGTCTGCATGGATCAACTTGGACTTGTGTCAGCTATAAAGCTGGTTCAGATCAGAGTTTACTCATAGTGGCTGCTGGGGCTTACACCCTGGGGCAAAGGGACAAATGTCCCATTACCACGATGAGTAGACTTACCATACGTCCCGGAATGCCCGGGACCGTCCCGGATTTCGGGCCCGGGTCCTGGCATCCCGGGAGGTATGGCGCGATCCCAGAATCTCGCCGCCGCCACCACCATTTTGAAAATAAGATAACTTACCCGGGCGCTGGCATGTTGGATCGCAAAATCTTGCGAGATCCAAGATGTCGGCGTCCAAATCTCATGAGGGCATGATGCCTTCACGAGATTTGGGCGCCGACATCTTGGATCTTGCAAGATTGTGCAAGCCAACAAGCCGGCGCCCAAGTAAGTTACCTAATAATTTTCAAAATGGCGGCGAGGAGGGGGTGAGCGAGCCCGGCTCAGCTGTAGGATGTTAAATATCTAGCTTTGAGGCTGCTCACCTGACGAGGTCCACAGACAGTGGACGAAACGTTGTGTTCATGTTTTAACTACTTTACGTTTTTAACATAAAGATTTTTACATGGCTGATAAACCTGTATTTCCAGTTTCTTTGTATATTGTAACGGGCCATGATAACCTTCGATTTTTATTTTTTCAAAGAATTGTTTTCTTTAATGGAAAGCTCTTCTAACTCAAGAACATCAACTGTGACAAGTTGCAAAATTCAATTTTGTAAAGGTCTATTTATGAATTAAAATTATATTAATGAATTATACACAATAGCCCAGACATAGCCACAGAGTGTGTCTCACATTTTGCTATCGTGGGATTTGAGTCCACAGAGAAGAATAGGCCCAGCTCTGGCAGAAAAAAAGCAGGGGGGAAAAAAGAAAATTAAAAAGATAGCCAGTTTCCCACTGCTAACTATGAACCCATGTGTCTGTTGAGATCTGTCTGCCATAGACATCTGTGGGAGCCCCACAAAAGCGCTGGATTGGGGCCAGAGTGCATAAAGTTCTGGAGTATCAGTCAACCAGCAATTTCCTACTGCTTGGCTTCAGTACCGAAATGAAACACCCCTGCCAGCTAAACAACCTTCTTCTGTTGGAGGAGAAATCTTTGGATCCCACTGATAATCAGCAGTGGGAAGGGGCAATCTCTTCCTATCCCTATTCCCATCATACCCTATCTCCTTCTCTCTGAAAGGCCCTGTAAATGTTTACATTATTAACAATGCTGGTTTTTAAAATAAACAGTCCCAGAAGAAATGCAGTTACCTTTTTCCCCACCTCATGGCACTTGAAGAAAGAATGTGCACAGAAATGAATAAATCCTTAGTAAAACACACACACACACACACACACACACACACACACACACACACACACACACACACACACACACACACACACACACACACACAAAACGCTGTCTGCACTGCAGAGAACTGTGGCTTCTCACTCGCAGGTCAGGCAAATTATTCTTGCCAGGAATCAAGTCAAACTGCAACAGAAATCCAGAGAAAATCTTTATTTTTTTGCAGGACGGGAACAGAATATGAACAATTACCTGAAATAATCTGTTGAACACAAACACATTTCCTTACACATTCCTTTCTGAAATCCAGGCTTCCAGTTAGGAATAAAGTGTAGACTTTTAAAAGAGATGTGCTAGTATACTGAGTTACAGACCAGAACTTGAAAACTCTCTCTATATATAAAAGAGATGTGCTAGTATACTTTTAAAAGAGATGTGCTAGTATACTGAGTTACAGACCAGAACTTGAAAACTCTCTCTCTATATATATATACTGTATTTCTTCAATTCTAAGACGCATGTTTTTTCCCAATTAAGCATTTCAAAAAAAAGGGGGGCGTCTTAGAATTGAAGGTCTCCAAAAAGCACCCCAAAATGCTATCTTCTTACTTACTGGGGCTTGGGGGAGCTTCAGGGAGACCCTCTGCAGGCCTCCCCGATCTTCAGTTCGGCAAAACCCGGTGATTTTCAGCCATTTCCGGTTTTTGCGAAAACCAGAAATGGCCAAAAATCGCTGTTTTTCGCCGAACTGAAGATCAGGGAGGCCTGCAGAGGGTTGCACAGGCCTCCCTGAAGCTCCCCCAAGCCCAGGTAACAAAGGAAATGGCACTTTCTGGCAGGGCCAGAAATGCTATGCAGAGGCAGTGCACTCAGTCATCTTCAGCTGCAGGAGACATGCTGGGGAGAGTTGGTGCTGAGCAGGTAGATTCAATGAAGGGATGTGAGTCTTACAATCAATTTATTTATTTTTTCCCCCTGCTGGTGGTACTGAAAGTAAAGGTGCGCCTTAGAATCGATGGCGCCTTAGACTCGAAGAAATACGGTATATATATAGAGAGAGGGGGGGGTAAGTGTGTGTGTTCTGAAATACAAATTCGGTTTACGCAGCCTTCTAGATTTTGCCCCATCAAGGTCTGGAGAGCAGGGGAAAGGATGGAGGCCTGCTGCTTAAGATTGCAATCCATCGCATCCAACTGTGAAGATAAACATCTTCTCTGAAGGAAGAGGGAAAGGGCACCAGTTTGGTATTCTGCCGTGTGCCTCCCCCATATTGTAGTCCTTAGCCAGTCTCTAACTGTTAAATTTGTTGTTGCAGAAACATTTTCTTTTTAACACTTGACCTGAGGGTCAACATATACACAGCTTTAAGCAGTGAATTGCCTTCCAGACAGGCTCCATCTGCGGCCGTTCAGTGTCCCAGGCAGCACAGAAGCATTCCAAGGGCCAAGCTCTGATGTAGCTGAATCTGTGAGAGATGAGCAGTGAAGGGTTGAAAAAACCTGTGCTACTCTCTGAGAGTTCTTTTTTACGTTGATATGTCTACACAGAGCCCTTGTGTACAGCATCTACATATTGCAGAGGAATGCTCAGGGGCTACATTCTCAGCACACACATGTGGCCTGTAGCTCTGTGCAACTGAAAACACTTAGAATGTCCCCAAAGATTCCTGGTCATTGTGCACTGTAAAGGAAATTCAATAATGAAGATCAAGATCTGTTTCAGAGAAGATGCAGGTCATGCTGGCATCCTCTTAAATCCATTTCATGGTCTGCAGTAGAAAGTATTGTCTAAGACTGTGATCCCATGTGTTGCAGCAGCAGAAGTGGGTAGAGTCCCTAGCATAGGAAGCTGGCACCATCCCTTTTTCTAAATCAGCACCAGCCACCTGTGATCCAGAATTAGACAAAAGCATCTATAATACAAGGGTACTATACGATAGACTCGGGGGGAGAGGGGCATTGATGAACAACAACAGAGTGTGAAGTGGGGCTGTGGCAGCTCCTGGTATAGTACCCTAAGGGCGTAATCCTGGGGATCTATGGAACCGCAGAGCGAGTGCTCCGCCGTTCCAAGATGTTGTGAATGTGCTGTAAAGCATGTTCATAATGGCTTGGGAATAAGGGAGGCCGGCGCAAGGCCAGCCTCCCTCAATCCGTTGCCGGACCGAGGACGCGGCTGCCAGAGGAAGGTAAGCTCTCCTGCCGGCGGCTGCGTGGGCGGTCCGGTGGGTGAGGGAGGGGGACCATTGGACTAGCCAGCCCGGGAGGGGGCAGGGGATGGCACCTGCCATATCCCCATCCCTGCCGGGTCGGCTAGGCCGTTACATGGCCTCCTCAGACTTCCGCCAGCTATTTAGTTGGTGAAACTCCAAGGAGGTCTATCGGGGAAGGGGACGAGCATCCCCTTCCCTGAGTAGACCTCCAGCTCACCATCCGACGGACAGCCTCGGGCTCAGATCCGGTGGGCGGCGCTGGGCCGCCGGCCAGATCCTTACACAGGATTGCGCTGTCAGGGATGTCAAAACTGTCCTAAATGCCATAGCACACTTGCAAGCAAAAACATAAACAGGGGATAAGAGAAGCTAGGAGAGGTAGAAGAGGCAGGAAAAAATACCAATGCATTTCTCTTCTGGCCCAGGCTTCTGCTTGTAGCTGTCACAGCTACAACAGGGAACAGGATCAGGCTAAAAAGCCAAGACGGATGCTTCTGTTTTTTGATTCACACTGACTTTCTGCTCCACTAGCACTTCTGTGAATACCAAATTCATGAGATGCTATCCTGGCTACTTCACTGGAAAGTCCCCAGTCTTTGGTGAACCATGCTTTGTGTATAATGCCACCTAATGGTCATCTGGGCCTATAGCCATGAAATATTGTAGTAGAGCAGAGGACACACACTCTAACTCTTGTTCAGCAATCCTGGGGTGGCCTACTATACAATACTCCACATGATAATGACCAGAATAAACTCTGCATCGTAATGGTAAAGAATTATAGTTTCCTATTTAAAAAAGATATGACTGGATACAGGGCACCATTCATAAATTCAGAGCCTGGATAAGATACTGATAATTTCTTTATTCTTTATTTAAAAACACTTATATCCCACTTTTCCCATTACATTCAAGGTGCCCAAGGCAACTAATAACATAATATTTTAAAACAATACAATCAATAAACCTAGAACAAAAGCATAGCAGCACTGATAAACACAGAGAAACTAAAATCAAAAATCAACATAATTTCTTCTCACCTGCAAATTGTTGTTTTAGCGTTAGGGGAAATTTTTTTCACAGAGACATTCTCTGGTAAACACATTATTCAGAACACTGCCCATTCAATGGTACTGACTTACAGCCCAATCCTGTGTAACTGGCCAATTGCGGAGCGCATGCTCCACGGTGCTTGGTATTGTAAACATGCTGTAAAGCTCATTTGACACCCAGGGAGTAAGGGCCACCGGCACGGAGGCCAGCAGCCCTTACTCCACCTCCCCCTGGACCCTGAAGCCGCTGGTGCAGGCAAGAAATGCACTGATCGGTGCAGGGACGTGGGGAAGACGGGTCGGGAGGTGAGGGAGGGCGGCCGTTGGGTAAGCCGGGCCGGGAGCGGGCGGGGATATCTGCAGCGAGCTCCACTGATATCCCGTGCCCGTCCCTGGCAGCCCTTACCCCTCTGCCCTGGGGCTCCAGAGCCGATGTACATTATTGGAGGCCCATTGGGGCCGGACAGCCCTACACCCAGGGAAGGAGACAAATGTCCCCTTCTCCCAAGGTGTTCCCGGGCTGCATCGACACAGCCCAGGAAGGGTGCAGGATACCCTATGGGCCGGCCACGTATCTTTACGCAGGATCATTGTCCATACCACTGACGATCAGATGGTACTGGACTACCAGATGCAGAAGCTTCAATTTCAATCTCTCTCTCTCTCTCTCTCTCTCTGCTTTGTTAACCATTTCCCTATGATTTACATCCAATAGATATTATCCCTCATGTTGGTGCTTGTTTGCTTCTTTTGATTCCATTTCCTACACATTTCAGTTGTGAAAGGGGAGAACAGGAATGTATTCCGGAAGTAGTCACAAACAGAAGTGAAAAAGGATACTGTCACTGACATTTTTATAAGTTCATTCTATATCTATTGAAGAAAATTCCAAGATCAGATTTCTGTCTTGGCTGTTTATCAAGATGACTATGGTGACCTTTTCCATTTGCCACATACCAATACCAGCATGTCCCAAAGGAAGTATGTGTACTGGCTTATGTGCCATTGTAACTGAACAGCAGCAATACAGAATAGGACACTGAATATTTTCAAGTTGTCATGGGTGTGCTGGGAATCTAAAGTTATATTTCTCTGACTGATAAGACGGAAGCTCCCATTTGCCTTTCCAGAATCTTCTTTAAGCATGTCCACAATGCTTCAATTGGGATAGTATATAGCCCAAAAACCTTCCACCCCCACCCCCCGGCACCTCCCATGAACACTACAGGAAACCAGCCATAGTAGCCATGAGTACTGCACATCTCCCACTAGTCTCCATGAGTTGGGCGGGATGACTGGGGACCAAGCACCCTGCACTTTCAACTGCAAGAAGTGGCTGAAACTTCACTCCTTAAAATTAGAAGCATCTGGATGTGGATGTCCTCTCCTCATTTTCAAACTGGTTGTGTGTCCAAATGTTTGCTGGAGACCAGCCTCCCACTGATGATCTGAAACCTCTGCTTTCCACTAGAGGGCATGCAACTTTGGATACCACTCACGTTAAGTACAGATCAATTTAATACCCCTAAAACTGCTCTTTAAGGACAGGATCTGGATACGTGCTGGTACCTTCAATCCCTTGCAACCGTTGCCAATACAGACTTCCCAGACCAAGTCGGTGAACTTTAAGCTTGTGAGCAAAGACCAACTGAATGCACTGGCAGCACAACACTGTATTTCTATAAACCCCATTTCAGCCTGCACAATTTTAAAGGGTATTTTCATGGCACTTATTTAAAGAGCCAAAAACCAAGCAAACGTTGGAAACAATGATAGAACTGGAATAGCAGCATGTGGTATTGTAAACTGAAGAATCCAGAACAGTAAAGCTGCTTAATTGAGTTTCCATCAGGTCCAGTTGTTCAAATTAATCCAGGAAGCATCTGTCTGGATGAACGTGTGCTCTGAGCTGCTGAATATGGGTAAGATCTTAAATCATTTTATACACAGCATCTCACTGCTTCCTCTCAATTGTCCTTTTATATAACAAGCTGTGCTCTGGCATCAGCAAGTCCCTTGACAATCACCACATTAGTACACAAGTGCACAAAAGCAGAAGGCCAAGAGATCCACATTTGGGTTAAATATTGTCTGTCCTGGCTCTGAAACAAAATCTTCTGCAATATGAAGCAAATAAGTTGCCACACACACACACACACACACACACACACACACACACAAAATTAACAACATGCATATCACTTCCAACACTGTCCTCTTCCAAGCATTCCAATGTCAAAGCGACCATAGAGACATCTTTTATTTATTCGTGATAATATTTTATAGTGACAAGTTATTGAACATATGGCAGCATAAATCCAATAAAAACTTATGCTTGTAGAAGGATAAAATAATGATGCCTTTGTCATGACAGTACAGCTAGGTGCACAGGCATAGCAGTTATTTGTGGATGGGTGTGGCAAAGAAGAGCTGAGCTTTACTCCAGCTGAACCCACTGTCGACACAGCAAGCACCAAAGGTGGCCAGGGCCACATCTCCTTTCAAAAGTCTTCCAGCTGAGTATTCATAGCACCCTATGAGAAACTAATGAGAAACCTCTGGACTTGCATACCAAGCAGCAGCACAAAAACCAGTAATGAAAGCAGTGATGGAGAGAACTCTGAGCAAATACAGGCTTTGTATGGTCTATGGACAAGCAATAGTGTTTGAAATTCCAAGTAGATAAAAAATAGTGGAAATGAAAGCATAAAAGCCCCATCCACCCAAACTCTATGTCATTTACCATAATGGGGGTGTGCTTTAATTAAAAGTATAATGACTCTTTGCTCATTAGTTTTGGGTGTGTGTGTTTTTTTAAATGGTTGGTGGTAGATGCTACCCTACTGGAGAAAAAAAACCCATCTAGCATGGTAAAATGATCTTTATCCTTACAAAGAAATATAAGAATCTACTACCAGACACGACTTGTAGCATTGTATTTTGCCTGTTCACCTAAATCAAGTATGAGGATGAGACTATAGTGCAATAATAGGGAATGTACTTGGCATGCAGATGATCCCAGGTTCAATTCCTAGCATCTCCAGGTAAGGTCTGCTGCCGGCGAGTGTAGACCAGTGGCCCGATACCATATAAGTAGCAACTGTCCTCTCCCCCACAACACTTATATAGCAAATCCAAGCCCTGCATACAGCTAGCAAAGAGAGAGCTTGAACTGAGTGCTGCCGTATTAGGAGACGTGTACAAAGAGACACAGGCATATCCCTTTTGCTTTAAGAACTGCTGGTCCTTTAACATAGAAGGGTGACAGAAAGCCCCACACGTAGCCTGGCAGGTTGATTTCCACCAGAGTTGTGGAATTGGTCTTGTGCTTGTCTTTTCAGCTTACAGATATGAGAGCAAGACAGAAATTGATCCTTCTCTACCACCATCTTGCCTGGTTGCATGGCGAGAGCTGAAGATCAATTCACCTTCCCAAACGCAACTAGCAGGTTGATCACAGATCAATTCAAATTTGATGACGTCTCACTTAGATTTGTGTGTGGGTCAGAGTCCAGGCTCATTTCCTCAGGAGGGGAGACAATCCCTCTCTGCATCCGATAAAATCTCTGCATTTCTCTCTCTGCTTTTACAGAATATGAGAGAGAGAGAGAGAGAGAGAGAGAGCGCACTCCAATCTTCCCTCTTTAGGTGAGCTGGGGAAGGGGGCAGGTAACCAGAAACTCACCAACATCTCTGATGCTAAACTGCAACACTGTGGCATACAGTGCTGGCTTTCATACCTGGAGCAAAACCCTCCACACTTCCTTTTTTAAATGACATACAGATGAAGGTCAGAAGTAGGAAAGTGTTATGTTCTGTGGAATCTGCAGTTTGAAGCGTCTCCTTTGCACTGCTTCATGTTAAAGCTCGCACTGGTGCCATACCTCCTTCTCCTCCCAGGTTCTTTCTTGTTGGCACATAGAAACGGTATTCTAACTATGCCTTCCCCTAATTAGGGAATTCATCTGCAACCATAAAGGAATCCAAGATTCAGTGATATATTTCTTGTACGCTCATGAAAAAAGTGGGAAGGAGGAATTCCACAAGGTAAAACCATACGGTTATTTTCCTTCCTTGTCCCGCTGCAGATCCAGACTTACAGCTTCTTGTCTTACAGGCACTTAGACTTGGTCATTACTTCATTAGCCAACTTGGTTTCTATTGCCTTGTTTCCCCAACAGTACAAATCCTGTGAATTTCCCACATTCCCTGTAATTAGGGACAAAGAAAATACCTGGAACAGTATATAGATTTTATGGATGAACCTGAAGAATTTATGTTGCTAAACTCCACCTGACTAGCTCTCATACAGAGAGATGCAAACAAATCTATATATATAAATGAGATTAAGAGTGCTATCCTGTGTAAGGATACACGACTGGCCTAAAGGGCCGACCGCTGTATCCTATGCAATTCCGGGGCAGCCCGGAAGCACCTCGGGAGAAGGGGACCACTGGGCGTAAGCTGGCCAGGACCCTATGGGCCTCCTCAGATGTACACCAGATCCAGACCTGGCAAACATTCGGGGAGGATATGTAAGGCCGAACCGGGCTGGAAACAGGCAGAGGACATCGGCGGAGTGCACCGCCAACATCCTCACCCTCTCCCAGCCAATGGCCACCCCCTGGATGCCCCTGCCTGCCCTCATCGGCTGCAGGGTCTGGAGGGCAGCGGAGTGAGGGCTGCCGGCCTCCGTACCGACGATCGTCACAAACGTGTTTTACGGCACATTTGCAATAGCTTAGAGCGGCAGAGCACGCACTCTGCCGCTCTAGGACTTAGTGAGGATTGTGCTGCCCAAACAACTTTCATTCCCGGTTATCTAACCTTGATTATTAAAACTGGTGTCTAACAAGTGAATGGTATATGGGACTGGAAACCAAGACCCTGGGTTGTCTTATTGCCTTATACAGACTACCCTGCTGACCAGTGAGAACAGGAACAGCTCCATCTGTCATTTCCTTGCTTTTTGCCATTTAAATTGTCTTAACTTTATGCCTTAACTCTGCAATTAGTGGATTTCTCCCTCTTGCTACAGAATACTTAGCATACACTCGGTCTGCTCAATAGTTCATAACAATGACAGATGAAGCATTCTGCTTTCTCAGCAGCTTGCCTAACCATGATGTATGCAATGTGTTCCAGATGGGAAACTGCCTTTTGCTCCAGATCCTCCAGAGTCCAATTCTCACAGTACTTTTTTGCTGTGGCAAAACAGCTGTGGGGCAATTGTACCACACCAGTTTTGCAAAATGAACAGTCTCCATTTTCACCTTCAAACCATGAGAGCTAGTATTTACTAGCCCCTCACAATTCAACAGTTATTTGGACAGAAAGATGAGAAAGGGCTGTAGCTCAGTGGCAAGGCACATGTTTTGCATACAGAAAGCCCTCAATCCCTGGCATCTGCAAGTAGGGCTGGAAAATACCCATATCTGAATCCCTGGAAAGCTGCTGCAAGTCAGTGTAGAGTAGACAATGCTGAGCTAGATGGACCAGAGATCTAACTCCATATAAGGCAGCTTTATATCTTCATGCATGTTGTTTATTGGGTGGCAAGAATCTATGCAATTGGTATGAGTCTGCCTTTCCAAGATCCCAGGCCTATCTAGGTTACGATGCATTACTGCAGAATCTGAACTCTTTCTTTGCACTATCTGTCACCAATTTTGTCGCATAGCAATACACAAAACCCATTTCAGAAAACTAAAAGGTCAATCGCACAAGTAATTTTTAGGTGGAAGTCACAATCTCTTTATTTACACGTGGTTATACAGCACCCTGGCAATATCTTAGTAATGTAGTAAAATAGCAGTTTACTTCATCCTGAAAACCACGACAGGTAAACCAAGCTGAATGTAAAGAAAAAAATACATTTGAATTGAATAATTTGAATATTCTGCTATAAGTTAGAAAACAGATGTTGAAGGAAGGAAGAAAAATAACTCAGAACCTTGGGGACACTGTTGAATGGCAGCAGACATGTTTGTAAATAATACGGTAAATATATTGTGTGGCCTCATTTTTCTTTTAGAACAAAATGAGAATTCCACCATGCAATATAAGCCTGGGAGACTGGATGAACAAAATACTATTTAGCCATGCCAAGAATCCCAGGAGGTAGGTTAGGCGAGTCAGAAAAGGTAATTTACCTATTCCTTGAAAAGGTGTAAAAGACAAGCTTTTTAAAACGATGTGAAACAAGAAGCTAGGGAAACAGGTTTGGAATTGGAATACCCTTTTAAAAACAAAAGACAGGCAAAAAAACCCACCCCAAGCTGAGTCCACAAAAATAAAGCCCATCTCATCTGTGGTGGAAACTTTATTCATTTCTGTCAGTTCTGCTAATGTTCCGTGAAACCAGGAGCCTATGATAGTACAGCTGACCTATGGCTGAGCTGCCATGTGCTGCTGTATTAAAACGTAGATTTATTTCATCTGCTAAGGTTTACATCCCCACCTTTCACACAATTACTCATGCTATGATACCCTAATAAAAGTTAGTGAGCAATAAAAAATGAAATAAAGCCAGAAATCCTTTTTCTTCTGTTGTAAAGACAAGATTCATGTGGTCCCTCCAACGCAGAGGAAGCCCACATTGAGCAAACTGTAGGAAAATATCACACAAATCCTCCATAACTAAAACAATGGAGCTTTACTTAGCTCTGATATTAATCTCTGGCTCATTTCTGACTATTTAAAATGTCTGAGAACAGGCACTCTGCTGAACTGTGAAGCAGAGTGAGAACAATCTAATCTGTTCCTCCACAGCAGTGTTTTGCAAGTTGCGTTCTGGGGAACTCTGGGAATCCTTGGGAGCTTATCAAGGGCTCCTCAACAACGGTCAAACTAGATGCGGCACCAGCAGACTCGTATGTTAGAATTGCGTCTGCTGTGGAGTACAAAGTGGGGGCTGGGATTGAGGTTTGAAGCACAGAATGGCTAGGCAGGAGATGGGAACTGAAGACTTGTCCACCTATATACTTTGTGCCCTAATTGCCCTCTGCCCCAAACCCAGCGCTCTTTCTGCCAGTGAAGCTTATTTCCAATTTTAGAATCCCATACGATTGGGGTGTAACAGTTAAAAGACAAAAAGGATACAAAGAAGGAGGTTTCTTTGCGTGGAGGAGACGACTCGAGGAGGGGGCTCAGGGTGGAGAAAGGGGAAAGGAACTCAGCATGCACTACTGCTGCCAAGATTCTCCTCCTCCTTCTGCCCCCTGCCCAGCCCACTCCCCACCCTGAACTGGACAGGAACTTCCCCCGAACTGCCCCTGCCGCCGACCTACCTGCTCCAGAGGGGAGACTTGGAGCTGTGTTCGTGTACACAGGGCCTCCAGCCATTTGTAGTGGCCATAAAGTGCACGATGGGAGCCCTGAAGCATCCCTGAAGTGCACGATGGTGGCACAGTTTTTATGTTGCTGGTCCAAAACCTATATTGGCAAATCGAGAGATTTGCCACTGTAAGACCTGGATAGGATTGGGCTGTAAGTGTCTATTTTAGAACATGCCCCCAAACCCTTTGCCATGGATGGACAAACCTTCTGCCTGGATGGACATCCATGAGTTCCTCAGTAGACAAGTCAGCGAAGAAAGTGTTTCTGAAATGCAGAAAATCTGAACAAATTCTGCATGGCAAAGAGTGTCAGCCATGATAGCTTACCTCTTTCTACCATCAAACTGGCACTCTCAAATGCAAGCATTAGCAGCAATCATTACAAATCATAGTTGTCTCTCAACTCAAGACATACTAGGTCAAAAGCAAGGTTTTGTGACCAGCCAATTGTACTCTACTTCATGACTTGCGAAGTGAAAAATATTTGTGTACATTGGTCAAAGGGCCAGACAGGCTTCTGTGTGTAATTTACCTAACAGATGAACATGTATTGCTTGATTTAGTTCAAAAGCAATAAAAAATAATTACTCAACTTGCTCATATCCTGCAGTTACAAAGAGGCCAAGGCCAACTCTTCCTCCATAAGGCTTATAGATGAAAACAGGGTGTAAAAAGGTGCTGTTTTTGTAAACCAAACAACAAAAGAGAGCTCACTTCAGACTACTACAATAATCAAGTTAGCCTTCAATGGTCTACCCTGGAATACCCTGGCTAGTATAAGTGTTTTATAATGATTGCATTTAGCACAAGGCTGCAATTAGACTCGGAGACAGCAGTGACTTTCACATAATATAATCAACTCAACTATGATTAGGAAGTATGTACTGTACATCATGAGTATGATATAGCTGACTGGGCGCCACTTGACTCTGGGTCGAGAGACTGTTTGACCCAGATAGATATTGCTCCATGAGACAAGCTGTTAGAGCAGGAGTGAGGTTGTCCAGGCTAGGAACTGGTCAAGGGCCCACCTGGCCTGGCCAACCCTGAACCATCAGCACCAGTAACTGTGGTAGTGCCCGATGCACCATTGAGAGTACCATGGGGACCACCAGTGCTGGGCTTCGCTCCAAGGGCCTTAGCAATCTGTCACGATGCTACATTAGAACATACCAGCTTGCCATGCAGATAAGTCCTTTTTCTTCATGCCATTGCAACCTGCTGCCAGGATTGTTTCGTGGGAGTATGGACACAAACCGTTTGGAGGGGGCTAGTCTCCAAGGAGCACCAATAGATGTGAATGACCAAGTGCATACAGCAGCCAATGTATGGATATACATACTTTAGTGAAACGTGCCCAAGTATTCCATTGACTTGTCTTCCACAGGGTTGGAAACAAGTAGTCCAGTATAGGAGGGTCGAGAACAACAGAATGCAGCAATGAATCAATCAGGACTTATGCATATACTTTTTTAATTATGGAGGAGGAGGAAACATAGTGCCATAACTCAGACTGGCTTATCCACATTAGGGCCAAAGCTCCCTTCCTTGCAGTATGTATGGGAAAATCTTTCAGCATCCCTTACAGCAATGAAGAGCAGGAATGTGGATGGAGAGCTCTTGAGAGCATAATATAAAAGGACAGGATTTGTTCTTTCCTTCTTGACCCTTTTAAGGCTCCAGTTTCTACTCATAGCCTCAACGTATGTGTTGGAAGTTACCAATGCTCAAGTCAATTACCCCTTTTTCTTAAGTCAGCGGTCTGGAGAACGCTATTGGAGAAGCGGTCATATTAAGCTTCCCTTCAGCAGAAGAATTTTGGACATCGTGTGGGCCATTTAAGGCACAGGGATGGTCTGTCACTGCTAGCAGTATGTAAAGACACTACAACTAAATAGTCAACTTCGTATTTAGAGGAAAATATCTATTTTTTTGTTTGTTTCTTCAACATCTCCCCATTGCATTCCTGCGCTTTTATTTTTAATTCATGACCACCTCAAATACATTGCGTGATTATTAGCTGACACAACTGTTCAGCACTTTTCAGAAAAGCATCGTTTTGAAAGGTTTTCCAACTTCCCCTCCAGATGATGTAATCTTCGGGCAGATGTCAAGCTTGGTTACAACTGCAAATTCTTCGCTCCAGAGCTGGACAGGCTCTTTAAACATTCTCCTATTTTTAGGTCTGAATTCAGTCCCCTGCAGCCAATAGTTTAGCAGAAGCTAATGTTATTCAACTGCAAAATGTCTTTCATAGTGTGAACAAAGGTTCACTTTGTAGCAGGTTACAGAGCTCAGCGCAGCTGCTTTGCGTAGCTCTGTGCTGAGGCAGCTCACGTGATGATGAGAAGCCCTTGAAGGTCCCACTGCCCATAAACTGAATTACAGAGGATAAATGAGGGCTTGAATTCAGAACGACATGGACATGTTTTCAAATGGAGGCATTCTGTACAGTGGAGTTCTGCAGGGTCACACAAGAAGAAATAGTTTGCGTCATATAGCAGCTGGAAAACTGTCAACTTCACACAAGGCTAATGCAATAATACTATGGTGCAGGCTGCTCAGTGGTTAATATCTGGGTTCAAAAGGATCGGACTACTAAAAAATAAGGTCACTGAACAAACTCAGGAGTAACTCTTTTGCAGTACTTTGTGCGACGAGGTACTGCAATAGCACTGATGTCTGCTCTCAAACCAAGGTAGCCAAGCCAATAATATATGGATATCATCATATAAGGTTCATCTGGTGGCCAAAGAAGAGTGCACACGCTTAAGAGATTTAAAATGTAATCCTATGCACATTTACTCAGAAGCAAGTCCTCACTATATTCAATACACTTACAGCCCAATTCTATGGGTGCCAGCGCTGCAGCAGCAGCACTGGTGCTGGGTATTGCAAACGTGCCACAAGGAACATTTCAACACCCAGAGAGGAGGCAGCGCCAGCAGGAAGGCCTGCGCCATTCTGCTGGCGCCATATCCAGGCTCCGCACGCATCAAAGCAGGTAAGGCTGCTCTGAGTGCCACGGGGGCTGGGGCGGCAGAGAGAGGGCAGGGAGGGGCATAACGGGGTGGGGAAAGGATCGGGCCTGGGAGGGGGGCGGGACCAGCATCCTTGGCAGATGTCATATACTATACCCCCTCCCAGGCCTCGAGCCTCAACACGGGGCTGTTTGGTCCTATGCCAGCTAAAGAGCTGATGGAGAACTGAGTAGCCCCATTGCACAGCCTGGGGGTTTACCCAGGGTAAGCGGGCAAATGCCACATCCACAGCCTCTCTCGGATAGGATGCAGCACGGGCCACGCAGCCCGCACTGAACAGCCTGCACTGAACCGAACCTTGACTGTAACCTTGTTTGATTCATCTGCACTTATATTTCAGCATGCCTTCTTCTATCTTAGAGGAATCGTTGTCTAAGCACCTCCATTTTGCCCACATTTTAGCACACTAGAAGCTTCTCCATAAGTTCACTCAAAGCATTTACGAAGCACATTTTACTCATTCGCAATACCCATGAAAACACTGGGTATTCTCTTCTCTAACACTGCAGCAACAGCAGCATGATATTATTAAGTATGGATGGGATAAGTGTAATGGAGGGAAGCAACCCAAGACTTAAAAAAAAAATAACACATTCACAAAGTGGTATAGCAGCTAAGGGACTGAACAGGAATGAGGAGTCATGTTAATCTCCATCAGAAATAACACCACAGACTATACCCAATATGTGCTCATGACTCTCACTCAACCCAGTCCACACATTTATAAAAGCTCCGAGGCATTTCCAGGGATGGGGGGGGGGGAGTGAGGAAGAGGACAAATGATTGTGTTAGAAAGCTCAGAATGATAGGGGCTAATCTAGTAGAAGTACTTGGCTATGTGAGATTCTGGCACAGAACAGGACATTACAACAGACGTGAATCAGATCTCTCCCAGGCCTTCACATCCATGATCCATTTATCCTTTTAAGGATAGAAAAAAAAAAGGGATTTGAATGACAGCGACTGCTGTGGGCAATAAAATGCATAATCAGAAGTATTCACACTCAAATCTCAATAAGCAAATGCTCTGGCAAGCCACCAATCACAAGGGAGGAAAGGAAACCAATTATTCTTATTGGCAATGAATGCGAGTTGCTAGGATTCATAATGATAATAACTATGGCATAAAGTCATGAGGCACTGTGCAGTCTGCCACTCCCAAGGTATCATTCCACAAACTCCACAGTCCTGAGTTCGGCATGTTTTCACTGCTACCATTAAGACTCATAAAACCAGCAGCAAATGTAAAATAACTCCTCGGCTTGCCTTCCCAGGCTTGTAAGAGGACGTCATAGAAACATGAATGTGACTCATTACTGCAACCATCTAAAGTGTAAACCTACACAAGGCCAAAGGTTGAGCCTTGTAGGACCTGCTGCTTGCCAGGGCTAGACTGAGGCTGTAGGAGGTGGTACCGGAATCCAGACATGGGATGAGAACCTCCCCACCCAGTATCCCTTCTATCTCTAACAGGAGTAACACTATAAGAGTAGGAGGGGGCCTTACAGACCATCTAGTCCAATCCCCCTGGAGCAGAAAATCCAGAGCTAGAACATCTCCAACTAACGACTATCCAGTGTCTACTTGGAGACTACCAGCAAAGAAGAGCTCAGCATCCCCCTAGGTAACTGGTTCCATTGACAAACTTCTCTTACCATTAAGACATTCATCCTAATCATAAAATCTATCCTCCTGTAACTTAAGTCCATTAGATGTACTCCTATCCTCTGGGGCAGTAGAGAACAAGCCTTTGTCTTCTTCTGTGCAATATATGTTCAAAGAGCTGAAAGGCTGTTTGAAGAGTGCCATTGTGTCTTGGTTCATCCCATTCCGTCCCCAAGTCTTCTCCAAGCTAAACACAACCATTTCATTCAACCTTTCCTCATAGTACTAGAATTTTTTTAAAAGTTATCCCACCTTTCAGCATTTAGGGATTCCCACAATCTAGTAAAGCTGTAATCCCATACACACTTATACAGGAGTAATTCCTACTGAAGTCAATAGGGTTTACTTCAGAGTAGACATGTATAGGATTGCACTGCATGTTGGTACCCTGATTGAATAACGTTTCTAAAGCACCTCATCTACATCATGTCTTCTACTCCACCTGGCACCATGGTTGCTGCAGTAGCAAGTAATATTGGTTGGTGGTCCAGATGATAACCATCCATTCTATGGCATAGAGGAGGGCTGGCCCAATACCCCCTGACACCAGAGCATACCATAAGCTGCCCCCCTTACCCAATGATGTGTCAGCCTCTGCTTCTCCCACTCTCCAGTGTTCTAGCTCAGAACTCTTCTCCTCTCCACATTTCCTCTTGCTCTTTGTCCCCGCCTTCCTTTTTGAATCCAGGAAGTGGAAGGAGGAGGAGCAGTGAAGGCAAGTAAGGCAGGCAGAGATGGGCGTTCCCCACCAATCTTCTACCTGAGGTGACTGCTTCAGTTGGCCTCATGGATGGGCTGGCTCTGGCATAGATTGATGTGCAACTAGGTTGTAACCACAGTTACACCGGAAAACACAACCACAACAGCCCAATTCTATCCAGTCGCTAGGCCAGGTTAGGATGACTACACCAGCCCAGGACCATTGCAAAAGCTGCTGTAAGGCAGTTGTGCCAAGCCTGGGCCAGCAGAGAGGTCTATGCTGGCCCCAGCAGGCCAGATCCGGATGGCGTGTGGTACAGGTAAGCTGGGCCACACAGCACAGGGATAGGGGAGGGCGTTCCAGGGGCAGTTTGGGGCAAAAAGGAGGGTGGGGTGGGCAGGCACGGGATCAGGGCAGGATCAGTGGAGGAGGTCTTTGCCAAATCCTATCCCCCTTCCCAGGCTTAAAAGGCCAACATGGAGCTGCCCAGATTTGCACAAGCCATTTAACTGGCGCACATCTGAGTAGCCCCATAAAGGCTTTTGGGGCTTGACACAGGATAAGGGGATGAATGTGCCCTTACCTCAAGGAGACTTCCAGCAGCCTCCAGCCCCACGCTGGATACAGTGGAGCCTGCCCCGGCGCCACTGCATCCCGGCGCAGGGCTTTGGACAGGTTTGCACTGTAAGTCAGAAAATGTTTGAAGTGAGTGATATGTTGTTTCGAGCCCTGGGGAATAGTCAAACTTAAGTCATCCAAGTTTAAATTTCTTATTTACATGAAGTTAGCTGGCAATATTGGTACAAATGTGTCATTGCCAGGATATCGAGTTTTTGCTTTGGTTTCATCACAGAATAAACAGTAGTTAGCCTCTTCAGTAAGATGCCCATGAAAAGCAACTGCACAGTTTCCACATGAACCATGCAAACCAGAAAGTCAAAAACTTGAGAGAGAAAGGAGGAACCACAGTCTAAAGGAAGGAAATCTCTAGTGAAACCACAATTGCGCAGCTGTCTCCAGTGCTAATGCTTCTCAAGCATATTTCAGCAACTTCGCCGGCATATTTAGGACAGCAATCTCTGTAGCTGTTTGCAACAATATTCGGGGGGGAGGGGCTGTTAAATGATGAGCTAGCAACTATATGTCACATCGCAGGTCATGGGAGCAGAGGAAAACACTGTAATGCTTGGTTAACCACCATGGCCACTCTGCAGTAGACTTCTCTATCAAAAGGTTGGATTAGCACACAGAAAATGGCTATTCCTGAAATGATCTCTGTCTCATCCTGTTCAAAGACTTGCAGCAGAGAGAAAGAAGAGACAGAATACTGGAACAGAACTCACAGCGTCAACTACATGTTGTATGCCTTCAAAACGGAAGACGAGAAGGTTCTTTTTTTTTTGCAGATTATATTGTGCAGGGGTGCACAAAAACACTCTGAGAAACTTTGGAGAGGCCCGCATAGAATGCTTTTCTTTTCATGTATTCATTCCAGTTACCCACATTGCTTCATGAATAATGCATTTGTAGGGACAGGAGAAATATAAATTGGCTTGACAGGCAACCTGAATAAACTAAAGTGGCTCTCAAGTTTGTCTGGTCTACCAAGTCCACAGAGAAGGAAACAATAGGTGACTGACACCAACCAAATAACTAGCTAGCTCTCCTTGAAATAATTTATGCTATATCTTTTGGCATCTGAAGGATTGTCAGGACTTAGCAACAAATAGTGAAACCATGACATGGGCTACCTGAATTCTGAGTAAATGCTAAATACTGTATCCATATTCAAATTACAGAATATAAATTGCATTAATGAAACCCCAATGTATGTTCTTTCTAACTACATAATGGGAGTCCAGTTCAACAAGCCATTTCAGTTTTTTGACAATTTAATCATGAGGCTTATATTAACATCTGTCGTCGGGGGGGGGGGGGGGAATCTCCAGGACAGCAGGATAAATCTGGTCCTTCTCCTCACCCTGAGATTATATCAAAACCACACATACACTCATGTGGGGTAGAATCAAGCTGCCACCAGAAAGACAGAATCAAGGTCACTTTTTCTCCCCTTCGCCCAGCTGGGGGTCTGTCTGCCAAATGCTGAGTTCTCCAAAGGTGCAGGAGGAAGAGGAAGCATCTTGACCCAACATCTTGCTTCACGTCTTTCCCTCTCTCATCCATCCATCCCCATATAATCACACACACACACACCCAAGCCTTCTCTGGGTAGTATGCAAGATGTCAGAGATGGGAAGCCAGTTGCTCTTTGGGTTAAAGCCCTAGGCAGGCTGGTTTCATTCATTAGAATCTTCCCACTCTTCTCTGTTCCTTCAGGGATCTCTCTTGGTTAAGCTAGTTTGTACCCAGATCATGAGCCACTGTCCTGACAATAGCAGAAAAGGATTACCTTGCTAACTTTGTTCTATGTTTTGGCCTTCACTCTTCCTTCACTTGCTATTTTCCTGATCTCTACCACAAAGTATTCCTGTATTTCTGTACCTGTTTAGGAACACTACAACGGTTTTTCTCCAGAAATTGAAACTGGGCGAATCTCATAAAGTTCGCTCAACTCACCCTTAAATGTATTACTTCTCAAGCTCCACAAGACGTTCTTCCTTTTGTTCACTGGTCCGATCCCTCTGGTTGCTCTCCTCTGCAAATAAAATTAACTCATGGCTTTCACAGCATCTTCCCCTTCACATCCATCGTTTCTATAGGAAGACTTTGTTATAGTAATTTGAATACATACCCATCTATTGAAGCTACTCTCATTATCAGTTCATTGTTTCTTTAAAAGAGAGCTTTCTAATTAGCTCTAGGCTTGCAACCAAAAACGAAATAAGAAGAGCAACTGTTTCAAGAGAACTGCAAGTTTTGTCTCCAGATTATTACCCAAAACTTGACTTCTTTGTCAATGACACCCTGAAATGAAGCCCCGGTGCCAAAGGATTAAGCCGCTCAAAATGGTGCTTTGTTGACCAAATGTTATAGAGCTTCCATTGAAAGTTAAAAAAAAAAAAATCCACAATCCTACATTGCATGCTAGCCAGGAAGTTCTTAAATCAAGATCAGGGTGAGAATAACACAGGACATCACGCTTATTTTGTTTCCAATCTACTGCACAGAATGGTTCTGTGTTGCAAGCAGAGAAAGCACACTGCCGCCTTCTGTCCACAGTCATCTGGTATGCAGGAGAATGAATGCCAAGGGAAAACTTAAAGACTCAGGGCATGATGAGCTGGGCCTCTGTGACTAGGCTGGTCTGTTTTCCCTCCGGGACTATTTGATGCAGCCTGTCTGAATATTTCAATCTGCTGCAGCGCAAAACAAGGATTCTGTGAATCTCCTCTTCCAGTCTGCCAAAACAGCTACACTTTTTACAAGCTTTTGGTATCTTTTGAAAGCTCAGCAATCCTGCACAGTCAAAGTGATCCTGGTAATGAGCCTAGCTTCAACCAGGACCTGCTCTCTGTACAGCAACAGCTGCTCATAAAAAATAAATAAATAAATAAATAAATAAAAATCAGAGCCTCCTTGATACGGCCCAAAGTTACCTACACAATAAGACACTCTGACACATTTTGTAGCCTTTTCTGACTGGATAGGGATAGGGAGACAGTTACAAATACTTCTCAGGCACTTTTTTTTTTGTCTTCACTGCACCTAATTTTATTTAACAGAGAACCAAGATAATAATCCACATTACAGAGTTTATAGGGTGTACTTTGCTAACACATTTGAAACACGTGCCTAGCAATTGGGGGAATTTGTGCATACTTAGAGGGGGAAAAAAGATAGGCACTTCTCAACACACTACAACTTAAATCGTCTTTTAAGGTCTTAATACAGATACAGTAATTTATAATACATCCTACTTAAGAAAGGTTACCTGAAAAAAAGAAAGTCTACCTAAGGACACATCAGTCAAGTTGTAGAAGAATGTCATGGTCATACTAGAACATACTCTGTTGGTTCAAACACAATCTTTCCGATCCTTCAAATGTGGTTTGGAGATTTGGAAACAAGCCCTGTGCTTGTAAAGCACTGTGCATGCGCTTGTAAATGCACAGCAGACTTGTGACACAGCACTCCAAGCTCTTGAATGAATTCACCTAGTAGTTTCATGCAGATGTTAAAAAAAAAAAACTACTGGAACCCTATAATTCGTATAGAACAGTAGTATAGTAAGTACAGTTTAAAAAACCCACCTAATATTGTATTGAAAAGTAATTTCTTGTCTCTTGCAGGGGTGCGCCTATATTAAATAGCTCTATAAGAATGAGTGGACTTTGCTGTGTAATTTTTCAAGAATCAAAAGAATAAAGTGCCACAGAGTTTTCAATACACATAGTTTCCAACTATTCACTACCCTGTTAAACTGATGGCAATTCTTTTGTGACATTTCTTGGCTTAATCTTGGACAGAAGCCCTTCAACCATACTAGATCTTCTATGGTCTGCATCCCACCAGACTCAATGGGAGCACTTGCCTGTCTCCTTCATTCCTCAGATGGTTCATTCTTACACAGTAGGCTCCCGCACACATCTATGTATGACTCCTACTGTGTTTTCCCGAAAATAAGACATCCCCCCAAAATAAGACCTAGCTTGATTTTTTTAGGCATATTTTCTATTTTAGAGAAATAAAGGACATCCCCTGAAAATAAGCTCTCCGCTTAATACGTTCTCTGAAAAAAATAAGATCTCTGAAAAAGAAGCTGAACGCAGCCGCAAGCTCTCCAGAACATCCGAGTTCACTCGGACGTTTCCGGAGAGCCAGCACCCTCCGGAAACCAAGCAGCTCGCCGTGGGAAGGTCGCAGCTGCTTCGGAGCGTGCCTCGCTGGCTGTGCTTTGGAGAGGGAAGAGGCAGGCGCGCCAACCGAGTGAGGTGGCAACTCGAGTTCTCCCTCCTCCGCGAAACCATGCCGAGCGGGGGGGTGCATTCCCAGTGGGCCGCGGTGGCCAGGCGGCCAAGGTAATGAAATGGGAATTTTGGTGCCTGCAATTTTTCGTCACTTGTACTGGGTACTGTACATGACAATATAAGACATCCCCCCAAAATAAGACATGCTGTGTTTTTGGGAGCCAAAAATTAATATAAGACATGTCTTATTTTGGGGGAAATACGGTACATACTTATAACTAATGTCTCTCTCCCCCCCCCCAAAAAAAACCAATCCCTAGACATCTTCTTTCTTCAACATTTTCATTTTTTCCAGCTTGATGTTTCTGCTGGCAAATACAGCACCCCACTTTACCCTCTCAACAATCCCAAAGTGTCACACTCCACCATTTGAAATAGACTGAGTGTTTGTAGACTTAATAGTAATCAGACAGACATACACACATGTACATCACCCTCCTAACTGGGGGTGTCAGAAACGGCATCTTTCCATCGAGATGCTGTTTTCACTCAGTTTCTCCCATGTCTTGCTCTGATCATTCCTCAGTACTTTAACTGCCAACGAAAGACAGCACTTTCGACAATCCAGGCATGGAGTTGTGAGAAATACAAAGGAACAATCTTCCCTGAATTTAGCAAATTTGAAAACTTTTGATCAGTCAAGTAACTGAAAAAGCCCACTGTAGTGACAGCTAACATGCTGTATAAGCACCTACTGAAGCGTTCAAGCTTTACTGCAATTTGGCAAATACTGCCAGAGTCTACAGGAAAGAATGTCAGTCAAGTGCTGCAGTAGATGTACTGATGGCACCATCTAAGGGCACAAGGATGTAGTACACATTTCTGTATCAAAAAAGCACATCCTGTGTGCACTGCAATTACTGTACATATGGAGAGCAACACAGAACATAGCAGCTTAGCTTTCAAAGAGTGTACTTCCCCCTCCCAATTTTCCACTTTTTTTTCCATTTACATTTGTTCTCATAGTTCTTAGAAATCTACACTGAACGTTTTTCTATTCTGTCTACTAAGTTATCATGCTTAATAAACTAATATATAGTGTTTCCTTTTACACATTAGCTGGGGTCAAACGTCTAAAATGTACAAAAGTGCTCCCACATGCCAACTGGGGCTTCCTGCTTTTTATTCTCAACTGTACCCCTTGTGTTGCTCAAAAAGTTCTCATGAGTGTTCGAGTAGCATGCGAGGTCGGAACTGGGCATTAGCAAATCCTGCAACCATACAGGTGGTGTGGATACTCTGTTGAGAAATGGACAGACCAGATGAGGTTTCAACTGAATAGTCTTTGTGCAGAGGGGAACAGGATTGCACCACCTATCCTATCCCTCTGTTCACAACAGAATAGCAAGATCTGGCTTTTGTAACCATGGAGCCTGGCTTTTGAATAGCAATATCTTTATTTTATGTTTATATTTATATGCCACTACCATGAGCTGTCGATCGAAAGGTCGGCAGTTTGAATCTGCGACGGGGTGAGCTCTCGTTGCTTGGCCAGCTCCTGCCAACCTAGCAGTTCCAAAGCATGTTAATGTGAGTAGATAAATAAGTACCACTTGCGGGAAGGTAAACAGCGCTCCGTGTTCCAGCCGCATGCTACATGCTG
The DNA here is from genome assembly GCA_026170595.1 of Plestiodon gilberti rubricaudatus. Lineage (NCBI taxonomy): Eukaryota > Metazoa > Chordata > Lepidosauria > Squamata > Scincidae > Plestiodon > Plestiodon gilberti. The sequence continues at coordinate 64,609,038 of JANXHW010000003.1, read as the reverse complement.
CGGCAAGGAGAGTCATGCCGGCCACATGACCACGGAGGCGTCTTCGGACAACGCTGCCTCTTCGGCTTTGAAATGGGGATGAGCACCGCACCCTAGAGTCGGACACGACTGGACTTAATTGTCAGGGGTCACATTTACCTTTACCTATAATAACAAAGAATTCTCAAAGCAGTTTACGTTAAGGAACGAGACTGTTCCCTGCCACAAAGGAACTTACAATCTAAAAACAGACACAGGGAAACAACAAAGGAAGGGGAGAGAAGTGGAAGCAATGAATGTGCAAAACACACACAAGACAGCAACACAGTGTTCCCAGAGAACGAGTTGGGAAATCCAGACACACCTTCAGGCAGCCAGAAAACCGCACTGCAAACTGACAACTCCCACAGTTTTGCCGTCATAGTTTGCTGAGAGGTCGCACTAGGCAACCCATCTCCTCCACCACCACAGGAGAAAAGGGAGAGTAGTTTTCATATCATTCCTTCAGGGTCAGCCCACCACTCTTTGCTAACCCTGGGGGAAATACCCCATCTACTCAGAAATAGCCTCTAGGGTCAGATGTTTCAGAATGTCCTTGTGGAACAGGGATCTCCTCATTCCGGAATAGGGCAGAACTACATGTTACAAAGAAAACAGCGGACTCTCATCCCCATGGCTTCCTTATAAAGGAAATATGGGAAGGGCATTTGTAAAAGGGAACCAGCCAATGGTGGGTATGTTTTCCACGCCTATTGATTCTCCCCTACAAATGTGTCTCTGGAGTTCTCCAGCAGAGAGTGGTCTCTTTCCGTGACTGTTTTTTGCAAAATGTGGGCAGTGGCGGACTGGCCAGGGTGTCACCTTGCCTGATGGCAAGTGGGCCCTGTGGGCCTCTGATGAAGTGGGCCCCCTTAAACATTAGACACCATGTTAAAAATGTTAATGACCTTAGAGGTATGTATTAAATTAAATTAAAGGGCATAGGGCCACAGTATATAAAAATATTTACTGTTATTATAGTTGTGGACTGGCAACAAATATTTTTACACCCAGTCGGCCACAGTGGGAAAATGTTTGCTCTGCCCTCTCATTCTATGCGTACTGTGAGGAGGAGAGGTGGGCCACCACTCCTAATCTTCAAGTAGAGGGAACCAGGTGAAATGCCAATACACTGTGGCGAAGTGATAGAGAGCTTTAGCACCAAGCCCTTGCCGTAGTTCTTATCCAGATTGCACACTCCCTGTATTTTAAGAAGCTTCAATTGAAAGCCAGAAACTTGACATTTGAAAGTATTCAAAACATACTCCATTTCCTAAGTCTTATTTCATTTGTCATACATGCATTTTCTTCATTTCAAATGGATGTTTAAAATACCAAGATACCGCAGGTGCAGGTGTTTCCTCCCCAGAATTGACAAATGACGCGTTCCAAAACTGCATTTCACGAAACACAGTTGATTTTTCCCATTCTAAATCCTTGCAGTCTAAGAATTTCATATTGCCATGAAAAAAAGATAAGAGTATGAGGCCAAAGATATCACAATTGCAAAGAGATAATCAAACAGGTTTGATCCTGGTTTGCCGTCAACATCCATATGCGGCATAAGGGGTATACAGCATGTACTGACCTGTACTTTCCCGTCCGTACTTGTAGAGCTCTCATACCGCTTTGCTGGGCACCTCCTACATCATTCACAATATCATCCCCAATCATGATGGCCTGTCACAGCAATGAAATACAGGCAAAAGTGGTGTCAAGTGCATTTGATTTCTGTCATACTTCATCTTCTTTGACATAATAAACTGCTTGATTTGATGTTTAATACAGCCATCATACAAATTAAACAAGATAATATTGTCACCGTATTGATTAAAAGTCAGCCTACCTTGAATATAATTCAACATCTACCTAGAAGGTCTATACAGCCAAGCAGTAAACATCCAGGCAATTTGGAAGCCATCAGAAGAGTCAACATGGTTTTGACATAGTGCAATGTGATTCTGATATTTCAAGAAGTTCCCATCATGTCTTTTAAATACTAAATGGTTAAATTTCACCCCTTCCCCCTTCTTTCTCTTCCATCATCTTAAGCCCATCTTTTCTTTATATTCACTGCTATACAATATTTTCACTATGCAACAATTACCTGCACTCGGAGGAATTGGTTCCAGATTTGGAGGAGCGGAGACCGAAGTAATAGAAAACATGACAGTTTCTCTTATTGGTCTTAAAATTTAATAGAAAGGGGGTAACCTTCTAGATTATGCAAATCCAATCAAAAAAGGATTCCTCTGAACATCATATTTCCTCTGAACATCACATTCAAGTTTTAGCAAGTTTCATTCATGCTAAAAACAGTAGTCAAGATTTAATCCATTCCTAAAATATACACCTGGCTGTGCTGGAGCATGGAACGCACGTCCTGTAGCATCCTCTGTAAGAGATGGCTGGAAGGGAGATTTGGCAACTAGGTGGCAGCAAGAACCAATGCTGGTGGGCAAGAATGAAGTGGCAGCAACGGTTGGTGCTGTCCTCTTCATCACCGATATCACCCAGATATCACAGAAAGCCACATACAGTAATTCCAGAACACAAGCAAAGACTAGAAGAATGTCTGACAGCAGTTCACATGTTCCTGTTTCAATAGGAAGATTCTAATTCAACGTAACTAATTTTGAGGCCAGTCCTAGAGATGACCTGCAGACTGAGCTTTGCTCTCCTTGCAAGTTCAGTGCTGAGTTCCTTTCCACAGAAGCAGGAAGCCTTTGCAGCTTTTTTTTTATTTGGAAAGAAATGTTGAAGGAAACACAGCTCTCCTATTATGTATAATGCTCCGAGGAAGAGCTTTGCAAAAACGGGGAACTTTCAAAAAGGGACAATTTCTAAAGGATCAAATCCCTTGTTGCAATTGCCTCGGCTGGTGCAGTATTTCAGCCCGTCTGTACAGAAGTTTCATTTAGGAAGATCACCCACACTGGAAGTGCAGCTGCACTTGAGCAGCAGTGCCTATCCAGGCCAGCTTGCGGCATACGCATACAAAAATGTACTCCAGCCCCCTGGGATTTCACAGATTTACTATCAGTGAAGGGCAATAATCACTAAAGGAGGAGCAATTATTCCCAAATCATTTAGGATTTAAAAAATCATTGGCAAGAAGATAGAGGTCGAGAGGTGCACTGTCAAGGGAAATAAAAAACTCTACCTGTCAAACCTAGGTTTAACTTCCTCTCTGACTGCAATATAGTACGGGAAAAGAGAGAGAGAGAGAGCAAGAGAGAAAGATAAAACTGAAAGGTCACACACCCACTGAAGCCCAGAATTAAAAGATCCTCAGTTTGTCCTCACAATTTTCCACAAGGAGCACAGTTGTTGTTTTGTTCAATTAATGTGGGGAAATCATTTTAAAATTAACCTGAAATTCCTGTTCAAGAATTAGGATGGGCTGAACATTACAAGAAACATCTGCTTTTTTTTAAAAACAAAAATATCACCCTGAAATCTCAAGAAATAAGAGATACGTCCCATTAAAAAAGAAAGCCACATCCACAGAGAAAAGTATTTTTCTGGAGAAAATGCTTGCAAAATTGCAATGTGTATCTGGGTCTTGTAGTTTGCAGTTTCTCCATTTTTATCCAGACAAAGTGGGCAGAGCCAATATCCAAATACTCACTTTGGAAAACAGAAGAATGATTGCAGAGGGAGGAGGACACATGTAGCAGGTTCAAAGAATGTGATCCCGTGTGGTGGGGAAGAGAGAGCAGTAAGCGATTCAAAATTCTGCTTAACCATGGAACTTGCTATAATAGCCTTGGATCAAGCACTCTCCTTGTCAGCCTAAACTGAAAGGGTTCGCAGGGATAAATATGGCAGCAATTGGAAACTAAATTTGTACATTCAAAGGAGGTACAAAAATGACAAGTAATAAATAATCAACACTGAGGAAATGGCAGCCCAATCCTGTCTAGTACTGCCACCGTGTGCAAAAGCACGCTGCACTGGATCCTAACCAGGATCGGGCCAGTGCGGGCACAGGTGGAGGCCTCCTCGGGGGTAAAGGAACATTTGTCCCCTTACCCCAAGTAACGGCTCACTGCCCCAATGGGTCTCCTTGGATGAGCGCTGGCAAAATGGCCAACACAAATCTGGGAGGCACATGTAATGCCAGCCAGGCCCAGGAAGGGGGATAGGATTCGGTGAAGCACATAGCCGAGGTCCTCTTCCTGGGTCCGGCCCTACTATCCAGGTTCACTTGGACTTGCACTAGCAAAATTGCTGGCTCAGGATGCATTCAGGTAGCAGAGGCTGTCCCATGCTCTCCCCCCGGCAAAAAGGTTCATTCCAGGTGGTGAATGCCCCCATAGTTCATTCCAGGTGGTGAATGCCCCCATCAAACCATCACCATGGAGAGACTTGTGTGTTTGTTGTACATGACTGCCCTCTTCAAGGAAGCTATCTTTCTGCCCCTCCTGTGCTCTGCTCAAATAAAGTAGGGGGTTGTGCAATTTACTGAGGGAGAGACCATCAGGAAGGAGCAAAGTTCTATTTGCATGCAGATTTTCATGGCTGTGGGTAACTGACAAGGTTCTTAACTGTATGGGTTCTGCAGCCATGTCAATATAAAAGTAGAGAAATAAAATCCTTTACCGCTTTTGTTGTTTGTTTAGATTTCTTATATTGTGCAGGTGTCACATACACAGAAAAGGTTTTCTTACAATAACAACAACACGGGATCCTACTTCCCAAGCCGACGTTTCACTCCATTCACGGAGCTTTCTCAAGGCAATTTGGCAGTAAAAAACTGCTGGGTGAAAAAGAATGTTACGGAGTGGTGACAGTTAAACATCAGTCTGTTGCTCAAAGTTAAAGGGACCCACTACTTTTGTCCTCAGAGTTATTCAACACTTATTACTTGGGTTATTTAAAATTGGCATCCATATCCTATTAGCATATGTCATTTCCTGCTGGCGGTTCAGTAACTTTGAAGATTTCGTCTGGGAAATCATTAGAGCCTCCAAATTTAATCTATGTTTTAATCTGGGTTCATGAAACAAGGCTCGTGCATGCTCAAACATTATCCTGTGTCCTGATTCTTTCGCGTGCAAAGCTACTGCTGATTTTTCTTCTTGCTTTGCATCTGTTGCTCTTTGATGTTCCCGTACCCGGACCCCTAATGAAGGGTAACGAAAGCCATGGCTGTTCTTTGTTTTCTGTCTGCTTCTCACTGTCACTTTCTCCACTGACGGCAAACGGATACAAAAAGAAACAAGTGGACGAATGTTGGAGGAAACAGTTAGCAAGGAAAAATCACATTGTGGCACCTGGAGAAAGTGACAGTGAGAAGCAGACAGAAAACAAAGAACAGCCATGGCTTTCGTTACCCTTCATTAGGGGTACAACTGATAAGATAGCCAAGATCTTTAAGAGATATGATGTGAAAACTATTTTCAGCCCAACAACGAAAATAGAGCAACTGCTACACAATCCCAAGGACCCCAGACCAGCGTTATCTAACCCCGGAGTATATGAAATTGGCTGTGAATGTGGGAAAGTTTATCTGGGACAAACAAAAAGACCAATAGGGGTCCGGGTACGGGAACATCAAAGAGCAACAGATGCAAAGCAAGAAGAAAAATCAGCAGTAGCTTTGCACGCGAAAGAATCAGGACACAGGATAATGTTTGAGCATGCACGAGCCTTGTTTCATGAACCCAGATTAAAACATAGATTAAATTTGGAGGCTCTAATGATTTCCCAGACGAAATCTTCAAAGTTACTGAACCGCCAGCAGGAAATGACATATGCTAATAGGATATGGATGCCAATTTTAAATAACCCAAGTAATAAGTGTTGAATAACTCTGAGGACAAAAGTAGTGGGTCCCTTTAACTTTGAGCAACAGACTGATGTTTAACTGTCACCACTCCGTAACATTCTTTTTCACCCAGCAGTTTTTTACTGCCAAATTGCCTTGAGAAAGCTCCGTGAATGGAGTGAAACGTCGGCTTGGGAAGTAGGATCCCGTGTTGTTGTTATTGTAAGAAAACCTTTTCTGTGTATGTGACACCTGCACAATATAAGAAATCTAAACAAACAACAAAAGCGGTAAAGGATTTTATTTCTCTACTTTTATATTGACATGGCTGCAGAACCCATACAGTTAAGAACCTTGAAAGTTCTATTTTCTTGCCATAGTGTCTTGTGTGCAGCACTCTTCCAGGAAAGAGAAGGAAGTCCAGTACTCCTGATCCCAGAGTTCCAACAAGCTATAAAATATGGAGACCATTTCTGTTTTCAAGAAGACCCAGAATGCACTGAAACAGAGGAATCTGACTAGGCAAATGGCGTTCTGGCCTTTTGGTGTAGCACAATGACATTGAGGAACGGCAGGAAAGTTGCCTTATGTACCTGCAGATACAAGGGACGCCCAGTTTCATACCTGCATTTGATGCTATCAGGATTAGGAATTTGCAACTACCAGTAGTTTATGCACTCTGGTGTGACCTATTGTAACTACCATTAGAACAGGGCAATTTGCTACAAGATAGACCTTTTTTATGCTAGCATTAAACCACTGGAACCTTAACAGTATTGAGGTTTTATCGTAATGCAGTAAAAACCACCCACTGTTACAACAGCCTTAAAACATATGAATTAGGCTATTTCAGTCACCTTTAAAGAGGTGTTATTCTTTGTCATATTACTGAATCATAAGAAGGGGCTACTTACTTCAAAGAGGTTTAAATTTCCTATCTATTAAAGTAATACCAGCAATCTGTTTTTTTCTAGGCTATTGAGGAAAGGTTAAAATGAAAATTGGACTTTAGGGAGTACCTTCTATTCCAAGAGCAAGTTGAAACCATTTCAGCTGTAGCAAGCAAAGTCAGGCTCTCTTTACAAAGCAGTTATCAAGGGAAATGACTGGTGATAACTTTATTGATTAAAGCAACTCCAAAAAATTCAAACTTTAGCCACTGTCTAGCTCCATGCAGCGAGACAATTTAAGACATTGCAGTGGCAAAATGAAGGTAGCAGAAAACTGTAATATGTTTTATCAAGCACAGATGGCAATTTAGCGCGATTTAATGATGCAGTTAATTTTATACTTAAGTGCAATGCATAAAATGGACCTGAACAATTTTTTGAGATAAAAGTAATCACGCTGGCCCTTATTTTATTATCCTCAGCAGAGACTACCATACACAACACTTATACATAAATAGCCAGTGACATGTACCAGACAAAACGTCAGCCGCTAGCCAAAAATGACAATGGTTAAGGCTGCAGTCCCAAGTCACCACTTGAAGCTGCTTCATATACAACAGACAATTGTTGTGTTGCAAAAGAATGTACACACAATGTATAAAATGTCTGGTGTAAAGAAATAATATATACATAACTCTAAACATTTTCATAATCAGAGAAATATTTGCACAATATTTGTAGTTGTGGGGCTGTCGGTCTCTCTCAGCAACAGCAACTTTGGCTGCAATCTTATCCACACACATACCTGGGAGTAAGTCACATTGACTATAATGGGACTTACTTTATGCCTAGGCTTGGGCTCTCAGTCTAGCAGTTGCTTCATCCAACAGGAGCAAGAAGGTGCACAGTGGTGGACAGGGGTGGGGGGGAGAGAAAGATGGTAGTTGCCACTGGGCCAGTCAAAATGTGTTGGTGGACTGGATGTGGCCTGTGGGGCATAGTTTGGGGACCTCTGTTCTAAAGCTTTACTGAGTCCAAACACTGGCTTTCCTATGTAGTTCCTGAATTGTTTATTTTTGAAGCAATCAGACTTCAGTCCACTTAGCTCTTTCCTCAAAATCTTCCCACTTTTTCAACAAATGCATTTTTCTGAAATGGGTTTTTTGGTTTGCCTGGCTCTTCAAGTTGGGATTAATGGATTAGTACAAGTGGAATACTGTGTTCAGTTCTGGCCATCTCATTACCAGAAAGATAACAACAAATTGGAAGAAGCTTGGAGAAGAGTGGCAAAAATAGTTAAGAATGCTGAGGGATTGACTTGTGAGGGAAGATTACAAAAAGTGAAACATATAGCTTAGCTCTGAGATAACTGTGAGGAAAGATCGGGACAACAGTCTGCAAATAACTGACTGCAAAAAAAGAGCTATCGCAGAGCAAGTAGCAATTTCAGGAATACTACCTGGCAACATTAGGGCTAATGAGATGAAATTTTAAAAAGTGTCAAACTGAACTCAATGACAGAAAATGCTGTCTTTGATACCAAGACATATTCAGTTTGAAACACTGATGGGATTTAGCATCAGCGGAATATTTTCCTCTACTATTATTTTATCAACCACATTCATCTATTCATACAGTCAAAGTCAGTTTTCGATAATATGTTAGGGAGCACGATGGTCATAGAGAGACAAATGAGATATCAAACAGAAAAGCGCAGAACGTGGAAGATTGTGATTTTGACAGTTATGTCTTCCTCACCCAGCCTCAGACAAATTCAACCACTTCAGCAGACAGACTGAAGGAAAATGCAGGCTGCAGTCTTTGAAATCTCTATAACTATTGGCTGTAAAACTCAGGCTTCAATATATTGAAGGGAGCTCTCCACCACTGCTGAGGTGTTATGCAACGTTTATTAACACTCCAGCTACAGAAGACGGTCAGCACACAAGGTATAGAGACAGACCGAGGTCTTTATTTGTTAGTGGAAAAGCAGAGAAGGGAATTTGTAGCAATACCACCACTCTAGTTAATTGTTAGAGTGTGTGTGTGAGTGCACGCGTGCATATGCATACACATGCATGTGTATTGTTTGTGTAAGACATATGCGTACTGTGTGTGCGAGTGTCAATGGTGAGTGATGGATACTTGAGTGGAAGAGTGTATGAAAGAATGAACAGGGAATGGGCACAGAAGACATTACACATACCCACAGCCTGAACTGACCTGTATCTCTAGTAGCAAATCTCAACATTTTATACAATAATAAGGGGAATATGTCTTTAAATGTCTAAAATGACATATATTCAAAAGTAGGGCGAATGCCACACTTCTAAAATCGGTTTTAAGGGACAATCATCAAGAGACACCTGAGCCTGAATGACTTACTAGGTTCTTCTTAATGCCTGTACTCTATAATAAAGGCAAAGCAAACACATGAAATACAGGGTCATGACATCATCTCTAGGTTCCAAGTCACAACATGCTATTGTTGTTTAAGTCATTCATACCGCTGAATGGAATAATCATGTAATTCATAATTCTCTTATACTTTCCAGGTGAAAACCCATGTCAGGCCTTTAGCTTGCCTTAAATAAAGCCAGGATCTCCCTCTATATTTCTCTCCTAATTCTGTGTGATATAAACAAACTAAAAATGGTATGGCATGTAGAAAGTACTATATTGCACATGTGCTTAAGAAGTTCATTTATTTTACAGTAGAGACTAACAATGTAGTAGACTCTATGCAGTGTAAATTACACTGCATAGAGTCTACTACATTGTTAGTCTGTGTAAATAAACCATAAAATAATCAATAAGTCAGAGACTGACATTTTATACTGTGTGGTATAGTAGCTTCTTCACTTACAAGCACAGCAATGTTAAGATTACAATACTATGCACACAGCTCCATTTAACTCATGGGACTTACTTCTGAGAGACTGAGACTAAGAGAGTCACAGTCCAATCCTAACTAGCAGTTATGACAGTGGAACAGAGATTCTACTGTCATAAATGGCCATACAGCGGTGTGCTCTGTGCGCAGCCAGCAGCCATTTTGGAGCCACCGCCACAAACGGCAGTGGTGTCAGCAGTCCACTGCCGCTGCTGGCTACCCACGGGAGCGCAAATCAGCCAGTGGAGAGGGGAGATGGTGGGAGGAATGGAGTTGGGAGGGGGAGAAATAGGGTAGTGTCTGAGCTGAGAAGGAAAGGGTGGATCCTGGCAGTACCGGCATGTGCCAGGATCCTGTTCTCATCCCCTCTCTTCTTTCCTCTCCCTTACTCTCCTCGGTTCTGCACCAGCAAAATGGCTGGCACAGATCTGAGAAGACCCATTTGGGCGGTGGAGGCTTGCCCCAGGGTAAGGGAAAGAAGGTTCCCTTACCATGAGGAGACTTACACGGCTGTCCCCCCACCCTAGGATGCAGTGCACGCTCCGTTGGCATGGCTGCATCAGCAGGGGGCGGGGTTTAGTTAGGATCGGGCTGTCAATCCTGGATCTGTATCTCATCAATACATTGTATCCTAAGGAGCACACATGGAAATAACATGGCATTTTGTGCTGTTCTGCAAGAGCTTGCTTAAGTGTGTGTGGAAGAAATTGCACAACAATGAGGTACTACGAATGTTATGTGCGATGTCTTGTGCAACATATTGTGCAAGCACAAAGCCAAGTTGGGATTCTATTTGGATTTATCACTTCCACATGCACAAGCCCTCTTACATGAATGGCAGGATAATTTAGGATATAACCCAATATTTCCTTCCCAACCCAAATTCCAGATCCTGCCATGGAAAAAGATTACCCTAATTATGCACCACTGATGTCTATGCAATACATAAATGTCTTCAGGATTTTCCCAGCGATACCTCTTCTCCATTCACTCTGTTGTTCTCCATTGTGGCAAGGTCCCCCTCCCAACAACATACACACTAGTGCTTTTCACAGTTTACAAGCAAAGGTGACTCTCAGGAACTGGATGTTCACTGAATCCATGTTACAATGCAAATGACCCACATGATCTGCTGTTAGATGTCACATGGCTTGTATTAAGGGCAAAATGTCATTGCAGCGACAGCATCACACTCACAATGTCTAGTTAAAGAGGTAGGAGCACTCCCCCCCATATATATTTATATTTTTATTGATATTTTATTGATATTATATTAAAACAAAACCATATATCATATCAAAAGATTACAGCAAGCGTGAAGCAATAAATACTACTAGCACACTATTCTCTATTATCTACTTATAATATCCAACTGAGCCAAAATATCTCTAACATTCTATTCATTAAAACCAGAAATCATCACTTCATCTCTCTCTCTCTCTCTCTCTCTCTCTCTCTCTCTCTCTCTCTCTCTCTCAAAAAGTCAATAAGTGGCTTCCAATTATTCAAAAAAAATATTGATTGACTTTTCCTTAATTAAAATTGTAAGTTTGTCCATTTCAGCATAATCTAAAACTTTCATCCACCAATCTTCCAGTGAAGGTATTTCTGCATTCTTCCAATATTGTGCATATAATATTCTTGCCGCACTTATCATATATATATAAAAACAAAGTTTCAGTTTTTTTCTCTACATTATTATTTCTCATACCCCACAAAAAAACCTTCCACTTTCATTTGTACATTAGTCTTTAAAATCGATAGTATCTGTTTATGGATCTGAACCCAATATTTCTTTGCCTGAGTATATGTCCACCACATATGGTAAAAGGTTCCTTCCTGCTTTTTACATTTCCAACAACTATTCAACACCTTCCCATACATTTTCACCAATTTGCTTGGGATTATATACCATCTATACATAATTTTATACATGTTTTCTTTAATATTAACATTTAATGTAAATTTCAGCAGTTTTAGCCACAATTGCTCCCATTGTTCCATTAAAATTTCATGACCTACATTTTTTGCCCACTGAATCATACAGTTTTTAACTTCTTCTTCTTCTGTCTCGAACTTCAAAAGCAGTTTATACATGTTTGTGTTATATGCACTACCAGCCTGTTCCAACAATATGCTAGGACCACTTTGTCACATCTTACACGGCTCACAGAAGTGACATACCATGGGAGCCATGAATTTGCTTCCTTTTACTTTTTGCGGAAGGGGAGCCGCAGACGTGTGCATATTTGTTTGCGCAGCTAGACTGCTTGCACAAGCAGTACTTGCACAAGCAGTATTTTCCCCTCAAGTCAGCTGCCAAGAATATTGCTGGAATCAACTCAGGGAAACGTTAAACAAAACATCTTACCTGGTGTGGTTCAACACCCATTTCTGCCAATGCTGACTGGAAAAACATTTTGGCTGGCTTTCCCACCACCTCTGCTTGAATGTCGCAGGCATACTAGGTGACAAAACAAGAATTAACATTGTACGATAAGGAAAAGTGTTGGATACAGTTACACATGAATCAAGCACATTGAGACGTATGCAGTTACAGGCAGCTCAACTAATGAAAGTTCTGTGCATGCATGTGCGTATACATATAACTATACACAGGGTGTCTCAAAAAAATGTAGCCACATTTTAATGAGCTCCAATTCATACATACTTCATTGCAGAATACCTGCAACACTCAAACATCTAAAGGAAGCAATTGAAGAGATGTTCAGAACCATCCCAGCACACATGTTGGTGGGTGTCTGCAGATCCCTTAGTCAACAATGTCAGTGGTGTATATATGCCAATGGGGAACATTTCAAGCACTAACATTTCAAATCAACTAACTAACTAGCTGGGTCAAGCACCTGTTTCTGCATACAACATATGCAGTACATGTGTGAAATTATAATTAAGTTGACACTATAAAGTGTGTGTACATTGTCTTGAGATGCCGTGTGTGTGTGTGTACATGTACACGTACACACACACACACACACACACACGAGTGTGCAGGGACACACTGCAGAAAGCGTATGAAATTCCAGCCTCAAAGAGTTTTGCTACAAGTAGGGTCCCTAAACTTGATCAGGGACTACGTGTGGTCTGAGAGCCATAAACATGAACATTTCCCAGGCTATATGAACCCTTATGACACTTGGCCTAGTGGCCAAGATGGAACCTCAACTTGCATGCCATTGCATATCTTTCCTTTGGTTCCAGGAGAGGCACAGCCCCCTGAATACTCTGTGCCTTTCAGTTCATGGCTCTGCTCTTTTGTGTGACTTCATTGACTCAAGTGGTATCCCTGTTCACATCTAACATAAAATGTCACCAAAATGGCCAGCAAGTTGCACCATCAGTGTGCTAGTCCATGTAGTTCACGGAATTCAGTGCGCTATTCAATGCAGCCTTCTATGGAAATAGAGAAGAAATGTGTGTAAATAAAAGTGCTCTTATCTTAAAGGGCCATAACACCCATGCAGAAATCTGCGAACTGTATCAATTTTTAACAAAGGGGAGGAGCGTGGATGTTAGGAGATTTGGAACCTCTAAGAAAAGTGGAATTTTTCAGACCGTGGCATAATACCCAAATAGTATTACATCTAAATGAGTCACACCAGCCATGAAAACCTTAGAGCAACGGTTCTCAAACTGGTGGGTCGTGACCCATCAGAAGAACCGCTGTTTCTTGTTAGCCCCTTAAGGGGCGGGGACAGTGGCACCAGGGATACCAGGGATTGCGTCGCTGGCGGGTGGAAAAGTGTTTTTCCTTAACTCACAGAGGGTCCTGACAGCTTCCGGAGGGTGCAGGGAGGCCTGCGGACCCCTCCGCAAGCCTCCCTGAGCTTTAGATCACTGTTCCGTGGCGATTATAACCACTTCTGGCTTTTTGCCTAAACCTTTTTAGAACTTTTCATCTCAAAACTGGAAGTTGTAATCACCATGGAGCAGTGATCTAATGCTTGTGGAGGCCCACAGGAGGGGTCCGCAGGCCTCCCTGCACCCTCCGGAAGTCGTCAGAACCCCTGGTGAGTTAAGGAAAAAAACTTTTACCCCTGCCAGCGGTGCGATCCCCAGGATCGCTATCCCTGCCCCTGCAAAGACTCAAAGTTCTCCCCTCCTCGCGGGGAGAACTTTGAGAACCACTGCCTTTGACTTCCGGCTAGGAGGACATGGCTGGCTGACAACTCCGCCGATCGCTCTATATTGACAGAGTACATCTGATGGACTTAATTACCCCTGGATTAAAAGGGAGTACGAAGAGATAAACCACATTGCTTTCAATCGCCCCCCTTCTGACACTTCAAGGCAAAGGCTCTGAAGTTTTGGATTCTCGGCGAGAAAGCAGGATTACCAACGTCGCTCGAGCCGCAGATGAATCGCAAGTCAAGCCACCTCCCACATGCTTTGCTTTACTTAGGCAAGAGGCGTAGAAATAATTTATGAGTTGAAGAAATTAGCCGAGATAAGAGTTAACGTTAAAAATAATACGTTGCGATAAGGCGAACTGAACATTCGAAAGTGAAAGTTGGAAAGACGAAGTTAAAGTTTTAAAGTGGTGAGTTTTATTGATTTTTTTTCTGTACTTATGGAAGATTAAAACAGTAAGAAGGTTTTTTTAAATAGACTATTCTGGTAAGAGAAAATTGTTTGGGATTTTTGTTGTTGACATTCCTGTATATTACCTCTTTTTTTTTTTTTTAAGAGAAGAGAGATTGGCACCTGGTGAAAAATTTGCAACATGACTACACAATTGGAGTATTGTTTTAAAAAATGGGAACAGAGATTTGATGCAAAAATGACAATTTTGCAGGGAAATCTTCAGAACATGAACACAGAACTGAAACAAGCAGTGAAGGAAAAGGATGAATTACAAGGAATAAATGATGGAAATGATGGAATACATGATGGAATGATGGAAGTACAGTAAGATAAAGAGAAAGACAATGATAAAGAGAAAGATTTAGTGGAAGAGACTGTAGCAGAGGAAGTACCAAGAGTTAAACCAAGACTTGAGATAGAGAAGCAGAGTACTTTACTAAAAAAATGGTGCTGAAGATTGTCTTTCGGGAGAGGAATATAGAAGACGTGAATGATCCTGTGGAAAAAATTGTAAAGTGGATACAATTCAAAAAACAAGGGATTTTCGGGAAAGATTTAAGGATGAAGAAGAGAAAGAAGAAGAAGAGGAAGAAGGAGGAGGAGGAGGAGGAGGAGGAGGAAGGGGAGGGATGGAAGGGGTAATGGCAAACTGTCAAAATTAAAAAGGGATTATAATTTTTTTAGTGGGGAATATTACTGTAGTTAATGTTATATAAAAAGAAAAATGTTTTATTATTAAAAAAACAAATAAGATATGACTGTTTTTAAGAAACTTATATAAAGAGTGATGGAAAATTTTTGATGATGGAAAATTAACAAATTTGAAGACAAAAAATGGGGTGACTTAATAAATTAAAAATATTTGAAGTAGAAGTTAAGACTTTTAGATGATAAAGGAAAAG
Source organism: Plestiodon gilberti rubricaudatus (assembly GCA_026170595.1). Classification (NCBI taxonomy): domain Eukaryota; kingdom Metazoa; phylum Chordata; class Lepidosauria; order Squamata; family Scincidae; genus Plestiodon; species Plestiodon gilberti. Next base: position 64,593,957 of record JANXHW010000003.1, on the reverse strand, counting down.
TTAGTTAACCCTTTTGTGAATAAAAGAAAAATAATATTTTATTATTTGAAAAGACTTAAATAAGATGTGATTTGTTTTTAAGAATCTTATATAAAAAGGGGATATAGATTTTTTTTAAAAAAACAGAAAAATTTGGAAGGTTTTTATTTTAATACATTTGGAGAAAAATGGGGTGGCTTTATATATTAAAATAATTTGAAGAGGGAATTAAGATATTTAGATGATAAAGGAAAAGTTAGTTAATCTTTTTGTGAATATTTAGATACCACTTATAGATTCTTTAAGAGAGAGCGAGAGAGAGAGAAGGAGTGATGAAGTGTGAATTTAATGAATAGTATATTAGAGATATAGGCTTAGTTAGATATTATAAGTAGAAAATACCGTATTTGCCCAAGTATAAGACTCACTTTTATCCCCTAAGGCAAGTCTTTAAAGTAGGGGTGCGCCCTACATTCAAAGCCTAGCGTTTCTGCCTAGTGTTTTCTGCAAAGCGCTTTCAAGCCAAGCCTCTCTGAATCTCTTTCAAAGGCATTTTCACAAGCCTCTCCGAGTCTCTTTTAAAAGGCAAAACAGGCAAAATGGGGCTTTTTTTCCTCTCTCTCTTTTTAAACTGCAGTTCTTAATCACCTTTCCTTGCAGTTCTTAATCACTTGCTAAATGGCTGAATACAATGATCTCTCAGCAGCCTCTGGAAGCATTTGAAAAAAATTAACCCTTAAGTTCCAGCCCCAGGACTCTATGGAAACTAAGATATTTATTGATCTTGCAGTTTAAAAGTTGAGAGTACAGTTTGAAAGTTGAGAGCAAGAGCTCCTGCATAGGCTTACCATATCCAAAGGGGGACAGAGTGCCTACCTGTAGGCTGCAATCCTATGCACACTTTCCTGGGAGTAAGCCCCATTGAATGAAATGGGACTTACTTCTGAGTAGACATACATAGGATTGTGCTGTTCATTGAAATATGGGCAGGTGCAGCTCATCATCATGGAAGGGTGCAACAAGCTGCACCTGCCCACATTCCAAAGGTTAAAAGGTAGGCCCTTTGGATCTGGGAAGGTTACTTATACTAGGATGCCCAGATTCAATAAGGGACAGGGTGCCTATGCCTTTAACTGTACTAAAGCTGTACTGTTCTACTAATGTGTATATTTAAGTTAAAAAAAAGTTAAAAATGTATTTTTTAAAAAAATAGCACCAACTTTAAGGGTGCGACTTATAACCAGGAGCATCCTATACTCGGGACAATACGGTATATAATGGTATACAAGTAGGATTTACTGCTTCACGCTTGCTGTAATTTTTCGTAGTATGTTGTATTGTTTTGTTTTATTGTTTTGTTTTGTTTGGTAGTTTATTAATAAAATTAAATATATGCCAAAAAAAAAAAGAGAGAGAGAGAGAACCACTGCCTTAGAGAGTATCTTCAACGACCATGGGGAAGAAATGTTCAAGAAAACACACTTGTTGGAGACACTCCGAAAGAAGAAAGCAGACACCCTGTCTGTTTGGTATCACTAGAAGAATGGAGTGGTGTAGAGGTTTTTAGGTTTTAGACTTTTAAGCCTACTTTTATCCTTTGACAAAGCCTACCATAATGTGGGTGAAATGTAAGGAAACTAGAACGTTTGGGGTTTTAGAACTTTGGAACCCTTAGAGCTTTTAGAATTTTGGAACTCCAAGAGCTTTTTGAGGAATTTTAGGGACTTTAAATTTGGTATTTTAATTTTTTTAGATAGAATCTGTGGACGTTAGGAGTTTTGGAACCTCTAAGAACAGCGGAATTTCTAACAGACCATGGCTATAATACTCGACTAGTCTTATATCTAAATGAAAGGGAAGGAGCCTTGTCCCCCATCCCCATCTACTTTTTACTTGGTCCTTTGCTTTATGAATCACATTTGAACCCTTAGGCTTACGGAAAAAGAGGACCAAAACTAGATTAAACGAGATCACTGTCCTAGGGGCAATTTCTTCAGAACTGGCAACACACATGCTCATCCAACCAAAAAAGTACTCTCCAAACAAGCAAAACATTTAAATTAAGACACCACTGTTTGTAAACAAAACACGTAAGTAAAGAGAAACACTAGCAATCTCTTGTACAAGGAACTTGCAACTCCTTTGTGCCTGAATACTGACTGATAGGGCCGGCCCACCCATGAGACCAATTGAAGTGGTCATCTCAGGCAGCACTTTGGCAGGGGGTGGCCACCTCCATCCGCCCACTTGCCTCCACTGCTCTTCCCCCAACTCCCTGAATTGGAAAAGGGAGAAGTGGATGGAGTAGAAGAGTGTGGTGGGGCAGAGTGGATGGAGCAGAAGTGGGGACATTCTAGCCCACCACTCTCCTCTCCCACTTCATCCCCTCTTCCTTTTCCAATCCAGGAAGTGGAAGGAACAGAGGCTGGCATATCATCAGGTAAGGCATATCAACAGCAACATTTGACATGGTGCCTCAGGCACCAAGAAATCTTGGGCCAGCCCTACATTATGAACAAATGAGACAAACAAGAGTTATATAATGAAATTACTAAACTTTAAACACTATAAACAACATGTCCTTCTGAATGATAAATATACCTCCAATGCCTTCATGTATACTCCAACATCTAGTTTTAGACCATCGGTTTCTTTATAATAGCGTCTGAAAAGGAAAGAGTTCAAGTTAAATTCAAATGTCTTATGTATTCCTCTGGGTCTTTTTTAAACAATTTAGTTTGTTTCTTCCAAGTTTTACTTCACACGTTTTTTAAGCAATGAAACTAACACCACAATACAGACATTTAGGTAGAATGCAGAACTAAACTGAGACTAGGCATATGAGACAACACACCAATCGGCAAGTTGCAGCAGATGAGATATATATACCCCACCCAGTGAGGCAGAAGGTCACCATTCTAAGACACTGTGGCCTCCAAGATGACAGCGAGCAGGGCAGATGCAGGAAGGAATGAAGTCAAGGCTTTACGTGGAGGGGGACGACGACCATGAAAGAAGAGATTTGCAAAACCCATCACTGTACTGTTGAACAAGGGCAACATCAGGTGTCAGCCACTAGCTGCGATGGATCCATCTGATTGGGCCAACTGACTCCTGAATCCCCAGTACTGGTGGTGGTATCCAATACATCATCAGGGAGTAGGTGGAGGCACCATGGGGACATAGTCCATGGCTTTGCCCCAGGACCCACAACAATCTGGCATTGGCACTGTTATCTAGTTATTTATGGACTGCACATCATGGCAAACTCTTCCATGCTGCTTCAGAAAGTCCTATATATTATCCTCTCCCTCTCCCTCTCACTCCATCTGGAAGAACAAAGAAAGTGAAATGGCTTGTTTCAAATATGTCTGTTGAGCAGAGGTGGGATGGGTTTAGGTCTGGCTGAAAAGAAATGAGATAGCACCTTATCATCCTAGTCTGAACAGAATCAAAATTGCTTTAAAAAGAAACCAGTGTGCCCTTATTTCCTGCCCAACTAATTCAAATTTGCCCTCACCAATCTAAAGCTTTTAGATGATTAATCTACCAGTTAAACCTTGCATTTGCTTTAATTCTATAGCACTAAGGATGAAATCTAACTCGCTTGGGAGTAAGCCAAACTGAACTCAACAAAATTTGCTTCTGAGTAGACATCCATAAGATTGCACTACATTGGGATTCTCAACCCCTTCAGCGTGGTTGAGAAACCTCCATGGCTGCCGCTGCGCCAAGTACCACCAGAAGTACGTAGCAATGACACCATCACCACTTATTTCCAGGTTTTCGTTTGCACTGGAGCACTGAAAGCAAAGGTAAGGGGACAAGGGCAGGTGGGAGGGCCTTTCCCAGTCCTGGAAACCCGCACGCTCAAGCTGCGTCAGCTTTGCAGAGCTTGTGCCGCCATTTCCAGGGCTCCAGCGGTCCGTGTACCACTAGTGGTATGTGTACCACCGGGTTGAGAAATGCTACACTACACGTCACATACATTTCCATTAAAGATGGCAATGGACAGGGATCCTTGTTGCATGCACTACACACTTTTAAAACACATTCTTCATGTGCTATGCATGGAGTCCTTACTGTGGACCATACCACGGCCAAACTAGATGTAACTTTAATCACATTATTGGCTCTGACATTTGCTTTAATTTTTCCTGGTAATAACCTGCACTAAGGAGCCGGATTCAAATCAAAACCATTGGGGCTTTCAACCTACCCCTCCACAGTTCCAATCTCAGTCACGCACTCCCCTCCCCTCCCCCCCCACACTATTTGACTGAGGGAAAAAAAGCTCCCATCTGAGTCAAGTGAAGTGTTTTGCAGAACAAAGGGTGCATGTACGTGTGTTGGGTGGTGGTGGTTCCCAAATGGAGACCATAGGGGTAGGGTTAAGGCCCTCCTACCCTCTGCTGCAGTTCTGATCCAGATTGGGCCCCCCAAGGCACATGCTGTTTACCGTGGGGAAGACAGAGCCACACTGTAATTAAATTCATAGCGAGTTTGGCCCTCACTGAATCCAACCAGACATGCAAGATCTGAGGTGATCTAAGGTTTGCCACCAAAACTGACAGCCCAACACTAACCATTCTTCTTTGGAAGGGTTGCTTATTTCAGTAGGACTTCCTTCCAATTAACCATGCTTAGAAAGAAAGTCTAATACTAGCCTTTTGTTTCAAGACTATTGAGGACTTTCCTCAAGTTCAGAATATTATGTGTGTGTGTGTGTGTGTGTGTGTGTGTGTGTGTGTGTGTGTGTGTTTTGCGTGTGCGCGCATGTGTATTTATATAGGGATAAATAGTAAAAACAGAGAGCCGGAGTACCTCAAGTGCTTTCATTTAAGTCCCTTGATAGATAGGTAGAGAACAAAAATGTGTAGGGTGAGCAGTCAGATAAGATTTTATGCTTTATCCTTCTGCCATTTTCGATTATTCAGCACAGCCTCTCTTTAAAATGACCACTTGACCTTTGCTAGAACAGCCATTAACCTTCTATAGTCTAGCGTAAACAGCTTAATTTTCTGACAGTGGCATGACAGAAGAAATTACAAAGCCAATTCCCACTCTCGGCCCAAAACAGATGCTAAATGTAAATCACTCAATTTTCAGGAGGAGAGCATTCTGCTCCAGTAACTCTAATGCACTCGGTTTCAGGAGAAATAGCTAAAACTTTAGCAGAAAGACCACTAGTTTCGTCAAAGCAAGGTTGAAAAATGAACACTATTTACATGTACTTTCTACATAAATCACTGAAATGAAATCCCATATGAGAGCAAAAACACATGCTATTAGTACTACTCCTAGATGGCACCACAGTAGTCCAATTTAATCAAGCTAAAATTCACATTATTGTTTCCCATAAAGCAGTGATGGATCAGTGTCCTTTTTCGAAGACCTCACAAACGTAACTAGTGCAGGCTTACATGCACATTGCCAAGCGTGTACATTTTTGCAACATTTACCTCACTCAAGTTAGCTATGGTCAGCCCCCACATCTTATGAGAGGTAGACAATAGTAAATTAATAGTACATCCCCACTTATAGCTACCTAGAAGTAAAGAAAAGTTACCTACAGTACAGTGACCAGGAATAAGCAAAATGGATGCAATCTAACATCACCTACATTTAACAGCTTCAATCACAGGCACATTCAGTAGTAACCAAGTTCCACTGAAGTCAAGCTTACCGCTACTTCTAAATATACATGTTTAGGATTGAGCTATAATCCACACTGACATCCATTAGATGTAACGCACTTTCAGCTGATGTGGCTGAAAGTGCGTTACAATTGATTTCAGCGTGGATTATAGCCCGATCCTAAGCATGTATATTTAGAAGTAAGCTTGACTTCAGTGGAACTCGGTTGCTACTGAATGTCTAAGCATGCTTACTCAGACACAAGGGCCAGTGGGTTCAATAGGGTTAACTTTCCAATAAGATGCTTTGGGGCTCATCCTGAAGTGTGTGCTGAAGTGGAATTTGAATCCAAACATAAAATTGTTCAGGAGAGCTTCACAGCATTTTCTTCCAATAAAACGTTGCACACTTCCAAAGGACTTCTTCCCGATTCACACTTGGCAAGCTTTGACACAGCTGGCATCCTTTCATTATTAAATCCCTCTGCATCATTTGAACTTTCCCAGTATCCCCCCAGGTCAGTGTCATAACACCTCTGTATATGAAAATATTTATATCCTGACTTTTGATCCCCCAAGGCAGCTAACATTAATGAAAGTTAACACAAAACAAACAATCCATTAAAAAACACACATCAAAACTAAAAACATCAGATGCATAAAAAAATAAATATAGCAGCAGAAATTAGCACAGAGCAGGAGTCATTCCAGCACATACAAATGGTAAAATGAAAGAAGTTTTCACCAGGTGAAAAAAATACTGTCAGAAAGGTGTGAGATGAGCCTCTCAGGGCAACAATTTTTATAATATGGGTGTCACCGCTGAAAAGGCCCTGTTCCATATTCCCACTAATCAGATTGTGGGACCAGGGTACCTGACGATGCCCTAAGTGGGTAGACATGATCAAGTGGGAGACAGCACTCCTTATTAAACCTCATTAGTATTCTTCATAGCTTTTTTTTTTTTAAACAGCCCCTACATTCCTTAGAAAAAACAATGTACACAGTGGCGTCACAAATGTGTGTCGGGGGGGGGGGGCGGGCCGCCACGTTGTGTGACGCACCGGGAGGGGGTGACGTGCCCGACGTCGCATGGCGTGTCACCCCCCGGCGAACCACTCACCCTCGTTGCCGTTGCGCGTCACCCCCAGCTTCCGCCCAGTACGAGCCAGGAGAGGGTGACAATGTGTCTTCTTTGGCCGGCAGCTCGGCCACTTCTGACTAGGCCAAAAGCGGTGTTTTCGCACATGCACACAACACCGTTGAGGGCAAGAGGCTTCAAGCAGCATTGTGCGCATGTGCGAAAACAACGCTTTTGGCCTAGTCAGAAGCAGCCGAGCTGCTGGCCAAAGAAGACGCCTCTCCCGGCTCGTACTGGCGCAGGAGGTCACAAGGCGACAGCGGTGGGTAATGCAGCGGCAGTGAGGGGGTGGGGGTGATGTGACCTCCCGCCGGGGGGGTGACGCGCACCCAGTGACGCCGCTGAATGTACACATAATAAAATCCACAGTTGTTGCTTCTTACTATCTTTCAGATAGCCCTTTATCTGTCGTTTATGCTCTGTTCTTCCTAGGCAACAACTCCTGTATTTTCCAAACAATCACAAGCACCTCAGTACATTAGGCAGAAGGAAAATGTATATTTACAAACCTTTTAGTGGTTAAAGGCTCTTATCACCCTCACTGTTCAATTTTTTTAAAATCTGTAATGCTGATCTCCAGTGTTAGAAGAATCTACTTTTTGTGTTTTAAAGGCAAAGTCTGACAGAGAAAAAATGTTGCTGAATCTTCCACTCTATCCTTTTAAACCAAAGCTAGTAAGGATTTTGCCTATCAGACAGCAAGCGTGACAGATGAATCTCACAATGGATTTCAGCAGCTCCTTACAACCATTAGTTCTATTCAGTCAATAATCCACAAACTCAGATTTTTCAACCCCATTATCATCTACAGAGTCCTTGAAATAGGAGCTGTCACCACAGTCTCTCAGGCCAATTGTGAACATATTTTAAAATATCACTATATTGTATAATAGATTGGATCCTAATAGACCATGAGAATTTATCATTACTTGGCATTTGCCTTAAAAACTTGCTCTGCAAAATCTGGATTAGTGATCTCAAGAGAATTTAAAAGCATTTTCTTCTGATAAAAAATTGCACATTTCTAAAGGGCTTCTCTGGGTTTCACACTTGGAAAGATTTGGCAGGGGTGACCTCCCTGTGTTTCCTTGGAACACAATACTCAACAGGTAAGATAATGGAGAGAAAAATGTATTAGAAAAAGTGAATACAAAGACTAGCATAAAGATCACAGTCAAAGAAAGAATCTTGAGAGCTCTTAGCTTCTATTCGAAGCCAAAGTTTGGGTTTTCCCACTACACTTTTTACTACAGGTTGATTACCCTTTATCCAGACATCCAAAATCCAGACAAGGTTCGGCGGCCCGCCTCACGGAGCTGCCGATTGTTGCCCCGACCAGCCCCACTCCAGCCGGACAGGGGCTTGTGTTGGCAGCAGCCAATTGGCTGCTGCTTGTCTCCGGGCGGGACTGAGGGTGGGAGGAGCAAGCATCATGCTTGCTCTCCTCAGTCCCATCTCGGAGCGCAGTGCCCCGCCCGCCCGCCCGCCCTCCTTTCAGGCTGAGAATAGCTGGTTGCCCTTTATGGGGGCCGGGTAGGAATTTTTTCCTATTAACCTGATTGGCTTTGGTTGATGGGTTTTTCGCCTACCCCAGCCTGTGGGTGAGGAGTGGCGTTACTCTGGTTTGCCATGTTATTAACTTTGGTTGCTTTCAGGTAGGTGGCGTGCAGGAGGGGTAGCCAGGGAGGGCTTAGTTGGCATGCATCCTGAGGTAAGCAAGGTCAGGGGGTAAGCCAGGACCGCTCACACGATGCCGAACCGGGTCGATGAGGCAGGCTGGCAAACCCCCAGGCTGGATGTGCAATGATCACCTTAAGGAATTTCTTGAGGTTGGTCAGCGCTGTTCAGCTGCCTCGACCCCTTTGGGGTTGGCAGGGATAGGCAGCTCGGTCGTGGACCGAGTGTGCCTGGAGCCAGGATGTCTCATGCCCGATTAGATCTTGGGGGAGGCAGACGGCTAGGACCGTTTCCCCCACCCTAGCCGCCTGTACGCCAAGGGGGGGGGGGTTATAGTTAGAGCCCTGCTGCATTTTGTTTGTTCTAAGATTTCAATAAAGCAACCCATATAATCCAAGCTCCTGTCTGGCGTATTCAGGGGGGGGGGGTCCAGGGGTAAATCCAAAATCCAGACAACTTCCCGTCCCAAGCAGTCCAGATAAGGGATACTCAACCTGCACTACCTTTTTACCACTACACTCTCCCCCATTTGTCCAGGTCAGGTATTCTCCCTGCCCCCCCCTCAGCATTTCTGTTTTTGCTTACTCTGTCTCACTTTCACTGTTATATCAGGTTTTTTAAATCACTCTATTTAACATAAGTCCATGCGCTGACAGACACAAATAGATTTCTTTCCCTCTTCAACAAGAACAACAAAACCAGAGAGGAACGAACATTTTGAGGAAAATCTTACTTAGATTGCAATATTTTCCTAAGGAGATCAGCCTGCACTGTGACAAAATGCATAACCTGTCACTATGAAGAATTCACTAAATCCCAACAGCTGGGAATGGGAAAGAAAATGGGTTGCATCCAAAGAAAGTTAGCCAAGACATACTGCCCAATCCTAACTAACTTTCCATCACCGATACAGCACTACCAATCGGGTGCGCGCTACATTCTGCAGTGGGGGGTGGCAGTCACAGAGGCCTCCTCAAGGTAAGGGAACATTTTTTCCCTTACCTCAGGGCTGCATTGCAGCAGAGGCATCGCTATGCGCCCCCCCGGTGACATCACCATCGGAAGTGACGTCACCACTACCGCCGCTAAACATCCCTTCAGAGGCGCAGGGTGGGCAGGCCAAAACAATCGCTGTCCCGCTGCTGCCGCCCGCTCTTCCCACCGCCAAAACGGTGTGATTGACGCCCCCATCGCCCGCTTTGTCGCTCCTTTCCCCCCCCCCCGCTTCTGCAATGTAGCTGCATTGGTGCTAGAAGTTGGTTAGGACTGGGCTGTAAGTCCCATTGAAACAAATGTAAGTCAGTCATGCAACTAACGTTTCTCATTCATGTCAACGGTGCTTATCACGACTTACTTTCTTTGAAAACAACCCAACATACCATAGCCCACAAAGCTGTTTTCTATAGTACCTCACACAATTCAACAACACCCATGTTGTGCTTCTAATTAAATGTGACTTTCTATCATTTCTCCAGTCCTGTAACTGAAAGGTACATCAGGGACATTGTGCATGTGCAGATAAATTGGCAGGACTTTCCACTCTTATGCCATTATGCATAATGGCACAATTCACCAAAGCAAAATGTACCAAAGGACCTGCTGCTTGAACAGAGTTTGGGGTGCTGGTGGACAAGTTGATGAAAGTGTCGACCCAGTGTGCGGCGGCTGTGAAGAAGGCCAATTCCATGCTCGGGATCATTAAAAAAGGGAATGAGAATAAACGGCCAATATCATTATGCCCTTGTACAAATCAATGGTAAGGCCACATCTGGAGTATTGCGTCCAGTTCTGGTCACCACACCTCAAAAAGGATATAGTTGAATTGGAAAAGGTGCAGAAAAGAGCGACCAAAATGATTCATGGGCTGAAACACCTCCCTTATGAGGAAAGACTAGTGTTTTGGGCTTTTCAGTATAGAAAAAAGGCGCCTGAGGAGGGACATGATTGAGACGTATAAAACGACGTGGCTTTCACCACCATGAGACGTGGCTTTCACCACCATGCACAAGCCCCCCCTCCAATCCGCATAGAAGGCAATGATCCACTTCCACCTGCCTTGTGCAGTCCCTTTAAATAAAACAGGAAGTGCAGAACATGCTTAAATCACTCCCAGCACATCCTGCACTTTGCGTTTGGGGCTTTTCAGTCTGGAAAAAAGGCGCCTGAGGGGGGACATGATTGAGACGTATAAAATTATGCATGGGATGGAGAGAGTGGACAGAGGGAAATTCTTCTCCCTCTCGCACAACACCAGAACCAGGGGACATGCACTAAAATTGAATGGAGGGAGAGTTAGAACAGACAAAAAACGTTTTCTTCATCCAGCGTGTAATTCATCTGTGGAACTCCTTGCCACAGGATGTGGTGATGGCACCTGGCCTAAGAGGTGTTTGGATAGATTCATGGAGGAAAAGACCATCACAGGTTACAAGCCATAAACAACCTCCGGGCTTTAGAAGTAGGTTTTCTCTGTGCCAGGTGCAAGGGAGTGACAACAGGAAACAGGTTATCTTGTTGGCTGTGGCCTTTGGCCTGATCCAGCAGGGCTGTTCTTATGGGCATTTTCGAGCACCCAGAAGCCAGAGCAGTGCCACGAAAACTGCCAAAATACTGCAAAAGAGGTGGTCACTGATGGGGCCAGGGGAGGGGAAGAAGCAAAGTTGTGCATCACCTGGTAGCCCAAATGTTTATGATGTTTGCAGTATTCACAGTATACTGATTAACTTACCCTCTTCCCAGGGATATTAGAACTGGATTCTCCAGACCAATGAGAACCCGAAAGGCATCGTTAAGGTTTTTGTAAGAGAAGTTGTCTGCTGCGTCGCCAACCACCACGCAGTTTGGGTTTGCTTTATCGATAACAGCAAACTCAGGGACCACATCTAAGAGAAAAGGGGAAAAAAATCAATCCTTTCAAGAAACTGCTTTCCCAATTTGCTCCCTTCCAACTCCATTGCATTCTGCAGGAGAACCCAAAAACTACAGAGTCCAAAAAGGCTGAACGATTCTGTTGTATGTCTCTTGTATAACACAATGGAAAAACCATTGTGGTTCAAGACAACCATTCACAGTTGACATCTTATATCGTAACAGTTATTTGCCGTCCAAAGCATGTCGCTTTCTGGACTTTGCTGATCTATTTCCTGTGTAACTCGCACCCTCATTCCAAGCATTTCTTTTGATGTCCTCTGACTGGGAAGCTGGCATACATTTGCTGTGATACCAGTGTGAGATGCTATATTTTCTGGACCAAAGCAGGTCTTTGCACACCCAAATTACTAAGCATTTCTTTGCTAATACTGCAGGTGTTAGGGTCAGGTCACAAGCCACAGTGCATCTGAAAACGCAGACACTTGATTGTTGAGGAAGCAAGCAAATGTACAGATGAGAGTGCAAGGAGACAACAGTAATTTAGAATGAACCTGACACCACAAAGTTGCAGCTCAGCATTTTACTATGTTTGGGGTTGAAGCTTAAGAGCAAAGCAAGACTGTACACCACTGTATTCCCAGAAGTGATACTTCCAGATATGTCAGTTTATCCTGAAATTAGAAAGAGTGACCTTGATGGTGCCCCCTTCCTGCTTCTCTCAAGTTTCTACAGCAATTTGAAATTTCGGTGTGGATCTTTACATGTCTTCTCTTCATCTATATTTGCCATTGCTGTTCCTCTAAGGAGCACGTAGCCACAAAGTCTTGAGAAATTCAGCATAGTCAGAACTAGGAGTCAAAAATTACACAGGCCTGCAAATTTGAGGGCCCCAAAAAACTTTTTCCCAACATTTATGATGGTTTTATAAGAATTTGGGGTGCTGATTCCAAAAATGGCATTGGTTTTGCCCTATCACGTCTAGTTTTGAGGATACGGCATCGCCACCTCATAATCAGCCAGGAGGTGTGGTCCCGAGGTTGAACTGCCTGAAGATTGCCAGAAGCTAAGCAGGAACAGTCAGTTTTTCATGCTGGAAGGGAGACCAGGAAGTCACTGATAAGCTGTCATGACCCTCGGTGGCAGAGAGGAGTCGCTGTTGCGTGGTGCGGTGAGAGAACAGACTGGAATGCTGAGAATGTCAGTGACAGAGAGATGACAACTGGAAACATGTTTCCCTGTTCAGCATGATCTGTGGCGTCCTGCAGAGAGCTCGAGGCTTGTGTTTAGCAGCTAGTGAAGATGACTACACCATGGAGGAAACCAGCTGGAATTGTAGGGTTCTATACAGAACAATATTGTAAAGATCCTTATCGGATCTAGATAAGCCTGCCTATGTAAACCGCCTTGAATGACATCTGAAGAGCAATCTGAGGATAAGAAAGGTGGTATAGAAATAATAATAATAATAATAATAATGCAAGTCAAGCAGCATCCCTGTGAGGAAGCCATGGTGTCGGATTCCTCACGAGGAAGTTGCTCGACTTGCATTATGAGGTGGTGATGCTGTACCCCAAACCTTGACTATAAAACATATACGCAGAATCAAAGTCTAACGAACCATCGTGTATGAGAAGGTGTGGCCTCAGGTTACGCTCCTTCAGGACACGGCATGCTGCTGGTGCTGGAGAAGTGACTTCATTCACCACAATGTCAAAGCCCAAACGCTGCAGCTTTCCCACAAGTTTGTCTCGTGTGTCCTGGGTTTCATTGGTGCAAAACCGCAACTTCAGGCCAGATGCCTTGATCCTGTCGGAGCAAAATGGTGAGACATTAAATCAGGGATGTCAAACATAAGGCCCACGGGCTAAGCTCTTTATCAGGACCCTGTGATAATTGAGCTCTCCCAGCACCGCCATCAGCTGCTCTCAGCTGCTGAGGTGCAAAGTGAAGCCTCAGCAGAAGCCGTGCTGCTGAAAGGGTGGTCTGCACGATAATTAGGCTCTCCCATATCTTGAGAATATGATCAAATTTGCATATTTTCTCTTCTGTCATTTGCAGCTAATGAGTTCCTACGTGAGAACAAAGTGCTTATTAAACAATTAAAATCTTTTGTGCTGGATGGCCACGGTCTGAAAAGTGTTTTCATTCCTAATGTTTCGTTCATACTTATTGTATGAAAGTGCTTATTTCTGGCCATCATCTGCTTAATGATGTCACTTCCTGCTTAATGATGTCACTTCCGGCCATCAGCAGGCGCCATGAATGCTATTCACCCCACTGTATGAAATGAGTTGGACACTCCTGCATTAAATCCATTAGCTAGACGACGCCCCAGCCGGGAACAAAGGGTCGCTACACCCTTAAGGGGCATGGCAACCCGCGGTGACGACGACGACGCGTCCAGGATCGCGCCGCCGCCGCCGCCGCGGACGATAAGGTCCATTTTACCTGCGTTGGTGGGCAGTGGATGGTCCGGGTTGACCCAGGAAGGCAAATCAGGTCCGGGAAGGGGGTTGGGATTCGGCATGCGCTGCCACCGCCGATCCCACCCCTTCCCGCATCTGAGCCACCCTCCTCCCCACCCCGTCAGCGCCCCGTTCCGCCCATCCCCGCCTCCCTCCAACCCCCTGCGTGGGCTTCCTTGCTCCAGCGGGTCTCCGTGGCTCTTCCAGCACACAGGAAGCTGCTCCGGCCTCCCCACCAGAAGGCCTGCAGCGCATATCAGCGGAGGCTGCTTTGCGATTGTCGTAAAGCAGCTTCTGCTGGCGCAATGCTAGTTATGCCAGTGGGGGAGGGGGATAGGATTGGGCCTTAAATTAATAAAAATAGAGACAGCAAAACAATCCAAAACTACAGCAGTAGACACCTGGCCACCTTTACCCTGCAAAGGCCTGGCATGACAGATATGTCCTAAGTGTCTGTTCAAAAACTGAGAGAGAAGGGGCACAAGTCTCCTGAAGCAGCGAGCTCTACATACAGAAAGCCATCACAGAAAAGGCCCTGTCCCACAGGAACCAAGAGCCAATCAAGCCCCAGTCAATGACAGCACATAGAGCAGAACCTCCCCTTAAGAGCTCAACAGGGTATAGTTCATATCCCCTTTTATTTGGATTTTGTTCTGCCCTATTTCAATAGCTCAGGGTGGAATCCTTCCCCCATTCCAAGCAAAAGTAAAAATATAAGGGAGACTCTTCCCTATGCTCTTTGTGTTTCTGCACATAGAGGAACGTTCTAGGCATTATGGGATAATGGCATATTACAAATAGAGTGAGGCTCAAACCTTGATATTGAAGACATAACTTTCTGGCTCCTGGAATGAATAAGCCATTGCAGCTGCAGGTTAGATAATAGTAAAATCCAAGGGAGGCCCAACTCTACCAGGAATATGCTGGTCTAACCCAGAAAACAAAAACTCATTATTTCAAGTTTGGCAAGTGCCTCAAAATGGTACCTGCTTACCATTTCAAGGGTGAAAATGAGATATAAAGTGATGTAGGACCTTTTCTCCAAAGGTCAAAATAAAAGAACTCTAGTTTTTTTTTTAAAAGCATGCTTTTTTTTTTTGCCTCCTTCAAAACAGTAGAACATATCTCTCAGATGAGTTCAGGCAATATATAACCAACAGAAGCAATTTTGAAAAATGTGATCCCCATTGAAAAGGAACAACTTATGATCATTTAAAATGTCCAAAGATGTCATCTCTAGATTCATTCCTTTGGTATTATTTGTCTTTCCTAATCACAGGTATGTGAATTATCAATTACACTTAGTGGGTAATTGCCCTTCATAAAGATAGCTTTTCTATTTTAAATTAAGCAGTTAATATATTGTAACTAATAGCATCCACTTGTACATTATAAATATATCTTCATTGATTGGAGCAGCGAATGTGAGAATCACTCATGAGCTAATGAAGCAATTGAGTAAAGAAGTGCAGCATGTACCCAGGGAATAATTATTGTTAATGAATTATGATGTGACCTTCTCAGAACAATGAACAATTGGTCTGACAGTTAGATGACAGTACTTCACATCTGTTATTCCAAATATGGCTGAAACTGTAGTATAAAAACAAAAACAATATATTTTATATTCTGCAAAGGCCTTGGGAAGAATTACACCATTCAAACAAACAATCTCACATTTAAGGACAAATTATCACATATGGAATTGCAGGACAACTAGAAGCATAATTTAATTATTTTCACAGAACATATAAAATTTACAGGGTTAGGGGCCATGGTCAAGTTAAAAACAATGTTCAAAAACAAAGTTTTAAAATAGTAAAAAGGCGACAAATGAATTTAATTATTCATTCAGATATCCGAAAAGGTCAATGCACAAAAATCTGGAACAATGGAAAGCAATAAAATTGAATGGGCAGATAAAGGCACCCCCCCCCTATATTTCAATCAAGGGAGCAATGATCAGAAGTATAAGAGCAAATTCAGATGAAAGGTTTGACAAGCGTGAGAATCAATATCCTGAATCCGATGATGTGGGGACTTGCCAATCCTAAAGGTACCAGCAAGGAAAGCACAGCAACTGTTGTAGCACAAAATAGCAATGGCTAGACCAAACATGCACTCTAGCGGATACAGTACCTCTTCTTTGAAGCGCTTCCCAGTTCATTTCCTATTGGGTGCTATGATCACTGAAAGAGGTGCCATGTATAAGGCTAGAAGCACCCTAAGAGTTCATCCTAAATTTCCAAGCCCGTTGAAATAAGAGAAGGCATATACTCCATACTGCATGCATGGAACATGACACCTGGGACAATACACTTGGAATATATCACCGACTTTTCTTCTCCCTCGCAGCCAACACCTTGAGAACAAAAGTCACTTTTGTCCGGCAAGGAACAGCACAGAACTTCACAAAGAAGCAAAGAAGAAAGGTGTAGTAGGGGCAGCACCCTACATCCAATGTGACAGACACTAACAAAAGGTGCATTGTTGCATTAAAAACAAGCCTTCTAGGACTGTCCAATAGCTTGGTATCCAGAGTAAGCAATACTGAACATTACAGAGAAAGTATACAAGAGCATAAGGTCACATGAATACACCATTTCCTGTCACTTACTTCAAACTTTAAAAGTACAGTGCCTAGGTTTATCTCACAATTAAGGAATCTATGAATTACATTTATTTTGTATAAAAGAAACTATTTAAACTATTGTATAAAAGAAACTATTGTATAAAAGAAACTATTTTTTTAAAAGAAACTACAGCAGTGTTTCTCAAACTGTGGGTCAGGAACCACTTGGTGGGTTTAAACCTGATTTCTGGTGGGTCCCAGGTGATGGAAAGATCAGATAAGTAATTGCCACAAGCCCTGAGGCTATTCAAAAATCAGATAGTTGCTAATTGCCGTTCAAAGAGCTAAGCTCCTGCAGATTGCAAGATAGCTGCTAATTACCTACAAACAGCTGAGCTCCTGCAGTTTGCAAGCTTGTGTAAATATAGGGAAATGTTTGAGCGTCTTGTAAAGCTAGGTGGGTCCCAATAAAGTGTCATTTTAAAAAGTGAGTCCCGGTGCTAAAAAGTTTGAGAACCACTGAATTATAGTATATAGACAATTCTTCGTTCATGACCCAATCACAACAGTGAGTTTCAAGGATAGCGAGCCACCACGCCAATTAACGGAGACTATGCAAATTAACCTCAAGAGATATGTTCCCAAAAAAACCGCTATTTATTTGATACGGACTGAAGTCTACAAAGTGGTCATCCTTGCAACCCTGATTCAATTCCTGGCACTAGCCATTAATCGCAGCCACTATGAAATTAAGCATAAGGAGGCAAATGCTCAACGTCTGACGTGCCAAGGCTCAAATCTGATTTGGAATCCCATCCTTTTCATTCTTAGATGGCTGTAGTCTTAACAGTGGTCACACAGTGGCGTTAGGATTCTGTAACAGCTCAAAACCCACACTTTTCCTTATTATTTTGTCACTGGTTCCAGGACTAAGCCTTAACACTGAAAACAGATCACAAGAATGTCCTTTTTTTGGGGGGGTCATATATTTATATTTTATTAATATATTGAAACATAAAAAACAGTACATATTTTGTAAGATTATAGCAAGCACGAAGCAATACATCCTACTAGCATACTATTCACTATTTTCTACATATAATATCCAACTAAGCCAAAATATCCCCCACATTGTATTCATTAAATCCGCATATCATCACATCGTTCTTCTCTCTCTCTCTCTTAAAAAAATCAATAAATGGTTTCCAGTTATTCATAAAAATGTTAACTGACTTTTCCTTAATTAAAATTGTAAGCTTATCCATTTCAGCATAGTCCAAAACTTTCAACCACCAATCTTCCAGCGAAGGTATCTCCGAATTCTTCCAATATTGTGCATATAAAATTCTTGCCACAGTTATCATATATAAAAACAAAGTTTGGAATTTTTCACCTACATGATCATCCCTCATACCCAACTAAAAGGTTTCCGGTTTCATTTTAACCTTAATCTTTAAAATCAACTCATATCTGTTTATGAATCTGAGTCCAATACATCTTTGCTTGGGGGCATGTCCACCACATATGATAAAACGTTCCCTCTTGCTTTTTACATTTCCAACAGCTATTCATCACCTTCTCATACATTCTTGCTAATTTGCTTGGGGTTACCTATATACCATCATCATTTTATACATAGAATGTCCTTCTAAGAAAGTCCTTCTAAGCCCTGCCTCAAGGTAAGTTCTGGTAGGTGATCAGCACCCTTTAAATTCATATTAATACTTTACCTTTCCTTGTCAACCTGTTGTTATACGAGTCACTACTATATCAGAAACTAAGCTCTGTCTTGTAGAAAAGAGATTTAATTGACTGAAAAGTGGTTTAACATTCAAGCTGAAGCACCCATTCATGAAACTGCATGGTGGGAGATTTAGGATGGACAAAAGGAGATACTTTTTCAAACAGTACGTGCTTAGTCTGTGGAATTCATTGCCACAAGATGCAGTGATGGGCTTTAAAAGGGGGGTTATCATTGTCTATCAACAGCTACAAATCTGATGGCTACGTGCTCCCTCCAGGATCAGAGGCAGTATTCAGAATACCAGTTGCAGGAGAGCAATGGTGGGAGGGAAGTCTGCCTTTCTCTCCTGCTTGTGGGCTTCCCAGAGGCAGGTGGTGGGGGCCGCTGTGGGAAACAGGATGCTGGACTAGATGGGCCTCTGACCTGATCCAGCTGGGCTTTTTTATGTTCTTATTAAGTGCTTGTTCCCTTTTGTTGTTGGGTGCTATGTGTGGGGACTGCTGTCCTTTACTGGTAGACATGGCAAATTTGGTCACTTATCCAATAACTAATTTGCTTGCAAATCAATACAGCCAAATCCTCACTTAAAGTTGTCGATAGGTTCTTGGAAATTGCAACTTTAAGCAAAACAACTTATAAAGAAACCAATTTTACCATAGGCTGATATACATAAACAAGAGTTTACGGCATATTTCTGGTCATAAAAAACATCACCAAACTTCTAAATAAAGACCCAATGCATTTCTAATATTAAACAATGAAATAAACGTGAGCTTTCTGGGCCAGAGAAAACCCAAGAAGACATGGGGAGAACATTCAAACTCCACACAGACAGTGGCCCCGGCCGGGAATCAGTTTTTTTTTTTCCTCAACTTTAAAATGAAATGACTTATAATAAAATGACTTTAAGTGAGGACTTGCTGTATGCTGTAAACGTTTGTAACAAGCAGCGGGCCAGAGCACCTACTCCCACAAACAAACCGACCAATGAATGAACTGCAAATATCCAAAAGGTAGCACAGGACCAAAGAGGAAGAATATACTGGCACAAAGAGGTGTAAACAAAAACTAAATGAAAGAAAAATGCACCAAGCAGTGCTGATGCAAACACAACTTCAGATATCCAGCCTCCCAATACACAAACAAACTCCACTGATGAGTTGAAATCTGGTCTTCATTCTGACTATTTCAAAAGGAACAACTACAGCAATTTAGAAAGTAAGGATAGCTCTGACATGGTCCCTTGATTTCTCTTCCCTTACTGGTGTCATCACCTTTATGTCATCTAAAAGTATGGGGGGAGGGTTTGTGTTTTACATACCCATAGGCTGACCCAAAAAATGTTGGCAAGGGCAGTTGGCTAAGGCTGTACAAGGTCACTCAGGATGTCCAATAATTGTCCTAACACTTTACCTGTTATGGCACAATAATGAGAGTTTTTTTCATTATTTTCGGGTGAATGAACCTGGCAGATGCTGACAGCCAGCAGATGTGTAAAGTTCGAGGTGATTTGTAAAGGACCAGCTCATCTGACGCACAGTAATTGCATTGTGGGACATTGTCACTCAGAGTCTTGTCCTGTTCTGTCAGAAAGAGGTAAAGGTCAGTTCAGAGAACTGGCGTAGCATAAGGTACAGCTCTTCACGGAAATTAAAAAATATTTTCATATCTCTCAGACATACCCAACCAACAACCTGATGAAACTCAGGAATGTGCCCCCCATTAGAGGCTTGAGGAACTGGAAAATGTGTGATTTTCTAATTTGTATAGATCTTGAAGAAACATTCTTTTCACATACGTTTCACATATAATTCTTCGTTAATCATCTATACATTCAGTTTTCTTGATACAAAAATCCCCTTTATTTCTTTGTTTCTAATGTATAAACTACCCTTCCTTTAAGGACCTCAAGACAAGATATATGGGGTTCCCCACCATGCAAAATTATGTCTACAAGAGGGATTTGCATTATGCAGATCCAGACTACAGTACATCCTCACTTAAAGTCATTTCGTTTAAAGTCGTTTCGCTTAAAGTTAATGGGAAAATTAGGAACATTTACGTTTATCAATTAGCCTGTGGTAAAGTTGGTTTCATTATAAGTCATTTCGCTTAAAGTTGCAGTTTCCAAGAAGAACCTATTGACAACTTTAAGTGAGGACTTGCTGTACTTTCTAATCCCGATAAAGTCTAATCCTCTATACCACTGGTTCCCAAACTGGGAGGCGTGGCTCCCCCGAAACCAGCCAGGGGAGTCGCGGAGTGCCACTCTAGGAAAACAGTGCAATGCCAATTGGCAGGCATCAACATAATGTAATGGGGAGCCATGGCCAATGGTCGCCAATAGTCAAGAGAGCCACAGGTCGAAAAAGTTTGAGAAACACTGCTCTATACTTTTGCTTCTGATCATCCTCCATGATAAAACAACCTCATATATCCAAATAGCTAGCAGTGCTATTCAACAGGTATCAATCACTTTAAAAAAGAAAAAAAAATCTGAAATGGGAATCCATGGGACATACACAAGAAGTCAAGTAATCCAAAGTTTTGGGTAACTTCTCTTTGGTTGCTAGTGGATATACGGTAATCTGTTTGACTCAAATTAGGATTCATGATAGGCAATACGATCAGCATTATGAATTTAGATTAGGGTTGTGCAATCTCCACTGAACTCCACCTTAGTTGGAAATGGGTTTCAGGACTGTGCACTGCAGAAATAGTTTAAGGCTTTGCCAAAATCAAGGGTCACAATTTAGTTCCCTTATTGGTCACAATCTCACAAAGAACCTGCACACAGTATCCCTCTCAAGATCAAAGCTAGATGTGTAATCTGAGGCATGTTGGACCACACAAAACAGCAAAGGCTGGTGACACCTTACGTGTCACACCAGCACTATTAAACACAGGATGTTAAACTGGAACCCCCTGTCAATAATGCAGTGCTGACTTCACGTGACAGAACTCCACTTCTATTAGGATGGACGGTGCAAGATTCTCCAGGCTGCACTTTTTCCTGCCAGAGGAACAAAATGGGGTTGATACATGACTGTACAGCATAAATTCATCTTATTTATTAATACGCTGGTTCTTCAGGTATTCATGAACGCTGTCATTAACAAATCTAAGTGGGCTCATGGGCCTTTTCTAGCTGCCAGGAGAAGCTCTGTAGCATTCTCCCATTATAAATACCGTATTTGCCCGAGTATAAGACTCACTTTTATCCCCTAAGGCAAGTCTTTAAAGTAGGGGGTGTGCCCTACAATCAAAGCCTAGCTTTTCTGTCTAGTGTTTTATGCAAAGCGCTTTCAAACCAAGCCTCTCAGAGTCTCTTTTCAAAGGTAAAACGGGGCTTTTTTTCCCTCTCTCTTTTTTTAAACTGCAAAGCACTGTGCTTTCAAGCCTTTCCTTGCAGTTCTTAATCACTTGCTAAATGGCTGAATACCATGAGAGATCATTATTTCTCAGCAGCCTCTGGAAGCATTTGAAAAAATTAACCCTTAAGTTTCAACCCCAGGACTCTGTGGAAACTAAGATATTTATTGATCTTGCAGTTTAAAAGTTGAGCGTACAGTTTGAAAGTTGAGAGCAAGAGCTCCTGCATAGGCTTACCATATCCAAAGGGGGACAGAGTACCTACCTTTAGGCTGCAATCCTATGCACACCTCCTGGGAGTAAGCCCCATTGAATGCAATGGGACTTACTTCTGAGTAGATATGCATAGGATTGTGCTGTTCATTGAAATTTGGGCAGGTGCAGCTCATCATCATGGAAGGGTGCAACAAGCTACACCTGCCCAAATTCCAAAGGTTAAAAGGTAGGCACTCTGTCCCCCTTTGGATCCGGGAAGGCTCCTAATACTAGAGTGCCCAGATTCAATAAGGGACAGGGTGCATATGCCTTTAACTGTACTAAAGCTGTACTGTTCTACTAATGTGTATATTTAAGTTAAAAAAAAAGTTAAAAATGTATTCTTTAAAAAATAGCACCAAACGTTAAGGGTGCGACATATAATCAGGAGCGTCCTATACTCGGGACAATACGGTATAGCCATCCTTCTCACAATGGTCAAGGCAGCTATCCTGTATAAATAAATAAAACATTGCAGGAACATAAGCAAATGTTCTGCACGGCATAAACACAATGTTTGAATGTCTCTATAGATTCCCACACTCAGTGCTCCTACACACAACCCAATCCTATTGGGCTGCCCTGCTGACGGAACTAGTGTTCTGCCAGTGCTGGTTGCCATAAGGCAGCCATAAAGTATGCTCCAGCAGTGCATACTGCCGGAGCGCCGGTGGGAAGACCGGAGCCTCTCCACTCACGTCGTCACCATGCTGGCCGCCTGATGGAGTGCGCCTGATGGCCGCCTGATGGCCGCCTGAAGTGCGGGAGGAGAAGGGGGTGTGGAGGGCTCAAAACTGGGTGGGAAGGGGGAGGAACAGGGGCGGGGGCTGTGGAAGGGGTGGATCGGGTGGCAATGGTGTGCGCCAGACCCTATCCTCCCTATCCGCAACCTCCCTGCCCCTTTTCTCTCCTCAGACTTGAGTCAGTGATGGCTGGTGCAGGTCTGAGGAGACCCATTGCAGGGCAGGAGGCTTACAGATGGGAAAGGGGATTTAAGTCACCTTTCCCTTCTGAAGCCTCCTGCTCTCCCCCCCCCCCCAATGGATACAGCATGCACCTTTTCAGCGCAGTTTCACCAGTGGGAGTGGGGAAGGATAGGATTGGGCCAAAAATGTTTAGTTATTGTCAAATATGGAGCTATACCAAGAAGCATCTCCTTAATGGTTCTTCAGCATCCTCCTACTTTCACAGTACTTTCCCTTATCTCATCCCAGGCAACCTTAATTCATAACCTACTAGTTCATTTTTGGCTTTGCTCAAAACATTTTCCCATTAAGCTCCCTTTGCTTGTGTCCAGAGGTAATGCCCTCGCTTTCATCTACTTCGTGATAGTTCCTTCTCATTTACTCTTTTTTATGATAAGTTCCTTCTCATTTACTCTTTTTTATGATAAGGACAAAAGCAGCAGAAAAAGAAATGGGGTGAAAAAGGTGGTAGATGTATATGCAATAGAGACTTGTAGCGATAGAAGAATAGAGACTTGTAGCGACAGAAGCAAGCTGGGTCAAGCTCAAGAACAGCAAGAATGCAGGAGATCCATGTCACTATGTGAGGCAGAAAACTGGGTCACCTGAGATAATATGTAATGAGTACAGCTATACCACAGAATGGCAAAAGGCCGCCAGTTAAAAGTAGCATATAGTTTCAAGAGAGAAGAAAAAAAAACTGTGAAGAACTGGATAGCAATACTACAGATAGTTTGGGCATAGTGACAGGATACAACTCTCTCAGAAATGCTTTACTGGGGTCCTGAAAGCAGTAAGAGTAATAGTACATCAAGCACAATTGCCCCAAAAATCAACAGACTGGTTGAGCAAAGGTTGGAACTACTGAAGAAGGAAAGTTCAACCATGGAAATGAGACAATACCACTGTTCCAAGGCCCTAACCCCACAACCACAAAAGAGGTGCATGCAGAGACAAGTTTGGAAGCAGAGGGAAAAGACCACAGTACTGTACAACAGAAGCCCCCTCTCACTTTGTTTGAAATGCGAGCAAGAACAGCGTGACGTTTGTGGCCAAAGCAAATTCAAATGACACCCCTAAACAAGGTATAACAACAACATAAATTGGCACAAGCTGTCCTACACGGATATCTTCCACTCGAGACACAGCCTTTTACCCTGCTTAACTGTAGGGTTGACCTGATCTTAAAATGGACACCAGTGTTTGCTCAATTATCTGGTTAGGTTTTAAGTTATCTAACTAAAAAGGTTCCACCAATTAATTGGGCGACATGGTTGTGTTTTATTTTTTAATGCAAGTACTCGTATAAAGTGCAGAAGGCATCTTAAAAGAGGTACTGCCCTCATCGCCTCCCCCCGCCCTCATCGCCTCCCCCCTCCCCACGCGCGCGCGCGCGCACACACACACACACATATATAGAGGGGGGCATATCTATCCTTCTAAAATTATGCCTGCTGCTTGCCGCAACACATACATGCATCACCCCAAGCAATTTTTTCCTTTATACGCTAATTTATGCAGATTTAAATCATTTCAAACTCATACAACTAATTAACCAAAATGTCTAACTGAGTGACAGATCTAATTTTAATGCACTGTAGTCTCTACTTAAAATACACTGCTCTAGAGTAGAGCCACAGGCCAGGGAAACTGCTCTGTCTGAGCTTTCCAGAATTCTGCTGGTTTACTCCAAACCTTACTCTGCCAACATCAGGGAGAAAACCAGATGGCATAGGGGCAAGGTGGGAGAATAGTGAGTCAAGATCAGGGGTAGGCAACATACGGCCCACAGGCCAGATCCAGACCACCACCCGAAATCATTCAGACCGTAGTCCCAAAAAGATATATCCACCCAACCTACAGTTGTCCTAAAAAAGAATTAAGGCTTGCACTACAAGCAAACCAAGGGCAGAAGCTTCCTTTGAGTGTCATTCTAATTAGGAGGATTGCGCATGCGTATCAAACATGCATGCGTTCTTACTATTGAAGGACTCAAGGTCTGATCCCTATGCGGAAGAAGGTTGCCAACCCCCCTGCTCTAGATAGTCAGCATACTAGTCAAGTAGATGCGCGGGTAGAGTGATGTAGCCCCACTTGCTGATATGCCTGTCCCATCACTTACAATGGCATAACAATATTCCTGCAAGAGGTAGCATAACTTTCAGTACTCTCACTGGAGTCAATGGAGAGCCTCTAATAACTGCTCCCTCACCTCTTCCCTCTCTGCCCCCACAGTCACAATGGAGGCTTCAGGTCCAATTACTGTAACTGTACAGCCAATCACAGCACACCAACCGTGGTATATAAACCTCAGCCAAGAACATAAATACCAAGATACATGACGTGGGGCTACATCACTCTGCCCTCACATCTACTTGAGGCATTTCGCACAAGCAGCCAACAGGCAGGGAGCCCACCAAAAAGAGACAAAAAGTGGATGAGTAACACTTGAATTCTCAGAACCTCTATAGGTATCCTGCCTCAGACACAAACACTAACTATGAATCACAACTCTGCTTCCAGAAGCAGAGCTGCTGGGACAAGGCACCCTATGCAAGTATACAAGTAAAGAGGATCGCATGGGGACGGGGACACACCCATACCTTAAAATAAGACATCTCCTTCTCATCCCTCCTCCTTAACTATCTAAGACAGGGGTGGGGAACCTCCGGCCCCTGCGGGACCTGACCGATCCGGCCCGCGGGACCGGAGGCTCGACCGCCCGCCTGCCTAGTCACTTTAAAATCGGCCTTTCTGCAGCTGCGCAGATCGCCATTGAGGCTGAGAGATTGCCCTCTCGGCCTCAACGGCAATCTGCGCAGCTGCAAAAAGGCCGCTTTCAGAAGGAGAAGGTGCCGAGGTGACGCGTCTCCTTCTGAAAGCGGCCTTTCTGCAGCTGCGCAGATCGCCGTTGAGGCCGAGAGATTGCCCTCTCAGCCTCAACGGCGATCTGTGCAGCTGCAGAAAGGCCGATTTAAACTGGAGCTGACGCAGGAAGGCCGCCTCAGGTAAGCGTCCGTGGGTGGGTGGGAGTGAGGAGGAGGAGGGAGGGAGGGAGGGAGGGAGAGAGAGAGAGAGAGAGTGAGTGGTCCGTGGGTGGGTGGGTGGGAGGGAGAGTGTTCCGTGGGTGGGTTAGAAGGGTAGATTCGGGGGGGTCAAATTTGCGGTGGGGGGAATTTCAAACACCCTTACGGGCGGCCCGCAGCCAATTTTCCCAATGGGGAAATGGCCCCCCACCGCAAATAGGTTCCCCATCCCTGATCTAAGAAAAGAGATGGGTGTTTGAGCATTCTGCTACCTATGCCCACAGAGTGCCTCCCACCGCCTGCAATAAAGGGAAAACAGTACACTGGCTTAACAACACTCTTACTCAACAACACCCTTACACAACAGGTGGTAGCATGTTCACACAAGCAACTCAGCAATAGAAAGGGTGTCCCTCAGGGGAGCCACAACCCACAACCCACCCCAGGAATGCTTGTAATTCCTACTCAGGTCATAGAGTGCTAGGAGGCTAGTAAATGGAGGGCCCAGAATGTTGAGTTAAAACCAGTTGGTGACAGATGGAGAAGGAGACACCGAGGAGGACAACATAGCAAAGAAGCTGAAGAGAAGAGAGCAGATACGCATAAAGACAAGCAACAGGAACTGATACTAAAGGTTTGTTTACCAAAACTATTTGGTTAGCAAAAGTTTACTGAAACCATGTCATGTAACCAAACAGAGGTTTAGAGCTGGGCCCGTTGTGTTTTGTTGCTGATTGTCTTCCTTGTTAGTTGGTTTAAAGGTAAAGGTGACCCCTGACAATTAAGTCCAGTCGTGTCCGACTCTAGGGTGTGGTGCTCATCCCCATTTCAAAGCCGAAGAGCCAGCGTTGTCCGAAGACGCCTCCATGGTCATGTGGCCGGCATGACTCTCCTTGCCGCAGCGCGTAGCATGCAGCTGGAACACAGAGCATTGTTTACCTTCCCGCAAGTGGTACCTATTTATCTACTCACATTAACATGCTTTGGAACTGCTAGGTTGGCAGGAGCTGGCCAAGCAACAAGAGCTCACCCCGTCGCGGATTCGAACTGCCGACCTTTCGATCGACAGCTCATGGTTCAGCGGTTTAACCCACTGCGCCACCCATTGGTTTACATGTATGTAAATATATGGATCAGATTCAGTAGACTGCTCCTCCTCATCTATAGTCAAGAATTGGAAAAAAGAGGCCAGCAAGCGAAAACTATCATTACTGCTTTTCCACTGGCTTCTGTCACCTCTTTTAAAAAATGCTTGGACTGTGCTCCTTCACTCTCACAGTGGCCATGATGAGGCAACTGCCTTATGAGAAATGAAGGAAAGAGTTTCAGTTTTTTGTCTTTGTGTTGCTTTTAAAGTGATGTGATGTGCCTCAAGGGCCTCGTCAAAATAAAACTCTCCTAAATTAAAAACAAACAGGTGTGTGTATTCCACTATAAACCAGTGAAGGCAATAGAGGGAGCCACTGGCGTTGCTGGAGGTGGGGCGGAAAGCTAAGCTCTGCAGCTTTCCACCCCACCGTTACTCTCCTGCAAGAAGCGCCCCGCCCTCTCGTCGTAGAAGCCCATCAGCGGAGAGAAAGCAACGTGCAGGGACTCTCCTGCGCGTTGCTTTCTCTCCGCTGATGGGCTCCTATGACGAGGGGGCAGGGCGCCTTGTACCGGAGAGTAACGGTGGGGTGGAAAGCTGCAGAGCTTAGCTTTCCGCCCCACCTCCAGCGACACCAGTGGAGGGAGCACAGACGCATTTATTGGTGAACATCAGACACTTTATTTGTTGATCATGCTGGCCAAACACTCAGTACTCATTTTTCTCCATACAGGATCAGAAAATGGGAGCAGAACAAACAGTAACTCCCTACAGTGGATGGGCAAATACTGCATCTTCCCCAACAGATAAAGCACCAAAACCATAGACATAAGAGTAGGGCTAGGCTGAAGGTTGCAGAATGGAAAAACACCTCGATGGTAGTGCTCCCTCTCATTTTTACTCACTTGCTGATCTGTTGCAGCTGTTACCCCACAAGTAGCCTGAGATAACAATTAGCAAACACTGGCAGTCTTGCAGATCGATATTACAAAAAGGGAAGAGAAGGGACACTGTTAGACATAAAATCAAGGCATCTTGGAGCATGAAAGGCTTAGCTAGTTACCCGAATGAGGCTGTTGGTCCACATGCAGGGTGTCTGAGTGGCTATCATGCACATCCCCCAGCCCTGTCGCCTACAGTCACAGATTGAGGACCCAATCCTATCCAACTTTCCAGTGCCAATGCAGCTGCAATGCAGCCCTGCAGTAAGGGAACAAATGTTCCCTTACCTTGAGGAGGCCCCCATGACTGCCCCGCCCCCACTGCCAAATGCAGTGCATGCCCCATTGGCATGGCTGCACCAGCGCTGGAAAGTTGGGATAGGATTGGGGACCAAAAACTCTGACCCCCTTCTATGCTAAGTTTGTGCTTTTCAACTGAGCTATGGCTCCACAACGTTTGAAACCACAGAATGGTTTTTAGAACCAGGGCAAATGCCGTCTGCATCCCAGACATCCTCTTGTGGTTGAATTTATAGCTTTGTGGCATGTTGGTGCAATAAAGGCTATCTTATTTTGGAGTGCTGACTAAAAGCATGACTTGGAATGGAAAATTGTTAAGCTGCTTGCATATAAAGAACCGCCTTATACTAACTCACACCTTTAATCCATCTCTAGGCCAATTTTGTATCTTCTCACTAGTAGCAGTTTGCCAGGGTCACAGGCAGATGTCTTAGCCAGCACTACCACCTGCAGTTCTTTTACTGGAGATGGCAGGGGTTGAATTTAAGATCTTATATATGCAAAGCATGTGCTGTGCCACTCTGTGGCGTTCCACATTAGAAAACGTAAACATTTAAGACTGTGGGAAAACCTGAGTGCCTAAAACGTGGATGCTAATCCTCACAAGGTTGAATTGTTTCCATCCCTGTGCAAGTTTGACACCTAAAAATCTGATGCGAGTGCCTAGGAACGGGAAATAATTGCCTAACCTTCATATGTTAATGAAAGCCACAGGACAGATGGGTGAACACAAGAAACCAAGCAGCATGAATGGGTTAAAAGTTAATTCTAGAGCCAAACCAGACAAGACAGAGATGTGAATCCTTGGTGAATCCTGTGATGGTCTTTTCCTCCATGAATCTGTCCAAACCCCTTTTAAAGGCATCTAGGCCAGATGCCATCACCACATCCTGTGGCAAGGAGTTCCACAGATGAATTACACGCTGGGTAAAGAAATATTTTCTTTTGTCTGTTCTAACTCTCCCTCCACTCAATTTTAGTGCATGTCCCCTGGTTCTGGTGTTGTGCGAGAGGGAGAAGAATTTCCCTCTATCCACTCTCTCCATCCCATGCATAATTTTATAAGTCTCAATCATGTCCCCCCTCAGGCGCCTTTTTTCTAGGCTGAAAAGCCCCAGACGCTGTAGCCTTTCCTCATAAGGGAGGTGCTCCAGCCCACGAATCATTCTGGTCGCTCTTTTCTGCACCTTTTCCAATTCAACTATATCGTTCTTGAGGTGTGGTGACCAGAACTGGACACAATACTCCAGATGCGGCCTTACCATCGATTTGTACAAAGGCATAATGATATTGGCCGTTTTATTCTCAATCCCTTTTTTAATGATCCTGAGCATGGAATTGGCCTTCTTCACAGCCGCCGCACACTGGGTCGACACTTTCATCGACCTATCCACCAGCACCCCAAGATCTCTCTCTTGATCCGTCACAGACAACTCAGAACCCATTAGCGTATATGTGAAATTTTGGTTTCTTGCCCCAATGTGCATCACTTTGCACTTACTTACACTGAAGCGCATCTGCCATTTCGCTGCCCATTCTCCCAGTTTGGAGAGATCCTTCTGGAGCTCTTCACAATCCCTGCTGGTCTTCACCACCCGGAAAAGTTTAGTGTCATCTGCAAACTTGGCCACCTCACTGCCTATCCCTGACTCCAGGTCATTTATGAATAAGTTGAAAAGCACCGGTCCCAAGACCGATCCTTGGGGCACACCGCTTTTCACCTCTCGCCATTGTGAAAATTGCCCATTGACTCCCACTCGCTGTTTCCTGGTCTTCAACCAGTTCCAAATCCACAAGAGGACCTGCCCTCTTATTCCCTGACTGTGGAGTTTTCTCAGGAGCCTTTCATGAGGGACCGTGTCAAACGCCTTCTGAAAATCCAGATATAGAATATCCACGGGTTCGCTCGCATCCACATGCCTGTTGACCTTTTCAAAAAATTCTAACAGGTTTGTGAGGCAAGACTTCCCCTTGCAGAAGCCATGCTGACTCTCCCTCAGCAGAGCTTGTTCTTCTATGTATTTTAAGAGTTTATCCTTAATGAGACTTTCCACCATCTTCCCTGGAACAGATGTTAGGCTGACCGGCCTGTAGTTTCCCGGATCCCCCCTCCTTCCTTTTTTAAAGATTGGCGTGACATTAGCTATCCTCCAATCCTCTGGCACAGTGGCCGTTTTAAGGGACAAGTTGCATATTTGGGTCAAGAGGTCAGCAACTTCATTCTTGAGTTCCTTCAGAACTCTTGGGTGGATGCCATCCGGGCCTGGTGTTTTATTGATCTTTATTTTGTCAATTAAGTCTGAGACGTCTTCTCTTTTAACCTCTATTTGACTTAATTCTTTAGTCAGGGGAGACTGTTCCGGCAGCGGTATTTGCCCGAGGTCTTCTGCCGTGAAGACAGATGCAAAGAACTCATTTAATTTATCTGCAGTCTCCAAGTCCCCTTTTCACCCCTTTCTCTCCCTCACCATCCAGCGGACCAACCGTTTCCCTGGCAGGTTTCCTGCTTCTAACATATTTGAAGAAGCTTTTATTATTCCCTTTTATGTTGCCTGCCATACGTTCCTCAAAGACAGCAGCCATGAAATTAAAAGACGCTTATTCCTTGGAAGGAAAGCTATGGCAAATTTAGACAGTATAATAAAAAGCAGAGATATCACCATGCCAACAAAAGTTCGCATAGTCAGGGCGATGGTGTTCCCAGTAGCAATGTATGGTTGCGAGAGTTGGACCATAAGGAAGGCTGAGCGCCGAAGAATAGATGCTTTCGAACTGTGGTGCTGGAGAAGACTCCTGAGAGTCCCTTGGACTGCTAGGAGATCAAATCAGTCAATCCTAAATGAAATCAACCCTGACTGTTCCCTGGAAGGACAGGTACTGAGGCTGAAGCTCAAATATTTTGGCCACCTAATGCAAAGAGAGGAGTCTCTGGAGAAGACTCTGATGCTGGGAAGGATTGAAGGCAAAAGGAGAAGGGGAAGGCAAAGGATGAGATGGTTAGACAGCATCACCGATGCAACGAACATGAAAATGAGCGAACTCAGGAAGACAGTGGAGGACAGGAAGGCCTGGCGGGATATGGTTCATGGGATCACGAAGGGTCGGACACGACTTAACGACTGAACAACAACAACAACAATGCATGCAGCAGGGTTAACCCACCCCCTATGCTTTTCTAGATCATCCCTCCTGGGCAGCTGCTATTAGCAAACTCTTCAAAGAGATGTACTGTATCTAGTTTAGTCCTGCTAATACAAGCATGTATTAATGGGCAAACAAACATCACATGCAACCAAGGACAATCTGTAAAACATATAGTTCAGCTTCAACAAAAATACCCAACTCTTTGGTACTTACTGTTCTTACTGGTACCCAGTCCTATTGTTCTAATTCAAAGCATAAAACTACCGGTAGTAGCCTAAGGGTTTAGCATCTATTAACTGCCACCAACTGAAAGTTCACCAATTAGCCCTCTGATCTTTGAGCCTGATAGCACAGTAATGGGGATCTGACTGTTAGATGAAATTGCATGGGGGGAAAAAAGCTTGTCTTTGCAGACTAAAGCTCAAAGAGGCTTTTCCTGCTTGCTTGTATTTAGCCCAAAGACACCTATGACCCATTACAGTTCAGTCATTATTTAATTAGAGCAAACAGCCCTGGAAATAAATTTATTTGCCATTATTACTATACTGAGCTGCCTTAATCACAACATTTTTATGGACAATATAATCCGGTAATCATATTACTGTGGTCTTTGCTTCATACTGATGGATAGTTAACAGTTTGCCTTTGAAGCCACTAATTATCATCTATAAAAACCAATCAAATTCAATACAACACTTCCAGTGTGAAATCATTATTATACTTTGTATATAAAGAGCATCTGCTGGTAAACAATTAAACTTGAGACTAATGGAAAGGAAGCAATTCTTTGCCTCGGTTTAACAATTACTGATCCTGTGTCCTGCTACAGGATGTAAAATAGATAGCTGACTGAATTATGTTCCTGTGAAGTAACCACCTATTACGGAGAATGTGTGACTTCTTGACAGAGTGTATTTTGTGTGCATTTATTTAAAGTTAATAATACAGGTTGATTATTCCTAGGCTTACCATAGTCCCGGAAATGACCGGGACAATCCCAGTTCGGGAGCCCAATCCCGGGCTCCCGGCCGGTCTTCTCATTGTCCCGGCCAGCTGGAACTTTTTTAGGTGCTCTCCGGCCTCGTCGCATATTTGCGACGAGGCCGGAGAGCTCCCAGACTCATCGCGTATTTGCGTGAGACTAGGAGCTCTCCGAAACAGCCCGAGTTCACTCAGGCTGTTCCGGAGACCTCCCAGCCTCGTCACGTATTTGCGCGACGCTGGGAGCTCTCCGAAACAGCCCGAGTTCACTCGGGCTGTTCCGGAGATCTCCCAGCCTCGAGGGAGGAAGTCCTCGCCCCCGGCCACGCCCCTGGCCACGCCCTCAGTCCCGGCCGAGTGCCGGGCAGTATCGCTTCTGTCCCCCCCTGCATTGGGGGGGGGATCTGGTAGACCTAATTATTCCTTATCCGGACATCCAAAATTCAGACTATTCAGAAATCCAGACATTTTTGGGGCTATGACTTTTAAAAAAAACAAAACGTTTTTCCAGCACTTGGCTGGCACAGCGCAAGGCATGCTGGGGCACAAAATTATAAAAAATATTGTATAAAATTACCTCCAGGCTGTTTGTATAAGGTGAATATAAGACAAACGTATTTTGTGTTTAGACTTGTGTCCCATCCCCAAGATATCTCATTATATTTATGCAAATATTCGAAATCCAGAGAAATCCAAAATCCAGACAACTCCCTGTCCCAAGCAGTCTGGATAAGGGATACTCAACCTGTATTGAAAGGATGGTTTATCTAGTGTAAATGGTTTTGGCGAGTGTTCCAACTGGGAACAGAACTATGAAGGTCTGCACTCAGAAGAGAAAACATTTTGAGTATGGAAGGTTCTATATATGAATAGAACAATATTGTAAAGACCCTTCGGGTCTAGGATAGCCTGCCTGTGTAAACCGCCTTGAATAAACCTGATGAGAAATCTGATGATGAGAAAGGCGGTATATAAATACAGAAAATAAAATAAATAAATAAAATAAATGAACTATTGTTAGTTTCCACACAAAAATATTACCAGGAACTATTAATTGAGGCTACTGAAGGCTGCTTTATCCATAGTGACATACCTCCCCAAATAACTTTGTGTGAATGTCATTATTATGTGGCAAGAGATGGTTTTGGCCTTATTGGAGGATTCATACCAAATGTATAAAAGCTCTAGCCAAGAGTTATTCTGGGGACTATAGAAACATAAACAAGGGAGAGGAGGCAGCAGCACCAACCAGGCACCAAAGCCCAAAGGGTACTGACTTCAGTTACATCAGTGACAGAGCCAAGTTGCTGGAGGCTCTGGGGCAAAGCCCTGTACTGGGCTCCCCCATCCCCCACCCCTTGATGGTGCATTGGGTTCTAGTATTGCCATTAGTACTGGGTTCAGGAGTCGGCCATGAACTGATGAGCCCTCTGATGGGCATGGGCTCTTGGCCAGTGCCTGACCTGGCAACCCCCCACCCCACCCCGTGTTAAGCAGTAACACCCGATGCTTTTCAAGCAAAAACTATTCTTCCTCTGTAATTGTTGCTTGAAACACGTTTATTTTATTTATTTATTTTTCACATTTTTATACCACCCTTCCTCCAAGGAGCTCAGAGTGGTGTACATATTTCCTCCCCTCCTTTTGTCCTCACAACAACCCTGTGAGGTAGGTGGGGCTGAGAGACAGTGACTGGCCCAACGTCACCCAGGAAGCTTTGTGGCTGAGCGGGGACTTGAACCTGGATCTTCCAGGTCTAAGTCCAACTCCCAAACCACTACACCATCCTGGCTCCAGTACATCATTTGGGTGCATTCATCTGTGTTTAGACACATTTGAGTGCATCTAAACACAGTTTTGACCACCTTTTGGAATTTGCCTCTTGGTTTTTTGGCAATACAGCAAACTAAAAAGAAACAAAGGGTATCAGCGCTGGAATAAGGCAACCTGAGTTCTCCAGTTGGTCATTGATCAGCAAGACAACAGTGGGCACATTACTTCTGCCTACGCTTCACACCGCCTTCCCAAATTATAATAGCACTCCTCAAACCTCAGAAGTAGCCATTAGTATCTCCGAGATAGATGTTGTCTGCATTCAATCTTTCTTGTTGCATTTTCAAACAGGAAGTGTTTCAGTTGCAGAAATCGTTTTCAATGCAAAGGTCTAGCCCTGGAAGATGCAATGTAATATGACAATGTAATGTTAATGCATTTACATTTGTCCCATGGGAAGAGCAATCTCCTAGGCCTTGAAACTACCTTTTCTTGACACAGCAGGAAATCAGGAGACTATCAGTGCTCAAATTAGGGGGGGGGGGTGAGGTAGGAAGTTCTTAATGAAATCCACAAGCCCTCCAGGCTCCCCTCCCTAGTTTTAACCAAATTATGCCCCCCATGTCTTCTAAAACTGTAGCTAAGAGGGTCATTGCCCAAGCTGATTGAGCCAGAGCTTGTCAAGCCAAACTATAATTCAAGCAGGGGGGGGGCAGGCTTCAGGGTAGCAAGCCACGTGGCCATATTGTTCTTATCACTGAACACCCCAGTCATTCCTGGGGTGGATTAACATTTAACAAGATGACTCTGACACAGTCACATCTACTTTGGCCTTCAGAACAGCTTATATTGGGGCTCCAAGGCAGTCTTTCACCACTGACCAAGTCAAGGCATGCTTAGCATTAATGATGCAACATTGTGAGCTCTCCAGTCATTATCTATTATTATAATTCTCAGTGCTGAGATGATTGATGTGACATTTGAAAGCAGTAATCAGTTCTACCAGCTATCAGACGTAGCCAAACCAAGTAGCAGAAAATCACTCCATGGAGTCCCTAGGATATTATTTGCTGTTTTATTAGTTCAGACACAGTCTTTTTTTATTCTGGCAGTAGTATTGTGGTTTTTCATCCACATAACTTGTGGGCAAAAAACCAGAAATGGAAGATGAGGGGAAGCATAAATAGAAGACAGGCCAAGACCAACTAAGGGTGACAACCACTGAAGGTTTGGAATAGTCAGAGAAAACCTGGCTTTTATCCTCTCGCAAATTTATCTGGCATTTTTTTCCTCCCATAAAAACTTTGGCGTGGCAAGAAGAGTTACAGCGCAATCGCTGTATTGTATTTCCTTTTTCTGTTCTGATCCCTTTTCGTTATGGGGCCTCCCATTCTCGCTGCGCCACTGGTTAAACCGGCACAAAAGTTAAGTCAGATTGCGGTTAGGGATTTTTCTATATGAGAAATACAGTACTCCCCCCATATCCGCTGGGGATATGTTCCACGCCCCTCTGTGGACACTTGAAACCGTGGATAGGAGCGAACACCCCCTCCATGGTTTCCTGAGGACCCCCCCCGCCCTGTCTCCCCCGCGGGCAGGCGTGCGCACACCCGCAGTTCTTATTTTTCTTTCAGCAAGCTTTGTTTCTTCCTTAAAATAAACAGAGAAGTAGCCTCCGTTGCAGGCAAGTAGAACGAGACTAAGTCCTAGAGAGGCTCTGCAAGGTTTCTGTTAACCTTGCAGAACCTCTCTAGGACTTAGTCTCGTTCCACTTGCCTGCAATAAGCAGCCAGAGGCTGCTTCTCCTGTTTGTTTAAGGAAGAAACGAAGCTTACTGGGGAAAAAGTAAAAGCCTGGGGGGGTCCGCTCAATCCGTGGATAACTGAAACCGTGGATAGCGAATCTGTGGATATGGGGGCCCACCTGTACATAGCTTTAAAGAGATTTCTGAACATTCTCAGAGAAAATAGATTCATTATTTTCAATGAAATGGGAGATTTCCAAATTCAGAACCTTCGATTTTTCTATTACAGGTTGAGTATCCCTTATCCAGACTGCTTGGGACAGGAAGTTGTCTGGATTTTGAATTTGTCTGGATTTTGGAATATTTGCATAAATAAAATGAGATATCTTGGGGGTGGGACCAAAGTCTAAACAGGAAATTCATTTATATCTCATATACACCTTATACACATAGTCTGAAGGTCATTTTATACAATGTTTTTAATAATTTTTTTGCCCCAGCATGCCTGGAAAATGTGTTGTTGTTTTTTAAAAGTCATAGCCCCAAAAAGTCTGGATTTCAGAATAGTCTAGATTTCGGATAAGGGGTAATCAACCTGTATCTGCAAATCAGGAATTCAATTACAACATTTCAGATACAGTGAGGAGAATAGAAGGTTAACCAAGTTTGAAAGACTAGTAAGTGAATTCAACTCCACATAAAGAACTTTTGACATTTCATAATAGTTTCATGTCTACGGAAACATTATGTCCATATCTCAGCATAAGAGGAGGTGGGAAGTGAATTTACAAATCCATCTCTCCCAATAGAATGACATATGCAATACTGATCCTGGTGTAATTTATTGCTTGCTGCAAGGATGACAATAGACAAAAACTAGAAGATTAACATTGCAGTGAAATTATGGAAAAGAGGGTCTTAGCAGGTGTTGTTTATGATTACAGTAACTGATTTGAAATGGCTGTGGGAGGGCAGATCTTGGGCAGCGACTACTTTACTGGAAAAATTGTGTCCTTTTATTAGATTCTGGACCAGGACTAAAACATAGAAACTGTTAGATAAAACATTCTGCATACAGTCTCAACTGTTTTAAGAACATAACTATTCCGCTTTACAGTTTCATACTATAACGCATCAAAGTCATGGACGGGTATATTTGGTAGCCTTCTATTATAACAATGTTTAAGTAAGAAGGTTGAGTTAACCTTCTTACAGCACAATCCTGCCTAAGTATCCAGCTGGTGGCCCAGGGCTGCCCGCCGGATCCTATCCGCGTTCAGTCCGGAGGTCTACTTGGGGGGGGGACATTCGTCCCCTTCCCCCAGTATAACGTGGAGAGGCCCCAATGGGCCTCCTTGGATTTCCACCAGCTATTTAGCTGGTGCAAGTCTGAGGAGGCCGTGTATAGGCTGCATCAGCCTGGAAACGGGACGGAGATATGGTGGCCACCATCCCCGCACACACATCCTGTACCGGCTTAGACAATGGCCCCCCTCCCTTGCCACCCGGAGTGCCCCTGCGCCCATCAGGGGATCCCTTACCTTCTCCGGCAGCCACAGGGATGATCCAGCAGCGGAGTGAGAGCGGCCGGCCTCCGCGCTGGCCACCCTTACTCTACAGTTGTCGCAAATGTGCTTTACGGCATGTTTGCAACACTCTCGAATGGCGGAGCTCGTGCTCTGCCGTTCGAGAGTTAGACTGGATTGCACTCTTAGTGTGTGTGTTTTATTTGTAATTTGCATATTTCAACTGTAAAATACAAATTTATATGATAAAATACAAATGTATACGATAAGCTGTTGCAGCATAACTAGATAGTAATGCGGTATTATCTGCAGATGTTTACTGAGCTACAAACATAAGGAGGCAACATGGTAGAAACTGTGTACTGTTATCACATAGAGAAGCAAAAATCAAGAAGTATGTTTGTCAGAAGCAGTCTGTGTTATACACCAGTTAACCTGTTTTGAGCAACCATTAGTAGTAGTATCATCTTTTGATCATCATCTTCACTGTGACCTCAATATGTTAAAGTGACTTTAGCATTCATAGCCCTTTCTAGGAGAAAAATGTAAATTCTAGGGATAAACCCAAAGGTCACTTCTCATCTGAATACAAAGCAATACAAGAGTTAAGTTGCACTTGACTTGCAAAATGAAAAGTAGCTGGTGATTATTTTTGTTTTGTTTTAATGAAGCTTGATTTTGAATGTGTCAGCATCACCAATAACACATCGCAGAATTTAGCAGATGCCAGAGTGAATGTCCCATTTTGCACGCACCTCCAAAAAGGTCTTTGTAGATCTCTTTGCAGGTTCATCTGCACCGACTCCTTGTGCCCCCCACATTTTGAATTGTTTTACAATTCCAATTCTGCTTGCTTCGCTAACAATCCTAGCCTTGTAAGACTCTGCGGGTATCTTAGTCTAACACTACTGTCCAGCTGCTCCACCATCTCATGATGCCTAAGATTTCCGTTAGTCTTTTAAAGAGCCTTGTTGAAAGTTGTGCTAACAGATGCCCTATAGTGGCCAAACAACAGGATGTTGTAAATGTCCAACTGCTGCAGCCTTTTCATATGTATATGCTAATAGGTATGCTATCAGCATACAGCTGTAAATGCAAATAACAGGTCTCAGGCAAGGCATGTTTTATTGCTCTTTAACCACCTTCTGCATTGTCACTAGCCAACTCCTCACTGGTTGCAACATGAAAAGCAAATAGCTTACCTCATGTTGATGCTATATAAACCAATCAGGGCAATAATGGCACAGAACAGAGAAGATGCTACGGTTGATTCGATGAAGGCTTTTAAGATTCTTACTTGTGTTCTTGCCTATTAGGACAATAACCTGGTCCATTCACACAATTGCTAGAGAGGGTATACCATGGTCACACTTCATATTAACATATAAAAAAGCACATAAAGGCTTGCATCATCAACAGGTGTTTTCATAAAATAATGGAACAGAGTGGCTATTTTGGAATGCAATAGGCCGTTAACGAAATAAGCCGGTAGCCAGCTATAAAAATTATAACATATTAGCATAAGCTAACAATGTTTTAACCTTTGCATGCCACACATAAATCAAACTTTAATATGAAATGTGACCAAGCAAATTGTACTTGGTTATTCAGCCCTACAGTAAGGTTCATTCAGACAACAAAAGCATATATCCTGGCACCAATTACACCTGAAAAAACAATTGCAAGTTTATGGATAAAAAGCTTTTCTGCAGTAAAGATAAATGAACCAAAACAAATGTAAAGAGAAATGCCTCCTTCACTTTTGCTTTTCAGTTTCCAATTTGATTTTACTTTCTAGCACAGAAGATCTTGTGCCAGTTTAAAGCTACAGAAAAAGTTAAAGTTTTCTTAGAGCATCCTTCATCATTTCAAAAGCATAAGACAAAAGCTAGGAAGGGACTAGATGTTTTTGATGCCGCAATCTTATTTTTCCAATTAAAAACCTAGCATTTGGGCTCCACAGCCAGCCCAACTAGGTTTGCTGCCCGACATCGCCTGTGACTCACCACTGCCACCTTCGCTGGGGGACGCCCCCCCCAAAGCTTCTTACCTCCTTATCGTGCTCCATCCTCACATGCACAAGGTTTAAATTTTAAAGGGATGTATTCCCTTTAAAAACCCTATGTGAGGACAGAGCGCAAGGAAGGAAGTGGATGATCTGATTCTTGCTCACTTTTAGTGAGTGGGGAGAGGATCAATGCACCTTGCATCCATGGCAGGCTGACGAAAGGTAGTGGCAGATGGGGTGAAGGGCACCCCAAATCCACTGCCCCCTCACTTCCCCCCGTCTCCTGCTGACGCATCCTACATCAGATGGCTTCATAACTGGGCCAGCCATAATGGGCTCTATGTTCAAGAACAGACTATTACTGAATAGTATGCAGATTACAAATTGCAATTTGCAGTACATTTCAGAGATTCCTTTGTGTACAGTTCTTTGAATGTTAAATATTTGGTGAAGAAAGACTCTCTATACCCCCTTTCACTCACTCACTCACTCTCTCTCTCTCTCACACACACACACACACACACACACACACACACACATGCGCACGCACACGCACACGCACACACCCCTTTCAGCAGCAATATTAAGGTTTATAATTTCACAGATAAGAAATTGAGGCAAGGACAGAATGACTTCTCTGAAACCAGCGTTAAATCAATAATATGGATACACCCGTTGTGAAATACAAAAAACCTCATTTATATCTATCTGTTGTGATCTGGCATGCAGCCTGTTCATGCAACTTTGTTATGTTAACTCTGCAAAAGTGATGGGTCCAATACAGGGAATTTTAAATGTTGAAAATCTGCATCTTTGTGACTTGTGACTGATCAGACATAACTCAAACACAAGCTTCCCCAAAACTGACCTGCTGAACAAGCGAAAAAACAGTTGCGCAGATTCCATGGGCAATGCTGATAGATTATCTCCTTCCCTGGTCTAACAGCACAATCCTATCCAACTTACACCACCTGTGTAACCAGCGGTGCAGTGAGAACGGGGGGGGGGGGGGGGGTCCCAGAACGGAAAGGGGATTCAAATCCCCTCCAAAGGGGGATTCAAAAGGGGATTTGAATCCCCTTTCCGTTCTGGGACCCCCCCCCCCCCCCGTTCTCACTGCACCGCTGGTTACACAGGTGGTGTAAGTTGGATAGGATTGTGCTGTATATTGTCAGGGCTGTGCCGAAAACTAACACAGAAGCATTACCTCTGCATTGTACTGAAGGTTCAGAAGTACATTGTACTTACGTTCAAACCTCTTCAAAAGCTCTATGCAGATGTGCCTTGAACTGCACATCTGATCACTTGCCCATTATAGAGACATTTGTAAATTCAACCATTTTCTGTCTACTATACTAACTTGTAAGAACAAGCTCATAATGATCTTTAGGTGTGGTGACAGAGTACAACTGAACTAAGTATGAGGGAGCAAAGGGAACATACATCATATATGCCCCAAAGCTGCAGGAGATGCAACAGCTATTTTAAGCTCAGGGGTCTTTGAGCAAATTTCACTCCTCTTCTCTACCACTGCAGACCTAGCCCAAATGTATTTGACGGTTTTGACTACACATCCTGGGGACCATCATTAGTTAGCATGTCAAGGCCCACTTTGAAGATTCAATATGTTCTCCCTCTCCCCCTTGGGTAAAATAAGCATAGAAGCCAAATTAACTGTTGAAACATACCAATCCCTAATGAACAACTAGGGCTCAGAGGTTTCCAGCATTTCAAACAAAACTCAACATCTTGCATTTTGCCTGGAGGCTCTAGTTTTGCTGCCATTTCAACCAACATATTTCTGACATTACTCTAAGTTAAATTACAACTTAAGTTGTCTACATAGATTATGCTGCATAAACTGTAGTAAATGCAGTGACAAACAGTACAGTAATATTGTATAGCCTGAGCAGAAAACGAAGCAGCTCCAGAAGCCTAACGCAGGAAAAATAAGACTCCAAAAACCCTTTCAAATGACAGTACATGGAGTGTCTGTAGTTTAGTAGCACCACACCTGCTTTGCATGCACAAAGTTCCAGGTTCAATCCCTGACAGGGATCTGCAGGGAGGGCTGGCAAAAACCCTTCCTCAAAAGAAACTCTGTAGCATCATTGCCAGAAGACACAGACAGTACTGAGCCAGATGAACAAAAGTCATCTGACTCCGTATAAGACAGCTATTTATGGTTATAGGATTTTGGTTTAGAGGATCTATAATACCGTATTTCTTCGAGTCTAAGGCGCCATCAATTCTAAGGCGCACCTTTACTTTCAGTACCACCAGCAGGGGAAAAAAAAATCCATCGATTGTAAGACTCACCTCCCTTCATTGAATCTACCCGCTCAGCACCAACTCTCCCTAGCATGTCTCCTGCAGCTGAGGATGACTGAGTGCACTGCTTTTGCATAGCATTTCTGGCCCCGCCAGAAGTGCCATTTCCTTCGTTACCTGGGCTTGGGGGAGCTTCAGGGAGGCCTGCGCAACTCTCTGCAGGCCTCCCTGATACTTCAGTTCGGCGAAAAACAGCGATTTTTGGCCATTTCTGGTTTTCACGAAAACCGAAAATGGCTGAAAATCACCGTTTTTTGCCGAACTGAAGATTGGGGAGGCCTTCAGAGGGTCGCGCAGGTCTCCCTGAAGCTCCCCCAAGCCCCAGTAAGTAAGAAGATAGCATTTTGGGGTGCTTTTTGGAGACCTTCGATTCTAAGACGCACCCCATTTTTTGAAATGCTTAATTGGGAAAAAAACATGTGTCTTAGAATTGAAGAAATACAGTATTTTTGCAGTTTTATCAGAGTGCAAAGAATTCATCTACTCTATTGTTTCCTGTCTTACAGCGCAATCCTGTCTAGCAGGACGTGGCGGCGCACCGTGGCGCATCCTGAGCAGGATCGGGCCTGCCCTGGCACAGCCGGCGGCCTCGTCGGCCTCCATTTGTCCCTTTACCCTGAGTAACGTGCCAGCTGCCCCGATGGGGCTACTTGGATGTGCGCCAGCTATTTTCCTGGTGCAAGTCCAAGAGCCCCAAGTAATGATGGCCACACCCGGGAAGGGGGATAGGATATGGCAGAGGAGACCACCGCCGATCCCTCCCCCTTCCCAGGCCCGGCAGACCAATTCCCCCTCCCAGAATGCCCCATTTCACCTTCTCCATGCCCCTCCGCCGCCCAGCAGGAGCTTACCTTCCTGCCACAGTGCTGCTCTGCGGTTCTGGAAGAACAGCCTCTCCGCCAGCGCTGCTTACTCTCTGGGTGCCGCAAA
The DNA here is from genome assembly GCA_026170595.1 of Plestiodon gilberti rubricaudatus. NCBI lineage: Eukaryota > Metazoa > Chordata > Lepidosauria > Squamata > Scincidae > Plestiodon > Plestiodon gilberti. The sequence goes on along the minus strand of JANXHW010000003.1, from coordinate 64,551,489 downwards.
CATGCTTTATGGCACGTTTGCAACACCCTAGACCAGTGGTGCTCTGCTAGTCTAAAATGTAGACAGGATTGGGCTGTCCCCTTCTCCCAAGGAGAACGTCCCCTTCTCCCAAGGAGACCGAGGTGACCCCGGGAAATGGGGATAGGATCCAGTAGGCGACCTGGGCCGCCTGCCAGATACTTAGGCAGGATTGGGCTGCCCAAGTGTGAATTCCTCCAGACTGTGGATATGTGCCAGTTATTTATCTTGGAATGATTTGGTTTGCCTGCAGTTAGGGTCCGACTAGTTACCTATATGGGGCCAAGAAACATTTCTCAACCTTGGTCAGATGGGCAGTGAGCCTGTGTTTTTTTCTTTGTCATTACTTTGCAGTATGTTGGGGAAAGAGTCAATGGTTGGTGAGGGTAGGCATTGATTGAGGGTACACCTGGCCAGGCTGGCTCCTAAACCCTCAGTATTGGTGGCAGCAGTACCACCCAATGCAGTAAGGAGTAGAAGGGGGACATGGGCAACTTGGCACCAGCAACTTGGCACCAGCACTGCCCAGGGGTGTGTGTGTGTGTGTGTTGGTAGTTACACAAGTATGCCATATCACTTTTCTGCACCTGCTGTCTGCTTGATACCTATAGTTTGGAGTGCATGAATCCATCTATAGAGGTCTGGTGTATGTATGGGTGATCTTGCCTTGCAAGAGGGAGTAATTGGATGGTCCCTATGTTTAATGTTGCAGTTCTATTCTACATTTCCCATCCATTGTAGCTACTGCTACCCTTAATTCATAATGAAGGAGCAGCCATTACATTTTGAGCTGTAGAGAACTTTAAGTTCCCTGGATCCTGTAAGTATGAGTATCGATAAACACACTCTCTAGGAAACTCTGACATAATGAAGAAGCCACATTTAGTTCACTTGCCTGAGGTGAGCTTTACCCAAAAATGCAGTTTTTATTAGCAGTGCAACTGAATTTGACTAGAACCTTCCTCCTGTCCTTTAATGGAGGCAAATGAAACAATATAAACTCTGGTGAAGTTAATTGTATTTGCTACCAGATACATGTATTTTAGCATTCAGCTAGTGTCTTAACAGTTGATATAACTTTTATAGAATACAGATTGCACATTACTTTAACTGAAAAAAATATAACTTTTAAATTAGAGACTATGTTGTACTTCAGCATGTTCATTTGATCTTGTCAATATTTAAAGTTGTCTTGTCAAATTAATGCTCATTCTGTTAAATATCAGTTTTGTAAAAAGTTAGTTTAATTGCTCTTAACACTGTCTAATGCAACACAACTGTTGAAGTAATAAGCAGTATCACTTTCACATTTTCAAAATTTTCAAAAAATAAATTGCTACAAAGTAGCAAAGTATAGGAGATATACAACATGGGTTCTAATCACTCTGTTACTCAACTGTAGCCAAAGCAAAGCACCTGTTGTAGCATCTTAAAAACTACAACTACGGTATGTTGGGCATAAGCTTTTGTAAGCGGTTTGCAAATACACCAATATCCATTTTGTATCTCTAGCAATGCCAGGGAGACTTGTAAAAGATAACAAAAAATGCCTCTGACTTGAATAGGCACAGAGTGTCACTAATTGCAATAATCATAGATAGCCAGACCAAGCATTGATGATTGGGGGAAGACGTGGCCAGGCTGGCCAGGGTGTGTGGCTTCCAGGCAGTCTTCGTGGGCTGCTACGCAACCACTGTGGCAGCTCTCCCCTACAGTAGGGGAGAGCTGCCACAGTGCACATATGCCCTTGGATACTGGTGCACTGCTAGAAGGTGTCAGGTTTTCATTTGCACCCGACCCTTTTCCTGAAGCGGGAAATACAGGAGAAGGAGCCTAGGCGGAAATCCAACCAAGCCAGCTCCCACCCTGGCCGAAGTTGTTCCCATGCTTGCTAAGAAGCGCCTGTGCAAAACAGCAATATTTTATATCCACCTCCCTCCGACTCGCTGCTCCAGCGAAAGCCTGGCACTATAAACGGTGTGTGATGATCAACATTATGATGATCAGGAGGACAACATACCCTCTGTCTGAGCGAAGAGGAGTGCTAAGTTCGCGCGAGACAGAAGCTTCTAACCCACTCACTAAATGAGTCCCACTTACTTTTTAACAGCTTCTATTGATCCAGGAATGGGGACTCCGCCTTCTTCACCTCCACTATCATAAAGCACCCCGCTAATATCTAACAACACTCCCTTAATGCCTGCAAGGTGCTTGCCCCAATCAGCCATAATGTTAATTGCCCGGCAAACACACTCTGCTGCTTGTGCACTTTTCTGAACACACATACTCCACTCCCGGATCCGAAAACCCTTCCTTCCTGCAAAGGCATCTGGGAAATGTAGTTGCCTTTCGACACAGGCGACGCCTCAGGCGCCGACTGAGCAGAATGAAGTGGCTTGGCTGTTGGCGACCCACTTAGTCCCATTGATGTAAATAGGATGGAAGGAGTACCCCGGAGTGCGTTGTGAATTGCAAGCGTTGTCTAGTCTTGAAGGCAGAAGGTTAGGACAGACTGATTCTGGTGCATCCCACTTCCCTCCCCCATAAAGGGTCTATTGCAGAGAATCAGACTTTGATTGTTTTTACTTCATTCTTTCATTAAAAATATTCACGGGCTGATTGGAAATGTAACAACATGTAATTAATTTGCTTTCCGAGAAAGAAAAGCATACAACCATGTGAATGCTAAAGTGAAAAAAAGATTTGCCCAGCTTTTTAAACTCCAGAAAGTTGCTCTGTGCTTTGCCTATATATGCAAAACAAATTAATAAAAAATATTTGGGCTGTACTCTCTTTCTCCCATAAAATGTCATTGTCATCCTCTTACCTCTTCACACACAATTTCCTCTTCAGTTTATAAACTTTGGGTGTGTGTGTGTGTGTGTGTGTGAGAGAGAGAGAGAGAGAGAGAGAGAGAGAGAGAGAGAGAGAGACTGACTATTGGCTAATGACCCAATCCTATACCGATTCTGCAGCAGTCTGAGTGGCATATGTCCTTGGATACTGGTGCAATGACAGCTCCGCTGGCACAGTAGCCAGCCCACTGGCAGATGAGCCCCAGATTCCGGTGCAATAACATGCCTGTGTACCTTGCACGCTGGTGCAACTTCTGCTGAGGTGCAGGCCAAAACACTTTTCGCTTTTAACAAATGTAAATGTGGATGACCCACTGGGGCTGTTTGTTTTAATTGTTTTAATTGTTTTAATTCTTGATTTTAAATGTATATATGTATTTTAATGTTTTTATTGTAAGACGCCTTGGTTGCCCTTGTGGGAGAAAGGCGGGGTATAAATTCTATAAATAAATAAATAAATAAAACAGGTTGGGGACATGGGCAGAATAAGGAGGGATTGACATACATCATATCCCAAGCATCCCCAGATGATGGACATGCCCCTGACCCTGGAACAATGCTATACTGACAACAGAGCTGACACTGGAAGAGGAAAACCCATAGGGAACAATGGGGAAGGGAAAAAAAAAACACCAGAAAATTTCACCTCTTGCCACTCCATCTATCCTGCCCACTTTCCTACAATGTATAGGTTACAAATTAGACTTGGCAGCTAATCACAGCACACCAACTCCAGTACTTAAGCCCCTGCCAGCGATACCACAACTCAGATGATAGGGGACATGGTGTGGGAGTGGGACTACACCGCTCTGGCCTCTTATCACTCAGCCACGCTTAGAGCACACACACATAGGAACTTGGGTGATGATGGGAACTATGGAGAAAGGGCACTTGGCCCACAAAGGGAGCACATTGCACAAACAACCTGTTGTCTCTCATAACATGTATGGCAAAATAATTTAACGCCTTCCTCAGAATTCTCATTGCAGGGAACCTGCCCCAGAAGGACTCCACACACCAATACCAAGTGGTATCTCCACTCCACCACCACCCTAAGAGGGGGAGCAAGGACAGTGTAGTACCCCACACAGGTGAGCAAAGGAGGGGAAGGAATCCTATGCCACAATGTATTGTTGCACATATCTCATGTCTCCCACCTTCCAATTCTGACCCCACAGTATTGTCAACTGTGTCTTTCCTATAAATTATGTTGCCTGACCACCCCTTCCTGTCGCAACAGCTGTCTCTCCTCTTCCTTGAAGAATGTCAGGTACTCCAAGCATTGCTACTGCTGGCCAAACACTCATCTGGAGTCCTTTTGTTTTCCAGAAGTGCAGCACTGCCACATGGAGCAGAACAGTCATTTCTCACAGAGTTCCACTGCAGAGTTCCCCCCCCCCCAAATTTGGGAAAGGTAATGCACTGAGCCACTGTGCTGTCACTCCCAATAGGGCACCAGGCACTGAACATTCATGGTGGTGGCATTGTGCTCCCCCACAAACACCAAGTAATCATCTCGATCCTGAGGACGTTTCTGATGCTGCTGCTGTCTATTCCTTGTTACTTTTACTGTATGTCTCATTGCTCCCTACAGACAACTGCTCCATAGGCGAAGACACCATGCAGACCCCAAGGGAAGCCCACAGTCTGCTTGCCATCAGTGACCAGCTGTTTCTGTGTGAGGTTGTTGACCTACTTGTTCCAGTTGGGCTCCTGTGGCTTTGCAAGTTTCATGACAGACAGCGAACCCCCTGGTTCAGCTAGACCTCATTGGCATCTGCTACTTGGCTGTCTGTTGAACAACATGCAATGGCACAACAGCACTGCAGGGAGGAGATGGTTGACAACCCCCCCCCCCCTTGCAAGTTTCTCTTTCAGAGACTGTTCTATCACTGATACAGTGCAATAAACATTTTGACTTAATCACACTTGTTTATTTGCAGACAGGGATCTTTTCTTCATACCTTAGTTGTTTCTTAACTCAGCTGGCCTTAGAATAAGACTCTGTGGAGGGAGGGGGAAGGATACTTACACCACAGTAACTCCTGTAGGGGTGCTGTGGCATCCTTGTGTCCTGTATGTGTGCATGGTGTGTCATTGGAGCATCTCCCCATGGTTGGCAGTGGTGACTGTTGCTGTGTTACTCATTCCCAGGAACAACCGGGTGCATCATCCCAGAGGTGATGGTCATTGGATCTGTGCCTGCCACCCCCACCTCTTGGTTCACCCAGGCTGTATTTCTCAATGGCCACTGGTATTGGGGCTGGGTAGATGTGGTGATTTACTCCTTGCATGTTGGGCTAACGTTGCACTGACGTCAGACTAGTATAATAATATAATAATATACAGTATTTATATACCGCCTTTCTTGGTCATTGGATTTCTCCTCCGACTTTAATCCAAGGCAGTGTACATGGGCAGGCTGTCCTAACCCCCTTGGGCTTTTTTTACAATATATATAAATGTCCAATCTCTCATGAACAACTACTTTCCAGGTGATATCCTTTTACAGTCTGACTTTTTTCTGTTGGCTGGCGCCTCCCACACTCAACCGACGCAGCTGGAAGCTCTTATCTCTCCTCCTGGAGGCTTTCATAGCTTTTTGCAGGCAGCGTGTCTCGAACTTATCAAGTTCACCGGTCTTCGGGCTTTGAAGGCAGCAGCTCTCCCAACTGAGCCAGACTCTTCTGCCAGACTCAACTGAGCCAGACTCCCATTCCATGGATAGCGAACCCTGTTGGGGTGTCCATGGATGCTAGTGATGTTACTGGGAGAGCTGCACGAGCATGGTGTTGTCAGGGCTGTGGTGTTCCTCCTCCCCTTTTGTGTTGGATGGGCTTAAGATACGGCAGTCATCCCGCTGCCATTTGCGCTATTGTTGTTGCGCCACCAGCATGGCCTTAGTATAGGTGGTTTCCCTGGGGTCTCAGGTGGGCTGGACAATCTTGGGCCATCAGACATTACATGCTGTGTACTTCCAAATCTGAACGTCAGGATTCACAAGGAACTATTGTTAAATTAAACCCCTTAATTTAGGAAAGGGGCTGAGGCTAAGTGGTAGACCTTATGTTCTTCATGTTGTGGATCCCAGGATCAATCCCTGGCTTCTTCCAGGTAGGGCAGAGAAAAATCCCTGTCTGAATTCCTGCCACTGGCAGCCAGCAGAAACAATAATGAGCTATCTATACAGCAACACACACACACACACACACACACACACACACACACACACACACACACACGAGAGAGAGAGAGAGAGAGAGAGAGAGAGAGAGAGAGAGAGAGAGAGTCAATAACATACATTTCACCTACAGTCCAGTCCTATGCATCCTTTCTCAGAAGCAAGTTCTACTGTATTTGGTGGGAACTACTCCTCTGCATAGAGCTGCAGCCTTAATTGGGTTGCAGGCTGGATATCCTCAGCTTATACAGTACCTGACCATCACCTTATACAAATCCCTTAAAACCTCATTAGCTTGCGATAGAAAGAAGTGGACTGATCCATACTGTTTTACGACTATGTGAGAGATTTTATCCAGTATGTTCAAACTTAAGAGATAATGTGTTTTTCCTCCTCTTGATAAACTGCAGATGCTTTTTATTGTTAACACAATCACTGGCATGCCACAACAATTCAAGAATATATAAGAAACAGTATTGGAATTATGGACCACTTTATTTCAAGAAAAACCAAGGAGTCTCGGAACCATTGATTTGCCTCAGTTCTACTAGTAATTTCTTCTTAGAGATAATATCTAAACTGTAAAATTCATTATATAGACCCAGAAATGGATCAGGTTATTTAAAACAACACCACTAATGGTACAATATCTCAGCTGTCCACACTGATAGGGAACATTGTCTTGGATAGTGTTATCTGTCTAGGACACCTGCTATGAATATTGATCCAGAGCTTGTAACAGCCATCACTTGCCGTCAGGACAGGTCAGGGTTGAAACCCACCTAGCATCAAAGCAATTTAAAGACAGCACTCAGGCTGAATTTTAATGGCTGCCTGAAACTGAAAAACAAACCAAATCCAGGCAGACTGTACATATTGGTGATTTGACAATATTTAAAGAAGCTCCTTGGGACTAGAACTGATACTTTAAGGGACTCCATCTGTTTCATCTCTTAATACCCAGTCAGTTAGAACAATTACTGTATTACAGTAAATTCACAACATATTCTTCAATGGCACATGCATCAATAAATTGGCATGCCTTTTCCTTTCAAAATAAGCACAGGTATATGTTTTGAGACAAAGGAGAATCCAGACAAACTTGGATATGTTTGGTTTTAAAATAGCAAAACCCATAAATAACTAATTGGACTCATATGAGAACATTATTTAATCAAAAGTTAAATGAGTTTTGCATCCAGAGTAATCCACTGTTTCACAAAGCCTGGAGGTATATTGAACTGTAAAATAATATGTTTTGTAGAACTTTTAAAAATATCTGTAATTTACTTTCTGTGACCCCTTAAACACACTCATTCAGAAACTGATTTCTGAAATGTTCACCATGCGTAACGCAGGGCCAGATTCAGTTACTTACTTTCAGCGATTACTCCAATATTTATTTATTTTATTTACATTTGGCCACAATAAAAGCACACCGATATGCAGTTCTAAGCCATAATTCATTTCAATGGGACCAATTGCCGTGTAAGGTGCTTTTCAACATGAGTAATGGCAGCAGAATCTACCACAGGGAGAAGACTAATATCTACTGCCAGATAAATAATGGTTTGTAAGATTATTCCCAAAGACAATATTTATGTCACTGTCCAAAATCTTTCACCAGTGAATCACATTCTCTGCCTATTGTCCATCCTGGCTGAGGAACAGAGATGTGTCTTCATTTAACTGTATCCCTCTTCGCTTTCATTGCACTGTGTTCCTTTATTTCTGATTGACAATGCTGGAGTAGGTAACACATCTCCTATGTTTCTTTTTAGATGATAATCATCCATAATATAATTATTACCATTCATGATGTTGTATCCTGGTGGTTCAAATGTCATGCAGGTGTATAGAGCTAATTAATGTAATATTAATTGACCTGGTCACTTGTATGACAGGAACAGGCAAGTAGCACATTTGGACTTTCTTGCAATAGTGTTCCTTCCCCTTGAATGCAGTGCTACTGAAATAGGAACAATGCTTCCCTCACTTCTCAAACATGAGTTCTGCCTGGGTGCAGATCTGGCTGCTCAGTCTGATGCAGAATTATGTGTGCCTTACAGCCCAATCCTATGCATGTCTACTCAGAAGTAAGTCCCATTATAGTACAGTAAATGGGGCTTATGTGCTCAGAACACTGCATAGAACTGGACTGAAAGAAAAAAGTGTAGGGATAGGAATGACCAAGGAGAAAGAGAGTAGTAGTAGTAGTAGTAGTAGTAGTAGTAGTAGTAGTAGTAGTAGTAGTAGTAGTAGTAGTAGTAGTAGTGATCAGAATATTAAGGTTGCAATCCTACACATGCTTGCCTGAGAGAAAGTTCCATTCCACTCAATGGGACTTCTGAGTAATGAATAAGATTGCACTGTTAATCAAGTAGTCTGATTCACACATTCATTAATCCTTCATACTTAAGGCTGATTCACACCAGCCCTTTCCGTGCGCGTTTTGGCTTCTTTTCGTGCGTTTTTCATGCTTGCGTCTGACGCAGCATGAGCTTACGACGCAGCCAGGAGAGATGGTTTCGGTTTATCTTTTTGATGCGCTCGCGTTAAGCTAGCGTTTATGCTCGCGGTGCTAGGCAGCCCACCAATCAGAGAAGCGCATTTCTCTTCACCTAATCACAGCTGCGCTTTCTTCAAGAAGGCGGGCAAACGTTCAGAGAACTGCTAGACGCACGTACAGACGCTAGAGCAGGGCATGCGTGCCGGAAAAGGCTAGTGTGAATCAGCCTTTAGATTAACATTTGTTTAGCCCTAAGGATGTTAAAGGACCAACCCAAATGTTCTAGTTTAAGCGCTTTATGTATTGTATATTCAGACATCAAGGGATAAATCATCTGAAGGCCTCATCTGAAAGTCTCAGACTCAGGGCCCAATCCACCCCCCCCAAAATGGCTACCGCTGCAACCTGCAGGGAAGGGGCTCTGACACAGAGGTTTCCTCTGGGTAAGGGAATACCTGTTCCCTTACCTGGGGGTAAGCTTCCGCAGCATGGGGGTCTACTCGGACCTGCACCAGCAAAATTGCTGGCGCAGGTCCGCATGGACCCACATAGGGATTGGGCCCAAGAAGGGGGTTAGGATTCGGCGGCTGCCACTGCCACTGTGTAACGGTAATACTGTATAGGGAAAGGTCCCAAATAACAGACAGCTTGTAATACTGAGAGTTTTGGAAGGGAGCTTGGAAATGTGTTGTGACATAGAGATTTTGAATGTGAAATGCTAAAGGAATGTGCTCCAAGGCTCCTTTACAACACTAGCTGGGCATAGGAGGTCTAAAGATGCAATTCAATTCTTTTCCCCTCCTTGTCCCATTCTATACCTGCTAACAATATTAATTATTAACTCATTGTTCCTTACCAAAATAGAGGTGTGAGAGGAGTAATCATTAGTCTCCTAGTGCTATTTCCGGAGGGTATGGTTTAAAAACCTTCTCTTCTCATTTGCTTTTTAAAAAATGGCAAGGCATGAGCTGCTTGTCCTCTGTTACAACATCCTGCATTGTAACTTTGTGGGGGGTGGTAAGGAGGGTTATGTTCCTAAACAGCTAAACTGCTTCTCCAGATCACTGGAGTCCTTTGAAATTCCTTGATCTCTTTCAAGATTTGGTGGTCTCAGCCTACCTAACTTTTCAAACTACAATGCGCATTTGCAACCAGTGTATTTTACTGCTGGGGTTACTGTACGGCAATTTCAAAATGGGGCCTCTGTTCTATTGCAAATTTGGTTTGCAGACAGGGGGCAAGGTCTATAGCTGAGGAAACCATGGGGGACACTGCCCTCCCTGTAAATTGCTACCAACCCGATTTGGAAAACATGATCTAGAGGAGAACAAGCCCCCCCCCCAATTCCTAGGAGATCAAATTTCAATCCAAACTGCTCTCTGGGTGGTACCTACCAGACATGTCCCTTTCTCAGCCTTGGGTTTTTCATACGTAAAACAAGAGTGACCTCTTTCAAAATGTTGTAGTGTGAGACTGAAACAGAATGCAGATGGTGAAGCACTTTTGAAATAAAAGTGTTGGAATAACTCAAGATCATATAATCCAGAACAAAGGAGTAAGGTTTGCGAATGCATCATCTATATTTTCCTTAAAAAAATCCTTTTGGATTTTTGATATTTCTCCTTGAATTTTTTAAAATGTTTAAATGGGCTGATTAATCCTAGCAATGCTTCAGACAATTAAGGGTAGACATGATTTGTACAATTATGCACAGTCAAGAGAAAGAGACGTTTTTCTCCCTCTCTCACAATACTAGAACCAGGGGTCATCTCGTGAAACAGACTGGCAAGAGATTTAGGATGGACAAAAGGGGATACTTCTTCAAACAGCACATAATTAAGCGCAGCCCACACCGCACGAATTCTGGTGCGTCCCAGACGCATGCAGAGCTCGTGGGACTGTGTGGCCACCAGTTTGAGAGATCTGCATCTGAACGCGGGAGACATCCACTCTCCCGAGTTCCGGCGCAAGCAGAATTGTTTCTTGCCCAAGATTTTGAGGGGCGGGGACGTGGAGCTACTGCTTTAACCAATCGGATTAGAGGGGGTTTCAGCCAATTGGTACATCGTATGTTTAATCCAATCAGTGATTAGAAGGCGGGACAATCAGGAGGGACTAATTGCAGTACGACACTGGCAGAGAGCAGGGCAGCACTTGGAGGCGGGCGGCCAAGGACCTACGCTCGCACGCCTCTGCGCCTGATCTCATGTGGTGTGGGTCGGCCTTTAGTCTGTGGAATTAATTGCTGTAAATTGTGGTGATGGTTACTAGCTTGGATGGGTGTAAAAAGGGGATTGGACAAATTAATGGAAGACAGGACACCACATTTTATACCACCCTTCCTCCAAGGAGCTCAGGGTGGTGTACTTTTTGTCCTCACAACAACCCTGTGAGGTAGGTTAGGCTGAGAGAGAGTGACCTGACTCCAGGTCACCCAGGAAGCTTCATGGCTGAGCAGGGATTTGAACCTGGATCTTCCAGGTCTAAGTCCAACTCCAGAACCGCTACACCATCTTGGCTCTAATACTATTGTAATACTATTACCAGTATTACAAATATTTATATACCACTTTTCAATTAAAAACAAGTTCACAAAACGGTTTATATAACAAAAACAAACTAGTAAATGTGCCTCTGTCCCTTAAGGGCTCTTGATAAGGGTTCCCCTGTCCTGTGATGGCTATATATGCTATCTCTAGGTTCAGCAGAAGTATACTGTACAGCTGCATACCAGTTTTTTTTTAAAGAGATTGGGAATTTTCTTGACAGAAATACAACAAAAAATATAGAGCATTTCTGTTTTAATCCAGGGGACAAACTCTACTGATAACATCTATACAGGCTGTATATGAAAGTTTTAGCCTCCAACATTTGCCAAGATACATGGCAATCCTATCTGGGCCTTATACTGACGAATCTCATGATCCAATAGCGTAAGGCTGGGGCTACCGTCGCGCAAGACACTCTGACAGCGCAGGAGCTAGTAAGCCCCATGCTGGCAGAGGTGGGCCACCAAACCTCTGCCGGAGCCGGTAGGTAAGTGGCAGAGGCGGACTGGGGTGGGGAGTGGGCTGGGCCGGGGACAGGAGGGAGCAAGAATGGGGGATCTCAGTGGCAGCTGTGCACACTGTGATCGTACCCCCCCTTTCCAGCCCAGACTCACCTCCAGGAGTCTCCTTAGACTTAATGCCAGCAAAAGAGCTGGTGTAGGTCTGAGAACCATTGGAGACCAGGCTGCAGATGGAGAGGTAAGTAAAAAGTGTTTTACTTACCTCTCCCGAGCTATCTAGTCATCCCCCCCTTCCAGTCCATATAATGCAGCATTGCGCTGCATGGTTTGGGCTGGCAAGGATAGGTTTAGACTCTACAAACGTGTACTTAGTAGGCAGAATAGTAAGCCAAGCAATACAAACAGCAAGATTGTTTTCCAAGATTTGGTGAGTAGCTTGCTTAGAGCCCATGCAATACCATTCTAGCCCTGTTTACTCAGAAGTTAGTTCTTAGCATGTGTGTTTAGGATTATGTAGATTCCCTAAACCCCAAAACTCTTATCTTTACACTTGGAGCCTATTCTAGCATAGTCTTTTGGGTGCGCAAATGAGCTTTTTGAACTGAACTACAGTAAGTCTGCAAGAATGCTTTACACGCAGGGTGACCAGATACAATGGAGGACAAAGTGCCTGTACCTTTAACCATTCTATAGAAGAGGGAATTTTGGCAGGTGCAGCTTTTTGCACCCTTCCATGATGAGCTGCACCTGCCAAAATTCCCTCTTCTATACAATGGTTAAAGGTATAGGCACTTTGTCCTCCATTGTATCTGGTCACCCTGGTTACAGGGGAATTATCAACCTGTGAGCACAGTCCCTCGTCAGGTCTTGGTCCTGGATGCAGCTCTGGAAAGTTGTGTGATGCTGGTTCACACATGTATGCATTCATCACTTTATGACAGCAGCATCAAATAGCAATTTGCATGTGTACATTAGCCATCAGAACTCAAAAGAGACAGAACAACTGTACTGCCTCACATCATCCTCTAAGAGTGCCTTCAGCAAGACCATTAAGACCATTGAGCCATCAAGCTCAATACTGTTTGCACTGAGTGGTGGTTGCAGTTCTCCAGGGTTTCAGATAGGAGCTCAGCCCGACCCTGAGGTACCAGCTGAACCTGATACTTTCTGCCTGCAAAGCAGTACTTTCCCACTGAGCTATATATAGCCCCTCTCCTCAAACATGATGTTTTTCAAAGGAAGTTCTTCACACACTTACCTACAAGCTGCCAAGTGCTGAATAATCAAGTGATGTATGTGAATGCATCATCCATTGCAGGGGTGGCCAACCTTCCACCATTAGCAGGCCCCTGCCTTCTTAAGAGTTGTGAGTAGAAGACAGAGTCTTGGCAGCTACAATTGCTGATGGTGCTGCTAAAGCAGCTGCACCTGCTGAAATGCCCTCACTATACAACCATTAACAGGCCAGGAGCATTCATGTTGAAAGGTTGGCCACCCCATATCCAATGCATAAAGTAACCAACTCCTGTAATGTTTCTGTGTGCAGGCATTGACGTCATCCTTTTGAAAAGTCAACCCATGATCCCAAGATGCTGTATTGAAAGAGGCCCTTTAAATTATACCACCTGTGCGTCTTTGATATGTTGAATAACTTTGACACTGTACAGTATACTTTTTTCAAAATCCACTGTAGAATAGCGCATTTATTAGAATCCATCCCAAAGCTGAAGAGCAGTTATTCTGAATGAGTACACTTGGGTTTGGTATACCACCACAGCTTACAGCCTGAGCTTGTGCATGTTTACTCAGAAGTAAGTAATGTTGATTTCACACTCCCAAGGAAGTGTGTCTAAGTTTGTGGCTTTCCACCTGACAGTTGTTTGCATTCTTAAGTGCTCAGCCCTAGAATCTGTGAATTATAAAATAAATAGTATGTCTGAGCTTGGGCAGCCTTCTTTCTCAACCAAGAATCCTTCACTAACTTCACACATTTGGGATGGGATGGGATGGGATGGGGAGGTAGAAATAAGGACTCTCAAGAGTCCTACCTGATGCTAGATTTTGGCATCTTTCATTTTAGATATTAAGTTCCATATGCTTTGATATGGGTGTTAGTGTGAGAACCAACCCAGAGACTATGCCTCCCATTTAAGCAGATCTGCACTTCAGAATGACGCCTGATCTCTGATCTTCTAGGGCAGGGGTGGCCAACCTTTCAACGTGAACCTTTATGGTTGTATAGGTGAGGGCATTTCAGCAATTGCAGCTGCCAAGATTCTGTCTTCTACACAACTCTTAAAAACGCAGAGGCCCTAATGGTGGGAGGTTGGCCACCCGATCTAGGGCATCTCTGATCTACCCTGAGGGAAGAAGTGAACCCCCGCTCCTCATTTACCCCTTGTTTCATTTGATATATATAGGAAACATGTTTCACTACCTCTTCGTACCCTAAAGCTGGACAGGGGGACGGGAAGTGGAAAGGCTGCAAACTCCGTCGATTAAAAAACCGTCTCCAACCTACTTGTGCTTCTCTCCACGTGTTTGGGCAGGCGGATAAAAAAAGAAAAAGCGGAGGAAAGTGCCGATAGTAGGTAGCTTACTGGCCCCTTCCTTCCAATCGCAGCCCCTGCCGCTTGTCGAGCCTGGGTCCTCCCCGTCCCCGCCCCCTCCCGCCAAGCAGAGAATCCCCTTCCCTGTAGAAGAGCATCCTCGAAGTACACGCTGCATGCTGCATCGAAGGGAGACCCCTCCTGCCTCTTATGGACAGCAGCTCCCCCCCGGAAGAGCAGAGCTGGCGATTCACCTGGCCGTGCATTTGCTGCAAACCCTGGGCCCTCGCAGATCTACCCAGAGCTTGGAGGGGGGAATGCTGGACTGTCAGGATAGTGGGGCCAAAGGGGCCCCCATCCACACGAAAATCTCCTTCTCCATCTTAGACATCCTGGATCCTCAAAAATTTACCAGGAAAAGCGATCCGGCGGCAGCAGGGAGAAGGGAAAGCATCCCACACGCGGGACAGCAGCAGGAGAAAAGTTTGGGAAGAGTTGAACTAGACAGGAATCCGAGCGGCAGGAGGAATAAGCTAGAAGCATATCATGGTAGGCGATGCGTTCTGGTTTTATCTGATCGATTGATGTTGTTTTGTTTCGAAAGTCCCCCTTGGTGCATTCATGGCAAGAAGCCAGAAATGATGCTTCAAAATGTCGCTGTCAAATCCTCGTAGCTGTTTGATTGGGCTTCGCCAGCCCAGCCAAATGGATCGCTCCCTAAGGTTGCGATCCACGACCACTTAACCTCAGGATGGAATATGGGTCTACTCGAGGATTAATGTGGTGTGGTCGTGTGGCTACTACTGTAACGTCGCATTATTTGAGTTAGCCGCTCCGAAACTGTGCTTTGTGGAATTGGCTTCCGTTCAGTGTGTGGAATTAGCCCGCAGAAGAATGTCCAACAAACCTGCCTACGTTTGCTTTTTGTGTTGATTTTAAACTTTGCTGGTGAGCAAGACTTAAAATACTCCCAATCATTTTTTTTAAACAAAAGGGATGTGGAGAATCTGGTCGTACTGCCCCGCCTCACTCTCAGGATTGCAAACTTTTATGTTGCTCTTGTCCTCTCAGAGCTCCGACACCCTTAATAGCTTGCATGGCAGGCAGAAATTCAGCAGGCAAAGCTTTATAGCGATGGGAAGTCTAGCTTCTTTCACCGACACTCCTCTTAAAGGCACAGAAGGCTTGCGCGAGGCGGGGGGGGTGTAGAATAGTGAGCAGCCCCACTGACAGACAAACGATACTTTAATTCCTAGTACTGAATTAAAAAACAAAAACACCACAAGCTGTCGATGCTTAAAATAAGCTCTCCTTGGAGCTGGCTGTACACTCGCTAAACTCTTGTGTGTTGGTTTAGGTGAGCACCTGCTCCTACGGGCGATTTAATACATACACACACACACACACACACACACACACACACGCCCCCTCCCGCTCCTACAGTATTTCGGGAGGCTGTCCGCTGATGAGTCTCACGACTAGTAGCGTGATAAAGATCCTGTTCTCCTGGCGCGATGGGAACAGTGAGATTGTGAGCATTCAGAGGGTCCTGGAACACGGCGGTGTGTTTCCCTTTAAGAAGTTGCGGGGAAAAGGGAAGCGCAGCTCGTGGCAGAGCTGTCCCCCTGGCGGAGTCACACGGCTGAATTCGCTGCGCCCCAGCTCTGGGGGGAAAGCGCAAGTTCACCGCAATTGTTTTCGGCTCAGCCTTGTCGGATGGGGCCTGATTGGCACAGGGACGCGCTAGGCAAAGGACAAGCTAGATAATTGTTCCTGTGGTCTCCCCACAAGAGGATGCCTTCGCTCCCCCCTTGATCGATATCCTATTACCGACTCCTGCGTATCTTCTTCCCACAGCTTGCAGGTACCAACTTCAAACCTCTTTCCCCCCTGTCTGATCCTAATATTGTTCGATTAAAACTTACCTTTAATAGATGACATCTATCGATCCGCCCCTTCACAAATCTGAAACTCTATTAGTACGGCAGGGGAAAGAAGATGGAAAAGAACGGGGGTAGCGGGGAAGGAGGACTGACTTCTTAAAAAAAAAGTTTAGCAACTTTTAAAAAATGTAAAAAAACATCCGTATCTGCTCCCCCCTCCCCAAAATTAGTTTCTCAGAATGACAATTCTTAACGCTGTTGGAAAGGGCTGCCTGATATAAGACTTCTGATGGGATGACAAGTTTGTTCGCAAGAAAACATGCGATTCATTCGTGCTTTATGTAATGTATGGACCTGCAGTAAGGAAAAACTAAATACCATTTTGGGATTACAAAGGCTGCAACCTACAGTTGAGCCAACCTATTGAGATTAATGGGCTGATACTGCAGTCATAAAATTTTAACAGGACTTGCCTCCAGTTAAATTTTAACTGGAGGCAAGTCCCATTGCAATCGACTTCTGAGTAGACATTACTTCTGAGTAGACATTGGGCTGTAAACCTTGCCAGTTCTGCATAATCCCCAAACGATAGTGCCCACCCCGCCAAGTCTTACATATTTTGAAAGATCAGAAGGTTGGGCACAGGTGTCGGCGCAAAAGCCTGCCTAGAAGTCCTCCCCCTCTTCTAGATGCGTGGCAACCGGCCGAGTTTTGGGGCAAGGCGCTCTGTATATGCTCAGAAGCACGTTTAGAACTTTTTTAAAAAAAATGTTCACGACTAATCTTTGAACGTCTAGTGTATCTTTTTTATTATTATTTTCATGGTTCAGGACTAAGCTGCTTGAAGCCAGGCTCTGGGGCTAAAGCCAGAAATTAAATTCTAGAGAAAAAAAGCATGCGGTGTCTGAACTAAAGCCAGCGTAAAATGCCAGAGAAGGCAGCTTGCCTTCCCTCCGGCTGCGAAGCAGGCACATGTGTGTGTATGTGTGCAAAATGATACAGATCCATGTGGAGAGGATCCGCTTCCGGGGAGGAGAATAGTAATTACGCGGGTCAGTCTCGATCAGTCAAGCGCACGTGTTCGGGAAAGGCAGCCGGTCTCATTCTGTCACCCCATTGTGTGTCTCGTAGATGCAAACGGCAACGGAGAGAGGAGCGAAGCAGCCGCCCTGGAGGCATCGGAACGAAAGGAAGAGCCTGGCCGGGACAGGAGCCGCCTAGCAACAGCGGCAGCCTCGGCTCAGCTTCCTTCGCCCGACTTCCCTCCATCCTCCTCGTCGGATCTGGACGAGCCAGGCTCGCCGCGATCGTCCAAGCGGCGCCGGGCCGAGCCCAGCTGCTCCAAGCCTCGGCGGGCCAGGACGGCCTTTACTTACGAGCAGCTGGTGGCTTTGGAGAACAAGTTCAGGGCCACGAGGTACCTGTCGGTTTGCGAGCGCCTCAATTTGGCCCTGTCGCTCAGTCTGACCGAGACGCAGGTCAAAATCTGGTTCCAGAACCGAAGGACCAAGTGGAAGAAACAAAACCCCGGGGTAGACGGCACGGCGCAGCCAGGAAGCAACGCATTGCCCCCTGGAGGAGGCGGAGGCAGCCCTGGCTCACCAGGCCCCAGTTCCTTGGCCTACCAGACTTTCCCCTCTTACGCTTCTGCTAATGTCCTGTTTCAAACAGCCGCTCCCCTTCCTCTGGCTGCAGGAGGGGGGCCTTTCCCCCCCTTTCTCAGCCCCACGTATTTGGCCCCATTTTATGCCCCTCATCTATAAAAGGATCCCGTCTTTGCAGGGCTTCCAGACATTTTTGCGCATGGGTGGAGAGGAGCAGAGCCTGTTGTGTTTAAAGGAGAAAAGAAAATGAAAATCCATTTCTAGGAATTGTATCTTCACCCTATTTGCTAAATGGTCTGCTTTCCTAGGTCTTATTTAAGAGCATGCCCTCTAATCTAACCAACCACCTTGGGATCATGATGACTGTGTAGTGATAGTGGCTTAAAAGACAACAACTTCCATCTGTGGGAACAGAGAATGTGAAAAATAGTGACCAACCCCCAACATTTGCTTTTCTTGAGAGCAAACCTGCATCAGCTCATTTAAGTTTGTGAAACTCCTTGAAAGCAAACTGACTTTGAAGTCAAGACCATGGATCTGTACAAACAGCAGGTACTGTATGCTGTATTTGATATTATATGACTGCTGGTAATATAGAGAATTAAAGAAGACAAAAATGCTGTGGATTTAACAGTAAGCAAGGGCAGCAATAGCTGGTTCTTTCCTCCTCCCTGAAATCCACTTTCTTTGACCTGCTTTGTGATGAACTCTGAACTACTATTGTTTCATTTCCTCACCCCACCTGTAGAAGCTGGACCAGGCCATAAGATTGGGACCCACATTGCATGATGACCCTGCTCTGACAATGAAATTCACTCCGAGACAGAAATACAGGATGAGTGTAATAGTGGAAATATGCAAAATGTCAATTGGAAATGAGACAGTATTTTAATAAATGTGCATTGTCCTACCATCTTGTATTTTCAAGCAATAATTCCCATGTGGTGGGTCTCGAGCCACCAGAGGGCAGCATTAACCTCATGTAGGACTGGATGAAGTAATAGGTTTAAGAGTTCTATATAGACCATGTTCCCGCCCCATATCTGCTGGTCCCGTTACAGTGTCATTTATTTCCTCACAGTGTCATTTATTTCTCACATTTGTATCCCATCCTTCTTCCAAGCTGCTCTGGTTCTTTTTCCCTGCCTATCTTCACAACAACCCTGTGAGATGGATTAGGCTGGGAGATAGTAATTGGCTTGAGGTCACCCAGCAAGCTTCATACTAAAATAAGACCTCCCCCGAAAGTAAGACCTACCATCATTTTTGCATGATTTTTGCTGGCACTCGTCAATATAAGTCCTCCCCAAAAGTAAGACCTAGCTAGGATCATCAGCCAGACAGACGTGACCCCCCCCCCCGCACTTACTTTGACCGTTTAAAGCTTCATTCTTTCCTGAGGGTGCAAGGCTCTGCAAGGTCTGGAAGGCATGGAGACAACATGTTAGAGAGACTCTGCAAGGTTGCAGCCTTGCTTGCCGGGGGGGGTGTGTGTGTGTGTGTCACGCCACAGGTTGGGAAAATAAGACCTCCCTGAAAATAAGACCTACTGCATTTTTGGGAGCCAAAATTATTATAAGACACTGTCTTATTTTCAGGGAAACACGGTAGTAGAGGAGGCATAGGAACCCTGATTCAAGACCAACGCTAATAGCTATATCATGCTGGCTCTCTTAAGAAAACATCTGTTTCTTGTATATGAGACCAAATTTGTACTGTAGTTCTAAATATATGATTCATAAGTACCACTGACAAAAATAACTATTGGTAAAGAAACAGCCCAAAACACTACTTCAGTGTAACGTGGTTACGTATCAAAATACATAAGAAATGCTTGTTGCAGGCCTTTAAAGTCACTCATTGTTTGCTTCTGCCCTTGTGCTTCTTTGTCTCAGTGCCTAGTTGCCAGCATCATTTTCCTAAAGGACCACATGAAAAACTGCGACTGTTGTGGAGGGCCATTCCAGGTCTCCCCCCCCCCCGCCTATACTGGGGTCCGTGGATAAGGGTAAACGGCCAGCCATTCTCCCCTTCATTAGCTGCTCCGTGTCTTCCTTGCAACAGATGCTAGAAGCAGCAGCATGTTGCTTATAGCACAGACACTGAGTGCTAGAGAGGCTCCTTCCTGTTCTTCAGCTGAGCCTCTCTAGCACTCGGCACTGGGGGCGCGCATGGGAGGCCCCATTATTTTACCTTAATTAGCTGCTCAGTTTCTTCCTTTAAACCTCACGTGGGCCAGTCAGGGACAGCCAAAGAGCTGGATGTGGCCCTGGGGCTGTACTATGCCCAGGTCTGAGCTAAAGCATACAGGTGTCTTCCAAGGGCAGGGTTTGCCTAAAAACAAGTCCTCTGGCTCTGTATATCATGTTCTGAAACTCAACATATCTCTGACCTAGAAGCCATAGTTGGCATTCATCTGGATACACAGCCAAGCCACACAAAATAAAGCAACCTTGAAGGATAATCTGTTATGGGATCCGTATTCAAAATGTAAACATATCATGATATTGTGACATCTGTGGTTGCACTGTCACCTCCTTTGTTCCTAAACAAAGACAGAATTCTGCTAATTGGGTGTTCTGGGAGACATTGGAGCCAAGCCTTTTCCTAAGGAGATTCTTCTGCCAATTTTTTTCTTTGTTTAGGACCCACCTCTTGTTGACCTGAAAATCATACCTGCTTACCTCCTTTGTGCTACTCTGTTCCAGTGTCTGCCCAAGTGGCTCTTCAAAAATATACTCATTATCTCTTATGTTGTTCATATTTGTGTTTAAGAAAAACAGCTTCTGTTGGGTGGACAGTTTCTTCTTAGCCCCAAACTTGGTTTATCTTTTTGTTTTGTTTTTTAAGAACACAGACAGCAAATCATGGAAGAAGCTATCATGGACTAAAGCCTACCTTGTCAAATTCAAGAAGTGTTATCTTCAGTTCATGCAAACTCTTTCTCTCATGAAAAATTGTAAACAGTTGCACCACACCTCTGCCCATTTGCGACCGCGGCCCAGAAGTGTGTGATAGTGGCCTGGTTTTTGTGCCGCCACAAAGGAACACAAATTCCAGCAGTGCAAGGTCCAGGTAGGATTGGGCCAAAAGGCTGCGATCCTATGCACACTTGTGAGAGAAAGCCCCGCTGAAGACAGTAGGACTTCTGAGTAGACAAGCATAGGATTGTGTTCTAACAAAAGCTAATTCTCTGATCTTTTTCATAATAGCTAAAAATTTAATCCTTATTCCTATAATCCTTTTGAAAACACCCCCCCCCCGTGCTCTCTAGTGGACAGTCCCAGCGATGACCTTATTCTTTTATTGGATAGTTGCTGGACCAAGAAGGTACTGTACTTCAGTTTTTCCAGGCTACTATGGACAAAAAATTAGGATTCATCCAAGGCTGTCCAGGGAGGCTCATAGCTGACAGGAGCTTTGAAGCTGGGTTTAACCACTGAAAATCAAACACTTATAGTCACAGAACCTCATTAAGCATTCTTTATAATATAGAACAGAATTCTATAACCACCAGGGTCTGTGGGGGGAGGAAGGGAGGGAAATGGAGCCCACATGGGTCCAGCCTTATGCTTGGAGAGTGGACTCTTTTTTCCCCCTTTGCTGCCAGACTGCCACAGATTACTTCTCTTTCCCCAGCAGCTTGTCAAAAAGAAGTCAAACCAAAATCGTTCCTGACTATCAGACTGGACTTCAGGAAAATGTAGCCCAGTTGGCAAGAAGTCCGCATTTTCTCCAGTGTCCATTCAGAGATCACAGTGAAGGGAGGGGAGATTGGAAGCCTGTGGGATTGAAAGGGGAGCATGGACTGTTGATGAGACTAAAAGAGGAGAGACAAGAACCTCAGGCTGGGCTTCTCCAGAGCCAAATGCTTCTCTCAAAGGACTCACTGCTAGTTACACTACTGTAATACAAAGCCATAACTGATCCTTGTTACATGACTATTTCCCAGTCATGATTCTGTTGACAGCTAGGTATGTTCCGAGTCTTTATACATTTGGGTCATTCCGTGTCAAATCAACCAATGAAAAATCCTTGACGTCATGGATTTTGTTCATTTTCGGTACATTTGTACTATGAGATGTTTAAAAAAAAAAATTTCAGATTTTTTTGTCCATCCGTTTTTGAGATATTGAATGTTCAAAATTGCCAAAAAAGGCCAAAATCCACTTGTCACCATACATTCAAACGCCGGTTACAGGATAACGATGAACGCTACAGACATGGGACAGGTGTCGTTTTTAAGCTTATGAATAGGGCTTTCATTTGATATACAACATGACAAAATTGTAAATTTTCTTTTACTGGATCAGCTTTTTGGTAAAACTATCAAAATCATGAGCTTTTTACTTCTGTTCGTAGTTTTAAAATTTTCCTTTAGTTGCTGAATAATTTCTGAATCAGCACAGTGACATTTTTCCTCGTCTAAATCATCTTCAGAAGTAAAAAAATAATTATTTGTAGGTCCTTTTAATCTTCCCCATCTTTTCTTTGCACTTTAGATACTTTCTTCTTGCACACCGGAGACTCACCAAGGGAGGTCAAAGAGGCATTTAAGTGGGTTTGGACAGTGTGTTTTTAGTGAAGGTTTCTAGGACATTTTTGTTGTGAAGCTGCTTTATTAGTCTTTATTAAGTTTAATTCATTAACTGTTTGATAATTACATGATTTGAAATATGGAGGAGAATAAGTGGTCAAAAAACTGTTGCAGCCCTTTAAAAAAAAGGGGGAGCACTGGGTTAGTAAAGACTTGAGGAATGTAACTGATTGGATGGTTTAACTAAATAGTGAAATCAAACCACACATGAATAGAAGCCTTGTCAGATGGAAAACAATATACTTGAAAAGGAAATTCCTCCTGAGAATTATGAGATTCCTGGTCTTAGTCATATAAAGGAGTCTGAGTATTTGGACCCTGATACAGCTTTAAGCCACTTAAATGCCTCTTTGACCTCCCTTGGTGAGTCAAGAAGAAAGTATCTAAAGTGCAAAGAAAAGATGGGGAAGATTAAAAGGACCTACAAATAATTATTATTTTTACTTCTGGAGATGATTTAGATGAGGAAAAATGTCACTGTGCTGATTCAGAAATTATTCAGCAACTAAAGGAAAATTTTAAAACTACGAACAGAAGTAAAAAGCTCATGATTTTGATAGTTTTACCAAAAAGCTGATCCTGTAAAAGAATAGAAAGTGAATTCATGCTCTATAAATCTATCTCTATAAGTCCTGTTATAAATTTTTGGATTCATTTCAGTTTACCACCTAATTTTATCAATGTAAACTGTAGAAAAATGGACTTGAGGGGTTTAATTCCTGGTCACTGCCAACAAGAAAATTTAATTTTTGTATGATACCATTGAGATACCATCTTGAAATTTTGATTGATTGACTACAAGACATATACCTTTAAGTGTGATTTTTTTGAAAATTTTAAAAAAGTTCGATTTTTCATTAATATTATTTGAATATTTTTGAATTTCTTGAAAATTTACAATTTTGTCATGTTGTATATCAAATGAAAGCCCTATTCATACGCTTTAAAACGACACCTGTCCCATGTCTGTAGCGTTCATCGTTATCCTGTAACTGGCGTTTGAATGTATGGTGACAAGTGGATTTTGGCCTTTTTTGGCAATTTTGAACATTCAATATCTCAAAAACGGATGGACAAAAAAAATCTGAAATTTTTTTTTTAAACATCTCATGGTAAGCTACAAATGTACCAAAAATGAGCAAAATCTGTGACATCAAGTTCCAAAATGTATTTTTTATTGGTTGATTTGACACGGAATGACCCATTTTCTTTTTCTAGGAAGAAAAAGTATTTGGGTTGCCCAAAGCTACAGTCTTGTGAATAACTACCACCAAGTTAGTTTTTATTAAGCCACAAGAAAATCTAATTAATTTTGCAAGTCATTTCAAATATGGTTTTATTTTCAAGTCATATGGGACAATCAGTTAAAACACACACACACAACCCTGCTATATTAGACACAAATATGTATTCGTACTGTCACCTGTGTGATCATATGACTCTTGACAGAAGTCTTGTTAAAATGATTGCCTTGCGTTTGGTTCTTCAGGAAAACCACAACCAAAACTTCCATATCCTCTAATAAACGTTTCTAAGATCGGTATGAATGCAATCGGAGCTTAGCCAAAATCCCATGAGAAAACAAGGCGGTCTGCACTGCATACAGGCACAGGCTAGTTATGGATGTGCTTCCTTGTATGCAGGTTTATTTCACATATATGTACATTTGGGCCATTTTCTTATGAACATCATGTGATTGTTCTTTTTTGCTGCAAAATAAAGGTATTTTGCTGTAAAAAAAAAAAAAACCAAGGTAATGGGCCAGTTCAGATGATACTTTAGTGCCCAAACCCCACCCTGTGTGAGAACAGGTGCATGCACTTGTGCTGCACAAAATTCTTGATTTTCTCTCATCCCTTCCTGGTTTCTTTTCCTAATCATATGTGTGTGCGGGCAGAACATGTTAATCCAAACCGCCCCTCTATGTGCACTGCTACACTTACTTTTAAAGTAGAAACATGGTTCAAATGAACTGCCCTCTCCCCATTTGGTAGAGGAATTAATCAGGGAGGGGAAGAGCCAGGATGCACTCTCAGCATGAGCGCATATGTCTGTTATCACTTGGGGCTGGTTTGGGCACTCAAGTAGCTGCTGAATCAGTCTGGGTAAAAGATATATCAGTAATTAAAGCCCATCCAGAACTGACTAATTAAGATACTATCAGCAAAGCTGCTGTCACACTGAACAGGAAGCAAAAACAGGCTGCAAAGAGGAAGCTACTAATTGAAGTTGAAGGGGACTTTTGCTGAAAGAGACTTTCTTCTGAGTAAACCTTACAGAAAGATCTTGGCCGTGGGGATAGGCCACACTGGATAATAATAGCACTATATTCAGTATTGTGTGGAACCACCATTTTAATTCTGCTTCCAGCTGATTGCGGAAAAGTAATACTTCAGTAGCACTAAGGGGTGCTAGTGTGGAAACAACCATAATTAGGCTTACCATATCCAAAGGGGGACAGGGTGCCTACACCTTTAACCATTGTAAAAAGAGGGAATTTGGGCAGGTGCAGCTCATAATGGAAGGGTGCAACAAGCTGCACCTGCCAAAATTCCCTCTTTTTACAATGGTTAAAGGTGTAGGCACCCTGTCCCCCTTTGGATATGGTAAGCCTAACCATAATGTATTAACATTTTCCTGCATCGAAGTGATGTAGGAACAGACACTGTACTGCTATGAAGCAAGGTGAAGTGGGTAATGTTAAAAGCCAATTGTAGGAGCAACAGATGTGAATTATTTCTTAAATAACTTACAAAATGTGAAAACCAGGGACAGTACAAGTGATTCCACCGCCCCCACCACCTCACTCTGAAAGAAAAAAAAGCCTCTTATTTCCATACCTTCCTCTGTTGTGCAGTTCTTTTCCCAAACCAGGAAGTGTAGGAATTCCTTGTTTATTTAAAGGGACTGTGTACTTCCTGGTTTTGGGGGAAAAAAGTGCAATGGAGGTTGGTAAGGAAGCGGATGTGACTCACATCTGCAGAAAGCTGGAGGAAGGTGGTGGAGGCAGACAGCGTGAAGAGCACCCTAAATCCGTCGCTTCTTCCATCATGATGATGATGATGCCCTGATGTGAGCCACATTGCTTCATGGCTGGACCAGCCCTGGACAGAAGTGTCAGGGTTGAGACAAAGCTTCCCATGTTGGTCAGCACACATCTGCGAAGCATCTCCTGCTTTTATAAGGTCAACTTGAAAGTCCTGGGGCCATTTTGCATGAAGTAGGATAAGCTGTGAGAGAGCAACTCATCGGTGGGAACCTGATGACTGAGCTACATGGTAAGTTAGTCTTGCTGAGCTTAGTTTTTCTGGACTAAATAGAGAAGGCCTCTGATCTAGACTGGGACCACAGGTTTGTATTACCACTTGTAATCTGCCATTTTGCTCAGAAAACCTAAGCATTAGTGCCAAGGACACTATTAATGTAACATGTTGTTTGACCTGTTGTCCATGAGTGACTGAATGGCAGGAAAGAGAAGCAATGAGCTTCCATTCTTCTCAGAAAGGAGACTTAAAGCTGCAGCATGGCAATGTTGTCATCAGAGCCACTCCTCCCATTCCCCTCCCCTATCTCAAAAACACAGAGTTTCTATTCCTTTAAGAACTGCAGTGTGTTCCTCTCTTCCATGTTTCAAATGATGTCTTCCAATCTGCTGCCCAGTGTACCCTCTGCTCCTCAGCAAGGATTTAACAGACTGGCAGCCCAATCCTATCCTTGGCTGGCCTGCCGGGTACAACAGCGCCAATGCAGCCTCTGCTGCATCCTGTGGGCTGGCTGGGGACCAGGCCAGCAGAGAGAGGTAAGTAAAGAAAACTTTAACTTACCTCCTCTGCCACTGCCTGGGCCCCTATGGCCCTATTTAGATCTATGCAAGGTATTTTGCTGGCGTAAATCTGTTAGGCCCATGGGGAGTATGTCAGGCCCAGGACAGGAGTGGATGTCGCTGCTGCCAAGATCTGCCTGTGTCCCAATCCCTGTCCTGGTCTGCCCCTACTGCCAACTTACCTGGCTCAGTGGCTGATATGCAGGTTGCTGTTGCCCACACGTGACGGCATTCTGGGCTGTGTGCTGGCAGCATCTCTCCATGTATAGGCTTACCAAATCTCCAACCAGGACAGAGTGCTACCAAATGGGGCTTGCTTCTGAGTAGACATGCCTAGGCTTGTGCTCTAACTGTTTAACAAGCTACACCTGCCCACATTCCTTCTCCTAAAGGTCTAGCACTGTGTCCCGGTTGGAGATCTGGTAAGCCTAACCATGTAGAACATAAGAAGATCCCTGCTGGATCAGGCCAATGGTCCATTTAGTTCAGCTTCCTGTATCTCACGGTGGTCCACCAGACACCTCTGGGAACACACAGAAAAGAAGATACCTGTATCCTGGTGCCACTCCATTGCACCTGGTATTCAGAGTTAGGGCCTTGGGTAGGAGGAGTGGGCTCATTTCAAGAACAGAGCTGGAAAAGACAGCCCAATCCTGCACAAGATGCACTGGCTGGCCTAAATGGCCTGCTGCTGCATCCTGTGCAGGAGGGCACCAGCTATTTAGCTGGAAAAGGGACACTTACAGCCCGGTCCAGCCTAAGGCAACTGCGGTACAATTCAGGCACAATTGCAGCCCAAGTGCTCTAGGCCCGAGTTGTGCCTGAATTGTACCCGAATTGTACTGCAACTGTGCCGAACTTGGGACGGACCTACGACGGACGCCGTGCGCATGCGCAGGACGGGCGCGGTACAGTTGCGGTACAACTGCGGACTAAAAGTGGGCGTTCCGTGGGCGTCACGGGGGCGGGAACGAAATTTGGTCCGGTTCCAGACATTGGCAACCCCCTGACACGCCCCCTCGAGCCCAACTCAGGCCCAAAATTTGGGCCAGCAAAAAGGGTGGACCCAAATGTGAGGAGACCCATAGGATCCATTTTACCTTACCTACACCAGCCCTCTCCTGAAAAGTTCTAACACCCTGGGCCCGAGTTGGGACTGAGTTGGGACCGAACAGGTGTGGCCAAACTCTGGACATGGACCCAAATAGTTACCCTATCAGCACCCAGCCCCACACAGCCTCTCTCCCACAAAAGCCCAGCCCCAGCCCTCCACTCACTCTCTCTCTCTGAGCACGTGGCGTGGGGTTCTGTCCCCCAGCAGCCACAAAGTGGGACTTTGAAAATTTTTCTAACACCTCTCTTCTCTTCTCCTCTCTGCCCCCCTCTAGGGCAGAGAGGGCTGTTCTGCCTGTGGCCAAACTGTTTACTCCTGTGCCTGGGCAGCTCTCTCCATGCAAGTGTTTGCTAACCCATGCCTTTCTCCCAGCCCCTCTCCCCCCCCCACAGGCAACAACACCAGCAGGTAAGTGCAGGTAAGTGCAGGGGTTGTGCTGACATGTGGTCTGACTTCTGCCTCTTTGCATAGAGAAATATAGGTAGGATACATGCCTCTTTACCAATGTGTTGTCTCATAGCTGCCTGCAATGCCTGCCATGATATGCCTCTCTACCAATGTGTTGTCTCATAGCTGCCTGCAATGATATGCCTCTCTACCAATGTGTTGTCTCATAGCTGCCTGCAATGCCTGCCATGATATGCCTCTCTACCAATGTCTTGTCTCATAGCTGCCTGCAATGCCTGCCATGATATGCCTCTCTACCAATGTCTTGTCTCATAGCTGCCTGTATTAATGTGAGCACACAATGCCATGAGTGTTGAACTGTAACCCTTATGTAGACACCAGCTATTCCCCCCCCCCTCTTTTCTCCACAGGGTCTACTGCCAGGTCAGTATTGCTAGGATTGCCATGGTTGTGACCCCCAAGTTGTGTTGTTGTCTCTCTCTGTGACCCCTTTCCCTTACAGGATCATGCTCACCTTACACCCAGGGAAGGAGCGCAGACCAGGCTATGTGTGTCACACCACTCAGCTGTGTTTGATTTCTCTCCCTGCAGGCCTTTGCAACCGGCACACTGGCATTCCTTCAATGGGGAGGGCTACCACACACCAGCTGCCATGGAACACCCCCCAAGGTGGTCATCCCCCCAGGAATGCCCACTACCACTGACCGTCTGGGGAGCACCCCTCGGCCCGCAGTCTGGTTGCCCTATGGTCGTCTGCCTCGATGCTGCCAGAGGTCTGGGAGCCTGCCCTGCAACCCCCCTCAGCTGCTGCTGCTGCTCCACCTCCCTGGCTGCCTACTTGCTGTCCCTCCCCTTTCTATGGAGCAGGCTGTGGTTCCACAGGGGAAGAGCCCGCATCTCCAGGTCCATGGGGCTCGCCTGATGCTGCTGCTGTGGTCCTAGAGGCTGCTGTGCCTACCCCTGGCAGCCACGCCCGGCCATCTCTGCCACTGTTCCAGAACAATAAAGATGCCCCTGGAAACACATGTCCCCAATGTTGCACAAGCACTGCCCCACACACCCACACAGGCAGGCCCCAGCACACAAGCCTCTGCATGAATCCCAGCCAGGGTCCGCCACAGCCATCCCTGGGAGAACACAGCAGGGGGGCTGCCGGACCCTCTGGGACCAGAGGGGAGGGGGGAGTTGGGGGGCCTGTCAGGCAGGCAAACACTGACGGGCACTGTGGCGCACGTCCGCCACGTCCGTGAAGAGCCCTTTCAGCAACCGGGGCTCTCACCCACCCTCGGTCCGCCCATCACCGGCGTCCGTGTCCGCCCTCTGTCCGCCCGTCACCGGCGTCCGTTTCCGCCCATCAATGGCGTCCGTGTCCGCCCTCGGTCCGTCTGCATGAGAGGCACCCGTTCCTGCATTGCCTCCATCTGCGAAGTGCCCCCTGTGCCCCTATCGGTCTCTGCAGACCCCTCTCCCTGTATCCCTCTCCCACCAGCCGTGTTGTCTGTCTGTTTCTGACCCACCCGTGCCCCTCCCCAGCACCCCCTGTCAGTGTGCCTGCCTCCCCTCCCACTCCCTGATGATGGACGCTGGCACCCCCCATGCCGCCAGAGCGCCTGCCGCAAGGTGCCGACGTTGCCCCATCTGGGGGTGTGATGAGCTGCGTGAGCCCTTCCCGCTCGCAGCAGACAAGCCCACGGCATCTCTCAGTCTTGGCCGGGGCACGGAGCAGAAGGCATGCTCGGATGCCTTCTTTGTGGGCATTGCCACGGCCCTTGAGGCCCAGGGCTTCAGGCAGCGCACGGGCATGTCCTGGCGGAGGCGGTTCCAGACCTCATGAGACCCCCCCTTGTGCGTGCCGTTCCCACCCCCTCCTTCCCTTCTCTCCCCCGCTCACCCCCCCATGACTCCCACGTGCAGCCTCACCGTGGCTTGGGGGTGGCATCGCAGTCTGCAGGAGGGAGGGCAGTCGCACTCCCCCCTGCGGCAGGTGGCTGATGCCCAGGGTGCCCTGGGGCAGCTGGCACTGGCACAACCTCTGCCCTTCAGCTGACTGTCAAACGCGCAGTGCCTGCAGGCCCGCCTGTGGCTGCCCATCTGCTGCAACCGCTGCAGCAGCTGTGGTAGGTGCACGCAGACGGGCTGAGGAGGGGGCTCTTCGCTTCCACAAGACTGACAGCTCCCCACAGGAGCCTGCCTGCCTCTGCGGTAAGTTTTGCCGCGATCCTGGCCCAATGCTGTTGCCTCCAGCCTAACTCAGGCACAGTTGCAGCCTAACTCGGTCCTAGTTTGGGCCACAATTGGGCCACAATTGGGCCTCAACTGTGCCTGAGTTAGGCTGGACTGAGCCCTTAATGTGTCTGAATTAGGTAGTAAGCAGTGCCGTGTGCTATGGAAGCAGCATAGAGAAACTGTCACAAAAGCCATTTCCTCAGCTTCCTCTGAATCATAGAAGCAATGTGCAAACTGGTTCTTTGCTCTTTTGTTTTTCACTCTGTCACATGCTTTTTTTGTGGCAGGCACAGGAGGAAAGAGTGGAAGCTATTTCTCCATACAAGAATTCCAAAGTGCTTAATTTGAACCAGATCTCTCATATATATGATAGTGCACATTATTGTAACTTTGTAGCCTGGAGCAGTTCCAAACTGCAGGGGTGTGTGTGTGTGATATTGCTCTCTGTGTGTTTTAACAAAAAGATAAGATAACAACCATAACTTTATTTCAACATGTGGAAGGTTACGCTTTAGATAGCATCAGAACCAACCTCTCAGTTTGTATCATAGTAGCATCTGTCTTCCACTGATGTCAGCTTGGTCCTATGGAAAGATTTCATGAGTGCTGATTACAGCTTTCCTACATCCATGTTGAAAAAAGAAAATGTTCTTTATATGTGATTTAATGTTGTTGGTGGGATTGAAAAGATACTTGTATCCTTTTGCACTGTGGTATTCTGAGGATGCTACATGCTACTGATTCATGGATGATTTTTCCCCCCAATAAAACTTTGCTGGCCTTTACATATAGAAGCATGTACACATACACATACAAAGCCTGTCTTACTGCTCTATACTCTGCTCTGTTTTGTCCATATTTCTTTAATATTATGCTTGATCAAGCAGGTGGAGCATGGTCACTTCTCCCTATTTTGTAGGGACAATCCAATGTATCATCCCTTTCCAGATGACAGTTTTTAACACAAAGACACACGGCAAAATTTTTATTTAAAGGAGTGCAGTTCTAATTCAGTCACTGAGAGGGCTCCAGATGTCTTTCCTCATGTTGCTGCTTCTGCTGTGTGATTTTCTTGGCACTCAAATCACAATATTTTGTTGCTAAGATCATAACGTGGTTTTTTTTCCAGCTAGCAGTTCTGTTGCAAAAGTAAATGCTTTATTGAACAGCGTTACTTGAGTACCATGGGCACCTACTGGTCAGTGCCTGTGATGTCATTAGTGACAAGTGACACAACTTCTTCTCCATGACCAAACTGCTTTGTGCACCTTTTAATAGTTGTTAATGTAAAAAAAATCTTTCCAACACAATCCTAGGCATGCCTACTCAGAAGTAAGTCCTACTGAGTTCAATAGGATTTACACCAAGGTAAGTGTTATAGGATTGCCACCTTAGAAACTGAGCCCCACCATACTGTTCAAGCATGGGAGCATTCAGCCAAAAAACCCAAGTAAACGTAACAAGCGACTTGCACCAACCACGCTACCCCACCCCCACTCCCACTCCCCAGAAATGGTCCTGTCATTTCATGAACATTATCCTTTAAAAAAAATCTATCCATCAATCTATATCAATTCTTGTGCTGGAGCTGCAGAATGCAACTCCAGTGAAAATTAAAGGAAAAGCTTTGATAGTACAAAAGAGCCTAGGGTCAGAAGTTGCTGAGACCTGTTGTTGGGAAGCAATGGGGTGAGGAGGCAGGACTATTGTAATGTTGATCAAAAAAGTAAAAGGAGTGAAGTACACTCCTTCCGTATCACCAGATTCTGTATGGAAGTGGACCCATACCGCATAAAAAGGAGACTCGCAGCGCAATCCTAACCAACTTTCCAGCGCTGGTGGCAGTCATGGAGGCCTCTTCAAGGTGAGGGAACATTTGTTTCCTTACCTCTGCATTGCGGCTGCACCGGTGCTGGAAAGTTGGATAGGATTGTACTGCCAAAGTAGGTGCACCTTCTCATATTACTGCAGCCATGACAGTGCACCTGCTACAATGTTTCCTTCTCCCAAACTATCAACAATATATTATAATTTTAAAATAATATTCAGCAGAGAAGCTGGAACTAGTAGCAAGGGGCGGTTAGTCATTTTACCTGCTATTTTTTGCTTCTCTCCCCAACCTCCTTTCAACTTTTACAAACAAACAAAATACATGTCAGTAGCCTGACCAGGAAAATCCAGATCTAACAGATCTAACTCTACTGAAAGTCAGCCCCACTGGAACTGTACACCGTGGGACTAATAGTAATAACTACACACACATACCGGACTCCAAAGAGCATGTCTATACCATGAACTTCAACTGATTGAGAAGAGAAGTCATTCTCTCTCCCTAGAGAAAACGCAGTTAATGCCATGCCTATGCAGAGCAGCTAGATAACTTATACCGGGGAGACAGAAGGCGACAAGAACGAACAACAGAGAAGTCTACAGAAAATCCTTTTCTATGCTTTTCTCGTATGGGTTGGGAACGTAGCGAGGAGTGCTCTAAAATGAATGAACGATTGGCAGAGCTCGAATAGATGCCAGCCAATAGGAAGCGGAAACAATTAGGGGAGTTGGCGTAGCTGCGCCGTTATTGGTTTAGCCGTGCAGATGAAGCCAATGGGGTAGCTCGGCCTCAGCGTGTCTTCCTGGTGGGCTTGTGACGTCGTCGGGTTCTTGAGCTGTGACAGGCATCGAGGGACGTCTCTGCTGCCTTTTTCTGCTAGCGCTCCTGGTGGAAGGACGAGAGGACTCGGCTCGTGCAAGGTACGGCGGAGGGATTGGTTGCGGGGCGGGTGAGAATGAGGGTGCCAGCCTGGCAGAGACCGCAAGACTAGCCTTTCCTGGGTTCCTCCTGAGCAGGGCCGCCCGCCCTACCGGATGCTGTGGGAGGGGAGGCTGGTAGCCTGGGCTGGTAGCCTGGGCCCTCTCCAGCCTCTGTAACAAAGTGTCCATGGCCGCGAATCCAGTTAATTTGACGCGGATCCTACGTCCGGGACATCCTTTTTCTGCAAAGTTAGCTTCAGGAGTATGTAGCAAAATAGCGTCTCTGAGCACACGTAGAGTGTCCCTACTCGTTGCATCCCCACTGAGTGGCTACAACTAGCATATACCTCCCTGTTGTTAGGTGACGATCTCTAGGGGAGGTTCCCTATGTTACGTTTGAGCCCCACCTATTTTCGCTGTAGAAATGTATGCATTAGCATCTTTCAGCTTGCTACGGTATGCGAAGCTTTATCCATCGCTTGCTTTTTCCTCCCCCCCCCCTTAGAGCCCTGACAGCCTGTTCGTTTTAGTTCTGTAGTAGAGTATAGGGCCCACAATCCAGCCCTCTAATGACATGACTTCTCAAGAGGAAGCGTTTAGGTACCTGACCTTTCCAGGTTACCAAAGGAAATAGATATCCTGTCTGGGGATGGAGATGTTGTGGTTAAATACCTTTTCTCCTGTCAAGGGTATGTGTTTGTGGGATAATATTGTAGCAGAAGGAGACTGAGGCTGAAGATAAGCAATAGTTCTTCACTTTCTATGTGCCTGGTGTATGCACACACATTTTTTCCCAATTGTTCCCTCTGGCCAAATGGGCTTCTGGCGAGTTTTGAGATGATGCAAAACTTGGAAAAACTGGTTTTACCAGCAGCAAAAGTGAGATACTGTATGTATACAGTATTCTTTTCAGATAGTGACATGACCACATTGCTTCCAATTCCCTGAGGAAAACATTCAGTTTCCAGCCTCGCATTTTCCAGCTCCGCTGAACAGATATCTTTTCCATGTTAATATGATGAGACCAATTTGTTTGAAGCTTGAATGCATTGCTAGCTTACAGTTGATCCATTTGCATCACTGTACCTTGTCCCCACTATTAAAAGTATTGTAGTGATATGTCTGATTATTGGCTCTGAGGTGTGTTTGATAATCTGATTGCGACGTTAAAGGGTTAAATAGGGAAATGGACTTGACAAGGTACTACTTTGGGTGGGTTTGATCAACATTTGGTCTGCTTTTTACCAGGAAGCATCCTTCAAAAATGATAGTCAGTTCTCATTATCCGCTAGGGTTAGGTTCCTGGAAAACCTAGTGGATACCGAATTAGCAGATACCGAATCATTGAGCCTATGGGAAAATGGGGTTAGGTTCCAGGGGACCCTCTTCACCATGCACTATATGAACTTTGTGAACCTGAATCTTACCTTGAAGTCTATGGACTGGGTGATAGCGGGGGCACCATCCAGAATACCACATTCACATTGGCTCTTGTTATGGAACAATTCCTAATTCTAGCAAATTAATTATTATTCCTTCCTAACAACGTTATGCAAATATAAACATATTGTACAGTATCCTGGAAGCCCAGAGAGAGCACAAACAGTTCCCATTGTGTTGCAAATAGCATTCAACAGAAAACACACACAGACAGTAACTCCAGAAGAGACGGATTACCCTTTACAGTAAATGCAGCAAGGCAGGGTAATTTGCTCCCAGAGCAAAGCTAAGAGAACAATGGCCCTGATGGGATCACAGATAACAAGAACAGACCGCAGATACGGAGAGATAGGTGGCAATTCTGCCCCTCGCAGATAGCAAATTCTCACATAGAAAATTCACATATAAAGAGAACTGACTGTATGTGATTTGGCTCTGTGCAACTTGAATTATAAGCTGCCTGTGCTCTGACTTTTAAAATATTTTTAGAGTTTTATATGGAAGGTTTATCATATCACCTTTTTCCAGCCTCTTATAACTGCAGATTTTTTAAGGCAATTCAGGCATCCCATCCTTCTTGCCGGGCTTAGTATATAGCTTTCACAGTAGCAATAGCTAATTCATAGTGTTGGGGTAACCCATTTTAATACTGTATGGCAGAAAGTGCCTCTTTCTAAAAGTAGATTCCTTGCCTAAGCTTGTTAAGCAAACTGATTTGTTTTATGTGAAGGGAGTGTGCAGGGGGTAGGCCTGTGCAGTCCTATCACATTGAGTAGTTTAATCAGATGTAAGTTTAGTGATGCAATTCTCAACCTTGAGTTTCATCCAAGAGTTATGAGGTGAGGTAATTGCTCTCTTTTTTGTGAAATCCTTAAATGTCTTATTTGAACTCTCTTAACATCCTGTGTTAATATTAACAGGAGGAACAATTAACTGGATGGCTTCTTGTTACCAGCACGAACAGAGCACTAAAAGGTCTTAGGAATGCGCTACAAAATTTACTCTTTGCTGCAGAATTGTTCAGTAGATTAGAATTTAAATCTGTGTTTCCTTCTGCAGATGGGAGAGGTTTCCGAGGGGTGATACAATCAATACAACGGTGTAGAAAATGACATATTTCTTGCATTAGCAGGGTATGAGGTACAAAGATATGGAGATCATAACCAAGGTGCAAGGGTGCTTTAATGACTTTGTGTATGCAGTGAATTGGAAAGTGGAGACAAACGGATGAGTCTGGGCCTAGATTTCCTTTACTGTTAACCTGTCATGAGGGAGGTGACTCTTAACTAATGTCTCAGTGCCTCCAAGATGTGGGATGAGATAGAGATGGTTTTCTCTCCCAAACAGACCAAGGCTGTTTGTTCAGTGCCAATAAACTCCATAGACTCAAAGGTCTTGCTAGATCAGTTAAACCCCTGTTCTACAGACCCTGAGGTTGGCTCTCCAGGCTATCGCCTATGGCAATTGAAAAACAGAAAGAGGAAAGCACTAAACAAGATTGCACAGTTAATGGGCTGCATGCAGTAAAGGAAAATAGTTTAAGGGGCCACTGGCCAAGGTTACCTATCCCAATCTGCTGAGACTAGTTGGTATCTGAAGAGCTGAGTTGTGTTGCTCAGACTTATGCAGCCAAGTAAGGCTCCAGGTCAATGATCAGGAATGTCTGAGGAAAGGAGAGAGAAATTGGGGAGATGTAGAGGAAGAGGGCTAGCCAAGTATGCTCAACTGTGTGATTTCAGCTTTATTTTAGCTGTGGTGGGTTATTATGGAGCAGTGTGGTGCTTCATGTTGTACCTGTTGCACAGGAGCAATGTGGTGCTTCATGTTGTCCTTTGTTTTCCTAAGGCTCATTCCGACCTCCCATTAACTTTCAAAGTTGGACAGTCTAGCAACAAGTCCCTTGTTGACTTCCAGTTCTTGAGGGGTTGGCATGTTAGCTTTTCAGGAAATTATTGTCTGGAGCAATGGATTGTTTTCTTTCCTTAAGAAAAGGGCTTGGGTACTCTTTATGATGAGGTCAGGGCAAATTTTGGTAGGGGCGATAGTTGATTTGAGTCCATTGCTCTATTGTGGCATATGTCTTCGTTTTTGATTTGCACAGAGTTTTTCTGTCTCAAGTTGATCAGGCATTCTGGGTGTAGTCTGGACGTTGCATCCACTTCAGAAAAATTAGCATACTGGCTCCTATTCAGACTTTAATATTTGTAATCTGGTTATTTAACATAGCATTTAATTCTTCATAACATTTTTGTGTCTCCCCTCCAATTTTGTGTACATTTTTTCAAGATCCATGAATTGCTTCTTTTGTTAGACCTCCTAAGCAGAGAAGTTGGGAATGCTGGAGATGGCTTTCAGGAAGTTAATATTTGGGTTTTGGTGTCAACCCATTACAACACTGCAGTTTTGCTCTTGTTTGTAATTTTCTGGGTCAAAAAATATAGCCAAGACTATATCTCCTTCATGGATCATTGCCTTGTCGTGGCGAAGGGGCTTGCGTAACTCAATGAAGCCATGAGCTATGCCGTGCAGGGACACCCAAGACGGACAGGTCGTAGCAGAGAGTTCTGACTAAAAGTGATCCACTGGAGAAGGAAATGGCAACCCACTCCAGTAACCTTGCCAAGAAAATCCCATGAACAGTACCAAAAGGCTAAAAGATATGACGCCGGAAGATGAGCCCCTCAGGTCGGAAGGTGTCCAATATGCTACTGAGGAAGAGCAGAGGACTATTCCAAGTAGACCCAGAAAGAGTGAAGCAGCTGGGCCAAAGCCAATAGGACGTCCAGCTGTGGATGTGTCTGAGGTTGAAAGGAAAATCCAATGCTGCAAGGAGCAATACTGCTTAGGAACATGGAATGTGAGGTCTATGAATCAAGGCAAGCTGGATGTGGTCAAAAATGAGATGATAAGATTGAACATTGACATCTTGGGAATCAGCGAACTAAAATGGACGGGCATGGGCGAATTTAAGTCAGGTGACCATCATATCTACTACTGTGGGCATGAATCCCTTAGAAGAAATGGAGTAGCCCTCATAGTCAATAAAAGAGTGGGAAAGGCAGTACTGGGGTGCAACCTCAAAAACGACAGAATGATTTCAGTTCGAATCCAAGGCAAACCATTCAACATTACAGTAATCCAAGTGTATGCCCCAACCACTGATGCCAAAGAAGATGAAGTTGACCGGTTCTATGAAGACCTACAACACCTTCTAGAACTAGCACCCAAAAAAGATGTCCTTTACATTATAGGAGACTGGAATGCTAAAGTAGGAAATCAAGAAATAAACGGAACAACAGGCAAGTTTGGCCTTGGAGCGCAAAATGAAGCAGGGCAAAGGCTAACGGAGTTCTGTCAAGAGAACACGCTGGTCATAGCAAACACTCTTTTCCAACAACACAAGAGGCGACTCTACACATGGACATCACCAGATCGTCAATACCGAAACCAGATAGATTATGTGCTTTGCAGCCAAAGATGGAGAAGCTCTATACAATCAGTAAAAACAAGACCTGGAGCTGACTGTGGCTCAGATCATGAGCTTCTTATTGCAAAATTCAGACTTAAACTGAAGAATGTAGGGAACACCACTAGACCAGTCAGATATGACCTAAACCATATCCCTTATGAGTATACAGTGGAGGTGAAGAATAGATTTAGGGCATTAGACCTGGTAGACAGAGTGCCTGAAGAACTATGGACGGAAGTTCGTAACATTGTACAGGAGGCAGCAACTAAAACCATCCCAAAGAAAAAGAAATGCAAGAAAGCAAAGTGGCTGTCAGATGAGGCTTTACAAATAGCTGTGGAAAGAAGGAATGCAAAAAGCAAGGGTGAAAGGGAAAGATATAAACAACTGAATGCAGATTTCCAGAGAATAGCAAGGAGAGATAAGAAGGCCTTCTTAAATGAACAATGCAAGGAAATCGAGGAAAACAACAGAATGGGGAGGACTAGAGATCTCTTCAAGAAAATTGGAGATATCAAGGGAACGTTTTGTGCAAAGATGGGCATGATAAAGGATAAAAAAGGCAAGGACCTAACAGAAGCAGAAGAGATTAAGAAGAGATGGCAAGAATACACAGAAGAACTATACAAGAAAGATCTGAATGTTCCTGATGACCACGCTGGTGTGGTCACTGACCCAGAGCCGGACATCCTAGAGAGTGAAGTCAAGTGGGCCTTAGGTAGCATTACTAACAACAAAGCTAGTGGAGATGATAATATCCCAGCTGAGCTACTTAAAATCCTAAATGATGATGCTGTGAAAGTGCTGCATTCAATATGCCAACAAATTTGGAAAACTCAGCAGTGGCCAAAGGATTGGAAAAGGTCAGTTTACGTTCCAATTCCAAAGAAGGGCAGTGCCAAAGAGTGTTCAAACTACCGTACAATTGCACTCATTTCACATGCTAGCAAGGTTATGCTCAAAATCCTACAAGCTAGGCTTCAGCAGTATGTGGACCGAGAACTACCGGACGTACAAGCTGGGTTTCGAAGAGGCAGAGGAACTAGAGATCAAATTGCCAACATGCGGTGGATCATGGAGAAAGCACGAGAGTTCCAAAAAAACACCTACTTCTGCTTCATTGACTACGCAAAAGCCTTTGATTGTGTGGATCACAACAAACTGTGGCAAATTCTTAAAGAGATGGGGGTACCAGACCACCTTACCTGTCTCCTGAGAAACCTGTATGCGGGTCAAGAAGCAACAGTTCGAACCGGTCATGGAACAACTGATTGGTTCAAAATTGGGAAGGGAGTACGGCAAGGCTGTATATTGTCACCCTGCTTATTTAACTTATATGCAGAGTACATTATGAGAAATGCAGGGCTGAATGAATCACAAGCCGGAATCAAGATTGCCGGGAGAAATATCAACAACCTCAGATATGCAGACGATACCACCCTAATGGCAGAAAGTGAAGAAGAACTAAAGAGCCTCTTGATGAGAGTGAAAGAGGAGAGTGCAAAAGTTGGCTTGAAACTCAACATTAATAAAACTAAGATCATGGCATCTGGTCCCATCAATTCCTGGCAAATAGAAGGGGCAGAAATGGAAGCAGTAACAGATTTTACTTTTCTGGGTTCCAAGATCACTGCAGACGGAGACAGCAGCCATGAAATTAAAAGACGCTTACTCCTTGGAAGGAAAGCTATGGCAAACTTAGACAGCATAATAAAAAGCAGAGATATCACCATGCCAACAAAAGTTCGTATAGTCAGGGCGATGGTGTTCCCAGTAGCAATGTATGGTTGCGAGAGTTGGACCATAAGGAAGGCTGAGCGCCGAAGAATAGATGCTTTTGAACTGTGGTGCTGGAGAAGACTCCTGAGAGTCCCTTGGACTGCTAGGAGATCAAATCAGTCAATTCTAAATGAAATCAAGCCTGACTGTTCCCTGGAAGGACAGGTACTAAGGCTGAAACTCAAATATTTTGGCCACCTAATGCGAAGAGAGGACTCTCTGGAGAAGACTCTGATGCTGGGAAAAATTGAAGGCAAAAGGAGAAGGGGAAGGCCAAGGATGAGATGGTTAGACAGCATCACCGATGCAACAAACATGAAAATGAGCGAACTCAGGAAGATAGTGGAGGACAGGAAGGCCTGGCGGGATATGGTTCATGGGATCACGAAGGGTCGGACACGACTTAACGACTGAACAACAAATATCTTGAGACCTTCGCACAACTTTGCATTATAGCTCACGTACGAACAGTTTCTGTGTATTTTTGTGCACTCTTCTGAGCGAATTCTACTGAAAATATTGAGTAAAATAGATATTTACTAAAATATAGTAAAAGTGGGCTGAATAGGAAAGTTGTTAAGAAAGCGACCACCTTTTTTGAAATTACCTTTATTGAAATTACGACAAAACAATATCGGTAACCATAAGAAGGTAACATAACCAGCTTTGATCAGTCGATTTACCCTTACTCACTCCTTCCAGAATCGGATCTAGATAAAGTGAGCAGAGATTTGTGAAACCTGTACATAAAATATATATTTAAAAAACCAACCCACTGAACTTGTCTTATGAAATGGTGAACAATTCTCCGAACGGAAAGTACAGACTTTATTTGTTTTTGAGGATTAGCCTGGGTCTGCTATCAGTGCAGCGGTGGTTCAGAAACAAGGGTAGTATTGTAACTTGGATTACTTGTTCTTTAAGAGTTTTATATAGGAACATGTGCCACAGAGTTCAGGACACTGGCAAATATTTCTAATACCTTGTTACCAGCATTTGGAGTCCAGACAGCTGACATTTATGATGGATGGATGTTTGAGTTCTCCAGCCTTTAATTTTTATTTTTTTAAAAAAACCTGTTACTAATTGTCCACACCACTATGAAAACATATTTTTGAGAATATGCGCAGCCTGTACAGAAACTTTAGTGTACCTCTGAATACCAGATGCTGGGACCAACCTGAGAAGGGGTATTGTCTTCGTACTCTGCTTTTAAGCTTCCCAGAAATACCTGACTGGCCTTTGCTGGAAACGGGATGAATTGGATGGACCTGCTGGATCTGATCCCGCAGGGGGTAGTCTTATGTTCTTAATCTTGCACACATTTAACTTGATTTTTTCCCCCCTCTAGTGCATTGTTTCCCAAACTTTTTTGACCTGCGACTCCCTTGACCATTGGCTGCAGCTCCCCATTACATTATGTTGATGCCTGCCAATAGGCATTGCACTATTTTCCGAGAGGATTTCGTGGCACTCCGCGGCTCCCCTGGCTGGTTTCCGCGGCTCCCCTGGGAGCTGCTTCTCCCAGTTTGGGAACCACTGCTCTAGTGTATATGGTTTATATTTTTCTATACCTACCTTCTGTAGTTGACACATCCTTTGTAGAGGTCATGGATTTGTTGGTGTCTATGTGATCTGAGTATAGAAAATGCTCCTGCATGTTCCTCACATGTGTGTGTTCTCAAGTTGCAGGAATTGTGTGATAGAACTGTTTTATGATTCAAGCATTTGGAACATGCTGGTGAGGAGAGTAGCTGTGTTGATCTTCATCTTCTAGGTTGAGCACAAATCTGGATGCTCTGGCCATACACTACCAAAATAGATCACTAGAGCCTACAAATGTACTGTATCTTGTTTGAAAAACTTTGTTGTTGTTAAGTCGTGTCCGACCCTTCGTGATCCCATGAACCATATCCCGCCAGGCCTTGAAAAACTTAATCAGATGTAATTTCTTCTCTGACTGACTTCATTTGTAAGGCCAACTGGTTCCTGAAAGTTCACAAGTTGGGATTTTGAGAGAATTGTGAACTTGCACATACAATGAGCTTATGTACATCAGACCATATGTATGTCAATAGCCGTATGTCTTGGTGTGTAGATGACTAGAAAGTTTGGATTCTTGTGTTTCTTGTTCTGTAGCTGACCTTTTGTAACATTTCTGTACCTCTACATTGTCTGTAAAGTAGGAGCAATATCAGCTGTTATGTAGAGAATTTTTAACAGTACACTAGTATCTAGGTTGAATTAACTATGTTGAGATATGTTATAAATACTAAAAGATACTGGGTACTTTTGCAGCCCCAGTTCCAAAGCTACTTCCCCTTTGAGTACCGTACCTGGAATTCTTACCTGTTTTTTTATGTGTTCAACTCTTTTGTTCCAGATCAACCGCATACTGTAATCATGTTTTCAAAACTGGCCCACACACAGTCATTTGCTCTTCTCCGTCGTGGGATCCATACATCAGTGAGTTCAGCTGCAACCAT
Source organism: Plestiodon gilberti rubricaudatus (assembly GCA_026170595.1). Classification (NCBI taxonomy): domain Eukaryota; kingdom Metazoa; phylum Chordata; class Lepidosauria; order Squamata; family Scincidae; genus Plestiodon; species Plestiodon gilberti. The sequence continues at coordinate 64,509,787 of JANXHW010000003.1, read as the reverse complement.
TGCAACGAAGAAAACGGTTCAAGGTCCGCCATCATCAGACTACATATTTGAGCGCGAGGCCAAGTATGGTGCACATAATTATCATCCACTTCCTGTTGCTCTTGAAAAAGGAAAAGGTACTTGCACTTAATGCTCTCCTAGGCAATAGTAATTTTCAAAATGTAGACTTAAGGTGACCCACTAGTGTGTGTTTTTAATTGCTTTGTTTTTAATCTTTTTTTAATTGTACTTTGTATTATTTGAACATGTTTTGTAAGCCGCCTTGGTTGCCCTGTTGGGAGAAAGACGGGGTAGAAATTCTTTAAATAAATAATTTTTTTTTTAAACATTGAGTAATGTAGATCTTGATTCAACCATGCAGTTTGCTGCATTCTGGGACGAGGAGCATTTGTGCTGTCAACAGGTGACACATACACAAGCAAGTGCAATAGTGGCATTTCCACAAATGACTGAAATAGACATTATGGCTGTTGCATTGTACGTTCACTCCCTATGCCTTGCTAGCCGAGGTTCATAGTCTTGCTTAGTGTTGGAAGAACACAGAGACTGCTTGAACTTATAGCGCTCTGCTGTGTTCCCCCAGGATGCTGCGATAGTTGCCTGTACTCTTTGTCTTGTCTCCCATACAAGGAGAAAGAAAAGGAGCAAACATGCATGTGATAATAGTGTGAGAAGGGGACACAGGATTTGGAGGAAGGCATGCAGGGGTCTAAATAGGAAGGATGACCCCCCCCCATTATTTATCTGCAAGGCAGATACTGTAAATCCAAAGGAATGAAAATGGTCTCACTTTGCTATGTGATAAGCAGCTAAAACACTTTCAGGGCAGCTACTTGCTGTCAACCTGAGGATACATGTTCTGAAAATCCCTGGTTTGATTCTGGTCATTGGCTTTTTTTTTTTTTTTACAAATGGGCCCCTCTGAAGGTAGGTTGGGGATAGAAAGACCATGCTCTGCCCCAAAGTTACCTGGTGATAAATCCAGGTGCAACTCTTACTTCCTTGCCCTTTCCCTCTTTCCTGCCTGAAATGGGAATGTGGTAGGATAACTGCAGTGCATCAATTACAGGAGCTTTGCTTATTGCTGAAATGGTGTTGTATTTCTGCATTCCCTCCTGTCATCACCTTGTGGGTGCTGCACTCTGAATAAAGTTCTTCCTCTTCTTGGCTTACATGCTTGTCTGTCTCAGTCTGTTTTAAGAATACTCAAGGGGAGAGAGAAATAGAGGAGGTTGATTGCTGGGGGTGCAGGCGATGATTTCACTCCTCATAGAGTGGATTCAACCTGTGGACAGCCAGTTAGGTTCATTGCTCCTCTTTTGTAGTGATTCCGTTGGCTGACAAAACCCACACCGCTAGTGTTGATGTAATATGCAAAGCTAAATGTTACTGTGATGGTCTGAACAGGACAGAGGCATGTGCTCTTTGGAAGATAGGCAGCAGCAGATAAAGCACATGCTGTGGTTTCCCGGAAGAGGCATGGGGTAAGCACTTCTTGAGAAGTGGTGGGGAGTAGCTTGCAGCTGTCATTGATGGAAACAGATCTGTGACCTGTTCTCTATTTCTGGCTAGCCAAATATCACACATATGAGTTAGTGGAGATGACATCGCTGTGTTAAAGCCTAGAATACTTGAGAGAATTCTGCTAGTTTCTATACCTGTAGATGTCATTATTTCATTGGATTGTACACGGAAAGCAAATTGGATCCTTTACAATTATAAACAAAGCACAGTGGGACCTACCCAAATGCTCACAACCTAAAAGACACAATGCATTTAGGATAAATGAAATGAAAGAGAGAGGGAGTTGGAAAACTCAGGAGAGAAAGGTCTTCAGTCATTTGAGTATACTCAAAGGAGAGCAGGACAAATACCTTGGGGTGCAGTCCTATACATGTTTCCTCAAAAGTAAGTACCTCTGTTCACAGAGGCTTACTCCTAAGTAAATGTGCATAGGTTTGTGCTGTTAGTGTGAAGTGGCGAAAGTGTACATTTAAGTTCACGTTAGCACTAATAGATTATTTCAACGTTCAGTCACAGAATGTTGAAATAACTGATGGAAGGATTTGGAGTTAGCCAATGTGGTAGTTTGCAGATCTTTCTTGGTTGATTACAGAGACTAGTAGTACAAAATAGGTATGGTAATCCTGTTTGGACCATCTTGTAATTCTTATTTAGTGTATAAGGTAGCTGTTTTTATGTGCAGGGTTAGGGTTAGGGAACTATTTTTATGTGCAGGGCTATGGGTATCTCTCATAGCATTTAAGAGAAGTGCCCTGCCTTTATTTTCTGCTTGTCTCATATTGCTTTGGTAACATTTAAATTTTGCTAATTTTCCCTGTTGCATTAACTAAACTTTATAGCTATCACATTTATTTCTTGTTGCAGTTTATTCTAGTTTTCCTGGTTTTTTTTTCTTCTTCAAAATGGGAAGGCTGTACAGAATGGCTCTCTCCTCCACGTTTCTGTTGTACAAGGTCATGGGTTCTTGGAAAGTTTAAGCATGTGTTGCTGGACTGTCCAAGACTTGGAGGGTCAGCTGTTTACTACAGTTTATCACGGGGTCCAAAGTGTCATTGAACTCTTACTGCAATTTGACAAGGATCCGTGCAGCACGAGAATGCATCTTTAGCATTAGTCTAATTAGAAGCTCAAATAGTGTCAAAGTCTAACTCTTTTCTTGCTACTATGTAACCTCATCATGCTAGATTAAAGCTTGTAGGAAAACATAAGCGTCTGGAAACTATTTTCAGGTCAACTCTTTTGCCAATCTACAATTGCACATTAACAACTCTGTAGGGTAATGGCTTTTCTGAACATGTGTTTGGCAGCTAGAGAAGTGTAGCAAAGTACAAAGTGATGCACAACCGTATCAACTGCTTTCTTGAAGACAAGTAAATGGTTGTTTTTTGTCTTGGCATCGTGCAGCTTGCTGAAGTATATCACCAGGGGGTGGGTGAGGCGAAGGAAGGCAGTTACATAACCTTCTTTTCTTGGAAATCTTAAAACCGGATGCCTTTCTATTGTTCCGCTCTGTTGGCTGACAAAAGGCTTCCTCACTTAAATGTGAGTGTACTCTTGAATTTTGTCCTATCTTAGGTGGAATTGGGCAGAAGCTGGGTGTTGTGTTTGAAAAGTCAAGTGAGAAAATCTCATTTCATGTGGGGATGTCTGTGGCTTCCTACTGTCCTTGAACAAATCTTATTCCCTTTTGCTTCCTGAATGTTAACTGCTGCATCTTGGTAGTCTTGGACGCTGGCATGTCGGCTAACTGTTAAATTGTGTCTTGATGGAACTGAACCTGGGATGCACAGCTACGGTCTTTCCTAGCTAAAGCTAGCATAGAATGCTGTCTATGGTGGTTGCCAGCAGATGATGCCAACAGCGTAACCTTTGGCCGGTGTCAGAAAGAAATCTGTGGTGGTTCACAGCATGAAGTAAGGATTCCCTTGGCAAACCTGTACCAGAACAGCTGTTTTAAAGGCAGCCGTGTGGGTGAATGGGGTGTTACATTTAACAGTTGGTCAGACTTCCAGATACCAGTTTGTTCTGGGCACAACAGAGCCTACCTGTTGCAATATCATAAAAATTCTAAGCTATCTACTTACCTCTTACCTGTTCTCTGTGGGTACGAGATTGTGAAAGGATAAACAGTGCAAAGCCCATGGCGAAAAGGGAACTTGGTACTTCTGACTTGTGTGTGTGTGATTGAGCTGAGCCTGTACTGAGCTATATTATGTGGCCAAAGTTTACCCTTAAGCTTCTCTCACTTGAGCACTTTGTGAATTGCCAAAGTAATAAATGTCAAGTTTGCTTGGTACCTGATGTTACTTTTACTATTCACCTAATACCTCAACTTTGCTTACCTATTTTTTTTCAGGTGTTTATGTATGGGATGTAGAAGGCAGAAGATACTTTGACTTCCTAAGTGCATACAGTGCTGTCAATCAAGGCCATTGTCACCCCAAGATTGTAGCTGCTCTGAAATCTCAGTGTGATAAACTTACTCTTACCTCAAGAGCCTTTTACAATGATGTGCTTGGTGAATATGAAGAATATATCACTAAAATGTTCAAGTACGACAAGGTGCTTCCAATGAACACAGGTAACGTTTCCTGTTTTGCTCTCTACAACAGCATGTGAATTAACAGCCTTGTTGAATGCTATACCAGTTGTGAATCCCTGAGGTTTGGAGTTCCTTTCTGAGTGTTCTGTGATCTGCTGGGCATCGCGTTCTGTGCCTGCTCTGACTGTGCTATAGAAGCTTACTAGAAGTATGTGTGGGATTAACTCTTGCATACTCTTAAGCAGAGGTGTGGAAAGACTGGAGCGAGCGGAGCAGCGGCTCCAGACGGCTCCGCGGCACCGGGCGGCGCTGCTCCGCTTGCTCCAGTCTTTCCACGGAGCGCGCGCTCGCCCGCCCGCCCGCCCAATAACGCGGGTGGGCGCTCCGAAGCCTTCTCCCCTGGCCTCAGAGCCAGAGAAAGCCCCGGAGCGTCCACCACGACCGGTGGCCAGGGCTTTCTGAAGGCGGCCGACTGCGGCGCCGCGCTATTTATCCTTTTTTTGCACATGCGCAGAACGTTAACGTAAATGTTCTGCGCATGTGCAAAAGAAGGATAAATAGCGCGGCGCCGCAGTCGGCCGCCTTCAGAAAGCCCTGGCCACGGGTCGTGGTGGACGCTCCGGGGCTTCCTCTGGCTCCGAGGCCGGGGAGAAGGCTTCGGAGAGCCCTGGTAAGCCGGGTACCCCCCGGAGCGGCAGCGCCGCCCCCCTGGAGCGGTGCTCCAGGCAGCATCCCTCAGCAAGCGGTGCTCCAGGCAGCATCCACTCCTGATACACCTCTGCTCTTAAGTAGATAGTCTTCCTGCTGGGACCAAGACCTTGCACATTTTCCCTCAGAAAGAGAAGTCTAGACAAGGCTGAAGTTGTTCCTGGGACTGGATACTGCTTTTCTGTTTCCCCTTTTTGGGGGCCCTGGCACTCTTCTCCCCCCCCCCACATAGCCATCATAAAGGCATCTTCTTAGTATACCTTTTCTACATGGTGTACATCTGTGTGTGGTCAGTTCTATGGCTTCTGATGGTAACGGGTCCTCTCACTTTTTGTTTTATGCTCTTTTGCCTTAGGTGTGGAAGCTGGAGAAACGGGATGTAAGCTGGCTCGTAAGTGGGCATATACAGTGAAAGGAATTCCAAAATACAAGGCAAAGATTATTTTTGCAGGTATGTTAGAGCTTAATAGCAGAAGAACTTGCCGCAACAGGTAGGTTAAATCAAATGTGGTGGAATGTGCTGATCAATAAATACTGGGTCTAAAAAACCAAACATAAACTGTTCATACTTTTGCATTAAAGAAGATTTCGTGTGTCTTTTACTTGATGATCAATGGTTCATTCTTTCTTCTTACAATTCTTATTTATGACATGTTTATAATGAATTTACTGCAAGTAAAGGGAAGATGACATACTGTATATAAAGAGTCATTTAACAAAGTTAAAAATGTGTAAAGTGTTACTTTCTATTGACTTTCACATCCCCAAATCAGAGGTTCCCAAACTCCCAGGCAGAGCTTTCTGTGCTGCAAGTTGCTGTGAGTCTCTCCCCCCCCCCCCAATAGCAGCTACAGCGCTCCAGGGATCGCGCTGGAACCGGGGGAAAAGGGGCTTTTTTGACTCACCAGGGATTGTGCTCATCCTCTAGAGGGTGCAGGGGGGCCGCAGATCCCTCTGCGGGCCTCCCTGCACCCCAGATTAGCTTCCAAATGCGATTTAAAGCTACTTCCGTTTTTTGCCAAAACCAGGAAGTAAACTGAAAGTAGCTTTAAATCGCTTTTAGAAGCTAATCTGGGGTCCTCTCTCTCCCCCCCCCCCCGCACTCTCCGGAGGGCGAGCACAACCACTGGTGAGTCAAAAAAGCCTCCTTTCCCCCGGTTTCAGCACGATCCCTGGAGTGCTTTTGCACGTCGCAGTACGTCGCCACCCCCCTTAAGGGGGTAGCAACCAATTCTTCCCGACTGGGGCATCATGACTCCCCAGTTTGGGAACCTCTGCCCTAAATTATTCATCTGTTGAAATCCATTTGGTGCATAAAGATTGTACTACACATCATTCAACATTTTCTGCTGGTTTAACTGTGTCCCTGTTCCCCTTCCCCAATTCAAATGTGCTAGAAAAATAAAAATGATAAAACTGTGACTGTGGTCATAATTGGTAGAACCACTTGATCTAACCGCACAGTCCTACTTGAGGTCAGCGCTGCTACTGACCATCGCAAATGCGCCGTTAAGCGTATTGCAACGACTCGGGAATAGTCAGCGCTGGCAGGAAGGCCTGCTTCGTCCCATTGGTGTTGAACCTTGACAACAGCGTCGTGGAGCACGTAGACCCTGCTCTGAGCGGCATGGGGACTGGGTGAGGTGAGGGGGCAGAGTGGCATGGGGGAGGGTGAAGAGAGGGGCTGATCGAGCCTGGGAGGGGGTGGGATCGGCATCCTCGTTGGACGCCGTATCCTATCCTCCCTCTCAGGCCCTTTCTGCCTTTACGGGGCCTCTCGGCTCTCTGCCAGTTGGCAGAGAACCAAGTAGCCCCATTATGGCCGCTGGCTGGGGTTTACCCGTGGTAAGGGGATGAACGCCCCCTTTCCACAAGTAGCCCTCCAGCTGCCTCCTTCCCCGGATAGGATTCGGTGTGGGCTGCACGGCCCACGCTGCATGGCCCACGCTGGGGGAGGATAGAATTGGACTGTAAATCAGGTTTTCCTTATTGACTAAACACTAAATATGGAGGGTTTTTTTGGGTGTTCAGTCTCTCTCTTCTCTGCCAGCTGGTAACTTCTGGGGAAGAACATTGTCTGCCATCTCAAGTTCTACGGATCCTTCTAGCTATGACGGATTTGGGCCGTTTATGCCGGGTTTTGAAGTAATTCCATACAATGACCTACCAGCTCTTGAGGTACTTTGCCATTTTTCATTCTGTAATCCAGCTACTCTGGTGGTGGTGTTCATTTATGGAATGGTATTGCTTTTCCACCTAAATATCATAGTCACGATAGTGTTTCAGTTTTTCGGTGCTTCGTTACTGTGGTATACAGATTCCAAAGTCTCTGAATATTAATTCTCTTACTCTTGCCATACTACACAGCAAAACCATTTTGCTTTGAGTTCGTGGCAGTCGTGTCTGTTCTTCTCTTTTGGAACTAGACTCCATTGCACTAGGTCACCTACAGAACACTAAAGTTCTGTAAATATATATATATAGCTGCATATGGGAAACCTGCATGTTTGATCTGCAAATACCAATAGGAAAACCCCTAATGCTTCTTTAAGAATGTTGGTACTTCTAGGAACTATGTGATAGAGTAAAATACCCAATCTTCTAGCAGTTACTGGTACTTTTCAGGGCATTGAGTTTCCACTGAATGTTCTCCTTCCAGTTTGAGCCTGGGTTGTGAAATGTAGCAGCTCGTGATTCAGTAACTAGGGTCAGATTTTGAAACCCAGTAATGGCAGCTATTGAAAAAACCTCTCCTTGATATTTTTTTGGAAGTAGAGAATCATTCATTCTATTTTGAATTACAATATCAAATGTTTGTAAAGATGGTATAATGAGGTAGAAGGGATAAAACATGCACTTCAGTTGTCCTGCTCTTTTACTTTGAGGACCGATGGATGGGGAACAGGATAATATTGAAAGTCTGTGCCATAGGTGCCTCTTGAGGATCATATGACTAATGCCTTTTTGCAGAATCTAATTCAATTAAACTGCTTTTGTGTTTTGCATGCTGAGAATATTAGAAACCTTCTTTTATTAAACTGCCAAGCAAATGAATATTTCAGACAGATGGTGATGCATGCTTGTGGTGTTTGAAATTAAAACTCATGCCCTTAGTGATTCATATTAAAAGCTATTATGGTGTGAGGTCAATATGCGCAGGCCTGCTAGAGGTTAGGGAATGGGAAGGTGATTTTATATATAGATTTTCTTACAGAGACTGAAGCTGTATCTCTCCATAATTGCATCCTGTAATTTCTTTGCACTGTGCTTGTCTTTTTAGTGTGCACTTCAGGATCCAAATGTAGCAGCTTTCATGGTTGAACCAATTCAAGGTGAAGCTGGTGTGATTGTTCCTGATAAAGGTTACCTAAGAGGTGTGCGAGAGCTCTGCACAAAGCACAACGTAAGTAACAATGCAGTATAGGAAACGGTATAAACTGTCGAAAGTGGTAAAACGTTTAATGCACTAAGGGCCTGATCATATCCAGGGCTGGCCCAGAGTGTGTCATGGGCTGGTGCAGTGTGTCCCCTGCATGCTATGGGCTGGCCAGAGACTAGGCAGCGGCAGAGAGGTAGGTAAAGAAATTTTATACTTGCCTACTCTGCTGCTCCCTGGTCCCCCAATGGATCTACTTGGATGTATGCCAGCTCTTTTGCTGGTGTAAATCTGAACAGGTGAAAGGGGACATGTTGGGACTGGGCCGGGGGCATAGGATTTCAGCACCGCCATTGCCGCCAAGATCCGCCATGTCCCTGGGCCAATCCCTGCCCCAATCCTCCCCTAGAATGCCTCCTTAGCTGCTCCAACAGGAGCTTGGTAAGTTGACATGTGCGTGCAAGTTGACGTGTGTGTGTGGTGGCCCTGTTCTGTGCACCATTGCAGCGACTGTCACACCAGCAACCTGGGCCTTGTGCTGACAGATTGTGAAATCTGTCAGCGCAAGACCTAGATAAGATTGGGCCGCAATGCAACAGGCTTCTCTTAGACCATAGCAAGCAATCCTATGACCACTTTATACATTTTTGAGACACATACTGGTATTTCCTGACATTGCCAGTTAATACTCGTATGTGTTTCCCATGCCTTAGTAGCACATAATTCAATACATAGCTTTTTGAATTTTCTAAAGGTCCAGAAGTAAGTGATACTGAATTTTTGGGGAAATCAGTGTTCTCTTTTTCTCGCCAGTGATTTCAGCCTCGTCCTGGTAGAACACTTTTCTCTAAGGTGAAACACTCTTCTCATTGCTCAACCCTATTATCTTATCAGTCCTGTCTCTGTCTTAAGTAGATAGCAAAATTATTGAAACATACTTTGTGTACCCTTAAGCTTGGACTTTAGCCCACTTATGGACAACTAGTAAATTGTCTTTACTTTTCAGTCTGTTGCTATGGCTGTTTTTCAGGAAAACAACTTTTTTTGTGGTATAGTGGCGAATTTCACACTGGAATTTTTAGGGTGACCTGTCTGCTTCCTGAACGTGCCTACCACTTGGATAGGTCTGCACACAATAGGTGTGGTGAAAATAAATGTGGGTTAGGGATGTGATCTAGAGAGAGCCATGTGTCAAGATCCACATTTGTACTAGGTTGATGGAATTGGGTGTACCGCCTTTTTTAAACTAATGGCAACAGTGTTCATTACATAAGAGTCCACATTTGATCCTGGGGGAATTTCAGAAGCAGTTTCTAACCGGGATCATGTGAAGGGACGTGTGGGATCACAGATGCACACTTGGCTTTTGTGTTCGCAAGGGACTGAGCTGTAAGTGTAATGGAGCATTATTCCACATGTACAGTTGGCCCTTTTCAGACGCATGCCAAATGTGTGGCTGTTAGAGTGGTGGTGGTGGTGGCGGCTAGCAGGCCTGATCCTGTTCTTCTCTCATGTGTTTATATTGAATTTCTGTGTGGGTTGTCTGAAAATAATAATATACAGTTTTTATATACCGCCTTTCTTGGTCATTGGATTTCTCCTCTGACTTCAATTCAAGGCGGCGTACATGGGCAGGCTTTCTAAACCCCAAGGGTTCTTTTTACAATATAATAACATTCTAATCTTTCGTAGAACCCTTCATTCTAGATGTTGCTTTCACAGTCCAGCTGTCAAAAGGGTTTATTTCTTATGCAGAATCTGGATGACACTTTATGTAGGTCTTTAATGCAAATATTCTAATTTACAATCAAGAAACTGTGCAGTACCATAGTATGTTGAGCCCTTAAACAGCAGAGTCGATTATGAAATTTATTTGTTTTGTTTTGTTTACAGTATTTATATACCACCTTTCTCAGACTACGGTAACATATTTTTCAGTTGGAGGGAAGTTGCATGAAATGTTTGGATCATTTTCTTCAATATGAATAACAGCTTATATGTTCTTTAAAAAATAAAACAGGTTCTGTTTATCGCTGATGAAATTCAGACTGGATTAGCAAGAACTGGGAAAATGCTTGCTGTTGATCATGAAAATGTTAGACCTGATCTAATCCTGCTAGGAAAGGCCCTGTCTGGAGGTGTTTATCCTGTAAGTAACATAACGGTTAACTAATTTGGAACTTCTTTCTGGAGTCCCCAGCAAATGAAGTCTAAAGTGTTTCAGCATCCAAGTTCTTTCCACTTGGAAAAACACAGAGCCTCATAGGAAGTAAATACTAAAATATATAGCAACTTCTATAGCAACTTATATAACTTCTGGGAAGAATGTGTGGTGTTAAATGTGTACCACTGGCAGGCTTGTGTTAATCTTGAAGATCGGCAGCAGTCGGCCTGTTCCATATTGCTGTTTTAGATGTTACTGAACTGCCAGAGCTCTTCTGTGACATGAACGTTTGCAAAGGAAACAGCTCTGGAATTGTGGAGTGTTGTGTAGCAGTTCTGTTATCATTTTCTCTGTCACAGAAAATAAGGGAATCATGTAGTGATTTGGAGCCAGGATGGTGTAGTGGTTTGGGAGTCGGACTTAGACCTGGAAGATCCAGGTTCAAATCCCCGCTCAGCCACGAAGCTTCCTGGGTGACCTTGGGCCAGTCACTATCTCTCAGCCCCACCTACCTCACAGGGTTGTTGTGAGGACAAAAAGGAGGGGAGGAAATATGTACACCACTCTGAGCTCCTTGGAGGAAGGGTGGTATAAAAATGTGAAAAAAAATAAAATAAAAAAATATGTCACAAAAATAAATGGTTTTTTGTTAAGGCCTATTCAAATGTGTAGTGTTAGAATGGACCGAACAGACCACCTAGGTCACGCTCCTGTTTCAAGATAACACACCTTGTACCTTAAGCTTCTTTAAGTGCTTGACCAAACTTCATATGACTTTGAGCTTCATGTAACAGGAAACATTTTGTTTATGCAGAATAACTGCAATCCCTAATCCCTTTTCTTTATATTTGTTTGTGTAGTGCAGATAACATGGTGTGCTGATCAGTTCTGACCCTTCAGCCCTGAACTTCCAGGGTTGTCATAAATTTGGTTAACAATCCTTAGATGTACTAGGTTGAGATGCTGTATTGATCTATGGTGTAGATTGTCAATTGCCGGCAATTTGCTCTTGAGGAAGACATGAATTTACTTGGGAAATTTCAAAACGATTGCAGGATAATTTGGTAAACTGTGATTCTAACATGCTGGACAGCTACATTATTAGTAAATTCAGCTGGGCAAGAACCACAAATCCGTATAGCACTATTGAGCTCAGGACTTCTTACTGAGTGTAGCAAAACCATGAGGCAGCGAAGTCTGAGGAAAGCTGTTGTGTTATGCTCCAAATCTGTGTTCTGAGCTGGGTAAATTTTGAAGTATACAGGCGCCCCCCCATATGCGCGGGGGATACGTTCCAACCACCGTGGATGTGGAAACAGCAGATAAGAGGGATCCCTATCTCCACACCCCCTGCACCCATTTATCTTCGGTTTTGCCCTTTACCGTGGCCCCAAGCAACCGCGACGGGGTGAGCGCTCGTTGCTTGGCCAGCTCCTGCCAACCTAGCAGTTCCAAAGCATGTCAATGCGAGTAGATAAATAGGTACCGCTTGCGGGAAGGTAAACAGCGCTCCGTGTTCCAGCTGCATGCTACGTGCTGCGGCAAGGAGAGTCATGCCGACCACATGACCACGGAGGCGTCTTCGGACAACGCTGGCTCTTCGGCTTTGAAATGGAGATGAGCACCACACCCTAGAGTCGGACACGACTGGACTTAATTGTCAGGGGATACCTTTACCTATAAGTGCTTCCTGTTAACATTCTGGCTGCGTCCCTCTAGCGTTCAGGCTGCCTGCCTGCTTGTCTCTATAAGCTTGCTTGCCTGCTTATAGCATTCTTTAAAATCATGCTTGCTTGGGGCCACGGTAAAGGGCAAAACCAAAGGTAAATGGGTGCAGGGGCATGAAGAACCGCAGGTAAGTGAAACCGCGGATACGGGGGGTACACACCTGTATAGGCAGCAAGGCCTATTTAAGAGCTTCTCACAGTGAAGAAAACAGTATTGCTTTGGATAGTGTCTTATGTACATTTAATTGAAAGTCGGTTCTTTCAGAATTCATAGACATCTTTAAAAAAAATCTTTGGTTCAAGTGCTCAAGTTATCTAGATTTTGTTTACATAAATTGGCTAAAATGCCTTTGCCATGGAGAGATGCCCTGCTGAGTAGGCTGAATGCTACAACCAGCACTATGGCACTCTCTTTCTCTTTAACCTGAGTCAGGAATGTCTAAGTGCTCAGTTCAGTAAAGAGGTCATCTCATCACATCCTTTTGTGCTTCAGTTTTAAAAGCATTTAGGTGGGAATACATACTATAGAAAGCAATGGTACTTAAGAAATAAGTGTGTCTATGATTGCTGCCTTAGGCTCTATATAGAAACTGTAGTGATAGACAGTAAAGACTGATGAAGGCATTCCACACAGAGGGCTCGCTGTATTATATGGTGTGTGAATGGTTTTTTGGCAAAGTGCCACCTTTGCTATGATGAAGCAGAAAATGTCCCTTTTCAGTGTAAAATTCTTCACACACCTGGCCTGACTGTAGCATTTCTATCTGTAGGTTTCTGCGGTACTATGTGATGATGGAGTCATGCTCGCCATTAAGCCTGGTGAACATGGATCAACATATGGAGGTAACCCATTGGCTTGTCGGGTGGCCATAGCAGCACTTGAGGTATGTAAGTAGTAGGTCAAGGCCTTCAAAAGGCCGAGTGGCTCTACTAACAACCTTGCAGCGAGTTAACATGTGGCTCTCAAATTTAGTGAATTATTCGCTTTACTGTTCTCTGACAATAATTAAGCTAAGCAAATGCTTCTGAGTACAGGTGGGCCCCCATATCCGCTGGAGATATGTTCCAGGCCCCTCCGTGAATACTTGAAAGCGTGGATAAGAGCGAACACCCCCTCCATGGTTTCCTGAGGGCCCCCCCACCCTGCCTCCCCTGCAGGCAGGCATGCTTGCCCCCCCCAGTTCTTATTTTTCTTTCAGCAAGCTTTGTTTCTTCCTTAAAACAAACAGAGAAGCAGCCTCCATTGCAGGCTGTTAACCTTGCAGAGCCTCTCTAGTACTTAGTCTCGTTCTACTTGCCTGTAATAAGCAGCCAGAGGCTGCTTCTCCTATTTCTTTAAGGAAGAAACGAAGCTTACTAGGAAAAAAAATAAAAGCCTGGGGGGGGGGGTTCCCCACAATCCGTGGATAACTGAAACCGTGGATAGCGAAACAGTGGATATGGGGGCCCACCTGTATTTGTATATCTGTTTCATATGTCATACATATTGTCATGCCTTTTTAAAATTGAAGAGTCCACATTCTGTGTTCGCACAATATTAAGGACCAGAATGTTAACAATTTTGCCCCTTGATTAATTACATGGCAGTGTTGTTTGTACCAAGAGTCTTGTAGTGCAATTCTATGCATGTGTACTTTCAAGTAAGTTCTGTTGCAGTGGTTCTCAAACTGGTGGGTCGCGACCCACCAGGAGAACAGGAAACAGCCACTGCCATCTTAAGAAATGCTGTTCTATTGAATTCAGTGGGACTTACTCCCAGGTAAGTAGGTATAGGATTACAGCTACTACAGGGCCTACTCGCCGGGTGTCAAACGTGCCATTGCTCCGCCAGTGTATAGTTTGACAGGATTGCGCTGTTAGTAAATTTCATATTTACATCATTTTGATTTCCCAGCTTTCTCATCTGTCTCAAACTGCCTAGGTAATTGAAGAAGAAGAACTGGTGAAAAATGCAGAAACTATGGGCAATATATTGAGAAATGAGCTTATGAAGACACCATCAGATATTGTGACTTGTGTCAGAGGAAGAGGGTTATTGAATGCTATTGTTATTCGTCAAACTAAAGGTAGGCTGTTCGTATACAGTGCTCAAGGCTTCATTGTGATACAAGGCCCTGTTTTAGCCCTGTTGGGCACTATCAAAACTGGGTACAGGGTGAACACGAGCACACGGGCGGGCTGGCCGCCTGGCAGCTATATATCCTTGCTCTCACTAGGTATTGTGGTTTTACGGAGACATGTACTGAACCTGGGGAAACTTCCCTGTGATAGGGAATGCTCAGTGTTGCAAATCATGGAGAGAAATCTGCAGACAAACTCAGTACTCTGAAAGAGCAGGGTATGTGGTTAAGGAGCATAGTAACCCAGGTGCTTGGCTCGCCAGCACCCTCTCATTTGGCTACATTATTCAGTTTTATGATAATGCCTGAATGAGTCTTTTGCAAGTCTTAGTTCAAGGGTGATGGTTCGCTGTCCCATCTTTTGTAATGGATGATTGGTAATGTTTGCTGACATGGGGAATTAGCTGTCTAATCTTCTCCCCTTCTCCTCCTCCTCTCCTTTAAAAAAAGGCAAGATAACACTGTAACAAAATTCAAACAGTTTAGCTGAATATAGCTGAATATTTTGATGTATCTTAATTTTGGTGCGAGGATTTCAAAAATGCTACATTTTTTTGGCATGGCATCAATAGCTGAGGCACAATTTATGCAACTCCGAGAGAGCTTACAACCTCTTACTGTGGCCATGTTTACCCTGGTTCGGGGCCCCTGCTATCACCTCTGTAGGCTTCCCAAGGCTCCAAACAGCGCTGAAGGCTGTGACAGACCACACGAATCTCGGCTCGTCCCGGACGCCTGAGGAGCTTAGTCGAGGCGTGCTGGGGTGCCTGGTTACCACAGCGGAAGCGAGCGGTCTCCCGATTTCCGACACGATTGAAAATCTTCCTGGGCCATGTTTGAGGGGGCTGCATCGCGGAGCTACTGCAGCCACCAAGGGGGAGGAGAGTGGCTATCTGCCAATCGGGTATGTTAGCCAATCACCGTGGAGGTTTCTTCCAAGAAGGCGGGACAAAAGGAGGGACTATTTGCGGGAAGACACTCCTACTCCTCTCGCGCTCGTTCGCCTTGGCATGCGGTCTGTCACAGCCTTGATCGCACTGTGAAGCCCACTTCCGGTTTTGCAATGCTATCTGCACTGTTTGGAGCCTTGGGGGAGGCCTGCAGAGGTGGTAGCAGGCCCCCTCCCCACCTTTCAGGGAGCTGGCAGGACAACCAGGTACATTTTAAAAAAATGTTTCTGTGTTGACGGCGGGCGCAATCCTGGAGCGCCGTCATCTGCATTCGGGCTGGCAACCCTCCTTAAGGGTATATCGCCAGCTTCCAGTAAAAGTGGTGTGTCACGACCCACCACTTTGAGAACCCCTGTCTTAATCCATGAGTTTGGAATTTTCTGTGTGGGTTTTGATTGTCTGATTGGAAAACTTGTCCAATACCTGTGAACGTTGAGTCATCAGAGGAGCCGAGATAGCATCTTAGCCTGACGCCTGGGGAGGGGTTACAAGACCAGGAAGTTTACTCCCTCAAAACCTCAGGGGGAACCTCCTGCCACTTTTGACAGGCAAGTGTCAAAATGGATACAGGGATGGATACGGTCATGGGAAGACTGTCGGAGGATGATTGACAGCACTAGAGGAGGGACTAGCATGGTCTTTTTTTTCTACTGATAAGCCTCCAAATTGGAACAAATGTGTGGTTGCAGATCCTATGTGGGTTAAAACTCATGGATGTACTGTACATTTGGTGTGGGCCTGAGTTATTTTCTAGGGAAAGTGTTTGGAAAAGCCTTGTTTCAGCCTTAACAGAATGTCATGAGCTTTCAGCTGGGCTAAGTCTGAAGTCCCGCTACCAGGGCAAAATAGGTAGTAGACCAAAATACTTGACAAGTTTTGTCCTGGGAAAAGTTTGAAAGAACAATAACACGTGTGTTTCATGCAGTAATTTATGTGCTATCTCAGTTTTGGAGGCACAGCTGCCCCCATGTGGCTACAGCTGAAATACTCCTGTAAAACTATTTTAGAAATGTCAGCTTTGGATCTTTTTTTTTTGCCTTGTAAAAGAAACTGCATCTCCTGCATGTTTTATTAATTATGTTCTATAATGGCACCTCCTGCATGTTTTTTGTTGGGGAAATGCCTGATTTTGTTTAATTTTTGTCTGTTTTTAAGACTATGATGCCTGGAAAGTGTGCCTGCGACTCCGTGACAATGGCCTGTTGGCTAAACCAACCCATGGTGACATTATCAGGCTTGCTCCCCCATTGACGATCAAGGAAGAAGAGATCAGAGAGTGCATTGAAATCATCCATAAAACCATCTTATCTTTCTGAAGGCATATGTTTTGTTCAAAGCACACTTGCAGATTAATTCCTTAGTGGTACTGCATAAGCAATGCTCTGGAGCCCCCTCTCAATATTTTTATCCTCTTGGGTATGAAAAAACTGAATTGAATTCAGTCTTCTGAAATTGAATTGCTGCTTTAAAAAACAAAAGCAGATTCACCTAAAGAAAACAAATGACCATTCCCAACCGGTTTTTGCTATATTGTGACTTTGGAAAAACTTATTGGTCTTCATTCAGTGAGTTATGCATTTGAACTGTTTTAACTACATCTTGTACGTTAACATCACTTTAAATATTAGCCAAAGTTTTAAGTATAAATTTATGTAAATCTAAATGTGTAAACGCTACCAACGTAAGAAGCTATTAAAAACATCTTTTGACATGTTCGTTACCCTTTTGGTGCTATATGGAGTATGTATCTTACTACAGTTCCAAAGCATGTTAATGCAAGTAGATAACTAGGTACCGCTTGCGGGAAGGTAAACGGCGCTCCGTGTTCCAGCTGCATGCTACGCGCTGCGGCAAGGAGAGTCACGCCGGCCACATGACCACGGAGGCGTCTTCGGACAACGCTGGCTCTTCGGCTTTGAAATGGGGATGAGCACCACACCCTAGAGTCTGACACGACTGGACTTAATTGTCAGGGGTCACCTTTACCTTTACCTTATATACAGTATATATCTTACTGTTTCTGCTAATGATTGCAGTCCTGACTTGAGGACAGGTTGTACCCAAGGCACAGAAAAATGTGCCTTGGGTACAACCTGCAGCCTTGGGTACAACCATTCTTGCAGCCACTCCCTCATTCACCTGCCTGGGGTTGGTGATGGTGATCTGGCGATGCAGCATAGCATAGTATGATCCTCTTCCCACTCCCTTACCTCCAGTGGAAGGGGGGGGGGCTCTGCCGTTGATAAAACCTTGTGGAAGGCAGTGATCAGGCCTCTGTTGCCTCACCATGCTCCTTCTTTGCAAACATTCCCTTTAAAGAAATACGGAAGTGGTGAATGCGCTGACAGTGCTCCCAGCTTGTCCTGCGCTTTCTGTTTTGTTAAAAGGGACTGTGCAAGGAAGGAGACGGGGAATTGCTGTCTTCTAATTTGCTTAGTGAGTAGAAAGCCGATCAGAGTGGCTCTGATCACAGGGGGGCTGGAGGGAGGTGGTGGCAGACTTGGTAAGGAATGCATGTAGCATTTGTTCCCCACTCCCTGCAATCCACTGCTCGACACAAGCCATATCATTCGCGTTATCAGTGCATCAGCCCTCATGATTGTATCCTGCCAGGAAATCCTGGCTTCGAGAATGGTAGAGGCTTCCAGTGTTTTGAAGACGTTCATGAAGGTTAATCAACTGGATGTCATGCTGGTAATTGTGTGTTACTGTAGCAAGCAGATACTGTGTTGTTTGAGATTAATGGTATACTCACGTTGGGTGCTGATTTTAGAATGTGCAATCTTTTTGTCTTTCAGAATATAAAAGCAATCTGAATGTTAAAGATCAAGATTGTTCTAAAATTTTATTCTGTTTTTATTCTATTCTGTTTTAATGGAGGATGCTTAGAATATAACGTCTCTTTTATACTATTAAAAATGGTTAGAATAACAATCCCCTGAGGAGAGGTTTGCTATTATTAGGAACTCTAAACTATAAATTACCAGCGACGTCCCCTTTTTTTGAAGGGTTTAAAAATGGCTCTGTAAAGTATATATGCTTGAAGATTTCTTGGCTAACTTGCTGCCATTTTCTTGGCTAGTCATTTCCCTCCATTCATCAAGCTAATTACAGTGGCCATTTGAACTTTGCCATTGCAGAACAGTAATGTAGGTAGCCCGGCCCCGATGAGGGGGCGATAATGTGTTTCATGTTATCGCTCCACGCCCTGCACTCCTGGAAGTCTTCATTTGAAGACTTCCAGGATGCAGGACGGAGGGGGATCCCCCAAAACACCGATTTTGGCGTGTTTATGCTCCGCGGCTGCAAATGCAGCCCTCCGGTTGCAAAAAAACAGCTGCAGAGCACGAAAATCCTGCTGTCTCCTCCTCGCAAGGTGACCACGGCTGCCACCCAGGGGCACACCATCCCCCCCTGGCCAGGGACACTCAGAGCAATTTTATCAGGGGGTACAAAGTTTCTTTTGGGCCCCTTCCCTTCATGTGAATTTGGCTCCTGGGCCCCCTTTTTGACCCAATTTTGACCCTGGGCCCACATACGATTGTACCCCCTTAACCCTCCTCTCAGAGGCTCTGCCCCCCCCTTAGCGATGCCTCTGGCAGAAACTTCAACAAGCTACTACAAATCAAAATATATAAATAGGGAAATAACAAGGCTGTTGTAAGGTTATGCTCCACTTTTTCAAATGGTAAGAAGTTCTACAGCAACATTGCAAGGATGAAAGAGCTCTAGTGATTGATGGAATTTTTAAAATTTTGTTTATGAAAAATACACAGGCAGAGCTCGTAGAAGCATACAGGCACTCTTATAGCAGGTAGAAAATCCCCAGAAAGATTTCCTGTGCCCCAAAGCACTTCACCACCATCCAACTTGCAGCACCATCGCTGTCTATTCAAATCCAAATTGGAAATGTTACTTGCTGCTAGTGGTAGAAGGTTAACAGGCTATGTTGTACTAAGTAGTCCCTGTAATGTTCCGAGCTGCGGAACAAAACGTTGGACCCATTACGTTTGCCTCGGATTTTAATTGTATTTTTTCCCGCTCGTGGCTGCCTACAATCGGAAACCCACGATCGGCGTTGGATATTTTTATTCAGGCTTGACTATCAACATGGCAACTTTACCCATATACCCGAAATCTTGGAAGATCCCTGTAATGTCTTTATGTTCAAATATGTGTAGTAGACCTTGCTTTTGTAAAATAGTGCACCCTTTTATCCTTTCCCTTGAATCTGTGTTTGTTTGGAGCTCTTGAGCAACTGACTGTTTCAACAGGTTTGTCAACAATTTGGAAAGTGACACATAGAAGAAAATGAACATTTTTTTGTTGCCTTGAATGAGCAGGGCTGTTGCCTTGGAACTTAGATAAATGCAGCACAGCCTTTGGCTGTTTTTTTTTTTTTAAATCAGGCTCTTGTCCATTTGGTATGTTTAAAGAAACAGCCAGAAGATGGTGCTATATCCTCATCTTTGTTCTGGGGAAAATTCCCCCCCCCCCCAGCTAAAGTAAAGAGCTGTGCTGATCCTTAAGCTTGCTAATTGGGAAGTGGGAACTTCCCGTAGCCTATCGCATGTGCAGCTGCATCCCTGTCCTACTTACCATTCAGCTTTAGGGCCCATAAACCTCCTAACTAGTAAAACGTTTAATTATTTAAAAACAATATAATAGAAGCAGATTAGAAAAATACAAAAGTTACAAGGACACTGTATTCTTTGCAAGTACTCTTCAGTCACCAAGCCCAAAAACAAAGCACCTGTTGTGCCACAGGGCGTCCTATATAAACAAGAGAGCTTATTTTTGCCCCTGCACGATGGTTGAGATTGATCCACATCTGGGTATTGAAAAACCTTAAAGCCATGATGGCCCAGTGCAGAAGGTGCTGAATTTGGGCCTGAGGCAGGTGTGGTTTTAGGCCCTGTCTCTGCCACAGACGCATGTAGTTTGGGGGCAAGCCCCACCCACCATCTGTAAAATGAGGAAAATTCTGTTTCAGAATTCTTAGGACAAGCGGTTTGCAAATTAAAGTGCTATATAAATGATACACTAGCAGTAGTAGGATAAAGCTCATTAGCTAGTGGTGTTTCTTTTTGTTGATAACCACATAAAAACACAAAACACCACATGTTCAAACAGAATTGGAACCAAATTACCAACTCTCTACTGGTTGTGGAATGCATCTGGTTAAAATGCATTACTTTTCCAGTTGGAAATAGTTGAATGATGTGTTGTTTTTGCATTTAAGACTGCAATGTAATGATATTAAACCTGATATTGATGCTTAAGAATTTGCACCTGTGAATAAAAATGGAAAACACCACATTTCGCATTTTAATTCAACAAATTTTCAAAAAAAGAGTGCCATTTTCAAACGCCTCTACCCATAGCTGACTGCATCTGTGAAACAGGGTGTGTATCTGTAGAATAAATGGAAACTGGTGTCCATTTGGTTTGGTTCTAGTTCCATAATGAACATGATTGTGAATGAATATGTTTTGTCTTTAGAAACCCATTTGTTATCCAATCGTTTTGGGGGAATCTTAAAAATTGAGCTTTTTAAAAACCTAATTTTTCCTATATCCTGTAGCAGCAGTGGCACGAGCTGCAATGTTTAGCCAGCTTGCGGTAGGCAGCTTGCGCAGGCAGGACGTCTGGCTCAGTTGGTAGAGCGATCGTCTCGTAAATGCCTGAAGATCTAAAGGACGGCAGTTCAAGACGGCTGGAAGTGTCTGTTGGAGAGCCTCTGTGGGGGAGTGGAACTGCAGCTGTACTTGAGTGAGAGTCAAGGTTGCCTGTCAGCTGAAGTGTGGTGAGGCGAACGCCAGAGAGAGCTGGACTGTGAAAGCAGCATCTAGAATGAAGGGTTCTACGAAAGATTAGAACGTTGTAATATTGTAAAAACTCAGGGTTTAGAAAGCCTGCCCATGTACACCGTCTTGAATTAAAGTTGGAGGAGAAATCCGCTGACCAAGAAAGGCGGTATATAAATACTGTATATTATCTTCAATACCCATACTTTCCTGGATGCAGCATTGTAAAATGGTAATGTGGGTAAAAAAATACCACCACTGTGTGGGAGAAAAGATGCTGACTGCCAGGATTGGAGCTGCCATTCCCAAAACCCCCCCCCCATGTTGACAGCCATTGTTTTATTGCACTCCCCTGGGATGAGGGTGTATTCTGGGGCAGTCTGGCTATTTTAAGATGGCAAAATTAGTTTTTCTGATTAAAAAGACTCCAAACCAATAGGGTTCTGAGACGAATATGTTGCCTGCATGTCTGTGCTATGAAATATTTTCCACCATGAAAAAAGTACGTATCTTATGTCCAAAAGCAGGGAATGTAAAAACAACAATGGAAGAGCTTAGTAGTAGGAGAAGGTATTATACAAAACACACTTCTATCCAACCAGAAGCCTGACAGACTTGTTGAAGCATTATTGTACCCAATGCCCCATGATAGTTGCTTTAGTTTTTTCTCTCATGGTCATATATTGCAATGTATTGTGGGAGATAAGGAGCTA
Organism: Plestiodon gilberti rubricaudatus; assembly: GCA_026170595.1. NCBI lineage: Eukaryota > Metazoa > Chordata > Lepidosauria > Squamata > Scincidae > Plestiodon > Plestiodon gilberti. Next base: position 64,488,156 of record JANXHW010000003.1, on the reverse strand, counting down.
CAGCATCCTATTCCAAAAGAGTTCCATATGTCTCCACTGGTTGGGGTTAGCACTGCTATTGTGTGTCATAAGAACATAAGAAGAGCCCTGCTGGATCAGGCCAAAGGCCCATCTAGTCCAGCTTCCTGAATCACACAGTAGCCCCACCAGATGCCTCGGGGAGCACACAGCCAACAAGATAACCTGTTTCCTGCTGCCACTCCCCTGCACCTGGCACAGAGAAAACCTACTCCTATAACCAGGAGGTTGCTTATGGCTTGTAACCTGTGATGGTCTTTTCCTCCATGAATCTGTCGAAACCCCTTTTAAAGGCATCTAGGCCAGGTGCCATCACCACATCCTGTGGCAAGGAGTTCCACAGATGAATTACACGCTGGGTAAAGAAATATTTTCTTTTGTCCATTCTAACTCTCCCTCCACTCAATTTTAGTGCATGTCCGCTGGTTCTGGTGTTGTGCGAGAGGGAGAAGAATTTCCCTCTCTCCATCCCATGCATAATTTTATACGTCTCAATCATGTCCCCCCTCAGGCACCTTTTTTCTAGACTGAAAAGCCCCAGACGCTGTAGCCTTTCCTCGTAAGGGAGGTGCTCCAGCCCACGAATCATTCTTGTTGCTCTTTTCTGCACCTTTTCCAATTCAACTATATCCTTTTTGAGGTGTGGTGACCAGAACTGGACACAATACTCCAGATGCGGCCTTACCATCGATTTGTACAAAGGCATAATGATATTGGCCGTTTTATTCTCAATCCCTTTTTTAATGATCCCGAGCATGGAATTGGCCTTCACAGCTGCCGCACACTGGGTCGACACTTTCATCGACCTGTCCACCAGCACCCCAAGATCTCTCTCTTAATCCGTCACAGACAACTCAGAACCCATTAGCATATATGTGAAATTTTGGTTTCTTGCCCCAATATGCATCACTTTGCACTTACTTACATTGAAGCGCATCTGCCATTTTGCTGCCCATTCTCTCAGTTTGGAGAGATCCTTCTGGAGCTCTTCACAATCCCTGCTGGTCTTCACCACCCGGAAAAGTTTAGTGTCATCCGCAAACTTGGCCACCTCGCTGCTTATCCCCAACTCCAGGTCATTTATGAATAAGTTGAAAAGCACCGGTCCCAAGACCGATCCTTGGGGCACACCACTTTTCACCTCTCACCATTGTGAAAATTGCCCATTGACTCCCACTCGCTGTTTCCTGGTCTTCAACCAGTTCCTAATCCACAAGAGGACCTGCCCTCTTATTCCCTGACTGTGGAGTTTTCTCAGGAGCCTTTCATGAGGGACCGTGTCAAACGCCTTCTGAAAATCCAGATATATAATATCCATGCGTTCGCTCGCATCCACATGCCTGTTGACCTTTTCAAAAAATTCTAACAGGTTTGTGAGGCAAGACTTCCCCTTGCAGAAGCCATGCTGACTCTCCCTCAGCAGAGCTTGTTCTTCTATGTGTTTTAAGATTTTATCTTTAATGAGACTTTCCACCATCTTTCCTGGAACAGATGTTAGGCTGACCGGCCTGTAGTTTCCCGGGTCCCCCCTCCTTCCTTTTTTAAAGATTGGCGTGACATTAGCTATTCTTCAATCCTCTGGCACAGTGGCTGTTTTAAGGGACAAGTTGCATATTTGGGTCAAGAGGTCAGCAACTTCATTCTTGAGTTCCTTCAGAACTCTTGGGTGGATGCCATCCGGGCCTGGTGATTTATTGATCTTTATTTTGTCAATTAAGTCTGAGACGTCTTCTCTTTTAACCTCTATTTGACTTAATTCTCTAGTCAGGGGAGGCCGTTCAGGCAGTGGTATTTGCCCAAGGTCTTCTGCCGTGAAGACAGACGCAAAGAACTCGTTTAATTTCTCTGCAGTCTCCAAGTCCCCTTTTATCACCCCTTTCTCTCCCTTGGTTTTTTTCTCTCCCTTGGTCTCTCTCCTTGGATTTTAACTTTCTGAAAGAGTTGTGTGTAACCTGGGATTTACCTGATGTCATACCAGCCTGTGTATGTGTTCCAAAAGCTTGGTTGGCTTGTTCTTTCTCTGACCCTCTTTGTTAAGGTGTTTAGGACAGAACCCTGCTGTTACTGAGAGTGGCTGAACAATACCTGGCTCATCAAGAGAATAAAATGACATCATCTGCTATTTCCTTCCTCTGCATGTGTTGGACAGCAAACTTGGTTCTAATTTTAGCTAGCCGTAATGCTCATTTGTTAGCAGACAAACGTGTTCTTTTTGACAACCTCTAGTTGAAATGAAAACCACTTGTATAAGAGAGCAAAAAGAGTTATCGCATCTGTTCTCAAAACTTCCCTTAAAAGCTTTCAGGCTCTCTACCCAAGAGGTTTGAATCTGAGTTGTAGTGAGTCTCCTTATTCCCCTGAGCCTAACCATAAGTGCTGTTGTGTGCTTCTTACTTCCTCAAATGACAAGAAGTTCCAGGGTTTAATTTCCTTTGAAGAAGAGAGCACTGGAAGCTTCCTATTTTTTAATATTTGCTTCCACAAATTTATAAGTGGGGGCAAACAGCAGACACTTCATCAAGGCAGCTGAGACGTTATTCCACAAGAGCTTCACAAAGAAAAATCCTGAATCTGTAAGGAGCTTCCAGATTTCAGATAACTCCCAGGTCACTGGCGTTCGCTTGGCATTAGCACACTCTTCTTTGACAGCGTAATCCTGTGTAACCTTGCACCGGTGTAACAGCAGATGCACTGGTGTAAGTGCACTTATACCGGTGCATCTACTGTTACACCGGTACAAGGTTACACAGGATTGGGCTGTGAGTGTGATTGCCTTCTCCAAGTACTGCTCTCTTTTGAAGTACTCAAGAGAGACCTCCAACTATCTCTGAACAATTATCTCCCATCTGCTGATCATTATAGGCTATTAACAAGCATACTGCCTACTAAGGGAATCCTTGGCCAGCTACCATAATAATTCTTTGAGACAAGCTTCTCCATTGATTTCAGTGGCACTTACATCCAAGTGAGTGAGGTAAGACTGAAGCCTAAAAAAAGATTTGAGCCTTTCCAAAGAACATACCAGTAGATGCCTTGGTTCTCCATAATAACTAATCTTCTGTCCCTACTTTCCTTTTTCTGTTTATACCACTCCAGTCTCAAGCAAAACATTAAATTTTGCTCACCTTAATAAGTGTTGCAACCAATGTGCCGTTCTGTTTAATCTGCATGACACATTCAAATAATGAAATGTGGAGTTTCTAGAAGCTGGAATTTATTCAAGTTCATTTCTACAGCTCCCATGGGTGTAATGTCCATTTTTAAGCATTTCCTCAGACCATCATTCCTCCTGCAGAGCTCAAACGCAGAAGATAAATTGCTATGTATTTCAAAAGTAAGTTTGGAGAATAGCAGAGATTTGCCCAATAGGGGTCTTCTTTTTCCACACTGATGAAAGTATAGTGTTTAAGGCAAGTGAAAAGGATCAAAAAGTCTTTAGTCATTTCCCCAGCTCAAGCAATGCTTGCATTTTGCCAAAGGATATGTGTCATATATGCCTACCTGATCTGCTTATAAATGAGTACTGCACTTATGAATTCAATCTTTAAAGAGGAAGATAAAATTTGGTCTGCAGAAAACTGCATGTATTCTTGCATCTTACAAGGTTTCCCGATGCAGTTTGTTTTCACTTTGTTTGTATATAATATTAGATGCAAAGAATCTTAGCTATATACCAGATGTGTTTTTGGTCACTGTCAAGTGAAATGTATTTTTACAAGATTTCTTCCCTGCTCTTCATGAGATACCAAAGCAAATTACAGCAATTAGGAATAAATAAAAATAGCCTACACCTATAATTTTCAACTTTTTCAGACTTAGAACCCATCTTTAACTACACCATGAGGCTTGAGGCCTGCTTTCAGGTTTTCTCATATCTGTTCATTTCCCTCTTCTGTTTCTGATATTCTCCTTTTCTCTCCGTCCCAGAAATAAGGGAAAAGGGTATGGTGCTTAGGAGTGCATACTTAAACAGTTCATCTGACAGTTCACACAAATTACCCAACCACAATTTATTGGGGGGAAAGAAAAGCAAAAACTGATAGCCCATCTCCTCCTCTCTTCTACAGCCTATTAGCCAACATTGAGTGGGGATGAAAAAAATCCCTCCTTAGCAACCAGTCCTTAAGCTGCTCCACACAGGGTGAATGTTGTTCTCCCTCATGGGAAATTTTTGAGCCATAGAAATGCTGCTCAGCTGTCCAACCTAAGCCCTTTTTTATGTACACATATTTCCCTGTGCTTTCTGGAGGGGAAGTTTGGAACTTCAATTCTGGTCTAGTTTGGCTTTCACAATAAGTGAACATACATAGGGGGGGGCAGGGTGGGGGGCCCTTAGGAAACCATGGAGGGGGTGTTCGCTCTTATCCACGGTTTCAAGTATCCACTAAGCATATTGCATCTATGGAACATATCCCCAGTGAATATGGGGGCCCACCTGTATTTTGATTAATTATGTTTGATCTGATTCTTGTCTCTGTAGTTGTGGCATTGCGAAAGGAACAATGTGTCTTGAAAAGAGGACTAAGGTTCTATTCCCAGCCACTTGTGGGAAATGGTTCACCTATCAGTGTGGCATTCACTGTCGTGGTTTTCCTGCTTATATTTTGCCTAACTCCACTGAAGAAACAGATGTCGTCTTGTAGAGATCAGTAGAAAATGTGCTTTCTATATTAACTGGATCAGTAATGTCCAACAAACATACAGATCCAAAGAATCTGAATCGTATGGCAGGCAGCCCAATCCTGCTTAGGGCTGCCGCAGCATGCAAACACAAGGTGCGTCAGATCCTAGGCAGGATGGGGCCAGTGTTGGCGGGGCTGGAGGCCACCTCAGAGGAAAAGGACATTTGTCCCTTTCCCCCGGATAGCACTGCAGCAGCCCCAATGGGTCTCCTCGGATATGCGCCGGCCAAATGGCCAGCGTAAATCCAAGGAGCCTGTGTAAAGGCTGACAGGCCTGGGAAAAGACTTTGGATATTGGAGGACCACCCCGCCAATATCCCCTCCCCTTTCCTGGGCCCGTCAGGCCAATCTGGAGCCTCCCCCTGCCCCGACTGGTGGGCCTTACCTGTTCCAGGCACCACTCTGCCGGTCTGTGGCTGGGGGAGTAGCACCGCTTACTCCCTGGGTGCCAGAAACATGCTTATGGCATGTTTGCGACACCCTAGACCATAGGTGGCCAACCCACGGCACGGGTGCCACTTAGTGGCATGCCGAGCCTTTTGAAGTGGCACGCACTGCCGTTCCTGTTCGAGTCGAGCGCTGAAGTCTCTCTCTCTTTCTTGACCCCAGCATGCCTTTCCAAGCCTGTGGCACTAGAGGAGGTCTCTGCACCCCCATTGTGCCTTATTCTTCTTGCGCTGTCACTGTGCTTTAAATATTTTCATTACCTTAGATTGATTTATTTATATAAGTGGCACGCTCAAGATTATCTACATAAAATGTGGCACATGGCGTGCCACGGGTTGGCCACCACTGCCCTAGACCGTCGGAGCGGTCGCTCTGCTGCGCTATAGTTATGCAGGTTTGTGCCATAAACTTACTGCCATACTTTGCACCTGCTGCTCATTTCCACATCAGCAAAGAATAGTCCTCAGTGGCTCAACAAAACTAGAACACCTTTTTGTCATTGTACATAGAGTGCTTATTTGTGTGCAGTAGCGGCTGCGAGTAAAAATGGCTGATGCTCTCTGCAACTCTAAAATTAACCTAACAGAAATGAAAAGTAAGATTAATACCATCTCAGCTAAGTACTCCAGCGCAGCTAGTCAATTTCAGCTATTCTATTTGCATCACAAAGATCGTTGGATTCATACGCAGGTATGTTGAGGATGCTCTCTTTTTAAACAGATGAAGTTAACACAAAAGTGATGTTCCAAAAGCATAATTTTGTATGACTTTGTAGATTAATTGAAATAAATTTTATTAGAGATGCAGTCTGCAGAATTGGGTTTTCCAAGATAAATTAAGAATGTATCTGCCAGCATGAGTTGTAGGGAATCAGACATTCTTTTGACCCCCCACAGCATACAATTTTTTCCCCTCAAGGAATTTTCCTTTGAAAACATGATGCATTTTATGATTGCTTATTTTGCTTGGGGAAATTTGGGTTGTTTAGTGACTACCCAAGTTATATATTTCCCAGCCCACAGGAAGTGTTGGTTTTTCACTGCCAGTTGCCTGAGTGACCTGTTTATTGAGAAGCTCAGAGAGGAGCACCCACTTGTTCACCCATGAGTGCAATGACTGGGATTCATTGAGCAATGTTAGTAGCTTAAGCTAGGGTCTAGTGAGATCAGGGACTTTTGATTGCTTCGTCTGCTTAAGTGACTCCAGCCAGTGTGCAATCTTCCCCAGGTTTAACACAGCTACCATGGGGGGTGCTTGTGGGCTGTGAGTTTTGAATAGCATCTCAGCTTCATCTGCTGGGTGTTAGCGATTACAGCATCAATTTGGTGAAAATGTTTCTTTGTGCATTCTAGACAAGCTTGGGTGTTTTCCATCAGTTTGCTTGTGTTTTTACTACCCACCTTGCTTTCCGCCATTTATTTTAATTCCATTTTCTTTTGGACTTTTAAAGAATTTGTTTTATTCCATATTTATGGGTAATTCAATGAATTGTTACATTTCTTTACCCTTAGCTAATTTGAGTGTGATTTTTTTAAATAAGAACACCGGGGTTTGGTGCTGGCCTAGGAGATGGGGTTTCCCTAGACAGCCCTTCTCTGCCTGGTTTCTGTGGCCTGGGATGGTGGCAGTGGACAGAAACTACCAAGTCCCCCCCCCCCGTTCAGCTGCTGTGAATAGTGGTTACCTAGTGGTTAGAAACTACCAAGGTTCTTCCTCCCCCCCGTTCAGCTGCTTGTCCAGAAAAGGGTAAGCGGGAAGCAGGAAGCAGTGCATGCATGTTAACCACTAGGTGCTACTCCCTTTGGTCAGCCTACCTTCTCCTGGGAGTCCCTTTCCCTGAGAGGGATGTATGAGGAAGGTCTACAGTATGTACTCACAGCCTAAACTATCTTGGGGGGGGATGGGGAAGAAGGGCTTCTTTCCTGGTTGTTGGCTGAGATGACAGAGCAAGTGATAGAAGGCCAGAAGAAATCACTAGGCTGAGAATGGGACCAGGAAATGTTCAGCAAGCTGATAATTTTTGAAGCGTTTTCATCAAAACCTGGAAAACTACCTGCAGAGAGGAGACAACAAAGGCAGAATAACTTAACTAGAACTATCTGTGTTTTGAAAAAGCAATCTGAAATACTGACTCTGCAGTGGTTCCATTGCAAGTCTGCTTTCAAACATGTTCCATATTGGCTGACATACTACATGGATGGTAAGAGTAGTCAAGGTACCACCTACCTTGCTGCAGCTGCGTAACTCAAACTGTGGGAGCCAAAGGTCTGTCAGAGTTTGTTTTCGGTGGCTGCTGAAATGGTTGAGCTCACTGAGTGCACTTTAAATGGGCATCCACTGTATCAAAAACCTCTTCCCTATTTAAGGGTCTTGCAAAGTTTAGTTGCAGTCAAAAGCATGATTTTCCTGGCCACTTCTAAGGATGAAGGGGTGCTAATGATGCACCTGAGACACTGGAGGCACATATTGACTACCTGTTCCAAGTCTTCATCCAAGTGTGGCCATTAAGCATAGCTGCAAGCTACAGCCAGAATACGATGTCACCCTTGTTGGGGAACAACAACCTGGACACCTCCACAATATGCAGCTATTCTCTATGCTTAGTTCTGTACTCCTGCTCCAAATGAATGGAGATCTTCAGGATTGGACAGAGGAGATTGTCAACTACAAACTAATTAGAGAGTTCAATATTCAGCTTGTTTGCATAGAAATAGATACAGGGTCTTCAGTTACAGTGATCAATGAAGAAACTTATCAACAGCATAAAGTACTGTAGGTCTGAACTCACTGATGAAGACAAAGTGAAACTGCAGACTTATACCATTCCAGTGATAGGACCAGCGTGTGTGCCTGTAAAATATTAACAACGGGGGGGGGGGGGGGGGCGGCATAAAGACGCTTGTTATAAAAGAAAGAAGGCCAGACTTGTTTGGCAGAACTTGCCTGAAATAACTCAGTCTGGACTGAGATGAAATATGTAACTTGGAGCTGAAGAAAATGTCAGCAGGAAAGGAAATACTGAATGACCATCCTGCAGACTTTGAAGAAGAGTTAGGTACCTTGAAGAGGATTAAGCCAGGCATCCAAAGGGAGAACCAGCCAAAAGTATTTCAAGGCAGACCAGTCCCATATGCCCTCACATTGAGAAGACTGAAGCTGAACTGGACAGACTAATGGAAGGAAGAAGATACTGTGTAATCTCCCCTGTGGAATTTTCAGAATGGGCAGTATTATTAGTAAGAAGAAGATTTATATCCCCCTTATCATCAACAACAGAAAGTTTACAAAATTGTTTACAGAGCAAGATAAGGCAGCTGCCTGTATTCGCTGCTGGACAAACATCTCAGCTGTCTGGAAAATTCCCAGAGTGGACAATTGCCCAGTCTGACAGTATCATCAGCCATGCCTAGAAAGATTAATTTCTATCAAGCTGCAATAAGTTCACTAACTCTTAAATGAATCCCCCTTTGGGCAGCACCAGTGTTTTAACCTGCTGCAAAGCTTGTACAATTCAAGCACTAAAACAATCTTCATCATTAAGCAATATTTAAATTATATCTCCACTCCACATGAACCTTTTAACTGTGCCTTGAGATGAGTTGCATTTCCCAGATTGTTTGAAATTGTGAAATGTCCTCTCTCTCTCTCTCTCTCTCTCTCTCTCTCTCTCTCTCTCTCTCTCTCTCTCTCTCTCTGGTTGAGCTTTTCAGTTGGTCAGGTTGACCATGAACCTAATACAGCTAACTTCTAGTATTTAAAACGGTGATTCACCTCCTTGCAATTCTAAAACAGACTAAAGTTGCAATCATATACACATTTTCCTGGGAGTAAGTTTTTAATTTTTTAAATAAATAAATAAATAAATAAATAAGTTCCACTGAATTCAATGGAGCTTACTTTTGAGTAGACATGCACAGGATCATGCTGGTAAAAAACCACAATGTGTGTAGAGTTCTTATTATTTGCTTTCTGGTTATTTAGCTAAAAGGAAAAACTACTGTATATGTTATGATTTGCCCCTACCATACCCCATAATCATAAAATGTGTTCTTTAAGACTGATTCAATGGCTCAAGCCTGCTTTGGAAATTGCTACATCTACTGACCTGGAAGCGCTGCCCTGTAATCCCAGATGTGGGATTTGTTCTCTTATTCTTGAGAACAATTTATTATGATTTGTTCTCCTATTCTTGTGTGTGTGTGTGTGTGTGTGTGTGTGTGTGTGTGTGTGTATGTGTGTGTATGTATGTATGTGTGTGTATGTATGTATGTATGTATATCGGCGCAATCCACTGGAACTAGTAAAGCACGTTCACGACGACTCAAGAGCAAGGAAGGCCGGCACAGAGGCCGGCCTCCCTTGCTCCGGAGCCAGATGGCCCCTGTAGCCGCTGGACTAGGTAAGCAGGGATCCGGCAGGGGCGGTTTACCAGGCAGGGGAGGGGGCCATTGGCCCAGCCAGCCCAAGAGGGGCGGGGGATGATGGCCTTGGCCATATCTCGGGCCCGTCGGGCCAGCTAGGCACACAGCCTCCTCCTACTTCTGCCAGCTATTTAGAATATTTAGAATAGAATAGTCTCTTTCCCCCATTTAATCCAGAACCCACGCTGCCGTTACACTGTCAGTCCGGAGGTCTACTCGCGGAAGGGGATGCCTGTCCCCTTCCCTGGGTGTAAACCGGGGCCGGCTCGATAGGCCTCCTCAGATTTCTGCCAGCTAAATAGCTGCCGGAAGTCAGAGGAGGCCTTGTTACTGCCTAGCTGCCTGGCGGGGACGGGGATATGGTGGGTGCCATCCCCCACTCCCTCCCGGGCTGGCTTGGCCAATAGTCCCCTCCCTCGCCCGCTGGCCCGCCCACGTGGCTGCCGGTGGGAGAGCTTACCTTCCTCTGGCGGCAGCGTTCCGGTCCAGCATCAGAGTGAGGGAGGCCGGCACAAGGTCGGCCTCCCTCCCGAGGTGTCGCGAATGTGCTTTATGGCACGTTCACGACGTCTTGAAATGGCAGAGCGCTCGCCCCACCATTCCAATGCTCAGGTGGATTGCGTCCTTGGTGTCTTTTCTTCAGTAGGACAGGAAGAGTAAGTAGCATTCCCTCAATGAATAAGGCAAGCCCCTCACCTGGAATTTTGGAATTTTGGTCTTGTTTATCTCAATGGTTGAGCTGCTCCTAGATGAGGCTCAGAAATGCACAGAATTTAAATAGCTAGAGAAAAAGTATGCATTGACTTTGGTTCTGTCTGCCTTGATGGTACAAAGCCTTTATATTAAGGAGCTATGTGAAACATTTGAGACTGTTCCTGCAGAATATCAAGAGACTATGATTGCTGCTTGTTTGCAAATTACCAACTCTAAACAGACAATTAACATTAAAAAGACATCATGACAACATGGATGTCCTTTAGACTAAAGGCTTTAGTCCATATTGCTCTATCCCCCAACCACCATCTTGCAATTATTGCTGCAGGATGGTAATTCAAACATCTGTTCACAAACACATATCTCAGAATATTAAAGCATTTTTCCTCGCTTGCACATAAGCTGAGGGATTTGCATGGACATGGGGGAAGAAAAAGCAGTTTAACATTTTAACTGTGGACTAGATGAGCATATAAATTAAAATATAAGGTGGACACTGGTCATAGATGTGAAAAACAAACTTCTCACAAAATAATTTTTGGGAAAATAACAGTAATTTTTTTTATATTCAACAGTGCAGTTTTTTTCAAGTGTAACCCTAATAATAATAATAATAATAATAATAATAATAATAATAATAATAATAATAATAATATAGGAGGTGAACTTGTACTGGAGGCTGCATGTGCTTAGAAGGTAACTGGTAAGTTTTTCTGTTGACAGAAAGCAATTTCTGTGGTGCTTTGAACAATTTAATATAGGCCAGTGGGAAGTAAAAGAGGGGTTCGTAGCATTTTTTTGTGTGTGTGTTGATGTTATTGTTGAGACGAAAATAAGTTGCTAGGCTTGATGAAAAAGCCAAGGGTACATTTTGTAACAGTCTTTAAATGGAAGAGGAAGCTAGTTACATTTCTATTCCACCTTTCCTCCAGGGAGCATACAAGAGTCTCTTTCCCCCATTTTATCCTTACAACAACCCTGTGAGTTACGCTAGCCTGAGAGATAAGGACTAGGGCTGCAATCCTATGCACACTTACCTAGAAGCAAGCAAGTCACATTGAAATGAATGGAACTTTCTTCTGAGTAGACATGCATAGGATTGTGCTGTAGAGCAGGGTCACACAGTGAGCTTCATTGCTGGGTGTTTAGACTAGGTAGAAGACTTCTAGCCTAACATGCTAACCATTCTACGACATTGGCTCTAGCAAAGTAGTACAGAAATGGCTTTCTGTCAGCAGTTTGTGTCAGAAAAACCATCCCACTGTTTACTTCAGAAAGTGGAACACACTGGACACAGGCATCTCCTCATTCAACTGTTTTCTCCCCCCCCCCCCATCTTGGGATGCAGTACACTCTCCACTGGTGCACCTGCATTGGCGGGGAGGGGGGTGTAGGTAGGATTGGGCTGTGAGTCTAGTCTAGGCACGTATCAATATGATGGAGAGTTGGGTAACCTGCCTAAAGACAATTGTTTCCTGCTGTCTTGTTTATTTAGGGTATGTGGGAGGTCTCAGTTCAAATCCTGCATAAGCCATTTTTGGGAGTAGAGTACCAGTAGCTATATCACTTGGTTTTTTTTGGCATCTATTATCCCTTTAAAGAGCACTTTTGGAAACATGCAAAGCTATTTTCCAGAAAGGCTAGTGGGTGGTTTCTATGAAAGAACTCAAGCTGATAAACATGAAAATGACTTGTGTATCTCAAACAATCTCCGCATTCAAAGCAGAAGGATATTTTGGCTTGTAAAGTGTGAGTCATCCTGGCAGTCGGTACTTTTGCATACATTTGGGCATATTGCATCGCCATCCAGATGTGGCAAATGAAACATGCAGGTGTAAACAATGAAGGTGTGCCTACTCTATGAGATGTAGACAAAAGCCAGATTAGTGGGAAGAAACCACACGGAAAAGCCCAGAGCAATTTCTATGGTACCAAGACTTGTGATCTAGCTGTTTCTTAAAAGGTACAACCGTTCTGTGTACTTGTAGGTTTACAGATATGAAATTCTCTGGCAGTTGTCATTTATTCTCCCATTTGTTTATATAGGATGAAATGGAATGTCTTGAATGTATGCTTCCTACACCTTTAATTTTGCCCTCCCTTCCTCCCACCCTCCCTCTCTCTGGCCTGCCCCAGATGTGTTGTTTTGTGGCAAAATGCATTTGTGAGCCACGTCCATGAGTGTCAACGCACATGACGTGGGCATTGCAACCACATATTCACCCCAATCTGGGGTTTTCTTGGCGCAAAAGTCTGTCCTGGCCCCCCATCTGGTGCTGTCAATCATCCTCCAGCAGGCTTCCTGTGTCTGCACATATCGCAGAAGCACTTACCTGCCAAAAAGGGGTGGGAGTTTCCTCCTGAGGGTTGCCCTTCTGAGGGCAGAACACTTCCTGGTTTAGGCATACATACTATATGATTAACCCCTCCAAATTTCACAGGGAAGTTCTGTGGGTGGGTTGTTCAGCTCTGTTCTTTAACCAAGAAAGCAGGGTTCCCTAGGAGGGGGAAACGTTTTCAAAAAATGTGCCTCCCTTCCTTGCTTCTGAGCAGGGAGGTTCACAATTCATTGATTAGCAGTGCCTGCCAGTTGAGTGCTGGTCAGCCAGGATGACCAACTCCTGTTGGAACTAGGGAAGGGAGCCCACAGGCAACAACACCATGCTATTTAATCACTGGGAGTGTGACAACGGCACAATACATTTTTCCCGAATGGCAGCTGGCCAAGTGCGCCCTTTTGCTTTCTGTCATACTTAACATTTTGGGAACTGCAACAAGACAGAGGTTGTTTTTCGGGGGGGGAGGGGAATGGGGAAACATGTGCAAAGGGAGAAAGTGGGGGAAAATCCACATTCCACATGTTTTAAGGTTTTGAAAAAAAATGATTTTTTGAAGGAAAAGCTATGCCCCAAGATGCCCTGCAAAAAAATATTTACATAAACAAAATACCTTCAAATACACCATTGGGTGACCAAGTATCACCCAGAGGGATCATGTTCACCCAAATTACCTGTGTGTCAGTGGGCGGAGAACCACTACTATTGCCTGGCTTCACTTTTGTGAATCTGTCCAACAACAGATGCACCAGCCGCAGGCACAGTATGCGAATGGCTGATCCCATTTTACTAGGGAAGTTCTTTTCCCAAGCTCTGTTCTCTGACCAAGATGGCAGGGGTCACTCAAGTCAATGCAGGTCACCTAGGACAACCTCTCTGAGTAGAACTGGAGAAGGGAGCCAGTGGGTTGACAGGCAGGATGAGCAGCAGCATTGCTGGATTTGCACGATTCCTGCCAAAAAGATAACGGAGACTCTCTGCAGCTTTTGAAGCAGTGAGGGGCTGGATTAATCTGTGGCTCAGATAAAGAGATGAGATGGGTTTTTTGGAACAGGCAAGGCTTCCTTTTTAAATAAAGCCACTGCCATACTACTGGTTAATAAACATTTTGAGAGAAAGGTACGTTTACAGTGTTCCAATGCAAGGACACGTAGTTACAAATGCACACAAAACAAGTATTGTGTTCCAATGCAACAGCAGCTGTTTTCAAATGCACACGAAAGAGGTGCTTCTTTGATATGTAAGATCAGGTCATTTCAACAACAGCTATTAACAAATATGCACAAAACCAGTGCTGGCAAAAGGGGAAACATGTGACCCCCTCAATGCTGTGTGACCTCCCTGTGTGTGTGTGTGTGTGTGTGTGTCCGTGTGTGTGTCCCCAGATTGTGGAGGCTCATAGCTGGACACGTAAGCCTCATCATCACAGTGTTCTGCCTCTCCATGAAGGCATTGGGTACCCTCCACAGTCCCAACCAGCACCCTAGCATCCTGGGACCTTTGCTGTGCCAGTGGTTCAAGTCTGGTTGTGATATTGTACAAGGTTCGCACCTGGCTGGCTGCTGCCCTCTCCATGCACCCCCCCTCTCCATGCACCCCCCCATGCTGTAATGTCTCTGTCCTGGAGGTGGTTGAGGGTGTCCTTGAGCTTTTCACTGATCTCCTGGTTTGCCTGCAACAGCTCCCTGGAGAAAAAAAAAGTGAAAAGGGTATTTGGATTACTCCATGGGAAAACACTCATGGGTAAGGAAAACCATGTGGGTTTTCCATCCAGATGTAGCTGTTCCATAGGAAATGTTAATTTCTACACCAGTTTCTGCACATGTGGTCTGGGCCTCAGATACTGCTGCACACGCACACTCATACGCCTGAGCGTATGCATTCCCAACGTTCTGTCACACTCTAGTTTGACCAAAAACACAGAACCTAGGATAAGGCTATGGAGAGGGTCAGGTTTGATTTTCAAGCTGGGGTCACCAGGGATTAACAGGGCAAGGAACAAGTCTGGGCTCACCCTAGTGTTTTACCTGTCTACCACTTCAGTTTCTCTCCCATATAAGTGAACGATTGCCATTAACGTCTATGAGGAAAAGTGCCATGTTTGCGATTGGGAATGTTTTTGTCACAACTCTGAGTTGGTTCAGCATTCACTGATATGAGTTCCATGGGGGGCAGGGAGGGGGGAAGAGTGGATGTGTCTCTGTAATCCACTCCAAGGAGTCCTACCATACTGAGGCCCAGCCTTCCCAGAATAATGATGGGTGTTTTGCTAGTGAAACACAATTTACAATTCTATAAGATTAGTTGACTCTGCCTGTGTTCCCCCATGAAGTCCTTTCTTATACACACAGCTGGAGCTTTCCTTGGAAGTCTCACCTCTGCCCTCCAGCAGCTCCTGAAGCGAGGGAAGCTGCTGTTCACTTTGAAAAGCAGCTCGCCTCTAGCGAAGTGGGATCTGCAGAGGCGAGGAGGATGTCAAAGAAAGCACCATGGATGCACATGGCCCCATTACTCACGTGCAAATGACTTTAGATCATGGCGATTGTCTACAATGAATAAAAAAATGGAGCTTGGAATTGTGAAATGCTGTGGTTTCCTGCATATAATGAATAGGCCAGTTTTTTCCCCCAGAACAAATCTTTCCCCAATGTAGTTTTACTTCTGGCTTTTTTTCCTCCTCCGGAACAAGTTCTGCAAAAAACATACCTGCATGTTCTTGATGGAGTTCAGGTTTATTTATTTCAAATATAGGCACGGTACTACATTCTCTGCTCTCAAGATGACGCATGGAGTGGTGTGCAACCATGATAAAAAGAAAGAAAAAACAAAGAGGCAATAGCAAAACATATTGAAAATTAATCAGGGAAAAACCAATTCCCCCTCTGAAAGGGAAATAAGTGAAGACTGGGCTACCATTGTGGTGAACACCTATTGACTAGCTAGCAGCTATAACTAGTAGGCCTCCCTCCCACTCTCCAGAGCAGCTTTCAACAGTTTAATTTTTTTCCCTGTAAAGTCAAGGATGAATAATATGTGTGTTTCTTAAAAATAAGGGAGGAGGAAGTTTTCAAGGCTATCTGTTCACCCCTACCCTACAGCATTACACATAATGTAAACTTATTCTTTTAAAACAAATAATTGTTCAGTGCATAGCATTGTCTCTCTTCACCACCAGAGCAAACATTTCCTGGAATGTAAAATCTTTTTTAAAGCCATTTATCATGGAAGCAAGGTTAACATCCCTGAAGCAAGACTCCTTTATATTCACCTGGCTATCAAGATTTCTATGCTCAGCTGGGACTACAGTAAGTAACCATATTGATCTGGAGGAAATTGCTGTGACTACATCTTCCAATGTTATGCCTGTCTGTAGACCCAGTTGCAGTACAGTTGTATCATATTCTTTCAACAGCAACAAAAACGCATGTACAAAAGAGTTTTGAACTGGGGAAAACTACTGTACTACAGGAAAGGATTTCTTGACAGTGCAAAAGTCCGTAGCTGCAAAGCTACCAGAGATTTCTGTGTCTATGTTACTGACAGAGGAGGAATAGAGTGCAGCACCACTCACCTCAATCTGGTTTGTGATGTGAATGTGAAAGCTATATTGGACAGAATGTTCATTAGCATTACAAATAATTCCACTCTTTTTTTTTAATCCTTGCCTGAACAATAAGCAGCCCTTACAATAGCAAGACTTCCAGGGATGGCTGCTGTATTCAGTTCTGAGTGACTTGTCACACACTCAATTCTTGCAGCAAGGGAAAGGCTTCTTTAGGTGGTGCTCTCTCCTGGTGTCTCCTCAATTCTGCATCTTCCTTCCCCAACCTGTACCTACTTGGAAGGATGTGGTCTGGGCTGACACACAGCTGCACATTACTGCTGTGTCTTTCGTGAGATGGGTCAGGTGGAGGACCCTCATGGACCATGGTCCCTATGGCAACAGCAGCACTTCTGCAGGTAGAATACTCTCCAGGGCCAAGTACCACTTGCCATTCTGTACAGTAAAATGGAACCAACTGGGAGGGGCAGAAGGGCCTTTTAGCCTGGGCCTTAATCTCAAAGGAGGCCTCAAATTTAAACACTGGGTGGGTGGTTGGGGGACATTTGAGAAGTTTTCTTTACATGTGTCCTCATTTTTTCTTTTTATTATGGTTAGGCCAGGCCTCAAAAGCTGGAAGTGGCTCCTTGGACCTTAAACAGCCCAGTCCAGCCTAAGGCCTCAGCGGCACAATTCAGGCACAACTGCAGCCTAAGCGCCTTAGGCTCGAGTTGTGCCTGAATTGTGCCGCAGAGGCCAAATTTGTGCTGCAATTGTGACTGACATAGGACGGGTTAAGGAAAGTTGACCAATTCAGTCCTAAGTTCGGCATAAGAGCTATTCCGTCCTAAGTTTGGCCTAAAAGTGGGCATGTTGGGGGCGTGTTGGGGGAGTGACGGGGGCGGTTACGAAATTTGTTCCGGTTCCAGACACTGGCGACCCCCTGACACGCCCCCTCGAGCACAACTCAGGCACAAAATTTGGGTCAACAAAAAGGGTGGACTCAAATGTGAGGAGACCCTTAGGAGCCATTTTACCTTACCCACACCAGCCCTCTCCTGAAAAGTTCTAACACCCTGGTCCCAAGTTGTGCCTGAGTTAGGACGGAACAGTTGTGGCCTAACTCTGGACACGGACCCAAATAGTTACCCTATCAGCACCCAGCCCCACCCAGCCTCTTTCCCACAAAAGCCCAGCCCCAGCCCTCCACTCTCTCTCTCTCTCTCTCTCTCTCTCTGAGCACGTGGCGTGGGGTCCTGTCCCCCAGCAGCCACAAAGTGGGACTTTGAAAAATTTCAAACACCCCACTTCTCTCTTCCCTTCTCCTCTCTCTTCCCCTCTAGGGCAGAGAGGGCTGTGCCGCCTGTGGCCAAACTGTTTACTGCTGTGCTTGGGCAGCTGTCTCCATGCAAGTGTTTGCTAACCCATCTCCCAGCCCCTCTCCCCCCCCCCACAGGCAACAACACCAGCAGGTAAGTGCAGGTAAGAGCAGGGTTTGTGCTGACATGTGGTCTGACTTCTGCCTCTTTGCATATAGAAATATAGGTAGGATACATGCCTCTCTACCAATGTCTTGTCTCATAGCTGCCTGCATAGCCTGCCATGATATGCCTCTTTACCAATGTCTTGTCTCATAGCTGCCTGCAATGCCTGCCATGATATGCCTCTTTACCAATGTTGTGTCTCATAGCTGCCTGCAATGCCTGCCATGATATGCCTCTTTACCAATGTTGTGTCTGATTGCTGCCTGTAGTAATGTGAGCACACAATGCCACAAGTGTGGAACTGTTAGCCTTATGTAGACACCAGCTGTTCCCCCCCCCCTTTTCTCCACAGGGTCTACTCACAGGTCAGTATTGGTAGGTTTGCAATGGTTGTGACCCACACGTTGTGTTGTTGTCTTCTCTCTCTTTGACCCTTTTCCCTTACAGGATCATGTTCTCCTGACACCCAGGGAAGGAGTGCAGACCATGCTATGTGTCTCACACCTCTCAGCTGTGTTTAATTTCTCTCCCGGCAGGCCTTTGCAACCGGCACACTGGCATTTCTTCAATGGCGATTGCTACCACCCAGCAGCTGCCATGGAACACCCCCATGTTTTTTGCCTCCCCAGGAACGTCCACTACCACCTACCTTCTGGGGAGCACCCCTGGGCCTGCAGTCTGGTTGCCCCATGGTCGTCTGCCTCGATGCTGCCAGAGGTCCTGGAGCCTGCCCTGCAACCCTCCTCAGCTGCAGGCGCTGCTGCTGCTCCACCTCCCTGGCTGCCTACTTGCTGTCCCTCCCCTTTCCATGGTGCAGGCTGTGGTTCCACAGGGGAAGGGAGGTCCATGGGGCACGCCTGCTGCTGCTGCTGCTGATGTGGTCCGAGTGGCCGCTGTGACTACCCCTGGCAGCCTCGCCTGGCCATCTCTGCCACTGTTCCAGAACAATAAAGATGCCCCTGGAAACACATATCCCCAATGTTACACAAGCACTGCCCCCCACAAACAGAGACAGTCCCCCAGCATACAAGGCCCTGCATGAATCCTAGCCAGGGCCTGCCACAGCCAGCCCAGGGAGACCACAGCTGCCAGACCCTCAGGGCTCAGAGGGGAGTGGGGAGTTGGGGGGCCTCTCAGGCAGGCAAACACTGACAGGCGACATGGTGCACGTCCGCCACGTCCGTGAAGAGCCCTTTCGGCAACCGGGGCTCTCACCCGCCCTCGGTCCGCCCGTCACCGGCGTCCGTTTCAGCCCTCGGTCCGCCCATCAACGGCGTCCATTTCCGCCCGTCACCGGCGTCCGTTCTGCCCAAGGTCCGTCTGCATGAGAGGCGCCCGTTCCTGCATTGCCTTTATCTGCGAAGTGACCCCTGTGTCCCTATTGGTCTCTACAGACCCCTCTCCCTGTATCCCTCTCCCACCAGCCTTGTTGTCTGTCTGTTTCTGACCCACCCGTGCCCCTCCCCAGCACCCACTGTCTGCCTGTCTGTCTGCCTCCCCTCCCACTCCCTGATGATGGAAGCTGGCCACCCCCACCCCGCCAGAGCGCCTGCCGCGACGTGCTGACGTTGCCCCATCTGGGGGCGTGATGAGCTGAGTGAGCCCTTCCCGCTCGCAGCAGACAAGCCCAAGGCATCTCTCGGTCTTGGCCGGGGCACGGAGCAGAAGGCATGCCGGGATACCTTCTTTGTGGGAATTGCCACGGCCCTGGAGGCCCAGGGCTTCAGGCAGCGCACGGGCATGTCATGGCAGAGGCGGTTCCAGACTTCATGAGACCCCCCTTGTGCATGCCGTTCCCACCCGCTCCTTCCCTTCTCTCCCCCTCTCACCCCCCCCCATGACTCCCACGTGCAGCCTCACCGTGGCTTGGGGGTGGCATCGCCTTCTGCAGGAGGGAGGGCAGTGGCACTCCCCCCTGCAGCAGGTGGCTAATGCCCAGGGTGCCCTGGGGCAGCTGGCACTGGCACAACCTCTGCCTTTCAGCTGACTGTCGCACGCCCAGTGCCTGCAGGCCCACCTGTGGCTGCCCATCTGCTGCGAACGCTGCAGCAGCTGTGGTAGGTACACACAGACGAGCTCAGGAGGGGGCTCTTCGCTTCCACAAGACTGACACCTCCCCACAGGGGCCTGCCTGCCTCTGTGGTAAGTGTTGCCTCGATCCTGGCCCACTGCTCTTGCCTCCTGCCTAACTCAGGCACAGTTGCAGCCTAACTCAGCCCTATTTTGGGCCTCAACCGTGCCTCAACTGTGCCTCAATTGTGCCTGTGTTGGGCTGGACTGAGGCCTGAGAGGGCTTGCTTTGTAGTGTGCCACCAATGCTACTCATACCACTGGTTGAAAAGCACTGGTCCAAAGCCTTCATCAGGGACCGGCTGCTAAGAACTCACACTGCCACCTTCTAGGGCTCTGTAAGGGGTAAACGGGTGGTGAGAGGCCTGGGGCGGCTAAGGTACATCTCAAAAATGCAGTGTGCCAGCATACAAAACGTCCAACAGAAAAACTCATCCTTGCCTTCTACTTCACTTCTGGCACATCTGGAAAAGGTCTTACTCATCATCATGGCGACATGGAGGGTAAGTGAGACATTTATGTAACAATGGCAAATCAAAGGTTGTTGTTGTTCAGTCGTTAAGTCGTGTCCGACCCTTCGTGATCCCATGAACCATATCCCGCCAGGCCTTCCTGTCCTCCACTATCTTCCTAAGTTCGCTCATTTTCATGTTCGTTGCATCGGTGATGCTGTCTAACCATCTCTGCCTTCCCCTTCTCCTTTTGCCTTCAATCTTTCCCAGCATCAGAGTCTTCTCCAGAGTGTCCTCTCTTCGCATTAGTTGGCCAAAATATTTGAGCTTCAGCCTCAGTACCTGTCCTTCCAGGGAACAGTCAGAGTTGATTTCATAGCTCACACTGTTCATACTATGCTACACCAGTTCAAGTATGACATAAAATCAACAGCGAATGGAATACCCTTTGAAATGAATGTGATGTCCGTATTCAAACCCTGCATGTGAGAGCCACATCTATAAGTGAAAGACAAAATTTTATTAGAGTTCGTCACGGCTACTATTTGGGGGATGGGGGGAGGGAGTAGTTGTTAATTGCAGTATATGCAGATCAAATGTAGACACAAATTATGAGGTTGCACCATGCCCATTCACTCATTATATAAGAGGAACTCTGTGGATTGTACCCCCAAATCATTGAATTCTGGAATACAGAATCCAGACATCTGGAATGGGGCAACTGTAGCCATTCTAGATGCCTTGACAGCGCTGGCCTTACCAGATGTGGGGCCCGATCGGACGCACCTGGAAGTGTTTCGGCAATGATGTGATGACATTGTAACATCATCGCATCGCGTCACAGCCAATTGCTTCCAGATTGCCCCGATTTTGGGCCAGTCAGAAGCCAGAGAGGGTGGGAACCGCACCCAGAGCTTCGCCACCCGCCAAGCACAGCCCCTAGCCCTGTGGGCCCCCTAGCTGTGCAGGGTCCAATTGAACCAAATCGATCCAATCACCCCAAAGCTGGCCCTGTGCCTTGACCCTGGTAAACAAGATTGACATGACGAGGCAGCATAGGAATGAAAATCTTAGGCTCTGCTTTTCTTACGCAAATATGTACAGATGTGAAATAAATGGAGGATAAGACCTGAAAAAAAGAATATGCTGTTTGTAGTTTAACCAGAAGCCATGCCATTTTTCTTCTGCTTTACCTGAGCGACCCTTCAGAATAAAATAAATGTTGAAAGCTGTGAAGCAAATACAGTAGCTGTAGGTTGCTGCCAGTCATGATTCCTTTATTAGATTTAAGATATTTTTTATTAGCTCTTCATGTGATTAAGACTCTTTCTGACACACAGCAATATAACTCTGAGATGTTCTCCTGGTGACCTGCTGAAATGATTTCTGAAGCATGTCTGTGCACACCATCCCTACAAATTAGAGTGCTGCATTTCTCTGCCACTATCTATAGGATAATAGCCAGCTATGTATTGGAGATGAGCCTGCAATTCAATTTAGGGACATGGGTCCTGTCATAAACCATGGGAGTTTGGCCAGATGATATATGGACAGTGGCAGAACCCTGAAAGCAAATTCGGTTGTGTGTTTACTGCAAGCTTTTCAGGGCTATATATTGTTATTTATAGGGCAGTCCCTCAACTCACAAACTGTGTTAGGATAACGTCAGGGCTGTAGTACTAAATAATAACATTTGGAGTTAAGGTTTCAAGCTTTTTAATTGATTGCCTTGGTGTTGCCCAGAGTTTAGATTTCACCTATTCTGTTTGCTGTGCTCAAACAAAGAGAACAGATCAGAATTTGCTTGTACCAAGCATTTTCTCTATAAATTTAGAAACCAAAACACCAGAGACTATGCCAAGAAGAAAAATAGCAAATAATGCACAAAATTGACCTAACAGACAGTCTTCGGTGCTAGAGCTTCTGCTTCATTGTGGATCTGTTCCTTTGCATGTATAAAATGTATGTAGTCCAGGGGTGTCATTAGGGTTGGTGACAGCCAGGGCGAGATCTCATGGTTTCACCCCCATGGACCTTCTCCTATACTATGTGGAGGCCTCATGGGAAATGCGATCCCAGCGTGAGTCATGGTGGGGATTGGGGAAAAAACCATTTCCTACCAGTGATACATTTTTGCACCAACAAATAGAATAGAAGGTCATTTTGGTGTCACCCCTCCTTGGGGTGTCACCCGGTGTGGTCCACACCCCAGAACCCCCCTAGTGACCTCCCCAGATGTAGTCAGTCATTGCTATGTTTTGAGCCCAACCCAAAAGCATCAAAGGCTTCAACACTTTGTCATGCTTGACTTCTGGTATTCTGGATCCTGATATTTGGCAGTGGATACAGACCAAAGCTTAGGGTTGAATCTTTGCCTCCGAGGGTTGACTAGAGAGAGGAAAAAGAGAAGCCCTCCTGGAGCCACACTTGATATTGCATTAATCCAATCAGTTGTGCTGATGGGCTTCACCTTTTTTTTTTCTTCCCAAAAGCAACAATTGCTAGGGAAGGGGGACTAATCTGTATTGGACCCATCACAGGGCAAAGGGTTTAGGCCGTCTCTTATGGTGCTCACCTGGATTAGGCCCATGGCAGTTATTTTTGAATGACTAATTAAGCCAATTGATACTGATAATGGGCTTAACAATACATGTAGTAGACATAACTTAAACCAGGGGCTCCCAACGTTAGGAGGCCCGCATACCCCCTACGTGGGCTTCCAACACCCCGCGTACCCCCTGAGCGACACCCCCTGTGTAGCCCCCCGCGTACCCCCTCTGGGTTGCAGCACGAGCGGGAGGACCCGCCCGTCCGTGTTGCAACCTGAAAAAGAAGGCTTACAGGCCTTCGCTGTCCCCTGCAGTACAGACCTGCATCGAGAAAAGGTAGGATGCAGGCCTATACTGCAGGGGACAGTGTAGGCCTGTAGGCTTTTTCTTCGGGTTGCAGCACGGGCGGGTGGGTTCTTCTGCTCGCACCACAACTTGGAGGGAAAGGATACAGCCCTGACAAATCGGCAGGGCTGTAGCCTTCTTTTCCGGGTTGCTGCACGAGTGGGAGGACCCGCCCCAGAGACGACGCTCTGGTGGGGGCCATACCGTAAGTTGTGCCCCGTCCTAGTCCAGTTTACAAACCGGCAGGAGGTGGCCCCGCCCCCTCACTGTCGGAGCCATTCCATGCGGAGAAGGCAGCAGGCCTTCTGATTTAAACTGATCATGTGTATTTTTTGGCTACTCCTTCCCGTGCACATCCTCTCACAAGAATTCTGTTGACTGGAAATTTAGTTCCTAGATTTTCTTACAGGAAGCTATGCCACTTAAAACTATCTAAGGATTGTTCATATTTGACGTGCAGATGAAGCCAAAATGCACCTATACTTCTAAGCTGTTGTACTTCATTAGCCTTACATTTAATTCCTTTGTTATTGTTGCTTCAGTCCTTATTTCCCTGTTACTTTAAGTTCAGAAAAAAGTTCAATGAGAACATGCACATAGAATGATAAATGTGACTCTGAAAGCTAAAAGCAAAGAAACCTGCCTGTTGAGAAGGTTTGCTCCTTTATGTAAATCTTAGTTACACTTATGAGTTTTAGGAAGAATTTAATTAAAACAATAGTAAGAGACGGGGTGGGAGGGCATAAGAATAGGTGAACGAGATGCATAACTAAAGATGAAAAGGAGATGAGATGAAAAAAGGGCAAGTGGAATTAAATGTAGATTTTAAAACTGTGCTTTCAACTGTAATTGCTGCTCAGACTGATTATAACAATAGGCATGCATCAGGTCTTGCAGATGGATTATCAGCAGGTGTAAGCTTCTATTTCTGGAGCTTATTTATTTCTAAACTCAGTTTGGAGAGGCCACTCTATGCTGGAAGTCTTTCATTTTTTCCTAAAGGACTAACACTTTTAGCTCAAGGGCAACCTACATGTGATGCTCAGGCACATGATTCATTCTTCGGTAGGAGGTTAGGGTAGCTCAGTTGGTAGAGCGGCCGTCTCATATGCCTGAAGATCTGAGGATGGCAGTTTGAGACGCCCGGAAGTAACCGTGTGCTGTCGGAGAGCTGTCGACACGTTGATGACGAGCTACAGAGCCTCGGTGAGGGAGAGAAAGCTACAGATGACACTCTGACTGGGAGTCCGGGTTGCCGTCAGTCGAAGTGTGGGAGGTGAACGCCAGAGAGAGGACGGACTGTGAAGGAAAACGCCTGGAATGAAGGGTTCTATGCAAGACTAGAACATTTGTATTGTAAAAACCCCTTTGAGAGTTTAGAAAAAAGCCTGCGTATGTAAATTGCCTTTGAATTAAAGTCAGAGGAGAAATCTGATGACCAAGAAAAGGCGGTATATAAATACTGGTTGCTGTTGTTGTTCTCCCAGTGGTTTTAACAAAAACGAGCAATGTGAAGCTGCAGAGTGCTGAGTTTACAGTGAGGAGGAGATGCCTAACTTTTTCCCTGTTGACCATTTGTCAGCTCAACCCCCCTCCCTCTGGTAACTGTTTTTCTTCCCACAGTTGCATTTTGCTTGGTGAACGTTAACTGACTATGGCCTAGTTAAAGAACTAGGTGGTAAACCCATGTCTGGCCTGTACCACTTCAGACTGCAGGTCAGGGACTTGCATGGCCAGCCCAGGCATGAGGTGACCTGATATGTTTATCAGGAAGCCTTCTGAGTCCTTGCCTTTTTTAACATCCTGCTGGTACAGATGGGGTGCTGCTGTTTTTATGCTCTTGTTTTAATTGTAATGTGATCTGTTTTTTTTTAATTAACTTTTAAATGCTGTTTTTTTACTAGTTTTCGTTAACTGTTTTTTTATTTTTTAATTTTTTCCGGTAGCTTTCATGGCCCGAGATTACTGTACAATGTTTCCAAATTACGGGTTTAGATGCCATGAGAAAAAAGATATATACTTGCACTTTAATAATTCTCCGAAACCGTGGACGGATCTCCGTGTAGGCAGCCGCCCCAGGCACAAAAAAACACTAAAATCCAAGGTTATTGTTGACCCAACGTTTCGTTCCGACCTCGGAACCTCTTCTTGGGGTAAAGTTCTGATGTCACTGTGATGTCAAAGTGTCATCAGAACTTTACCCCAAGAAGAGGTTCCGAGGTCGGAACGAAACGTTGGGTCAACAATAACCTTGGATTTTAGTGTTTTTTTGTGCCTGGGGCGGCTGCCTACACGGAGATCCGTCCACGGTTTCGGAAAATTATTAAAGTGCAAGTATATATCTTTTTCTCATGGCATCTAAACCCGTAATTTGGAAACATTGTACTTTTTTATTGTTTTAAAAAGTGATTATTTTTTTGTATTGCATTGTATTCTTTTTTTTTCATGTTGTAAGCCGCCTTGGGTTCCTTCGGGGAGAAAGGCGGGGTAAAAATACTGTAAATAAAAAAATAAATATGGCTTGTGTCAGTGGTAGATGGAGAGGGAGGAGGAGGGGGCAACTGATGTAGGGTGCCCTTCACCCTCAGTCTGCCGCCACTTTCCTCCAACCTACCATGGACCTAAGCCACGTTGATCAGCTTCTTGCGTGCTTGAGTGGGAAATGGATCATTCGCTTCCTTACAATGCTCCATTGCTTGACATTCACCAACCAGGAAGTGTGGGACTTCCAGTCTTGTCTACAGGGGCCGCACAAGTGAAGGAGCTCCTTTGTGCAGTCCCCAAATAAAATGGGAAGCCCCACACTTCCAGGTTGGCCGGGGCGAGGAATCTGCAGCGGCAGCTCCACCAGAATCCTATCCCCCTCCCAGGGCTTGGGCTGGCCACCTCTACACGGGTCGCTCGAATGTGCACCAGCAAAATAGCTGGCACACATCCAAGTAGCCCCATCAGGGCGGCTGGGGCTTTACCTGAGGGAAGAGTACAAATGTTCCCTTCCCCCGAGGTGACCTCCCGGCTGCCTGCTTTGTGCCCTGGATGCGGCGGAGGCTCCACCAGCCTCGCTGCATCGCAGGGCGCAAAGTTAGACAGGATTGGGCTGTTCATGTCTTTTAGCATACAGACGTGTCTATGATAAATGCAAATATTAAAAGATCGTAGTTTTCTTGGGTTTCTTGGTTTTCCCTTCATAGTTTTCTTGGTTTTACCTTCACCACAGGCTAGAGGTCAGGGACCAGAGGTCAAGATTTTCCAGTCATAGGAAAGAACCAAATTCTTCCTTTTGGAAGTTGGCAGGTATGCGAACCTTGGATGATCTTTTTCTTTGAAGCTTTGAGAAGTATCCTGAAATCCAAGGTCACTGCTGGTTTGAATAAACATCACATCTTGCCATTTTCCTCATTTTGTACTTTCCCACAATCCAGTTTGTTATTTTAATTTTTCTTTAGTTGCCTTGACTGCTTGTATTCACATCAGTTATCTTAGGAAAAACAAAACTACAGGAAGAAAACATAACCTTGAAGCTTTCTAAATATTGACAATTGTTTTGCTTTTTGTATTTCTTTTGTGTCCTGGCAGAATGCAGTAGAAAAGACCCATCTGTGTTTCAGTGAGATCTTTCTTTTCCTCGAGGCAGTAGATGGGGAGTGGGAAATGGGACCCAATGCCACAAATGGCATTGGAATCTATTTATTTTACAAATTCAATACAATACTTGGACCATGGTTGTGTCCTTTTGATGACCCACCCCCCTTCCCAAGTGTTACTGGCAGACTTGCTAGATCTTTCCAAAACACAATGCTATTTCAGAATGGTTTTGGCAGGCTGGAGAAAAACCATAACAACCTAATTCATGTACTTCCCAAACTGTGTGCCAGGGCTCAGTAGTGTGCCATGATAGAACTGCTAGGGTGCTGCGAGAAATTCGTGAAAGAAGGGCTCTCGTGGATCCAAAGAATCCACCCACCCAGAGGACTGCCCATTGCATCTTTGCCTCTTTCACTGCACTGACACTGTCTCCTTTCAGTCAACCTCCAATCAGAAGGAGTGATTCTGCCATACAGTATATCTGTCCTGGGTGTGACTGAATGCTCCAATCACTTTTTGATGCACAGATGTGACAGCCACAGAGGAGGCTGCCTGTTGTGTCTCTGCATGCCCAGACTAGTGACTCGCATACAGAGTTCCTCTGATGGGGGGCAATATTCACATTCTAGAAGTAATCCTTTTGTGGTGTAAATGTGAATTGTGCCTCTAATTTTTTAAATAAAAAAAAATTAGTCTTGACTATCACAAGTTTGGGATGCACTGAACTAGGTGTAAATTGAAGTTTCTGACTATTTGTGATATAAGGAAGGCAATAACAAGGAAGTGTCAGCAGAAACAAAGGTGTCTGAATGCATGTGGCAGAGCAACGGGCAGAGATGGGCTGAGATAATCTTTGTGTGCGCGCCTGTGTGTGTGCATGTGCGCATGCACACACGTATAACAGATGCTCCAATGGGCAGATCTTCAGAAATTCACAGAACATGTCCCCTCCTCATCTTCCGTCCCCAACAGTGTTTCTTTTATCCTTTTTAATTTATTGTTGGGTTTCCATTGAGAATGTTTGAGGAATTGCCATCTCAGCTTGATTTCCACTAATGAGTCAAGTGCCAAATACCTCAAACTAAAGCTGTAAAGGTCTCTTGTTTGTAACCACAGATCCAGAGGTTGCATTTAATAACAGAAGGATTGAGACTTGCCTTACGGCCCTCAGTGCAAATCTTGTTTTTAAAATGCTCTGAGAAAGTGAAGCTCTTTGTTATGCATAACCAAACTGCTTTTTGTATTTTTTAACCTTCCTTCTGAATTATTATTACAAGACAATGTTCTTGCTAAAAATAAGAATACAGCATTTCCTGCTTCTGAGTTGAACACTGTGCAACCAACAGCGATTTTGCACATTATGCTTACTTCTTTACGATATATCCTTTGGCACTATTAACAGCATGTTTCCACTCTCATATAATTATACAGGGTCTAATCAAACTATGTGTAGGAGGCTGACTAGATCTAGAAGTAATGAGCTTTCCATGGGTAATGCTCTTGTGTATTGCATTAAAGGGAGACTGAATATGCTTGCACAGAGGAACCACTGGTTACTATCCTCACTACACCTGACACTCACACCACTTGTGCTTTTCTGTTTCCTTTGGGGGGCTTTACTGAAGTTGACTTTGTATATTACTGCGGAATGGCAGGTTGACCTTGACTCAATGGTATCTCTACCCAATCTTACTGATTCATCGAGGAACTTAAATATTTGATATGGAACTTGATGCATGTGTGGTAGGGACTGATTATTATGGTTTTAATTATTTTTCTGATTATTACATATTTATTTTGATTTCTTCAAAGACTTGCCCCACAAAGAAGCCACTAACGTCCTGACTGGATGGGGTGGGAACACGTTTTAAAAACTGGGAGGTCCCAAAGTTCCCCTCACCCTCTCACTAGGGGTTAGTCATAACAGAAGGGAGTAGTGTCCTGTCCTCAGCCTTGGGACAACCCAAAGGAGCTACCCAAAGGGGAAACCCCTTTTGCTCTGTCCCCTATGGCAGTGATCTGCCAGTGGTGAACAGCTGCTGCGGATGGTTCAGCTGCTGAGAGAAGTTACTGGGCAAGCTGGTCGATGACAGATCCATGGGGGGGGGTTTTTTCCTCTCTTACATGTTGCTCTTCCTGTTCTCTAGTGCTGCTGGCTGGTGACTCCTCCTCCTGCAGCAGGGAAGATTCCCCACTCTCCGAGGGGAAGATGGAAAAAATGTCTCCGTTGTTGGAACAATGATAAGTGTGGGCTGAAGGGCTGATGCCAAGCTTGCAGTTATTGCAAATTGCACTTTTTCATTCGAAAGCTTTCATGGCCAGCAGATATATTTAGTGAAACAGGTAGTACGGGTAACGCAGCCATACCCATGTAAAAAAACACAGCAATCCAACCGAAGTTTAAAAACAATGATGATTTTACCTGGGTTTAATGATGTATTCCCGGACAAACAGAAATTATTAAAAACCACGGCTGGACAAGTGAGCCCAACGTTTCCATGGATATGGCTGCGTTACCCGTACTACCTGTTTCACTAACTATAATTGCACTTTTGTTTGTCACGTTCAAATGCCAACATTGTTTGGAAAACTGTCATCTTCAAATTACTTTTGATCCACTGAGAAGAGCCCTCACTCTACTGAGGTTTAATCATCTGATGCCAGCAGTTGTTTTGAAAGGGAGACTTGCCCACGTTACAGTAGGGTGCCTGTTTTGTCTTTGTAGATTAAGAAACACTGAGGATCTTGCACATTGTCTTTTAAAATGCCCGCTCCACATATTGGTTAGGAATACATTTCTTCCCAAGGCCCCAGCTGCTGTTGGGTAAAGAAAATTGGTCAGATCTCCACGGGATTGACTTTTTGTTAGCTAACAGATGTAAAAACAAAGGATTGCCCAAGTTAGAAACATGCTGCTTTTATTAAGTCTCATGTTGTAAATTGCCATTAGGGTTACTGTAATGAAAACTCATTAGTTGATCTACTTCTTGCCCACTGAAATAATTTTGAGTATATGGTGTCTGTTATCATTTTATGCACTGTATTGTGCGTTTCTTATGGCCCATGGCCGATATGGAAATAAATTTTAACATGAATTTGCATTGCTGGAAACCGAGAACTTACTGCCAAAAAACAACCTCCTCTGTGTTTTCAATCAATCAATCAAACCTTTATTGGCATCACAAACAAACATACCAATACACAGTCACCATCATTCCAGTGAGACAAACTATTGGATAAAGAGAAAAAAAGAAAAGAAAAGGTCTATTTTACATCTCTAGGTCTTTAGTAGAAGTCTGTAATGCACTTCGGCGGCAGAAAACCAAATAAATATATTTAGCCACTATCTTGGTGAGCTCCTGGTCTTTCCCATATGTGTTTTCTGTTGGTGTGTTATTGGTGACCAACAATATGTATTGTTCCATATAGATATGCATAACAAGACATGAATGTTGACTAGCACACCTAGAGAGAAAAAGTGGCTTAGATGTGGTAAGTTTGCATCCAAATCTAGCCTAAACTATAATTGTGGCTATATGGCTATATGATGATTTTGTTTGAACTTTTCATCTTGCTATATATAGACTGACTACTCTGTCTATTTTGAGTAAAAGTCCAGGAAAATGTGGCTTGATTGACCACCCAGGAGGCTCAAGTGTGTGGATTTTCTCCTCAGGTAAAAAAATATGAGTGCATATTTCTCTGTTAAATCCATAGGTTCCTTGTGAACACTTATAGAACACCCATATGAGCCAGAACATCCCCATTCCCCCCATTCACATATGGAGGCTGTTCTGCATTTGTACCTGTGAAGCAAAGGCAGCTCTTACTCATTCAGGAGCACCATGCAGCACACAAAGAGGTCTGGAAGTCCCATCTCTTACCTTACAGCTAGTGCTGAATCCTGATTTGTCTTCCTTGTCGAACTCCTAGCACAAATTCCTTAAAGAAAGTAATGTATTATGAGCTTTGTGTTTTGCTTTTTTTTCTACTTCTTAAAGCTAATATTCTGCTTCATGTTCAGTTTTAGGTGAGTGAGAGGCAGTGATCAAACAACCCACAGTTGGACATTCGGAATTTCTGATCATTCAGAAAATTATCTTCTCCAAAGAGATTGGATTTCCTGGCTAACATTCAATTTATGGGGATGGCAGAATTGGAATCCTTCACTATATTTTTGGATTTTCCCTTAAAACATACTGTTTTAATTTCCCCTTAATTTCCCCTTAAAACATACAGGCTAATGAAACGTTATGTACTTATTTAGAGATTTATATCCTACCTTTTGGCTCCTAGAGGGGCCCACAAACGACAAAATAAAGCCATTTTTATATCTTCATAACAATTAAAAACAGAAGAGAAGCACAAACCTACTCAGACAAACAACATAACTGAAATACTTGGTGACACAAAAAAGTTTTTGCCAGGCACCAAAATACCAATAGTGAGGGGGCCAAATGAGCCTTTAAGGGCACTACGTTCCACACAGCTCAATCCTATCCAACTTACACCACCGGTGTAACCCAGCGGTGCAGCGAAAACGGGAGGCCCCAGAATGGAAAGGGGATTCAAATCCCCTCCAAAGGGGGATTCATCCATTCTGGGACCTCCCGTTCTCGCTGCACCACTGGGTTACACCGGTGGTGTAAGTTGGATAGGATTGAGCTTAGTTACACCGGTGGCGTAGGTTGGATAGGATTGCGCTGACAGTCAAGAGGCTGCAATTGAAAATGTCCTGTCCCATGTTATCCTCAGCCAAGCCTCTGATGGTGGGTGAACATGGAGTACAGCCTCAGATGAAAAATGGAGGGGGTGGGCAGGTTCATATAGGAGGATAACCAAATAACCCGGTCCCAGGTCACGTAGGGCTTTAAAAGTCAAAACCAACACCTTGAACTGAGTCTGGAAACCAACTGGTAGCCAGTGCTGATGATACAGAATGGGAGTCACATGCTCCCATGTTTGGGCTCCAACCAGAACCCGTGCTGCTGCTTTCCAAACCAGTTGAAGTTTTTGAACACTTTTCAAGGGTAGCCCTATGTAGAGCACATGACGTTACTGTTTAATTTTGATTTGACCAGGGCATATGCTACACAGACCAGATCAGCTTTCTCTAGAAAGGCATGTCAAAGCTGTGCAAAAGCACTCCTGGCCATGGCTGCTGCCTGGCCATCCAGGAGCAAAATAGGTCCCGAGGCACTTCTAAATTGCACTCCGAAACGTTCAGAGAGAAACCGCATCCAGGACCCACAATTCCAGATCAGCTCTCCTCCTCTTGATCTGCAGCACTTTCTCCTCTTTGCAAGGCTGGGTGTCAGGGGTTGGCATCATTGGGCAGCTGCCAAGGACCCAGGAACCTCAGAAGGGCTCACTGCTGTTCCCCAAACCCATCTCTGTGCCCATAGTCTTGGTGTGATGATGGAGCAAACCTTTTTAGGTCCACCCAAGAAGGAAGGGAGAAGTTTGCCTGATTGGTAGTTGCTCTCAAAGATGACCAATCCCCCCCCAAGTCAAAATCAAACTTGGATTTTCAAATCCCCGATGTAACTGAGATTGTTCAATTTTAGATTAAGAACATAAGAACATAAGACGAGCCCTGCTGGATCAGGCCAAAGGCCCATCTAGTCCAGCTTCCTGTATCACACAGTGGCCCCACCAGATGCCTCAGGGAGCATAAGACAACAAGATACTTGTATCCTGTCGCCACTCCCTTGCACCTGGCACAAAGAAAACCTACTCCTACAACCAGGAGGTTGCTTATCCCCATCATGGCTTGTAAGCTGTGATGGAATTTTCCTCCATTTTGTGCCAATGTGTGGAAAATAAGATTACAGTGGGAAAACCTAAGTGTTGGTTCTGTACCAACTAGGTCAAAACATTTTTAGTTCATTTTGAAGAATACAATTACGGTAATGTCACCCTTAGTTGATTTCTTATTGAATATTTGGGGTAGTTTTGAGAACTTCATATGAGTTGACCTGACTAGAATGTTGTAGGGAAGATGTGAAATTTCAATGTCATTCTAAACATGCCCATTTCATCTCCTTGATCTACCAGCCATACTAATTTTTTTTTATTGGATTTGCATCCGACTATTCTTCCAAGGAGCTCAAGGTAGCGTAGTTAGGGTTACCTCATTTTACCATTGCAGCTCTGAAGTAGGTCAAGCTGAGAGATGCCTATGCCCAAACAATTAGATTAATGTGATTTGAACCAAGTTCTACCTCGTCTGAGTCCACCCCTCTGGTCACTAGATCATTGCTCTCAATATATTCATGAAGGAAACATATGATGATGAGCAGGTTTCCTGACCATGGAAAATCTGAAATACAGGCAATGAAGTTCCATTAATTTCTGGTCCAATTCAAGTTCCTCACTATTATTGACTTGTCCATTAGAGATGGCAAAGAGAAATATTCTGAAAGCTGATGGTAAGTCAAATAACATTTCTCATCGAAATAGTAGAACATTCATATTCTCTTCCCTGCCAGCTTATTACCGAACGAGTTAAGGGAGGAAAGTACTGATTGATCATTAGGATGATAATATGCATAACTTTCACCGATGAATAATGCATCAATGAAAATAACTATTGCATGCATATAAATTCACCCCAAGGTCATATCACTGAAGGTCACTTTATACTTAAGTTACTTTTAACTTGCAATTGTAAAGCAATTGAAAGACTGAAGTGTTTGACGAGAACTCTAAAGAGTCTACATTTAATGCTTTATTGGTAGGTTGAAGCTATTGACCACTACTGAATTAATGAAGCACTCTTCCGACCAAGAGCTTTGCTTACGCAAATCAATTTATACTTCATTGGTTTCCCAAACCATTGGGAATAAATAAGAAAACTAACACTGCAGAAAACTCATTTCCTCAGAACTTCTAACAAGCATACTGCTTGCTGAAAAACAAGTAATATCGGTTAATCTATCCAGCATTTGCAGTTGACATTGCTCGAATTTCATTCCAAGTGGTGAGGTGCCAATGTGTGGAAAATAAGAAGGATCTTCCCCAACATATTTCCTTGAAAAAACTAACAGTCCAATCCTATGGTTTATAGCATGCAGCCATGCCAATTGGGCTGCACAGCATGCTATGGTGGGAGCGGGCCGATCGGGAGGCTTGGGGGGAGGGGTAAGGGAAAATAATTTCTCCTTCCCTGTAAGCCTCCTGATCGCCAATGGATCTCCTTGGACCACTGTCAACTCTTTAGCTGGCGCAAGTCAAAGGAGAGAAAAGTAGGTGTATTGGGAGGTGAGGAAGAGGATAGCATCTGGTGCAAGTCGCCCGCACTGGGTGCCACCCCTCCCACCTCTGCTGCTGCCAAGGAACCCTCCCCCTTCCTGGAGCCAATCTGTCCTTCCCCTGCCCCTGTTGCCACCCTGTTCTGTCCTCCCCATCCAGTCACCTCCCTGTTCCACCTGCCCCATTCCACCTTCCCCCCACTCTGTCCCGCCTCCCCCACTGTTGGCGGTTCCCAATGGAGCCCCTGCTATTTATGGTGCGGTGGCAGCCTTCCACCTGGTGCTCTGGCAGTGCGCACCTCTGTGAGTTTTGCGACTGCTGCTCAAGGAACTCTAGTTATGCCATTGATACAGTCCCATAGGACTGGGCTGTAAATTTAGAAAACAACCCATAATATGCAATCAGAGAATGCACCGTTCTCCATAACAATCCACTCCTGGTTTTTCCTCTCACTTTTCTGGTAGCCCATCACGAATGTGCTTTTCCCAGACAATGTTCTCCCCCTCTACTCCAGCAAGTTCTCCATTCTTTGCTCTCACTCAGGGAAACAGAATGTCACTGGCTACATAAGTCTCAACTTGTGTAATTTCAATTTTATACAAAGCTTTCCATAAGCCATAAGGATATAAACACATGGTTTACATGCATTATGCTTGGCCATAAACTTAGAGTCATAGTTCAGTGTGCACGAAATAGACCAGGTGGGAGAGTAATCACACAGCCGTATGCGCTCTCTCATGTGTTCTCATTGCTTAACCATCTTGCAGTTTAATGTGACATTTGACCCATAATATATATATACAAATACAAATATACCGTATTGTCCCGAGTATAAGACGCACCTGATTATAAGACGCACCCTTAAAGTTTGGTGCTATTAAAAAAAATTAATTAAATCACTGGCATTAAATTGCAACAGCCTGATTATAAGACGCACCCCTAGTTTAAAAACTTAAATTAGGAGAAAAAGTGAGTCTTATACTCAGACCAATATGGTATATATTGCAATCATGAGTGTGAGGTGACCAAGTGAAAGCAAGAATGCAGCAGCATCTCATAAGCGCAGAGTGATGGATTTAGAAACGAAAATGAGAATGATAAAGAAGCATGAAGGAGGACAAAGTCTCTACTCCATACCATATAAACTAGGTGCGTTAACAATAAACGCAATACTGAAGGACAGCACTCACATTCAACAACATGTGAAAGGGTCGGCACCTTTACAATCGACAGTCATAACAAAGAAGCATTCTGTTGCTATCCACGAGATGGAAAATCTAACAATTTGGATGGAAGATCAAATTCAGAAATATGTGCTGCTCAAGGCTACATGTGATTCAAGCTAAGACTTGAAGCCTTTCAAAGACATACAGGGAACATTTGTCAATCCGGAGGCAAAATTTGTGGCTACTAATGCTTCGTCTAGTCGATTTAAGATGTGTTCTCATTTTCATAATGTGAAAGTGAGTAGTGAGGCTGCTGGTGCTGATCATAAAGCAGCAGAAATGTATCTAGATGTGGTAAAAAAAAAATACTGAGGAAGTTTATATGGCCCAACAAATCTTTAATGTTGATGAGACTGATCTGTTCTGGAGGAAAATGCCAGAAAGGGCAGTGCAATCCTATCCAGCACTGGTACATTATGGGTGCCAGGCCCACACTGTATCCAGTACTGGAGAGGAGTGGGCGGGGTCTCCTCAGAGTAAGGGGATATTGTTCCCCTTACTCCAAGTAACACGCCAGCCTCTGCTATGGGGCTACTTGGGTCAGCTCCACCTAATTCGGTGGTGCTGACCCAAGAAGCCCTGTGTCAGGACTGGAGGCCTGGGAGGGAGGAGAGGACATGGCAGAGGCGAGGCTAGCGGTTATGCTGCCCTGAGGGTGGCCAACACCCCCCTAGCTCCGGGCAGCATAACCGCCCTGAAGGGTTTTTTTGGCGCGGCCTCGATTTGGAGGGGGGGCGACCCAGAGGGACCCTGCTCCGGGTGCCCGCCCGACCCCCGGGTGCCCCCCGCCTGCCCGCTGCCTCCCTCCTGGCTTACTGCTCCCTCCGGGTTCGTGCGACTCCGGAGGCCGGGAGAGAGCGTCCGCCCGTCATGCCGGCTCGGCCCCTACTGCCCAGGCCTTAGTCGGCGATTTCGCACATGCGTACAATGCCAATGCGTTGTACACATGTGTGAAATCGCCAGCTAAGGCCTGGGCGGTATAGGCCAAGCCGGCATGACGGGCGGACACTGTCTCCCAGCCTCCGGAGCCGCACGGACCCGGTTGGGCGGCTTCCCGCTGCCCTGTATCGCCCGCCGTGTAGCTGAAATTTCCAGCTACACGGTGGGCGGAGGGCGGGTGGCAACTGAGTTGCCGCCTGGAGCCAACAGTGGCGTAGCAAGCATGGGGCACAGGGTGGATCTCACCAGGTGACATGCTGGAGAGACACGTGAGGGGGTGCTACAGAGGACAGCCAAGATGGTGGCTGCCACCTCCTCGTTCCTTCTCCAGAAGGTTCCTGGTCAACTCCTGGCTTCTGTCGAGCCGCTACAGAACAAATGCTGCGCTTGGGGAAAGTTTCATTCCTGCAGCAACCAATGTAGGGATAATGTTCAGGTATCCCTGGTAGTTCAATCCATGAACAACAGAGAGGAACTCATTTTCTTCCAGCTGCCTTTTGTAAATCCACTCCTTAACCAAATTCATGATGTTGCCTCGAAGGGATATAGGATATGGATATTCTTAAATGAGTCTTGAACTTTTCTCGGAGGAGTACAAGAGGCTGTAATGACATGGACATTTTTAGGGGAGCATGAAGGTTGTGTGAGGTGAAGTGAATTCTGGGGCACAGTGGCTATTGGACAGGGTATAGGAGGGAGTAC
This sequence comes from Plestiodon gilberti rubricaudatus, assembly GCA_026170595.1. Classification (NCBI taxonomy): domain Eukaryota; kingdom Metazoa; phylum Chordata; class Lepidosauria; order Squamata; family Scincidae; genus Plestiodon; species Plestiodon gilberti. Next base: position 64,451,391 of record JANXHW010000003.1, on the reverse strand, counting down.
CCAGTTTCTGAGACATCCGCCTTATCAAGGACTTATAAAATACGCTCCTGATTTGTGATGGTACAGTATTGTGATGGTACTGTGCTCATTTGTGATGGTACAATATTGGGTGACAACTGAGGTGATCTTATTTACAGGGAGGCACAACAGCTTAATGGTCCTGGTGCTTACAATGAAGAGACTTGATACCAATTGACCTGAAATAAATGTGTCCTCCAGTTCTACTCAAAATCATCCAATGGAAGTATTAGTATCAACTATTCACAGAATGTTTGCTATTCCAACACAATTATTTGATATTTAGCAGCACCTGATATCTAGCCAGATTTCAATGTTTGATATTGAAAAAATATTTGACAGTGTTGGGTAGTTGGCATGCAATTATACTTATAGTATCTGACAACTACTGTTGGAACTTGGGCAGTATTCTATATTCAAACAACTTATCCCATTTGATATATTTGATGTCTGACAGTATTTGGCAGGCCATATTTGGTATTTGACTTCCAGTATTTGATTCTGTTTGACTATTTTTGCATAATATTTTTTTCAGCCCTCTTTCACAGAACTGGGACAGCTGCGATTAGTCTTTATTCTCCAACGATAGGCTGCCGCTTTGGCGATTAATGCCAGGGGAACGAAAGTAGCTATATAAAATGGAGCTGCTACACTTCAGTCATAATAAAGCTGTTTACTTGGAAGTAAGTACAGTGCAGTAAATGAGACTAATTCCAAATTCATGAATGGAAGACCAGAATGCCAAACATAAGGAGAAGGGTTAGTGTTAATCTGGAAGATTTGAACTTGGCTCTGCAGAAATCAGAAGCACATAAAGAGGAAGACATGGAGATGCACCACTGTGTATAAAGTGATGTGGAGTTGGTTAGAGTCTAGCTTGGAGCTTTGAATCCCACTCTGTTGATTTGTATGGAAATTTACCCTGACTGTAATGGCAAGAATGCCAAGCAGGATTTAGTTCAATGCATGATAAAAGAGGATTAATCCTTTTTGCTTCATGCTATGCCCATAGTTTGGTTTGTTTGTTTGTTTATTGGAAATTTGCTTAAGGGTGTGCTAGGACTCAGCTTGTCAAAGGATTTTCTTTACTATGATATTTATTTGCTTACAACTTCATAACATTTTCCTGTTCTTCAGAATTACTCTTTTTTTCAGAAAGAAATCTTTTATCCTTGATGACTCATTAGAAAACATAGCAAAGAATATCCATCATTTAGAAAGACATTGGTAATATTTTGATAGCATTTCTCTTGTTATGGCTGGTGGTCAACTTCATAGTGGTGGTGCTTCATCTGCTGTTGTGGCTGCACAACATGCACCTCCACTGCTATTATTTGCCCCAGCTGCCCACCTTCACTCCTGCCATTTGAAAAGAGTGACATCCACCACTGAAGACAGCAGAAAATAATCACTTTGGCAGGGGAAGGGGGAGATTTTCAGCAACAAAATTGTGCTTAGTGAAAGGGTCCCCCTCCCTGGTTCCTGATCTAGATTGCCCCTTCTTGCAGTTGCTTTTTGACATAAAAGAAAGCACTTTCTGTTTATTTCCTGTTTTATGTCTCTCACAGCCCAGTCCTACCTACCTTTAGCGCTGGTGGAACATGTGTTCTGCTGGCATGCAGTCGCAAAAGCGGCGTAAAGCGCTTTGCGACAGTGCAGGAGCTGGTGTGCCAGTGGTAAGGCTGAAGCCTTCCCACGTGCACTGGTAGTCATTAGGAGCCCACCGGCCCAGGTACGTCCAATTCAGGGGTAGGGGTAGGTCCAGAGCAGGGATAGGGGTAGGACGGGAAGGGGGTGGAGTGGGCAGATCAGGTCTGGAAGGGGGCGGGATAAATGGTGCTGGTGTGCACCATATCCAAATCTCCTTCCTAGGCCTGATCCGCCGACATGGATCAACACAGATATGCTAGTTATATTGCTGGCGCAGGTCCAAGTTGACCCATTGCGGCTGCTGGGGCCTACCCATGGGCAAGGGGACTAATGTTTCCTTACCCAGCAGCCAAAAATCCCCCACGGAATGCAGTGCAGCCCGTGTCGGTGCTGCTGCATTGCCGCGCAGGGATTTGCGCTGGATTGGGCATGCCCATGATGGATTTAACATAATATGTAGTTTGGTCCTTACAGAGGGGGGGCCAGATGGAGCAGGCCCCGGACCACACGGAAAAGCTCAGCTGGACGGTTCTCCGCAGACGCGATGCCAGCAGAAAAGAAAGCCTTCTTAGCTGCCGCCACCGCCACGGAGTAGGCTCTGAAGTGAGCTCTAGACCATGCCCGGTCGGAGTCAGCACAGGTTTTCCGCCAACGTCGCTCTAGGCATCTACCTTGCCGCTTCATCGTCCGCAGCTCCTCAGTAAACCAAGGGGCCGCTCTGACTCTGCGGCTTGGTCGAGGACGCTCAGGAGCGATCAGATCCAGAGCCCTGGTCATTTCCCCATTCCAGAGGTCAACCAGGGCGCTGGGTGAGTCGCCGACTCTGGCAACAGGAAAATACAGTACTTAGCACATATATAGCGCATTTCGAGCATTCAAAGAATCTTCCCAGCAATTTTTTCAACAACTCCATAATTATAAGCTCTATTAGGATGCTCTATTAGGATGCTCTAATAAGCTCTATTAGGGATGACACACATTTTCATAACGTTCATAATTCATCACAAAAGGATGCAAATTATGCACAAATGGAAACTGAAGGCTGAGAGAACAGTGGCTTGCCTCTGGACGTCCAAGCATACATCTACTCTCAGGTAGTGGTAGCTGAAACACTGACATAATTGCTACCATTTTGCCTGAAAAACGTAACCAGTTTTTCATGTTAATGTTTTAATTGGGTTGTATCCACATGCTAGAAACTGATGCTTGGAACCAAAGGGAATTAAGATGCAGAAAATTTAAATCTGCTTCAAAAACAAAGCACCCACCTAGCAGTTTTGGCTCAAAAAAGAAGAGACCAAAGCAAATGCGATAGGGCACGCACCTGTATTTTATTCACATGTTTTCCTCATTCATGTATATAGCATGGATATGCATGTGTCTAATTTTTATATGAAATGGAGTATGCAGGTGAGGGGAGACCATTCTTTTCCCTGCTGGACTTCATAACTTTCATGGACCTCTCTAGCTCCCTTAGTCTCGCTGGCTGAGTCCTCCAGCCATCGAGACTAAGGGAGCTAGAGAGGCTGCAGCACATTTGTGCAGGCGCAGCCTCTCCAACATTGTCTTTCCTACTGCCAGCCAGCCAGGAAGGACGCGTCTGGCTGGCCTCCGCCTGGGGGGGGGGGAGTGCAGGAATGAATGAATGAATGAACATGGTATTCTTCCTCCCCCCACCCCGGAGTGTACAGTGCTGGCTGCTTTCGAGCTCTGGAGGGGGTGCACTGCCGCCGCTGAGCCGCTGAAATTCGGCGGTGGGATGGCAGCAGTGCACCCTCTCCGAGCTCAACACACTTGTGCCCAGGGGCCCCCGCCCCCTAATGACGCCTCTGCCAAGTTCCCTTACTCATGAGTCATTGCAAATGTGCCTTACGCTGGAGCACTTGCTCCGGTTCCAGAAACAGTATGGATCTGGCTGTAAGAAGTGTAAAATAGAAGAACTTGTGCCTATTTGATGTCAAAGCTATGAAATTAGCCAAATTGTTTTATCCACACTAAGGGCAGCCCATTCCCAAAGAGTTTCCGATCTGGGAGTTCTTCTGGCTGTGCTTGAGTTCAAAAAGAAGTGAAGTCAGTTAATGATGAATGTAATGGATTAAACAAAGATTGCAAAGACTTGTCTAGTTAGACAAAGGAACTGTCCTTACATTTAAAAGGGGGGGGGGGCTTTGCTCTTCTACTTATATATTACAAGGCATATACACCCTGCAGTAGATCAATAAGCCATTATGTTTGAGCAAACTGAGTCCTTTGTGGTCTGTAATATGACATAGTGACATAAGGATTCAGCTAAAGAAAACCAAATAGCATTAACAGCAGCTTTCTTCTCACCGAGCAGTTGGAAACAGGCACTGTGTTCAGCTGACTCAGAGCAATAAAAGGGCAGATCTAAGATTTGTCTCGATACAAATGATAGCGGCAGATATAATTTAAGAGTAGTACATTCAATTTTGAAGCCATAACACTATGCAGAACAATAGAACCGCATATGCTGAAGACGGTCCTTGTGCTGTTCTGCGAGAGGCCATAAGTACTTTGGAAAAGCGATTTCAACCTCATACATCATTCATATTCCTCTAGCAAGATATAATTTTCAGGGCAGGAGGTAACAACAATCAATGCTTGTTCAGCACCCTTATCATCACCGTCTTAAAAAAGAAGGGCCTATAACCACAGTGTGCATGTTTGATATTTCATCAGCATCTCTCAACTCTTGGATCCTACTATGAGAAACCCAGCAGGGTGTGACCAGCTTATTTCCCAACAGTCAGCCGAGTGCAAATATCTTCTCCCAAGAATCTTCACCTCTATTCAGTGCTCTGCTTTCTATGGGAGGCTGTTCTGTAAGCAGCTACAGTCATAATGGTTCCAGAAAGTTCTTTTGTGATCTGTAGTAGGGATTTGACTGTCCCCCCCCCCTTTGACCAGAGGACATGGTTGAAACTGATTTTTCAGGATAAACATCAGTGTGGATAGAAATAATGGAAGATGATGCTCAGTCCATATGCTGTTTCCCACATTCAGTTTAAAATTAAAATAGATGCTGTAACAAATATATCATCATCACTATTAATAATAAGAATATTTATACACAATTTCTCAGCAAAAAGTAGTTCAGCAAGAATACATTTCTCTGGCATAGTCCCCACACATCACACCAAAAGGTGCACAGGAGATCAGAAGAAATTCTATTGGAGTCTGTTTGTTGTCTAAAGCTAGGCTGATGATCTGCTATTTACACCTAGTTGGAAGGCTGATAAATAAATGCTAACGTGCCTCTTTAGCATTTTAGGACCAAGCAGTGATGTAGACTTGAGTCTATTGACTTGGACTTGAGTCAGACTCAAGTTGCGTCAATGACTTGACTCGGACTTGACTCGACGATTGTCAAAGACTCGAAAGACTCGACTTGAGACTTGGAGCCTTTTACGACAAGTCCAATTTTATTCAGGTTTAAACCCGTTTTTCCCATTAAATAGACAGGGACTCGCAACTCGCAACCAAAGACTCGGGACTTGACTTGAGACTTGGACCCAGAGACTTGGGGGCTTCACTCGAGACTTGGAGTCAGAGACTTGATCCACATCCCTGGGGCCAAGTTTGCTCAACTGATCCCTGACTAACACAGCTATGTTCCTACTTGCCTCATTATGGGCAGCAGAAACCTGATTGCAGCTTCTCTGAATTGTAAGCAAGTCCCTCCAGGGGTGGCCCAAGGAATTTTGGGTGCCTAAGACAGGACAACAATTGACACAGCCATACCTGCCTCCTGCTGCTGCCTCACTTGTCCCCCTGTCAACTGCAGTGTTAAAAAGCTGCTCCAAATCTTAAGAAGAGATCTGCTAGATCAGGCCAAGGGCCCATCTAGTCCAGCTTCCTAGATCTCACAATATAACAGCACAATCCTATGCATGTCTACTCAGAAGTAAGTACCATCATGTTCAATAGGGCTTTCTGCCAGGAAAGTATGTATAGGATTGTAGCCTAAGACAACGTGATATCTGTATCCTGTTGCCACTCCCTTGCACCTGGCATTCAGAGATGTCTAGGCCATGTGCCATCACAATATCCTATGGCAGGGAGTTCCACAGATTAATTATGCTCTGGGTAAAGAAATATTGCCTTTTGTCTGTCCTGACTCTCCCGCCAATCAATTTCAGTGGATGTCCCCTGATTCTAGTGTTGTGTGAGACACTAGACTCTATCCACCCCAAGCATAATTTTATGTCTCAATCATAAGACATATGATTTTTTTCTAGACTGAAGAACCCAAATCCTTCTCTTCCTCAGCATGGTGTATTTGAAAAGGAGGAACATGTAGCAGAAGAGGAAGTTTGGAGGAGAGGTAAATCAAGGAGACTCTAGCGGCTAAAGTGAATCTCCTTGATTCACCTCTCCTCCACACTTCCTCTTCTGCTACATGTTCCTCCTTTTCAAATACACCATGCTGAGGAAGAGAAGGATTTGGGTTCTTCAGAGTCTAGCCTATCACTCTCCTTTTCTGCACACTTCGTTTATGCTCTTTCTCCCTCCTCCTCTTCAATTCCAGCATGTCAAGGATAAGGAGGTCAGAGTTGTTTTTTCTGCTGCCATGTGGTGGCAACATCAGGCCAGGGGTTACAGAGTGGCAGCAGTAGTGGTGGTGGATGCCAGCCATTTCCTTCCCTCTGATAATCTGCTTCCTGAGGCAATTGTTTTAGTTCACCTCAGTATGAGATTGGCCACGAACCTTTCCCTCGGGTCTTCATTATCCTGGTCTTACACACTAGCGTCACTACGGGGGGGGGGGGGGGCGGAGCTGTAAGTGCTGCTGAAATCCGAGCCTCCCTTACACAGACGAACGAAGCAGCCCCACCCCCTCACCCTCTCAGCCTTTCAGAGAAGCGAAAGCAACAGGCAGGAGACTCCCTGCCTGTTGTTTTCGCTTCTCTGAACGGCTGCAAGGGTGAGGGGGCGGGGCCGCTTCGTTCGTCTGTGTAAGGGAGGCTCGGATTTCAGCAGCACTTACAGCTCCGCCCCCCCTGTAGTGACGCTAGTGGTATTACATATTGGTATATTACCCAAGTATATTATATTATTGGTATATCCCGCCTGGCGGGATATGGTTCATGGGATCATGAAGGGTCGGACACGACTTAACGACTGAACAACAACAACAAAATATTACCCAACAGTGCCTCCTCTGACCCTGTATCCCTTTAAAATATGTAACAAGAATTCAAAATAGCTTACTCCCTCTGTAAAGACAGAACACCATGATGTCAATACATTCACTTCTGTCCCCCCACCCTTCATTTCAGTAATTCTAAAACTGTGCTGGGGGATAGTGTGCCAAGAGAAGTATATTTGTTAAGTAACCAAAGGTTCCTATGAACCCAAAGCATCTACCTAAAAGGAGTCAGCTCACTGTGTGTCATATGATTCACTTGTCCAACCTTGAGGCCTTCCAGATGGGATGGATAATTTCCCATGGGATGGATAATTCTGCTACATGTGTGTCCAGGTAAGATTGGATCATTCAACCATTCCTGATATAGAGATGCAGGGGAATTATGCTACCCTTCGTGTCTCTATATGAGTAGCAATAGGTGAGTTTCCCCAGGTTCTATTCAAAATGGGCTCACCTAAAATGCACTATTTGGACTTGATTCCTGGGCCTGGTTGGCCTTACACGGCCTCCCTGGTTGTATGCTAGCAAAATAGCTGGCATGCATCCGAGGAGGCCCATTGGTGTCACTGGGGCTTACACCGGGGGAAGGGGATGAATGTCCCTTTCCCCCGAGGTGAGTCCCGGCCTTGCCAGTGTGGGCTGCATCCTGTGTAGGATGCAGCGGTCGGCCATTTAGGCTGGTGCATCTTATGCAGGATTGGGCTGTCATGCAGAAACACATTGGACAGACTTCTCTGAGGGCATTTAATTCTTACAAAAACTAAAAGCAAACCTTTTGCTTTTTAATTCAGAAAAAATCTCAGCTATCAGAAATTTGGGGAAACAGTGTATACAAACACAGTACAAAAATAAATCAAAGGAGAAGTTTCTTAACAACAGAACAGTTTAAATTGTGTAAGGAAATACTGGAAAACAAGTGACCTAGCAAAATGAAATGAAGAAACTTTGAGACTACAAATTAGATGCAAGTGGCTTCGAGTGTGTCAGTTCCTGAAAAGTTAGAGTCTCATGTTCAAATCCTGTCTCTGAGTAAGAAAGACACATACAAGGCATCCAGGATGAAAGATGAAAGTTTTGTCAAAATAAGAATCTGTCATCTTGGGGAATTTGCTTGCCAAACCTTCTTCCATACCAGCTGAAGCCAACTCCCATTTGGCTACATCCAAGTGGCTAGCTGGGCACATGAGTTAAATTGTTGGTTTAGATTTCGTCTCTTATGCCAGATCCATAGTTTGATTCCTCCTGGGAGTTGCCATAAAAGAAAACATTGCTTCAACTCCTGGTCCTGGCAAGCAAGGAGGAGCTTGTGAGCCAACTAGTGTTTTGGGGACAAATATAAGGAATCTGATGCATGGCAAAAGTGGGTGCCAGGAGGGGTGAGTCATACATACTTTTTTTTTTTTTTTACTAAGCCAAATACTCACTAGATTGTTCAGCCTCCTCCAGTGATCATGGGGCACCTCCTTTGTTTTCCATCTTGGTTTATCTTGTGCAACAATAGCTGCTGACTGCAAGTTGCTCTCAACAGTGTATAAATTACAGTTTGTCTCATCTCTTTGTATGTATTTTAGACGTCTAGGTTGTTTTCTGAAGTCTGCTGTTGTTTGTTCTATATCCCGGCTACTAATGAAGGATTGCAAGCCAAGTGTCATAAGAGAACGATAACACTAATGCATAACCACAGATGTCCCAATCCTAGCTTTTGTGATATGTAGCCCATACATCAGGAAGCCGTGCTTGGAACTGAACTTGGGCCACAGAAGCTTAACCCACCAATTCCTGAACCCATCCGTGGCACTGATTACTTCTATGTCATGTTATGACTGCCTACTTCTGTAGGCTAGGGCTGCAATGCTATGCACACTTTCCTGAGAGTAAGCCCCATTGAACAGAATACTTACTTCTGAGTAGACATGCATGGGATCGCACTGTTGGTGAAGTACTGTACTTTTTATTACATAGATACCGTCAATACATGGAATGTATTCAGGACCCAACAATTGGATCTATAGTTATGTGTATAAAACAACACTGTTGCAAAATTGAAAAGGTGTTACTGTTCTGAAAGGACACCTACACAGGGCAATGGGGGTGGGGGTGGGGTTCTCATGCTCTGAATCTGTACATTCAATCCCCACAGGTGTAAGGCACCAGGAGTGTCAAGCCAGGATGTCTGGCAGCAGGGCTCAGGCACCTTACTCTCTGCTTCTGTTCTGAGGGAAGGAGACTGGCTAACCCAAGCCTTGCTGCTGCATAGCACCCACAATCCTGATAGTGACCAGGAGAGGGAAACTGCAGCCTTGCTTTGACTGCCTTGCCCTGCCCTGCCATTGGACTGATGATTACTTTGCACTCAACCCCAGTCTGGACCCTGACTATGCTTTCTGCCTCTGGCCCTTGGATCTGTGTTTGCTCATGCTGGAATCGGATCTTGAGCTTGTCCTTGACCACGCCATCTGCCTCTGGCCCTTGAGAACACCATCTGCCTGCTTTGGAACTTGACCACTGGTCTATTGCCCCATGCCAGATGGCTCAGACTGTGCTGGGCCTTGACAACAGAGCAGTCTGCAATGCTGATTCCCTCTCCGTCCATACTATAGACTCACTGAACAGTAGCTTTAGTATGTAGTCCATATAGAGAAGGAAATGCAAAACCTACATATGATGAATGCCCTGCTTCCCCCCTCCCGATTTTCTTTGCCCTTTTTCCTTATTTTTGACCCTTCTAACCCCCACCCCCCAAAGCTCTTGTGCAGGTTCAGCACCCTGCAAAATTGCTGGGGCTTCCTTCTGCAAACAGCCTCTTGTTCTTTGTTTGACACTCCATTACCCACCAGCTGGGTGCATTTATGGATTGGAAGCATTCTTCCTTGTCTGGTGTAGCTAGCCTCCCTAGAGATTGGCATGCCCTGCTGATTGGGTGACCAAACCTTAGGCTTACCAGATCGTTGACCGGGACTGAGCGTTCTCCCCTTAAGGGGGCGGGGCGTGGGGGGCCATAACGCGACGCGTTATGGCCCCCCATGAACGATCAGTCCTGGTCAACGATCTGGTAAGCCTACCAAACCTGCCTATCTAAGAGGTGGGATGGAAAGACCAGGTGGGTTCCACTTATCCAACAGGTAACAATGACTTCATCAAACCTAGTTAAGTCCAAGCACAAGGAAGCTCTGTGTGTTTTTCTGCCTGTCTGTCATGGACCCTAATGGTGGTTTACAGAAGACTCCTGCTTACTTTCCAGTAAGTGAGGGACTGGGGATTCCTGAGACAATGTAAGTAGTGAACAATAGGGTCTGTATTTAAAGCTAGATGTGTTCAGGAAGAGCTTATAGATTCAGGAAGAGCTTATAGAGCTTATTATACATACAATAAAAACCCAATGGTTATTAATTAACATATAGATGACTTTTTTAATAGAAAAAGTGAAGTATTGGAGTCAGCACAATTAACATTGTTTTTAGCATGCCAGATGCCTATCCTGTGAGGAGACAAATGAAGTGGTTTAATGAAGATCTTTCTATACATAAAATGCACAAACAGAATAATGATGGAAGAGCAATAGAGATAATGCTTTACCCATTGCCGTTTTGCATTGTGCTACATTCTCAGTACATGAGCCAGCAGCACATGGGTTCAATGAAGGTGGCATATTGTGGTGTTATGCTTGTTGGAAGGGTGACGGCACATGGGCGCAGCCACCAATGCTGAGGTATGATGGTTCTCTTTCTGATTCTGCTCAGCACCACCCCCAGTATAGAGCACTGCAGCTATGGCACAAGGGATCCTTGAGTGGTAGACAGTGATAGTCCCTACCGCTACAAAAAGGTATAACCTGATGCATTACACAAGAGAAACACAACCAACCTATATAGCTTCACTAGAGTTAAAAGCTTGAATGTTCCACTCCTCTTTTCTTTGAACACTGACACGGCGAGCAGTAGAAAGTCATAGATAATGGAACAATTACTATCATAGAAGCTGCCAGTGGAAATGTAAGCATCACTTAATCAACCCGTAGCACTAAGCTCTGAAGCAGCACCTCCAGATATGCAAGTTAGAGCTCAATCCTATCCTTCCCCCACCAATGCAGCTGTGCCAAAAAGGTGTGCGCTGTATCCGGGGGGGGGGGGGGGGGAGGCAGATCGGGAGACTTTGGAGGGGAAAGGGGAATTATTTCTCCTTACCCCTCGGTAAGCCTCATGCTCTGCAATGGGTCTCCTTGGATTTGTGCCAGCTCTTTAGCTGGTGCAGGTCTGAGGAGAAGAAAGGGGTGGGAAGGTTGTTAAAAGAGGGGATAGGATCTGGCAAGTGCAACTGCCGCAAGATCCACCCCCTCCTGCTGTCTCCCCGCCCTTGTTCCTCTCCCCTGCCCAGTTTCACCCCTCCCTGCTCTTCCCCTGCCCTCTCTGCTCTTCCTCTGCCCTTCCTGCTGTCTTACCTTGTCAAGCGGGTGTGATGGGAACCGGTAGCATTGTGGCACTGCTGTAGGAAAGCTTCAAGGGCAGTGCATGCAAAATGGCCACTGCCAGAGCACTGTGTACACTGTCGGCAGCCATTTTGTGACAACGGTTCCGCTGTTGCCACACACTCCATAGGACAGCCCAATCCTGTGAGTTGAGCAGTTCTGCCTGTAACCAGATAACAATTTACCACCATTTCAATCCTCTTTTTCTTCCTTTGAACATTCATTCCTAAAAATTCCCTTTTTGTAGCTCTTTACATCTCTGGCTGGCCTCAACTCATACTGAGATTAGCATTTACGCTAACGCAAACCTGGGCTTGCTACCCATCTGCACCTGTCTTTAGTGATCTCTCCTATGTTCCATGTGATCTCTCCTATGTTCCATGCAGCACCAGAGGGGATTATCCTTCTGAGCGACAAGGGGAGGGCCCTGTTCTTCTCAGTTTCTGTAACCCTGGTGAGAGTGGGGTAAGGAGTAGTGAGAGGTATAGGGGGCAGCGGGACTCCTTCTGGACTTGGGGTTGGTGAGAGCGCCAATTGTCTGGTTGATTTCCTGGTTGTTTTTCCCTACCCCTTAAACTGCTATAGAGACACTGGAGCCAGCGTTAGTGTTTTGTGTTGGGGTTGTATTTGTCTAAGTGTGTGTGTGTGTTTGTGTGAGCCCTTCCGGGAAGATGTGTTGGGATGTTCGAGGGAGTAGTGACGCCACCATAAAAAGTGTAACGGGTCGAGGGCGATATGGCGGTGGGGGCTGGCCTGGCCGTTCCAGGAGAAGGCGGGATGGTCATAGGCAGACCATCCCTCTTTCTAGGTCTTCCCTCAACCCTGGAGCCTGGGGAGTGTCTGGGACAAACCCCTGTGGCCTTAAACTGCTGCTATTAAATGCCAGGTCAGTTAATAACAAGATCTCCCTAATTCGGGTTTTAATCCTGGAGGAGGGTGCCGACCTGGCTTGCATCACGGAGACCTGGTTGGATGCGGCTGGTGGTGTGAACCTTTCCCAGCTGTGTCCACCGGGATACCGGGTAATGCAGCAGCTGCGGCTACAGGGGCGAGGGGGTGGTGTTGCTGTGGTCTATCAGGATTACATCTCCCTCACCGGATACCCTGTCCCACAGTGTACCGGGTTTGAGTGTCTCCGCATCATGCTACGGAGACAGGATGGGATTGCTATTGGTGTACCATCCACCTAGTTGCTCATCGGCTTCCCTACCTGAGCTGACCAGGGTGATCTCGGCGGTGGCACTGGAGTCCCCACGCCTGTTAGTGCTGGGGGACTTCAATGTTCATGCCGAGGCCCCTGTGACAGCAGCGGCTCAGGACTTCATGGCCGCCATGGCGACCATGGGCCTGTCTCAATGGATCACGGCCCCAACGCATGGTGCGGGGCACACATTGGACTTGGTGTTCACTGGTGGGTACGGGGATGGTGATCTGCCCATGGAGGAGATTAAGATCACTCCTCTGTCTTGGACGGATCACTATCTGGTGAGTTTCAGACTGGCAACGTTTAATCACCCCTGCAGAGCTGGGAGACCGAATTGTATGGTCCGCCCCCGGAGACTGATGGATCCGGATGGTTTCCTGAGGGCTCTGGGGGAATTCCCAGCTTCTCGGGTCAGTGATTCATCTGATGCTCTGGCTGCCCTGTGGTATGGGGAGGCAGCTAGAGCATTGGATCAGATCGCTCCCGAACGGCCACGGCCTTGTCGTCGAGCCAAGGCAGCTCCTTGGTTATAATTGATATAGGATATAATTGAATTGGAAAAGGTGCAGAAAAGAGCGACCAGAATGATTCGTGGGCTGGAGCACCTCCCTTACGAGGAAAGGCTACAGCGTCTGGGGCTTTTCAGCCTAGAAAAAAGGCGCCTGAGGGGGGACATGATTGAGACTTATAAAATTATGCATGGGATGGAGAGAGTGGATAGAGGGAAATTCTTTTCCCTCTCGCACAACACCAGAACCAGGGGACACGCACTAAAATTGAGTGGAGGGAGAGTTAGAACAGACAAAAGAAAATATTTCTTTACCCAGCGTGTGATTCATCTGTGGAACTCCTTGCCACAGGATGTGGTGATGGCACCTGGCCTAGATGCCTTTAAAAGGGGTTTGGACAAATTCATGGAGGAAAAGACCATCACAGGTTACAAGCCATAAGCAACCTCCTGGTTTTTAGAAGTGGGTTTTCTCTGTGCCAGGTGCAAGGGAGTGGCGACTGGACACAGGTATCTTGTTGTCTCGTGTGCTCCCTGAGGCATCTGGTGGGGCCACTGTGTGACACAGGAAGCTGGACTAGATGGGCTTTTGGCCTGATCCAGCAGGGCTCTTCTTATGTTCTTATGTTTTATGTTCTTATGGTTCACTGAGGAGCTGCGGGCAATGAAACGACTGGGCCGACGCCTAGAGCGACGGTGGAAGAAAACTTGTGATGAATCTGACCGAACACGGGCTAGAGCCCATTTCAGGGCCTACTCTGTGGCGGTGATGGCAGCGAAGAAGGCGTTTTTCTCTGCCACCATTGTGTCTGCGAGTAGCCGACCAGCGGAGCTCTTTCGAGTTGTCCGGGATCTGCTCCACTCGGCTCCTGTAGCGAGTGAGTTGGAGTGTTCGACGGACCGCTGCAATGAGATCGCACGGCACTTCGCAGATAAAATCGCTCAGATTCGCCACGACTTGGACTCTGGTTTAACAGTTCCAGAAGTTGTCCCTACGGCATCTGTCAATTCCATCGTTTTGGATTCTTTTCACCTTATACAGCCTGAGGATGTGGATAGGGTCCTCTGTAGTTTGAGATCGTCTTCCTGCCCGCTTGACCCTTGCCCAGCTTGGCTAATATGATCTGCGCGGGTTGGGCTGGCCGACTGGGTGGAACCTATCGTAAATTCATCTTTGCGAGAGGGAGTGATGCCTAGCATCTTGAAGACCGCAATTGTGCGTCCCCTCCTGAAAAAAACATCTTTGGATTCCTCCAATTTAAATAACTATCGGCCAGTTTCCAATTTGCCTTTTTTGGGTAAGGTGATTGAGCGGGTGGTGGCGTCTCAGCTCCAGGGGATACTAGATGAAATGGAGTATCTGGACCCTTTTCAGTCTGGCTTCAGGTAGGGCTTTGGGACGGAGACAGCCTTGGTCGCCCTGCTGGATGATCTTCGCCGAGGACTGGACAGGGGGAGTGCATCCCTGCTGGTCCTTTTGGACCTCTCGGCAGCTTTCGATACCATCGACCATGGTATCCTTCTGGGCCGGCTGGCTGAGTTGGGACTAGGGGGCACTGCTTTGCAGTGGTTCCGTTCCTACTTGGCTGACAGGTCCCAGATGGTGATGCTTGGAGATGCCTGTTCGGCGCCCTGCCCTTTACAGTGTGGGGTGCCACAGGGTTCTATTCTGTCTCCCATGCTTTTCAACATCTACATGAAACCGTTGGGAGGGATCATCCGGGGATTTGGTGTTGGGTGTCACCAATATGCTGACGACACCCAACTCTATCTCTCCTTGTCATCTCGCTCCAGGGAGGCTGTGGAAGTCCTGGAGTGCTGCCTGGAGGCGGTTGGGGTCTGGATGAGGGCAAATAGGTTGAGATTGAATCCAGAAAAGACAGAGGTCCTACTGGTCAGGAAAGCTTCGATGCAGGTACTGAGTCACCTGCCCGTTCTGAATGGGGTTGCAGTCCCCCTGCAGGAACGGGTGCGCAGCTTGAGAGTACTTCTGGATTCACAGCTCTCCCTGGAAAGCCAGGTGGCGGCTGTGGCCAGGGGTGCGTTTGCCCAGCTTCGGCTGGTGCGCCAGCTGCGGCCGTACTTGAGTTGATCGGACCTGACCAAGGTGGTCCACGTCTTAGTGACTTCAAGACTGGATTACTGTAACACGCTCTACGTGGGGCTACCCTTGAAGACGGTTCGGAAGC
Organism: Plestiodon gilberti rubricaudatus; assembly: GCA_026170595.1. Taxonomy (NCBI): domain Eukaryota; kingdom Metazoa; phylum Chordata; class Lepidosauria; order Squamata; family Scincidae; genus Plestiodon; species Plestiodon gilberti. Next base: position 64,436,187 of record JANXHW010000003.1, on the reverse strand, counting down.
TGCAATTAGTGCAGAATGCGGCGGCCCGGGTGGTCGCTGGAGCTAGGCGGTTTGACTCTGTTGAGCCGCTGCTTCAGCGGCTGCACTGGATGCCCATTCGTTTCCGAGCCCAATTCAAGGTGCTGGTAATGACCTTTAAAGCCCTTCACGGTTTGGGTCCAGGATATCTGAGGGACCACCTTCTCCCATACATTCCAGCCCGCTCTCTTAGGTCATCTGAGGGGGCTCTCCTGCGTGTACCACCTCTATCGCAAGTTAGGGGAGTGGCAACACGTGGGCGAGCCTTCTCTGCTGTGGCGCCACAACTGTGGAACTCCCTGCCAGGGGATCTCCCTCATGACTTTTTGGCGAGGGCTCAAAACGTTTTTGTTTCGTCTAGCGTTTGGGTGATGGGTTGTAGTCTGCCTCCTGTGTCTCAAGATGCTCTGCCATGCTGCTTTTATGCTCCATATTGTCCCCCCCCCCCATGGATTTTATTGTTTTTAAATTAATGTATTGTTTTAAACTTTTCTGTATTTTAAACTATGTTTTTTAATTTTTGTTGTAAGGCGCCTTGGGCATTTGCCTCGGCATAGGATAAGGCGGGATATAAATTTTTAAAATAAATAAATAAATAAATAAATAAATAAATAAATAATGTCCATGACTATCTTCCTATACATGTCATTTTTTATCCTCAATTACCGCTAAGCTTTTTCTGCAGCCATACCTGCTTTTGGGGATGTCTCCCCTTTTTCTTTTCCATTGGAATAATTTTTGATAGTGTCTGTAGTAACTGCTTCTTTAGGAACTCCCATCCATCTTGGACTCTGAGTTCATCTACCCATAGAATCCTGCCTACCAATTTTCTGAGATTATTAAAATCAGCCTTCTTGAAATTTAAGCAAGAGGTGCAAAGCACCCTCACCTGCTTGCCACCTCCCCCAGCCTGCCGACCAAGGTGAGTGCTTTGCTCAGCCTTATGGCTGGGCCATGGTTCCCACAATGGGGTGCACACCTGAACAATGGGTTGTATTTGTCTGTGTTTGCTGCATCACAAAGCCCTTGAGGTAGGGAGTTCCACTTCTGGGAGACTTTCACACAGAAGGCTCTGTCCAACATGCATGCATGCCAATCAAGCCTCAGTCAATGATGGCATGTGGAGCAGAGTCTCCCTTGAAGATCTCAGCAGACTGGTAGATTCATATGATGGAAGGTAGACCTTAAGGTATCTAGGGCCTGAACCATGCAGGTTTTTAAAAAATAATGATCAGCATCTTAAATTAGACCCAGAAACAGATGAAAGTCAGTGTAGGTTGTACATATGGGAGTAATGTGCTCCCATTCAGTGATGTACTAACGCCCTATGGGAGGGAGGCCGTGGTGCAAAATGACACCCCGTGTGACATCACAAACTGGAAGGGATGTCATCGCCCCACCCCCGGAAATGGCACCAGCAGTGCGAAAAGGTTCCGGGTGGGTGTATGGGTGGGGACAACCTTTCACACTGTCGCCTGCCCACCAGGACGCTTCAGTGTCCTCCAAGAGCCTCCAAAGCAGCGCAAAAACCTTGCTGCTGAATTGCCACCGATGCGGCAGCTTTCACACACCCCTGCTTGTCACCCCTGCCCCCCTCGGCGACGCTTCTGCTCCCATTGTATAGCCCCCATCAGCAACTTGGCTGCAGCATTCTGAACCAGTTGCAGTTTCTAAATCCTTTTCATGGGCAACCCCATGTAGCATGCATACATTACAATAATAATCCAATCAAGATGTGACCAAAGCATGGGGAACTGTGGCCAGATCTCTGTTCTCTTTAGTCATGATGACTAAGTCAACTTAGGGTGGAAACCACTGCCTCCAAAGAAACTCCCATCCTCCCACTATGGGTGTCTCTTGGTCTTGGCAAGAGACCGAATTGGCAGAATTCAAAGAGGGTGGCCCTCCTTTCTCCTTGTTTCTTAAACTTCCTAAATACAAAGTTGTAAGAAAAAGATATTTTAGGAAAGATTAATGTGGCCATAAATAGGAAGAGGCAGAGCAAATGCCTAAGATAGCTGCTGCGCTCTGGTTTTGGCTTTCTCATCAATACTTTTCAATTTATTTGGCTGAGAAGCTCTTCAAATGTCCTTGGGTCACCTATAGCTGCCCATCAAAGGTGCAATCTTTGGGTTGGCAGGCTTGTAAATGATTTCTTTATTAGGCTTTAGAAGCGTAATCGTTACACAGTCGGACCTCTCTGCAATGGAGGTGACATTAAAAGCACCTGTGCCTGGGTGAAAGGGATGGGGATTGTCTGTGTAAAGTTGGCGCATAAAAGCGATCGCATGGCAATTATGCTCTTGAAATACAATTTCTTGCCTTTGATAGTTGCCTGAGCTATTATAATACAGGTTCACAGAGTTGTAAGTCCCTGTTGCCAGTTGTGTGCAAATCCTTTTCAGGAACAGATTTTTTTTTTTAAAATCAGGTTAGCTCTTCTAAAGTTATCATCATCAGAAAAAAAAAAAAGTCCATAGTGTGAATTTGTATTTTTTATTTTTAGGCTGGACTAGACCACACAAATGGTAACTATGTTTTATTTTATTACTGTTCCTAAGCCTTTTTTTTTGAAAAAAAAATTCTGGGAGTTAGTTACCTTGTTTGGCGCAATGCTGGAGTCTAACTATCAATACACCGCTTTCTCCCCTGTATGATCAGCAGTAATGCTCTTAATACCACCACTTACCTGCTGTTTTCTCATCCACTCGTGAGAGAGTGAGTCTGGCTAGGCTAAACGGGCTCTGGTCTTTCCTTCTTGGGCCAGAACTACTAACTCTATTCTTGCAACCACACAGTAGTGGTCTGTTAGTCTTAAGGGATCGACTCATTTCATGATGATACCCTTGACCCCCACATATTCCTACTATGTAGGTTAGAGACTATGACCGATGCTGGATTTTGATGGAAACACATTGTACCTTTTAATAATTGGTCAACAGACTTCATTTTGGCAGGTCTGAAGCCTCGTTTTGGAGGTAATCTGCTTGCTCAGACCTGTGGGTGTACACATACACATGAGCATGTGCAGGCACATGAACTCCTGTGGGAACTGAAGTCTGCCATGCTGGGAGACAGCCTCTCTCTTTTCCTTTTCTGTTTTTGTTTTGTTAGCTAGCAGATGTTACACATAGCCCAATCCTATGGGCTGCCCAATGCTAGTAGGACAGAGTCCCACTGCTGTAAAGAGCTTCTTGGCAGTATGCATAGTGCACCGCCAGCAGCCATTTTGAAGCCACTGCCGCAAAGCAACAGCAGCATCAAAGGCCTGCTGATGCAGCCAGCGGTCTACATTGGAGCAGGTAACCTGATGTGGGGTGCAGTTTGTGTATTGGGAGGGGGAGTAGTGGGGAACGTTGGGGGAGGAACCAGGGTGTGTGTCAGGGGAGGGAAGGGGTGGATCCAGCAGCAGTCGTGCACACTGGATCTTATCCCCCATTTTTGTACCCACCCTGCCCCCTGACTCTCCTTGGACTTGCACCAGCTGGCATAGGTGCAAGGAGACCCATAGGCGATCAGCCAGCCTACTGGGGGTGGTAATTGAAAAATATTTTTACTTACCTCCTACAGCCTGCCCCCCCCCCCCCAGTATGCATCATAGCCTCTGTTGGCATGGCTGCTTGCTATAACATGGCAGGGGATAGGAGTGGGGCATTAGTTACAGCAATGTTTTGCTGATGCATTTGCTGTAGAGGTGTGGTCATTGTGAAAGGGTCTACTCAAGGGTATAGTGGTAAATTTTGAAGTGCAAGAGCTCATTATGACACTCCCCTAAGACCATACAATAACAAAACCAACTTTAATTTTCTTAGAGGTTTTTTTCACTTAAAAAAATGCAAGTTGCAGTTATGTCAACTAAACACCTTTGGAGAGCTGTATTAATAAATGAGAATGTCTTCAAAAGCAGTTGGAAGGTGAGACAAGTAATAATAGCATCCCGGGGAAAATTAATTCAAAGAGTTTGAACACATCAGAGGCACTGGGTTAGCTCTGCAGTCACAAACAAGTGACTGCCAGGCGGCCAGATGTTAGGGCACTAGAAAACATTCTTCACTGTTTGGCTTTGGGTCCCTATAATTGTCACTGGCAATGGAAACAATTCCCAGCGTGGTTAAGTATCACCACAGGATATAGAAGACAATTACTTCCAAACAGAGAGGGTGTTTTAAAAAGGAATGCTATTGTTCCTTTATTAGGCATAGCAAAGAAGAAATGCCCGGACAGGTTTTGTTATGTAGAAAAATGGTTTGCTCTGGTAATAACTAGCCATTGTGAATGTTGTAGTTTGTGAGCACAGGCCCAGCCCAAACGTTCGACAGCTCAGTTGCTGACATTTTCAATGGGGGACTGGCCTGCTAGCATTTGTGAGCTGGGAGAATGCCAGCTACTCTGAGGACGCTTGATGGATAGCCTGGTGCATTCAGGAGAAAAGAGAAGCCAAGATGCCCCCATTTACTCACTGGCACTTTGGGGAAGACAAAAGCCTTGTCTCGTGCATAAATTGTGCTTCTCATGTTTAGCATTTTAATTGTGTGTGAATCGGAATCATTCTGGCTGCAGTCTATAAAATTATAAAAAGTCATTTTTTCTAGTCCTTCGGATCAATGAATGATTTATTCTATTGTTTGTTTCTATTTAAAATATTTATAGATGGCTTTTCACAAAACATTTTTCAAAGCCATTTACACAGAAAAATAAATGAAAAGATGGTTCCTAGTCCCAAAGGTGTTACTGGGAGTGTTTTTAGGACACGTGCATCATGTGCATCATGTGCAAAATCTACTGTGTGTGCAGGGAACAAGTGCAGAGCCCAGTGGCGCAACTCAGGGGAATGGAAAGACAAGAGGAGAGAGGCGAGGTTAAGGGTGCAACAATAGATAATAATTATACAGGAAGGAAGGGTAATAAAAAAAAAAACCCAAAATAAAATGCAATATATTCAACAATCATCACACAATTAAACCCTAAACATAAACAGTTTCTAGTGAGAAAGGAGACGAAAGAGCAAATCCTTACAAGGAGAAGAGGGTGTGTAACAGAACAAGCAAAGGAGGAGAGAAAGGAGGATGTAGGCAAATCGGAAGTGTTTCCCAGGTGGAATAGGGGCTGAAGAACCAGGGTGTGTTTCGGTAGCAGGAGGGGAGAGGGAGGAGGACTTGCAGCCCAATTCTACTTAACTTCCCATGCAGCGAAGCAGCAGCATCAACATGGCGCCCGCTGAATCCCACAGGGGAGTTTTGGCACCTGGAGGTCTCCTCAGGGTAAGGGAACATTTGTTCCCTTGTCCCAGGGTAAGCCTGTGCCGGGCCTCTGGGTCTACTCAGTCTTGCAGTCCCTGTGGACCCGGGTTAGAGGATTGAGGTCGGAATGGGGGTGTTAGGATATCAACGTGCACTGTTGCCACTGATACCGCCCCCATCCCGTCCCTGATCCACCCTCCTCCTTGTCCCTATCGCCACCCCATTCCTCCCCCTCACCACCCCATTGTGTTCCTATGCTGACTTCCTGCTGCCAGTGGTCTTCCCTGGTCTGCTGGTGCACGGACCCAACCGCTCGCCGAGTGGCTTGTCATGCTGTGTGACATCCAGAAAGGGCCTTGTTCCGGCACTTGTTCCGGCAGCATAACACTTGTTCCGGCAGCATAAGGCCCTAATAGGATTGGGCTGTGGGAGAAGAAAAACTGGAAAAGCAGAAAGGTTCCAGTAGTGGTGAAAGACTGTGGCTCAGTTGAAGTTCTCAAAATGCTGAACCTAGACTACAGGCAGGGGGTAAGCACCTTGGCAGGCTTGTGGTGGGAGAAGCTTGCCTCTCCCACCATTTGGCTACTCTTTACCAATGCCCTGTGAGGTTGTGAGAGGAGGTGTGAGAGATGTGTAGCCACCCTGTTGTTGGTGTCTATGATGGATCAGTTAAGAGGAGCCATTTGTTGATGGGTTAGGCCTGATCTTCATGCCTCCTCCTAACATTGTGAAAGATAAATGAAGAGTCCTAGACTCACAAATGCATACATACAGCACTTGCACAGAGGAGGAAATGATAGAGGCACTAAGCATGTTAGAATTTCACTGCCCATGGGACACATAAGATAAAGGGGTATTTTTTGTGGATCAATGACCAGGGTTGCCAAGGCCAGGTTTACCTATCTGACTGTATCCTTCTGCTGAGGTGTTTTAAGCATTGCAAAATTGTGGGGCTATGATGCCAAGACACAGTGTCTTCCTGTTGCAAAAGAGAAATGGAGAAAGGCAGGAAAAGGGTTTGAAAAACAAAGGCAGTTGATCCTGGCAGTAGCCTTAGCTGGGATCTGAGAATGCTTTCTAGAATCTAGGGGAAAGGAGTTCTTGAGACGCAGCTCAGCGAGTGCTGTAGCAGCAGCTTATAAAAAGGTGCTGGAGCTTTGGTTTGTGGTAGCAATTGGGAGAGGGGAGCAGGGAAGAAGAGAGAATGTTTGGAAAGGAAGACAGAGTGGTTTGATACCAGGCCTGGGTGTCAACTGGCATGGTAGTTCTTGGGTTGTGGATGGAGAGGGAGTGCTTAAACCAGTCAGCTGGGGGTTGTTCTGAAAACCCTAACTTTGGCCTCTTCCTTAAGGTCTGTGGGACCTGAGGCCTCTTGCTATCAGCCCAATTTCAAATGCCACAAGACTGGCCTGGGACATGCTCACCTGGCATGCATCCAGCACCATGTACACGTGCAACCAAACATGTCAGACAACCAAGAAATGCAAAGGGAGACTCCAGCCGCAGCCACTGGAAGAGTTGCTATGCTAGGATGTGTAGGCGAATTGATCTCCTCTTGCTAAACAGAAGGGCTGAACTACATATTACAAAGAATGTGCGAGTTGGCCCCTTCCCCCCTTCAAATAGCATGTGGGGGGCACATGAAATGCTGCAAAAACATGGTGAGGGATAAAGGGGCGTTAGGTCCTTGCATCTGATGTGGTTTCTCTCCCAGTTGTGTCTCCCCACGTAGTTAAACTTAGAAATGCTTCCAGTTAAAGCTAATTGAAGCTTTTAAAAACTCCTCTGTCTCTCTCTCTCTCTCTCTCTCTCTCTCTCTCTCTCTCTCTCTCTCTCTGAGTGTGAGTAGGATAAAAACTTCAATGGGTTCTAAAGGCAAAAGCCCTGTACCCTTGCACTGTAGTTTTGTGGAATTTCATGTACTTCCCCATATAGTATTTAAAAGAAAAAAAAAACAAGGGCCAAATTCATGTGTTCTTCATAATGTGCTGTCTGGCCCTGAGAGAACTACCACTTTAAAAGCATGTCTTTGCCCAGTTCATGGGGGTTACACAGCACTTAAGTCTGGCATGGGCGGGCCATTTATGTGGCTCATCTGCAACACACAGCTCAATAAGCATCTCACAGCCTTTGCCCAGCACTGCTTTCCGAAGGCACAGATTATGCAAGTTCCGAATAACAGAATAAAAATGAGGCGTTTGTCCCTGTTATCTGTTTTCCTAACCTGCACTTTGCCCATTTGGCTGTTCAAAAACAAAATCCTACTCCGTATGCCAAGTGCCTCCTATTTATAACTTCTCATCAGAACGTAAAACCACACTCTTCATGTGGGTTTTCTCTGAAAAGTCAAAATAAGTTGTTGTGTCTGTAATGTAGTACATTGAAGGACTCAGCAAGTCTGTATCACATTGGCTCAGTTAGCAATGAAAATAAATTTGCTCACCCTCAGTACAAAGTCACCCGCCACCCTTGCCCCTATTAATGGGTTTGCCCTCTGGTGGTGATGGTGAGTCTCATGACTTCTGTAATGTTTACCGCTTCATGTCTGAAATGGATATTTTAGTGCTTATGTGGTTAATATCTAGCACAGTGACAGATTTTGTTGTTGTTAAAAAGTGGGATATACTGTAAATGAATAGATTGTGAGACCTTTGGACAGGGAACCATTTATTGATTTTATTTTGCTACATAGTCCATTTCGTGAACTATTTTTTTTGTCAAAAGGCAGTATATACATTTTTTCTTATATGATGATGATGATGATGATGATGATGATGATAATAATAATAATAGATACCAATAACAATTCTTGCATTAGGACAGAAATAGCCAGTTCATGCTCCAGCAGGGCAATTAAGAACACAGTCATTGTAACAACTATAAAAATTCATACTAGATGGGAAATTCAAATGAAACCCCTTTCAAAAAAGAAAAGAAAATATATCCAGTATCATCAGTGACAAAGATTCTGTCCATTCAAGAATCCAGAAAGTGAAAATGACCCTGTGACATACAGTATGGTGTATGTAAGCAACATACAGTACAATTCTATGTATGTCAACTCAGAAGTACGTATGTCCTGCTGAATTCAATGGGAATTAGTATCAGAAGTGTGTTTAGGATTGCAACCTTAGACTGTAAAAAGCCAGAAATCATACAAAAACTGGAACGGTTTTTAATACGAACTTTAGAATCAAGATTGCCGGGAGAAATATCAACAACCTCAGATACAGTGGCGTCTTCAGCCCTCCTGCCGCCTGGGGCTAGGAGGGTGGGGGCTGGCCAAGCACCCCCGACGTCACGTGACGTGTGATGTCACGTGACGTCAAACGACGCTCGAAAGCTGGAGCACGGCGCCTGCCGGCAGCCATAACAGACGGGCGGTGCTCCAGCTTTCTAGTCCGAGGTGAGCACCAGCGTCGTCGTCTAGGCAACGCGCAGCAGCGCGCCCAGACCCTGTGGCTGCGGGCGTGCGCTGTGCGCGTTGCCTAGACGACGAGGACGCTCTCCTCTAACTCAAAAGCTGGAGCGCCGCCCGCCCGTTATGGCTGTGGGCGGGCGCCGCGCTCCAGCTTCTAGTCTGAGGAGAGCGCTCCCCAGAAGCTCGGCGCCTGGGGCCCTGTACATCAAGGCCCCAGGCGTTACTACGCCTCTGCTCAGATATGCAGACGATACCACCCTAATGGCAGAAAGTGAAGAAGAACTAAAGAGCCTCTTGATGAGGGTGAAAGAGGAGAGTGCAAAAGTTGGCTTGAAACACAACATTAATAAAACTAAGATCATGGCATCTGGTCCTATCAATTCCTGGCAAATACAAGGGGCAGAAATGGAAGCAGTAACAGATTTTACTTTTTTGGGTTCCAAGATCACTGCAGACGGAGACAGCAGCCATGAAATTAAAAGACGCTTACTCCTTGGAAGGAAAGCTATGGCAAATTTAGACAGTATAATAAAAAGCAGAGATATCACCATGCCAACAAAAGTTCGTATAGTCAGGGCGATGGTGTTCCCAGTAGCAATGTATGGTTGCGAGAGTTGGACCATAAGGAAGGCTGAGCGCCGAAGAATAGATGCTTTCGAACTGTGGTGCTGGAGAAGACTCCTGAGAGTCTCTTGGACTGCTAGGAGATCAAATCAGTCAATCCTAAATTAAATCAACCCTGACTGTTCCCTGGAAGGACAGGTACTGAGGCTGAAGCTCAAATATTTTGGCCACCTAATGCGAAGAGAGGAGTCTCTGGAGAAGACTCTGATGCTGGGAAAAATTGAAGGCAAAAGGAGAAGGGGAAAGCAAAGGATGGGATGGTTAGACAGCATCACCGATGCAACGAACATGAAAATGAGTGAACTCAGGAAGATAGTGGAGGACAGGAAGGCCTGGCGGGATATGGATCATGGGATCATGAAGGGTCGGACACGACTTAACGACTGAAAAACAACAACAACAACAGCTAATGAACAGAAATTCTCAAACAGGCTGCCTGGAACAATGCTGGGTAACAAAGAATCTGAATGAGTTCATGACGGAGTTGGCTAAGTATAGGACCCTGCTGTTAAGAGACCCTGTAATTATATATTCTGGTGCCTCACCTGTGGCTTGTTAAGGTCAAAAAGTTGTTTTTTCTCCCCATAGTATTTGCTGATTTGTGGGAGAGACTAATAAGTAAAGGACAAGACCCTGCCCTGAGGAGCCTACAGTCTAGACACAAAGGAAACAAGAGATGGAGGAGGAAATGGAGGCAGGGATAAGCAGGGAAAAATATGGCACTGTATTTATTTTGCTTCTGCAAATGTAGGGTTGCTGCCTCTTGAGATTACCCCTGTAGCAGTAACTTTAACAGCTATTTGATCTGTAGCAATTAGCAGGCGATAATCTTTATTGCCATGCCATTAAGAGCATCTCCTACTAGTTGCTACATCTCAGTGTTGTTAAAGGCACAAGATCAGTCCAGGGTGGTTTTTTGGGTGGTGGTGGTGGTCAGCTGGCAATTCTTTCTGCAAGAGGCAGGCCATGATGGGCATTTGGACAGAATGAGACTTACTTCTGAGTAGACAGGCATAGAATTGTGCTGCTAGTTGTGTAGTGAGCCCTGCTCCAAAGCGCAGTGCAAAAATGAAGAAAATGATGCTAAAGACATTTAGTTACAATCAGGGACGTCGGCTGATATGGGGCGGTGGGGCGGTGGGCCCCAGGGCGTAGAGGCGCAGAGGCTCTGGGGGGGCACGGACCTCCTTAAGTTTCGGTTTTGATTTTAATTTTTTTTCATTTTTTTAAAAGGTTTTTAGGGGTTTTGTAGCGCTAACGGGGCTTCTAATCGTATGTGTATGCTTTGCGCCAACTTATCTTGTTTCTAGGAGCCTCCAGCGACGATCTCCTCCAGCGATGATCTCTTCCGGGGGCGCAGATCGTTCCTCTGCTCCGGGCGCGAACTCTGTAAAGCGCCCAGCAGTGCTTTACAGAGTTCACGCATGCGCAGGACGACGATGTTTCCAATCGAAGTTCTGCACATGCGTGAACTCTGTAAAGCGCTGCTGGGCGCTTTACAGAGTTCGCGCCAGGGACGGCAGAGCAGAGGAACAATCTGCGCCCCCGGAAGAGATCGTCGCTGGAGGAGATCGTCGCTGGAGGCTCCTAGAAACAAGATAAGTGGGCGCAAAGCATACACACACCGTGACACACGGTTAGAAGCCCCGTTAGCGTTACCAAACCCCTAAAAACCTTTAAAAAAAACCCCCAAAAAGAAACTTAATTATGCAAATTAATTATGCAAATTACTTTGGGGGCGTCGGGGGGTCGCCCCCCCATCGGGGGCGCCTGGCGACGCCTCTGGTTACAATGGCAGTGAATGAAAATGAGCTTTCCACTGAAAACCAGCTACTCCATGCAAATGTTGAACCTGGCAAAAATTCACCTTAGCAGTCACTATTTTGGGAAAGCACAAACTGAAGTTGACCAAACCCAAGTCAACCACAGAGGAGTTTCAAGCAGCAAAGGCCTTCTTGAAGTAACGACAGTGGCGTCGCGATGAGGCCCCCTGTGACGTCACCACCAGAAGTGATGTCACCGCTGCTGCAAATCCCTTCGGAGGTGCAGGGCAGGAGGGTAGGCCAAACCCATCGCTATCTCCGCCACCCGCTCTTCCCGCTGCTGAAACGGTGTGGTTGTTGTCCCCCACGTTGCTTTGTAACCCCCCGCTTGTCGCCCGGGGGCCCACAGCCCCCACCCCTCTGGCAACACTTCTGAATAAGGGAACGTTTGTTCCCTTGCCCAGGGGTAAGTCCTTGCAACCCCGCTGGGTCTACTCAAACCTGCACTAGCTATATAGCTGGCACAAGTCCAAGCGGACCCAAGAAGGCAGATCGATGCTGAGAAGGGGTTCTGGCACTAGTTCCAGCAGCATAAGGTCCTGATAGGATTGGACCATCAGTAATCTTTACAATCACCTGATACAGTTGGTTGCTTAAGTGAGTTGTCCAAGGTCTTGTTAGATATCTAGCACATAGCAGAGATCCTGACTATAGGATTTCCACAACTAGGGCTAAAAACCTTTGGAATATTCCCACTCGTATCTGGAGCTTCAGGAAAAACAAACTTTTGTGGGTGGAGATGGGAAATAGATGTAGGGATGACTGCCAGAACTTAATTCGGGGACTGACCAGGTTGTTTTGCCTTCAGTCGATGTATGTGTTTAATGCACTTGGGCATTACTGAAGAAATAAGCAAGTGACAAGCTAGAGGGAGGTGACATGAAGAAGATAAATAGCACTGGAACCAATGACATTGTAAGCTCAGTAGACTTGAAGTTTAAAATTATAGCCATTATGACCAATGTCACTGCTAAGTTCCTGTGCAGCTGTTTCCCCTTGTAGTCATGAGCCAATGTTGAATAAATTCAGGGGTGATGATCAAGCAAGAGACTCTGAACATGTTTGCACTTTATTTTCTAAAATAACATCATGAACAGAACAGCATGTCCCTGTTACCCAGTTGAGTCTTCTCTATGATTTCACACTGTATTCGAACAGTGAAAAATGGTTCTTTATGGTCCCCTGTGACAACCAACTGTGGGATTTAATGACTTAATTTCCTTGTTGTTGTTTTCTTTTCTCCAGCATAGATGAAAGGAAAATGGTGCCTTACCCATTAGTGAGTGAAAAGATTGAGTTGTGTTTGCTGCACACTGAAGGTTCCTGATATTGTTTCTTACTTTTCTATTATTCACAACCAGTGCAGTCCTGAAGATTATAATCAGGGATTTGAAGCTAACTTGATCCCAAACACTCAAATATTTCAAAGAGGCTTTTTCAGTGAACCAGGACTGGAACAAACCTAAAATCTTGGTTGCCTTGAACCTGGACCAGATGTGAACCTCTAAATACAAATATGATAACCACTAGGGTGGCGCAGTGGGTTAAACCGCTGAACCATGAGCTGTTGATCGAAAGGTCGGCAGTTCGAATCCGCGACGGGGTGAGCTCTCATTGCTTGGCCAGCTCCTGCCAACCTAGCAGTTCCAAAGCATGTTAATGCGAGTAGATAAATAGGTACCGCTTGCGGGAAGGTAAACAGCGCTCCGTGTTCCAGCCGCATGCTACGCGCTGCGGCAAGGAGAGTCATGCCGGCCACATGACCACGGAGGCATCTTCGGACAACGCTGGCTCTTCGGCTTTGAAATGGGGATGAGCACCACACCCTAGAGTCGGCCATGACTGGACTTAATTGTCAGGGGTCACCTTTACCTTTACCTAGTTCAATAATACAGTTCTTGGGGCTCAATGCTCTACTTACCTGCCATCATCGTTCCTCTTCTTGTGATGACCCTGACTGCCATAAAGCAGTCATAAAGCAGTAAAGCAGCATAAAGCAGCCATAAAGCATAAAGCAGCCATAAAGCAGTCAGCATCAGTTGCATAAGGCACTGTGACAGTGCGCCACTTGGTGCGCTCCCTGCAGCATTCGTGGGAAGGCCTGTGCCCTTCCACCTGCTCCAACAGATCCCTTGAAGCTCGCTGGAGGAGGTAAGATGTCGGAGGTGGGAAGGGGGCATAACGAGGGGCAGAGAGGCTGCAGAAGGCTGAGGGGGCAAGAGGCTGCGGGACAAAGTCTGTTGTTGTGGAAGGCGCATGTTGGATCCTATCCCCTCCAGCAGCAACCTCCCTGCCCCCTTTCTGTCCTCGGACTTACGATGGTAAAATCGCTAGTGTAGGTATGAGGAGACCCACTGCATGTTGGGAGGCGTGTGTATCTCCCCCCCCTCTCCCTCTCTCTCCCCTGCTTGTTATCCTGTTGTATGTATTTTGTTTGTAAACCCCCTTTTAAAAATTCAAAACACCAAAATATCTTTTAAGGAAGTCTGTAATAAATGAAGGCATGGGGTAGTGCCATTTCTATATAATGGCAATGCAGGCTAGGCATGCCCTTCCTAGAGACATCTATCTTTTTTAGGAATTTTAGGAAAATGCATATTGCATAAAGACACACTTTAAAAATAAATAGTTGCAGCACACTTACGGTAAGTACTAATGTAAGTGTGCTGTGACTGTTGATTTTAAAGTGTGTACAGTATTCTGCTTTTAAGATTTCAGTTCTTTTTATTGATGTGTTTTTATGCAATATATTGTTACTTTTTAATTAACAAAATAAGATTGCAAATGGCATGTCTGTTGTATTTCTGTCATGCATTCATTTGCAATTTCTTACAGAACATTTAAAGTTCTTTTCCAATATATCCCAATAGCCAGTAGGTGTTTTTAAATGGTAGCTATGCAGACACTTCTCTGGAATGTAGAAAGTCATAGGAGTTTGGAAGAGGTAACCCAAGATAAAGGGAAGGGCAAAAATATGGTTTGTGTGTGTGTGTGTGAAGAAGTTTGGGGTGATACTGAATGTGAGATTGAGAGGGAAGTTGAGAGTGAGAAGCACCTTATGGGGTGCAGCGTCTCCCCAGTCTGTTGCCTTGCAAGGGACAGGTGCTGTTCATCCTGCAGGTTCACTCAAAACCTTAGAAACAATGGGATAAAGTGAAGCTGGTCTGTGACTTTGTGTGCTATTAATCTTTCAGCTTGTTCTCATTTCAGGCCTGATACTTCCATAAATAATATACGAGACAAGTTTTTGATCTCGAGAAGGGTGAGGGCAAGTCCATGCCTGGGCTGGCATTTCCGTTTTCATTTTCCAAATAGCAGCCCTCCTGTGCTTGGTTGCTAATTGCTTCTGAAGACTTGGAGAAGTTTTAACGTGGCTTATGATGCAGCACAGAGAGCTTCTATGTTTGTTTTTTTAAAAAGAATATACACTGCAGTCTGCAGTGTGTATTCAGTACCTTGTATGTCAATAAAGGGACCTGCTGGAATGCACTGGCGTCGCCGCAGGGTGGGCGGAGCTCAACGTTCCGTCGCGGCTCCGACCCTCCGTTACATCGGAGCACGAAGTGGCTCCGACCCCTCGCCTTCGGAACCATTCAAGGCGGTGAAAGCAGGGCTGTGTGAGCTGAGTTTTTTTTTTTTAGTAGTATCTGCTGAGTATTAATGGTTACTGCAATAATTTGATCAAACCTTTTCTTTGTGCTTTCCAGCCAAGCTCAGGCATTTCCTTATCTTACATTTCCTTATCTTGAGCCCCAAGTGTTTTTAGATCTTTTACCAAAAAACCAAAAACATTTCATAGATAGTCCAAATCCAAGTTTCTTGTTTTCATGTGTGTCTATTGCGTACCAAAGCTAGTATTTTTATGGGTATACTTCAAAAATTAAATACATAAATCAGCAACATTAGATGCCCAGTTTTACTGTAGGGATACTACAATTAATCATACTAGCATATGCAGACAACCTAGTGTGTCAGCTATAATGTACGGCTTCTTTGTGGCATCATGTCATTTGTTCTATTTATTCTTCCACCACAGTGATTATATTAATATGTTTTTCTACTACATTTAAGTCAGATAGCTGGGAGTTCCAGATGTCCAGAACAGCCCTGGCTAAACCGGGAAAAACAAAAAGAAATATAAATATATCTAAAGTAAATAAATTGGTGCAACAAAATGAACTGAATAACAACTGAGGAATGTTTTGACAGGAAGCTGAATGAGAAATTACAGCAAATTACTAATCTAAAGGGAATTTGTACATTCAGAGGAAGGGGCGAAGGAAGATTATAAGTCTATTTTACACAGAAATTAGCCTTTTGGGGCCCAATCCTATCCAATCTTTCAGTGCTGATGCAAATGGTGCAATGCAACCTCGAGATAAGGGAAAGAGGAAACCTACTTTGGGAGATAACAGAGAAGGCACACAGGGATATCCCATCCACGAGGTTGACTGGGGTAGTTTCAGATTGGGAGAGAGTGCCCACTGCCCACCTTTTCCTGTCTCTGTTGCTTCTTCTGCCTGGCTTCCACAAGAAAGAGGGGAGCAGAGCTGAAGAGGAACTATGGGAGAAAGAAGAGAGGTTAGATAGAGCTCGCTCATCATTCTCCTCACCTCCACACTTCCATTTTCTTCCCCTCTTCCTCTTCGAAGCCAGGGAGTGGGAGGTGGGCAGAGGAGGCAGTGGCTGGTGTGCCCCTGGGTCAGGGCAGGGGCCACCATTTGGCATGGCAAGGTGCCATGCCAAGGGGGGGCATTTGGTGTGCTTCCTCAGATATTGGGAAGTCTTGGGTCAGCCCTGAAGAAACATTTGCATGACAAGCCTGGGAAAGGACTGGGCCAGAACAGTATGGTGCTGTGTACTGTTGAGTAGTAAATCTATATGTTTACTACTCAACAAGTTTTGTGAGAAATGATGCTTATTCATCAATGAAATTGGCTGTGTTTGGAAGGAATTCAGGGCTGATCTTTTTTTTTTTTTTGAATTAGTTGAACAAGACAAGGTTTGCTAGGTGAGCAATTATTGTATCACAAACAAATTAAGCAGTGTTTCTGGATGGCTGAGAATTGAGATGAACCTCAGATGGTCACAATTAGTCACTTACTTTGATGGTGACACATCGTTTACAATAATTGGCTGCCTATTCTGGAGAAGTGATGCACACAATTAACAGAAAAAGCACCATCTATGCCTCTAAGTGGGACAGGAAATATATACAGTATTCCCTTTGCAGGAGAAATGTATGCTAACAATGGGCTCACTCCATTACAGACATCCTGGTAAGCATTTCTAAGGCATGTAATATAATCAGGCACAAAACTTTAGGTCTGATTAAATCCTGTGTGCATATCACATATGGTGTGGTATAAGATAGAAGGGACATGCAATTGTGCAAAGAATTCTAAATTTGATGCAATCCATCCATTCTATCATGGGCACTAGTCAATGTCACTGTGGCTGCTTTACATTTAATAGTGCACCTCCTGTGAGATTGACTTTAATCATGTAATTGGTCTGAGTGTGTTTGCTTCCCCCCCTAAATAGATATGTGACAAGAAATGTGATCTAGATAAGGGCCACAATGGGGGCTTAACTCTACCCTCTGCTGTAAACCCAATCCAGATCAGGGTCCCCATCCATGCTATTTACAGGAGACGGAGGAAGCACCCAGGGCCAATGACGAAGGCCTCAGTCTGTGCCAATGGAGGCTGTGCTGCATGCTATGGTGGTGGTGGGGGGGAGCCTGAAGGAGGTAGGTTATCTACCCCCTGGCAGCATCGTCGCTATGCCCCCATGTGCTAGCGACCGTCGCCCCGCCCCCGCGTCATCACCCCCACGTGGGCGGGCGCATGACGTCATGCCCTGCCTCTGGAACCCCCTCTGCTATTTTCACTACCTTTTGGGGGCCGTTCGGACGCATGGGCGGGTGGGAGGGCCGAAACACGGCCGTCCCACCTGCGAGGAAGGTAAGTTTTCGCCCTCCAGCCCGCGATTCCGCCCCTTCAGGGGTCGGTGCCCGGGGGCCCTGGGCACCACTTGGTGCCCTGGGCACCAAGGCAACCCCCCCATTTGATGACTCTGCCCCCTGGTAGGCTGTCCAGTGATCTATGGGTTTCCTTGAATCTGCGCCAGATATACAACTGGTGCACGTCCGAGGAGAGCCATGGGGTGGGGCGGACAGAAAAATGAGGGATAAGATCTGGCATGTGCAATTGTATCCACGCCCTGCCTCCCCCAACATGGCCCTGGTTCCTCCCACAGTATGCCATCCCCTCCCCCACCCACAAACTGCCCCCTGCGCCGGCTTACCTGCTGCAGTGTAGGAGGCCGGCCACAGCTGCAGACCTCTCCTGATGCTTCTGCTTTGCAGAGGTGACTCGGAAATAACTGCCAGTGGCGCACACAGTGCACCACCAAAAAGCTCTTTACAACAGCAGCACTCTGTCTTTCTGGTGTTGGGCAGCCCATAGGATTGGGCCGGAAATCACATCTAGTTTGCTTCCAGATTTTTAGAGATCTGGTTAGGTGCTAAAATCTGAAGAAATGTAGTGCATGGATCTGTATGTGTATGTGCACATGTGCATGTGCATGCGTGCATGCGCATGCACACACGCGCGCGCGCACACACACACAGACCTCCAACATCTCTCCAAAGGCAAAATAGGGATACAATTTCCTGCCAACCTAGCAGTTCCAAAGCATGTCAATGCGAGTAAGATAAATAGGTACCGCTTGCTAGCAGTTCCAAAGCATGTGAATGCGAGTAGATAAATAGGTACCGCTTGCGGGAAGGTAAACAGCGCTCCGTGTTCCAGCTGCATGCTACGCGCTGCGGCAAGGAGAGTCATGCCGGCCACATGACCACGGAGGCATCTTCGGACAGCACTGGCTCTTTGGCTTTGAAATGGAGATGAGCACCACACCCTAGAGTCGGACACGACTTAATTGTCAGGGAATACCTTTACCTTAATATAATATCAGGAATATTGTCTCTGGCAAATAGAAACAGTCAGAATATGTGCACTTCTAGTTCTCAAACTCTTTCAACCCATGTATTTTAACTACTTAGATAAGATGAAGGTGCATCTGCAGCTTCAAGCTGTGCAGGAACTATTTAGAGATATCACCTTTCAAAAGAAACCTCCTATGGCCATTGCTCGTTTGCACACAGTAATTCATAAAAACATGTACAAATCTAAAGTTGTCCCTTTCTCCGCCCCCCCCCATTTATTATTGTTTTGGCAAGGAACACACTAAAAAGAAAGCACATAATCAATATAAGACAATTGTTGAATTCAAAATACAAGATAAAATATTACCTATCAACACAAAGCAATAATTTAAACAGAAAGAACACAGTTCTTCAGTTATGATGATTTACTAAATAGATGAATCCAGCAACAATACAGAGAGAAATGGGAAGAGATACAACCAGCCTGGTAATAACAAAAAAGTATTATACAATTGTCAGTGATCAATGCACACAAAACAAATTATGTCTGGACAACTTCACAATATGTGAATTTTGCTTATTTATAGAAGCAACAGTGAGTTCTCGATTTCTCTCTCTCTTGTGACTGGGGAAGAAGGATATGAATGCAGACTGAGGCATTAAACAGTCACTTTGATTCTAAGAGAGAAATATGTATCAAATGTTCTCAGACTTCTTTAAAATCTTCTCAAATTTCTTGGGGAAAGGGGCTATGACTCAGTGGAAGACCATCTGCTCTCCATGTAAAAACTTGCAGCCCCGTGGATGCCACCCTCAACCTAACGCTGTAAACCTCACCCCCCAAAAAAAAACCATGTTGAAGGTGGCAATCCAACCCCTTTCCTTGCATGGTCCCTTTAAACACAACAGGATGCTCCCAGCATGTCCTGCACTTCCTGTTTTGTTTAAAGGGACCGTGCAAGGAAGGAACAATGTAAGGTTGGGGGAAATGTCGATTGCCACCTTCTTTTTGCTGGCAGAGATAAAGCACCAAAAGGTGCATTACGCAAAAAAGTCCAGATAGGAAGCTATGCATGAAGCTTGTATTCCAAAGTCAAAGATATTCCAATAAATACAGTACATCTTTATAGGAAAGGATAGATGTGGTGGATGCTGTAGCTAGTCTGCCTATCTAAAACCTTGAAGAGCTGCTGCCAGTCAGTGTCAACAATACTGACTAACAGCGCAATCCTGCGCAGAAATAGGCTGGCGGAGACATGCTCCGCTGATGTAAGTAGTCGCAAAAGTGCCGCAAAGCACTTTTGCTGCTTCTCATGTGTAAGCGGCGCCAGCACAGAGGCTGGCACCGCTCACACCGCCACCTAACCGGAACTGCGCCGGCTGACCCAGGTGAGTGCTGCGCGGATTGGCGCAGGGGTGGGTGGAGGGTGGGCAGGGGTGGCAAGGGAGGAGGCCACTGGCCGGTTCAGCCTAGAAGGGGGCAGAGATATCAGCGCTGGGTTGCGCCAATATCCAATACCCCTTCCCAGGCCAGGCCAACCTTACACGGCCTCCCTGGACACGTGCCAGCTAATGAACTGGCGTGCATCCAAGGAGGCCCATTGTGGCCTCCGGCACTTATACCGGGGAAAGGGGACAGATGTCCCCTTCCCCTGAGGTGAGCCTGGATCATGCTGGCACAGCCTGCATCCCGACTAGGATGCAGCAACCAGCCCTTTAGGCCGGTCTTCGCTTCTTAGGTAGGATTGGGCTGCCCAATAGACTCATTCAATATAAGGCAGTTTTTCACCTGAGCTGTTCAGCCAACTGGAGCAAGAGATGTAAGTGTTTTGGGGAATAGTTCTAGACAGGAGTCTCCTCTTGGATTCTGAAATCTCCCTGCTAGGAGGGAGACTCACTCTCAAGTGTTGTTTTACAGAAAGCCTTCCCTGTTACACACTTGGAGCTAACACTCTTCTCTCTATATTTTGCTGGAGCTCTCCATAATTGCTTCCTCCTCCTAATCTTTCCTCTAGCTTTCTTTTGCCCATCAAGAGTTTACTCTCAACAGGTGTAGATTATCTTGTCACAGTAATAAGCCAGAACCAAACTCCTATAAATGTCTCTAGCTTACACTTGCCTAAACTCTCTAACCTTTAATGGGACAATTTTTCCATACAAAAGATAATCCAGACTTTACTTAACCACTGAGCTTTATTGGCCAGGGCAGTCTTCAGTATAAAGGGCAAAGTGTTGTATGCTTGCAGGCCAGACTTTCAAATTATTTAACAAAGGGGCTACTGGATCCCCAGGGATAAGATAACTCACTATGTATGTTATTAATTCTTTCAAAATTAGATGCCAGAAGTCCTGTACTTTTCCATAACTCTACCACAGATGGGGAAAAAAGCTCTGGTCTGGCCACACCCTTTCCAGCATCTGTCTGAGCCCTTTTAAATAATTGCTTAAAAGGTTAAGCCAGATGTGTCGCAAAACATGTCATTTGTGCTTGTGTTTTTTCTCAATAAAATAGCAGCTGTAGGGATTTAAGGGAGGGGACATTTAACCTTTTCCCCTCATGCCACAGTCCAGGAAAAAAGGCCATAAAACTGTAAAAAACCCTGTGAGGGAAGCTTCAATTGGTGCCAATGGATGCTTTCCTCTGGGGTCTTACTGCAATTTTGAGAGGAGGGCATTTTTGTCAGGACAGCAGCACAAGTGAACAGGGTTACACACTATAACATTTTGGCATTTTTGTCAGGACTGCAGCACAAGTGGACAGGGTTACACCCATGGGCACACACTATAGGCTTACCATATCGCCGACCGGGACGCTCCGTTTTGCCCTTAAGGGGCGGGGCGGGGGGAAGGGAGCCAGAGCGTCGCTCTGGCTCCCTTCCCCCCGCCCCGCCCCTTAAGGGCAAAACGGAGTGTCCCAGTCGGTGATATGGTAAGCCTAACCATGGTCCCAATCCTGATGGAGCCTCCCATGGCTGCTATGTTAATTGTTTTTTAAAGCATAAATGATGCATTTAGTATCATGTCTGGTTTGATCCTAAGTTTGTGTGCTGTTCATCATCATCACCTAATGATTTTTAAGAATACTTCTCTCAGATATATAGACAAACAGATTTAAAGGTTTCTTAAGCCAAATGCATTTCCCCTGATCTGGTGCAATGTCACTTCCCATGTCAGTTTTGTAATCTTTTAAAAAACAAACCGTTTTGGCACCCATTACAGTCAGAATTAAGAAATTATATGTGGCCGAGATAAATCCTTTAAAAAAAGGCACAATGAAAAGATTCAAATAAAGTTAAGGCTGAAATAATATACACGCTTTCCTGGGAGTAAGCCCCATTGACCATAGTGGGAATGACTTCTGAGTGGCCCAATCCAAACTAGGATTGGGTCGGCTCCCACTGTTGTAAATTAGTTGCTGGTGGTGCATGTAGCCTTGCTGCCAGAGTCCGCTGCCCTGACTGGAGCCAGTAAACCAGTGGTGGAATGGGGCGGTGGAATGGGGCGGAGACCGGGGTGGGAGGGGCAGATCAAGGCCAAGAAGGGGGCAGCAGTGGCACCAGGCATATCATATCCCAGCCTCGATCCACCTTCCCAGGTCGACTTGGACTTGCCCTAGCAAAATCGCTGCCACAGGTCCAAGTAGACCCATTCGGGCAGTCAAGGCTTACTCTCAGGCAAGGGAACGAATGTTCTCTTACCCAGAGGAAACCTCTACGATTGCCCCCCCCCCCACAGGATGCAGCTCACACTCTGGTGGCGCGACTGCATCAGTGGGGAGGATTTAGTTACGATTGGGCTGTGAGACTCTATTAAACTGTTGCATGATAGTATCATTGTGGTACAAAGTTTGGAGGTGCAAATACTGAAATAATTGAATCAATAACCTAGTAAATACCGTAGTAACTCCTTGGTTGAAAGGACGGCATCTTTTATTACGTCACAAAATTGGCAATTACCTAATCTCCCACTCCTTGCAACACCCACCAGGAGAGGATGTTGAGCAAAAGGAGAGTCTGTCCTACGAAATTGAATTTATATTTCTCAGAAGTATGTTTCTCAGAAGTATAAGGAAATTGACTGCAGGATGAGGTGGAAGCTGTTTGGAGTTTACGGCTTACTGAGATTGCTCATTAGAAGCAGAAAGCGTTGTAACTGACTGAACAAAAACATGCTTACACGTTTCAGTACACGATTCTCCTGCTTTTAGCGCATCAAGAAAACTGCACACAGCAGATTTTTCTAATGAATGCATAGCTTGTTGGCCAGCAAGATGGTGCTGTGAGAAGACTATTTGATGTGGAAGGTTTTCTCATTTAAATGCAATAAACCTCACCCGCAATCCCATGTAGCAAAAGAGAACAGTGAACTGTGGATCGGTTTGTGTGCCAGATGTCTCTACTATTATTTTGGGTAACCTTATTAGCCAGTTCAACTGAATTTGATCAATGTTGAGGTCGAGATTGCTAAAAATAAGTACCTTACCAAACATTAATCTCGAGAGAACACAGAATACAGTACTCTCATTTTCAAGCATTTACATTAGTATTTGTGTTAGTATTAATAACAACTAATATTAATAACAATTAATTATTATTAATTATTAATAACAAAGTATTAATAACAATTAATACTAACACAAATTAATACTAGTTTACTATTTATTTACAAATTTAATATTAGTTTACTAGTGTTAATTAATAATTTTGATAGTGACAAGTTTAAAAAAATGCTCTAGAACATGAACTAGAATTAAACTTTATTTACATTTGAGAAAACTGTAAATGATTAATACTGATGATTATTTCAGAATACTTATATACAGATTTTCATTAACAAACTGTGCTTTGCATAGAGTCTTAACAGCCTAATCCTGTTGAGCTTGAACGCTGGCAGAATGAGCGTTTCTTCAGCGGCGAGTGCCTTACGGCAGTCACAAAAAGACCTTCAATAGTGCGTGGAGGCAAACACTGCTGGAGCGCCAGCAGGGAGGCTGTAGCACTGGCTCTGTTGGGACCCACCAACCCAAGTAAGTTAGTGGGGGAGGCGCAATGGGGGGGGAGAGCAGAACAGGGCAGCGGGGGAGGCGAAATGTGGTGGCGATGGGGCGGGTGAATTGCCTCTGGAAAGGGGGTGGGCTCGGTGGCAGCGACGTCCGCTCAATCCTAGCCCCTTTCCCAGCCCCAATCCCAGGGCCCGGGTCCATGCGAACCTGCACCAGCAATTTTGCTAGAGCAGGTGCAAGTAGACCCCCTCAGCACCTCGGAGACGTACCCCTGAGTAAGGGAACAAATGCTCCCTTACCCAGAGGTGACCTCTGGGACCTTCTCCCCCCACAGGATGCAGCATGAGCCCTTTTGGGAGGGGGGGAGCATAGGATTGGGCTGTAAAAATACTTTCATAATTATATCTTGTAAAGGCCCCCAGATTAGGGTTCTCAATTCTGAGTACATGCAGAGTTCCTTTCCATCAAGGGAACAAAGTTTACAAAGAAATTCCTAATGACAAAACGTTTTGTGTTAAAAAGAGTGCACTTCACTTCAAATCCAGCTGCTCTTCCTAAGTAACACCTTAGTACACATGTGTACACTATGACAGTACACAGATGTGCACAGCAAAAGCGCTCAGCTGGATTTTTTTATTGCTTTTCATCCCCTAGTTTTGGCAACCAGACAAGAGAATAAAATTCTGGCCAAGCCTGTAAAATTATTTCCCATATTGTCCCAATAAGAGAGAGAGCTTTGAGCCGTTCCATGACTTGTGCATGCAGTAAATGTGCACCAAGACAGTTACATTTGCTACAGATTTTTGAGAAACAAACTGTATCCCTTTCCTTACATTCAAGAGTCATTCTGCAATGTGTGAATTTGATCATGAAAGCCCCTGCATTGGACCACACCGGTACTACTTTTGTGACATTTGCTGATGAAGCTCTAGCGTGCAAGGAAGGATCTCAAGGCACAGTGCAAATTGAAAATGAATAATTGTTGCAAACTGAGAACAGCTTTCTCCCTTCCATTATTGTTGGTAAAGGGATCTTAGGACCTTTCCTCCATCAACAGAAGCTGCAGATACACCCTACAAAAAGAAATGTTTCCACATTCTCTGTGAGGTATTTTCTTTTCTAACAGCCTTCCCCAAATCTGTTGAAAATCTGTGCTGGAAGCATTTGCTTTTGCAAGCTAGGTGAAGGGTTCCTCAGAGGAGCAGGGCTTGGCAAGGATGATGACTGCCCTTTGGAACACCCTCCTCCTAGCTGACACTTAAAGCTGTATCAGACAGCACGCGTCTCGCTTCGTCGCATCCCGGAGTAGATTCTGATTGGCCTGAGGCATTACTCCATGTCCCGCCCCCACAGCACCGATCGTGGCCTATCATTAGCCGAAGGTCGTTCTGGTGTGTTCCAAGTTGAATAAATTGAGCTTCGGCCACTGAGAGGCCGTGTTTGGCGTTGTGGGGGCGGGACGTGGAGCAATGCCTCAGGCCAATCAGAATCTACTCCAGGACGCGACAAAGCAAGACGCCTGCGGTGTGAGGCTGGCTTTAGGGTCAAACAAGACTTCTTTTGCATAGCCTCCATTTAAAAGCAGTTTCAGGAACTTGCAGTGTGACACTGAGAGTGATGGAGGGGGCTCTTCATTGCCGTTGGTCCATATTGCTTCTTAAACTGTGGGCTTCAAAAAACATTTTTTTTCAGAATTAGCCCTTAAAAACATTGAACAAAGATATTCCTTTTTCAAAAGGCTGAAAAGATTGTGTTGAACTGAGAGCCTAATCCTAAGTAAATTCCCGCACGGCGATGCAGTGGTGCTGCAGTGGAATTTTCCCAAGGGGGAATTTAGCATGCTGGAGGTCTCCTTGGGGTAAGGAGACATTTGTCCCCTTGCCCTGGGAAAGCCCCAGCAGTGGCAATGGGTCAGTTTGGACCTGCGCTGGCTGGCGATATCCTTGGCAGAAGTGCACGTTGATCCGTGTCAGTAGATCAGGCCTGGGAAGGGGGATAGGATACAGCGCACGTTGGCAGAGACGTAACGTGTGCTGGTGCGCACTGGAGCACCAAGGGGGAGGGGCGCCCCCTAGCTCCGCAACAATGATCTATCTGAGCCTGGATGCCGAATCTGGATTGCTATTTCTGTTGCTTAATACAGAGTTCTTCCTTCACGCTTCACAGTCATGCTAATTACCCTTCCCGGCTGCATTTCCTAAGCAGAGTGACAACGAAGAGAGGCTATAGCCTTACAGTCATGCTAATTTTATGTCCTTGGGCTACCAGGTTTGATAATAGGAGATAACATATTCAAATGGAGGAACTTCAAGCCCATTCCCCTCTTAGTAAGGTACTTAGAAAAAAAACACAGCCAAGAAGATAACAATTAACCAGAACAGCGGGGGGGGGGGGGCGGCAACTTCGGGCGCCCGGACGAAGTGTTCCAACTGTCCACCGAAGTTACGCCTCTGCACGTTGGCACCTCCAATCCCGCTCCACTTCCAGGCCTGATGTGCCCACTCCCTGCCCCCATTGCCACCCTCCCCACCCTGTTTTTCCCCTCCCTCCCCCCCCCTGTTCTGCCCCCTGTACTTTCTTTTCTGGTGCAGCAGGCGTCCCTGCAGCTGGTGGTACCAGCAGGAAGGCTCCGGCCTTCCTGCCATCCATCGCGGCAAGGCCCTGTGCTGTTGTTGCGAAGTGCTTTATGGCACTTTTATGACAGCGTGCGCAGGTGGAACTCGCTTTACACCAGCGCAGCCCAAGGATCGGATTGGACTGTGATTCTGATAGTTTGCGCTGTAACAACACTGCTGTTCTGGAGTGGTTGCTAGATTTTAAAATTTTCTTAAGTGGCTTAGCTGTTTTAGATTCTACTTTCAATCGTCATTGTCTTTCTATTGTTGGTGGGTGGTTTTTTTCGCTGGCTATTGTGAGGACCCTTTTGGGGGGCAAATATGGGATATAACTGGGGAAAGGAAATAAAATCAACTTGGTAGAACTTTGTAACTTCACCCCTCTAGTATGCCTTCGCTCTTTCACTCACTGGAATCTCTGCAGTGGATACACTAAAGTGTCAATACTATTTCTAAAAATAGCCCAAATATCTGGCACTTCACAATATTGTCCAACTTGGGGCAGCAGTTCCCTGAGCTTCTCCAAGATGCTGAATATTAGCTTAGAAAATATCCCTTTTGTTTGTCTCCTTCCTTGCTCCCAGTTGGTAATGTTTCTGATGCAGATGATTACCCCTCTCTGCCTTCTTCCAACTGCATTTGGTGATGCATTGGGGAGGAGTTGAAAGATGTGGAGTTAACACTTTCACATGCCCTCAGTCCCTGCCCATCTGCAGAGGGAGAGGCCCAGCAGCTCAATAGCAGGTGTGTTCCTCTCATGCAGGATAACAGATGCTTGGTGCAATTAGCAATGGAAGCTAATATGATTGTAAATACTTTACTGAGCACACACTACACCAAATCTAGCACAGAGCAATGAACCTCAGACATCCACTCATTTTTCCTGGCAGACAGCTCTTTCTCTCTCTCTCTCTCTCTCTCTCTCTCTCTCTCTCTCTCTCTCTCTCTCTCTCTCCCCCCCCCCTCTCTCTCACACACACCCAGAAGCTGCAGTCAGTGCAGAGAAAGAAATATTCATTTTTTCCTCCCATGCTTGTTTTGCCTACAATTCACCTGCTGTGTGTGCCTTGGTAGAGGTGGGTGAGATTAATCTCCACAAGGACTGGAAAATAAATTGGCTTTCGGAATTAGCATGAACTGAACTGTTCATTTTTTCCCTTCTAGTCTACTCGGAAAATGTATGTTAACATTAGAGCTGTACACAAACAGTGAAAGCAACTGTTCTTATTTTTAGGATCAAACCAGAAGGGATGGGGGCAGCCATCTTTGTTTAATCACATGGCTGACCAGTTCATGTTTAAAGCAGGAATTGTGGGACTGATACTTCCATCAAAAGGATTCACGGAGAAAGGAAACACAGCCGTTCTCCGTTTTACCTCCATACAGTCTTTCGCTGCAGGCACTTTTCTCTCAGCTCAGTTCTGATACCAGTTGAGCAGGGCTCAGGGAAAGTGCCTGAAGCAATGGAACATGGGGACGTAGTAAGATGCAGGAGGGGGGAGGGTTCAGTGGGCCCCTTCTGATTATTTTCATTGATTATTCCAGACATTTCAAAACCCATTTTTGAACTGAGGTGTTTAATGCAGCTTACAAAAATATAAGCACAACAATAAAATAACTGTAAAAACTGTCCAAATCTTTTCTAACAGTGCAATCCTACCAGCTCCTCCACTGGTGCAGCCAGTGGGGGAGGGCAGAACAAGAGGCTTTGGAAGGGAAAGGGTGACATCACTTCCAGTTCGGGTGCTATTGGCAGCTCTTGCATTCTGCTTGGAGTGGTTCAAGCGGAACGCGAGGGCTGCCAGCTGCCTCCATGCGCCGCTCCTTCTCTTCACGATTGTGAAATGAAGCAGTGGCGCACGGAGGACTCAGCAGCTGTCGCATTTCACTCAGACCACTCTGAGCGAAACGCGATGGCTGCTGATTGCTGGCTGCCTCCATGCGCCGCTCCTCTTCATGATCGTGAGGAGAAGGAGTGGTGCGAGAAAGCAGCAGGTGAATGGCTGCCCTCGCGTTTGGCTTGGAGTGTTCCGAGCTGAAAGCAAGGGCAGCCATTAAGTGGCGGAGCCTGAGGGTTGCGCCCCCCTGGTGTTGTGCCCGGGGCAGCTGCCTCTCAAGCCCTACCTTTGTTATGCCCCTGGGAATCACTCACAGCTTAATATGGTGCTCTGAGCAGCTGAATGGGCATCCCATTATCAGATAGCATCTGTGTAGGCCTCTTGGGGATGAGCTGCATGCACCACCCGCCGGAGCTCATTCACTGTTGTTTTGGTGCTGTCAATGGCAGAAGTGGTGTGAGCTGTCTGTATTATTCTGTTTGCTTAGAAATCTTGCTTGTATCTTCATTACAGCACAATCCTGCCTAGGATGCACTGGCTGGCCTAAGTGGCCGGCCGCTGCATCCTACACAGGATGTGGCATGCGCCGGCAGAGCCAGGACTCACCTTGGGGGAAGAGGATTTTGTTTAATCACATGGCTGACCAATGTGCTCCAATGGACCTCCTCAGATGTGTGCCAGCTATTTAGCTGGTGCACAACCGGGGAGGCTGTATAGGGCCAGCCTGGCTCGGGAAGGGGGCTGGGATATTGACACAATGCAGTGCCGATATCCCTGCTTCCCCCCTGGCCTGGCTGGTGAATCGTCCCCTCCCCAACCCTAGCTCTCCCTCCCCATGCCCTCTCACCTCCCGCCGCAAGACTATGTCTGGCAGCATGGGGTCAGTAGCACAGAGGTGTGAGCGTTGCCTGCCTTGGTGCCGGCGCTGGCGCCACTTTATTTATTTATTTATTTATTTTTCACATTTTTATACTGCCCTTCCTCCAAGGAGCTCAGAGTGGTGTACATATTTCCTCCCCTCCTTTTTGTCCTCACAACAACCCTGTGAGGTAGGTGGGGCTGAGAGATAGTGACTGGCCCAAGGTCACCCAGGAAGCTTCGTGGCTGAGCGGGGATTTGAACCTGGATCTTCCAGGTCTAAGTCCGACTCTTACACCCTAGGTCCCGCAAAAGTGCTTTACTGCACTTTTGCGACACCTTGGGTCGGCGGAGCATGCGCACCGCCGGCCTTTCCTTAGGCAGGACTGCGTCCTTAGACTAATAAATCCTGTTTCCTTCAGCAATTCCTATGCTATTTAGACTGGCATTGCAGAAGTACAGGATTCTACCATAAATATAGAATACAACCCTATATCTTGTTCCTGTGAGTATTTCAGAATGTGTTTATTTCACTCCTGTGATATTTAGTTCTTATTATTTCGGTTCATCCTCCATATTTCCAGTCTTATTATTTAAGTCTACACTGTCTTTTTCCCTTTGGGGTCTCAAGGTAGCTTACAAACATTGTTAATACAATAAAACACCCTAGAAATTAAAACAAGATCAAAGATCAGTATGCCTCAAGTGCTTCTTTAGATTTGCCAGGTGAATTAGGAGGTTATCTCAATAACCATTGCCATTGTAAATCAGTAAAATCATTGTAAATCTTGCCATTGTAAATCAGTCTCAAAGATGCCCTATACTACCAACTCTCCAGGATTGACCAGGGTTCTCTCAGAATCGGAATCACTCTTCAGGTGACTACTGACAGCAACCTTGAAGATTTTAACAGAGCTACCTTGGCTTACTAACGTGACATCCTGTTTGGGAAAAAAACCCTCCAGTAATAGCTTCCACTGGAGTTGGCAACTCTAGTGCCACAGCAGCAATCGTGTTACAGCCCAAATCCTAAACCCATTTATGTGGAAGCCAGTTCTATTGGTTTCAGTGATGTTGACTTTCAGATGAAATGTGTACAGAACTGGGCTGCTGATTTTCGAGGATTTGTCTCTAAGGGTTTTCTACATTCTCTTCTGCTGGCTGTAATCATTAAAATAGCCTTAAAATTCCTTTTTAACAAATTGCTCAAGCAGTCAAGCAAAATTGCTACTATTCATTGAAGCTGCCCTGAACTCCAGGTAAAAGAGACGGGCAGCAGGAGGTTTTAGAATGCAGATTTATTTTGAAGCATTGTCACTTCAAATTGCTTCAGATTTGTGTCTAGAGATGTATAGCACTTTGAACTGGGCACCTTTCTGAACAATGACTTGGAGCAAAATGTTGCACCCGTGACAGAATGCCATAGATAATGGCTCGATTCAGGCATCCCAGCAAACCAGAGTTTGCAGTAACCCTTGTTTCAAACCCAGTCCATAATGGTTTGAGCTTCCATATACTGTCTATAACAATTGCTTATCTGTCTGGTTTAGTGTTGCTTGTCTCCTTTCATTTTCCATCCTCTCAGTACTCAGATTCACAACCATTCATTCACTTCTGTCTTCTTCACAGTGTTACACACTCTGGATGGAGTCTTTAGAGTGGTTTATCAGTGCAGACATTGTGCCAAGCCAGAAGCGTAACAAGGGTGGAGCGAAGGCAAGTAGTTCTGCAAGACTCCGTTACTCTGGAGTCAGCGGCCCCACGCAGGACACTCCCCTGTTGCTGCTGGAATGGCTCCAACAGCAAGGGGGAGGGGCCGCTGACTCCAGTGTAATGGAGTCTTGCAGAACTACTTGCCTCCGCTCCACCCTTGTTTCACCTCTGTGCCAAGTCATAATTAGCACAAATATAAATAATTATATAAATATAATATGCTAAAAATATTGGCACAATGAGCAGTGGGTACAGCTTGTCTACAACTTTATTTTGTCCTTACAGCAGTCTTCTTGGTTAGGCTGAGAGATAAGTGATTCACTTGGTGAACTTTGCAGTTGAATGAGGATTTCAACCCAAGTCTTTCCAACCCTGGTCCAGATCAGTAACTGTTACATTGCAGCACATGCTTTGCATGCAGGGGGTCCTAGATTTAATCCCCAGAATCACCAGGTAGGGCTGGGTGGGAAAGACTTTTATCTGAAGCCCCGCAGATTTGTTGCCA
This sequence comes from Plestiodon gilberti rubricaudatus, assembly GCA_026170595.1. Taxonomy (NCBI): domain Eukaryota; kingdom Metazoa; phylum Chordata; class Lepidosauria; order Squamata; family Scincidae; genus Plestiodon; species Plestiodon gilberti. The sequence goes on along the minus strand of JANXHW010000003.1, from coordinate 64,405,578 downwards.
CAATACTGATTCTAGATAGATAGATGATCTGACTCAGTTTGTGGTAGCTTCATACATGTTCACAGTGACCCCATAAACTGCACCCCTCTGAGGTCTGCGCCCTAGGCAGCTGCCTAGTTGGCCTAATGATAGCACCGGCCAAATGTGCGTGGCACGAACTCCTTGAGCAAAGGTTGCTTGCTTGCTGATCTAGGGCAGGGGTTCTTAACCTTTTTATGAATACAGACCCCCCCAATGGGTTGCCCAATATGCCCCATACCTCCTTCACCAGACTGTCAAAATGATCATCATTACTAGTGCTACGAGGTACTGTATGACTTCAAAAGATGTTAACAGCTTGGTTTTCTTTACATATAGATAACTAAGAACGTCTCAATCTGTATTGATAATGGTGAATTGTCTAATCAAACTATATAATTAGATTGTTAATTATCTAATCTAATCTAATGGTTAATCTAATTAACAACATTTTTTTTTACATTGTTCAGAGATCGAGTCCCATACCTCCATCATTTGGTTCCCATACCCCCAAGGGGTATGGAACCCCCTGGTTAAGAACCCCTGGTCTAGAAGTATGAGTCTCACTTACAGCCCAATTCACTGTAACTTTAGGCACTGTATCCAACGCCCCTTCCCAGGCTGAGCCAGTCTTACATGGCCTCCCCGAGCGTGCACCGGCTAAAGAGCTGGCACGCATCCGAGGAGACCCATTGGGGCCTCCAGCGCTTAGACCAGGGGAAGGGGATGAACATGTTCCCCTGAGGTGAGCTCGGGCCATGCCGGCATGACCCACATCTGCTTAGGATGCAGTGGCCTGTCATTTTGTCCGCATCTTAGGCAAGATTGCGCTGTTAGTGTGCAAAAGGTCCTGGGTTCAAATGCCAGACAAGCCCTGCGTAGAGAGGCATAGAAGATCTGTACCCTTAGATACTTCTTTTCCTTGCCCCTTTGCTCCCATTTTCTGGAGAAACCCATTGGCCAGCTAAACTAAGCTATTCCAGAAGGCCATTTCCCACCTCCTCCCCAGGTCCTGGTCATGATCCTATGGTGGTTGCTACTCTATGTCATGGCTACAGTAACCTTAGTTCAAATCTGAGTCACAATGGGCAGGTTACTTTTCTCTGTTTTCTCCTCCATGCATGTACCTACGAATGTCCATCATCCATCCACAAGGAGAGGCAGCTTTGGGCTAGCTGGACAGAAAAGGAGAGCACTCCACTTGTGCCGGGAAGTCAAAAGTAGGCATCACTGGGAATCAAACTATTTCAAATCTGAATTCATCATGCTGAATTATAATGAACTGGTTTTGCTGTGTGCATTTCCCACAGCATTCCTTTGGGTAGAGCTCCACATTTAAACCACTTCACTTCTCTTTGTCTACATCAATAATTTGGTTAATGATGGTGTGCACTTGGACTATTGCTTGACTATTGCGCTTGGAACATCTTTTGTGGCTATGTACCACTCAAACAAAATATGTAAGGTCAACATCTGTTACCAAGGATTATTATACAGCTTTATCTTCCCCAAAGAATACTCCAAATCTGTTCAACATTCCTAATTCACAGCTTTGCAGATGTCTTGTTTTCTTGACGTAGAGTATCTATCCCCTTCTTGGTTCTTCTTGGTTGGTGATGTGAATATTTTTAACAGTCCAGTAAGTTTTCCAGCAGATACCTAATGCTTATAACAACTTTAATGCATTTATGAAGCATTTTTTTCATATACTGGTACTTCATAGGATTTTGTCATATACTTCAAAGGATGTATTACAGATATTGGGCTCTTAATTGTCCCCCAGCCACTTCCTCATGGTGAGTTTCCACTCTCTTGTATCTCTTAGCACAGCACATGAGTGCTCATGTGTAACCATAACATCATGTGTTTCCCTGTTCCTGCTCCTAGATGCTAGTGGGGGCAGAGAAACTCACAGCAAGATGATGGAGAATGTTCAAAGCATAATAGTAGCACAGATTTTTTTTGTATGGAGAAAGTCACAGGTTGATTCAAGAGCATTTCAATATACTGTGTCTTAGAACTGGGAAAGACGGCTGCCTCCATCTTGGAAAGCCAGTCAGAGGAGACAGTAGTACTAGCCTGGATGGATCAATAGTCTGATCAGGGCCAAACTACACGTGACATTACAGGTGGGCCCCCATATCCGCTGGGGATATGTTCCAGGCCCATCCGTGGATACTTGAAACCGTGGATAAGAGCGCACACCCCCTCCATGGTTTCCTGAGGGGCCCCCCACCCTGCCTCCCCTGCAGGCAGGCATGCTTGCCCCCCCAGTTCTTATTTTTCTTTCAGCAAGCTTTGTTTCTTCCTTAAAACAAACAGAGAAGCAGCCTCCATTGCAGGCAAGTAGAACGAGACTAAGGGCTCAGTCCAGCCTAACTCAGGCACAGTTGAGGCCCAATTGTGGCCCAATTGTGGCCCAAACTAGGACCGAGTTAGGCTGCAACTGTGCCTGAGTTAGGCTGGAGGCAACAGCATTGGGCCAGGATCGCGGCAAAACTTACCGCAGAGGCAGGCAGGCTCCTGTGGGGAGCTGTCAGTCTTGTGGAAGCGAAGAGCCCCCTCCTCAGCCCGTCTGCGTGCACCTACCACAGCTGCTGCAGCGTTTGCAGCAGATGGGCAGCCACAGGCGGGCCTGCAGGCACTGCGCGTTTGACAGTCAGCTGAAGGGCAGAGGTTGTGCCAGTGCCAGCTGCCCCAGGGCACCCTGGGCATCAGCCACCTGCCGCAGGGGGGAGTGCGACTGCCCTCCCTCCTGCAGACTGCGATGCCACCCCCAAGCCACGGTGAGGCTGCACGTGGGAGTCATGGGGGGGTGAGCGGGGGAGAGAAGGGAAGGAGGGGGTGGGAACGGCACGCACAAGGGGGGGGTCTCATGAGGTCTGGAACCGCCTCCGCCAGGACATGCCCGTACGCTGCCTGAAGCCCTGGGCCTCAAGGGCCGTGGCAATGCCCACAAAGAAGGCATCCCAGCATGCCTTCTGCTCCGTGCCCCGGCCAAGACCGAGAGATGCCGTGGGCTTGTCTGCTGCGAGCGGGAAGGGCTCACGCAGCTCATCACACCCCCAGATGGGGCAACGTCGGCACCTTGCGGCAGGCGCTCTGGCGGCATGGGGGGTGCCAGCGTCCATCATCAGGGAGTGGGAGGGGAGGCAGGCACACTGACAGGGGGTGCTGGGGAGGGGCACGGGTGGGTCAGAAACAGACAGACAACACGGCTGGTGGGAGAGGGATACAGGGAGAGGGGTCTGCAGAGACCGATAGGGGCACAGGGGGCACTTCGCAGATGGAGGCAATGCAGGAACGGGCGCCTCTCATGCAGACGGACCGAGGGCGGACACGGACGCCGTTGATGGGTGGAAACGGACGCCGGTGACGGGCGGACAGAGGGCGGAAACGGACGCCGGTGACGGGCGGACACGGACGCCGGTGATGGGCGGACCGAGGGTGGGTGAGAGCCCCGGTTGCTGAAAGGGCTCTTCACGGACGTGGCGGACGTGCGCCACAGTGCCCGTCAGTGTTTGCCTGCCTGACAGGCCCCCCAACTCCCCCCTCCCCTCTGGTCCCAGAGGGTCCGGCAGCCCCCCTGCTGTGTTCTCCCAGGGATGGCTGTGGCGGACCCTGGCTGGGATTCATGCAGAGGCTTGTGTGCTGGGGCCTGCCTGTGTGGGTGTGTGGGGCAGTGCTTGTGCAACATTGGGGACATGTGTTTCCAGGGGCATCTTTATTGTTCTGGAACAGTGGCAGAGATGGCCGGGCGTGGCTGCCAGGGGTAGGCACAGCAGCCTCTAGGACCACAGCAGCAGCATCAGGCGAGCCCCATGGACCTGGAGATGCGGGCTCTTCCCCTGTGGAACCACGGCCTGCTCCATAGAAAGGGGAGGGACAGCAAGTAGGCAGCCAGGGCGGTGGGGCAGCAGCAGCAGCTGAGGTGGGTTGCAGGGCAGGCTCCCAGACCTCTCTGGCAGCATCAAGGCAGGTGACCGTGGGGCAACCAGACTGCAGGCCCAGGGGTGCTCCCCGGACGGTTTGTGGTAGTGGGCATTCCTGGGGGGACGAACAACATGGGGGTGTTCCATGGCAGCTGCTGCGTGGTAGCAATCGCCATTGAAGAGGAGCCAATGTGCCGGTTGCAAAGGCCTGCAGGGAGAGAAATCAAACACAGCTGAGTGGTGTGACACACATAGCCTGGTCTGCGCTCCTTCCCTGGGTGTACGGTGAGCATGATCCTGTAAGGGAAAGGGGTCAAAGAGAGAGACAACAACACAACTTGGGGGTCACAACCATGGCAATCCTAGCAATACTGACCTGTCGGTAGACCCTGTGGAGAAAAGAGGGGGGGGGGGACAGCTGGTGTCTACATATGGGTTACAGTTCCACACTCATGGCATTGTGTGCTCACATTAATACAGGCAGCTATGAGACAAGACATTGGTATAGAGGCATATCATGGCAGGCTATGCAGGCAGCTATGAGACAAGACATTGGTATAGAGGCATATCATGGCAGGCTATGCAGGCAGCTATGAGACAAGACATTGGTATAGAGGCATATCATGGCAGGCTATGCAGGCAGCTATGAGACAAGACATTGGTATAGAGGCATGTATCCTACCCATATTTCTCTATGCAAAGAGGCAGACGTCAGACCACATGTCAGCACAAACCCTGCACTTACCTGCTGGTGTTGTTGCCTGTATGGGGGGGGAGAGGGGCTGGGAGAAAGACATGGGTTAGCAAACACTTGCATGGAGACAGCTGCCCAGGCACAGCAGTAAACAGTTTGGCCACAGGCAGAACAGCCCTCTCTGCCCTAGAGGGGGGCAGAGAGGAGAAGAGAGAAGTGGGGTGTTAGAAAAGTTTTCAAAGTCCCACTTTGTGGCTGCTGGGGGACAGAACCCCACGCCACGTGCTCAGAGAGAGAGAGAGAGAGAGTGGAGGGCTGGGGCTGGGCTTTTGTGGGAAAGAGGCTGGGTGGGGCTGGGTGCTGATAGGGTAACTATTTGGGTCCATGTCCAGAGTTAGGCCACACCTGTTCGGTCCTAACTCAGGCCCAACTCGGGCCCAGGGTGTTAGAACTTTTCAGGAGAGGGCTGGTGTGGGTAAGGTAAAATGGCTCCTATGGGTCTCCTCACATTTGGGTCCACCCTTTTTGCTGGCCCAAATTTTGGGCCTGAGTTGGGCTCGAGGGGGCATGTCAGTGGCTCTCCAGTGTCTGGAACCGGACCAAAATTCGTAACTGCCCCGTCACACCCCCGACACGCCCCCAACACACCCACTTTTAGGCTGCAATTGTGCCTGAATTGTGCAATTGTGCCTGAATTGTACCGCAGTTGCCTTGGGCTGGACCGGGCTGCAATTCAGTCACAATTGCAGCCCAACTCAGGCACAATTCAGGCACAACTCGGGCCTAAAGCACTTGGGCTGCAATTGTGCCTGAATTGTACCGCAGTTGCCTTGGGCTGGACCGGGCTGTAAGTCCTAGAGAAGCTCTGCAAGGTTAACAGAAAGGTTAGTCTCGTTCTACTTGCCTGTAATAAGCAGCCTCTGCTTCTCCTGTTTCTTTAAGGAAGAAACGAAGCTTACTGGGAAAAAAGTAAAAGCCTGGGGGAGTCCCCACGATCCGTGGATAACTGAAACCGTGGATAGCGAATCAGTGGATATGGGGGCCCACCTGTAGATGTGTCGTGAGTTAGAGGCTTGACTTTAGTCACAAGTACCAGCTTTATGGAGGCCATGATTCAGATCAGAACCACAGTGCATGGTTAGAGGATATTTACCCCTTAATCTCCATGCAGTCATCCCACCAAAAATCATCCCCTGAAGCACCTAAACTGTGAAAGCACCATTAGCTTCAATGGCACTTTGGGGGTTAAATAGCCGTGTGTGTGTGTGTGTGTGTGTGTGTGTGTGTGTGTGTGTTGGTCTGCACTGTGGTCCCAATTGCATTTACTACTTATGAGTAAAGAGAAGCCTTACTACCCAATGTTGCACTTAATGTCATCATGTAGTTTATCAATTGTTACTCAGTATGAAGCAGTTTCATACCTGCCACGTCATGTGGCATTTGTTGACTGGGATGGTTTGGAAATTTGCCGTGAGGAAGCTGCAGGAAAATGCAATGTCTAGAGCAGCTCATTAATGTTTCCCTGAAACATGTTGTGGTATTGCCACAAGCAGCATCAGTGGTGTAACAATTCTGTCCTGAATACAGGGAAGGAGTAACACAGATTAAAGGTCAGGAATGTGTGTCATATTTGAGCCATATTAAAACTATGTATTAATGTAATGTATTTATTTATTTAAAGCTTTTTTGCCTTACCATTCAAGTCAACAAGGCTCTCTTAGCAGCTCTCATAAAACAATGAGAAATTATTATGACTAAAAAGGTTGCGGGAGGGCAGAGTTGGTTGAAAAGCAATGTTCAAAGTATGGAAGAAAAATTAAGGGAACCATTAATGAAATCTACAAACCCTGACCCCTGACTGTCCTCCCACCATTTGAATCAAATTATGCCCTTCTGTCCTCCTGCAGTTTAAGCACTGGTAGAAAGGTCAGTTTAAAAAGAATATGAAGTGGTAATTCTGTGTGTGGTTTTGGCAGTGGTGGCAGCCCCAGTTCCCCACTTGGAGGTAAGGGGCGGGGAGTGGGAAGAGGACCATCCACACCCTTACCATCCACACCACTGGATCACCCTCCTCAGACCCCTTGGTGGAGGAGGAGGAGGAGGTAGTGGCGGCGGTGATGGAGATGGCAATTTTTTGCACCTCAGGTGTGACCTGGGAAAATGGGTACAAATCCCATCAGAACAGTAACACCCAAGGATCCTAGAGTGTTTGATCGGTAATGGAGTTGAGCTTTTGCATACATTCAAAGCACATGCTCTCAAAAGTTTGAGGCTTTACAAACCATCCATTTAATCTCAAATGTTCCCACAAAAGCTCAAACCTTTGCAGGCGTGTATCCTGTGCAAACATTTGAAACAGTTCAAATCCAAAAGAACCTTTTGCAAACTGTTGATTCGCTCAGAAATATTCAAACTTTTGCAGACACATTCACATACTTCTCTTAATTCTGCTTAGTAACAGGTGAGCAGGTGAGTTCAATATTTCAAGGTTCCCTGGTACTGTAGAAGGTTTGCAACACCTCTACTTAAAACATGACCTCACTGATATAAGAGGCAGGCAGTTCAGCACTTACATGTTGCAACAGACAGACAATCCATTTTAGGAAATAAGACCTCAAACATTCTTTCTGTATCATCCTGGTATGGTAGGCAAAGCAGAATGGATTTCAGGGAGCGTAGCTTCTCCAGCTGGAGACTTCTTAACGAAAGACTACCGAAGATTGCATATTGCTGATAGGGTCTTGCTGGAGAAATTGGTGCATTGGCATGACTGTGGGGTATTGGTTAGAGTGATCCAAAGGTCAGCCAGCATCCCTTTTGCCCCTCAAAAAGGAAGGAAGGCTGGGTGAATCACCAATTGTTACAGAATACAATTTTGCCCCTCGGGAAGGAAAGCAGTCAAGGGTCTGGGTGAAAGAAAGGTCATATATACTTCCGAATTCTATAAATAATGTTATGTCTTAACCTCTTGCATCCCAGCACTTCATGACCTTGGCCCCCTTACTCCCTAGTTGCCTCATCATTGATGCATTCATGGCCAGCCAGGGCTCCAGGCCCACATTTGACATTTCTGGAGCTGGCACCATTTTGATCAGCAAATCTCTTTAGAGTTCATTAAAAGCCAAGTTTCTTGGAAGTTTTCTGCTGTCTTGACTGGATAAGCATTAGTACAAACCATTTCTGACAACTTGACAAACATTTTTCTCTGAGTTATGAAACAGCAGAGATAACCGTTGGGTTAAAACTCTAAAAGTCTTTTTGTTTTGCCAGATTTCCACTTGAACGGGAGGAAGTGTATGCCATGAAGCCTGCTTCTTGACTGCTTCTAATTTACTTACCTTTACTTGCAAAAAAAGAGGTAGAGATTTTTATGGGTTTAAAAGATTATGTAAATTTTTTTATAATATCAACAAGTAAGAGGAATTCCAGTTTAAAATATATAAAAATATATAAAAACACAGAAAAACCACATAAAATGTCAATATCAATCCCAACGTTTCATCCACTCTCTGGACATTCTCAAGGGAAACACAGGTATGCTGTGCAGCATACCTGTAAAGGGGACTGATGCTGCTGGAACACGTGTTCTGGCCATAAGGCCTGAATAGGATTGGGCTGTAAATCAGCTTATCCCCCAAAAAGCCAGATTGAGCCCGGGAAGGAGTCTTGAATTTGGTGGACGCCACTGCCACCGAACCCACCCCCTTCCTAGTTCCAATTTGCCTTCTTCCCCTGTTGCCACCCAATTCTGCCCACCCCCACCTTTCCCCCACCCCCTGTGCGACCTTATCTGGGGCACCTGGTGTCCTGAGTCCACTGCCATGTGAAGCTGGCTACTGGCCGCTTGCTGCTTCTGGTGGTGGCCAGCCTGCACGCTCTAACATGTTGCCTTAACAGCTGGAAAGCACCTAGCACTGCAGGAATGCTCCTTCTGGCAGTGGTAGGCTCTGTTAGGATTGGGCCCTGGATAAAACTGGCTGGCATAGCCTAGCAGTGCTCAGTGGTCGATGGAACACTTCCAAGAACTCATTGCCCGTACTCGCGTGAAATCAGGTGGATGTCATCTAAGCAACCACAACTGTTGGAGATATTCTGTACTTTAGCTCCAATTAATGTGGCATCCAGGTCAGCAAAACTATGAATTATTTTACCCACAAACAGCCTGTCTAACATGTAATTGCAGGCCACCATAGGCTTACTTTGGCTATTTTTATTGCCAGGTTGTAATAGCTTGTTGACCATATGGAAAAGCTTTCCAGGACGGTACTGTGCATCTGCAATGGTGGTGACTAAGTACAATTTCTTGCTTGCTATCTTGTTCACAAAGAAGGCGGCATGGGAACACTGTTCAGCCTCTAGGGGGTGCTGTCCAGCCTCCCTCCAAATGTTAACAGGGTTGCCAGCCTCCTGCTGCTACTAATTCAAAGAACACCTTCCAATCAATACTGGAGATAATGCATGACATTTTAAAGTGTAAACTGTCAATACCTACCTGTTTTCTTGCCAATGTTTCAAAATAGTGACAGTCTCTTTAAATAATAATAAATTTACTTATTTGCTGTTTTAACCATTCAGCATTGTCTTTGGAATATCATTAAAATGGTTTACTAAAAGCTGTTGAACACTGGTGCACTACTACTACTACTACTACTACTACTACTACTACTACTTATTATTATTATTATTATTATTATTATTATTATTATTATTATTATTATTATTATGCATGTGTTATTTTAGAATGATATTTTATAAGCTTTGGCATCTTCTTGGAACTGTCTTGGAATGGAAGCAGGACTTTATGATTCTATCCTGCAAAGTCACTCAAGGGATAGCTTATGTCCACCCACACAAAGGCATACTTTGGCCTGGTTTAGACACTTGTTTGGATGGCAATCTGCCACAAACATAAAGTAGCAGGTACTGCAATTTCTTCATGTGGAGGCTCATAGATGTGATGGTCCAACAAGGGCAGCCTTTGCTTTTTTTCTGAAGTTAAAAGACTATGCAAATTGAGCCATTGTTCATACAGGATCCATGTGGGGTTACCACATCATGCGTTACTTTATGTGCATGGTGGAGGAGAAAAGTACATGTCCTAGTGGATTGTCACCACGGTAGCTGTCTGAATGGGGCTTTTAAAAATGGCCATTTTACACCTTGATTCTATGAGCCACGAAGGCAATGACAGTCTGGCACAAAGGCCTTAGAGTCAACATGGGAGAATGTCTTCACTAGATGTGCTTTTGTATCTCCATTCCAAGCTACAGCATGGCACAACCACAACCTTTTGGTACATAGAAGCCATGGAGACTTGAACCAAGTTGAACTGATCATGGACTATTGTCAGTAAAGAGATATGAAGGTTCTTGGCATAGATCATGGCACTTCAGACACCATAGGATAAGTACTACTTCTGCTCCTGTAAACTGAAGCCAATTCATGAGACCAGGGGGGAAATGCTGGAAACCATTGTTTGCTTTACTTTTACTTGGTCAGATAAACATACCTCTGAATTACCCAATAGGTAGGCTTACCAGATCTCCAACCGGGACAAAGTGCTAGACCTTTAGGAGAAGGAATGTGGGCAGGTGTAGCTTGTTAAACCTGAGAGCACAATCCTAGGCATGTCAATGGGGCTTGCTTCTGAGTAGACATGCCTAGGATTGTGCTCTAGGACTTAACAAGCTACACCTGCCCACATTCCTTCTCCTAAAGGTCTAGCACTCTGTCCCGGTTGAAGATCTGGTAAGCCTACCAATAGGTTTATTGTGTAGATTACCTGCCTGCTTTCAAGTTCACAGCTGGGAAATGTATGAAGAAGGAGTGCAGTTATATGCTAAATTAGGATAAGAGCCCAGGTTGGACCAGAGGTATTTTGGGCCAGGGCCATCACTTGGCATGTACACAGTATCCATGTTACGAGGGTCGAATAAATTCTAGAGGAAAGGAGGGCTCATGTTGCACACATCTATTCCCTCCTGTGCCTGGATTGGGCTTTCTTTGAGGTCTGAGCCCATGGCTAGCACAAGCCAAACCTCCTCCCCCTTAGGCTCTGAGAGGCAATCAGTTCAAGCTCCAAAGTCACTGGCGAGTGCTGCTTTTTGTAAAAAGAACAGAAAAAAAGAAACCCACAGCCGGTTCCTTGCAGATGAAATCACTTGCTTACCTGTGTGAGACTTCTATAAAGCAGTTTAGAAAATTTATATTTCCCAGTGACAAAATGAAAGGTCAGTTCTCCCCTCAAACCCAGGAAGGAAAAAGTCTGCATTTTGCCAGAGTAGTTTGTGTCCGAAAGCTGAACAAATCCTACTTTGTGCAACAGTGTGTCTTGCTGATGTATTGAGATCAATGGAAGGTTCCCTGGGGTTTGGAATTTCTGCCAAGGCAGAAGGTATTTTATTCCTTACCTCTTAGGAAACACAGTTGACTATCAGTTCTTTTTTTGATGTGGATATTTCTTGTTTGTAAGTCCCTTATTCTGGACCAGTGGAAAATTGAAATCCCAAACTTTCTTTTTATGGTTTAAAGTTTTAAACCATAGATGAAAGATATTTCTAAAAATCTTGGAGGCATGTGATCAAAAAAGTTTGTTTCTGATGTGTTCAGATTATCCACATTATAGAACATGTAGGGAACAAGGAAGCTCTATCTGTGTTAATCTCCTTTGTTTCTTTTAAAATCTCTCCCATTGTTTTCATTTTTAATTGCTGCAAAGGAACAAAATGAAAAATTGTCTCTGAGCTGGTCTTTATTGTTTTTGCTCCCAGTAGTCTACTTCTAATGTTGATTAACACATCTGATTCTCTGCTGCATAGTAACAAATTTCACACAATCATTGCTATAGTTACCACAGAATCTGAAAATATGAATGTCAAAAAGACCTGAGAATCAGAAGGATAGTACAATGTGAAAAAAAATCATTATTATTAGGGCTTATCCATACAAACTTGCAAAGTTTGACTCATGGCCCAATCCTATCCGGGACTTGTGCTGATGGAACTCGTGTTCCATCAGTGCAAGGCCCGGGCTGCTGTGATGACACGCAGACTGAAGCCCCCAGTACAATCAGCTGGTGGTGGGCACACACTAGTGACCTCTGGAGCCCTCGCGGGAGTCAGCAGAGGGGGCATTCCAGGGGAGGATTGGGACGGAGATTGGGATTGGCTAGGGGCCTATTGAGGGTGAGCTGGGGTGGATATTGGCGGCAGTGGCAGCATCGATATCCTATGCCCCTGACCCGCCTCTACACACTCCTTGGACCCATTCAGATTTACGCCAGCCAAAGAACTGGTGCAGATCCAAGTAGGCCCATTGGGGACAAGGCAGTGGCAGAGTACATAAGTAAGCTTTTTACTTACCTCTCCATTTCCACCTGTTTCCCAGCCTGCCCGTAACATGAAGTTGAAGCTGTGCCAGCACCGCTGCATGCTCTTGGCCTGCCCAGGAAAGGATTGGGCTGCAAACCACATTTTTGTCTTTTTCAGAATAGGTCCTTCATAGCACTAGATCCAATTCCCAGAAAATAGGGAGAATATGGAAGAATATAGATTGTTGTGTAGAGTTTTGCCAGTTTCACTGAGTGAGAATGTGAAATTATTTTACATCAGCCAACTGCCTCCTCGCATTGTGAGGTTATGTGCATATGATGGAAGAACTGCCGCCCCCGGAGAATATAGTCTCTTTCTGTGCAGACAGCATCTATCGTTTAGCCTTTCTAAATCCCACTGAAATCGAGGGAAGCTATTTGGGACTTAGTCTGAACCTATCTGCATCGCCCTATGATGGGCTCTTTTTCATGTGCATGCCATTCTGCAGGGCTGGCCCACTCATGAAGCAGATGATGCAACTAGTGGGGGGACGGCAGATTCTGGGGGTTCTTCACCTTGTGTCTGCTCAGAAGCATCATGGGGGTTGGTGCGGTGGATCCCAGGGTGGGGTCAGAACGTGGCGGCGAAGGAGCGCACTTACCTCTGGGATGCGTTCCCTCCGCCGTGTTCGTCATGAAGCTGGGCCCTCCCACTGGCCCTGGAGCTGCTTCGGCTCCAAAATAGATAGAAAAACAGCGGGGGCGTGATTGGAGCCGCGCTGGGCGCACGTGCATCGTCACGCTGGGCACGCGCCGACATGTCACATGGGGGCGTGGCGTCGGCACCCCCCCCAGGATCGTCTCAGAGTCTGCTGCAGCCTCCCTCCATCCTGCCACAGACAGAGCTGCATCGATCCACTTCAGCGGACCATCCACTTCCATACCTTGCTCCTTCCTCTCAAGGTTCTTTCCCAAAAACAAGAAGTGCAGGACATCTGGTTTTATTTAAGGGTTCACATGAGGAAGGAATGAGGTGGCAGAGTAGGGAAGCACTCTTTCCTTGTGTAGCTTAAAGTTTAAAGGGACTGTGTAAGGAAGGAGCGCTGCCCTACGCCTCCACCTCTCTCCTTCCTCACGCAGTCCCTTTAAACCTAAAGGGATCACGTGAGGAAGGAGTGGAGTGAGAAGGTAGGAAAGCAAATTACCTCTGGCTGTGCCTGAAAAAAACCCACCACCTCACCTTACTCCTTCCTCACACGGTCCCTTTAAATAAAACAGGAAGTCCCTTCCTGTTTTTGGAACAGAACCTTGTGAGGAAGGAGAGCAATGAGAAGATAAGGGCCATTTTTTTTGAGCGTGGATATATGTGTGCATACTCCATGCCAGATGCAGCAGTTGCAGGTAAAGGGCAGCACTGGGTGGCAGACCCAGTTGGGCCGTCCCTGCTGTACTGTGATGGAATACAAGATTCTTCTTGTGTGGTATTTTATTGATGCACATTGGTACTCCAGCATCTAAAAAGAATCCTGATGGAACCATGTGTACAATCACACCAAGCCTGCTTTTTTGCGCAATGTTTTATCAATGTATGCATGCATGCTCAGTGATGATGTTCAGGGCAGCGGGAGGTATGAATGAACTGAAAGCAATGGCAAACTGTGCATGAAGAGTGCTCTGCATGCATTTTGGAACTTTAAAAGAAAGGAAGAATGGAGAGTTCCTAATGCATCTGTCTGTTCCACTTTGGATATAAAATCTGATAATTCAGAACTGCAAAATCTGGTTGACAAAATCGACTGAACAGGTAAGTCACATTTTAAGCTGAAGATTGTCTTGCCCAGCCACCAGCTGAGCAAGTGTCTTCATTACAAGCATCAAAGAGTAGTTTAGAAATAAGGCATGACATGGAGAAAGTGGGTAGAGAGAACATTTTCTCCATCTCTCATAATACTAGAACCCAGTGAAACTAATTGTCAGGAGATTCACAACACACAAAAGGAAACAAGTTGTCACATAGTGGTTCAGTAATTTATAAAATTCACTGTAACAAGATGGCCACTTAGGCTGCAGTCTGTACTCGCGTACCTGGGAGTAAGTTGCACTGAATTCAGAGGGCCTTATTTCTAAGTAGAACTGCATAGGATTGCGCTGTTCAATGGCTTTGAAAGTGGATTTGACAAATTCAGGGTGGGCACCTTATGGTAGTCATATGTACAGTGGCAGTAAGCCTCTGAATAACAATCGCAAGGGGTCAATAATGGGGGAGAGCTATTGTCTTCCTCTCCTACTTGCAGGCTTCCCAGAAGCATTTGATTGGCCACTCTGTGAAACAGGATACTTGACTAGATGGAGTTTTGATCTGATCCAGCAGGGCTGTTCTTGGGTTCTGACCTCTGCAGTTCTTTTCCTATGTGCAAAGCCAGCTTTGTAGGAGTCCAGCCTACGGTAAGAAGCATTTTACACTGAGATCCTAAACACGTTTCAGTGCACTCCTTTTTTTTCCTACTTGGATTAGATATGCTCATATATCATATGTTGTCAATGCATTGCTCTTGAGCAGAACTGATCTGTTTATACATGAATACAGCCAGGCTCTGCTCCTGGCAAATGGATGAAGAAAGGCACATATAACCTTCTGCATAGCAGGGACATTCCATCTGTGTACCTAAATATAATTGTGTGAGTCACCCCTTAATGCTCATTGATTTTACATGGGATTTATTCCCAAGTAGCATCTGGGTGTGTTACTGTTCTTTTGTCCAAAACCCTTTCTAATGTACTTATTGCATTTTAGAAAAACAAAAAAAACAAAACCAACCCTGAATCTGATTCATTAGCCCAAGGTAACTCAGCGAAAATACTAAAGCTGGAATTTAATACTGGGGTTCTAAGCATTCAAGCTCCATATCCTATTTTCTGGTCAATGCCTGTGGTCTCTAGTTCAGCATCATAGTAATGCTGAATTTCTTACTGACTTCCTGCTTGATGGTTGGGTCCTCTGCATTTAATTGCTTCAATCACCAAAGAAAAGTATAAATAGCTCCGCACAGGTAGGGTAGTATTATAGAATGTGTAGCGGCAGGACACATTAAAATGGCCAAATGTGCCATTTCGTAGGATGTATTTACATCTGCCTGCTTCCTTTCCACATTCCTGACTCCCATTTTATGCAGCTGACTGGAGTCTCCTACGCCAAGTCAAACAAAAATCCAGTCTGGCAATCATCAGCTTGCTTGAATCATTCATACTTCCGAGTCATTTCTATCGCGTTGGTGAGACTAATCTCAGGAGCAGGAGGGAGTGGGTGTGACCATTTTCCTTAATTTATTTGAATTGATAATTAAACATTATAGATGTCTGCTTTCAGCCCACTTGGGTGGATTTATTGCTACTCCTTTTACTTATATGTAATGGAACATGAGCAATATTGTTGCGTGGGGTGTTTTTGACGTTGCGTGATGCTGTTTGCTGCCACCATCTCAGGATGTGCTGACTTGTCTTCTTGAAACAACCTCCCAGAACACCTGTGTGATGTCTCCTCCCTTATTTCCTTCAAATCCTTTCTTAAGAACCTAAACCTTTCTGTGAAGCCTTTGGGATCATGCCTTGGTCTCTTTCCCTTCTTACTTATATGCTGATACAACTGCATATTCCTTCCCTGTTTATCCCTGGTCTATTTCCTCCCCTTCCTCTGTCTGTCTCCCTTGTGTCTGCTTAGATTGTAAACCCCAGTGATGTAGACTTGAGTCTATTGACTTGGATTCGAGTCAGACTCAAGCTGCATCCATGACTTGACTCGGACTTGACTCGGCGATTGTAAAAGACTCTACTTGAAGCCTTTTATGACAAGTCCAATTTTATTCAGGTCTAAACCCTTTTTCTCCATTAAATAGATAGGGACTTGCAACTCGCAACCAAAGACTCAGGACTTAGGGGCACAGACTTGGGACCTGACTTGAGACTTGGACCCAGAGACTTGGGACTTGACTTGAGACTTGGTCAGAGACTTGATCCACATCCCTGGTAAACCACTTTGGGCAGGACTCTGTCCTTTTGTAAAGTGCTGTGCATGTTGATGGTGATGCTATAATGATAACAACAACCTTACTAAAAACTAGAAATGGATGAATGAGATGCAAGCAGATGGAGAATGTTTTGCAAGACAACACAGTTTGGTCACAGGATGGCATGCTTTCCAAATGATCAGGAATACTTCAGCCTTTCCGATTTTCAGAAAGAGAGAAAGACAGTATGGTCTCAATGTTTATTTACAGAGCATGTTGAGGGACATTCCACCAGAGGCGGGAATGGATTGAACAAATATGCAGTTTTCCTTCACTTGCATACTTTCCTCCATTCGATCTGTGACTTTCTGAAGTATTGCTCAAAAGCTCCTCAGAAGGTAACATTGAAATGGAATATTCTTAAACACGTCTTCTTTAACATAGCTGTCCATGGACTTCAGAAGACAAATGCAATAAAAATGAACTATCTGCTCAAAACAGTATTTCCTTCAGTGATGATATAATTTACTGCCCATAGCATAGTTTAAAACCTGACAAGATGTAATATTTTTCAATCTGCCTCTTAATCAATTAATTTTTTTCTTAGGCAATGAGTAATAAATCCTGGATCATTAAAGGAAAACCCAAATTGCAAAAAGGCGTTTGAGGGCTATCTTTATTTAGCAAGAAGAGAAATACATTTCATTGAGCCGAGCGTCTGAACCAATGCACAAAAATGTGTCAGGATGTCGAAGTGTATTCAGTCATGCCTTGAATTGGTATTCAGGATCGATATGGAAGATGGATGAAAGACATGCTGGTCATAGCAGGACATGATCAAGCTTTCACACCGACTAAAAGAGAACTGCTTTCTGAATTTAGAACCTCACGTCGGAACAAAGTTCAAAGGAGATATGTACTTACTGGAAGATAAGTCTAAAACAGGATGCATGATCCGGTCATGGGTTGATAACTGTCTTCTAGTTGAAACCATAATGGATTTTAATAGGCATTAAAAATTGCATGATGTTACAGGAAGAACAGAATAAATCACTGGTTTGAGAAGATATTGTAACTACTCCACATTCATCTTATGCTTAGATCACTGCAATATTTCCAGGGTAGACAGACTTTTAGTAGTATAAGTAGGATTGGTGGAGCTGAAGCTGCTGATGTCTTTCAGGATTTGATGGTATTGTTTTCAGGGCCAATCTGTTCATGTGTGGTAGGGTAAAGTGACTGTCTCAGGTGGAAAGCTGGTATAGGTAGAGGGCTGCAGGGAGTGCCCTATATGTGCCCCACACCTGCCAACCATCTCTACCAACTGCCCAGCTGCTAATCCTCTGGGCTGGGACAACCCCACAGCCCCAGAAGCTGCAGCCGCGTCTTACACCTCTCCCCCCACAAGTTGCTCCTTTGCGAGGTGGCCAAGTTTGGGGATGACACTAAACTTTGCTGGGTGGTGAAGAGCAGCAGGGATTGTGAAGAGCTCCAGAAGGATCTCTCCAAACTGGGAGAATGGGCAGCAAAATGACAGATCTCTTAATGCCAGATGCAAGGGAGTGGCGACAGGGTACAGGTCTCTTGTTTTCTTGTGTGCTCCCTGAGGCATCTGGTGGGGCCACTGTGTGATACAGGAAGCTGGACTAGATGGGCCTTTAGCCTGATCCAGCAGGGCTCTTCTTATATTCTTATGTTCAAAATTCTAAGGGCTAAAGAAATCCTGCAGTGCAGTCTGCCTGTGCTGAGGAATTGACTCTGACATGAGAGCTCCCAGGTGACACGTGTCAGCCTATTAGTCTATAGCCCTCATATGAATGATTCAAGCAGCTGAGGACATTTGTCAGGTGGCATGTTTTTGTCCTTCCTTCTTCTAAAGAAGAGTAAATATATTGCTGATTTAGCAGATTTCAGAATATAAAATGCCTTAGTATTTTTTTTCATTCATTCCCCCATTTCCCCAGCATCTCCCCCCATTTCTGAGGCAGGAGGGGGCTGAGCAGCAGCGTCACTGCAGGGGGGCGGAGCTCCAAGTCTTGTAACGGAGGGTCAGAGCCTGACGGAACTTGGAGCTCCGCCCCCCCCTGCAGTGACGCTGCTGGGGCTGAGAGGTTCTGATTTTGCTGAACATCACCCAGGGAACTTTGTGGACAAAGCGAAGATCATTCATTCGATGTTACTGCTTGTCCTATGGAATGAGAAGGTGGCTCCAAGTCAAGGAGGAGGTCATGATTGCATAGGGAGAATTGTGCTGTCATAACAAAATAGCTTTCACTGGCTAAATATTTGTACTTATACATTTATACTCTACCTTTCCTACCTGTTTTTCTTTTATCTAAGAAGAGATCTAGAAAATATCACACTAAAATAGATCAGAAACTGTTATGACCAGCTATAATGTACAATGAGTGAAGCATCTTCGGGATAATGGTCATAAAAAGTACAAGGATTAAAAGGTTTTAAAAAATATTTATAAAAGCGACTTATAAGTCTTTTAAAATGCAATGTATGCAATAAAATCCTTAAAACCTTTAAAATACAATAAAATTGTTTTAAATTGTTTTTATTGTATTTTAAAGATTTAAAGGATTTTATTGCATACATTGCATTTTAAAAGACTTATGTCGCTTTTATAAATATTTTTAAAAACCTTTTAATCCTTGTACGTTTTATGACCATTATCCCGAAGATGCTTCACTCATTGTATATCGCAGTAAAGCTAGCCAGAGGTTGTGGAGTGCACTTAAGATGAGTACACTTTGATGAACTCTGTAGGGGGCCGCAATTCAGTATGAAGACCTTTGAAAGTTTAGTAGCCTTCTCTTTCCATTCATCTTGGTATTGATCTGATTGTATTTTACCGGCAGCTGACTCACCAACAATGGCTGGAGTGGGGCGGGGAAGCTTCACAGTGAGCCAAGAACAGAAACCACTGTTTGAATATTAGTTCAGTACTGTCTCTCGGACATAGTCGTGTATCAACATTTAAACCAATAATGCTTGCATGTGAGACAGCCACTTAGGGAGAGTAGTGCTTCAGCAAAACCTAAGAAAGGGATCAAGAGGCCAAGGGTGAAAATCAATTCTAGCTAAGCTATTTTCAAAATAAAATGTGTTGAAAAAATCCAGTCAGAAAACAATGGATAGGAGCGGGGGTAAAGGGGGTAATACCCCCCCATGAGAGGGGGCTAAAGGGGATAAATTCTACCTGGGCCCAGGGTCAAAAAGGGGGCCTGGGACTCAAAGGAGGGCCCCCCAAAATTTCCTGGGATCTCAGCTGGTCTCATGGAGAGTGAAAGGAGGAGGCCAGGCCAACCAGGAGGCCAGGTCTACTGGGCAGGTAGACTTGGGTGGTGTATCGGGAAGCCTGGTAGACCTGGACTCTGGAGACTATTGCTGCCCTCCCCTACCCTGTTTTGCCCCTCCCTCTTTGATAAGAGGTCCAAAAGAAACTTTATACCCCATGATAAAATTCCTCTCAGAGGAATATCATATCATGCCAACAAAGCCTAAAAGCTGCTATTTTAAAAACACAGTAGCAGGACAGGTCAGGTAAGTTGGCAACCTGACATGTGGAACCATCTCCCAGGTAACAATCTCATGAGCGAACGATCTCCCAATGAGTGCCCAACAATCTCCCCAACAGTGCCAATGTTCAGAAAGGCTTTCTACACACTCCTTCACTTTTATGCTCTCCTATTTGTAATTTAGCTCTTGGTATGGTTTGAATTTGTTGCAATCTTTTAAAGAAGGTGGTAGTACTGTATTTTCTTTGAGCTACTGCTTACAGACAAAACAATATAAAACATATTTTAAATAAACTGTTGATACATGTGTGCGTGTGTGTTTAAAACCATATACTGTACGCTGAAACAAATTCCTTTGGTGTATACTGTCACAGCTTTTACAAAATATTTCAGCTGGGCTGCGCCCATTTAAGTTTAGTTTCTGGATTATACTTGTTTGTTTATTTTCCCCATTTATTTATTTATTTAAAGAATTTTTGCCTCGCCTTTCTCCCGATAAGGGCAATCAAGGTGGCTTACAATTAAAACATGTTAAAATACATAATAAAAATATAATAGAATTAAAAATATAATCAAAACAGGTAATTAAAAGAATTAAAACAAACAACCCCCAGTGGGTCACTTTATGATTACCGTACATTTCTTTAAAAGTCAGCCCACCATGTCAGTCGTCGAACGCCAACCTGAATCAAAATGTATTGAGGCCCTGCCGAAAGGTCTCTAAGGAGGGAGCCGTTCTTAATTTCTGCCTTTGTAGCCTGCCTTTCATCTTTGGAGACTTCAAGGTGCCTAATAAAAAAATAGATGACACATAACCAAAATAAAACACAAGAAAACAAATTGAAAACACTAAGTCCGCCATAAAGCCATTTCCACAGGAGCAGGGACTATCAATCCATCAGCTGCAGCCAAATCCCCACCAGGCCCCCATTGTTCTCCTTCTCCAAAGACCTGGCAGAACAAGTGTGCCTTTAATATCTTAAACCTTGGGAGGAAGGAAACATTGTGGATGACCGGTGATAGGGAGTTCCTCCTGTGTCAGGGGTTCACCACGGATGAGGCTTGTGCTCAGGGCCTCTGAGAGGAATTTTATCAGGGGGTACAAAGTTTCTTTTGGGCCCCTTCTCAAAGGGGGAGGGGCAAACAGGGAGGGAAGACATCAATGGCCAGAAATGTCTCCGGAGCCCAGGTCTACCAAGCTTCCTGATGTGGCACCCAGGTCTACCCACCCAGTAGACCTGGCCTCCCGGTTGGCCCGGCCTTCATCTTTCAATCTCCATGAGGCTAGCTGAGATCCCAGGAAATGTCTGGGGCCCCTCCTTTGACTCCCAGGCTTCCTTTTTGACCCTGGGCCAGGGTACAATTTACCCCCTTTACCCCCCTCTCATGGGCCCTGTTTGTGCTTGCCAACCAAACCTCAGCTGGCAATGGCATGTAGGGCAGAGCCTTCCCCAATGATCTGAGATGGATACATTCATGTTGCTTAGGCTTAACTAACACTAAACTTGTATAAAAGCACAAAGATCTTCAGTATGAAGCATCCCATCAAAGCCCTGCTGGTTTTCAAGTGCCAAGCTATTTGTGTGATGAATAAAAATGTGCTTTTTGCCGCTTTCATGACAATTTACGTCAAGATGAGCAAACAGGCCATTAATTATTGATCTCGCGTGTCCAGCCGCAGCGTGCATTATTGCCGCTCTGCCACACGGGGACTCTGGAATTAAAGGCATCCATAACCCCTGCTGGAGAAAGGGCCGAGTGTTTTCACAGTTAAGCACACAGTTTCTCTTGCACGACACTGATTTCATGCTTTAGAAAACACAGGCTCTCGACTTGCTGGAGCATTTTTCTCACTGAAATGACCCTCTAGACCTGATATATTTTTAAGTGCTGCTATTTAACTTGTAATACAAACAGACCCTCTGGTAAACATAGTACACCACAATTTTTCAAAGCCATTACTTGGTATCCTGGGGAGAGCTGAAACGCATGTCACTATTTTGTTTCCTTTCAGTACGCCTGCCTCTCAGTCTTAGGACTGTAAACATATCTCTGCTTTTCATCTATAATGTCTTCCAGCTGTGACATACATTTGACAAGTAGCAATAGATGTTATGGCCATCAGCAGATGAATCAGCCGACGTATCCCTCGTGTAATAGGATTCGCATTTACACCCAAGAAATGTTGACAGGGAGGGCTAGCCTCCCAGACTGAGGAAATGGGTTTTTGCATTTTTACGTCGTCGATGAAAAATGGACAAGTGATAGATGGCGCATGTGTTTATACATTTCTTTGATAGATTCAAATTCTAAGTTGCTAATTTAGGATTTCTCTGATAAATTGCTATACAGCTGGAGGTAGTCCTTGAACTGAATTACAAAACCAATCTATTCCACACGCAAGTATTTGTGATGAAATGTCTTTTTATGCATTGAAAAATACAAAAAATACAAGTGAAAAGAGATTAGTTCTGTAACTCAGTGCAGAGTACACCCAATTGTATAGGAATTCATCAGCAATATCCCCAACTAGTATTGAATTTCTAAAAAAAATTCTTGCGTTCTTGACTTCTTGAAACCCAAGGAGCTGTGAGAGTGGCTGTTTTGGAAGCTACACAGTCTGGGTTTGTGAAAACAATGAAAAAAAGGGAGAAATTACCCTTGAAACATGAATGTGTACAGGAGTCAGAAGAAGATGAAAGTGGAATGAATGCCACATATAAACAGAAGGAAAACTCTTTTATAGATAAGTGATCCAAAGGCAATGCAAAATTATTCTTTTTGCAGTTTCTTTGGGTTGCTGTTCGTAATGGTGTTCACTTGGTCTGAAGGGAATGTGGGACAATAGCCATGTGTCAAAGCAGGAATTGTGTACATGCTTCTTTCAGTTGATTGATGCTGTAGTAGTGGCTGCCAATGGCAATCTGTGAGAAATTAGTTGTGCTTCTCATTGTGGGCTCCAATGAATGGGTAGAGAGTTACAGTTACAACAATTGGCAAACTCCCTCTTTTTGGTTTTTTTTAATAGTTAAAAGGGACCTATGTTACTTTGGAGCTTCTTAACAGAAGTGACTGACAACAACAACCCCCCCCCCCCCCGGGCTGACGAAACCTGCCACAAATGTGCATGAACTGTATCCTGTGGGGTGGCAGTTCCAGAGGCCTCCTCAAGGTAAGGAAATGTTCATTCCCTTACCTTGAAATAAACCACTGCTTCCCCAATAGGTCTACTCGAACCTGCACTAGCTCTTGGCTGGCACAACTCCGAGTGGACCCAGGGAGGTGGATCAAGACCAGCAAAGGAGACAGGATATTGGCGGAGCTGCTGTTGTTGATAACGGCCTCCTTCCTGTTCTCAACACACACCCTCCCTGCCCCTGCCCCTGCCCCTGCCCCTGCCCCTGCCCTGTTCTCCCCCTCCCCACCCCGTTCTGCCCATGTTCTGCCCACCACTCACCCCTCCCGTCAACTTACCATCACTGGGGCATTCTGGAAGGCCGTTTCTGATGGTGACCCAGTTTAATGTGACAGTGCGTTGCATATTGTGATGCTGGAAAGGGTGCTGTGCCACCAGAATGCGAGTTCTGCCAGCGCGGTGGCCTGTTAGGGTTGGGTCCTTACTTAGCAGACTGACACCAAAGTAGACTCAGGAGATACCACATAGTGTCTCTCTGCTTAGCAGGATTCTCGAGAATTACTGTGTGGGCAATGTAAAGTCTGGTATGTGATTGCTGTACATGCAAAAGACAGCATCTTGATGAGAAATAAAAGCAAACGTTTGTGTCTTCTGCAACACAAAGTTTAAAAAGTAAATTTATAATCCAATTTCTGAACCTTACTGCTTGGGATGATGTCTACAGGATAAATAGTGATACACACTGGGAAGAAATGTTCCTATCCATAGAACAGGAAATGTGAACAGTTCGAAAAAAGAGATGGGAAAAACAACAACACCCTTCTCCCTCAGCTGCCCACACAAGAGAAGGAAACCACCCACTGAATCAGTTTTGCCTTTGAATCAACAGAATGAATAAATGCTGCCGAGATAATTGGTGTTATGGCCATTTGTGCTGGCAGCTGTATCTGCATTTTTTAACGTCATTATCTGTTAGGACTTTTGTAAACATACAGCATATCCGGCAATGCCTCATTAAAGCATTGAAGAGGAAGATCTCAGAATGCCATGGCACATATGAGTGGTCATGTTACTGAGTAGGTCTGAATGCGTAAATGCCTGACTTGCGCTAGCGCACCCTCACATTTTTCTTGATGTGCTCTCAAGAAGAATGTAGAAATGATTGTTTTCTTTTTACAGAAAAAGCTCTTAGCATTCTAGCAGCAAATTCTGAGCAGCATCATTATTTTAGCATCCTATAGGAATTAGACCTGGCAAATCAGCCATGCAGAACTGTTTCTTGTTGCCGGCTGCCTGATGCAACAGTTCATTCAATAATTTATGTGGAAATGTTCAGCTGACAAATTGATTTATAAATATTATCTGTCCATTTCCGAAAGTGCTTTTGATTCTATCAAAAGTGGTACTGAGGCTCAGCCTTGCCTTAGAGTCAAATTCTGGGCCCTGAAAGTACCTCTTCATAAGGCAGAATTCTATTTTGTAAGAACACATTTATAAGAACACATTCCCACCCCATGTTGCCCTCATAGGGCACATGTGTCTGCATGTAAAGTGTAATTAGCCCCTCCCCAATTCATTTTGTACTTGGAAATTCTCCATTAGTATCTCGGGGGGGGGGGAGCACAGTTACCTCCATACAGGCTTAGGCTTCCTTATGTTTTCTCTCACCACATTTCTCACCACAATATTTTGCAACTGGTTCTTACATTACTTGATGTCTGTTGTTACTTCTGTTCCCACATCCCATTTCCCCCATTTTAGTTTCACTGGTCAGATGAAACCGTGATGCTTCGCCAAAAGTCCATTAGGCTCACTAAACTTGACGGTCTTGGCTACAGTTTCTCTTGGTCTCCTCCATTCCTTTTCCAAGCAGTCAAACTCCCCAAACACCAAACCCTGTGCCTGAACACTTAAGGAAGGACGAATTAAAGAAGCAAAATTAAGGAAGGGGTCCAGGCTCTCAACCTTCCCAATTATTATTATTATTTTTAATTTCTTGATGAAAAGGATAAAAACTTTTCCTGTGATGGACTTTTTTTCCTGTAGTTGATTTCATGCCAGAATGCCCCTGGACAGCCTGACTTAATTAAGGAATACTATATGTTTGCTGTCAGTGTAATTGAGAATGCTGGGGTGGGGATTAAGGCTGGCTTTATTTTCACACTATCAACAAATGACTCAAGCAATCTGGAAGTGTGAAATGGGCCTGATTCAAGCTGCTCCTGGAAGACTAACCAGACCATGGCTGGCCAGTGGCCGCTGAAGTGGTTCGTTAGTAGGGACCATGCTGGGCTGCTTGAAGAAGAATGCCCATCCTTACCAGAAAGTCATGAAAGATGACAGTGGAGCCAAAAGTGCCTCAGTCAGCACTGTGGAAGTGACAGGGTCAATGCCAGGGGTCAGCCAGGTGGAGCACTGGTCCAGCGTGCTGCCCATTCCGTGAAGCCCAGTGTCCATCTTCTTTCAGTGGCAATGGCAGTGAAAGCCTCTCATCAAAGGGACATGCACCACTGCTTTCCCCCCAGTTCTCCTCTGCAAATGAGCTTCCTCCCGGAGGACCCTGTAATGGTGCAGCAACCTCTGGCCCAACGATTTTCAAGTGGTGTGCCATGGCACATTGGTGTGTCACAAAAGGTCCGCAGGTGTGCCGTGGGAGTTTGGAGCCCAGCGGTTGAAAACCACTGAAAACCTCTTCCGGGTTCTACGGCTCTGTTTCTACGGCAACTGTCTGTAGTAATGAACTGTTTGTCCCCCTTCCTCCGCTGTTACTACAGACAGTTGCCCTAGAAATAGAGTTGCAGAACTCAGAAGAGCCTCCCGGAAGCCAGAATTTACATCACAAGAGGCATAGGGGACAGTGTGCTATGACAAGAAAAATGTTGAAAATCACTGCTCTGGCCAGAAGGCTTTTTGCCAATGGAGAGGTCCTCCATTGATGAATGGGGGTGGATTGTTATCACTGGCAACAGCTCCTCCTTCCCTCAAAGGATAGGAGAAGGAGCTGCAGTCAATGCATGCACTTTCTCATTTGCTGTTGGGGAGGGTGGGAGGAGCTGCCACTTGCTGATGATGTCACCCTCCTATTCCCTGGTAAACTTTCTTGGTTGGGCACTATGCAGTTCAACATGCTATGTGGGGGACGGACGGACGGATAGGGGGGATGGACATGGATACACCACCTTCTGGTACTGGCTCTGGTCATTGCACAGTTGCTGATGGACTGTGCCTCACCCTCATTGACATCAACAGCCCACATCCTTGGTTATGGCTAGCTGTCACTAACTCTGCAGTAGTAAGATGCTAACTATGGCACCCTCTCTCTACACGGCTGCCTCTCATCAGTTTGTGCTAAGGACAGAATTGTCCCTTCTCCATTTATCACTTCATAGCCCTGGTCATTAGTCCCAAATAAAAAAACAACCCTTCACTGGCCACCCCACTAGTTCAAGCCATTGTGAACCATGATTGAGATTGGTGCCAGAGCATTCAGTAGACCTACTGAGATCACTGATGAAGCAATGCATGTTGACTTCATCATGTAAAAATGTGGTTATTACATTTATAGCCTGCTTTTTTCCCATCACAAAACTCAAGATAGCATACATGTCGTTCCTGGACAACCACCCACCCAGGACTGACAAAACCTAGATCTGCTTAGCTTCAGCAAGTTGACTATATCATGCCCAGGGTTGCGTGAATGGGTTTTTGCTTTTGATAACACGTCCTTCCTAATTTTGGTGTAACTAATGCATATAGAAGCATACAAACTCTTCAGAAGGTCAAATAGTTCAGTATTTCATAATATTTTATCAAGTCTTATATAACATTGACTGCATGTGCTAGATTGTTTCAAGCGCATTGATTCCACGGATTTGATTAGATATCTACAAATTATGTTATATCATCCCTTGACATTTTGTATGTGTTTACTCCTAGAGCCAGATCACCAATGAAGTGGGTGTGCTTCGAGCAGGCGGCTTGGGGAAGCAGCACCCATCTGCCACCTCCCCCAGCCCCAGCCCACCACCTGCCAGGCCGCTGCCACATTCTCTTCTTGCCTAGAGTGAGTGAGAGGAATGGGGGTTTACCTGCTCCTCTAGTGCCACAGCCAAAGAACATGGTATAGGAACTAGAGGAGGAGGTGGGGCAGAGGCATTCCTACAATGGAGGTGGTACTGTAAGTTGTGCCCTGTCCTAGTCCCCATTTACAAGCCGGCATGAGGCAGCCCCGCTCCCTCGCCATCAGAGCCATTCTGTGTGGAAAAGGAGATGGGCAGGGAGTCTCCTGCCCATTGCTTTCTTCGCATGGAATGACTCCGATGGCGAGGGGGTAGGGCCGCTTCATGCCGGCTTGTAAACGGGGACTAGGATGGGACGCAACTTCCCACCGTAGGAACGCCTCTGAGGTGGGGTGGCCTCTGCGATCCTGTTCCCAGTAACCCAGGTGCTCTCCAGTGGTTGGAAAGAGAATCACCGCCTCCCTCCCCCTCCTCTCTTTCCTCTTGTTCTCGTCCTCTGTGTTTTCACAGGCCAGGCGGGAAGGATCTTGGGAGCAGAACCGCCAAGATCCTCCCCACCTGACCAGTTTTGAAGACACAGTGGAAGGAGGAGGAGAGGCGGTGGAGGTAGTGGTGTGTGCACACCCAAAACCCAAAAAGGGGTGGTGGTGGAATTTTGGCATAGCCTTGGGCACTGCTTTGGCTTAAGCCAGTCCTTTCTACTACAACAGGGGTTCTCAACCCCTTCCTGTGAGTTGACATCATTTCCAGTTACTTCCAGGTTTTCAGGTCTTTGGAGGCCAGAAAATACAGGTAGGAGGCTTTGGGCAGGTGGGAGGGCCCTTCTCAGCATTCCTGAGAGGCTCGGCCAAAGGCAGGAGCCTCGTGGGAGTGAAAATATGCTTCTGAAAGCGCCGCATTGGAGCAGGGTTTCTGGAGTACCACCAGCAGTCAGCCGAACTGAAGTACCATTGGTGGTACTAGTACCACTGGTTGAGAACCCCTGTACTATATCAATCAAGGTAAAACATATATAAAATGTTTGTTTGATGTTCCTAGGGATAAGGATCTCTTTTTGTATGATAAGAAATAGAGTTAAAAAAGTGCTTTGTTTGTCAAACTTCTACAAATGAGGGACAGGGTTTTATTCTAATCTCAATTACGCTGCCCATTTTAGCAATTGTACTCTAACTACTTCATTAGAAACTCCTTCTCATTTACAGCCATGCCAGTTGCAACTGGAAAAGAACCATGAAAGTAGTGGCACATTCACTCAAGCTCTTTACCATTATCAAGCACCATGATTATCACTTTCCATTAGCATGGAAAATGAAGCCAAAAAAGCACGACACAGTTTGTTCCATCTGCAGCCTAATTAAATGTTTTTTGTCATTTTCTGGATCATTCATCCTTGGTTCAATCTAAGCTTAAATTTAAGACTCATCAGCATTTTTAACTAGAGACTCTCTGGCCTCCCACTGATCACATGAGGTCCTGCTTAATCAAACAGAAAGAACAAACCTGCTTTATGTAAAAGTGAATTTGACACTGTAAGAAATATCCCTGGATGGATGGAGTGTTGTCAGGACATTGGGGGGGGGGGGTTGTCCAAGTTGAACAGCATTGTTAAACAGGCTGGGGTTCAGTTTCCGGTCTGGGCTCCCAAGAACCAGAGGGTGTGGTCAAAGGCAGGCTGATGGTTCCAGGGTGGGCCAAGAGAGATGCAAGGGCCATGGTTGAGGACGTGGTTGAGGATTGTTAGTCAGTTTCCATAATAGGTGGATGATGGGGCAGGGCAAGAATATGCTTAGCTCCTTCTCCCAAGAACAAGTTGTCCAGGTTGCAGAGCCAAGCCCAGGAGAGTTCTTATACAGAGGGGCAGCAAGAACCGACTCTATTGAGACCCCAGGTCATCTGAGTCTTCTTGGGCTGCAGTTGCCCCTCCTCCTGCCACTGTCAGGCAAGGACTGTGGTCCAGCAAAGCTCAGTTCAGCTCCCTGATAAGCTTCTCACAGACCAAGACAGTCTAACAATAGGCCGGCGGAGTACTCGCTCCGCTGGCCTAAGGTGTCATGAAAGTACTGTATGCCGTAAAGCACTTTTGCGGCACCCGGTGAGTAAGCTGCACTGGCACCAAGGCCAGCGCCACTCACTCAACCTCTGGACACCGTCCTGGATGCCAGACACAGGTAAGTCCTGATGCCGGGCAGTGTGAGGGCGTGAAGAGGGTGGGCTGGGGTGGTGGGGGAAGGGGCCATTGGCCAGCCTGGCATAGGAGGGGGCGAGGATATCGGCGCCACACTGCGCCGATATCCAAACCTTCTTCCTGGCCCAGGTCGGTCTTACAGAGCCTCCACGGTCTTAAAGAGGCTCCACCCCCTTCTCCCGAGGTGAGCCCCGGTCCTGCTGGTGCAGGCCACATCCTACTAGGATGCAGTGGCTGGTCATTTAGGCCGGCCAGTACACCTTAGCCTAGGCAGGAATGGGCTGCCCATCATGCAAGGCATTTGAGTCCCACTGCATTCAGGTGCTCTAGTTCAAGGCTCTTGTCAACTTATGTACCCATAGTCATTAATCATGGAAGCAATGGCATATGTGAGCTGGTGGGTCACAGATTTCAGGGGAGGCAACTTACATGACATATGACATCCTAAATATGTATTGGAGATGGAAACTGCTGCTGTGGTTAGATCTGTTTGCAGACATCTCATGTTATGGTGGTCCCATAAATTCATAACAGGAATTAGCTCCTTCATCTTCAGAAATGCGGCCAACTATAATGTCTTAACCAGCTCTCATTACTCATCATATCAAGTTTATAGGCACTGTTAACACAGTCTAATGCTTCCCGTAATTAAACGTTTTCAATCAAAATGAAGACAAAAATTAGAAAAGTGAGAGTAATTGTTCTCTTCATGGGGTCTTACCCTCAGGGTATTAAGAAGATGGAGATAAAATTAATTTCTAGTCAATCTCTAAATTCATCTGGGATAATATTGGCCCACACATTCATTGTCTCTGAACAGTTCAGCTCTTATGTGTATGAACAGTTTATTTATGTAGCAATATGGATTCAAGGTCTGGGTACAAAACTATAAGGTCAGGACTGCAGATGCTGCAAATCTGCATAGCTCATCTGGGAAGATTGAGAACCTATCCTTTAAAGATGCAGGTCATCACTTTCATTTCTGTCTGGCTCTGCAAGCTGTCATTGTCGAAGCCATTTGTCTCCAGCTTTTGGAATCCTTGAATCAGGAGAAAATGTTGTAAAAGCCAGACTTTTGACTATTTTACTGTACAATGTACACTGTGCCACAACACTACATTTTACAGCAGAGCTTTTCAACCTTTTGTTTTTGTTTTGCGAGTACCACTTTTCCCAATACCACCTTTTGTGGGTACCACTTATGCCAGTACCACTGCTGCCACGAGGGAAGGCAGTTATGCACAGGAATAATGAGATTGCCCCACAGTTGTCCCTGCAACAAGGTGGTGGTGGTGGTGGTGGTAGTAGTAGTAGTAACCAGTATTCATACACCACCTTTTCTTTGGTCATCGGATTTCTCCTTTGACTTTAATTCGAATGCGGTTTATATCCCCTGCCTTCCCCTTCTGACGCATCATTCTATTTCACATAACTGGGAAATAAATAGACCATCTAAAGTGCCCTCACATTATATTTAACCTTCAATTTGCCAACCCCCACATTCTTACTTGTCTTTGGGGTGTTTTTACTACCCCAATAGGATTTTTATAGACAATGGGGTAGCTTTTTTATCCGCCTAAAACAAATTTGTTAGTTGGTTAAAGAACTTTAGTCTGAAAAGTCTTTTGCATGGAAAACACATTTAGAATAAAAATTCACCTGTTTCTGGAACAAATTAGTCACCTACCCACACCCAAATGAAATTACAAAATACTGTACTATTAAAAACACTATTTGTACTCAGTGAACAAGGCTACATAAGCATTATATAGATCTATCTATCTATCTATCTATCTATCTATCTATCTATCTATCTATCTATCTATCTATCTATCTATCAGAGAGAGAGAGAGAGAGAGAGAGAGAGAGAGAGAGAGAGAGAGAGAGAGAGAGAGAGAGAGAGAGAGATCAAATTTTGCCGTTTTCACATCATTTTTTATCCAAAACCTTCCCTGCTATGTAACTGACCAGACACTGACCCTATAGTGCTGGGTCTTCCGCCTTGTGTCCCTTATGCGGCATTATGTATTGAAACTGCACAACTTAGGCTAGAGACAATAGCATGGCTTAGGACATTTAAATTTTGGTTGACAACCTTTTATAACCCTCAACAGGATAGTTTATTTCTCCAACTCATGCTTGACTCAACCCTGTTAGTAGAATTGCACTTCATTTTTAAGAAGTTAAAGACAATTTGAATTGACACTGATCTGTTAGGATCCCTAAGTTTTAATGCAGCCTACCGTGTCATTAAACAAAGATTATTAGATATCGACCAGCAGGAATTACATCTCGCTGCTAATAAGTTATGTTCTCCCCTGCACTTTTCTATTTCTGCATGCCACGGACAGATGGCTCCTTTTTTTCAGATTACTAAAAGATCCGCAGGAATGCAGGGTTTATTCATTGGCAAGGTATAATGTGATGTTCTCTGCTGTTACTCTGGGTAAGTTTGCAGGTATCCCGTATTCTGACAGATGTTGCTAGTGTGACCCGGAAAAAAATTTAAACTGTGCTACATATAATTTATCTCATGCCCCTTATACGATGACCTCCGCTCACTCTACCTAGACCCAGTTTTGGGAGGATTGGGGAAACTGTCTGAGCAAAGTATGTTACGCTACCTTCTCACGGTCACTGATGTTGAGGTTTTATTCAAGGTTGTTGCTTTTCTAAAGTTGATGGCTGACCGACGGAAGCACATCTCTAAGCAACTTGGTACAGGGGAAATGGGGAGATCGTTCTGGGTTTTATACTGTGTGATGTTCAGTATTTGATGTTCTTTTATGTGTATCTGTTATGCCAATAAAGGTTATGAAACGAATTGTGCTGAGTACCAACCCTATTGACCAACCCTATTGTAAAGAGCGTATCTGCAGATATTCCTGCTTTATTAGAAGGTGCAATGTTCGCAAGGCTGTCTGCTTGCTTCTTGACCTTTGAAAACATGGATTTGAGCCATCAAAAGTTCTAAAGCACTGATTATGTGTCTGCAAAGAGCTCCTGAGGTTTAGAAATGCAGATTACTGGCTTAGAAATGCAGACTATGTCTTGTGATTAATAATTTGCTAGTAGGGCAATTAACACCTTTCGAAATTACTCTGGTGCAAACCCCCCCCCCCAATGCTCCATTAAAAATATAGCCAGAGTAGAATTGTCAGAGAAACTGATATTTACTTTGGGGTAAATGTTCTACCCCAGATATATCCCCCCCCCCGAAAATAAATGGTGCATGGTAACTTGCTAAATTTTAGATATGCTATGGACCAAGGTGTTGGTGACTATGTCCTAAAAGTGCAAAGTTGCAGTTCCACTAATGACAGGAGGAGGGTTTTAAAATTTAAATTGCATGAAGGGAGTGTGTGGATGGTCTGACACCATGAAGTTATGCAGTGGAGGGATGGCAGGACATCTCCTGCCCCTCTTTGCATGGAGAATGGGGCCAGTTGCATATGTCATCCGAACCATTTCATAGAGCTGAACCTAGACATGAAAAGCTGTACTGATGTAAATTTAAATTAAATATTCACTACTATAACTAGCAATTAAAAAAATTCTAGTAGAACTAGAATTAAAGAAACAGCATGAGTACTCCTGAGATTTGGGGTCCTTCTGGACACAAAGAATTCACTTCCTAGATTGTCCTCACTAAACACAATTTCTTCCCTGTTGCCTTTTTTTACTTCAAGGGAGTGACGTAAATTCCAGTATTACGTGCAGGAACAAGAAAACTCTTCATTTAAATAGATAACAATTACAGGATGTGGATGATGACACCAAAGCAAAACTGTTACCATAGGCATGGAAGCAAATGCATCAATTCCAGGGAGGCAAAGGAACATTTAAACATACCCATAGAATGAAAACTTGAAAAAGGGGAATTGCCTCTTTGGAGTTAGTGGTGGAGTTCACCGGGGTGGGTGGTGGGTGGGGAGATGTGCTCTGATTCAAGCTTTGGTTTTTCACTTTGAAACAAGCCTGCTTTTGAAAGATCTGTGAAATGCTTCCCTTGCCAAAGGTGAGAGTAGGGTTCACTGACCAGAAGTCAAGGCAGGAAGCCCTGGAGACAGTGCCGCTTCCCTGCCTGGTTTCTGTGTTGTTTTGTCTGGTTTGATATTGTTTGTCTAGAATCGACTGACTGTGAAGTGGCTAGAAAAAGAGTGGCCAGAAATTTCACCAGTTTGGGTTATTCTGGTCAACATCTGTAAATAAAGCTGAGACCCAGGGAAGCTGCTGTGCCTCTGTTTCTTTAACCTGATGGTTTCATTTTCTGCATTCAAAATCTGGTCGTACCACAGCAGTTCTCTCTGTGAGGAGCATTGGGCTTTGGCCACCTCCCAACTTCATATTCGTGCAGCCTTGCTCTCAGAGTCATGTCATCATTAGAGTGTATGCCATCTTTTCGCTAGCCGGGTGGCTGTTTGTAGCATATCATGCTATTTTTATTCAGTGGTGCCTTTTAGCTAATCCCAAGAACCAAAATAGCCTGGTTCAGCCACAACCTATACGGCCTAAGATGCTGAGGGAACATATGGTTTATTGATTTTCCCTAGGACTCTAGCACTCTAGGTTTTCTCTAGTGAAAAGCTGCAGTCTGGACCATGTCCATCACAGCTGTTGCTCTGGATGTATAGACAAATACAGTGGACCCCCCCCTTTCCAATGGATTCACTTTGTGATCAAATCACTTTATAGTGATCTCTCTGTCATAAAATAAGGTTCACTCTATGATGTGAACTTCACTTTACGATGGGCTCACGCTTGCTGCCAACAGGTCCTCCTGAGTGATAGATCGAATCAGTGATGTGATATAAGTGATGTGAATACAAGTGTTTGGTAGCATCTCAGCCAATAGCAGCATTTTTAATATTGTGGCTGGGTGTTTGGAGGGAAGGATATAGCTGATGCAAATGCGAGCCTTCTAGGTAGTTGGTAGCAGTGTTTTTAATATTGTGGCTGTGTGTATTGAGGGAAGGATACAGCCTTGTAATTTGTGTTTTATAATTACAACATTGTGTATACTGTATACCAATAACCATGGCCCCTAAAAAGCATAGTAGGCATCTGTTCAATCACCTTTTAGAAAGGGAAGTTGCTTAGTTCTGTGGCAGAAACTCCAGCTTCCAAGGCCTTGGAAGAAATTACCCAAAAACAATGTATTATTAGGTTCATGTTACAATATTTTCACAATACAAGGGTGTCTCCAGAATGGAATACCATCGTAAAGTGTGGGCCAATGTATATGCTTTGCATCTCTCTCTCTCTCTCTCTCTCTCTCTCTCTCTCTCTCTCTCTCTCTCTCTCTCTTCCATATTTAGGAAAATATGTTTTTCTTCCCCCCAAAACTGGCATGTCTATGAGACTGAGTGAGGTGGTCGCTATCATCAGTTGAATAATTTTGATCTGCCCTCAATATGCAGATGTCATCTTGAGACACCCACCAAGCTCCCTCTGTTCCCCCCTTCCTTTTTGAGTTCAGGGAGTGGGAGAGTTGGCGGTGGGCGTGTTGCTGGCTAAGGGGGGGTAGTATTTGCATGCTGCCTTAGGCGGCACTGGGAAGTCTTGGGCTGGCCCTGCCTCCCCTTCTGTCATTCCTTTCTTTGCTTATGCCTGTGACCTCTGGATGGGGGAATTGTGGAGCCATTCATTGAAGATGGGTTTTTGGCCCTGGGGGTGGGTGGGTGGGTGGGTGATGTTTTAGCAAATATGTAACAAAAGTTGGCAAGTGTCTCAAGGGGGTGTCTGCATACTGAGGGTAGATCCAAATTATATAGGAAATGATTATGATGATAGGTAGTGCCACAGTGCTAAACATTCATGTCCTTACCACAAAAAGATCCCACCCATAACAAAACCATGCAGAAGTAAAGTTCTTTTTAAGGATTCTTTAACAAGTTAGTTGGAGTTTGAAATAATTTTTGGAAAGTATTTTAATCAAGACAGTATCTTTGATTTGGTAGTCATAACAATGGAAGTATAAGCAGGCAATTCAACTCTGGGAAATGACAGCAATTTTCTCAGAAAACAGTAGTAGTAATATCTCCTATAACACTGTTTTGTTATAGCCTCTTTGTCCTAAGTGTAATTTTTACAGTATTCTAAAAAAGAAAAAAAGATTTAAGATCCATAAAACCATTCCAAAGTTTGATGCAGAAAAGTACAACTAACCGGGCTGTGCTTTCAGCCAATGACAACAGAGTATTCTGGCAAGGCTAATCGCTTGCTACCGTGTTTCCCCGAAAATAAGACAGTGTCTTATATTAATTTTGGCTTCAAAAAATGCTGTAGGTCTTATTTTCAGGGAGGTCTTATTTTCCCAACCTGTGGCACGACCCCCTCCCAGGCACTTACGTTGACTGATTAAAGCTTCATTCTTTCCCGAGGCGGCAAGGCTCCTCAAGGCCTAGAAGGCCTGCACTTGAGTCCTCCACCATAGAGATGATGTGCTAGAGAGGATACAGCCCACCTTCCCAGTGTCGCAGGATGTGACAGTGAGACGTGTGTTGGTTGCTCTGCCTTCCACTGTCGATGATTGTTCGCACTGTCAGACAGGGGGGTTGGCTATCCCTTTGGCCTTGGGTCAGAGTTACAGGCAGGGAGGGGGTTAATGCACCTAATGTGGCTTCTTCTCCACCATGCCTACTGGCAGTTCAGCTTCCCTGAAAGGTTACCTCCACCTTCCCTCAACCTCTCACCTAGCCAGCCTCATCACTGGCCCTGAAGTGAGCTTTATAGTTCCTGGGGCCATGGGAACTCCTTCCCCCCACTCTTTCCCTGTGTCCTCCCCTGTTCTTGGTGGGTCAGGGTGCCCATTTCCCTCCTCCCAGGAGGACTCAACTCCTGATGGTAAGAGTGGCCTTTCCCCCTCCCACCTCCCTCCAGGTTCTTCTTGCCACCACTCTGGTCTGTGTGTCCGTTGGAGACTGACAGCTGCTTCCTCTGATTTCCAGCACAGACACCAAGACTCCAAGCCTTGGCATGTCCATAGCCTCCGTGGGCCTTGTGAGTGTGGTCTCTATCCGATTGAAAGCGTGCACAGACTCTCTCTGACCCAATGGGCTGCTCCGGCCTTGAGCACGGCCTGGGGAAGACCCAGGCATATGTACTCTGAGTCTTCCAGGCTGGGTCAGTCTGGATTGAACAAATGAGAAGCCAGTGGTTCCCAAGAAAGAGTCACAACTTGGCTCATCCTCCTGGAGTAGCTCCTTCTATCGTGGTCCACTGCTGCCATGTTACAGGGATTGACTGCTACAGTGGTCAGTCACACAACAGGCTCCAACCTAATGCACTGGTGAATATGGTACTGTGAATGCATCTACATTAGAACAGCTATACTGTAATTAACTTCTACAGCACTGTTTCACACAGCATATGTTTTCCTGGAACATATCTACAGCGTTAGACGCATTACTGTATGTGCATTTTTAGTGTGGTTAGACTGTTGGAATATGGCAAGGGAGGCTTGGATTTTAATAGCCACAAAGCTTACTTGGTAATCTCTAGCCAGTCACTCTCTTTCAGCCTCTCACAGGTAGGATAAAAGGGGGTAGAAGACAATTTTTTTTAATGTCACACTGAATTCCTTTGAGGAATGGTGGGATAATGTAATAAATAAATAAATAAATAGTGTATCATTTTATTGGCTACTATTGTGTTGTATCACATTGAGTGAATACATACATTTTTGCTCAAACGTTTTCAGTAACAAACCACAAAAAGTAACTTTTGTGTTTGTGCACAGTTCAGGTACATTTGTTTGCTATTTTAAATATCATGCAAATAATTTACATCTGAAGATAATTTTTGCAGTTCCTAAATTTTTAAAATATATTTCTGAAGAACTTTAAAATATTCTCAGTATTAAGCAAAAGTTGATTAGGTTAAGACAATCCACAAATGCATGACTGCATCCCCCCCCCCTAAATGTTTCAATTTTCCCCAGAATATTGGCGTTTTAAATGGGGAAAGGTTCATAATTTATTTTAATTGTAAGCAAAAACTGTTATCTAGCATCATGGAATTTTTAAGCTTATTAATTTGAAGTTAACTTTGAAAAAAAATGTTGTTGCTTTCCTTAGGTTTGTCTTTTCTTCTACAATCTCTCTGGCTAATGACTGGGTTTGAAATTGTGATGGTTTATCTGTGAGCTACTTACAAAATGTTCTTTTCAAATTCCCTTTGCAACTAGAATGCACTTCACAGTGTAGATTTGCTGATTACCACACAGAACATTTTTTGATCTTGGAGATATGACTGTCATCTTTGGGATTTGTAATGTTAGAATTCAGTCATTTATTAACAATACTGAAGTCTATCGCTTGCCTTGCCATTTAATATAATGAAAATAAGATACTTAGAAGTAGGTGCACATCAGAAACAGAGATGCCAAGATTCAAGGAAAATAGATTCAAGATACGACTTTCTGCAACACCGAGTTTAAATTTCATTTATGGTGTTTCAGTAGAATTACAAATCTTAAAATATATACAGCCCAATCCAAACTAAATCTCCCATGCTGATGGAGCTGTGCCACTGGTGAGAACACTGCATCCTGCAGGGGGGGCAGTCCTGGAGGTCTCCTCTGGGTAAGGGAGCATTTATTTCCTTGCCCAAGGGTAAGCCTCTGCTGTCCAAATGGGTCTACTCAGAACTGAACCAGAATTTTTGCTAGTACGTCCAAGTGGACTCAAGAAGGCGGATCGAGGCCTGGAAGGGGGATAGGATATCAGCAGTGCTGCTGCAGCTGATACAGCCCCCTTCCTGGCCTCCTTCCAACTCCTCTCTGCCCTGGTCTCCACCCCGTTCTGCCTCCTCCCTGCCCTGTTCTGCCCACACCCACCTCCCGCCTGCCCCCTGCACTGACTTACCAGTGCCAGGGCTTCTTGGTGGACTACTGGCATGTGGCTGCTTGTGGCAGCAGCCTGGCCATGCTCTTTTGCAACAGCCATAAAGCACGCTGCGCTGCTGGAATGCGCCGTACAGTGGCACAGTGGCCCATAGTTTGTTTGTAGCTTTAGAGTTGGCAGTATGTAAATACTAATGTGTATCTGCATATTGTAACATAGCACTCAGGGCCAAGTTACATATCAGTTGTATGAAGAAATGAATTATAGGGATTTATATCCTGTTTTTTCTGTAAGCATAAGCCCAAGGTGGCTAACAAACCATTTTAATAAAAATACCAAGTAAGCCGAAAGATCAACCCACATAAGTGAAAGTCTTTACATATACTTGAACCAGCATAACAAGAACTGTAGAAGTAGCAGCCATGCTGGGAAAGGAACAGATAATGGGAGTCTTACAGCGCAATCCCATCTAACTTTGTGCCCTGCGATGCCGTAAGGCCAGTGCAGCCTGCGCTGCATCCAGGGCACAAAAAGGCTGCCTGGGAAGTCATCTTGAGGGAAGGGAACATTTGTTTACTTCCCCCAGGTAAAGTCTCAGCTGCCCTGATGGGGCTACTTGGATGTGCGCCAGCTATTTTGCTGGTGCACATTCGAGTAGCCTGTGTAGCGATGGTCAGGCCTGAGGGAGATAGGATTCTGGCAGAGCCACCACCGCCGATCCCTCCCCCTTCCTGGGCTCTTACCCCAAGGAGGCCTCAACATGCCAAAACTCCCCTGCGGGATACAGCAGAAACTGTGTTGGCGCTGCTGCATTGCCGTGCAGAGAGTTACGGTGGATTGGGCTGCCCATCCGAAACTATAGCAGTAATCCACAAACTAATTATTTCAGAGTGGTCTCATCAAAGTCTGTGAAAGCACTCCAGTGCAAGGAATATATCGTCTCTTCTGTATAGTTTCATGGATACATTAATTTTTATCATCATCATTTTTACCATCTGTGGAGTCTTGTGCTGTCTCTGTTTCCAACCATTTGTTCATGCTAATAGACACCATATATCATTTGTACTGTCCTTCCTTCAAATATCTGGGATCTAAATCTTGGCATTTTGTCCAGCTGAAATTGCTTAATTTCTTGGGATGCTGTTGAAGTGTTTATTATTTTCTGCCATATGTAGTTTTTTCCTTGTCTTTTGGAAAATGTGTATCTGCTATTGGCTTCTCTCCTGCATATTATCTTGTGAATGCTGAGGAAGAGAATTCCTCCCCTCTCCCCATTAGCCAAGTATGAGGCTACTGTCAATACATAATTGCTATTATATCAGAAGTTGTTGCGTTTCTTCCATTGGCCTTTGATTCATTTTTGCACTCAACATTTTTTTCCCCTGTTCATCTCCTGGTAAAATCTTTTGTCGTTCTTTACCTTAGCATTTCCTGTAATTCCACTAGAGTTTCCTAACAGAGTTCTGTAAACTCATCCAATTGTCGCTACATCTCCCTCTTTCTTACCGACGATTACTTTCGGCTTCTCATTGCACATCCATATTATTCTCTGTGTTTACTTAGAATCTGTGCTGCCTCATGAATTACAGAACCTCTGGGCCTACTTGAATGTTAGTCTCTATATTTCCCTGCATCATTTCTTTCCATTACTTTATTCCATTCAATTTCACCTACCATTTCCACTGTTCATGTAGAATTAAAGCTACCGACATTATATAGCATTCCCAGTTCGCTATCTAGGCTGTCATGGTAGCTCCAATTAAACACATTTCTAGATACACCGATCTTTGTGGCTTAAAAGGGGAACTTTAAACTCACTATAATCTGCTGTTGACCTTGCATTTTGTATACAGATGTGGGACTCCCCACTCCAAGTTGGGGGGGCTCCTCCTTGTTGTACTCACAGTACCACCATGCTGGGCCCCATCCATCCACCCGCTCCATCGACCTGGGAAGGATCCTGCTGCCTGGCACAGGACAGTCTTCCCCTGTTGCCTCAGCTTGGCTTGGAGAGGGGAGGGGGGGTTATACAGCACCCACTCCCTGACGCCTCCTCAGGCCACTGTCTCCTTCTGTGGCTCTGGATAGAGAGTCCTCATCCTTGCAGCCTTGTTGCTACTGCCTCCAATTTGTAATGCACATACTGTATATACGAATGACATTTTTGAAATGGGAATCCTGTATTGGTGTTTTGACATGTTGTATTAAAACATGCTGTTTTAATCAAATCTCATGTGCAAGGTAGCCATAAAGTTTGTCATTAATAGCACATATGGAAACAGGTTGCACCTGTGCAGAATGGATAAGTACACACAAGATAAGCCAACAAGTAGTGGATCAGATAAATGATTTGTAAGGAACTACAGTCACTAAACTTGTAATTCTACGACTCAAACCTTGCAGGGATTTTATGAGTTACATTTTCCCATGGTATTTATAAGTATGATGAAGCAAATGTACCTGGTAGCATCCACAGTGACAGTCATGAAAGGATTCTTGATTGGTGCTGTTTTTCTACAGTGATACCCAACAGCTAGCAGGAGAGGAAGTTTTCAGCTTGTGCAAGATGTTGTGCAAGTATGCTTGTGCAAGGTGTAGTAAAATGCATGTGCAAGGGGTAGCGCAACATACTGTGTAGCACAAGAACTATTCTTGTCAGAGGTCATTTTCAACATGTAACAACCTTGCACAACATCTTTTCACTTGCATGAGAGCATGTGCCTGGCCCATTATCCATGAATGCATCTCACATCAAGTGGCAGGTTCTGGGGAGCGGCAAAGAGACTTGGGGTCGGTTCTCTTCATCCTGAGTCTGTCACCACCTCCCTCGAACCCCCAAAGAGGCAGCTGCTCTGATTTGCTTCCCATTCACTAAAAGTGAAGTGTGTATTCCAGGGGTTCTCAACCTTGGGAGGTCTGGGTACCCCCTATCATGGTCCAATTTTCTGAAGTACCCCCTGCTAATTAATTGGATTAATCAATTAATTAATTAGGTAATTGATTGTTAAGTAAAAAAAGTACTAAAACAATTTTAAATGTGGAAAATGTCTTATTTAACTCTGTGTGTGTTTGTGTATGTGTGTGTGTGTGTGTGTGTGTGTGTGTGTGAGAGAGAGAGAGAGAGAGAGAGAGAGACAGACAGACAGACAGACAGACAGACAGACATATGCAAGGATCTCTTTTTGTCTCCAAGTCACACTTGCCAAAATTAGCTCCTCCCTCCCCCACCTCACCAAAGTACATTTTCCAAAGTACAAAAATAAGCCCAAAACCAAAATCAGAGAGACAGAAGGGCTCTGAAAATAATTACAATTTAAAATCCATATTAATTAACACTTAATTAGCTGCTGATGGGGCAGATAAGGGGCAGGGCTTGGCATACCCCCAGTAAGAGGTCCGCGTACCCCTAGGGGTACCCGTACCACAGGTTGAGAACCCCTGGTGTATTCCACATGTCCTCATCTGTTTAAAGGGATGGCACAAGAAAGGGGCAAGGTAAGTGGATCACCACCTTCTGCGCAGGTTTTTTTGGGGGGAGCACGCACAGTGGTGTGGCAGCGGCAGCAGCAGTGCATAATTCGTGCCTGCTTCAGGTGGCGTTTAGGCTCAGCCCAGGCCTGTAAGAGCATTTCTGCTAGCAGAAGACACCTCTGGATGCTACCCAATATTTGTACAGGAATCCCAAGATTCTGTTATCAGTCTAAAAACAGCTGATATGGATCCTGAAATATTTCTGAAATTATCTACTCCACTACTATGTGGCAGCCATTAGTAAATTCTATCTTCTGCCAGTCTTCTGCCACTCTCTAGTCCTGTACATCTCTAGCCTTTAACTATTGGATCAGGACTCACAAATGAGTAACACTCTGATTTAAGATGGGTCACACCAGTGTCGCAAATCACCACCGTTTCTGTCTTACTTTTATTTAAGATTATTTAGAAAGAGGGATGAGAGAAAAGAAGTTAGATGGAGGAAGCAGAAGAAAGGAAAACAGAAGAAAAAAAAAGAAATTTATAGTGACTGATTAAAAGTGGTCATATGTTGTGCGTTGCAGTAAATGTGGGTAGGGGGGTAACTAGAAAGATTGAAGGCTATTGCTGTACAGAGAATCATTTCATTTGCCCCAGGGAACTTGGAGATGTGCTATATTGCCAATGATCGTTTGTTCCAAGTAAGCTAACTGTTGCTATACATGAATTGAGCAACCCATCAACATATTGACAGTAACTTACCAAGTCCTTTATTTGTCCGACTAACAATGAAACCAGGGTATTGGTTACCAGGGATACTAAAACATCTTGAAATTGTTGACTGCTACTGTGGGATACAGTCACTGTAAGGTCCAAAAGGGCCACAATATGATTTCTGAATACTGGCTTAGAAAAATAACTATTAAACAGAATGTGGTAATGAGAGATATTCAGAGGAAGACCCTGCTTACTCATGGCACATCAGCAGGCAGGACAACAATCTGGTTCAAATGGACCGTATTTAGTGGAACAGTGGTAGACGTTGCGCTGCCTCTTTGCCCAAAAGATTATTCTCTGATACCTTTGGCTTTTCTGGAGCTCTGATTTATGCCAGATCCTTCATTAAATAGGGAGACTGAGTAGACTAAACATCCACAAATAAAATAGTTTATATACGGTAAGTAAAGAACTGCATCTACAAAGCTGCCAACGAATTTGTGTTTACTGCTTCAATTTGCATGAAATTAAATAGGAGCCTGATGCTGAAAATTTGTCCAATGTTGTTCAGTTTGTATAGTTGTGCCAGCAGCAACGCCCCATATCTGAGGGATAGCCAAACTATGACTCTACAGTCACATGTGGCCCTTTTACAGTTATTGACAATGATTTCACTTTCTTACAGTGCAATCCTACCGGCCGGGAGCGCCGCCGGCATTGAGGCCTCGACACCGGCGCTAGGTGTCACGAATGTGCCGTAAAGCACATTTGCAACACCTGGAGAGTAGGCTGTGCTGGTGCCAGGGCCGGCACCACCACTCCACCAGCAAGTCCAGTGTTCTGTGCCACGGAGCAGGTATGTTCTGTACCGGGCAGTGCAGGGGCTGGGGGAGGACAGGGAGGGGGCATGCATAACGGGGCAGAGGGAGGGTGGAGAGGGGGCATATTGGCCCTGGGAGGCGGGTGGGATCAGCATCCTCATTGGATGCCATATACTATCCTCCCTCCCAGGTCTCCAGCCCCGACACAGGGCTTCTCGAGTCAGCGCCGCCGATTTAGGTGGTACTGAACTAGGTATTCCCATAGCAGAGGCTGGGGCATTACTCAGGGAAATGGGATGAATGTTCTCTTACTCTGAGGTGACCCCCCAGCCCACTACTCTCCAGCACTCCCTCTAGTTAAGATCATGCTAATAAGGCCCATTGATCAGAGCGCAAGGCTACAGCCCTGTGGGGCATCTGTGTGCCACTTTCCTCTAAGGTCTTGCAAATTTGGGTTCCACACCTTGGCATCATTTTGTTTGCAAGCACACGTCTTCCTGAATAAATAAATGAAGATGGGTTAACTGCCCACTGGCCAGGCCACCTGGACAGTCATTTCAAACTCCTTTCTCCTGGATATCTCTCTCACCAAAGTCATGAGCATCAGAGCATGGGTGCTGCCCACACTTTGCCATCCCTTCATGAACCTCACCGATTGGGGTGCAGTTAAGCTTTTGTGCCCTCCTGGAAGGACATACCGAAACTCAATCAAGCCCAATCAAGCAGCCTGGCCTTGCTTCACCCATAGGTAATTTCCCTTCCTTCTTAGGTAACTTCCCTTCCTTCTCTTTCCTTTCTCTCGAACCCTTCCTAATAACTCTTCCTCCCTTTCTGCCAGCAATCCTGGGTTGAATGGGACAGCAGTTCAGATAATCACTGATTGGCATCTTTGCAGAAATGGAAACATAAGCACAGCCAGATAGAGCAAGCAGAGCAATGTGCTGTTAGAGATATGAACTGTAGCACAAGCTTCTTCCTACTGTTTAGAATCTAGATATTATGAGAGATACGAGAAAACATTTATAATATGAACCCCAGTAGTGAGACAAAATCATAAACATACGAAGCCACAAAAATGAGATCCAAGGGTCTTTGAGCCCAAGTTTACACTTCTGTGAGTGGGATGAATGAATATAACTTACAGGGTCTGAAGCATCAGTGCTGGTAAACAGAGTGGTATGTGGAATGGTCAGGCATGCAGGCTGTAAGGATCTGCTTTAGGCAGAGGCGTCGTTAGTAGGGGCGGGGGATGCAAAATGCACCCCCCCGCAGCATTGGGGGGGCGCTTTTAGGCCATTTGCGGTGTCGGGATGTGCACGATTTGGCGGCACGGGGGCAAAGGTGGCGGCAGAATCGGCACTTTGAGAGCCTTTGGAAACACTGCAGTAGCCAAATGCCAGGCTAACACCTGGCCTTTCTGATATGACAGAGAGCCCAATCTCACAAACGCTTCTGGCGTATCTGCTGTGTGCACCAACTTCCAGGTGCTAATTCGGAGGCAGGAGGATGAAGGTTGACACTATGCTCAGATCTCTTCTGGGATTTTTTGCAGGCAGTGCAGGTAGCAGCCTTGAGCGTTTTAGGGGAACGGCGGCATGTAAATCCTTTACATAATGAAAGTTCCTTTGCACATCTCATGACTTTGGTTTTTTTCACTCACATCAGTGTTCAGATCCTTAAGATCTGAGTATCTGAATGTAATGTCACAATATGTTCTGCAATCACATTGGTTAGTCATGTTTATTTGAGAATCTTTGGGCCACAAATCCAACAAAGTTAGGCATGCTTATGAGTGCTGATTGGATGGTGACCTCGAAGTTTTCTTGCTATGCTATAAGGTTCTCTTATTTAAAGGTATGTTCTTTATTTTGAAGGATTATCACTGATTTCAAAATATCAAGGCTTCAGTTGTTTTTATTCTAAATACTACAGCTGCATACAAACCCTTCTTTTAGATTTTTGTTTTTAAATTTTTGGATTAAAAAAAAATCCAACTGCTATGTATATTACAATAACTCAAGTAATAATATTCAAATCTGATGTGCAGAACCCCCCCCCCCC
Source organism: Plestiodon gilberti rubricaudatus (assembly GCA_026170595.1). NCBI lineage: Eukaryota > Metazoa > Chordata > Lepidosauria > Squamata > Scincidae > Plestiodon > Plestiodon gilberti. The sequence goes on along the minus strand of JANXHW010000003.1, from coordinate 64,360,838 downwards.
TGAAAATTTCATTGGTCTTGCAGATATTAATTTGGCTTCCCTTGAAAATTCACAGATGATTCTCATTAGGAGGAACCTTGACATTTGTTTGGAATTTCACTTTTTAAAATTTTTGGGGCCAATCCTGGGCATAGATATAAAGCCTCCCCCCCTTAGAAGTTAGAAAAATTCATCGCATTGCATAGAAGTGACCATTCAAAACAGGCATATAAAATATTGGCTTGTCATGTTACTTTCACCATTCTCTTCCATAGCATTAACTTTTTTCCAGTGTTAAACACCTGTCCTCCTGAGTAGAAATATATACTGTTTCATCCTTGAAAAGAAAACCCTGTGGATAATCAATCTTTTTTCTAGTACAATGCAAAGCTGACCTCCTTTACAAAGCTGCACTTTCTTAAAGTTTCAGGTGATAAAAGTCTGATAGAAATGATAATTTGACAACCCTGCTCCATGGAAATAAAGATCAAAGGAGTCGGCTAAGGGACCGGCATTTTCAAGGAAAAGGCAAGACAGAAAATAATTTTGAAAATGGCATATGTTAAAATGTTCTTGCCAGAAGCTTTTCTGGGATCCCAAATACATTTAAAAAATGTTGCCCATAAAAAGTATTTATTGATGATGATAGCAAAACCCCCACAATGAAATCCTCTACATGTCTAGGTAAAGGTAAAGGTATCCCTTGACAATTAAGTCCAGTCGTGTCCGACTCTAGGGAGCGGTGCTCATCTCTGTTTCAAAGCCGAAAAGCCAGCGCTGTCCGAAGACGTTTCCATGGTCATGTGGCCGGCATGACTCAACACCGAGGTGCATGGAACGCTGTTACCGTCCCACTGACGCGGTACCTATTAATCTACTTGCAATTTCTTGCTTTCGAACTGCTAGGTTGGCAGGAGCCGTCGCACGGATTCGAACTGCTGACCTTTCAATCGACAGCTCATGGTTCAGTGGTTTAACACACTGCGCCACCCGCTGGCTCTGCACCACCCGCTGGCTACCACGCCACCCTACATGTCTACTCAGAAGTAAGTCCCATTGTGTTTAATGGGGCTTACTCCCAGGAAAGTGCATATAGAATTGCAGCCTCACAAACTTATGAGCAGCCTGATCCTGTGTAAAGATACACGGCCGGCCTAAAGGGCCGGCCGCAGTATCCAGCACCTTTTCCTGGCCATGTCAGCGCAGCCCGGGAATACCTCCCCTTCTCCCAGGTGTAGGATTGCCCAGCCCCAATGGGCCTGGAGCCGGTGTACATCTGGGGCGGTGGGGTAAGGGCAGCCCAAGCCAGGAATGGGTGCAGGATATCGGTGGAGCTTGCTGCAGATATCACCAACCCCTTCCCGTTCTGGGCCGGCCAACAGCCGCCCTCCCTTGCTGGCTAGCCTGCCCTCCCCCTGCACCGACCGGTGCAGGACATAACATGCACCAGTGGGTGCCGGGTCCAGGGTGGTGGTGGTGGAGTAAGGGCTACCGACCTCCACGCCGGCGGCCCTTACTCTCCGGGTGTCGAAAACATGCTTTACAGTGCATTTATGACACACGGCGCCTGCAGAGCGCATGCTCCACAGGCGGATAATTGCGCAGGATTGGGCCGTCATTTATTGCATTTGTTACACTATCCAAATGAACTGCCTTAGGTGTAAATTAAACCCAAGAAAGGCTATATGGTTGCTTTTAAATCAATCAATCAATCAATCAATCAATCAATCAATCAAACAAAACAAACAAAACAAACAAACAATAAACTGACACATGAAGTCTCTTGACCATCTGGTGGAAAAATAAAAGATTTTTTTTCTAAGTGGCTGGCAAGAATCTAAAAAGAAAGAATAAAAGAATCTTTTATAAGGAGTAAATTCTGGCTAGCCTCTTATGGCAAGCTGTTGAGGCAACATTGTCACATCTTTCTCTTTTATTGCATTTTAATCTGGGACTGCTGTTTCGTTGGTGGCATGCAAGTTGTTCTTGCAAGACTTTATAGGCAGCATCTATCACTTGCCTGTGATCCAGCTGGCAGGGGGTAAAATGCTGTGTGAGTGTGAGTGCCTCTCTCTCTAGGCAAAGAGCTTTGGAAGAGAAGATTTATTTTTATCCATCTCAAGAGGCTGCAAAACAAGTCTTAAAGAGACATCTGTGGGGTTTTTACCTTCTACAAATGTTTTCTTTTTTAGACAACCGGAGGCTGTTGAAATAAAGCTTGTTTGCATGAGATGAAGGATTGTGAACTTTTTCCCTGTGCCTTTAACAGTTGCCTGATGGGAGAGAACATGCAGGTAAAGCTTGGCATGGAGATGGCATGGAGATGGAGTGGTAGGGAAAAGCATCACCTGCTAAATTTCTGCCTGTTAAGTGGCTTTTAAAGGCAAAATCAACCTTGAGAAAAGATGCCAATTCCAATGAGCTGGAGAAAAGATAATAAAATATCTGATATTGTTCATAACGTAGACCTGGGCAAATTTACTAGGCCATAATCATTAAGGAGCCAGTTCGGATTATCACCAACCAATCCATAATGAGGGGCAAATGCATGCACGGCCCTCTGCCCATCGAATATGCCATCTCATGCATAGGCATGTGGGGGGACGGAGTGTCTAAATTGCACCTAATTCCACAGTTAAATTCTACATTAGTACTTTAACCATGTGATTAAGTGCAATTTGGGTGTTCTGCTCTTTATGTGACTATGCAGGAGCAGGAGCAACATGCCAGCTGGGGCGATGTGCACACACTCACCCCTTATTGTGCATTTGGTGGCCAGTCGAGCAATGATGGTCTGAACCAGCCATCCAATGGTCTCTGGAAGCCCTACGGAGCAGATACCGTGTTCCTGTTTGCTGTACCATCAGGGCTGCTGGTCATGGAGGAAAAAACTGCCGACAGTTCCAGCTGGGCATATACACAGGAGTAGTGCATGATCTTCCTGGCCTGGGATATATCCGGCAATGGCCACTCTGGTGCATGAGTAGATATAAATCTCCTAGGCTTGTTATCTTCCTTCAGTCTAAATAATTTGTTACTCAGGGAGGTTCCCTCTCTGTGTCAGCCATCTGTACTTGCCTTTCCTTGCGGATAAGGGTCTGACAGGTTGATATATATTTTTGAAAGCTCTTTGCTTCCCACCTGGTTGACACCGATACAAAGTGAGTACAGAGTTTCTTCTAGTGGATTCGATGCAAACAGAGTACATTCCTCCTCAAAGAGAGCTCAACGGACAGTTCCCTCTACTCTTGCAGTGAATCTTGGGGGGCATCGGACCTCCAATCAGGCCTGAGTTCTGTTAAGTGTGCTGTCGCATGCTAGCCATGCTGGCTTTCCATTGTGTTGCCTTATGTGCTGACCTGTCCCTTGGCCACAAAGCAGCTTGGTAGATTACAAGAGTGCTCGTAGTCATCTGTCCATTCATCTAAATATCTTCTCTAGGAGAGCCCTGGTGTGCAGAGGTGGTGTCAAGAAGCAGTCAAGCTGAGCACCTGCTGAGGGCCGAAGCCCATCAGAGGGTCCATGCAAAGCTGGACGTGACTTTTAAATCCATGCTTTGGCCCTGTGTATCTTGGTTTGTTTTTTAAGTAGCCCCATGGGTACATGGGGGTGAGTGGGTGGCTGGGGTCTGATCTGGACTGGGATTGTGCACAGGAGTGGACATTTAGATCTTTGCCTCCATCACGGACCTGAGTCAGTTTAGCCCCCCCCCCCCAGTAGCTATCAACCCATAATTCCTCCCTCCCCTGTTCCATAGTTCTATTTTGGATTTCAAACCCCCCCCCCCATTGCCTGATAATTTGTGTGTGTTTTGTGCATACATGTTGGCATACATGTGCACTTGATGCTGGGTTCATGTGAAGACAGCATAATCTGGTATAGTTTTGTGACATTTGAATTGGGCTGATGACAAGAGGCTTCAGATCCCACAGGCCTCAAAGAAAGCCACACATCCTAAAAAGCATGCCCTATATCACACTGGGCTGCTATTTAAAAAGCAAGAATGAAACATGCAGAGCAAAAGTAAGTCAAACTCATTTCATACAGTGGGCCAAAGTGCATTTATGGTGCATGTTGAGGGTCGGAAGTGACATCATTAAGCAGGAACGTGATGTCATTAAAACAGATGGTGGACACAAATAAGCACTTTGTTCTCACGTAGGAACTCAGCTGCAAATGAAGGAAGAGAAAATATGCAAATCATGATCATATTTTCAAGATATGGGAGAACCGACAGGCTGCCCCTTCAGCAGCGCCACTTCTGCAGCCAAGGCATCACTTTGCAGCTCAGCAGCTGAGAGGTGCTCTGCCTCAACAGAAGCGGTGCTGCTGAAAGGGCAGCCTGCGTGATAATTGGGCTCTTCCAGCACCTCAGCAGTTTCTCTCTCTCAGTTTGCCCCTCCCCCATAGCGTTCCTTGCCTTCTGAGGCCTCCTTCTGTCTTTCCCTCCCAGAGGCTCGGCAGAGGTGGCGCTGCTGAAAGGGTGCCGCTGGGAGAGCCCAGTTATCATGTGGGCTGGATAAAGAGCTTCCATGGGCTGTATTTGGCCTGTGGGCCTTATGTTTGATACCCCCTGGTTTATCTGCATGTGCATTTAAAAAGTCTCAAAACTAGTTTTTCCCCTGTCCCAGCTGTACAGGATTGCTGGCAAAGCTTATGGTTCTACACAGCTTTGGCAGAAAAAGAAGAGATTTGAAGACTGTGGATATGCAGAGGACCACACTGCTTGCCCTCAGTCATACATACTGGCCAGCAAAGGCTCTCAGCCTAGGTTACCCAAAGGGGCAAGCTTGCAGCAAAAAACAGGCATATAATTAATACATGAATCCTAAACTGTGCACGATTAATTTTAAATGGTGTTGTCAAAAAAGGATCAGAGGCTTATCCCTTGGCTAATGCAAAGGATAGATTTGTTTTGCTGAACCTTCAGTGCTATATTAGCCCTCATGTAATACCCTTGTCAGTGTGACTAATTAAGCTCTATTTGATTTCCCATCAGAAAATGCAGACATGTTATGAGACCAACCAGCCCTGACTACCATGGATGGCTGATTAGTGCTCTTGCACTTATACATTCAGGAGAGTCTCTGATAAGCAACAGGGATTGATCTCCATATTTAGTTCCACGGTTGCCTGCAAATCATAAAAAAGCACTTTGCCATAAAATGTGACAAACAGATTTATAGAAACACTATAAATTACGTGTAGCCAAATGTCCTTGTGTCAATGGCACTGCTGTGAAGTGTTCTGGTCTCTTGGAATGTGGCAGAGGAGTGCAAGTCTCGGGGTGTACTGGGTCCCCCTATGGGGGAGAAAGGCGGGATAGGAATTCAATTAATAATAATAATAATACCTCCTGGATCATCAGTGCAGTGCCTTAGGGCAGCTAAATGTCTTGAGTTGTGCCTTTAAAAAGCAGACAGAGCTTATGGGGTTGCCATATTTTGGGCATGTTTTGTATGGATTGTATCCCACGGTGCCTGCTTTACCTGTTAGCTGGCCCAGGATGCAAGCGTGCATTTTTATTTGTATTCTTTTTTTAAGAAAAGCAAGTTTCTAGTTGCTCTGGAAGTCGAGATATGAGGCAACAACACATGCAGGTGACATTCTGTGCAAGTGCTTGGTGAGAAGAGCAATTGCACAGCTGCCTTCCATTCTTCTAGCCAACGAGGGAAAGCAAAGCTGGGCCTGACGTGTAAATGATGCAGCAGTGATAATATGCTTTCTTTCCCTTTCACAAATGTGGCATGCAGAGCTAGGAAAAGACCACAGTCACAGCCCAGTTGTCTGAGGATACAACGATAGCAGTGTCTGCTCCTCTTCCCCCCGTCACAGCAAAGACAGGCACTTAGGCTCTTTCCAATTCAGATCTTATTTCATGTTTTGCAATGTGATTTCGGATTTTTTTTTTTAAGTTTCTAAACATTTAAACATGTGATATGTCTGCACGCAAGTCAGTGGAACTAAAGGTCTCTGAATGCAACGGTCTGCTAGACTTGACCTGGGGAGGACCGTGAGGAGGCATTTTAAGCAGAATGGCCTTGGCTGAAACCCGAAGGGTGTTCTGTGGGGGTGATTTTGGGTGGAAATTAGAGGCATAGCAGGGTTGGGGTTGGGGGGATGCAATGCCCCCAGGTGACAACTGTGGTCTCCTTGTGAGCCGCAATGGGAGTTTTCAGTGATATAGACTTGAGTCTATTGACTCGGACTCGAGTCGGACTCAAGTCGCGTCAATGACTTGACTCGGACTTGACTCGGCAATTGTAAAAGACTCGAAAGACTCGACTCGAGACTTGGAGCCTTTTACAACAAGTCTAATTTTATTCAGGTTTAAACCCGTTTCCCCATTAAATTGATAGGGACTTGTAACTCGCAACCAAAGACTCGGGACTTGGGGACAAAGACTTGGGACTTGACTTGAGACTTGGACCCAGAGACTTGGGACTTGACGCGAGACTTAGAGTCAGAGACTTGATCCACATCCCTGGGAGTTTTGTGCTCTGCAGCTGCTTTTTTGCAGCTGAAGGGCTGCGTTTGCAGTCGTGGGGCATTATTGCGTTGAAAATGCCATGTTTTTCTGCCCCCCCCGCTCTGGGTCATGGAAGGCTTGAAATGAAGGAACTCCTTCTTTGCTTCTATGGTTCTAGAGAAGGAAGAACCGGCACGTTTCTGTGACTCTTATTATTACAAGTCTATGGTCCGACCAATAAGAACCAGCCTTCTTACTTCCCAGAGTGCTGCTTTGGCTCTCCTGAGGACCTTAGCTGAGGGAGGGCAGCAGTGGAACTGGTTGTGCTCACTTCACTTGTGCCCTCTGCCTTGATGCCTCTTAGACTTTGATCAGCTTCTAAAACAAAGTACTGTCGTTTGAAAGAGAAAGATCACTGCCCTCTTGTAAGTCTCCAAGTTACTCCAGTCTTTCCTGACGCAAGCCTGCATATACAAACCCAAAACTTTCCCCCACCTTTCTAACCCCAGATGATAGTGAGAACAGGGCCAGACGGAGGTGGGGAAGGGTCTGTGTTGAGGCCAGGAAGTGGAAGTGAATGGTATCGGCGGTGGCAGCAGCATTGCCAATATCCCATCCCCCTTCCCGCACTTGATCCACTTTCCCAGGCCCACCTGGACTTGCCCCAGCAATTGCTGGCACATGTCTGAGTAGACCATTGCAGCACTGGACTGGACATTTACCCCTGGGTAAGGGAACAAATGTTCCTTTACCTGGAGGAGACCTCTGGGACTGCCCTCCACCGCAGGATGCAACACGTGCTCTGTGGCGAGGCTGCATTGGCGGGGGGGGGGGAGTTAGATAGGATTGGGCTGCCCTGCTTGTGTATCAGAGTATACATCTAACTGTTATGATTTGCCTGCGACAGCCCCTATTGGCTAGTTCCTCTCCCTGGAAAACCTCTGTCTCTCTTTTGTTCTTGCTTCTTGACAATAGCTTTTTAGAAGTTTGCTTCTGTGTTGCTGCTGGTGGTTTGTTGTGTAGGCTTCAGCTCCGAACCCCAGGTTTCTGGAAGTGAAACCTCAGACAGGGCAATTCTAGGTATGCTTACTCAAAAGTCGGCAACAATGAGATGGCCTGCTGTGAAAGTCTGCGTAAGATGGCAGAGGGGAGGGGAATGAATGCATCCTGTGCTAGTGCACGTGCTGGCATGTGAACGGCAAGGCATCATGCAGTGCACAACCAGTTTCACACACTGCAGCTGCTGCGCTGTTATATTTTGAACTGTTAATAACACATCATTTGTAGGACAATGATGCTTTTCTTGAATTTCTCTTAACAAAAGCCTAATTGCCCCTGGGTTTTGAATCCCTGCAGGACAGACTATTGCAGGGCAAATGAACACTCAGGAAGGTCTTACCAGTATCTTACACTTTGTGGAGAGGAGCTCACAGAGTAGTCTTTGCTTAAAGAACTGGGATGATGTTACAGGCATGTGCCTATTTTCATCGGAGAAATGGTGAGGGATATAGCCTGCTTGGAGTGCACCTCAGTATCGAAAAGCTGGTTAAAAATGAAAGTTGATGATGATTATTATGAGTACATCAGAATGCTCTGGCGCAGATGGTGTTATAGAAACAACAAGAGTGTGTCCATGGGGGTGATGCGATGATGAGCTCTTGCACTGGGTGACGCAAAACCTAGTAACACCTCTGATCAGAGTCAGAGATAAAAGTGCACCAGACTGCATACAGGGAAGAATACAGGAACGAATTGTTATGCATAAGAAGAGGAAGAAAAGATTACAAAGGATACTGCAGCCAAGACTCGACTCGAGACTTGGAGCCTTTTACGACAAGTCGAATTTTATTCAGGTTTCAACTCATTTCCCCCATTAAATAGATAGGGACTTGCAACTCGCAATGAAAGACTTGGGACTTTGGGGCAAAGACTTGGGACTTGACTTGAGACTTGGACCCAGAGACTTGGGACTTGACTCGAGACTTGGAGTCAGAGACTTGATCCACATCCCTGGTATCTTTTCCAGTGGTTGTTTGCTGGTGTCTCTTTTGTGTCTTCTTTTAGACTGTGAGTCCTTGTGGAATAGGGAACCATTCCCCCCCCCCCATTAGTGTTGCTATTTAAATTGCTATGTGAACAGATTTGATTAAAAAAATCTGTATAAATATTCAATAATATTATTTCATTTCATCGCATTGGATGTACTGTATTACTACTGGTGGTACTGATTAGGCCATCAGTTTTGGGAAACCACCACTGGTATTTCCCTGACAATGAGGAGTGGTGTCTTGCAGGGTATAATGAGATCTGTTTATTTTTTTTCTCTCCACGATGATATAAAAACCATCTGGAGCATTGTCCTCTACATGGCTTTTCTCTGAAAGGCAGTTGCATCTGGAGGGTCACAGCTGTGTATGGAATGCCAATTTTTAATTAAGCCAATAAAAAAACCCAAACTATAAAATGTAGTGGTATGGTTCATTATAATGTTTTTCCAGCTCTGGGAGGTTTTTCTTTCTTTTCTTTTTCAACTATTCAATGTTACATTGCAGAAAAGTCCAGATCTGAACTCTACCAACATTAAGGTTTTAAAATGCAAATAAAAATTAACCTATTATCTTTGCCTGCTGGGTAAGATTTTCAAAAGCTATTTGACTTAAACCTTTTGCGCTCCAGGTGTTTCTTGAAGGCTTTCGTGATTGGATCACAGTCTGAAAAATTATCATATGGAAAACATGGGCTGATTTTTTTCCTAGCTATATCTAATAAGCTGCTATGAGTCATATTCAGTTCTTGATTTCATTAAATCAGAGCGTATCCAATCAACTGGGTATTTAGATAAAGTAGCTTCTTAAACTCCTAATGTCATAGTTATGCTCATCCCCTGCTGCTAATAGGTTTTTAAAATCTATTTTGTAACAATTAGAACTTGGCTGTAGTAGTATGCCCACTTTGCACTAATTGGAGAGGTCATGCTTTCCTTGATGAGAGTGTCAGAAATAAGTTTACCCATTGTTATATGGTCAATATTCTATTGCTATTTAATGCATGGCATGTAGGACATATGCATTTAAACACCTGTACTTGGTGCTGAGCACCTGCCTAGAGAGCAAAGGGCCAGACCAGTAACGTGCCTATTAGAACAGGGGTGGCCAACCCTCCACCATGAGGGCCTCTTCGTTCTTAAGAGTTGTGTAGAAGACAGAATCTTGGCAGCTGCAGTTGCTGATGGTGCTGCTAAAACTGCTGAAATGCCCTCACCTATATAACCATTAAAGGACCAGGAGCATTCATGTTGAAAGGTTGGCCATCGCTGGTATTAGAAGGATGGTTGGCATGAGGCCACAGATCCTCTGGCCAGGAAGGCCACATTTTTGATGACAAGGCCAGGAAGGCCACCCTCTTGATCTTGAGTCACGTAATAATCCCCCCCCCCAATTACACTTGGAATTCAATGCTCCAGATTGAGATGGAGCTTGTTTATTCTTTAAATGCTAATGTAGTTTTCATACCTCCAAAGTAGAGATGAAGCTGTCCAGCTCACCTTCTAAACTGTAGTGAAAATCCCTCCCCCATTTTTGCATAATTTTCACCTCTTCTGTCACCTCAGAGGTTTCTATGACGCATCTGCATCCCACAGGAGTTACTGAGTCACCTAGAGGCAGCAGTAGCCATTTTTCCTTTGTTGTTCATTGCCTGAGCATCATCCCCAACTAACTGGTAAAAAAAAGGACCTGGTTTCTTTGGACTGTGAAGGCCAGTTAGTTCCCCAAGACCAAAGTGGGAAAATCAAGTGGCCATGTTGACCCAAATATCCAATCCCACAGGCAAAACTTGGCTAATGGCCAAAATTGATATAAAGCAGCCCCCTTAGTGCATTTGCCAAGGTCTAACCCTGGAAACATCTGACAATCATGGGGGGGGGGGCTTGAGAACTCCCCTTGCTGTAAGTGTGCAAGTGTCAGGACCATTGTGAGTAAGTAGGAAAGGGATCATCATACCCCGTAAGAAACGTCCGGGTGTGTTTTATTTTTGACTTTTAGCATCTGTGCCAATCTTGTTTGTAAGATTCCCCGTGTCTTGTTTTACCCTTGCAATTTACCATCCCTTGTCTTGTTATATTGCCTTTTAAAGACTCGTCATGCTTTTCTATGGTTTCAACTTCCTGGTCTCAGTTTACTCAGAATGAAGGGGTGGTGGTGGTGGCCATACCTCTTGGACTGTCACATTCTGCTGCTGTTTGGTTTTAAGGGCGCCCTTAGCTTTTGGGGTCCTTGGCCCTACTGGGAGGGAGGTTTTCCCCAGGCTCTTGTCAGGCTTCCCAGTCTGGGGTGGGGGCACTGAACTACCTTTCCCAGTTGTCCCCATTTAAAGGGCGAAGTGAGAGCAGGAAGGCAGTTGCCAGCCGCTACCCATGAGCCGCTGTGCATGGCCGCCTGCTCTCTGTCTTCCCTACGATGCTTGTCTCCATGGGGCTGGAACCAAATGTCATATTTCTCAGCTTTGTTCCCTTCACTGTCCCTGAATCCACTGGTCATGGAAGTGAGTCTGCTGCTTCCAGTTAACCTCTAGGATTTTGACTGCACAGGGAACATTGAATACACAATCCGTTGGCTATTATCCACACAGCACAAGCGCACAAAGAGTGCCTTCTTTTATGCTCTTCTGAAACTAATTCATGCCACATTTACTTAGGGCTAAGCTAGATGAGACAACAGAGATCTGTGATCAGATCTCTTTTCTCCTGAACTTTTTTTTTTGTTAGTTTTAAATGAAAAGCACACACACACCACAGTACAATTTGCCCTATTAGGGAAAACGTACATATACAGTACAGATATGTTTTGCCTCACAGTCACACAGCAAAGCTGGAGGGAGATTTTAATCAGAAACACACACACCCCTCCCCTTGTTCTGTGGCCTCACAATACAGATCAACCCCTGGTCAATGGCTGCCAAAATTTGAAGAGATAGGAGCAGAAGCAGCCCAAGATTTTTGGATGCCTGAAGTGGGTGCCCTTCACAGCCTGGCTGGACAGCAGCATGCAAAGAGCACCACTCCTTTCTCCTCATTGGTGTGCTGTATTTGAGGAGGAGAACAGAGTGGAAGAGGAAGTGTGAAGGAGAGGAAAGGAAAGGAGAGTGGTGGGCTAGAGCATCTCTCCAGGGAGAGTCTCTAGCCCAGGGGTGGTACTCAACCTGTGGTACGAGTACCCCTAGGGGTATGCGGACCATTAGACGGAGGTACCCGAGAGGCTTCCTCTTATCAGCTAAGATCAGCTGATTGTCGGTGACCAGAGGATTTTTTAAACAAAAATTGCCCTGCTCCCAAGCTTCCCCCTTCTGTCTCTCTGATTTTGTGTTGGGCCTTACACACACACACACACACACACACACACACACACAAACGACTTTTTCACATTTAAAATTGTTTTAATACTTTTTGTATTTTAAATGATTAATTAGCTAATTAATTAATTGATTAATCCAATTAATTAGCAATTATTTAGCAGGGGGTACTTCAGAAAATTGGACCATGATAGGGGGTACCCGGGCCTCCAAAGGTTGAGAATCCCTGCTCTAGCCCACCACTGTGTTCTCCTTTCCTCCACATTGTCTCTCCTATTGCACTCTATTCTTTTTCAAATATAGTGAGCACGGAAGGAAGAGGGGGAGCAATGGTGGAAGATGGCAGGCACGGGAACAGGTGTCCCCTGTCAATCTGCTGCCTCTTGCCTCAGTCTGCCTCATGGATGGGCCAGCTCTGGATAGGAGAACTGATCGTGGATCTTCATTGTCACGTTTAGTGTGGCCCTTAGAGGAGCTCACTCTCACTCTCATGTTGTTGGTAGGACTCTGAGATAGCCTCATCGATTCCAATGGTACTAGTGAGTAGTAAATAGATTGTTTTCTTCTGAGGAATTACTTCGTTTGAGGATTTCCTTCATTTTGAGGATGATTTTCAGAAGATCAATAGCTTTGCATAATCCATGACAACCCAGGACAGGAGCTCCTCACAGCACAATCTCCTGAAGCTCAATATCTAAGCACAGTCCAGCCTCTATCGCCTACTCCAAATGCACCACTTTCGAGGATCAGCCATGTCTGTTGGCAAAGAACTGAGGGTGCCTTTTGTTTCTTTTCTTAATGGCATCTCAGAGTTTATACAACAACTGAAGAAGTAACAATGGGCTAAAAATATGACCCCTGTACGATCCCTTGCAGTGATGTTTCCTGTCTCAGCTGTTATAAACAGTTTTCCTTTGGAGCTTTTTATAGTACAACAGAAACCAAAAGACCAAATCGATGGCCAAACAAACAAACAAGAGAAGCTGCTTGTTGTAGGATTTTGTTTTGTTTTGTTTTGAACTCCCATATGGATGGGATGTACCTGAGTACAAAAATAGAAGACTTCCTATTGAGAACAAAGGAGGTGGACATGTATTTTTAGTGCATTCTCCTGCAAATACACATGAGGCGGGGCTTGTGGCAGGCCAAGTCACTTCTTTCATGCCTTTGAAAGTTGAATGAGTGGAAATACATTTGCACTAAACAGGTGAGGGGAGGCACATGCATTTTACATGTGAAAGGGGTGATGTATCCAAGCCCTTTCTCTAGTGCTGAAATAGCTGATGACTTGGGGCTTTAAAAAGAATGTCTTTTTAAATCCCCAAGTCATCAGCTGTTTCACGCTAGACATAAAGGCTTGGATCTTTAGCGCTGCACTAAAGATCCAAGCCCTAGTTATCTCTAGCGCGAAACAGCTGATGACGTGGGGATTTAAAAAGACACGTCCAATGTTAGCAGCTGCTGATCGCAGCAGCTGATAACAGACAGCCTCTTGCGTACCCCTGCCTGATGGTCCATGTACACCAAGGGGTACATGTACAAAAGGTAGGGAATGACTGGTGTAGTCGGTGGCTACAAAAGGTTGGGAATGACTGGTGTAGTCGGTGGCTACAGGCCAAAGTATACATTGGTGAAAACCTGAGTTTGAAAAGTACATGTTTTGGGGGTCACATAGGTGTGTGTGTGTGTGTGTGTGTGTGTGTGTGTGTGTGTGTGTGTGTGCGCACGCGCGCTCAGAATCAAAATGATGCCATAGGACAAGAGCTAAAGCCCTCCCCCTCTTTGCTTTTTTGTGAGTGTACTTGTCAGGCAGTGTTTAACACACACAAAAAGAGAAAGGGCCAGATTCACACATTTGTCATAAATATAATGTATAGTTTGGCCCTAAGAGACTGAGGCTGCAATCCTGGGAGTAAGCCCCATGGAACACAATGCCTTTTGATGACAGTAGTCCCCCAAAGCAGCTAATAAGCGATAGAGGGAATCAATGGAGGGAAACAATTGACGTTATAGGGGTCCATGACTTCCAGCTACATGAATGAGTCTTTGTGAATGGCGCCCTTGCTGGCTCAAGACCTCTTGGCTCCTTCTGGGGCAGTGTGCCAAATATTGCTCCCCTTACCTGGTGATACGCCAGTCTCTGCTCCTACAACACTCCAGCCAACTGCTCTCCTCTCCTCCATGCTATTGTTTTGTACCCGTCTTCCTTTTCCTATGCAAGGAGCAGGAGCAGGATCCAGAGCAGAAGGGCAAAAACTAGAGCATTAAAGGAAATTGCAAAACCACGCTAAGATTACCTCCAAAATTCATTCAACGGACTTTAGACTCATTTTCTTCCATCTCTAGTGAGACTTCTAGTTCACAGAAACATTTTTCAAAGATCTTCCCTGTGGCCCAATTTTGAACCCTGCAGACCGGAGAATTTAAAAAAGGAGGGGGCATGCATGGAAAATTTCAGAATCTGTAAATTATTTGGACTGCCTTCAAGTACTAGGAGTAGCCATCCAAAGGGAAAGAGGGAGACCTTGTTTATCTTCTGACCTAGTTTGCCCATTTCTTCATCTTACCTTCACTCTGAAAGCCTTGCTTCTCTGTTTGCCGTTGACCAGCCAACAGTTCTATTTACACTGTCTAGTATTTGAAAAGTTACACCACCTACTCATTACTGTATGTGCTCCCACCGTATGTTTATGCACTGTTATGTCATGTGATGCCCTACAAGGAAGCTCCAGTAAACCTTAGTAAGATTGTTGTATCTTGGGGGGGGGGGGGGAACCTTGTAAGAAAATAGACCTTATGTGCAGGGGATGCTTAACTGAGATCAATCGGTGTTTACAATACTCCAGACAGAATGTTGTACAGTATTTAGAGGGGGGAAAGGTGAATGAGACCTGTTAGAAACAAAATGTATATGGGAAACATCTTAAATCATAACTGAATTATATGTAATATACTGCACATGATGAAGTTTAGCAAAGTGCATTACTGAATTCAGAATGAGGTATATTCAATATACAGTATTAATTATTAAAGTATCTATCATCCACTTTTCTTAGGTTATTTATTTGGATCTGCTCAGGTTAATCATAGGTGTGGTGTGGACAGATGTAGATTCACTTCTGTTTGCCTTGGAATGATGCACTAGTCTCAATTAAAAACACAACCGGATGCCACAATAGATTTTACTTTTCAAGCATGAAAGGCCTCAAAGTGTTTCTTGTAAAAAAAAAACTGTTGTCTATGTTTCATATTAAAAACAAAGCATACTTGCTTATACCCTTGTGCTTTATTGTTTTGGCCTCAATGCAATGCCAGCTGTCTTCCTTTGGTATCAATTAGAGTTGACACATTTGAACTGTGCTGAAAAATTACCGTACATGAAAAATATTTCAAGTCTACAGTCTGAAGGCACTTACTTGGAGGCAAGTTCTAGTACTATAAACGGGACTGAAAACCAATGTATTCAACCATTATTTAAATGTTGAGGTTAAATCATAATGACTGCTCCATGGATTTCTACCTGTGTAACTGGGTTGGGAAAGGTTTCGAAGATGTGTCCAGACTGATTCAATTGTATGACCTAACTCAACCCACTTTTTGTTTAAATGTACATTTTTTATTGGAAAAAATAATGGGTGGATCCAAGGAATCATGAGCAGAAAGAAAACAAATCAGTAGCACTGTTCCACAAAAATACTTTCAGGAGGTTTCATGGTGTGCCTTAACAGGCAACCGCCCAATCCTATCCTCCCCACCCCCCTGCTGATGTAGTGACACCAAAATGGCTACCACTGCATCCTGTGGTAGGGGTGCAGTTAGAGAGGTCTCTTCTGGGTAAGGGAACAATTGTTCCCTGACCTGGCGCTAAATAGCTGGCACAGGTCTGCGTGGACCCACGCTGCCGGATTGGTTCTAGGATTTGGATAGGATTTGCCGGCTGCTGCTGCTTCCAAATCCGCCCCCTTCTCGTATCTGATCCACCCACCCCTCCCCATCCCCTGCCTGTTTCGCTCCCTCCCGCCCTACCTCCACCCCTCCCACCTCTCCCGCTGACTTACCTGCTCCGTCGAATGGTGGGAGAAGCAATGACGCAGGTGGGAAGGTGCAGGCATTCCCACCAGTGCTCCTGGCAGCACGCTAAGTAGCGTGCTGTTGGAGTGCCTTTTACTGTTGGAGTGCTGTTGGACTGCTTTATGGCAGTCGGCGCCAGTGGAGACAACGTCGTAAGGCAAGTATAGGATTGGGTTCAAAGTTGTACAGCAGTTTACATCATCTTCTTAATTCCTCTTCTGCAAGATACCGTATTGTCCCGAGTATAAGACGCACCTGATTATAAGACGCACCCTTAAAGTTTGGTGCTATTAAAAAAATTTAATTAAATCACTGGCATTAAATTGCAACAGCCTGATTATAAGATGCACCCCTAGTTTAAAAACTTAAATTAGGAGAAAAAAGTGAGTCTTATACTCAGACCAATACGGTATTTCACCTGCTCTTTCAAAGAACAAGCAGAAGAGCTTCTTTGGATTTCATTTCACTTTTCTCATGCAGCTGTCCAGTGTAAAGCAACACTTCTGTGAATGTCTGTCACCTTCCGCAGCTGCAAGGGCACCTTTGGGTCCAAGCCAAGTAACGATTTTTTTAAAATTTAAGCAAGATCTATAATAAAATCTTGTTGAAAATTTCAGACAGAGACCGGTTTCCATTTCGCGGATCAAAAGAATGCATGAGCTGCTACGGCACGTTCTCAGTGTGCAATCTAAATGTCTCTGTTGCATTTCTTTTTGTTAAACTTTTCAGTTAATCTGGCACCAAAATGTTCTTTGTCTGCAATTTCCTTTTTAGATATATTTTACATCTGCTGCTTTATGAATTCATTGTTCACTTGTTAAAAGGTATACTTTTGGGAAGCAGTTGGGATGTTAAAAGTACGTTATCTTTTGCATTGGCAATTCCCCTTCCCCTCTGGTTTACATATTGTACCATAGATCTTGCTAAAAAGAGTAATTTCTCCCAAATTAGATGATTTATTTTGAAGACTTCCTGTCCAAGAAGATTGGTTAAATCCTTTCTGCTGGCAGAGAAATCTTATTTATTCATTTATTTATTGTTCTGGCAAGCTTTTTGTTATTTTATTTCTCTGTTGTTGTGTTGGTTCTGAATATTGTTGCTCCAGTTGCAGTGTCTTCTGTTCTTCATTGTGGTTTTATTACTCGTTGTTCTTTTAATTACTTACTTAATTTATGTGTTTTGAATATGTTTTATTTATATTGTTGCCCAGGCTGGGAGCCACCTTGAGCTCTCTTTGTGGAGAGAAAAGGGGCAAAAGATGGTAAAATAAATAAAAATAATGTACAGTATTATTTATTAATAGGGTTGTTAAGCATCTGGGATAGTATTGAAACCCAGATAACCTGTAAAAATGAAATTCATTTTATGCAAATGCTGGTCAAACTGAGTTGATACCAGCAGAGATGGTATAATAGATGATGAATAGCTGGACAGGAGTCCATTCCATTTACTCAAGTGCCACATGAATGCAGATGAGAACAACTAATTTTCAAATTGCATAATAATACCAGTTATTGCTTGTTTTATGACTATACTTTTTTTTTGTATATGTCACATTAGTAGCGTGATGTTCATTTCATGTGTTAAATTCAGCAAATCACTTTGGCTACTATGTACCAAATTGTAAATGGTGTATATGCCCTAAATGTGAACTGGACTTTAAAAGTTACATCAGTGCTGACCTTAACCATGATTTAATACTCGCCAGAATTCACTATAACGTGAATTTTGTTGCTAGCTGCAAACCCTAGTTTCAAATCCTAGTTACCACCACCAAATCCTGGCTACTGTTAACCAAGATTAAGGTGACTACAGGTGTAATGCCAAGCATTGGTTAAGGCTGATGGAGAGAGGCAGGGAAAATTCATGCTTGAGCAAGAAGGGCTGGGGGGAAGTAAAGGTGTGATATTGCCACCCATTTCTGTTCACTTAATCATGGTTAAGGAAAGAGTGACGTGGCCCTAAGATAGAGATACTTGTATATTTTGAAATGTAACATTTCAAAATATTTTTAACAGTGGATGTTGCAAGACCCATGGGAAGTTATTCATCCTCTCCATGTTCTGTTTTGAAGTAGATATTTATTTCCTACAGTACACAGGTACCTGTCAGAGCTTAGAAGTCTGGCTGTCATGTATTTACTCATACGAAACTACAGGAACTCCAAGGGGAAATAAAAGGGGAGAAAGCTCTTGCACTTAGGATTTACAATTTGCTGGTGTTTTTTTTTCAGATTCTGACTTCTTACTTTTTCATGTTTTCATGCATGTTCAATAGGAGTGGGCAATACATTCACAGTTAATACAAACCGTCTAAATGGAAGTACCAACATTTCTAGTTTCAGCAAGGATGAAGGGCATTCTTTCACAGTGGTGGGATCAGCTATGTCAGATTTGTGCTAAGTAGATAGGATGGTCTCTCTCTAACCACCCAATCCTAACTACCTGCATGGCGATGCAGCGGTGCCAACGTGGCACCCGCTGTATCCCACAGGGAGGGGGTTCTGCCTCCGGAGGCCTCCTTGGCATAAGGCAGTGGTTTCTGAAATGGGAGGCATGGCTCCCAGGGGAGTCACGGAAACCAGCCAGGGTAGCCGCAGAGTGCCATGGAATCCTCTTGGAAAACATCACAATGCCAACTGGTAGGCATCAACATAATGTAATGAGGAGCCACAGCCAATGGTCGCCAATGGTCAAGGGAGCCGCAGGTTGAAAATGTTTGGGAAACACTGGGATAAAGGAACATTTGTGCTGGGCTACTTGGGCTACTTGGACCTACGCCAGCGATATCACTGACACAAGTCTGCGTGGACCAGGGTAGGTTGATCGAGGCCGGGAAGAGTGTTAGGATTCAGGGGACGTCACTGCCGCTGAACCTGCTCCCTTCCCAGTTCCAATCAACCCTCCTCCCCATCACCACCCCCAAGTGTTCCTTGGTGTTGCCACCATAGGTTGACTAGTAAGAAGAATGGCCAACAGTAGTAGATGGGTCAGGACCTGGCAGTGAGCACCTGCTGGCTGCTGGGGCCTTAGCAGCTGCCCAAGGATGCTGATTCCTGATGCTCGTGATGAGTTAGGTGAACCTCCATTGCCTTTTCATAGACCATCCAGCATACTTCACTGATGAGCAAGGTTTGAACCTGGGTGTCCAACAATTGTTTCCAATGAGCACAAAACAAAAGATTGTTTAGAAACAAAATATTGAATGAATAATGCTGCTCTGGTAGAAAGGAAACTTTCCTATCACTTTCAATGCCACATGTTTTTCTGATGTCTTGCACCACATCTCCTAATTACAGACACAATGTTGTTTGGTATGGTTCAGCTCATTTTTTGTCGTCTTTAAATAACAACAGATTCACATTTTTGTCAGTTTATGCTATGTGGAATTCAACACCCTACCAAATGTAAATTAGGAGTATCTGCCATCGGGTTGGTAGACCATCGGGTTGGTAGACCTCTCTAATGCTATTTATTTGGTTTTAAAAAAGCCCACCTTTGCTTTCCACATGGAAAGTCCAAAGCTGTTTACAATCAAAAACCAAAACCATAAAACTACATATAGAATCCAAAGCAACAACAAATCACACCAAATAGTAGTGGCAAACCAGAACCAAAACCATAGCATTAGGGAAACCAAAGCAAAGGAGATGTTTCTATTCTGATTCTCAGCAGTTTAAAAATATTACCCATTCTTTTTGTTGTTTTTACATCTGCAGTATCCATATGTATCAACAGGAGAAACAAATGATGAAATTGGAGACTTGGTATTTCTCTTCTGGCATTCGTATTACAGTTGTGACTCAGGAGCAGCAAATTATGACCAAATGCAAATCAAAACCAAGTGTCTGTTTTCACTTGTCTTTGTTTATATTTATTTATTTATCTGGTAAGGATATTCTCACTCCCATGTTAATTCCAGCCATGTGCTATTTTGCCTTGTGGTGTTTGGAATTCACGTGAAACACCCAAGACAAGATCAATACCTTCCAACGCTCATCCTTCTGGGCTGTATCTTCAACCTCTGATCTAAGCCGCTTGAGTGTTTTCAGTTTGATTTGTGGGTAAAGTGTACATTTCTCTCTGTATTTCACTCTGAAAATATAGCCTACGTGATACTTGAATTGCACTGGACAGTTTGCTCCTGTTGCTGATATGAAGCAGGAGAGGGGAACCCAATTTCTCAGGAAACCATCCTTAGACGTTCAGAGCAGCAGTGCCTTTGGTCTCTTTCTTTGGACCCCTTTCCAGGCCTACTGAATACTCTGGGAGACAATTGTCAGGAAAACAAAGTAATTTGCATGCACAGAGACACACATGAATTTTACAGACTGTGGCTAGCAGAGAGAATTAGTAGAACTCAGTTGTCTGAGTTGCAGCCAACTGAGGGAGGTGATATCAGCCGTCTGAGGCTCAGGACATGAAGTCCAGGTCAAGAATTGAGGTGAGAGCCAGAGTCAGAGCAGGAGGGTGAAACTATAGTCTGGAAAGTGGGGAGTGCAGCAGGTAACTGGGCCAGGAAACTGAAGTCAAAGGACAGGACAGAAAGCAGGAATGATGGCTGGAGCAGGGAACTGGGAACCAATGCTATGGATTGCTCTCAAGTTAAACACCAGCAAGACCTTTGGGGCTACTGAGGGCTGAGTCTTGCTGAGTCATGATCCAAGGTCTGGGCTTGAGTCTTTTCTTCCTGATTAGGCTCAGGAGGTGAAGACTTGGTCAGCCAGGCAAGCACTTATTTGCCGGTCAGCCAGGCAAGCACTTATTTGCCATTCTTGGGCCTGATCCGGCGTTGCTGCTGCTCCTGGAATCCAGGGATGGTGGAGCGGGAACTGGGACCCATGGGTTCAGATAAGGTTATTAATCCCCTGAGATTTCTGGGACTTTGGGAAGGGCATGCTCTGATTGACTCTCAAGGGCCACGATCCAGTAGTGTAGCCAGAGCGGGGCCAAGGTGCTGTGCCTCAGGTAGAGCCATGGCAGCAGCTTGTTGCTCCGTGGCTGCTGTTTTACAGCTGGTAGCTGCATCTGCAGCTGCGGAGGGGTTTGTGCCATTTTTGGTGCTGCGGATGGGCCCACCCACCTGCCCTTTTTCCTAGAAGGCTTCATTTGAAGCCTTCCAGGAGTGCAGGGGGTGGGTGGGGCGATGATGCAAAATGCGATATCTTCCCACCCCTCTGGGGCACAGTAGCACTTCCACTGCCACAATATCCTCCTCTCCCAAAGGAACCTCCTCAGAGTCTGTGACAGATTGGCAGCAAACTTTTTTTTTTTAAATTGCCAATCAAAGTGAATTTCAGAGTTCCTCCCAAACAGAAATGTACATGAATTTTCAAGAGGAACTCAACACATTTCTAAAAGATAAGTGAAATTTCTCCGGGAAAACAGGGTTGTAACATGGCTAGTATTTGGTGATGTGAGTTCTTTGAGGTGATCTTATTGTGTTTAGCCTCTATATGAGAGCACCAGCAAATTGACATTTGCACAGGTTTAAACAAATGACCTAAATCATATCCCTTATGAGTATACAGTGGAGGTGAACAATAGATTTAGGGCATTAGATCTGGTAGACAGAGTGCCTGAAGAACTATGGACGGAGGTTCGTAATATTGTACAGGAGGCAGCAAATAAAACCATCCCGAAGAAAAAGAAATGCAAAAAGGCAAAGTGGCTGTCAGATGAGGCCTTACAAATAGCTGTGGAAAGAAGGAATGCGAAAAGCAAGGGTGAAAGGGAAAGATACAACCAACTGAATGCAGATTTCCAGAGAATAGCAAGGAGAGATAAGAAGACCTTCTTAAATGAACAATGCAAAGAAATCGAGGAAAACAACAGAATGGGGAGGACTAGAGATCTCTTCAAGAAAATTGGAGATATCAAGGGAACGTTTTGTGCAAAGATGGGCATGATAAAGGACAAAAAAGGCAGAGACCTAACAGAAGCAGAAGAGATTAAGAAGAGATGGCAAGAATACACAGAAGAACTATACAAGAAAGATCTGAATATTCCTGATGACCATGCTGGTGTGGTCACTGACCCAGAGCCGGACATCCTAGAGAGTGAAGTCAAGTGCGCCTTAGGTAGCATTACTAACAACAAAGCTAGTAGAGATGATAATATCCCAGCTGAGCTACTTAAAATCCTAAATGATGATGCTGTGAAAGTGCTGCACTCAATATGCCAACAAATTTGGAAAACTCAGCAGTGGCCAAAGGATTGGAAAAGGTCAGTTTACGTTCCAATTCCAAAGAAGGGCAGTGCCAAAGAGTGTTCAAACTATCGCACAGTTGCACTCACTTCACATGCTAGCAAGGTTATGCTCAAAATTCTACAAGCTAGGCTTCAGCAGTACGTGGACCGAGAACTACCGGACGTACAAGCTGGGTTTCGAAGAGGCAGAGGAACTAGAGATCAAATTGCCAACATGTGCTGGATCATGGAGAAAGCACGAGAGTTAAAAAAAAACACCTATTTCTGCTTCATTGACTATGCAAAAGCCTTTGATTGTGTGGATCACAACAAACTGTGGCAAATTCTTAAAGACATGGGGGTACCAGACCACCTTACCTGTCTCCTGAGAAACCTGTATGCGGGTAAAGAAGCAACAGTTCGAACCGGCCATGGAACAACTGATTGGTTCAAAATTGGGAAGGGAGTACGGCAAGGCTGTATATTATCACCCTGCTTATTTAACTTATATGCAGAGTACATTATGAGAAATGCAGGGCTGAATGAATCGCAAGTTGGAATCAAGATTGCCGGGAGAAACATCAACAACCTCAGATATGCAGACGATACCACCCTAATGGCAGAAAGTGAAGAAGAACTAAAGAGCCTCTTGATGAGAGTGAAAGAGGAGAGTGCAAAAGTTGGCTTGAAACTCAACATTAATAAAACTAAGATCATGGCATCTGGTCCCATCAATTCCTGGCAAATAGAAGGGGCAGAAATGGAAGCAGTAACAGATTTTACTTTTTTGGGTTCCAAGATCACTGCAGATG
Organism: Plestiodon gilberti rubricaudatus; assembly: GCA_026170595.1. Classification (NCBI taxonomy): domain Eukaryota; kingdom Metazoa; phylum Chordata; class Lepidosauria; order Squamata; family Scincidae; genus Plestiodon; species Plestiodon gilberti. The sequence continues at coordinate 64,337,970 of JANXHW010000003.1, read as the reverse complement.
GAGACAGCAGCCATGAAATTAAGACGCTTACTCCTTGGAAGGAAAGCTATGGCAAATTTAGATAGCATAATAAAAAGCAGAGATATCACCATGCCAACAAAAGTTCGCATAGTCAGGGTGATGGTGTTCCCAGTAGCAATGTATGGTTGTGAGAGTTGGACCATAAGGAAGGCTGAGCGCCGAAGAATAGATGCTTTTGAACTGTGTTGCTGGAGAAGACTCCTGAGAGTCCCTTGGACTGCTAGGAGATCAAATCAGTCAATCCTAAATGAAATCAACCCTGACTGTTCCCTGGAAGGACAGGTACTGAGGCTGAAGCTCAAATATTTTGGCCACCTAATGCGAAGAGAGGACTCTCTGGAGAAGATTCTGATGCTGGGAAAGATTGAAGGCAAAAGGAGAAGGGGAAGGCCAAGGATGAGATGGTTAGACAGCATCACCGATGCAACGAACATGAAAATGAGCGAACTCAGGAAGACAGTGGAGGACAGGAAGGCCTGGCGGGATGTGGTTCATGGGATCACGAAGGGTCGGACACGACTTAACGACTGAACAACAACAACAAATTCCTGATCATGGGGATCATGTCTTTTTCTGGAGACAGTTGTTGCCTCTTCAGACAAATGCTGTCCTTGGGGAGAGAATGAGACAGAATTAGAGAACATGCCGACAGTGGGATGGGAGTTTCCAGCGTGGTCCTGTGCATTAACAAGAAGCTGCCTTTTACTGAATCAGACCACTGGTCCATCCAGCTGAGTATCGTTGGCACTGACTGGCAGCAGAGTTTCAGACAAGAATTGTTCTCTGCTCTACTTGGAAAGGACAGGGATTGAACCGGAGGCCTTCTGCATGCAAAGCATGTGCTCTACCACTGAGCCGCAGCCCTTATGTTCTCTAAGCATGGGCAGTGTCTAATGTTTAATGTATGAGTAGTATGCATCCATTATGCATAGACTGATGTGTGTCAAACCGCATTGAACAAAATGTCAGAGAAATCAGATTGGGGAACCTTGTCCTCCAACCTATCAAGGCTGCAAATGCAATGGAAATTAAGAGAGTTTGAATTGATTGAGGGCTTTCACTACCTCGCTTCATGGAGGGCTTTCACATTGCTGGGCTGCATTACCAGGGACATAGATTCCAGGTCATGATAATTCATCATAGTTCCATTCTATTCTGCACTAGTCAGACTCACTGGGGATATTGCATCCAGTTCTGAGCAGCATTTTCTAAACAGGACATTGATAAGCTGGAGCAGGTTCAGAGGAGGGCAACTAAGATGGTGAGGTGTTTGGAAAGCAAGCATCTACGCGGTCGCTTAGAAGGACTTACTCTCTGTGGCTCCTTAGGACATAACTAGAACCACTGGATTGAAACTAGGAGGAAATGGATTTAGACTAGACATGATGAGGAAGAATTTATTTGCTGTATGAGCTGTCTGATACTAGAACAGTCAGCTGCATGCAGTAGTGGGCTCTCCATCATGGGAGGTTTTCAAGCAGAGGCCGGACGACAACCTGTCAGATTGCTGAAGCAGTTACCTGCACTGAGCAGGGGGTTGAACTAGATGACCTCCAAGGCAGCGGTGTAAATCACCCCTCTTGTACTTGGTGCAGGGTCCTCGCCGCAAACTGGAAGTAATTCACAGTGGCTGAGCCGAGCTCTCTGCAGGCTGCAGGGAGGGGGGGGAGCGTTTGGGTGGGTGACACACCCCCTTGGCGAGGGTGACACCCAAAAACGGCATCAGGGCACAGCACAGCGGTGGCGGAGCTTTACCATTCCACCCTGCAGCCTTCTATCTTTGCATCCAAACTTTGAAGAAACTCAGGCACTTAGCACACCCCCTAAACGACACCAGTGCTCCAAGGTACCTTCCAATTCCAACATTCTATGATTCTCAAAGTTTAGAGAGTGCTGAATGGAGCTATAGATTGATCGGAGTAGTCTGAACAGAAATCATTTGCTTTAACAAAAGGACAAAGAAGGCCCTTTTTGCGGTAGCAGTTTTAATTTTCCTGAGCAGCCTGCATGCCACTGCTCCTTCTGTGCACTGTCTGGCAGGCTGGATCAAATGAGTGTAGTTTGCAGGCAGAGAGGGGTGTTTATTCTTAAGGCACCCATTCTAACACAAAACATCTGGCCCAAACATGAGGTTACAAGCTTACCTCCCCGAAATGTGACAAAGTCTGGATTGTACTGAGCAAACTTGTCTATTGATAGGAAGGATTGTTACAAAGTTATTTCAGCCCTGGTTTTTCATAAAAGGCCCATTCGTGGTGACTAGAACCATTCAGTTTTATGCTACTGAAAAGTGGTAAGTAAAGTTAAATAGAGACGGTGGAAATAAATGTGTAATAGTATTTATGTGAGTACCTTTCACATTTCTGTGGGTTTCTGCACCCTGGAAAAGCAAATTTGTCTGTGTTTTCATTTCCTAAGAGGAGATAAGAATCCCATTCCATGGGAAAAAAACATTTTGTGTAGCAGCTGGTAAGGCCTGGTTGTATCTAAAACCACATGAATGAAACAAAATTAGAGGTCTCGTTTGTCCTATTTATAGAGTGGCCAGACGCTCTGGACAGTTATGATGAAACCAGTAACTGCATGGTTGTCTCATCACCTCTCCGTGCCCCCTTCTTCAGCCTCTTTCCGGTCTCCTTACAGTACTTCTTTCCTCCAAAAAATGAAGAACTCTGTTTTTGGGCCAGAAAGCTGCTTAGAACAGAACAAAATGAACAAAAGGGGGTGGATTCTAAAATTAAACAGTATCCTATACTAACAGAGCAGATCATTGCAATGGAAAATATGCTATTGTTCGAGACAAAGATTTGGACCCAGTGATGACAACATGTTTTGCCAAAATTCCCATCATGATTGGGGAATTCTATATTCTGTGATGAATGTGGATTAGGCAACCACCAGTATTCTTGTCCTCTTCTGTCCACATTGTTGGAAAAAATACTGTACTTGTACAAATATTGTGTGGAGAGAGAGAGAGAGAGAGAGAGAGAGAGAGAGAGAGAGAGAGAGAGAGAGTCTAAGAAGAAGAAAGTTATAAACAAAACGTCTGTAAACATTTCCAGCTTTAAGTGGATTATGAAAGCTTCTGCTACAGGAAATGTGTTCGTCTTCAAGGGGTTACAGGATTCTGATGTTTTTGCTAGTACAGTCATGGCTGCCCCTCTGGAAGGTTTGTGATGGTTACCTTTTTGTAAATGAGAAGGTTAGTTGTTAGCATATTGAAATTAGAAAACCGAGATTCAAATCTCACCTCACCCGTGAGCCTTGGCCTCATCTGTAAAATGAGAATGCTTTACCTCACTGGGTTAAGGTGTGAGGGAAAACAAAACAAAAGATTGTTTATAAAATATACATGGAAAATGAATACAGTAATAATATTTCCATTACTGTATTCATTTTCCATGTATATTTTATAAACAATCTTTTCTTTTGTTTTCCCTCACACCTTAACCCAGTGAGGTAAAGCATTCTCATTTTACAGATGAGGCCAAGGCTCACGGGTGAGGTGAGATTTGAATCTCGGTTTTCTAATTTCAATATGCTAACAACTAACCTTCTCATTTAGTTGTTGAGAGGAACATAGCCGAGAGGAACATATGAACACCATTAGGAGTATGTGAGGTTTCCCCTGGAACGACGTAGCCCCCCCCCCCCCCGGGTTACTGAGGAGGGTCCCCTGGTGACAGCCTGAGGGAAAGGGTTCTGGCCGGCCTTAGCCGGGGGTCCAGCTGGTTTGAGATTAACAATTGCCATTCATCTGACTGAGGACAAGAAAAAAGATGTAGAAACAGTGTCATTCGGAGCAAATTAGCACTCCTGACTGCAGCTCTGTGCAATCCGAAATGCTTTTCCTGCAGCCAAGATCTTGTTCCACTCCCCCCACACAAATAGACTCACTATTCTTATGTCATCTGAAGAGATAACTGATCTCATCTTTTTTGCTTTATCCAAAACAGTTTGCATAGCATTTCCTCCTTTCTTTCGCCCTAATTGTGAGCTATTATTTTCCTTCAAATGGGAAGTAAGCACATATAAACAATGCATCTTTCCATGAAAACAGTTTGGGGAAGAAACAAACGTTTTTGCTTTACAGCATTTTGCAATGCAGTTATTACTGCATTGGCCTTTGTTTTCTCCCTCTGCTTACCTTCTTCCATTTTTTTTATCAACTATTGCAAATGACATCAGTTTCTATACAGTGAAAGTGATCATATTTTATTGTGCTAGAATGATAATTTCTAACCTTGGAGTAGTAATAAATCCATATACAAGTAGGTTTGGTGAATATACTCTGATAAAAGCAACACTACACATGTCGGATGATAAATGGACTTTTTTTTTACTGTTCAGTACTGATACGTTAAATGTTGCTTTCTTAAATGGAAGAATGCACACATGTACAGATTTGGATGTGAGATGTGTTTGTGTTTAAGAATATATATTCAGAACGTATTGTTTTTATTGAAGCATTTGTGTGCTTTTACAGTTTTATTTATTTTTTTGTTCTTGTGTAATGAAGAAGGAACTTTTGCATGTCATAGCACAAAATGTAGTTTAAATATGCAGAGAAAGTTTCATGGCCCGCAGTAATGGATAAAGTTTCAGGTATTCGAGGATTAAAAGCCATGTAAAAAATATTACTAAATTTTTTTTAACATGGCTTTTAATCCTCGAATACCTCAAACTTTGTCCAAAATGTAGTTTTTTTGTTGAAGATATTTATTAGGAAGCTCCTGCTTTATTAGTTAATAAGGTTGGGAAAATGCCTTGGTTAGCTTATCTGTGTTGTACAAAATTGTGCACCTGTTAGGCTCTTCTAGACAGAGAACGAAACAGTTCAAGGTGACTCATTAGTCCTTTCACAAGTTCCGTCCACTGCACTCCCAACATCAGCATGTCTGCCAGCTTCCCTACCAACCTCTGCATGGGGTGCCAACATGTTCTCACTGGCCCTCCTCCTCCCAAGGAGGCAGCAAAACATCCAGGGGGTTCTGGAAGACCATCACAGGGAATGGGTGGATAGAGGTTGCTACATCGCTTAATCTTAGGGCAATGTTTCCCAAACTTTTTCAACCTGCGGTTCCCTTGACCATTGACGACCATTGGCTGCGGCTCCCATTACATTATGTTGATGCCTGCCAATTAGCATTACACTGTTTTCCAAGAGGATTCCATGGCACTCTGTGGCTTCCCTGGCTGGTTTCCATGGCTCCCCTGGGAGCCACGCCTCCCAGTTTGGGAACCACTGTCTTAGGGGCATTCTCATGTCTTTCCAATATAACTCAAAAGATCGGGGAGAGGGCATCCCTTCATCTCCCTGCTGGGTTATATCACCCTGGTCCCTTGATGTTTCTGCTTAGGGATCAGGTGGAGGCTCTTCACGTTGTGGGTACCATAGTGTGCCTGTGGAGAACCTCTCAATAGTCTGGAGGGTCCACATTCCTCTGAGGACACTCTTGGACCCACCCACTCCAGTCCTGATAGGAATATTGATGTGCCGACTTCTTGAGGTCCCTGGATTCCCCCTGGTTTGGTGTGCTTTGTTTTTCATTCTCTTCAGTCAGTTCCACCCCCCACCTCTCCATTCTTTGCCCTGTTTGATTTCTTCCCTTTTCTCTCCCCACCCCTGTGGGGAGCTGTTTTAATATTTAATTATGGATTTTTGCCCTGCCTTTCTCCCATTGAGGGCAGTCAAGGTGGCTTTAAACCATCTAACAGCACAGTTCTAGCGAAACTCAACACCAGCGCAGCATGCACTGTGCTGGCCTAGGGTGTCGTAAACACACCGTGAAGCACATTGCGACACCTGGAGAGTAGCTGGCGATGGCGGAAAGGCCTGCGTCGCCCCTGGATTCAGGAGCTCCATGCCCCAGAGCAAATAATGCAGTTCCGAGCAGCGCCAGGGCTGAGGGAGGGCGGGGAGGGGGCATTATGTGGTGGGGGGAGGGCAGGGGGAGGTGGATTGGGCCTGGGAGGAGGGAGGGATCAGCAATGCCATAGCGTGCCATATCCTACCTCGCCCCCTCCTGAGCCTTTTTCGCCGACACAAGGCTGCTTGGTTCTGCGCCAGTGACAGAGCTGGCGGAAAACAGAGTAGCCCCATTGAGGTGGCTGAGGGTTTACCCAGGGTAAGGGGAGGAACATCCCCTTACCCTGAGGAGACCACCAGCCTGCTGCCGGGGATAGGATTCAGCGTGGACTGCATGGCCCATGCTGTACCACACAGAATGGGGAGGGAGGGAGGGATATGATTGAGCTGTAAAAACACAAAAACAATAAAAAACAATAAAGCAATAACAGTGAAACAATAAAACCACATTTTGTGTGTGCTACATTTTAGGTTTTTGTTTTATAGTTGTTGCTTTTAGATTTTTACTGTTTGCTGTTACCTTGTGAAAATGCTATATCTTGAAAGATAGGGTATAAATGTCTAATAAATAAAAGATCACACTAAGGAGTTGAATCCTGGTCTGAACGTTTCTCCAGCTGAAGTTCTATCCCACTGAGGCTCTGGACAGCTGGTGCTCAGGTTCGAGAAACTCTGCAGATGGCGCTGCTCCAAGACCTCCAGTTTTTGCCAAATACGTCAGGCAAAAAAAGAGATGAATCATGACAAAGCAACAACAATCTTTACGAGGCTGTCTCTGTACATCATAAAAGAGCAATAGAGGGCATAAACAGTTCTATTCTCTCTCCCCCCCCCCAAACCTTGAGAGAATTTAAAGTCATTTGGAAACTATCCAAGAATGTACACATTTAAGAGTGCTATTTTTATCCTATCCTGCTCACAAAGTCCCTCATTTCTCCCTCCCCTCCTCCCTTCTCTTTTCCTTGACTTAAACTTGCCCTTAAATAAAATAACACATTCAAGTACTGTACATGAAAAGCAAAGGTGCTGGTTGTCTCTTCTAGTGAAAAACACTTCCCGTTAAAGGCCTGACCTATGAAGACGGTGGGAAACTCCTATGAATTTCAATGAGGTTTATATCTGGACTTACTCGCTTGTGAATTCCTCCATGTTATGCAATAGTCACTGGAACAGTTAGGGTCCGTGAACTCAACTGGACATGCTCAGAAGTTTTTTTTAAAAAAGGGAAAAGTGATGGAGGACACACAATTAGGATGAATGCCAGTCTCGAGCCCGCTCTCTGGCTCTTTGAGCATTGTTGAATGTGGTCTGGTTCTGATTTCAAATGTGTAGAGACACACATAGGCAGTTGATCTTGTAGGTCCCTTCCAACTCTATGAAATTTCTATGTGGAAATTTCAAACATGTACTTTAAAGCACAAGCCTAAGTATGTCTACTCAGAAGTAAGTACCACTGAGTTAAATGGGACCTACTCTCAGGGACTAGGATTACAGTTTGGCAGCCCAATCCTGTGTAACTCTTGCACCAGTGTAACAGTAGATGCCCCGGTGTAAGAGCACTTATGCCAGTGTAACTTGTCATATGCTGATAGACGCAGGACAGACACTGGCTTACATGCGCAGTTCGGACGCTTCACATGCGCAGTTCGGACGTGGAACAGACACTGGCACAACTCCGCCGGTGCATGGGGCATTCTGGGGGCATTCAGACACCCCTGGAATGCTCGCTGTGCCAGCGGAGTTGCGCCACTTCTGTTCCACGTCCGAACTACACATGTGAGGTGTCCGAGGGGGATTGCACTGGTGTCCGTCCTGCGTCCATTGGTGTACAGCAAGTTACATTGGCATAAATGCTCTTACACCGGGGGATCTACTGTTACTCCGGTGCAAGAGTTACACAGGATTGTGCCCCTAATGTATTAAAGGATGCTTCCTACCCCTATTCAGACATTAGTTCACTCTGGAGAGCCAACATGTGGGAAGAGCAAATAGGAGCATGCCAGCTAGCCACGCCCCCTGCACTGACACACACCTTGGCCACACCCCTATATTCAATGGTTGTGTGCCCTGGGCAACCAACAGTCTTACGGCACAATCCTCACTAACTTTAGAGCTGCGGAGCGCATACTCTGCCTCCAAAGCATCACAAACGTGCCGTAAAGCAGTACAAAGATGTGCCCCTTGTGGTGAATTCCCCATCTGAAGAAAAAGCAGTCCAGGAAATACCATATTGTCCCGAGTATGAAACGCACTCCCCCCCCCAATTTAACTTTTTAAACTAGGGGTGCGTTGTATACTCGCACCGTTGCAAAAATAAAAAATTAAATACCGTAAAATGGTGAGAACAGCATGAGACATTGCTGGAAGAAGCCGAGGCGAAGAGGAGACTCGTCGTCTTCAAAGCAGGTAATTGAAGTGATTATCGGGTGATTACGGTATCTATGGCTGCTGATGGCTGAGAAGTCTTTGCAGAGATGCAGCGCGAAGGCTCCTGGGCTCCTTCTCTGCAGCGCACGCACACACAGCTCTCCCCTGCAACCCTTTCCAGGCTGCAATACTGTAAGTTGTTAGATCTTTGTAGCGCCTGCTTTTCAGCTCCGTCCTTCTCTGCCCTAAAGGCAGGGCTTACTTTCCGTTGTAAAAACAAGCTCTCCTGTAGAGGCTGTAACCCTTTCCAGGCTGCAATAAGTTGTTAATTTTCGTTCTCGTTCTCTGCTCTGCTCTGCTGCTCTATCCTCTTGTTAAGCAAGATCACATACACTTTCATCCCCCCCTCCCCAGGCAATGAATGGTTTAGGCTGCAATCCTGTGCACACCTTCCTGAGAGTAAGCTCAATTGAGAGCAGTAGGACTTGCTTCTGAGTAGACATGCACAGGATTGCACTGTTTAAATCACTGGCATATATTTAATGCCAGTGATTTAATTAAAGTTTTTAATAGCACCAAACTTTAAGGGTGCGACTTATAATCAGGTGCGTCTTATACTCGGGACAATACGGTGATAGTGTTTAACTCCAGTGTGACCAAAAGACAGAACTGGGAAAGTCATATATGTACTGTATAATTGTCTTACATAAATATTCAGTGAGTCTTTTGAAGTGATGGAAATTGGACACACCTCTTTCCAACCTAGTGTCTCAACCGCCAGAGCCCTCAGAGCTCCTTTCTCTACTAATGTACTGTAATGTATCACTTTGGCTCTAACATGGAACCAACTTTACATCCACTCTTCTCCCCCATATCATTCCATTTTCTTGCTTCAGCAATTCTCCCTCTCGGTGAAATCTCATATGAATATGTTCTTTGTGCCTCCTCAGGATCCAAAAGAATCCCATTCATTTTCCTTTCACCATGTAATTATTGTAACTGTATTATCAATCGTCGTCTGAAGAGCTCTGCAGAGGCGTTAGCCCAGAATGAATGGTTGTGCTTTAGAGTGGGGAAGAAAGAGTGTAGGTGGTTGAAAGTAATGTTTCTGCAGCGAAGTACTGGTATTTGCTCCCAGCTTGCTAGACGCTCCCTTTAAGTGTTTAAAACATCTGCCTTAAAAAGGTGGGGTGATGATGAAAAACGGAGATGTATGAAGATGATGCTTTAATAAGGATGAAACAAATGTCAGGTTTTTTGTCGTGTGGGAGAAAGTAGCATAATAATGGTTAAAGTGTCCCAAATATAGCAGCAGGTTTTAAAACATTTATTGCGGATGCACGAAAAAGGTGGTTTGTTTTGCAAGATGTTGCTCAACTAGACTGCATCCACCCAGTAGGGGAGGAAGAGGCCTGGCAACTGAGACAATGGCAAGCTGGTTATTTCTTGGAATGAGGAACCCGGACCGACGAGGGAGAGTCTGGCACAAAATGTTGTCACAAGTTGGGCCAGGATTTCAATGGGGAATCCTGTGAGGCAAGCAGTAGCTTGGCATTGGATAGCAAGCTGTTCAGCCGATTAAGTGTTAGCTGCTGCAATAACACTTGAACTGACATGGCAGCTAACCATTCAGAAAATCCTTTTGCTGTGAAAATTTTGTGAGTCGGTGGCCCAAATACAGTTTTCCATTTTTCAGCAAGATGAACATTTTCATAGACACAGTTGGGGAGTTTTTGCATTGCACTTATCACCCACCCAGTGGTGGATCCATCTTTTGGAAGGCCCTGGGGTAAAAGGCCTTCCCATGGCATGCTTCCCCCCATGCTTTGGAAAACATGTGCATTCACCAGCTACCCTCTCACGGTACATGGGAACTGGGATCACCTGCTGATAGAGTCCTGATTAGCTTTCCTGCCTGGGCACCCAATGGGAGGCTGGCCAGAGTGCGATAGCTTTCCATTCCAATCAGTGGTCCTTATTAGCATGATCTTGACTAGAGTAGAGGGAGCCATGTCTCATGGAGAGACTGTGCACAGTTTGGAAAGTGAGGTCATTGACAACATATGAGTAGACAGTGAATAGATGATGATTTCATGTGAACCCTCTCAAAGAGTGAGTGAAAAGTGTGATAGTCCCAGACTACACACCCCTTCTGGAAGTGCTCTGGGACTTCAATGGCAATTGGACTTCAATTGAATAGTTGGGGTCCTTTAAAAATATCTTGTTTTATTATATTTTCTTTGCCTTTTGCTGGCGACATGAACAGATCTCTTGGAGTTTTCCTTCCCTTTCCTCCCTTTATTCTTTCGCTGGGAAGTAACAGAATCACTGAAGTTAATTCTGCTCTAGGCTTTATAACTTATAAGGACTTCTCAAGACAAAAGCTAACAAATCACGTTACCTTCCAGAAGATTGCTGACACCTGAAGAAATGGAGCTAATTTGCAGGTGAGAAGCTGGCTTTGTTATAAGTTACACCAGAAGCAGCATCAATCTGTAAGCCTTCCAGCAATTGTATCGATTTTGGAGGAACTTGACATTTAGCCAATATATTTGTGGGTTAGTCAAACTTTGTAAATAAAGTTTTGCCCTTTGCTATTTTTGAATAGTGGCTGGAGTTTTCTGTTGGTCCCAAGGCCTGAATCAAGACATGAGTATATAGCAACTGAATTGAACCAAGGCAACTTAATAAAATAGTGGGCAGTACAATCCAGCACATGGTTATTGAGAAGAAACTCCCTCTGGGTTGAATGGAGCTCATTCCTGTGAAAGTGTGCATAAGATCGAAGCCTTGACTGATGATCTACAATGGGATAATTAGGTAAATAACTGCCTTCCCCCATCTCAGAGTGGGTAACCTGCTTACCAAAGGGGGGACTACAAGCTACATTTCCTGCCGTTCACCTTCCCAGGTCATTCGTACCCTTACCATGGATCAATCATTACAAACTGGACTTGGATTTTCATTGACCACACATTGTAATGATGTGCTGAGGCGCACCTGGCAACAGTATTTCTGCCCCCACCTCTAGTCAGTTGGTCTTTGGGAGGAGATGATGCGACGGTCTGGGCTGAAGTGGTCTCCATTCCAGAGTTCTTTGAGACAGTAAGCGATGGGAAGATAGTTTTGGTGATGCTTCTTTCACCACTGTGATGTACCATATTTGTGTCCATATCAGCAGCGTCACTGCAGGGGGGGCGGAGCTCCAAGTTCCGTCACGCTCTGACCCTCCGTTACACGACGGGAGAAAGCGACCCTGCCCCCTCGCCTTTGGAGCCATTCCGGCCGACGAAAGCAAGTACTTTCGTCGGCCGGAATGGCTCCAAAGGCGAGGGGGTGGGGCCGCTTTCTCCCGTCGTGTAACGGAGGGTCAGAGCGTGACGGAACTTGGAGCTCCACCCCCCCTGCAGTGACGCTGCTGGTCCATATCCTGTGCTTCTTCCCTCTGGCCCATACTCAGCCAGCCTGTTGAACTGCAGCACACGACCCATGCTTCCTCCCCATAAACGAGATGACATGAGGACATTAGGTAGTGGGTTCTGCCCTTCAGTCTCATGCTCCACTCCAGCCAGGAGCAAAGTTGCATCCTCTGCTCTTGGTGGAGAGCGGGTATTACAGTATGTTACTTTTACTTACTCGATGATTTCAGTGAATATGGCTATGATTCTAAAAACCGTTACAAATGAGTGGGTCCCATTGAACGCATTGAGACCTACTTCTGAGTAAATGTGCATAAGATTACACTAACAGCACAATCCTATGCAAGTCTACTCAGAAGGAAGTCCTATTCATTTCAATGGATTTGTTAATCATTTCACTATGTGGTTTGTCTGTTTTCAGGAGGTTCTCCTGGAGCATGTTTTATATTATTATTCTAGAATGATTAATAAAGGGTGGGTATCCTGAAATAAAAACCCTTATTAATATGGAGATTAATACATAGGAAGACATAGGGGACATATCTTTAAAATTTGTTGTTGCTGTTAACCTCTCCTCATCAGACCATTGGAACTGCTATTGTAAACTGTTGCATAATCTGTAGTGCTGGAGCAATTAGCATGGCTGGTAAAACCATAGAGATAAAAGGCACCAAAAAGCCATCTTGTCCAACACTGTGTTCTGATAGAGGACCAAGTCCATGAACCAGGTCTCAAATGAACCAAGGCACCTATACATCCCAGATTATTCACAGTAAACCACAGAGAAAGCAGGCACAGTACAGAGAAGAAAGGCATCTGCAGATCACAGTTCTACTGAGTCAGGGGCCAAACTGCACAGTGCATATAGAGATCTGTGGTTCTGGCTTATAATAATAATTAATAATTGCAGCTGCGGGATACTGTTGGTTTGATTTGGGAAGTGGTGCAGGAGAGGCATTGTTTACCCAATCTAAATTACTCCAAGATCAGGGGCTTTGCCCCACCATGGTCCAAACTGGATTGCCGCTCCCCTGCCACAGTGGGTTATTTTGTCCCATAGGTAAAGCATGCATTGACAATCCAAATCTCTCAGAGCCGATTCACACTAGAGTTTACCAGGCTCGTTGCGGATCTGCGGAGGGTTGTGCAGAGCTGTTTTTATGCTTGCGGAGCAGCTTGCGGAGCATCTTGCGGAGCAGCAGGAAAGATGGTTTCCCCGCAACTTTTGAGGTGGTTGCGCTTGCGGAGCTGGGGGATGCTTGCGGAGCTACGGCAGCCCACCAATCGGATGGGAGGGGGAGGAGACTGGCAGCATGCCAATCATAGCCACCTCCAATCGGTGTGGAGGTATAGTTCAAGGTTTCTTCCGAGAGGAAGTCTGGGAAAACACAGGAGGAGGAGATTGAAAATCTGAATGGCGGGAGAAAATCAAAATAGTCCAAACTCCAGCTGGGACAGTGATATAAAATTTGTTCTTGAGGTTAGGGAAAGGCCATGTTGCATGTTATCTGCCCCTTGTGGGCCACGCTCGTCATCTGCCAGGTCAAAGAAGGGTCGCTTTTTGGCCAATCGGAGCGCACTTCTGTTCACCAAATCACAGCTGCGCTTTCTTAAGAAGGCGGGACAGAAGGAGGGACAAGGTCCAACCGCATAGACAAGCGCATAGATCGCATCCAACCGCATAGACAAGCGCAGACGCAGGGACAGGGGCAAGGGCTGAGGCATCCGCGCCGGGAAAACTCTAGTGTGAATCGGCCCTCAGTATACAGATCCAAGACCAGAACAGGAAAAGGAACCCAGCTTTGGGTCGGTGGCCAATCTGACTTGGGAGAAGGTTCTTTCCAGCCTCAAATCTGGCAGCCACTCAGATCCATCACACACTTGGCCTTTTGCTCTGGTCTAAATATTTCCTTGCTGAGTCAGTGTGTCTTATAGACCATAAATCTTTGTTACTTAGCCTGATCTTCTGAATTAGCTTTAGCTGCAGCAGAACAAGCAGTGATTTGTTAAGGCTGGAGTTAAGGCTGGATCCTCTTCCTATTCTGCTTGCCAAGCAATTCTGGAACCTAAGGTGGGTTGCACCAGCAGTCAACTTTTTAAAAATGTATTTGTGTGCATTCACAGAAGGCAGAAGAAAAATGAGGAGAGGGGGAAAACACATAGAGAGTAGAGACAAAAAGGGAGACAGAAGGGCATATGGTTTTAGAAAACACTAGAAGTGTTAGAAGTGAAGGTGGTCCCACAGTGGTACAGGTTGAATACTGCTACTCATTAACACCCTTAAATTATAGTTCAACATATATTTACATGGGAATTATTCCTATTGGAATTAATAGAACTTGCTTTTGAGTAAATTTGCTTAAGCTGATGTTAGGGCCAATATTACTGTAAACCCATCATTGACCCTGATGTGTTTTTCTTCCCTAAATAACAGCCATGGGGTCTCAGTGTGGATTGGAACCATGGTATGGGGCAGGGGGGCTTTAACCCTTTGGGCCCAATCCATACTGCTATTTCCACTGGGAGGAAAACTTCTCATCAAGTTGTGTGTTGCATAATAGTTGCATAAGCTGAGGGCGGCAGGTGCTCTAATTTGAAGTTGATGAGATGAGGGCTTCTTGGTTCTGCCTTTTAAGTGAGCTCAGTGGTCAGGCATGTGCTTGACACACAGAAAATCCCCAGAGGCGTCGCTCCGGTAGGGGTGGGGTCGTACGTTTCGCTCCTCCTAGTCCCGTTTACCGAGCGAGCAGGAGGTGACCCCGCCCCCTCACTGTCGGAGCCATTCCCCTGCGGAGAAAGCAGCAGGCAGGGTCTCTTGCCTGCTGCTTTCTCCGCAGGGGAATGGCTTCAACAGTGAGGGGGCGGGGTCGCCTCCTGCTCGCTCGGTAAACAGGACTAGGACGAGTGAAACTTATGGCCCTGCCCCTACTGGAGCGACGCCTTTGCCCCAGATTAAATCCTTGCTACCTCCAGGTAAAGGGATCATTGATAGCAAGCTGGGATGGACCTTTGCTTAAGATCTCAGGGTCGCTTTCAACCAGAATAGGTAAACTAGGTTGGATGGGCCAATCAATGACTTGATATAAGTCAGCTTCATTTAGCCTCCGATATAGACAAATCGACCCTGGCTGCAGGTATGCAATGTAATGCAGACAGGCAGTAGGGAAATAGGAATAAGAAACTGGAGGAATGCAGTAGATGGAGCATGAGTGGTATTCTGAGAGGAAGAATATTCATCAGAAAAGGAGCAGGGAAGACTATCCACCCATCCTGCCCCTCAGATCAGTGGTATAATTGCCCAGTAGAGCTGCACTACTCCAGACTGGCAGCATGTGTCAGTGGCAGAGCTACGACCATCCCCCCTCCCTGGCGCCGGACGTGACATCACTGCCGCCGGCGGTTTTCCATGGAACAAAGGTGCAGGGAGAGCCAAAACCGCCGCCTGCTTGCACCACCAAAACAACCCAATTCTCACCCCGTCGCCAGCCGCTTTGACACCCCCCTGCCTGCCACCTGGGGTCCAACACCTCCCACATGCTACCGGGGGCCACTGCCCCGCCCCTTCCATTCTCTGTCACTGGCATGTGTCCTCTTCTTGCATAAAGGATCCCAGCTGAGCTCTAGTGCCAATATTGCATTCTTTGCATCAGTCTTATGAATTGCTGTCAAAGTGCAAGCAGTCACGTTTTCTGAAGTTTATTATTTTGAAGGCAGTATTTCTCAGTGGGTAGTGAATAGAAATTAACCTTCGCTAAACAGGATTGCTAGCTGGCAGCCATACAGCTTTCCAGCCAAAAATGATCAACAGAAGACTTTAATTCAGGAAGAGAAATGGTGAATGCTAGTTTCCAGCTGATTTCTTAAATGTTGAATATCGCAATGTCAGTGGGACTGAAACATACAAATGTGCTGAGGCTTTGAATAATCCCACATTTAGGCTAACCTCTGTGAAAGCATTCCATAAACACCATGTTCAATACCTTTGAAAGACCACTTTCCTCCCTGAGAAGTGTTTTTCATAACAAAGGGGGCTGTACGTGAATGTGAGAATGCTTTCTGAATTCAACTCTGTTGGGTTCAAAATGCTGAACAGAGAATCCAAAAAAATTGAGTTTGTTTTCCCGAAGCATTCTTAATGCATAACCATTGAACAACTACTTCATTAGCATTTTCAGCAGTGGTTTTATTTATATTAGCAGTCATTTCCACATATCTCTCAAAGTGTGCGTGTGCGTGCGTGTGTGCGTGTGTGCGTGTGCGTGTTTAATAGTGTTGCACTATTCTGTGTGTGGGCCCCATTCTGTGTGTGGAGAAAAAGTTAGAGCTGATTATGCCAAACTCCCTGTTCCTGATGATGTCAATGGGTTCAAAAATGGGAAAGAACATTACATTTGACATATTTCTCCAAGTAATTTGCTTTCTCTTAGCTTTCCCCCTTCCTTATGAATAACCAGAAAGCTGCTTCATTAAAAAAAAAATTCAATTTGCAGTCATCTAATTAATCTGTTAAAGAATTGCTAATGAATGTAAAGTGCTAATTCTCTTGTGGGAAAGTTCAAGTATTAATGATTAAATCACAAGTGTAAGTTTCAGAGCAGTGCCAAGATAGAATATTGCCCTAGAACACTGCATAATGTGCTGGAGGATACATCTAATGCATGTGATGAAGTGGGCTCTAGTCTTCAAAAGCAAGCTGATCCCACAATAAACAAAGACTCCCGTCTTTAAGGTGCCTTAAGTCTCTCCAGTGCACAACCAATAACTTTCCTTTGTTTACGATGAATGTCAGCAGGGCCTCTGAAAGGAATTTTATCAGGAGGTACAAAGTTTATTTTGGGCCCCTTCTCAAAGGGGGAGGGGGCAAAATGGGACAGGGGAGAGCATCAGCAGCTGGAAACGTCTCTGGAGCCCAGGTCTACCAGGCTTCCTGATATGGCACCCAGGTCTACCTGCCTGGTAGACCTGGCCTACTGGTTGGCCCGGCCTGTCTTTCACTCTCCATGAGGCCAGCTGAGATCCCAGGAAACTTCTAAGGGTCCTCCTTTGGCTCCTGGGTCCCCTTTCTGACCCTGGGCCTTGGTACAAGATGCTTTTCCCCCTTTACCCCCCTCTCATGAGCCCTGAATGAATGACGGACAGAACAGCAGCATCCTCAAAGAAAACAAAGTATAAAGAAAATTAAGGTGGCATCAGACCATACTAGGAGCTTCAGAACGTATACATGGCATAAACTTGTAAAACATTTGATAAGTCCTTTCTTGAGGACCAGATAATGTACTACTATACTACTGTACTACTGTACTACTGTATTTGTATTGCAATCTGCAAACTTTATCAGCATCTGAGTTTGGGGCAAGCTGACACAACTGGTTGCTGTAGTAGGTGACAGCGATGGTCAGTGAACACATGTGAGAACTCCTGGTTGGTGGCTGTAGGGTGGTCAAGAGGGGAATCCTTACCCTATTACTAGTAACTGTCAGAGAGTGGTAGTGGAGGCAGGAGCATCTGTGCAGTTCTTGCAGGGCTAGTTGCCCTCACTGATGTCAGCAGGGCCTCTGAGAGGGGGGTTAAGGGGGTAATTTGTACCCGGGCCCAGGGGGAAAAATGGCTCAAAAGGGGGCCCTGGAGCAAAAAAGGGGGGCCCAGGAGCCAAATTCATATGTATGGAAGGGACCCAAAAGAAACTTTGTACCCCCTGATAAAATTCCTCTGAATGGCCCTGGATGTCAGCCACCCACACCAAGGATGACTAGCCAGGCAGTAAATGCATGCTTGTACATTGCTAGCAGCACAATCCTGTCTACAATTAGACTGGCAGAGTGATTGCTCCACCAGTCTAAGTTGACGCAAATATGCCGGAAAGCACATTTGCAGCATCCGACGAGTAAACGGCACCAGCGGAGAGGCTTGCGCCACTCTTCCGGCACAGCAGAATGGTGAAGCGCCGCAGTGGAGAGGTAAGTCCCCACCAGGCTGCGGAGGGGCGTGGGGAGGGTATAGCGGGGTGTTCGGGGGTGGGATTGGTCAGCCGGGTCCGAGACGGGTGAGGGATCATCAGCGGTGTAGTCTGCCTAATCCTATCCCCCTTCCTGGGACTGGCCGGCGTTACATGGTTGGCTCGAATGTGCACCATCAAAATCGCTGGTACACATTCAAGTAGACCCATTGGGGCAGCTGGGGCCACAGGCGTCGCTGGAGCAGGGCGGGTGGGGCGGGGCGCCACAGGGGTGACGCGCGCACCCCGCACGCGCCACCTCCGTGACGCGCGCCACCTCCGTGACGCGCGCCACCTACGTGACGCGCGCCACCCTTCGGACGCTCCGAGGCCAGCCCGGGAGCCGGCCTCGGAGCGTCCGACCCCTTCGGCGCTCCAGGGCCTTCTGAAAGAAGGCCCATGCACCGCTTTCATCCGGGTATTTTCCGGATTTTCGCGCAAGCGCAGACCGTTTTGAGGGCAAAAAGCCCTCAAAACGGTCTTTGCGCATGCGTGAAAATCTGGAAAATACCCGGATAAACGCGCTGCATGGGCCTTCTTTCAGAAGGCCCTGGAGCACCGACGGGGTCGGACGCTCTGAGGCCGGCTCCTGGGCCGGCCTCGGAGCGTCCGGAGTGCGACGCGGGGGGGGGGGAGCCAGGTCGCCCCCCCACGCCGTGATATATAGCGTCACTAGGGTGACGCGCGCGCCCCGTCCCAGGGTGACGCGCGTCCTAGTGACGCTACTGGCTGGGGCTCTACTCGGGGGCCCAGGACAAATGTTCCCGGCATAAGCCCAATCCTGTGTAGGATGCAGTGGGCACTTTATTTGCACCACTGTGTCCTGCTAGACAGGATTGGGCTGTAAGTTCCCCCTCCTCCACTGCTACTTCCTGATGGTTCTCTGTAAAGGGGGGAATGCCCCTTTCCCTTGATCATTCTGCAGCAGTAGCTGGTGCTTTCCACTAATGAATTGCTTCACTACCTGTCATTGTTAGGTGGCACCATTTGATAAGTTTGCCTCCATTGACAAACAGTGCTCTGAGAAGGTTTAAGAACATAAGAACATAAGAAAAGCTGGATCAGGTCAAAGGACCATCTAGTCCAGCTTCCTATATCTCACAGTGGCCCCACCAGATGCCTCAGGGAGCAAAGTTTTGATGAAACCACCATGCCTAAGATAACAATTTGATCTTGCCCATGATTGCTTCTCCCACAGTACATTTTTTAGCCTCTGCTGCCACACTACTCTGTTTTTTCTGCTATCCATATGGCTTGAGCCATGACAGTCATTTCACAAAGCCCTGCTAGTCCATCATAACGACAATTATCAAGTGATAAACCTGTTTGTGAGAATTACTGCATGGTTTGTTTGCGCAAAATCAATGGGACTTTAACGTTTATCTTTCTCTGGATACTTGCACTTAAGCCGTCTTGAATCCCTGAGTCTCAATTCATGCAGCTTTAGTGTTATTGCTTTTGCAGTCATCTTGTAAGATTGGTACCACATTCAGGGTTTCAGAGCTCTTTTTACCGGATCTTGTTCTGAATATATTAGAGGTGGGGCTGAATAGCTTCCCTAAGTTCTCCAATGTTATCCTAATATTCCGTTATCCTTTGGGTTCAGTTCTGTTTGTTTTCTGGCAGGAATTCTGGATTTCAGAATGTTGATGATGGACACTGCAAAATTCCCCACTATTTGTCCATTGTGGAAAACAGGTGCAAGGGAGGAACCAACTAAAATCCAATCCTATCTCCTGCTGGCATGCAGGATTTAGGGCCACCTTTGGAACATCCGCACTGTATCCTGCATGCCAGCTGGAGATCAGGCCAGCCAGGAGAGGTAAGAAAAGAAAAACTTTACTTACCTTCCTGGCCTCTGCATGGTCCCCTATGAAACTTCTCAAAGCTATGCCAGCTCTTTTGCTGGTCAGAGGTGTCGCTATGGTGGGGGCGGTACCATAAGTTGCGCCCCGCCCTAGTCCCCTTTTACAAGCCAGCACGAGGCAGCCCTGCTCCCTCGCCGTCGGAGCCATTCTGTGCGGAGAAGGCAGTGGGCAGGGAGTCTCCTGCCCACTGCCTTCTCCACACGGAATGACTCCGATGGCGAGGGGGCGGGGCTGCCTCGTGCCGGCTTGTAAAAGGGGACTAGGATGGGGTGCAACTTACGGTACTGCCCCCACCATAGCAACGCCTCTGTTGCTGGTGTAGCTCTGATGAGCCTTCTGGAGGTGCAGTCAGGCATGGGACAGGGGTATAGGGTTCTGTGGATGGGACAGGGGTATAGGATTCTGCAGACACGCTCCGCCGCTTTAAAGTTAGTGAGGACTGCACTGTATGTATCAGAAGTGAGGGGAGGAGACAACTAGGAGGAGGAAGCAAACACAGGTCGCTCCAATAGAGTACTAGAAAAGGAAAACAGTATTAGCTTTGAAAACCTAACTTGAAGGATCACACCAAGGATAAGAATGGAGAGTAAGGCTACCTGAAGACTCAGAATTACCTGAGCAAGACCCCTCCAATTCATACCCCAACAGAGGTTGGAGGAGTCTTGGGGAATGCTGTGTCTCAGTGGCTGAAGTGCTGAGTTCCAGATGTTTAACGTACACTTCTACTGGAATAGTAGAAGATTGAGTTCTAAAATTTGGGTTGATATCCTATTTCCCCTGTCACAAGAGGGAACCTACTGAATACTGTACTGTACTCACAAGCATTCAAAAAGCAGTTATATAAAAATGTTTTCTTTTTGCAATATACACAGTAACAAAGTAACTGTGTATAGGATTGCAGCCTGAGATAAATACAGTATGCAGTTTCAGGATATATTACACTTTGGCCCAGTCATGTGCTCTTGCTGCGCTGGATATTATTTCAGAAATACTTGTTGCAAATTCTTGGAAACATATGGTATGACTACAGTGCTTTCTAGAGAAAGCAATTTAACTTCTTAGAGAAATCATGTTGACCAGAGAACACAGCGAACTACATTTTGCAGCAGTAAGTCCACATACTGATGTGCAAAGTATAACATAATTTATTCAAGCAACCTTAGGAACACCCAGGAAATATTAACTTTCAGATGGTCAAGAAGGGTGAAGCACAACAAATCTTTACCCATACCTCCAGGATAGTGCAATCATTTTTACACATTCCAGCACATGCAGGCACTGTTAAAAATACAAGACCACAAAAAAGCAGGTTATAGTCCTCTTCTTATGTTTCCTTTTCACACATTCACAGCGCAATCCACCGTAAATATCTGGGGGCGGCTCCAGGGCTCGGCCAATGGCCCCCTCCCTCACCGTCCAGACTGGCCCCGCACGCGCAGGAGGATCCCTTACCTTCTCCGGCAGCCACAGAGACGATCCGGCGCTGGAGTGAGGGTTGCTTGCATCCGCGCTGGTGGCCCTTACTTGCGAATCGTCACAAACTTGCTTTATGCTTTGTTGGCAGCTTTTAGTTAAGATTGGGCCCACAGTATTGTAGACTATGGCCCAGAAAACAATGAACAGGGCACTTTTGCACAAGCTCAAGGATCAGGAAACAGAAAGCAAACTAGAAGCCATATTTCAAAAGATGGAACATGCTGCAAAGAATAGAACAAAGAGACCGATAGTAACTTGTTCTTTCAATCCAACATCATAGGAATTGCAGGAGAAGGTGTAAGGTTCAAATGGATAAGATAAAAGAGGCTGGACTCCACGAACAGACATATAGGCAGATGGAGAAGTAAAATGAATTAAGTTTAAGAAAAGAGCAAAGTTAAGATTGTCTAAGGGAGAGAAAAGTGAGACAGGATGTACTGTGAAAAGAATGATTACGGGGTAGATAAAAAAAAACTGTCTCAACCAGGAAACATCTTAAAGAGTAAGAGTTTCTCTTTCAAAGAAATGCATGAGGAAATCTGTCTGACTCAGTAAGAACACAATAGAACAGAAGATGAAATAGAAAATGTTTACTCTGTGTGAGCTGTTTTAACTGTACACCTTTGAACGAGGCCAATGCACTTATATTTCAACAATGATAAAGCCAAGAGATGAGACATTCAAATCTTTGTATAAATGAAAACCTCTCTCGCTGAGCAATACTTTCATGCCCTGAGTTTCGCTGGGATGGTTGGAGTGGATATAATTGGAGTACGGTAGATATGACAGCTGTTGCAATGACAAACCATTGCATTGTGGACCAGAGGCGTCGGTGGGGGCGGTGGGCCCCAGGGCGGTGGAGCGCCACATGGCGGTGTGTGTGTGTACTTACCTATGGCCTTGCCGTTGCGTCGCCCCCTCCACCGGTCTTCTAACCGCCACCGCGGGAGTTCGCTGGCCGCTTTTTGGCCCTCCCACCTGCCCTGGAGCCGTTTGGCTCCAAAAGGGCTGAAAAGGAGTAGGGTGTGTGTGTTTTGTGCCGCCAACGCCGGTGCACACAAATGACATCATGCCCACCAGGGGTGGGACATTTGGTGGCACGTGGGGGGTGTTGCGTCAGCCCCCCATGCCCCCCCACAGGGAGTGTTGTAACGCCACTGTTGTGGACTTTTAAGGTCCAGACTCTATTCAGACAAGAAGGTAATATTAATTGGGTTCATTGCAATTTTTGGAATACATAAAGTATACTACATAAAGAAGAACATAAAGTATACTACATGAATATGTTCCAATTGTTGAGCTTTGAAAAATAAAGATAATAGAAATATATAAAAACAATAGTCTAAGGCTGCAATCTGATATACAGTACACTTACCTGAGAGTAGATCCCATTGAACTCAGTGGGACGTCCTTCTGAGTAGATATGCACAGGATGGCACTATAAGCAATATATGTATATAAAAATTAGCAACATTTTCAGAGCTATTTTCAGAAAAACGTATGATTAATAATAATAATAATAATAAAATAATAATAATAATAATAACAACAGTATTTATATACTGCTTTTCAACAAAAAGTTCACAAAGTGGTTTACAGACAAAATCAAATGATTAAATGGTTCCCTGTCCCAAAAGGGCTCACAATCTAACAAAAATGCAGAACACCACCAGCAAACAGCCACCAGAAAGACACTGTGTTGGGGTGAAAGGGGGGCCGTTACTCTCCCCCTGCTAAATATAAGAGGAGCACCAATTGAAAAAGTGCCTCTTGCCCAGTTAGCAGGGGTTCATAATAATTAGTCCAGAAAACTGAAAATTATCATTTCTGGAACTCAGCTGAGAAGTACTGTAAATGAAAAATATTTGTGTTTTGATGACTATATTGCTTAATAAAATATTGCTTTATTATATTTTTGTCTGACTCAGCATCCAAGGCACTCAGCAACTAACATTTTTTTTCATAACTATATATATTTTAATGTTTGGAGTGGGGCAGCAGTCTGTTACAAACAGGGGATTAAGAGTATCTCCGTTCAGAAGACTGAACAAATTTTGATGACATTTGTTTGGTAGATTTGATACAGTGCAAATAGAGATACAGTATAGACTTGAGAAAACTTGAAAACAGCAAGTATTTTTGCTGCTACATTTTATCATCCTGGCAACTGAAAAGGGGGATTTCCCTCTGCTTTAATACAGCTGTTCATGCCATGAATATTCCTTTGTGATGTGTTGAGTCAGAGGTGGCAACATCTGGTTATTTTCTACATCACACTTTATTCAAGTCTGAAAAGTAGCCCCAGTTCATTCACTTTTTACTCAATTCAGGTTTCCTTAGGTGTCTGAGAGGTTAGATGAACCTACCATGGTGACAGCTGTTTCTCGCCATTTGATCAACAAACAGAGAAGATTTGTTCTCATGTTATGGTTAAGACTACAATACCAAAAGCCCAATCCTAACCAACTTTCGAGCACTGATACAGTCGTGCCAACGGGGTGCACGCTGCATTCTGTGGTGGAGGGGCAGACATGGAGGCCTCCTCAAATTAAGAGAACATTTGCTCCCTTACCTCAGGGCTGCATTGCGGCTGCATCAGAGTTGGAACGTTGGTTAGGACGGGGCTGCAAGGCTACAATTCTATGGACAATTTCTTGAGAGTAAGCTCCATTGAAGACAATGGAACTAGACAAGCATAGGATTACACTGTCAATAACCTCTTAAAATACTGTATGAATATTTGATCATATGCTCACATTGCTCCACCTTTTTTCACAAAAACACAACTGCTTTAGGTCCTTCCTGGTCCTAAATACCAGAGGTGTAACAAGGGTGGAGCGGAGGCAAGTAGTTCTGCAAGACTCCGTTACACTGGAGTCAGCGCCCCTCCCCCTTGCTGTTGGGGCCATTCCAGCAGCAACAGGGGAGTGTCCTGCATGTTGCCTTTGCTGCCAGAATGGCTCCAACAGCAAGGGGGAGGGGCCGCTGACTCCAGTGTAACGGAGTCTTGCAGAACTGCTTGCCTCCGCTCCACCCTTGTTACAACTCTGGGTGGCACTATTGTTTTGAACCTTACCAAGGGTGCAACAAAGAACTCATGACAAGCTCTGGAGGCTAGTTGCTTCATTGGCATAGACTCCTTGATCGAATTTGGCCATGGAGTTGGTGAGGACAGCTATAGTTGGTCTTTTCTTTTGTGTCACTCACAACTTTGTTTTCTCCAACTCAGGAAGTTCTCAGGATGTGACGGTTGTTCACAGAGTTAAATGAGCTGTGCAAGCAGAGTGCAGCTGCTTGTGGCATTTTCCCAAAACAGGAAAAGCATTTTCCTGTGGCATTTTCCAAAAGAAGGAGAGTAGGGCTGAGGTTCCCAAACTGGGGTGTCATGATGCACCAGCCGGGAACAATGGATCACTACTCCCTTAAGGGGAGTGGTAACCTGCGGTGATGTCAACGGTGCATCCGAGATCGCGCCACTGCTACTGCTGCCAGGGGAAAAACAGGATTTTTAACTTCCCTGACGGGTGTGCTGGTCCCCAGGGGGTGTGAGGAGCCTGCGGACCCCTCTGCAGGCCTCCCCGCACCTCAGAATGGCCCTCTGATGTGATTGCGACCCACTTCCAGTTTCTTTGGCTCTTGGGAGAGCTTTCGCTGCTGTCGTGGCTCCCTGCACAGACTTACAGCAGCGTAAGCTCTTCCCAGGAATTTGGGAACCTCTGGAGTAGGGGATGGGTGGGTGATTGCTCTGATAATTAAAAGTGTGGCTTTCCTGTAGGCTTCTTGCCATTCACCCTGCTATCAATCACATTACTGGCCTGGGTCATGAACTTCTGGCAGGCACCCAGCACCACATACATGTGTGTATAGCAATGTGTCCTGCATCTTGCGTTCAAATAAAAAGGAATAAAAAGGCTTGTCAGGTAACACCTTGGTCCAGGTTTGCTCAAACCTTCACAGGCTTTTCCTTAAAAACTATCACTGGCCTTTGAAAAACAGCAGTAATATAGGATGTTGTTTCTGTCCATGTACAGCTGTGGGAAAGTCACATACTTTAAAGAATTATACATTCTCTCACCACCCAGTCCTATGAACATCTTACCTACTCTGCTGCACCATGGTCCCCAATGGGTCTACTCGGAACTGTGCCAGCGCGCAAGCGGAGCATCCAGCCACTGCCGGAGGACGTGAGTTGGTACCAGGGGGTGGGCCTAACTAGGAGCCTGGAGGAGCCTAATGAGTGGGGATTGGGCAAATTACAGACCAATCCTGTGGGTGCCTTCTGCTGATAGAATGAATGTTCTGTTAGTGGAAGGCCCACTCTGTCGGCCCTGCTGCTGCAGCAGCAACAATGCGCACAGCAGGGCTGCCAGCACAAAAGGCTGACAACCATGTGTGTGAGAGCACCCAACCACTGCTGGAAGCAGGGAGTTAGTATGGGCTGTGGGCAGGAAGGATGAAGACTGGGGAGGAGAGGGGCGGGGATCGGGGCCACAGGGAGGCGTGTCGGGGAGGCCTGGGGGTCAATATTGGCAGCAATGGCACCACCAATATTCTATGCGACCTGCCCAGCCTCAGCATGCCCCCTTGGGTCCACTCAGACTTGTGCCAAAGAACTGGCACGGATCCAAGTAGGCCCATTGGGGTCCATGGTATGGCAGAGTAGGTAAGTAAGAATTTTGTTTACTTACCCCTCTGTAGCACCATGGTCTCTGGTAGCCCACAGGATGCAGCAAAGGCTATATCAGCATTGCTGCACCCTGCAGGCCGGCTGAGGATAGGATTGGGCCCTCAGAAAGACCTTAAGTTTGAGTGGTAGCTGATATGTAGAACTCCCTTCTGGAATTATTCAGAAGCTCCTTAAATCGAGAAAGCAAATCCAAGACATTCTGAGAAGCAAGGTCTAGAATGTGTTCACTAAAAGATAATTCACTGCAGGCTTTAAATATTTAAAGTGACTGTAAATCAACAAAGAGCTACCCTGAGATGTAGCTATAAATCTAGAAAAAATATACTGTATTTAAAGATATTACCATAAACTTGACAATCAAGTCGGGGAACACATCTAATATAGCATAATTGAATTGGAGTTGCTATGTTTGAAGAGTATACCTCTCCATACAAATTGAAATACAATGTAAGTTACCCTACCAGACCTAGGAAAGCAGAACCAATGTAATTCTTTCTTTGCTTCTCAAACTGGTGAAGATTTCTATAAACTAAAATTCCCAGAGCAGAATCTCCAGGTCAGATGGATGTCTTGTCCCACCACAAGGGAATAATGTGTCTTTATACCTATAATGTATCTTAAACATTAGCAGGTTGGCAAATCTGGTTGGCAAATAAATGCTTAGGATGGGGGGGGGGGGTTGCCTCTTGTACCAGCACAGCATTACAAGTCATGAGTTCCAAAGAAGAGTTGCTCTCTAGTATTGCTGCTACTTATGTCTATTTTCCTCGTAATTTTGCTGTCCACCTGAGCAGCTATTTCTGGGGAGGGGGGGGGGAGATAAACACTGGGTTGATATGGTCAGAAGCAGCTTATGGCAGCCAGAGACTTTTTGCCACCTAGTTACTGCTTCTCTATAGCTGCTGTGATGAGGGATGTGGCGGGTCTAACTAGGAACCCGGAGGAGCCAATGTAACATCTTGACTTTAGTAAGTTAACAACTGACACTTGCCTGACGGATGAAGAATCTGCTTAGCTGTACATAATAACATTAAACAGTTCGTAAACTCAGTTTTTCCTACTGATTCTGTTAGGTCCACTTCCATCTTGTACATGGATGAATGCTTTAAATATTTCATAGACCTACGCATTTGTAAAGATGCCATTGTTTCTTTCTTGTGATGCATGTTTTCCATCCAAACATATGGACAATCCATAAACCAGCCTCTAATCTATAATCTCAAAACTCACTGAGAGCAGTCATTTTCAGCACAACACAGTGATGTATCTAAGTAACTAGGTCGCGAGTGCGAGTATGGGTACGAGTCATTTTTGCATGAGTGTGAATCTGAGTGCGAGTCAGTGTCAAAATTTTTGGGCAAGTACGAGTCAAGTGCGAGTCATTTTTTGCACGAGTGCGAGTCGAGTACAAGTAAGGCCAAAAACCATGAGTCACAACTCACGAGTCGAGTCACTTTGGGAAAAATGGCTTTTTTCCCTGAAAATGGAGTGGGTGGGTGTCTGTTGTGGGGTGTGTGTGGAGACCTCTGAGGCTTTTAAAGCATCCACTTGGCTTCCCCTATGACTTGAAAAATGACTTGGAAATGGCAAGTCGTTACCCCCATGAGTGCGTGTCAAGTTCGAGTCCCGTGGGTCACGAGTGCGAGTCAATGGGTCACGAGTATGAGTACGAGTATGAGTCAGGGAAAAAGTGACTCAGTCGCACTTGCGAGTCGAGTCATTTGACTCGAGTCCCCATCCCTGGCACACACATTTATTAGGATGACTAATTAACTAGCGATTAGTTTCTTAACAGTTACTTGTTGCAGCTATTATTAGATTACAGGTGGGCCCCCATATCCACTGGGGATATGTTCCAGGCCCCTCCGTGGATACTTGAAACCGTGGATAAGAGCGAACACCCCCTCCATGGTTTCCTGAGGGCCCCCCCTACCCTGCCTCCCCTGCAGGCAGGCATGCTTCCCCCCCCCAGCTCTTATTTTTCTTTCAGCAAGCTTTGTTTCTTCCTTAAAACAAACAGAGAAGCAGCCTCCATTGCAGGCAAGTAGAACGAGACTAAGTCCTAGAGAGGCTCTGCAAGGTTTCTGTTAACCTTGCAGAGCCTCTCTAGTACTTAGTCTCGTTCTACTTGCCTGTAATAAGCAGCCAGAGGCTGCTTCTCCTGTTTCTTTAAGGAAGAAACAAAGCTTACTGGGAAAAAAGTAAAAGCCTGGGGGGGTCCCCATGATCCGTGGATAACTGAAACCGTGGATAGTGAATCAGTGGATATGGGGGGCCACCTGTACTTGCATAGCCAGGAGAACAAAAAAAGGAAAAAAAAAGAACCTCTGTGAGGGGAAATAGAAAATCAAATAGCAGTAATAATATACAATATAATTTTAGTCTGCCAAAGGCTTCTGATGTTTGTTCTGGTAAGGACATTATTTTGTATCTATTTTTAATGGCGAGTTTCATGCTTTCATTCCAAGATGTTCAAAGGATCCCTTTTTCTTTGAACTCTGACACTCTGACCTGCAATACTGCGAATTTAATGTTCTGAGTCAGTCAGCCAACAGTGGAATTTACTCTTTGCCCTTCATGCTCTTCTTCCTTTACTCACTTCTGTTGACTAAAACCTGCTTTTGTTTATGGCCAGTCTGAAGCCAAGAACAACATGGTGTCATTTGAAGAGTTGCACCATAGCATCTTCTGAGACATTGCTATTACAACTAGCATGGACTGTTAGTTTGACCAGCACAGTTCTCAAGGCAACACTCTTTCATTCCAGGTTATCTGTTTCTTTGGAAGTCACAGGGATTTAAGATGAGACCCATCTTGGTGCATGCTGGTGCTGCCCAGATCCACCCTCTCCCTCCCCATTTGCCTCCCACCTGCCCCCTTCCCACACAGACACTCCCTCATTCCTCCCCCTCCTCTGTTTCTCCCACTGCCCACCCCCTGCACTGGCTTATTACATGGGTAGCTGGTAGTGGCAGCAAACTGTTGATACCGCTGTTGTTTGCAGTGGGGTTCTAAAATAGCTGTCGGCGGCATGTGTTTCACTGTCTGTTCCTCTGTCATAACTCTCAATTTGGATTGGGCTGTTTCTCCCATTGACATTGGAATTGCACTGCTTGGCCTCACTCACTGCTGATGACATGCACATGCACAGTCATAACTTGCCTGCAGAGATACATACTGAATGCAGTAAAGAGTCCTCCCTGTGATTGTCACCCCAGGGTCTCTTCCCACATTGACAGTGCAATCCTGCGTAAATATATGGCGACTGAGCGAGTGCTTCGCCGCTGGAAGCCATTGCAAACATGCCATAAAGCACGTTCACGACGACTTTAGAGTAAGGGCCACTGGCGCGGAGGCCGGCCTCACTCTGCAGCCGGATCGCCCATGTGGCCCCCAGAGGAGGTAAGCGATCCCTGGCAGGCACGGGGCAGTCTAGGCGGCGAGCGAGGGGGTCCGTTGGGCTGGGAGGCGGTGGGGATGGCAGCCGCCATATCCTCGTCCCATTCCGGGCCAGTGCAGCTTTTACACAATCTCCTCTTACTTCTGCCACCTAATTAGTTGGAGGAAATCCGAGAAGATCCATTGGGGCTGGGTCGTGCTACACCGCTGGAAAGGGACGAATGTCCCTTACCCCGAGTAGACCTCCGGGTCTATCTTGGGCCGCCTGGGCCGCCCACCAGAGAGTTAGGCAGGATTGCGCTGTCAGTGTTTGTCTCTGTGAACATTGCAGAGTGCAGGGGGTGAATGTAGTTCATGCGTATCATTGGTAGGGGTGGGACTACTAAGCAGTACAATGCTGGGGGGCCCTTACACATTCACTCTCCATGGGGAACGCTTAGTTCTATGCACCATTACAGATGTTAGTTACACTTGGGGCTTCAGTAGGGCTTCTACCTGCATTTCAAACAGGGGTGTAAATTCAAATGTCTGGTTAAAATAGAATGTGTATACCCGCGGGATAAAATGGTTTTTGATTCATGGTTTCCTCTTGCCTGGAAAAGCATTGGGCACTGCCAAGGTTTATTATTGGCTATAAATGAGCATATACAGTAGAAGCAAACTATATGACCTACCTGGGAGCCGGGGGGGGGATCCGCCTCTATATTGAGGAGGAAAATTTCTTTTCTATCAAAAGATAAGAAAATGAATAAGCAACTAATTTTTAAAAAGCCCTTAGGCTTCAGTCATATGAGCCTTTCCATATGGAAGATTGTGTGTTCCTGGACAAAAGATGAGAATTGAATTGGCAGTGAAGTGCCCACCTGATTGTTTCAATTTTTATTTATAACTTTTTTTATACATATACTGCTGCAAGCCATCCAGTTTTGACTTGAGCTGTAGTTTGAAGAACTCAGAATCTGGGCCTGTAATAAACAATCAGCGTTGTTTTTGATGGTGGCCATCACCTCCAAAGATGAGGGTTCTCAAAACTCTGCTCCTAGCAGTTCCTTCTGCCATTTTTCTCCATAAGTTCCTTCTGCCATTTTTCTATATATAGAATATATATAGAAAAAATATTTGTGAATGCTATAACTGTTCCCCAAAGGTCACTAAGAATACATAGTCAAACAGCCCAATCATAACTAAATTCCTGGGCTGCAACGCGCCGGCATGGACTACACTGCATCCCGCAGGGGATTTTCAGCTGCTGTTCTCCTTGGGGGAAGGGTACATTTGTCCCCTTGCCCCTGGGTAAGCCCAGCAGCCCCAGCACTAGCAAAATAGCTGGCGCACATTCGAGTAGACCCATTGGAGAGACTGGCAGCACAATCCTATGTAAGTATCTGGCGGGTGGCCCAGGGCCACCCGCCGGATCCTATGCCCATTCTGGGCCGCTCTACAGAGGCCCATGG
Organism: Plestiodon gilberti rubricaudatus; assembly: GCA_026170595.1. Taxonomy (NCBI): domain Eukaryota; kingdom Metazoa; phylum Chordata; class Lepidosauria; order Squamata; family Scincidae; genus Plestiodon; species Plestiodon gilberti. The sequence goes on along the minus strand of JANXHW010000003.1, from coordinate 64,307,415 downwards.
TCTACTCGGGGGAAAGGGACATTCGTCCCCTTACCCCGGTGTAAACCGGGGAGCCTCCTCGGATTTCCGCCAGCTATTTAGCTGGTGGAAGTCAGAGGCTGTGTAACGGCCAAGCCAGCCTGGCGGGAGATGGGGATATTGCAGACACCATCCCTGCCCCCCCAGGCTGGCTCAGCCAATGGCCCTCTCCCTCGCCGCCTGGACCGCCCATGCGGCCGCTGGGGTATCTCTTACCTTCCTCTGGCAGCCGCATGGACGTCCTGGTGGCGGAGTGAGGGAGGGCAGCCTTGCGACGGCTTCCGGCGGCAGGATTGCGCTGTAAGCCTCTACTTGGGGTAGTGCACTCCGCCAAGGAGTGCTTCAGCTGCGCCAGTGCTGGGTAGGATGCAGCATGGATAGGATGCAGCATGGGCGCTACACCTGTACCGCAGCCTCGTTACACAGTATTAGATTGTGAGTGGCATAAACATTGGTTTAAAAAAAACCCACAGAATTCTTGCAGGCAGCTGAGTTGGCAAACTCTCATTTCTGCTTTGCCATGTCAATTAGGTATCATGTAATTAAACTGAATGATCTGAAAGTGAAAGATTTTGCCTGTTGGGTCTGAGGCACAGCTATCAACAGGTATAATTATTATCTAGGCAATTACTGCAGATTTATTTAATGTCTTAAGTCAGGTAGAATTTTCTGCACGAAGTGTCTTTGAAGACTTTAATTGAATAGAGTGGGTATTTGTGCATGATAGATTTGTACTTTGCCCCTGCAGATTGAGTTTAGATTATCTGAATATCCCAAATACTTTAATAACTTCCCGTGTTCCCATGATACAGCACTATGTCTGTGCAAACCTTCATACAAAAACACTTTGATTTCTTTGTACTTCTTATTTTCTGAAAATTCCTCATTTTCTTTGAATAAATTATCTTGTACTCTGAACACCAGGATATGGACTTACTGTTGCACAATGAAATTCTTTCACTTCTCTGGTCAACATAAGCTGAATTGCTTGCTCTAATTTTTTTTTTTTAGTCATATCAATAAGGTTCCGGGATTTGCAAAAGATGTCATTGAAATTATCACAACCAGGACAGCAACCGTACATGACCATCTGTGCTGTCTTGTGTAACTCTTGCCTGTTGTAACTCTTGTGTAACTTTGTGTAATCCTGTGTAACTTTTGTCTGTAACAGTAGATCCACCGGTGTAAGTGCACTTATGCCACTGTAACTTGCCGTACGCCGACGTACACAGGACGGACACCAGTGTAACCCCCCTCAGACACCACGCATGTGCAGTTCGGACGCAGGTCAGATGCCAGTGCAACTCTGCCGGTGTAGGGGGCATTCCAGGGGTGTTCAGACACCCCCAGAATGCCCCGTGTGCCGGCGGAATTGCACTGGAGTCCGTCCTATGTCCAAATTGCGCATGCGTGGTGTCCGAGGGGGGTTACGCAGGTGTTCGTCCTGTGTACGTTGACGTACAGCAAGTTACACTGGCATAAGTGCACTTACACCAGTGGATCTACTGTTACACCAGTGCAAGAGTTACACAGGATTGCGCTATATGTCAAAGTGTAGAGAAGGGGTTCTCAACCTGTGGTACTGGTACCCCTAGCGGTACGTGGACCTCTTGCTGGGGGTACGCCAAGCACTGTCCCTTATCTGCCCCACCAGCAGCTACCTATTTCCTCAATTCTAAGACGCACATTTTTTTCCAAATTTAGCAACTCAAAAAAGGGGGTGCGTCTTAGAATTGAGGGCATGCAAAAAACACCCCCAAAACGCCATCGTCTTACTTACCTGGGCTTGTGAGGCTTCGGGGAGGCCTGTGCGACCCTCTGCAGGCCTCTCCGATCTTCAGTTCGGCGAAAAACGCCCCCCCCAAGCCCTGGTAAGAAATCATCAGAAGCTATCGTCAGCATCAGAATGGGGCAGTAGAGCAGGAAGTGGGGCGAGCTATCAGGAAGAGAGCAGGTCAGGCTAGCTGCGAGACAAGCTGGGGAGAGTTGATGCTGAGCGAGGCAATTCAAGGTGCATCTTATAAGCCAGGATTTTTTTCCCCTGCTGGTGGTAGTGAAATTAAAGGTGCGCCTTAGAATCGAAGAAATGTGGTAATTAAGTGTTAATTAACATGGATTTTAAATTGTAATTATTTTCGAAGCCCTCCTGTCTCTCTGATTTTGGTTTTGGGCTTATTTTTGTACTTTGGAAAATGTACTTTGGTGGGATGGGGGAGGGAGGAGCTGATTTTGGGAAGTGTGACTTGGAGAAAAAAGAGATCCTTGCATATGTGTGTGTGTGTGTGTGAGTGTGTGTGTGTGTGTGTGTGTGTGTGTGTGTGTGTGTGTGTTAAATACGACATTTTTTCACATTTAAAATTGTTTTAGTACTTTTTAATTTCATGATTAATTACCTAATTAATTAATTAATCCAATTAATTAGCAGGGTGTACTTCAAAAAATTGGACCATGATAGGGGGTACCTGGGCCTCCAAAGGTTGAGAACCCCTGGTGTAGGGTATCCTGAAAATGTGTACTTACCATTTCTAATGAATCAATGCAATGTAACTTCAAGTGGAAGGCATGACATTTGTAGTAGGTTCTATTTCTCATACAGAAAGGCACTAGTGAGAGTTCAGTCAGCTTGCACTGAAAACTACATAAGGGACCAGATAGTGTAAAGTACAGTTAGCTTAACTTCTAACTGTATTTTCAATTTCTAAATGGGACTGTGACTGTAATCCACAAACTACTTAAATCACCATACTTGTATTTCAACTGACATAGAGCCCAATCCTATTATCCCCCCCCCCCCGCTGATGCAGCGGTGCCAAAATGGCTACACATTTATGAGACTCCTCCAGAATCAGTGAATTATTTGCTATCGTTGTTGTTCAGTCGTTAAGTCGTGTCCAACCCTTCGTGATCCCATGAACCATATCCCGCCAGGCCTTCCTGTCCTCCACTATCTTCCTGAGTTCGCTCATTTTCATGTTCGTTGCATCGGTGATGCTGTCTAACCATCTCATCCTTCGCCTTCCCCTTCTCCTTTTGCCTTCAATCTTTCCCAGCATCAGAGTCTTCTCCAGAGAGTCCTCTCTTCGCATTAGGTGGCCAAAATATTTGAGTTTCAGCCTCAGTACCTGTCCTTCCAGGGCTGGTAGACAATTCTAAAACAGCTGGAACAAATGTAGCACTGTTGCATCCAGTCCCATAGTTGATTCCTTACTGTGAAATAGAAAAAGGACTTTAAACCAAATTACTCTCCCTAAGCATTTGTTCCATAATTGTTAATAATTGTTAATCAATCAGGTAGCCCGATCCTGTGTAACTTCTGCACCGGGGCAGCATGTGCTGCCACTGCGCAAGGTGTCTCAAAGTGCCATAAGGCACTTACGCGACACCCGGCGAGCAAGCAGCACTGGCACTGCGACCTGCGATGCTCTCCCGGCTGTCTCCCCGGCCCAGCGCTGGCCCGTGCAGGTAAGCCCTACGCCGGTCGGGACAGGGGGAGGGAGAGGGCAGACTGGGTGGTGAGGGAGGGCGGCCATTGGCCGCCTGGGGCCTGGAGGGGGTGGGGATACTGGGGGTCGAGATCCCCAGTATCCCAAGCTCCCTCCAGGTCCCAGATACGCCAGTCATGCCAGCATTACTCGCGCACATGCGAGGAGGCCCATAGGGCCTCCGGCCGCTTACACGGAGGGTTCTCCTAAGTTGTTCCCTGAACTCGATAGGATACGGCTGCTGGCTCTTTAGGCTGGCCGCTGCAGCCTACATAGGATTGGGCTGTGAGTTTTGGAGCATAATTCCTGTAACAACAATATCTTTTTTTTTGTTAGTATTCTGATGTGGAAAATTGGCAAAAAATAATTTGTCAGTAAGAGCCATATATATATTTCCATTTGGCAACTCAACCCCACCTAAATTCTATTTCTTGGTCATTTTTTGAGTGTGACAAAACATTTGGTAAGATATTAGGGCCTGAGTGATGGATGCACTCACAGGGACATCAAATGTCCATGTGAAATATTGAAGACATGTTTTAAAAAGTTCAAAGATCAGTGATTGTTGACATTCAGATGTGTACATGTTGACCATCACAAAGTTTGTGAATGTCAGCTTTTACTGGTATAAGAGTATGTCCCTGCTTGTCAGTCATCCATCATTGAAAGCTGACAATCTCATTTCGATGACTGTCAGCATTCTCTGGTCCATGCTTGAGTTTTTGGACATCTACGACATTTGTCTGGAGTTGTCAACATTCACATGTGGATGTTGCTATGTGCCAAAGGTTGGACATTGCCTGTAAAATAAACGTATATGGTATGTTGTGAAGGCCAAACTATACACATTCTATTATTAAGCACAATTTTTGGACGAGAAAATAAAGTGTTGGTGTTTTGAAATAACAGCTTGCAAATTGCTGACAAGAAAGCTCTGGCTCTTTTTTAGTCGACAGAGAAATGAAGAGCTGCAAAAGATGTCTCTACCAAAGCTGTTCCATGTGAGAAATGTGTGGACAAAATAAAATATTAATGCTTTCCAAATCAGTCCTATGCTGCTGCTGTGTCTTGGTTGTTGTTGTTCAGTCGTTAAGTCGTGTCCGACCCTTCGTGATCCCATGAACCATATCCCGCCAGGCCTTCCTGTCCTCCACTATCTTCCTGAGTTCGCTCATTTTCATGTTCGTTGCATCGGTGATGCTGTCTAACCATCTCATCCTTTGCCTTCCCCTTCTCCTTTTGCCTTCAATTTTTCCCAGCATCAGAGTCTTCTCCAGAGAGTCCTCTCTTCGCATTAGGTGGCCAAAATATTTGAGTTTCAGCCTTAGTATCTGTCCTTCCAGGGAACAGTAAGGGTTGATTTCATTTAGGATTGACTGATTTGATCTCCTAGCAGTCAAAGGGACTCTCAGGAGTCTTCTCCAACACCACAGTTCGAAAGCATCTATTCTTCGGCGCTCAGCCTTCCTTATAGTCCAACTCTCGCAACCATACATTGCTACTGGGAACACCATTGCCCTGACTATACGAACTTTTGTTGGCATGGTGATATCACTTTTTTTTATTATGCTATCTGAATTAGCCATAGCTTTCCTTCCAAGGAGTAAGCGTCTTTTAATTTCATGGCTGCTGTCTCCGTCTGTAGTGATCTTGGAACCCAAAAAAGTAAAATCTGTTACTGCTTCCATTTCTGCTCCTTCTATTTGCCAGGAATTGATGGGACCAGATGCCATGATCTTAGTTTTATTAATGTTGAGTTTCAAGCCAACTTTTGCACTCTCCTCTTTCACTCTCATCAAGAGGCTCTTTAGTTCTTCTTCACTTTCTGCCATTAGGGTGGTATCGTCTGCATATCTGAGATTGTTGATGTTTCTCCCGGCAATCTTGATTCCGACTTGCGATTCATTCAGCCCTGCATTTCTCATAATGTACTCTGCATATAAGTTAAATAAGCAGGGTGATAATATACAGCCTTGCCGTACTCCCTTCCCAATTTTGAACCAATCAGTTGTTCCATGGCCGGTTCGAACTGTTGCTTCTTTACCCGCATACAGGTTTCTCAGGAGACAGGTAAGGTGGTCTGGTACCCCCATGTCTTTAAGAATTTGCCACAGTTTGTTGTGATCCACACAATCAAAGGCTTTTGCATAGTCAATGAAGCAGAAATAGGTGTTTTTTTTGGAACTCTCGTGCTTTCTCCATGATCCAGCGCATGATGGCAATTTGATCTCTAGTTCCTCTGCCTCTTCGAAACCCAGCTTGTACTTCCGGTAGTTCTCGATCCACGTACTGCTGAAGCCTAGCTTGTAGAATTTTGAGCATAACCTTGCTAGCATGTGAAGTGAGTGCAACTGTGTGATAGTTTGAACACTCTTTGGCACTGCCCTTCTTTGGAATTGGAACGTAAACTGACCTTTTCCAATCCTTTGGCCACTGCTGAGTTTTCCAAATTTGTTGGCATATTGAGTGCAGCACTTTCACAGCATCATCATTTAGGATTTTAAGTAGCTCAGCTGGGATATTATCATTTCCACTAGCTTTGTTGTTTGTAATGCTACCTAAGGCCCACTTGACTTCACTCTTCTGCTTCTGTTAGGTCTCTGCCTTTTTGTCCTTTATCATGCCCATCTTTGCACAAAACGTTCCCTTGATATCTCCAATTTTCTTGAAGAGATCTCTAGTCCTCCCGATTCTGTTGTTTTCCTCGATTTCCTTGCATTGTTCATTTAAGAAGGCCTTCTTATCTCTCCTTGCTATTCTCTGGAACTCTGCATTCAGTTGTTTATATCTTTCCCTTTCACCATCGGGTTACACCTACATATTTTCATACATTACATACATTGTATATTTTCATACAGCAGGAGTTGGTTGACTCCTGTTTTGCAGAATCTACCTTCTTAAAGTAATTACAGTCCCCATGATCCACGGATATGTTTTAAATTTACAAAGCAAGAGTGAATACTCTCAACTGCTTTCTGTTAATGGCATCACTAATCTATGGCATTAGCGATTTGGAGTATAGAAATGCCTAGCTGTATCAGATGAAGGTCCACCGAGCCCAGCGTGTTTTGCAAGAATCCTAGCAACTAGCTAGCAACTTGCTTTGTAAATTATATTCTAGAATTATATTATAGAATTATATTCATCATATTATGGTCCTGGTCACCCAAACCTGATTTCCCAGATCTTTTTTCCCTCTGAAGCTGTGAACACTAAACACTGAAGCACTGGACCATCAGATATGACACTTTTTCTGGGCAGTCCAGTACATTTGCCAGTACCCCTTTGTTTCCCCAGTTATTAATTAATGCACCCCATTGAGAGCTATGATTAAAGCAGATTTAATGCGCACAGACCTGTGAATAACACTTGGAACAGTGACATTATTTAGCGTTAATTGTACCACCATAAAATCACCCACTGTTAGAGCCGACTTAAAATAGACAAATTGAGTATTTCAAGTGCCTTTAAAGTGTGTTATCCTCCTCACTGGTGGTATTACAAGAACATAAAATGGGACTGGATCTCTTGAATAATTTTACATTTTCCTTCTGTTATAGTAATAGGAACTCTCTCTGCTAAGTCATTGAGGAAATGTTAAAATGAAAATTATAATAAAATTAAGGGGATCTTTTTTCATATCAAGTTCAGATTCAAGACCTTCTCGTAACCCAAGACCAAGGAAGATTCTTCGGAATGGACGGAAAACAAAGAAACTGAAATGACTGCTAGTTGCTGCCTCAGTGTGATACGTATAGGTGATGGAAAATGTTCTGTGTTTATTTTAAACACTACTGATTTTATTTTAAAAGCCATCTCCAAGTAGTGCTGGAAAAGACCCCTGTCTGAAACCCTGGAGAAAGTTGCTGCCGGTCAGTGTTGCCAATCTGGGGTGGCATCAGAAGTCAGTCAGGTTGGGCACTGGCTGGAGGTCTAGATCCAACAGGGGGCTCACCTGTCTAGGCTAACCCCTGACCTCTTAATACCAGTGGACAGTGGTAGCACCCAATGTTCCATCAGGAGTCCCAAGAGGGCTCAGTTGTGGCCCATATAACTTGGTGCCAGTATTGTAAACAATACTGACAGCACAATCCCATGCTTGTCTACTCAGAATTAGATCCCAGTGTGTTCGTATACAGTAGGATTGCAGCCCTAGTTAGATGGACCAGTGATCTGACTCAGTATATAAGGCAGATTCATGTCTTCCTATGAGGATGCAGCCTTCAGCATTTGGAGTTGATGCTGGTAGACAGACAGCTCAATAAAAATGTCAAACCTTCATGTGTGGAGATGAAGAAGGTGAATTCCAGCTGTGCAACAATTAGAGGGAGGCCGCATGTTAGGCATGTTTCGACACCTTGGGAGTAAGCTGCGCCAGCAGCAAGGCTGGCACTACTCACTCCACAGTGGATGCTGGCCGCCGTTGCCAGACACAGCTAAGGACTGTGCCGGGTGACATGTGTGTGTGGGCGGAATGGGAGGGGGATTGGGTGGCCGGGACTGGGATGGGTTGGGATTGGGAGGGGGATTGGGAAGGGGATTGGGAGGCCGGGCCTGCCATATCCTATCTCACTTCCCTGGCCTGGCTGGCATTACACGGGCCTCCCGGATTTGCACTGGCCATTTTGCCGGCGCACATCTGAGGAGACACATTGGGGTAGCTGGGCCATTATTCGAAGGAAAGGGATGAATGTCCCTTTACTCCAATGATGCCTCTGCCTGTGCTGGCCTGATCCTGGAAAAGATCCAGAGCAGCATGCTTTTGCATGCTGCGGCGATCCTTCACAAGATTGGGCTGCCCTTCAACAATCTTATCTTTCTCAAATGCAAAAGAAAATGTTACCGCACACAAATCTTTTTGAATAATCTTGTGAAATGCAAATTTATAATTTATAATTAATTATATTCCATTGCGATGTTGTGGTCTCTCTCTCTCTCTCTCTCTCTCTCTCTCTCTCTCTCTCTCTCTCTCTCTCTCTCTCTCTGTGTGTGTGTGTGTGTGTGTGTGTGTGTGTGTGTGTGTGTGTGTGTGTGAGTTGCATTTTCACATGGGTTGAGAAAACTAATCTGTATAAAACAGTGCCCTTCAAAGTTCAGTACTGCGCTCCTCTGAGGTCTGCACCCTAGGCAGCTACCTAGTTGGCCTAATGATAGCACTGGTCCTGGGCAGGGGATAGGATTGGGCTGTTAATTACTGTTTCTAAAAGAGGGGGTATGAGATGGTGGTTAAAACTGAAGAAGAGTCAGGGGCTGGAGTTGGTGGATTTAATTAAGGCTTCCCAGTAATTAGAGCACAGATTCCATGCTATGGATTTTTAGGGAAAGAATTTACAGTAAAATGAGTACTGAATTGCTTATGGTGCAGCTACATTGGGAATTTTGTGTACCGTTCTGGTTGCCCATCTTAAAAAGGACAGCATAGTGCTAGAAAGAGTTAAGAAAAAGGCAACCAAAACAAGCAGACAGTAGAATGCCTTCTCTGCAATGAAAGGATAAAACATTTGGGGCTTTTTAGCTTTAAAAAAATCACTGTAGGGGGAACATATAATTATAAAGGTACAAGAGTATGCATGGTTCAGAGAAAGTTGATAAAGATAATTTTTCTCTCTCTCATTACACTATAACTTGTGGTTAGTCAACAAAATTGATGGGCAGAAGATTCAGGCTGCATAAAAGAAAGTTTTCATATACAGTAGTGCCTAATAAACTTATGGGATTGCTACCATAAGATGTGGTAAGGTTGCCATCTCTCCAGCAGTTTCTGGGATGGTTCTGGAATCAGCAGTACTCTCCTAGGGACCAATGAGAGCAACTCAGGAGACTTTCAAGCCCCACCCCTCGTGCCAGCCTTTCAGTTCCGAGACTCAGTCCTCAGTCTCCTGTCAGCCTCCGCTGTAGCCTGTTCTAGAGGAGGAGAGAATGCTGATGAATGCTCCATGCTGATGAATGGAGAGAATGCTCCACTTGTACCTCTTCTCCAGCATCTGGGATGTTGAGCAGGATGGCAACGGAAGAAGGCAAGGAAGACCTAGCAGCCAAAACAGAGGAGATAGCTGAAGACTGAGGAGAAGATTGCATTGCTAATTGGCAGGGAGATTAAGGGGCTCAGAGGTATCTATGAAGATGATGGGAGGAAAGATTTTAATTTCTTGTAAGCTAAGCCAACTCAAAAATGCATGAACTGCACCCAGCCCTGAATGATCTCAAAAGTGCGCTGTAGTTATGCCATGCCCCCAAGCTTGACACACCATGTCTCAACATGCCACTAAATATCCTTGTTCTTTTTTCTGGTTTTATGGCCCAGATTTTTTTTTAAATTGTGCTTCCCCCCCAACTAGAAAACATATGAGATAGCCCCTGCCCTCCCCAAGCCAGGCACCCTGTGATCTTTTAAAAAAATTAAAATGGAGTTAGGTAAGTAATATATCTTACTGTGAGGAGAGGTTTAATAGATTTCTTCCTGTTATAAAAGAGATGCTTCCATTCCACAAACAACCCAGCTTTACGGCAAAAATATAACATGGACAGTACAATCCTATGCATGTTTACTCAGAAGTAAGAAGTCTCACTAAATTCAATGAGGCTTACTCCCTTGTAATTGTGTTTAGGATTGCAGCCTTAATTAATGAATTTATGGGTTTTTTGGGGGGGGGGGGAATCTCAAGGCATGATTTTAGTCAGAGTTGGCAATCTTAAAATGTGGTGATGACCACACCTTTGTTAGATGACTTCAAAAGGAGATGGGACCAATTCATGGGGGAGAGGTTATTACCCAAGCACCCCCTAAAAAAGCACTCGAGACAGAAACTTGGAATAAATGGCCACTTTATTGAATAATAAGAACATTACTGCAGCAGGGGAACTATCAACCACCCCCAACATGCGGGCCACTAAGGTGGGGAAACGATGTTAGCTTAATTCTTCCCTGAAGTGTCTATGGTCGTAGCCACCTGACTCAGGTCAAAGCTACGCTCGGTCAATAACACAGTCAACCTATCAGGGTCGAGGCAGCTGGACAGCGCAGACTCCCACAGGCCAAGCCTTGTGGTGGTCTTTGCAAATCTTTGAAAAAAGGGGGCTAAAAATAGCCACAGCCATGCCACCGATCAGCTGTAGCCCTGGCAAACGGCCACAAAAAACACTCCGGACAGCCACAGGAGGGAGCAATGAAAGGAACATCCGACCAGGTTCCTGTCCAGGATGAACTGCGCAGTAAGCCTGAGCTCCTTTTCCAATGCAGCTCTCCCTCCCCCACCCCGACGCCTGGGCCAATCACACGGCCCCAATGTTGTGCCTCCGCCTGCCATGCATGGAGGGTGCAGAGTAAACCTGGTGGCCTGCAAAAGGCACCCCCACCCTTATCTATAGTATCTATCTATGCATCTATAGGTGCTTGGATAGATGGTTATCTTCTATAACAAGTGGGGAACAGAACAAAATGTTGCCATGTATATCACTAGTTGCCAAAAGGCTCCAGCCAGTCTGCAACAGGAGAGGTGTGTGTGTGTGTGTGTGTGTGTGTGTGTGTGTGTGTGTGTGTGTGTGTGTGTGTGTGTGTGTGTGTGTGTGTGTGTGTGTGTGTGGGGTGGGGGGAGAGTTTCAGAGAAGGAAGAAGGAAAAAAGGTACCTTTTTGTTTTTGTTTTTCCCTCTCTCTTGAGGCCTACCTCCGCTGTGCTATGAAGTGCTAGCCCCAAATCTGAGCATTTTATTGCCGTATAATTAAGGTTATTAATTAAAAGAAAAATAAAATAAAAAACACCCAAAATAGTCCTGTAAGATTCCAGGACTTGTGCCTCTTGAACTTTGTGTAAGAAAATGGAGGGGCGTACTTTATGTAAGAAAGTGGAGGGGATTAAGATTGGGGAAAGAAGGACATTTGTTTTTTGCTTCCAAAGAGATAAGATTCACAACCACCTGAGTTCAGTGGAACTTGCATGTTCCAAAGCAGCATGCTCCTTATAAAAGATGTTGTACTCTAAAGGATCAGGGGAAGTAACATTATTATGTTTTACAAATTGCCTGCCTTGATATCCAAAACATTGACCAGAATTAGAATACTGTGCTCAACTAAAAAAACATTGCAATAGCTCAGCCCAACCAGCCACCAGGTAACAAGGGCAAGGTAAGATTTCATTGCATCAGAGGTAGCCACTGCTATGCTCAGGTGCCAGGTCCTAGTTTAAAGCAAAATGATCTACTAAGGATAAGGGATCTGCTAAAGATCCTACCAGACATTACTGCAAGTCTGTGCTTGGTGCTTCTGTGTTTGCCTTTTTTTTTTTTCTTTAAGTAAATAGAAACTGGATTACAATCTTTCACATATTGAGACTCTGAGAGCACAATCCCGCTCAAATATAAAATAGCGGAGTGAGTGCTCCACCGTTCCAAGCCGTCGCGAACACGCTGTAAAGCACGTTCGCGACACGCTGTAAAGCACGTTCGCAACAACTTTCAAGTAAGGGCAGTCGGCACAGAGGCCGGCCGCCCTCACTCTGCCGCTGGATCGTACCCACGGCCACCTGAGAAGGTAAGTGCAGCACCGGCAGGCGTAGGGGCAGTCCGGGTGGTGAGGGAGGGGGGCCATTGGCCAAGCTGGCCCGGGGGGGCAGAGTTGGCAGCCGTCATATCCCCGTCCCGTTCCTGGGCTGGCTCTGCCATTACACGGTCTCCTCGGACTTGCGCCAGCTAAATAACTGGTGGAAATCTGAGGAGGCCCATTGGGGCTTCCCCGCATTACACTGGGGGAAGGGGACAACTGTCCCCTTCCCCTGAGTAGACCAAGTAGATCTTGAGGAATGTGGATAGGATCCGGCGCCGGATACTTAGGCAGAATTGCGCTGTGAGGGAGGGAGATGACTTTACACCCACCATAGTGTCACCTGATCTAGATCAACCCTCCCCACACCCAGCTGCTATTTGCCAAAGGAAAACAAATTCCATTGGTGCCAAAGTGGGAACTTTTCCCCTTGACCAATAGGAACTGTGGGGTCCCCCGATCTGGATAAGGACGGTCTTGGGTTTAGGGTTAAAGCCTCTGCCATGTTCCTGATCTGTGGTGGGACCCTGAACTGACTGCTAGTTATTGTTTAGAAAAGCAAATATGGAAAGCACACACTTCCTGGATCATGAAGATTGACCCTAAATTGTCCAGCCAGGGAAGAGGATTTCACAACAGTAATGGAGAGGGGCGTGTCCCTGAGTGGCTCCAGTTCATTTCAATAGGGCTGGCACCGGAGAACTCCTGCTGGATTAATCCCATAGGTTGCTGGTAGCTTTCTACTGTTTATTGACTGTTATTTAGTGGCAGTCACGTTACAAAACACTACTGAGTTTACCGACAGCCCCAGTTTACAACTGACTCAGCCAAGCAATTGTTCTAAATACAAGTTTTTCAATTTAGACTCCTCACCATTAATGCTAAATCTGCTTCTTTTGGAATAGAACCATGGCATTCTTCTTCTATTAATTTTTACGATGCCATTGGGAAAATTTTAAAACACCTATAAAGTCTAGTTTAGAAACTCTCCAATTATGGTATCTGTTTAAGTAAATTCATACTCTGGGAATTTGTAATCTGTTGCAGACTTGAATTAGCTGGATAGGGCAATTACTGTGCATAATTTCAGCCTTACAAAAATCCTGGCTCCTAGCACAACGGACACCATGGTTCTTTGGAGGGCTGATTACGCCAAGGCTCACTAAATGGATTTTTTTGTTCATTCACTTGCTCAGACTGCTAAGGGCTCCTTTTGAGCTGCCACAAATACAGAGTAAATTGCAAGGCATCCACTTCTTGTCAAATGCGGCACTGCATTTTTAAAACAAAGTCAGTCAGTCTACGGATGTATTTTCATGCTGTGAATAACCTGTTCAAAATGTAATTACTGTTTAGGATGGAAAGAGGGGGCTTATTCCGTGGAGGAAAGGAAAGGCACGTGGCATTTTTCAACAAGAAAAGTGTACAGTATGAGAGAGAGAGAGAGAGAGAGAGAGAGAGAGAGAGAGAGAGAGAGAGAGAGAGAGAGAGAGAGGTATCAAGGTCAAAATGGCCATGCTAGATTTTGTCTTTAAAAAGAGGCACATAGACTTCAATCCACTGATTTCAGTGGCATTTCTCTTGGCATAAGAAAAAAATTCATAAGATTGGTCTGCATGTTTCAATTGCAAGACTGGCTTAGTCTATAGATATGATCTTTTTTTTTCCATCTGTCATCACACCCTTAATTTCTAGAATGTACCCCCCAGTAGTTCCCACACAGCATTTTAACTTAAGACAGCCCTACTAGTTGATATAGACTTTGAATTCTGGGCCCAAGATCAAGTGGATCACTTCCTGGTCTACTTGGTCAGTACTATGTCTGACCTGTCGAGCTGTAGCAGAAACTAGAGATGCTGAATGGCCTCTTAAATCCCAATTAGTGATCAGGTAACTCACCCAGCGGGTGGCGCAGTGGGTTAAGCTGCTGAACCATGAGCTGTTGATCGAAAGGTCGGCAGTTCGAATCCGCGACGGGGTGAGCTCTCGTTGCTTGGCCAGCTCCTGCCAACCTAGCAGTTCCAAAGCATGTTAATGTGAGTAGATAAATAGGTACCGCTTGCGGGAAGGTAAACAGCGCTCCGTGTTCCAGCTGCATGCTACGCGCTGCGGCAAGGAGAGTCATGCCGGCCACATGACCACGGAGGCGTCTTCGGACAACGCTGGCTCTTTGGCTTTGAAATGGGGATGAGCACCACACCCTAGAGTCGGACACGACTGGACTTAATTGTCAAGGGATACCTTTACTTTTACTTAACTCATATAAAGCTTCTTTGTACTGAGTCACAAGATCATTGGTTCATCTAACTTAGTGTTATCTACACTGACTCTCCAAGGTTTCAAAGAAAGACTTTCCCCACTTCCCAGCCCTACCTGAGGATGCCAGGAATTGAACCTGCACGCAGGCCAGGTGCTCTACAACTGACTTGTAACCTGTCCTCTGTGTTGACTTGTAAGTTCCTGTGATGATCATTCCCAGTTTTCCCACCTGTTTTAATTTCAGCTCTTTGGTCTGAATCATGGCAGACCTGTATTTGTTATGCATGTTTTGGCTGGCCTTTCCTCTGAACCCTCGCTATGTGTTTCCCCTGCTGTTTTGTGGGTGGCTGGGTCACAATTCTACAGAGGCAATATTTACCTTCAGATAAGTCCTCATTCCCAAGAACACTCCAGTCTCCTGGCCCCTCATCAAAGCCATGTTTGTCTGAGTAAGTAAAGGACTTCAGTGATGAGTTTATTAGCATTACCCAGGCTGACAGCAAATGGAAGCAGCCAAGAATGAGAAATCTGGATGCTTTCGCACTTTTTTTTCTGTTTACTTGAGAAATGCCCAGAGCATTCAAAAATGTGTTGTGATCTGATGTCAGGTGTTCAGGAAACATTCACAATTCACCTAAAGGCACGTTGATAGCCAGTAATTCATATTCAGGTAGATATGGATATGGGGCTGAATATTTGTTTGCTTATAGAAATGCAAAGCAAGGTGTTAGTCCCCTTCTCACTCTGTTGCTAAATCAAATTTGCCATATAGCCTGATGGTGTAGTTTATGGGATTCACAGCGCAATCCTGTGCAATTGTGTGCTTGGGGAGCGCGCACTCCCCTGGCGCAGGGTGTCGTTCCCGCATCTGCCAGAGCAGGTAAGGCCTACACCAGCAGGGGCAGGGGGAGGGCAGTCGGGCTGCAAGGGGGGTGACCATTGGCCCCCCGGGCCTGGAGAGGGCGGGGATATTGGCGGCAAGATACGCCGATATCCCAAGCCCTCTCCAGACCGGACACGGCCTTACACAAGCGGCGCGAATGTGCACGAGCTCCAGAGCTTGCGCACATTTGAGGAGGCCCCTCCCGCCACTTACACCCGGGGAAGGGGACAATCGTCCCCTTCTCCCGAGTTGTTCCCGGGCTGCCCCGGGGCATCCTACGCAGGATTGGGCTGTCAGTCCTGCTAGTTTGGTCATGGAAGTACTCGGACTTATTCATGGTTCGATCCTGTTTGATTACATCTGGCTTCATCAACTGGCACCCTTTGTGCATGCTGCCTAATAGTGCTTAGATGTTCAAAGCTGGATTCAAAGTCCCATTTAATTTTAGTAGAAGAGAATAAGCAAGCAACTCATTCCTGTGACAGCCTTGAAAGAATCAACCTGTGTAAGCTGACTGTGTCGCAACCAGTATGGAGTGGATCGTTCTACTTCCTTTCCTGCTTCCATGAGGTTTCTTCTTTTCCTCTTCCTTCTCCCAATAGACCAATGGCAGCAAGGGGAGTTTGCAGGCAACAATGGTTCCAATCTCTATGAACAGAAAGCAAACAAATACAAAGACTATGATCACACCCTTCATACACCCTGATATATAAAATAAATAAATACAATATAAATTCCCTTGAGAAAGCAATTTTGGCTTTCTTGTCCTGCTTTCCTCCCTGGGAACCAGCTAGGCTACTGCCTCACCCTCTCGGGTTTGCCTGTCAAACCCTTTTCTGCCTTTCCCTCCTCCTTTGAATCAGGAGGTTGCTGTTCCTTGACAAAGTAGCCCCACAACCCCTGCAACAATGCAAGCCTCATGTCAGTGGATTCAGAAAGGTAATCTGGCCTTTGGCACCCCTGACCATTGGCCTCCAAACCCCACCATCTTCGGTGCCTTGTGTGCAGTCAAATGGATAACACGCTTGACGTTTCTTTCCCTACTCCTTTGGTTTGGTGTGAGTGTTGCGAGTACGTTTTGGAGTCCCTGTTAATTAGTGTACCGTTTGGACCGTCTGCCTTAGGCATCAGAATGTCTTGGTCCAACCCTGAGTTCCACTGGCTTTGATCAGCTTAAACCTAACTACTCTGGTTTAACGGAATTGTAGATAAGGCTGTTAGATTTTGCATGCTGAAGATTATTCAGACAATGAACATATATTGAAGTCATGGCTTCTCCTTCATCTTGAAGTGGGCTCAGCATAATTTGAAGAAGCAGATCACTGTGGAATACTGCCAGGAATCTCTGATCTGAACTGATCAGAGCTGAATATAGTGATGTCTTCCTTACATCTCATCCCGTTAAGTTATTCATAGCTCAGCTTCCCGATAATGCCTTACACATTTCCCCAGGGTGGGGAGGATCTTTGAGGTATTGGTATGTAATGTGGGTCTTTGTATTTTCGTTGCCTTTGGGGATAGTTCCATGTTCCTGACAAAAGTGGTGTGAGATGTGCAGCTACAGTGCTGTTATGTGCGGGAATGAAAGGCAGACAGGGAACACGAGTCGTGGCATGACTGAACGCAGCCCAGCACTGCTTTGTGCGGATGAAAAGGCTTCTCAAGAATCCTTCACTCTTGCCAAGCTTCAGATCAGGAGGGGCACATCCAGAAAGATGGGGACTGCTATTCAAGACTGCCTAAGAATAGCTCAGTCCCACAACCAGCCCCAGAAAACCAAGAGTTAAGGCTACGGTGAAGGCTGACTTCCTGGCACTCTGTAACCTTGGCCCAATTTGTGTGTGTGGGTGCACATTTGAAAGACTTTTATCATTTGACAGTGACCAAGGGTAGTGGTCTCTGGTGGTAGTGTGCCCCCAGGGACAGGTAGGGAGGCTTAGTGCAGAGCTTGGCCCCAGGGCAACCTGGCACCATGCAATGCCTGGCAGTGTATCCAAACATGGGTTGTTGAATGAATGGCGATGCAGGGGCAGAAGGGGCTTTTGTAAGGATTTATAGGTGGGAGAGGGAATGGTGCTCAAGTCCTTTCATATCCACCAATTCCACTTAAAAAGAGAAGTGCAGAACACACAGAGCCCAGACATGCATGTCTGGGATGGGGGAGCAGGAGGTTGTTTGACTTGAGAATGAATCAGGTCCCTTCAGGTATTCTACTTGAATGTCAAAATCCCTCAAGAGGGGTTCAAGAGAAAGCTTGGAAGGACCCAATTCTCCCTTGCCTGCTACCCCGGACTGGTCCCCAAGAGGAAGAACATGTCTTGGGGGGAGAGGATAGGGTAGCAGGTGGAAACTGCAGCCAAATTTTTTTTTAATGTTGGCTGGAGAGTGAGGGACCTCTCCTCCTTATCTGTCAGCATAGATAAAGCATGCTGGGAGCAAAGGGACACTGCAAGCTGTGCCTCTTTGCTTCCAGCATGCTACATTTAATGGAGGGGTATGAAAGCAGAGGCCAGCGGGTGGCGCAGTGGGTTAAACCGCTGAACCATGAGCTGTCGATCGAAAGGTCGGCAGTTCAAATCTGCGACGGGGTGAGCTCTTGTTGCTTGGCCAGCTCCTGCCAACCTAGCAGTTCCAAAGCATGTTAATGTGAGTAGATAAATAGGTACCGCTTGTGAGAAGGTAAAAAGTGCTCTGTGTTCCAGCCGCATGCTACGCGCTGTGGCAAGGAGAGTCATGTCAGCCACATGACCACGGAGGCGTCTTCGGACAACGCTGGCTCTTCGGCTTTGAAATGGGGATGAGCACCACACCCTAGAGTCGGACACAACTGGACTTAATTGTCAGGAGTCACCTTTACCTTTTATGAAAGCAGAACCAAAATGGTGGCTCACTCAAGGTGGGATGTGCTGCCTGGCCTAATTCTGCTTAAAGAAAACAAAGAACGTTCACCTCTGCAAGCACCCTTACTCCATTTCTTGTGACACCTTTAGTTCAGGCTGTAACTGGTTGAATATTTACTTTTCCCAAGGAACTCTGGGAATTGTAGTTCTTCAAGGGTCAGCTTGTGATCTCTGAAGGAGAATTTTTGGCACCACAACAATCAGCAATTCTTAGGATTCTTTGGTGGAAACTATAACTGCAAATGTGGTTTAAAAACTGATGTACGTTTGTAGTGCTGATATGCCCTGTTGGAAAATAGGTACAACATTGCCAACAGGACACCAGGGGTCTGGTGTCCAGAGGACTAAGAGAATACCTTACACAGACTTTACTTTATCCTTCTTTGACCTGTAGGGGGTGTGTCTCTACCTGGTTTCCGTCCTCTGTCTCTCTTCCCGATCCTCCAAGTATGCAGTCCTCTCATGAGATTTGGCCAGCCACATGGAGTCTAAAATGCCATGAGGTTTCACAGACCCATGCAAAGGAAATAGCTCTATGATTTCCTGTTTGACAGTTTAGTACCTGTACAGCCAAAAAAGATGTCCATGCTTGTGAACTGTGAATACAGTGTTTTTTCTTCGATTTTTTTTTCTGCCTCTGTTCCTTTTTTATGCTCAGCAGCAATCTCGGGCTGCTTCAGGGTCTTCTGAAAAGGGTCTTCTGCTTTATAATTCTGCTTAATATAGACACCTAGACCCTTTCCCCCCATCAAAACCTAGTAAAACTAACTTTTGATAGACAGATAAATATGAATTAGTCTAAAATGCAATAAGCGAGGGCCAATTCAAACACGTCAATTCTGAGAAGGTGCATATTAAAAACCCTCTACAAATGTTTGTGACAGCATGACCTTGGTTTGCAACTGATCTTCTGAGCCCTTTAAACCAGTCAACAACATACTGTCTCCAGTATTGCCTTCATTTTTTTTTTTTTTGGTAATATTTCCTGCACAGCAAGATGCAACTCTGCCTTTGTTCTTATGGTAACAAAACATAAGGACATGTAACCAAAACAATCGCATATGCTTTCTCTGCTTAACCCTACCTTCCTCCCCATTCATTCTGTCTCCCTTGTGCCAGTATCTAGATTGTAAGCCCCTTGGGGCAGGGACTGCCTTTTCACTCTGTGTAAAGTGCCATGTACACTGATGGCACAATGACAACAATATTTTTTCACTTAATATTAATAACAATTTCTTGTAAGAGAGACATCAGCAGAAAAATCAGCCTTTGGCCCCTGAAATATATATATTTTAAGAAACAAACAAACTACATTCCGTAATATCACGAAGAACTAACATATATCGTTCTGCTAAGTTTTCATTCAGTTAATGAGTACCAAGATGTTGAATGTTTTTTCCCCCTCCTGGAGTAATCGCCACTCAAAAGAGAGAAACAAGCTGCCATCATTAGAATCAAAGGAGCCATATGGGGAGCATATCTTCCTGTTTACGTCTGCTGGTTTTGCTGACCCAGTTGAGTTCTTGTGTGTCAACACAGAACCTCTCCAGCTGAAACGCATGACTCACAAGGAAGTGCACAAAGATCATCACTTGCAATCATTGGCTGTTTCTGAAAATACTCTTGCAGTGGTGTTGCCACAGGCGTGCGGAACCCTTGTTTGGGTGAAGCAGCAGTTTCAGGTTGCGGTGGCAACTGCTTTCAGGACCCACATGCAGACATCCTGCTGAATGGTTCGTTGCAATGGTTTGTCTGATCAATTCACCCTCCCTCCTGAGGAGTGCTCAGCACATGTCTTCCAGATAATTGAACTTTAATTTATTTAAATGTAATGGAAAACCATATGAAGGGGAACCGAAAGCTAATTTAAAATGGTGCTAAAAGCAATCAATATGTTAACAGATTCCTTCATTTTTTTTTGCACTCAGATGTTGAAAAAACATGTTTGAAATGTAAGCATTTCTTCTAGTTTTACAAAAAAACACAGAGCTTCTGGTATCTCGCATTTAATCCTCCTCAAGAGCGCAAATGAGCCTATGTTGTAAAAATGAAAATGTATTTTAAAAACACAAATGATCTTATCCGGTGATGGGGGGGGGGGAGGAAGAGAATGACAACTGAGCCATCTTTCATTTGACAATATGCATTTCCGTAGTCTTTCAGGAAAGCAAATGAAAACAACACATGTGGATTTGATAGGCTGGTTTTTGTAATAGTCGGGAAATGCAGTTGCTTTAGAATTGCTACCACAATTGAAGTCAATTTGTGCAAGCAACAAGAAACTGTCAATTGCAAGCAAATGTCTTCTTTAAATACTGGAGTGGGATTATGAAACGATGCCAATTAAAAGTGGGTCGTCAGCCTGATAGACAAAGCTTTACCTGTTTTGAAACCTTTCCTATGGCACAGTGCAACTCAAGGTCAGCTCTTTCCATATTGAAATTAAAAACACTAAAAAACAAAAAACAGACTTCCCGACTCTCTCTGAATAACTAATATCATACTTCTGCTCTCAAAAGTTGACCTCCTATTATAGACTTCCCAAGCTTCATCTATTAAAAATGCACACACTTCCCCCATTCTTGGCTCACAGCCAAATACAAATAGATCTAATTTGCTTATATATTTATAAAGCTCCAGGCCAGTTTGAAACCCAGCACATAATCAGACATTGGCTAAATGCATTTGATCCAAGGGAGGGAGGGAGGGAGGGAGGGAGGGAGGTCTGTGTGTGTGTGTGTGTGCGCGTGCGTGCGTGCGTGCGCGCGCGCGCGCATCTGTCCGTCCGTCTGTCTGTCCGTCCATCCAAATGGAAGAATTGGTGTCTTGATTAAACATTACAAAGAAAAAGTTCTTTCACAGCCCAATCCACCGCAACTCCCCATGAGGTGATGCAGCGGTGCCAAAGTGGTGCCCGCTGCATCCCACAGGGGAGTTTTGGCCTCCAGAAGCCTCCTCCGGGTAAGGAAACATTTGTTAAATTGACCCGGGGTAAGCCCTTTCTGGACTACTGAGTCTACTTGAACCTGCACCAGCAATGTCACTCGCACATGTCCACGTGGACCTGTGTTGGGGGAACGAGGCAGGAAAGGGATTGGTTTTGGCGTGTGCCACTGCCACCGAAACCATACCCTTCCCGATCACAATCCACCTTCCACCACATCCCATCACTGCCCCATTCTGGCCAACCTCAACCTCCCTCCCACGCCCCTGCATGACTGTACTGGTGCTGGCAGGCATCCATTGTCTTCTGGGGCGCTGAGCGCTCCTGCGTGTCGCATTTTGTGACAGCCAGAAAGTGCTTTACCTCGCTGGGACTCTTGTTCCAGTGGTGTAAGGCCCTAATAGGATTGGGCCATCATTTTTACAGATTTTCTTTTTAAATCAATGACATTGTGAAAGCCTGAACAACCACAAAAAAGGCGATGCTTTGTCAGTTGTGTTTGTGCTAGTTCACCAAGAGGTTTGTGGGGGAAAGTGGGGAGAGTAAATCATGAGAACACAGGCTCCCAGCAGCGTATTTGGAACCATTCCAACAAAGGGGATGATTTAACCTTACTGAGGTTAAGGCTGACTTTTTTGGCTGATTCAAAATACATTTTTGTAAAGATTTCTATAAGACATGGAAGTCTTTCTTACAAGCAAATGTTACCATGAACCCTCCCATTCCTTTGAGACCAGAATGCATTAAGAACTGCTGGAAAGTCCCTCAGTGCTGCAGCAGACTGAAGCACACAATTGAGTCTGATTCTGTGAGTGACATCTCCTTGGTATGGCAGTAAAGCCAGTATTGCAGACATCCAAGGAAATAGCAGGCCAAATAGTACTTTGCAAGGGATAGGTGGGAAGAACTGCTGCCGTACTAAGACATGGAAGACTTTTCAAAATGTTTGCTCACGTACATATGAAAATATAAAACTTTTGGAGATGCAGAATGCACCTTGTTCAGGTTGTGGTAATAGAACATCTCTTGCTCACAGAGGGAAGTTCCATCTTTTGCGTCATCACACATCAAGTAGGCTGAAAAAAGGGAAAGGGTAGCAAAATGAAAAAGTGGCATATACATGAGCTGGTGTAATGTAATGGCTAAGAGACTGACAGCCCAATCTGATCTAACGTTACGCCCTGCGATGCAGTGAGGCCGATGCAGGCACCGCTGCATCCAGGGCGCAAAAAGGCAGCTGCTGGGAGGTCACCTCATGGTAAGGGAACATTGCCCTGGGTAAAGCGCCAGCTGTTCGCATAGGACTACTCGAATGTGCACCAGCTATTTTGCTGGCACACATTCAAGTGGGCCATGTAATGGCGGCCAGGCCCGGGAAGGGGGATAGGATTTTGGTGGTGCCACCATCAATCCCTCCCCCTTCCCGGACCCAGCTGACCAATCCCCCCTCCCAGAATGCCCCGTTCCACCCTCTCCCTGGCATCCAGAGTTTTTGTCTCTACCATAAACTCAGCAGGTGGTTTTCGGAAAGTCACTTCACCTCAGCTCCCCAACTGCAATATAGGCATAATAATATTTTTCGGACAGCCCAATCCTACCCGTGGATCCTGTGGGGCAGTTTCGAGACACAAAGTCCTCCATGAGGCAATGGAGGGTAATCTTTCACTGCCTCACTGGGTCTACTCAGATCTGCACCAGCGATTTTGCTGGTGCAAGTCCAACTGGAAGGGGGATAGGATCTCGATGGCGCTACTGCTGCCAATACCACACGCTTCCCCAAACTGGTCTCTGCCCTGTACCTCCCTCTCCCCTCCCCATTCCTCCCCCCCGCCAACTTATCAGTACCGGGGTCCCACGATGGCCAATGTTGTACAGGTGCAGTGGCAGCCAGGCTGCGTTCTCTACGGTGCATTGCTGTTTGCGATGGCCATTAAGTGTGCTGTGTCACTGGAACACACAATGGGATTGGGCCGTGAGTTGTTGTAAGGACTATAATACATGTGAGATGTTCAGAAAGCACTATACAAATGCTATGTATTGCTATGTCACACTTGTGTGCTTGATTCTCCAAAGGCAGTTCTATGTCCAATGCATTGAAACAATCCATTCTGGATATTAGCAGGCAATGTATAACATTGGCAAGACTACCTCTGACCAAAAAAGGTTACAACTGGTACACCTAAGCAGGTGAAAGTTGCTTCATGCTATGAGTGCCACTTGAGTCATAGGTGATGTAATACAGTCCTGTGATATTCAATAGCACAGTTTAGTTAGCATCAGTCATCAGTTAGTCATCAGTAAATCAGTCAATCCTAAATTAAATCAACCCTGACTGTTCCCTGGAAGGACAGGTACTGAGGCTGAAGCTCAAATATTTTGGCCACCTAATGCAAAGAGAGGACTCTCTGGAGAAGACTCTGATGCTGGGAAAGATTGAAGGCAAAAGGAGAAGGGGAAGGCAAAGGATGAGATGGTTAGACAGCATCACCGATGCAACGAACATGAAAATGAGCGAACTCAGGAAGATAGTGGAGGACAGGAAGGCCTGGCGAGATATGGTTCATAGGATCATGAAGGGTCGGACACGACTTAACGACTGAACAACAACAACGTACTCATACATGGTCATCGCTTTAGCTTAAAAAAAACATCATGTGCACATGCGCATGTATTTTCCATTGATATATTGAGGGCTCTCCAATGTCCTAGTCCAATAACTACTCATTCCAGGCATTGTATTCTGCTCATGGCTGGGGATACATTTGACTGAGGACAGGGTGGGGTTGAAATTCTCAAAGGCAGCTCTCTCAAGCTTCTCTGCACACATGGAAGCTTTCAGTACTTTGGATCCTGGCCACAGTTAAATAATTCAGTCTTGTCATAAATATTATATATCTCCCTGTCTGCCTGTATGTACACATACACGCATGCGCACACACACACACACACACACACACACACACACACACACACACACACACACACACACACACACACACACACACACACACACACCACTAGAAGATGCAAGTGTTTGTATCAGTGTGTGCTGGAGGATAGAAGATGAGGCTAGTTTCTGCAAGTGTGCACACTCTGCCTTGTGTCCAGAGTACATCAGTATTTGGAAATGGATGGTAAGATGACCAATATATCTAGCCAAAATCATTCTGTAGAAGCCACAAAAATCTTATGGGTAAGCAAACCATCTGAAGTTTCCTTTTGACTCACAAGAAAGGTATGAAATGACATAAACTCAGGCTCCTGTGATTCTGTTTAGCTGCCACAGCAACAGCAAAAATGCTGAAGGTTAGGCCACAGAGCAGTTAGTCCATTTGTACTTGCAGATTCCATTTACAAACTGAGATCATCACACTAGCCGGAGTTTGTGCCTCCAAACCTTGGAAGATGGTTCAGAGTTGTTTGATTTAGGACTTGAGGAGTGCTTCTAACACAGGAAGAGCACTGAGCTCCATACAAACCATGGCTATATCTTAGGGTCTGGTGGATTGCCATTACTAAAAGTAAGGAAATACATAGTGCATAATTGGTAACAGGTTGACTTCCTTGGAGTCCACTCTATTATTTTTAAAAAAGGAAGTTTACTTTTTAAGTACTTTGCACGTTTAAACTATTACGTTTCTTATTTCTTTGGTGTGGTCCAAGAAGCACTTGATCTTTCACAAGTTGCAATTTAAGTCACGTAATTCATATCCTCGAGTAAGAATTAAAATAAGTGCCAGCTAGAATGATTGCTGTTGTTTGATGCTTTGCCCTCAGAACTGTAATTATTTCAAGAGTTTTGTTGAAATTTTTGCAAGATGCTCAGTCCAAGGATTTCTGCATCATGACCTTCAGTCAATTAACCTCTCTAAGGTCTGTGCTCCTGTAATAACCCTCTTCCCGATTGTTCTATTTTCATTGTATTCAACTCCCACTACTGTTTCAGTTCATTTCTGTATCATTCTCTTCCTCTCCTATTGTATCAGTTCCCCTTACCAAACAGTTTTAACAGCACAATCCTATCGAGGGCCTGTGCAACGTAGCCCATACCGGTGCCATTACATCACTGCATGGGGTTGAATTGGGCTGCCCATCATCTTAAAATATTGCAGGTTCTCTCAAGTGTCATACAAATTAATATAATAAGCCCTAATCATTCATTAGGCCCTCATAGAGGGCCTCACACTAGCCCTCATAGTTAATAAAAGAGTGGGAAAGGCAGTACTGGGGTGCAACCTCAAAAACGACAGAATGATTTCAATTTGTAATGAAGCAGGCATTATGGGTTTTCTAGCCATGTTTATTATTTGAGAAATAAAACATCTCCAGAGTGTGTGTGTGAGATAAATCTCTTAAGAAGACAGTACGATTTTAGTTTTATTTCTCAAATAATAAACATGGCTAGAAAACCCATAATGCCTGCTTCATTACAAATTGTACCAAGCCATGAAAGTTTCCATAGTACATTAGAATGATTTCAGTTCGAATCCAAGGCAAACCATTCAACATTACAGTAATCCAAGTGTATGCCCCAACCACTGATGCCGAAGAAGATGAAGTTGACCGGTTCTATGAAGACCTGCAACACATTCTAGAACTAGCACCCAAAAAAGATGTCCTTTACATCATAGGAGACTGGAATGCTAAAGTAGGAAATCAAGAAATAAACGGAACAACAGGCAAGTTTGGCCTTGGAGCGCAAAATGAAGCAGGGCAAAGGCTAACGGAGTTCTGTCAAGAGAACACGCTGGTTATAGCAAACACTCTTTTCCAACAACACAAGAGGTGACTCTACACATGGACATCACCAGATGGTCAATACCGAAACCAGATAGATTATGTGCTTTGCAGCCAAAGATGGAGAAGCTCTATACAGTCAGTAAAAACAAGACCTGGAGCTGACTGTGGCTCAGATCATGAGCTTCTTATTGCAAAATTCAGACTTAAACTGAAGAATGTAGGGAACACCACTAGACCAGTCAGATATGACCTAAACCATATCCCTTATGAGTATACAGTGGAGGTGAAGAATAGATTTAGGGCATTAGACCTGGTAGACAGAGTGCCTGAAGAACTATGGACGGAAGTTCGTAACATTGTACAGGAGGCAGCAACGAAAACCATCCCAAAGAAAAAGAAATGCAAGAAAGCAAAGTGGCTGTCAGATGAGGCTTTACAAATAGCTGTGGAAAGAAGGAATGCAAAAAGCAAGGGTGAAAGGGAAAGATATAAACAACTGAATGCAGAGTTCCAGAGAATAGCAAGGAGAGATAAGAAGGCCTTCTTAAATGAACAGTGCAAGGAAATCGAGGAAAACAACAGAATGGGGAGGACTAGAGATCTCTTCAAGAAAATTGGAGATATCAAGGGAACGTTTTGTGCAAAGATGGGCATGATAAAGGACAAAAAAGGCAAGGACCTAACAGAAGCAGAAGAGATTAAGAAGAGATGGCAAGAATACACAGAAGAACTATACAAGAAAGATCTTAATGTTCCTGATGACCACGCTGGTGTGGTCACTGACCCAGAGCCGGACATCCTAGAGAGTGAAGTCAAGTGGGCCTTAGGTAGCATTACTAACAACAAAGCTAGTGGAGATGATAATATCCCAGCTGAGCTACTTAAAATCCTAAATGATGATGCTGTGAAAGTGCTGCACTCAATATGCCAACAAATTTGGAAAACTCAGCAGTGGCCAAAGGATTGGAAAAGGTCAGTTTACGTTCCAATTCCAAAGAAGGGCAGTGCCAAAGAGTGTTCAAACTACCGTACAATTGCACTCATTTCACATGCTAGCAAGGTTATGCTCAAAATCCTACAAGCTAGGCTTCAGCAGTACGTGGACCGAGAACTACCGGATGTACAAGCTGGGTTTCGAAGAGGCAGAGGAACTAGAGATCAAATTGCCAACATGCGCTGGATCATGGAGAAAGCACGAGAGTTCCAAAAAAACACCTACTTCTGCTTCATTGACTACGCAAAAGCCTTTGATTGTGTGGATCACAGCAAACTGTGGCAAATTCTTAAAGAGATGGGGGTACCAGACCACCTTACCTGTCTCCTGAGAAACCTGTATGCGGGTCAAGAAGCAACAGTTCGAACCGGCCATGGAACAACTGATTGGTTCAAAATTGGGAAGGGAGTACGGCAAGGCTGTATATTGTCACCCTGCTTATTTAACTTATATGCAGAGTACATTATGAGAAATGCAGGGCTGAATGAATCACAAGCCGGAATCAAGATTGCCGGGAGAAATATCAACAACCTCAGATATGCAGACGATACCACCCTAATGGCAGAAAGTGAAGAAGAACTAAAGAGCCTCTTGATGAGAGTGAAAGAGGAGAGTGCAAAAGTTGGCTTGAAACTCAACATTAATAAAACTAAGATCATGGCATCGGGTCCCATCAATTCCTGGCAAATAGAAGGAGCAGAAATGGAAGCAGTAACAGATTTTACTTTTCTGGGTTCCAAGATCACTGCAGACGGAGACAGCAGCCATGAAATTAAAAGACGCTTACTCCTTGGAAGGAAAGCTATGGCAAACTTAGACAGCATAATAAAAAGCAGAGATATCACCATGCCAACAAAAGTTCGTATAGTCAGGGCGATGGTGTTCCCAGTAGCAATGTATGGTTGCGAGAGTTGGACCATAAGGAAGGCTGAGCGCCGAAGAATAGATGCTTTTGAACTGTGGTGCTGGAGAAGACTCCTGAGAGTCCCTTGGACTGCTAGGAGATCAAATCAGTCAATTCTAAATGAAATCAAGCCTGACTGTTCCCTGGAAGGACAGGTACTAAGGCTGAAACTCAAATATTTTGGCCACCTAATGCGAAGAGAGGACTCTCTGGAGAAGACTCTGATGCTGGGAAAGATTGAAGGCAAAAGGAGAAGGGGAAGGCCAAGGATGAGATGGTTAGACAGCATCACCGATGCAACAAACATGAAAATGAGCGAACTCAGGAAGATAGTGGAGGACAGGAAGGCCTGGCGGGATATGGTTCATGGGATCACAAAGGGTCGGACACGACTTAACGACTGAACAACAACAATCATTCATTCTTCATGTCATATGAAACTTGAATGAAATCTGCTTGAAGTGAACAGGAAATTATTTGGCCATTTGAAACAACCACATACTGTATAGAGTGCAAACTCATTTCTTTGAAGGAAGGAAAAAATAATGTAGGTACTTCAGGACAACTGCAACAAAGAAGCAATCATCCTTTCTGAATGTGTAAACATACTGATCTTCTTGTGAGATGTGGCACATGGGTAGTTGCTTAACGTTACCTATTCATGGAGGTTAGAGTGGAACCCTGGAATTGGACTTGTAGGAAAACTGAACTGGAGTGTACATGTGACTAGGATATGCAAACCTTCAGTTAGTCCTACCACTGCTATCAAAACCCTATGGCTGAGGCTTTATGCCTCAAATATCTCACAGCCAGAAATGGTAAGTCCCACTATCCCTAGTATGAAATGTTACTTTGGTGGCATGCTGAAGTGCCACCACAGATGGACAACTGTGTATAAATATTTTTGACGTTGCCAATTTGAGAATCATGTAATACTTTGGATTATATGGTTGTGAAAAGAACCAAAGGAGGGGGAAGTGCTGTGATTGCCACAACTGAACAGCTTAGTTTCATAATTAGCAATCGTAAGCTGCACTGGGATAATTAGACCCCAAAGTCAAAAGAATGCAGGCAGATGTTTTCAAACCTGTACATCAGAGATTTTGCTTTTGATTGTAACAGTTTTACATATGAAAAGAAACTGACTATAGTGTGTGATAGGATTTAATTTTTGAGGTAAAAATATGTGTTTCACTGAAAGAGCAATCTTGAGAAGGAACAAATAGCTTGCAGAAACTAGCAAGATCAAAGACACTTTTAAGTCAAAAATTAATGAGTTTTACACTTTGTAGAGTTTAAATCCAGGCTACAACAGAAAGGTTATTAGTGTGTATGATGAACTATTAATACAGTCAAAGATTATTTTTTAAAATCAATTATTTTGATCTTTTTTATCTTTTTTCAATACTAATTCTAACTACTGAAAATGAATTAACTACATGGACTTAAGAAATAACTCGTGCAAATATTTTTTAAAGAGTCTGGAATTAGTAATCTTTAGACTGTGTGTAACTTTTTTGTTACCGTACATTTTAATGTCAAATGCAGAGAAAACCTGTAGTTACAAACACATCAAAAAGGGAAGCTGTTGATAATTCTGAAAAGATGATGATGCAAATATTGCAAATATTTATATACCGCTTATGCAGCAACATGAATGAATGGGAGAAAAAAAAACTAGTTCCCCTTTCTCAAAATTAGGAAGAACATTAAGTTTAAAAGAAAGACACAATGGGCAGCCCAATTGTGTGTAAGATATGGCGGCCGGCCTAAAGGGCTGGCCGCCTTATCCTATCCAGGTCCTGGGCTGTCCTGGGGAAGCCCAGGTGCACTTTGAGGGAAGGGCTTTGAGGGAAGGGCACTTTGAGGGAAGGTGTAAGTGGCTTGAGGCCCAATGGGCCTACTCGAATGTACGCCAGCTCTGGAGCTGGCGCACGTTCGAGCCCTCCGTGTCGAGGCAAACTGGTCCAAACCTGTTCTGGTAGTAGAAAAATCACTCAATGATTATATATATTCACATTTTTATACCGCCCTTCCTCCAAGGAGCTCAGAGTGGTGTACATATTTCCTCCCCTCCTTTTTGTCCTCACAACAACCCTGTGAGATAGGTGGGGCTGAGAGATAGTGACTGGCCTAAGGTCACCCAGGAAGCTTCATGGCTGAGCGGGGATTTGAACCTGGATCTTCCAGGTCTACGTCTGACTCCCAAACCACTACACCATCCTGTGACATATGGTTGACTAGTCCATCTATATCACAGGAGTTCAAATTTCTGAGATCCTAATGCATATTGATCGAAGTCTTTGATGATTCAGCTCCATGGGAAATAGTGCTCATTAGTATTACATCATACTTACTAATACACTAACTGGTAATCATGAAACAACTAAAAAAAACTTTAAGAAGCATGAGAGAAAGGAAATGGAAATATAAGCTAATTAAGACCCAGGAAATTGAGTGATCATCTTTCATCCAGTTATAGGTATGGTCAGACAGAAGAATTGTCAATAGGCAAATGGGTTTTTAATTAGTCGCCTTGAAGGAAAGGAAAGCAATCTGTACCCAAAAGGCAGTTCTCTACAGAAGGTTGTACATATGTTCCCCAGAAGTGCATTTAAATCATGAGTCCTCCACTCTGAAACGGACGTTATCTTTAGAGTGAAAAACTATAGAGAAGAACTGACATGTCTCTTGATCTAGCTACCAGAATAGAAACTTGTAAATATCTGATCTCAGTGGTTATTTTTATTTCTCAGTTTGTCAAAACCAACCGTATCTTCACAGAAAGTGATTCACAAACTGCACTATGTCTGACCTTTTGTTCCTTAGTATTCTAATCCAGTAACAGAATCTTTCAATTTAGAGATGGAGAATATTTTCAGAAGTTTGTTTCCAATCTTCCCCAGTATACAAATCCTGTAGCCATTATGAGCTGGCCCCAAGCCCTTCCACATTTTGCCCTCTGCTTCTGAAGACTTAGGGCCTTGAATCTGCCATTTTTTCCCCTTGCCCCTCCCTCCCTCCCTTGCATTTTCACAGAATACTGTGCCTGGTTTTTAAAATTCTGGGAGTGTTCTGAGAATTTTGGGAACATCGCCAGTCGGTAGGATTGTACGCTTATTGTCTTACCATCTGAGAAGGTTGTGGAAATGTATCTTGGTTCAAAGGCAAATGCATTTACGGATAACCAACTGCTTTTAAAAACCTAGATCAAGACAGTTATCTAGTTACGGTCTTCTAAGATATGACCTTTTCTTCCTGTCCACACATTAAGAGCTCTTGTCCAAGCCTTTATATTCTCACTGAATTCCCTCCTTTCTGGCTTTCATGTTTCTGGCCCCATCCCCTTATGACTACTTAAAACGCTGCCACTAGGATAATTGCCGGGACTCCTGCTCCAGCTGCATCAGTTTCTTCTTTGCTTCTCTCATCTACCACTTCAAACAGGCTATAGTCACCTTCTAGACCCATCATCTTGCTGCCACACCCCAAATATGAGACATATTAATTCACTACACTACCTCAACCTTAACTTTCCTAACTTAGCTAGGCAGCCTCTTCTTAAGGGTTTCCTTGTTTGCACTTCAGAGTAGAACCTAACAAACCCTGGACCCTGTCTCCCATGGCACAGCTTAGCACTAGATTCTAGCGCATGTGACATGCAATTGCACAATTGCACACATGCGCTAGGAACTAGTGCTAAGATGTGCCATGGGAGAATTGGTATTTTCCCAGCTGTTGCTAATCCCATATATTCCTAACGGATCTATAAGAAACAGTACAGAATCTGTGACAGTTCATATAAAGGTCCGTCCCCATCTCATGAAAACAGACCATATCCTCCAGATATATGACTACATCATTTTTTTTTCTTTAAATCAAAAATGTCAGAAGCAAGCTAGAACTGGTAACAAATGAGTGCACCTCTGAGCATATGCAAAGTTCCTTTGTCTAACTTTCTGTTTTTGGAGCTAGGTTTACCATCTGAATTGGGTTTAGATATGCAAATCCCATGTAGGATTCAGTCCTACCACCTCTTCATTTACAAATATAGGTGGGCCCCCATATCCGCTGGGGATGTGTTCCAGGCCCCTCCGTGGATACTTGAAACCGTGGATAAGAGCAAACACCCCCTCCATGGTTTCCTGAGGGCCCCCCCACCCTGCCTCCCCTGCAGGCAGGCATGCTTGCCCCCCCCAGCTCTTATTTTTCTTTCAGCAAGCTTTGTTTCTTCCTTAAAACAAACAGAGAAACAGCCTCCATTGCAGGCAAATAGAACAAGACTAAGTCCTAGAGAGGCTCTGCAAGGTTTCTGTTAACCTTGAAGAGCCTCTCTAGGACTTAGTCTCGTTCTACTTGCCTGTAATAAGTAGCCAGAGGCTGCTTCTCCTGTTTCTTTAAGGAAGAAACGAAGCTTACTGGGGAAAAAGTAAAAGCCTGGGGGGGGGGGGTCCCCACGATCCGTGGATAACTGAAACCGTGGATAGCGAATCAGTGGATACGGGGGCCCACCTGTACATGGGGCGAGTTGGGATTGGACTGGGGGCAGTGTTACCTGAAACATGCACAGCCCCTTTAGAGTCATGCATAGGGAGTGGGGGCTAATCTAGGAAGCAATCTGAAGCTGCCTGACACTATTGACTGCCTTACACATCACTATGGCTACCATGCAAATACTTTGGAAACACAATGGGCTGCCATGCTTGCATGGAGGTGCTGTTTGTATGAACTAGCACAGTTGTTCCCAAACGTTTTAGCACAAGGACCCACTTTTTAAAACGACAATCTATCGGGACCCACCCACCTTTATGAGACTTTTAAAAAAGGATATCTAGAAAGAAATATTTATATTTACTTCTTTATTTACAAAAATCTCGATCCATTCCTTGTTATGAGGCAGTCGTAATGAATAGCCTCAAGGCCAGAGGGGCTTAGTTATGTGACCCAGCCTTCACCTGCCCCCGATACCTGTCATTGACAGACTTGGGAAAAAATGCACTAGGAAAAAAGGTTCAAACATTTATCTTCCTATATTTACACAAGCTTGCAAACTGCAGGAACTCAGCTCCTTGCAAACTGCAGGAGCTCAGCTCTTTGCAGGGCAATTAGCAGCCATCAGCTATTTGAATAGCCTCAGGGCTTGATCTTTCCAGCACCCGTGATGGCCGCCGACAGGAAAAAAGTGCCTTTTGGCACTTTGCAAGCGGTGGCGGCAGAGGCAGAGGCTTCCACTGGGCCTAGAAAGCCTGGGACCAACCTGGGACCAGAGCCCGGAACCCGGGTCGGTCCCGGGCTTTCCGGGACAGATGGTAAGCCTAATTATAGCACAGGCGCTGAGTGCTAGAGAGGCTCCTTCCTGTTCTTCAGCTGAGTCTATCCAAACCCAATTCAGCATGCTGCAGCTTAGAACGTCTGTTGCAAGGAAGACACATAGCAGCTAACATAGGTAAGAGAATGCCTGGGTGGGGCGTGCAGGTGCCACTGGGAGCTGTGAAGAGGGCGTTCACCCCTATCCTTGGACTCCGGTATCCGCGAGGGGCCTGGAATGGATCCCCCACAGATATGGGGGGGCTGTACACCCTTGGCATCGATTTTCATGTTTTTTTGTTCTCCAGGTAGTATCTGCATAGGGAGGAGGAGGGTGATCCAGTTTAGGCCCATGAAATGGAGATGAGGGGTTTTTAACTCTTCCCCTGCCAACCCCATTGCCCTGATTCAGATTGCCCCTACTCCATGACAGCTATTTAGAGACTCAACAACAAGCATGTCACTGTTGAGCACATGCTTAGCATAATATGGAGTTTGGCTCTGAGAAGGATGAAAAGGGAGAGGCCTCTGGCAGGCTGTGTTCAAGACGACCAAATGGCACAAGGAGAATTTGGGAGTGATCACGATGTACTTGAAGTCATTGGCTAGTTGTGAGGTGGTTTGTGTGAGCCAAAACATTGTGGCTTTCTTTCAGGCTTGTGATGCCAGGTTGGGCGGTTTGTGAACTGGCCTGAAATACTAAGCTACATTAGCTCTGCATCTTCAAACTATTTCAGGTATTTTGCTGAGCTCATATTTTATATGACCGAATTAAAAAAGAAAAGAATCTGCTGTTTGCATTCGGAGCCAAGATGATTCTCCTTCTGGAATGCAAAGGGCAGGTCCCTGCAGCAATCCTCAGATTAGAGATATTAGATCAACATTGATGGCTGCTATTTATTTCTTTTTATGTAACTGGAAGAAACCACATCAGTAGAAACCGCTTACTTTTCAGTAGCAAGGGATAAGCCTTTTAATGTATGGTATATGGAAATAAAAACCATCTGCAATAGATTTTTTAAATTTTGGGGTCAGGCCTTTATAACAGCATTTTACTCAATCGTGTTATATGATTTAAGTTACAGGCTCGTGTTTCTATGGTTTTACCACCAGAAGCTTCCTTTGATTTCTGTGAGGAATGTTCAGAAAATAAGAAAGAGCGAGGAATTTATTTCTGGATTTGGAACATACTGGGGAGGAGGTGTCATACACTCCACCGTAATTGTCATTCATTTCACAGCCCAGATCAAACCCAGTGACTCCTATAGCTACTCCAGAGAAATGTTGCCATTCAGATTAGACAGAACTGAGTTAGATGGCCTGACTTGATCAAAGGCAGCTCCATTGATATCCATCATCTGGGCTGCTGGTAACAACCCAGAAGGTCAATTTGGTGTAATTGGTCAATATAAAGCTCCCAGAACAATATTTCCACTAAAGGGTCAGCACCACTGCGTGGACCCCTTTGACAGCAGTGCTGCAGCTCCTTGTCATTTCCAGACACACATGATGACATCAAACGACATCACCAGACTTCTGGGAACGCTGAGCTCTGAGCTGCGTGAAACATGCCTTCGAAGGTCTTTGAGCTGCATTGCCATGCAGCTTAAAGGGAACAACAACAACAACAACAATACCAGTATTTATATACTACCTTTCTTGGTCATTGGATTTCTCCTCTGACTTTAATTCAAGTCATAGGCAGGCAATTCTAAATCCCTGAATGGGTTTTTACAATACAAAGTTCTAATCTTTCATAGAACGTCTTCATTCCAGATGGTTTCCTTCACAGTCTGGCTTATCTCTGGCATTCACCTCCCATGCTCAGCTGATGGCACTCTGACTCCCGCTCAGAGTGTAACTGGCAGCTTTTCCTCGCTCTCACTGAGAGCCTCTGCAGGTCGTCAGAGGTGTATCAACAGCTCTTGGCAGAGGTGTCGCTACGGTGGGGACGGTTGGGGTGGTGGGTCCCAAGCAGTGCGTTGCGGGGGGGGGGTGTACTTGCCGCTGGACCCACTGCCCCCTCTGCCACTGGCTCCTCTTCGTTCAGCCGTTCTCGGCTGCAAGTTTGGCCCTCCCGGGTGCTGTTTGGCTCCAAAAAGGGCCCAAAAAACGTCAGGGGTGTTTCTGTGCTACGGCAGTGTGCAAAGGTGACATCACACTCCCCAGGGGCGGGGCATGTGGCGTCACATGGGGGGACGTATGGCGTCCCATGGGGGTGTTGCGTTGGTGCCCCCCCACAGGGGGTGTAGGACCACTACTGGCTCTCGGATACTTCCCGTAGTCTCAAGCTGGCACCCTCAGATCTCTTCAGGCATTACAAGGCGGCAGCTCTACCACTGAGCCAGACCTCCTGCCCAGAGTTTCCACCTTCCTTCCACCTGAACAACTACTTGCTGAGAGAGACCACCAAATTTTCTACCTGTGCTACCCTTTCTGAATGAATGAATGAATGAATGAGTGCCTGTCTGACAGTTTATAAAAATGTAATTCATGGTTGCAGCTGATTGGGAACCCTTATCTCCCCTGAACAGACAGCAAAAACTGACATACACAATTGTGAATGACAGGCTTGTGCGCACACTCTGCATCTATAGTGGAGCAAAGAATAGGACCCTTATTACTTAACCAAAGGAAACGTTTCATCTGGCAGCCACAGGTTGATCCACCCAAAGAATGAGAACAAGGACATAATGCACTAAAAAAAGGAAAGGAAAGAAGACATAATGTTGATAATAGCACTATCCTGGTAGCCTTGACAACAGTCTCTGGGCCATAAAATGCTGCTGCTTAATTCAAGGTTGGTGAATAATGAAACCTGTTCCTGGATGAACAAGTCAACCTGTCATGTGTGATGGAGACCTGGTTGCATAAAGATTTGGGGTATGTGTGTTAATATGACCCAGCTTTGCATGCCAGGTTTCTGGATGCAGCAGCAGGCTCACCCGCTCACCCACTTGCCGCCACCAGATTTAGAGAAAGAAACACCCGGGTGCCAGCATCATGCCCTCATGAAGTTTGGGTGCTGACATCTTGGATCTCACGAGATTTCGCGAGCCAAGATGCCGGCGCCCAGAAAAAAGGTAAGTTTAATCATTTTTAAAATGGCAGTGGCGGTGGCGGAGGCTTCCAACCGGCCCGAAACATTCCGGGACAGTTCCGGGACCCGAGGCCGGATTCTGGGACTGTCCCGGATTCCGGGACAGATGGTAAACCTAGCCATAAAGCACCTTTCCGGCACCGTGGGAGTAGGCTGGGCCAGCGGGGAGGCCTGGGCTGCCCTGCCTGAGCCAGCATAGGCCCCGACCTGCGTCAGAACAGGTAGGGGGATTCCTGTGTTGCAGGGGAGGGGGGACATGCCAGGGGCATATCAGGGCAGCAGGAGGGTGTGGGTGGATCGGGCCCAGGAGGGGCACGGAATCAGCAGCAGTGGTGTGCACCATATTCTATCCCCCCTCCGAGGCCTGTTTCTCCCGACAAGGGCCTTCCAGACTTACGCCACCAATAGGTGACGTGGATCCGAAGAGGCCCATTTGGGTGGCTGGGGCTGCCTTATTATTATTATTATTATTGTTGTTGTTGTTGTTGTTGTTGAATTTCTATCCTGCCTTTCTTTCTCCCCCATTGGGGAACCCCTTTACCCGGGGTAAGGGGAAAAATGTGCAGCTGAGCCGAGGAGACCTCCGGTCCATCCCCTTCCCCCACTGGATGCAGTGCATCCTTCTCGGCCCAGCTGCACTGGTGGGGGATCGGATTGGGCTATGTCTCTCCCCATATGAATCTGTTTGCCCATTTCATTCAACATCAGAGCATCTGCCCTGTGTTTCCCCCTTCCAGAAATTCATTTGGGGGACACACGTGTGATGGGATCTTTTTGGTTGCAGCCCCCAGATTTTGGAATTCCCTTACATGCAGTCCCACTTGGTCCTTTAATTGGTAACTTTTCACCAGCTAGTGAAGACATTTTTGTTTAAGCAGGCGTTTTAGTTAAATTAATGTTCCCATATGCATTTGTTTTTCTCTGTTCTTTAGTTGGTCTCTCAGTCCAGTTGATGATCTTGGTTTTGGGAGTTGAGATTGTTTTATAATGATATATCAATGATTTGTGTTAATACCGTAAGTTACAATAATAAACAAAAAAAAATAAAAAAGCAGCACATACAAAAGAGTGTTGATGAAATTACTGATAAATTGTTTTGCTTCTCATCTGGAAGCAGAATAGCTGCCAAGGGAGGTACAGCCGGTAAGGTAAGATAGGGCCATGCCTACTCCCCCCTCAACCACCTATGAAAAGGTCTACCTCCGCCTACATGATGAGGAGGCCAGCCAAAATGTGATCCTCGTGCGAGAGGCGGTGAGGATCGGTATTGTCTTGGGGGTCTCTTTAGAGGCAGAAAGGTGGGAATACAAATCCCCAGATTAATAAATAAATAATCAGCTTGATTGTAGAAAGATCTGCTGTATTATTGAAACTGAGTAATTACTAATGACAATAATGATAATATTTTGACATAAAATGGATATTTCACAGATATATGGGCTGTTCTTAAAATAGTGGCAGTCTTCTAAAACAGATGGAGAGTAATAACTTGAAATAATTTCCAGAAAGTCAATTCCCTTTGATTTTTTTTTCATACCAGTAATTCAAAACCTTGGGGAATATAGCAAGAGAAGCACATAATGTCTTATTAACATAGTATTTGCTCTCATAAGAGTTTTAGAACACCTACTCAGATTTATGTTTCCAACCATCTGCTTCTTCCCCCAAAATCTAATGCGAATTGTGCTATCAGCTATTTGAAGACATGTCTGGGCTTTGCAAAAAATTGTTGGATGCCAATGTCACCTGGGTTTGATAGCGTTGAAATACAGCCTGTTTATATTTGATGAGAAGCTGCATTGAACCATAAAGAGGTACTAAAGTTATGTATCGGAGAGAGCATAGTGGCTTTGCAGCGGGAGTCCTAAATGTTTCTGTGAAACATGCTTCTTTCATATCCTGCTAATGAAAGGTTTTGCCCAAAAGGTTTGTGTCGTGGTCAGAAGAATTCCAGCTGAAATACATGCCACTTCTTGAGCCCAATTATCTTTGGATGATCTTAAAAGCACTTGCCACAGAATTTCTGTGGCAATTCTGAGGCCACACATTCTATCAACATAAAGGATGCTCCTGGGCTTACTTTTATTAGACTCCCCCCAAGCTGAATGCAACCCGCCAGCTATGTATGGCAACCCACCAGGGCATACCCTCCAACGTTTTGCGGATGAATATAAAGTCATGCTTGCATCACTCCAGTTCTTGTGCCAAGGATCACTGCCTGACCATCCTTTTCCCCAATTGAGAAAGCCTGTTTAAATCCATCAATTTAAAGCCAAGAAGGTAATTAACCAAGCTTACATAGTTCAACCCCACACCCCCACACACCCCACATCCCCACACGATTGCTCTACATTAGGCATTTAAAACAGCTATGTATCTTAACAGCTATAGTGCATGTGTGTGTCAACACCTGGCAGGTCATAATTCATGGGACGATGGACTGCATTTGGTTGCTGGGTCAGAAATTGTGTAGGCTCTAATGAGTTCCTTCCACATCTGAAAACCATTGGCCTAATGTTGGCAGATTTCTAAACTCAAATGTACTTAATATCTGACTCAGGGCAGTCACTCCTCATTTTTCTGATGTAACTGAACAAGGAGTGGGCATGTTCAGATGTCAACAAGCTAGATCAGACTAGCTCCATATTTAGCAAGGAAATGCTTGGGCCAATGTTGTGAGAAGGACAAGCAAATAAAAACTTTGGTGCCTGGGAGAACAGGAATGGGAATTTGTAGCTGATGCAGCAGAAATGATATGGTTTCTTTGCCACACTGGATGTCTCAGATGATTTAGCATCCAGAGACACTATAACCACTGTATTTCTCCCCAGTCTAGTTACTTTGAAAGTAATCCTGCCTGGTAATGGAAATAACCACCCCAGATGAAACCAGCACTTTACCAGCTTCTCCTGAAGCAGTGCCTCTGTGCTCCCGACTCAGAGACTGGGTTTGGAGGTGGGTCTGGGAGAAATGGAGAGCAAACACATGAGCCATGTGCAGTTGCTTTGCTGAATGTGTATGGGCTCCGAGGCACATGTAAACTTTCTAGTTTTATTTATCTTAAAATTTCAACCAGTTGCAAAGCCTCCCAGCTATGGAATTGGGAACTTAAGTCTTGTGGAGCTGCAAACTATTCCCACTGGCTACATCGATGTCTTCAGAATGCTGTCCATTCTTCACGGAATCAGTGGGGAGGAATATTTTAAGCCCTTCTTCCATGCAGGGGATTTAAGCAAGAAATTGTGACTGAGGGCAGAAGTGGGGAGGGGGTTATGCAGCTGGGTGATCTGCAGCATGGTTTTTCCCTCACAGTATGTAGGGCTGGAAAGTGGCCCCATCCACCTGCCCAGGATACCAGTCTGAGATTAGCTAATTGCTGCTGGGGGCCAAGTAGGGAATGTTTTGCCCCTGAATGGCTCTATGTCTGCCCATTGGGGCCTCCAGAGGTTACACTGGGGGAAGGGGATGAATGTCCCCTTCCCCCGAGGTGAGCCCCAGTCGCGCTGGCATGGGCTGCATCCTGCCTAGGATGCAGTGGCCAGCCACCGCATCTTAGGCAGGATCAAGCTGCCTGACAACTAAAGAACCGAATTATTTGGAACACCAATGAAGGATGGTTCAGAGATCAGTGGGACACTATGGAAAAATTATTTTGTGCAGGTAAAAATGGCTGATCAGCTTATAAAAACGAGTAGAGGGAGGAAGGCAACTATTAGGAGTGAAGAAGGCAGGGCCTGGCCCTGGAAGAAGGTAAGATAGACAGAAGATGAAAAGATTGCAGAAAGATGGAGAGTATTTAGAGAAGCACTCCAGTATTTTAATACGGCTGTGAATGTCACTTAGGAGGAAAGATTGTGTGCATATATATATATTGCACTGCAAAGATACACTTGGCAATTTTATCTGAGCGCGCAGATTTGCAGCACAAAAGATTTGTGTCACCATCCTTAATGTGTCACCATCCGTAAGTGACATATCTGTCTCAGGATAGGTGTGTTACAACATATCAGATGGGAAGCAGTTTAAGATTAGGAAGAAAATGGTTGGGCAGTATGTGTGATAAAGTACATTACTCAGTGCAGTATTGCTGTCTTTGCACTCTTTATCAGCACAGCAGTCTTGTATTGTTGCTGGGCCTAGTAGGCTAGACTAGCTACATGTGATGGTGGCTCTTGAGCTGTTGGGTTTGTGCTTAAAGGTTGACAACAAAATAGCGTAAGAGCAATGAATACAGTGTTCTCTTTCTGCACTTTCTTTGCTTCTTCTTGTTTGCAGACTCCACTCCTTTTATCTGTTTGCTTTCTCTTTCATCTCTTTTTGTTTTCATGTTTCTCTTTTGCCTTCTTCTTTCTGCTTTTCTTCTCACTGAATCTCTCCCCAAGTGTGTCTTCCCTTGAACCTGATGGCTTAAAAAAGCAGCCCTTTGGCACTCAATTCATGATGCAGCTGAGTCCTACTGCCTGTTTCCCAACTGAGCACATTACAGACAGAGGGAAAAAAATGTTCCAAAGACTTTCGCTTTCGGGTTAAGCTGCCTGCTACTATATTCGTGTAATTAGAGCTCTCTATACTGGTTTCTTAAGGGAAAATAGAACACATGCAGGGGAGGAGGATCTGGATCAAGATGCAGTATGGAGGGGAGAAGAGCTTTAATCCTTTTCCACTGCCATAGCCCCAATTCAGATCAGCCCTCCACATACTACTTACCGCAGAAGGGAGCTCCCATTAGTGACAATGGGAACTTCTTTCTGGGATAAATAGCATGTTCCAAGGTGGGAGTTCTGTTCGGGTTGGGACTGTCGCAGGGAGAAAGAGTTAAAGTCTCTTCTCCCTGCATATTTGTGTTCTAGTTGACGTTTCTCAAGTGGGTGACAGATATTTCCATCTTGCAGAACAATACCATGACTTAGAACAGGGGTGGGGAACCTCCGGCTCCGGCCCGCGGGTCGATCCGGTCCGGCCCCTGCGGGACCTGACCGATCCAGCCCGCGGGACTGGAGGCTCCACCGCCCGCCTAGTCACTTTAAAATCGGCCTTTCTGCAGCTGCGCAGATCGCCGTTGAGGCCGAGAGATTGCCCTCTTGGCGTCAACGGCGATCTGCGCAGCTGCAGAAAGGCCGATTTAAACTGGAGCTGACGCGGGAAGGCGGCGGCAGCAGTTGCCGCCGCCGCCACCCCCCGGAGCCTCAGGTAAGCGTCCGTGGGTGGGAGGATGGGTGGGAGGGAGGGAGAGT
Organism: Plestiodon gilberti rubricaudatus; assembly: GCA_026170595.1. NCBI lineage: Eukaryota > Metazoa > Chordata > Lepidosauria > Squamata > Scincidae > Plestiodon > Plestiodon gilberti. The sequence goes on along the minus strand of JANXHW010000003.1, from coordinate 64,266,113 downwards.
GGTTTGTGGGTTTTAGAAGGGTAGATTCGCGGGAGTGTGTGTCAAATTTGCGGGGGGGCCCAAAAAATTTCAGGCGGCCTATTGGCCGGCCCGCAGCCAATTTTCCCAATGGGGAAATGGCCCCCCACCGGAAATAGGTCCCCCACCCCTGACTTAGAACCAAGCAGGCACACTCGCTATATTATACACAAAAACGAATGCTGCAGATAGTGGATATCACGGATGATGCATCAATTTTAAGATTGCCCCACACTGGGCTAGGATCAAGTTGATTTCATGCTTAGAATACCATAGGTCAAAGGACATGACAATCTTGTGATCAGCTGCAGGAATGATGGCAAACTTTGCTCTCCATGTCTCAACTGAGACCATAATTTCAATTTGTTTGAAGTATTATTATTATTATTATTATTATTATTATTATTATTATTATTATTATTATTATTAATAATAATAATAATAATAATAATAATAATAATAATAATAATAATAATACAGTATTTATATACTGCCTTTCTTGGTCATTGGATTTCTCCTCTGACATGGGCAGGCTTTCCCAACCCCCTTAATGGTTTTTGTTTACAATCATATATATAAATGTTCAATCTTTCATGAACAACTGCATTCCAGATGGTGTCCTTTGCAGTCTGCCCTCTCCTTGGCCATCACCTCCCATGCTCGGCTGACGCACGCTTATTAATAAGAATATATACCGATTGTCAACAAAAGCATTCACAAAGTAGTTTACAGAGAAAATCCAAATACAGTAGGGCCCTGGTATCCATGGGGGATTGGTTTCTGCCCCCCCTGCAGATACCAGGAACCCATGGATGGGGGCGAACGCTATCATCCACGCCCCCCACGCCCATTACCTTATTTATGTTCATCTTGCTGGTGCCAAGCACCAACCTGCTACTTATAGCGTTTGGTTTAAACAAGACTTACATTTGCCTGGCGCCAGGGAGATGAACGTAAATAAGGTAATGGGTGTGTGTGTGTGGGAATTTGGCATCTGCGGATAAGTGAATTCACGGATGCCGAATCAATGGATACAGGGGCCCTACTGTAACTAAATGGCTCCCTGTCCCAAAAGGGCTCACAGTACTGTATAAAAAGATGCATAAGAGACACCAGCAAGCAGCCTCTAGAAAACAGACTGTGTGGGGGTGAAGAGGGACTGGTGCTCCTCTTACATGTAGCAGGAGGAAAGTAACAGTCCCTCTTCACCCCCACACAGTGTGTTTTCTAGAAGCGGCTTGCTGGTGTCTCTTCTGCATCTTGTTAGCCTGTGAACCCTTTTGGGACAGGGAGCCATTTAGTTACAGTCAATTATGACCAAGCCAAAGTTAGCCACTCTTCCCATTAATTCATTCCTTCAACTTTGATGCTCCTTTTTGACCAACAGGTCTTTATTTCAATGAGAGTGATTTACGTACAGTACATGCTACATGCATAACTCTTCCACTTAAGGAAGGAAAGAAAACTTTTCAGTTTCAGCTGGAGCGTGGCCTTGCTTTGTAAATCCATTGATAGACGACTTGGATATGGGGTGAGTTAGAAAGGAGTGGGTAATGGGGAATGATTCTCTTTCAGTTAGGGTGGTACAAGCCAAGGGACAGGAAATCTTGAGCTGTATTCTGCCTACAAGGTTGGGTGGGGACTAAATGAAAACTAAACATGTGTCTCAAGTGTTGGCTTCTTTTGGGTGTTGGCTGAATCTGTGTGGCATGAGTTTGGCCCTCCACTGGCTCCACATTTGAATAACCTAGGACATATTTCTGACGCATGGAAAACACCCAGGTGCTACAAAGCAAAAGGAAAGCAACCCAACACCAAAGTAACAAAGATGCTTGTAAAACGATTCAGGGCTTTCGGCCTTCTTGATTTAAGGCTTCCGTCCTCTTTTCCAGTCTGGAAATTCCCCCCCACGGGAACATTACCTCAGACATAAAATAGTTCCCGACAAGCTCTGCCTAACTGCAAGCCATGCAGAGGGTAAAAACAAGTACAGACAGCTAACCTGTACTTCGTCCAAAAATTAGATTCCGTTCCCCTTCTGGATACATTTCACAACACCAAAACTTCTGAGCTGCACAAACACTATATGTGTGTGTGTTGGCAGTGGGAGAATAACTTCTGCAAAGTAGATATATTGCACATAATCCTCTGCTTATAAAAGAATGATGCCTCCTTGAATAAGTGGAATAAAAGAGAGGAGAAAGTTTTTGGTTTTTTTTAAAAAAAAAGACACATCCCATTCTTACCAGACAAATGGAAAATAACAACACAGGGCATGAAGTTGCTGTTCTCTTAATTTTTAAAGTGGTGCACAGAGAATAAGGCATCATTGTTGATGCCGCATACCACAAAAAGGGCACAGGTATTACGCTGAGAATGCAATGTACGTATGTCAACTACAAGCATAAGCATACTTGGCTACAGCATATTCAGCTTGTAGAACCGCATATTCAGCGTCGCAACTTTTTTAAATATTAGATTCTGTGCAGAAAGTAAAGTTAAGCCATACTAATCTCATGTAACCTAATATGAGCACTGAAGAACATAATATAGGAGCATAAGAAGAGTGAAAGGTCCATAGTGTAGCATCCTGCTTCCTACAGTGGCCTTTTGGATGCTCTGGGAAGAGCACAGGCAGAGCATGAAGGGAATCCCACCATACTGCCTCTAAATCTGGAGGTAGTATGTCGCCATCATGTCTATTAGCGCACATGAAGCAGATGCTTGAATAAGGGGTGGGTGTGGCGTTACCTCTCTGCCATGATGTGACAACTGTCCATCTTCTTGCCGACTGATCTTGGAATGATTATTTGACACTAGATAGTTAATGGATAAAAGGATGGTCTCAAAAGTGTATCAACCTCCGGATTCCTCTGGGAAACCCACCTAATCTCCCTGTGCTCCTTGGCTTCTGCCATCTCACTCTGCTCCTTCTCCTTCTAAGGATTTCCCTTCTCTTCCCTCTTCTCCTTTCTCTTCCTAACTCAGCCATGTGTGTGTTGGAAGAACGACAGCATGTGAGCTGAGCCACCCACCCGGTATATGGTCAGCAAGCGTAAAGTAATGCAGTAATGTTGTTTGGAGTGTGTTGTTTGGTTAAAGACATGTGGTTGCTCTCTCCGAGCCAAATCCTAACCTTTTATACCCCCCGCCAACGCAGTGGTGCCAAAATGGGAGCCGCTGCATCCGGGGGGGGGGGAGGACCAGGAGGCTTCTGCAGGGAAAGGGGATTTTAATCCCTTTTCCCCTGCATAAGTCTCATGGCCTGCAATAGGTCTCCTCAGACCTTTTGCTAGCGTAAATCTGAGGAGATAAAAGGGGCAGGGAAGGCTGCAGGGAAGGGGGATAGGATCCAGCGAGGGGCCTTCCACGATGGATACTCCCACAGCCTCCCCACCCCCGTTACTCCCCTCTTTGCCCCGTTCCACTCTCCCGCCGCCTTCCCGGCGCGCATCTGGATGTCCTCCAGCACGGCTGGGAAGGCGGAGGCCTTCCCGCCAGCGTTCCTGGCAGCAAGCTGATCAGTGTGCTATCAGGGAAGCTTTTGCGACTGGCGCTGACTGCTTTACGGCAGTCAGTGCCAGCGCGGGAGGCATGCCGCCATCAGGTGGTGCACTTAGAATTGGGCCATCCTACAGTTACTAGTTCTCGTTTGATTTCTTTTCTCATCTTGTTATTTTTGAACACACTGAACCCCAGTGTTCCAGTTGGTGGAATTCTAATTCATATGTTACCATCATGCCTGGTCTATTTGGGCATGCTGTTATACAGTGGATTAATTTTGTGTTGGACTCTATGCTCAATTTTTCTGCAATAAGCTTACTTTTAGGATATTTGCCAGTGGAGTGGGATATAGCTTCTGATCAAAGACACTGGATCCTACAACCTGCTATAGTTGTGGGTAGCCCAATCCTATGTAAGGATACCGAACTGGCCTAAAGGGCTGGCCATGGTATCCTGTGGCCGTCCCAGGCTGCCCCGGGGCAGCCTGGGAGCACCTCAGGGGAAGGGGACACTCTTCCCCGGGTGCAAGGTGGCCCAGGCCTGGTTGGAGTTGAATGGTTGGAGCCATTCTGGAGGCAACAGCAACACGCAGGACACTCCCCTGTCGCTGCCGGAATGGCTCCAACAGCAAAGGGGAGGGGCCACTGACTCCGGTGTAGTGGAGTCTTGCAGAACTACTTGCCTCCGTTCCGCTCTAGTTACGCCTCTGCCAGCCCGTATGGGCCTACTCGAATGTACGCCAGCTGCCATACATTCTAGGGCTGGGTGTAACGCTGAACCGGGCTGGGAAAGGGCTCGGGATATCGGTGGAGCTCGCTGCTGATATCCCCACCCTCTCTCCACCTGGTTCAGCCAGTGGCCACCCTCCCTCGCTATCTGGTCCACCCTTCCCCTGCTGCCCCTGCACCAACTGGTGCAGGGCGTACCTTGTTTTGCAGTGTTGAAAGGGGTGGGTGTGAAAGATTACTGTATACATGCAGGGACTGGGAGAGAATAAGGGGACAGGCTGGGATTGATCAATTAATAGCACAAGCCTATACAAGGTCCCACTATGCTCAATGCGACCTACTCCTAGGCAAGAGTGCAGAGGGATGCAGCTCCAGTAACATTTGGAAACTGTTTTGAAATTGAATAAAAAAAATACTTTTGGGTTTTTTTTTAATCCTAAAAAACCCTAGCATTTCAGGAAGAAACTAAGCTAGAAGTCCTCCTTGACATCTGACATTTGCAGGGTGTTTTTTTTTTCCCCTATTGAGAAACATGCCATCATGTGCATCCCAACTGACGGCTTTAAATAGTACTGTCCTAATGCAGGTTTACTAGCATCAGGAGAACTAGGCCTACGAAACAATTGTCATTAGCATTTGTTTCAGATTCACAGGTCACGACACTGTACTGAAAACAGGAAGAAAGGGCAGGAGAATGAATGCCATTTGGTGCACTGCATACTCATTATGAAGGAAACTGAAACCAGTTTAAACTGCTAGTTTAGTTTCTGTCTTTTATAAGGAAACTAATAAACAGGAAATAATAGGATGTGGGCAGATCACAGGAGATGGAAGAGGGTCAACGTTAAAGCAGGGGAGGATTTTTAAAAACATATTTTTTCCAAACATTTTAAATGTTCTTGTTTGCTTTCAGTGCCTCTTGGATAAGAGACTGGATTTCTTCTAAGGCCAGTCACATAAGGAGTTTGTTTTACAAGAACTGCATTTTGTGAAATTGTCTAACCTGCAATAATACGACTGCCAAATGTGGCTTTTTCTGACTGTTTCATTCAGAGACAAGTTGCCATCTCAGTAATCCACTTCATATTGGAATCATTTCTTTTTCTGAATAAAATAAAAGATAAATGGAGTATTTCTTCAATGGACAGGTACCTATGACTTTGACCAAAATTCTGCATGCACTTATTAGTTGTTAAGGCTGCAATCCTGTACGCATGTACCAGGGAGTAAGTCCAATTGAATTCAGTGAGACTTACTTCTGAGTAGACATGCAAGCTGAGCTGTCTATTTTTAATAGCCTGCCTTTTATGAAGGGCAAGTAAGTCTTATTTGTTGTTTCCATGACAATAAGGAAGAAAAGCACAATGCTTGTTAACAGGACCAAATATTATTATAAATGGCATTTTGTTTCAGTGTGAAGCAGGAATTTGTAGTTAACAGTGGTTGTTACCACAGACTGAGGAGCAAACTACAGGTGGGCCCCCATATCCACGGATTCGCTATCCACGGTTACAGTTATCCACGGATCGCGGGAAACACCCTCCCAGGTTTTTACTTTTTCCCAGTAAGCTTCATTTCTTCCTTAAACAAACAGGAGAAGCAGCCTCTGGCTGCTTATTGCAGGCAAGTAGAATGAGAATAAGTCCTAGAGAGGCTCTACAAGGTTAACAGAAACCTTGCAGAGCCTCTCTAGGACTTAGTCTCGTTCTACTTCCCTGCAATGGAGGCTGCTTCTCTATTTGTTTTAAGGAAGAAACAAAGCTTGCTGAAAGAAAAATAAGAGCAGGGGGGCGAGCATGCCTGCCCGCAGGGGAGGCAGGGTGGGGGGGCCTCAGGAAACCATGAAGGGGGGTGTTCGCTCTTATTCATGGTTTCAAGTATCCACGGAGCGGCCTGGAACATATCCCCAGAGGATATGGGGGGGGGTACTGTATACACTCCACTGCTAACTGGGAAACAGGCGCCTCTTAAAGTGGCGGAACTCTTATATTTAGCAGGGGGAGAGCAACTGTCTGTATTCACCCCAGTGCAGTGTCTTTGCTAGTGATTGTTGCTGGAGTTTCTTCTGCATTTTTTTAGAGTGGGAGTTTTTTTGGGACAGACAACTATTAATTGCTTATCTATTTTTGCTGTGTAAACCACTTGGTGAACTTCTTTTTTGTTAAAAAGTGGTATGTAAATACTTGTTATAATAATTATTATCATTATTACAATTATTATGTTTAGTTTAACATATATACATAATTTAATTTAACATATATACAAATGTATGTAAGTGAGTCTGTGGTTTTATAAATGAAAACTAGCTTCAGAGACCTTCAGAGATGAGAAAAATTTGAACAGAATAATGGTAAGGAGAGAAAAGACTGTGCTTAAAATTCTGTCCTTAGTGGCCCTTTTCGCCCACTCAAAATCATTGGTCTTCTCCCCTCAGCCTCCTTCACACTCAAGTTTCTAGATGTGTGTTCATGGGATAGAGCAACTTGGGTGGTCATTTTAGCCAGACATGGCAATAGGGCATTATGTGGCAAATGTCCTTTGGACACTGTTTCCTATTCCTCGGGATCTTGTGTCAGATTTTCTATGACCTCTAGAGACTAGATTCCTATAACTGAGCATCTGGAACCAGTAAGCCTTGTTAATAGTAGGTCTGGCTCAGTCGGGAGAGCTGCAGCCTTTCATGCCTGTAGATCAAGGATGGCAGTTCGAAACTCCATCGCTGCTGACAAAACTGCAAAAAGCCCTCTGTGTGAGAGAGAGAAAGCTGCAGCCGGTGCTCCATGAGAGGGAGTTGCATACCCAGGTACAGAATGCCTGTACCTGAGTACAGCTGTCAGTGAAGGTACATCTTTCTGTGAGAATAATTTACATACAGTACTCTAAAAAACTTAAAATGAAACTATTGAACTTTGGATATATTATTAATACTGAAGGATTTTTGTCTAGGTACTAAATAAAAAAACCCCAAGAAAACAAAAACTTATTTCCCTTTGCCACTGGGATTTCTCTAATAAGATAAAGAGCTTTGGGTGTGATTCATTCAAATTGCCTTGCTTTTGCCCTAAGGGCTGCTCATTTTACATTTTGTATTCATCGTGTTTTAACATTTGTTGTAATGGTGGAATATGCAGTTCTGACTCTCCATTTGTTCAACACTGATGCATTTACATAAAAAGCATCTGCCCGGACATAATTTTATTTCCCGCTGCAGAGATTTCTGTGAGTTGCAATGCTAAATGTTAGAAGTAATGATACCTTACAAACACCAGATTTATCCTTTAGTCAGCCCAGCAAGGGTCTGCTTTTGTCTAATTTGTTAAATATAATCAGTAATTACATAGCAAAAACAGCCGATGACAATCAGTGGCAGATGACTAGAGGTGGCTGCTTCTGAAAAATATCCAACACACATGTCTTCTATCATCCATTTCTATCTATTTAAATGGTTTCTGTTTAGTGAATTCATACAGCAAGAAATGAGAGTACAGTCAGTGGGGGTGGGGGTGTGTGTCTCACTATTTGCCCATGTGAAATCAAGTTGAAACTCTAGATTTTTTTCCCCCACACAGTTCCTGGAAAACAATCAGGTATCTGTGCTCATTAAACCTTTAGATTCTTTGGCACAGAGAGAAATGATGAGTCCAGGTCAACTCATTAAAATGTCTACTGATTTATTAAACAGAAAGTAAAAGCATTGGCGAAGCTGTAAGTTCTCCAGCAGACAATGCTCTCCAACGTTTGCCATCCTTTGGCAGCAGACGGAATGTTCAGATGACTCTTTTTAGAAGCTGTAATGCTGTATGATGACTGTAAACCACTTGCAAATGGTTGCAAATATCTACTGGAGGAATGGAGTTTGTTCCCATTTGGCACCCGAGTCTGCACTTTTAAAGAAACAATGGGCTAGTTGGTGCTGAGTACTTCGTTGGTTGCACATTACTCAGAAGATATTTACACCCTATTGAAAAATGATGTTTCACAAGGATTAGATGGCAAAGGGCCCAAAAATGATGTTCTCAGTTCATTTAATATGGGTTGATTCTTCTGGCTTAAACTATCTTTGATACACCTGGGATCTGGTTGCAAACAATTTCAATTTCTAAGAGCTCTCAATTTCAGAACCAGTAATCAGAGCTGCAATAAATATATGAAGCGAATAGGACATCTCAGAAGGTTTACAAATTTGTCCACCATAGATTTGGATTTTTTAGAACCATAACTTACCTGATGTAATGGCACTTGACTACCACTTTGTCCAGAATTCGTGGACTAAATCCAAATTATCATTTGTTTCAAGAAAGGTAAAAATAAATTTAAAAGTTCCTTGAAATGTAAGAATCCTGGACCTTGTCTCAAAAATGATAAATTAACTTTAGCGTTTAGTTTCAAATGACAAAACAAGAACAGAGTTATAAGCTTGGAGAGAATGGATAGATTCTATAACTACCCACCATAAAGCCCACCAGGAAAATAAACAGGCCAACATGGTGCAGTGAGTCTCAGAGGCGTCGCTCCGGTAGGGGCGGGGCTGTAAGTTTTGCTCGGTCGGAGTCCCGTTTACCGAACGAGCAGGAGGCGGCCCCGCCCCCTCACTGTCAGAGCCATTCCCCTGCGGAGAAAGCAGCAGGCAAGAGACCCTGCCTGCTGCTTTCTCCGCAGGGGAATGGCTCTGACAGTGAGGGGGCGGGGCCGCCTCCTGCTTGTTCGGTAAACGGGACTCCGACCGAGCAAAACTTACAGCCCCGCCCCTACCGGAGCGACGCCTCTGGTGAGTCTGGCATCCCCTGAAGTAGAGGATAAGCATTTTGTTGATAAAAGAGCATTAGGTACAATGAAACACAACAATAAACTACTCTGGTTTAATGTGCACAGGCAACTGTGAGCTTCTAGGATGCATGCTTCCTCCTTCCTCTTTCCCTCCATCCTCCACTTACAAACTGATTTCTTAACTCACTTTCGAATTCTCAGCAAACCCATATTTTGCTGCTACATCTGAATGTGGCAAATAATGGTTTGCCTACAAACCACAATCAAACCATACAAAGAACCCAGAAAAAAGTGAAGAAGTAGTACTGGTGCCAGGTTGCTGAAAACCCTAGAGCAGGGGTTCCCAACCTGTGGTACTAGTACCACCAGTGGTACTTTAGCCAACTACTGGTGGTACTCGGGCTGCTGGATCACTGGAACCCCACTCTGACGCGACGCTTTTGGTGGTGCGTTATTGTTCCCCCAAGAAGCTCCTGCCTTTTTTGAGCCTCTCAGGAATGCTGAGAAGGGCTCTCCCACCTGCCCAGAGCCTCCTCCATGCATTTTCTGGCCTCTGAAAACCCAGAAGTAACTGGTGATGATGTCATCACCAGTCACTTCTGTGAGGTGGTACTTGGCCAGGAAGGGGTTGGGAACCCCTGCCTTAGAGCAAGGCCCTGCTTTGCACACACACACACACACACACACACACACACACACACACACACACACACACACACACCATGGTACACCCTGATAGTACATAGGGTGCTGCCAATGCCACCAGTACTGAGGGTTCAGGGTTTGGCTTGTTTGGGTGGATCCTCTACTCTGAAAGGTGCTCGGCCACGGATCAAACCTTGATGACACCCCTGTTAAGAGATCACTGCATGAGAGAAAGGGGGGGGAGGAGGAGAGCGATGGAGGGAGTGAATGAACTCGAGGCCTTTCATAAACATAGCATAAAAACATGTTTTGGTATTGCATCTGAATGTGCAGTACTTATTGTTTTATTATAAGACTACAGGCTTAAGACTCCTCAAATGAGAAAAGAGGACCTTGAATCCATTTATCCTGGGAGGCATTTGGCTGATCCGGTTCATACTTTTCAACATTTTTTCTCTGTGCTATTTTGTTTTATGTGTTTCACGTGAGTCGCCTTGGACTGTGAAAAAGTGATTTTATTTAAAAGAAAAAATAGCGGAATGCCTTAATGCCATAATTAAGATCTATTTACGTAACTGATGACTCATCACTCATTATGTACAACTGAAATAACTTTTAGAAATGATAAACAATATAATAATAATTTCCCCAAGATAACTTGAAAAAGGAATTGTCACATTTCTCAAAGATAACCCAGGGTTGTTTATTTGTAAAAATAATTATTACTTTCATCATAATCCTATACATGTTTACTCAGAAGTAAGTCCCACTGTGTTCAATGGGGTTTACGTTCAGTTAATTGTGTATAGGATTACAGACTTTCAGCGTAATCCTGACTAAGGATCCGGACAGCGGCCCAAGATCGCCCGCCGGATCCTGTACACAGGCTGCCCGTCGACCGGCAGGGCGTAGGTCTACTTGGGTAAGGGGACACTCGTCCCCTTCCCTGAGTGTAAACGAAATAGCTGGTGGAAGTAGAGGATGCCGTGTAACGGTGTAGCTAGCCCGACGGGGATATGGCCGATGTCATCCCCCTTCCCCTCCCGGGCCAGCTAGACCACTGGCCCCCCTCCCTCACCCAGCTGGACCGCCCATGCAGCCAGCGACAAAGCACTTACCTTCTGCCTTGCGCCGGCCTCCCTTACTCCCGAGGTGTCACAAACATGCTTTATGGCACGTTTGCGACGTCTTCTGACAACAGAACGCTTGTTCCGCCGACGGCTTTTTTTACAGGATTGCGCCCTTTGAGTGGTAAGGGGAGATTTATGTTACAGCATACGCTGCCTTGCTTAGGACTAGCTGCAGCTTGTAAATAAAAATGACACATATGGGAAGATTAAAACACTTCCTATCAAAAGCAAGCAACGAGAATAATCATTGGAGTAGTACCGACTCTTGTTGCCCTAGGCAATTTCTATGGCTGCATTCGCTTTGATAATGGTATGAAAATGCTGCTTTGATAATATGTTTTTATTTCTCCTTTTTCCCAATGGCAAGTTGCTTAGGAAAGGATGTGAAATTCATGTTGGAGTGCCAGATTCCTTATTCAGCAGAGACCTACGGACAATGCCAGGAGTGATGTACTGAAGGTGTTCTAACCCACACGTGTGGTGAGATTGAATGGGTTGCATTCTACTTCTTTTAAGGGAACATAAAATCAACCATGTCTACTCCTTATTCCTGATGAAACTTTTGAATATTACTGAGAGAAATGTGGCCAGACTATCCACCTAAGCAGATACTTGTTTGAGTCAGTTTCTCAATTGTTTCTTACAAACGTTTTTATGTGATCGCTGTCCCCTATCCACTAGCGTCACTGCAGGGGGGGCGGAGCTCCAAGTTCCACCGGGCTCTGACCCTCTGTTACACGACGGGAGAAGGCGGCCGATCCAATTTTACAGAGCTTGGGGGAACTACTGGGGCTTGGGGGAGCTTCATGGAGGCCTGCACAACCCTCTGCAGGCCTCCCCGATCTTCAGTTCGGCAAAAAAAATGGCAATTTTCGGCCATTTCCGGTTTTCGCAGGCCTCCCCGATCTTCAGTTCAGCGATAAATGGCTATTTTGGGGCATTTCCGGTTTTTGCGAAAACCGGAAATGGCCAAAAATCGCCGTTTTTTGCCGAAGTGAAGCTCGGGGAGGCCTGCAGAGGGTTGCACAGGCCTCCCCGAAGCCCCCACAAGCCCCGGTAAGTAAGGAGGTGGCGTTTTGGGGGTGCAATTTGACACCTTAGATTCTAAGATTCTAAAAAAAGGGCTGAACAGCCCTGAAAAAAGCCCTGAAAGCCCTGAAAAAAACGTCCGTCTTAGAATCGAAGAAATACGGTATAAAAATTAAACCCTATTTATTTGGGGAGGGGAAAATTAATTTCCCAAGCAGTTCTCCTATTATGGGTAGTGCTGAGAACTGTTATTCTTAGCTGGTGCACATCTAGGGAAGCCATGTAAGGCCGGCCAGGCCCAGGAAGGGGGTTGAGATATGACGGAACATGCTGCCGATAATCCCTCCCCCTTCCCTGGCCTGGTCGTCCAACTGCCACCACCCCGACCCACCTCTCCACATCATCCCGCTGCCTGGTACAGCACTTACCTGCGTCTGGTGGCATGGACCAGCCCCTGCAGCAGAATGAGCGGTGCCAGCCTCGGCGCTGGTGTTGTTTACTCCAAAGGTGCTGCGAAAGTGCTTTCTGCCACTTTTGCGACACCCTAGGCCTGTGGATCAAATGCTCCACCAGCCCACCATTGCGCAAGATTGCCCTGTTAATGACACAATTACTCCATCTAATTCAGTGTTTTCAGCACTGAGTAGCAAAACGTGCCCAAGATTTTAGCTAGGAAATTTTCCCAACCTAACCTGGAGATGCCAGGAATTGAATTTAGGACATTCTGATTGCAAAGCATGTGCTCTATTACTGAGCTACAGTCCCACTACATCGAATGTACTCCTAAGCGATTTGCACCAGGCTTTTAAACATTACAGCAATGCCATGGGAGGGAGCCACAGAAAAGCAGCTCTCAGACTGCTGCTGTAGCATACAAAAGGACACAACTTCTAATCTAGTCCACACCACAGGTCAGTCAGAGTATTTAAACTGATTTGGCTCCACTGAAACCACAGACATTCAGCTTTAACTACGCCTCGGATTGCGCTGCCTGAGTACAAATATAATCTTGTTTGAACTCTTCAACTATGGCCAGCCATGCCATAGAAGTACCTTTATTCAACATCCATTATAGAGGATAATGTCACAGATGACCTTAAAGTGGATGGTTTAAAAAGATCTGGAGAACAAAAAGCTGAACTTGTTTTAAAAATAGAGCTGGATAATTCCATGAAGGGCATTGTTTGATTAATTTTAATCTAATCTCCCAGGTATGGCATTTACAATTCAGGAAATATTTCCTTTCAAAAGATTTGCCCATCAATCCCCATCTCTTCATCTGAGCAGTATGAGTTTCCTCCCCCTTTGGCTGTTCATAACTAATGAGTCTGACTCATTTTCCACCAGCAGAATCTGCACTTTTCTACTGCACTCTTCACAACCCACAGGGATTAGGTTTGGAAGAATGTGCAAAATTGCAACTTCAATGGTGAACAACAAGTCAAGTATCCTAATTCCCTGTCAGCAAGGTAAAGAAGTAGCTTCCTTGAACCTGATAAAGGTGTGTATAGGCCTGCAATGGGCAGGTTTTGCTTTCGTGCTCAGAAGGTAATTAATCATCTTTTGAGAGACAGGTGAGAATGTTTCCTTCCAGCTAGACTACACATTTAAAAGTATCACATGGTACAGCTGCTCCTAGATGGTATTATTTGAGATTGCAGGTGGACATCATGTGTTTACATCTATCTATATCTACCTACCTTCTAAAATGTTTCTACATATCAAGAAGAATAGTTTAGAGCCCAATCCTATTCTTCCCGCCCCCATGCAGCAGTGCCAAAATGGCTACTGCTGCATCCTGCGGAGGGGGGGGAGTTCTGGAGGTCTCCTCTGGGCAACAATTGTTCCCTTACCCAGGGGTAAGCCTCTGTGGCATTGGGGGTCTACTCGGACCTGCGCTAGCTAAATAGCTGGCGCAGGTCCATGTGGACCCGCGCTGCAGGATCAGGTCCGAGAAGGGGGTTAGGATTCGACTGCCACTGCTGCTGCCATACTCACCCCTTCCCAGACCCGATCTGCCATCCCCCTGTCCCCATCACTGCCCCTTTCCGCTTTTCCCCTGCCCCTGTTCTTCCCTCCCCGCACCCCTCCCATCTCCCCTGCCACCTTACCTTCAGTGGTGGGTGGCTCCGGATCTGCTGGTGTGGGTGGGAATGCTTTGGCCTTCCCGCCAGCATCCTGGCAACATGCTACTGAGCGTGCTGCCAGAGCATCTTTTGAGACTGACACTGACTGCTTTGCAGCAGTCAGCACCAGCAGAAGAGACGCTCTCCAACATTGCCCAGCCCCTTTAGGATTAGGCTGCTAGAATAATTTTGGTTGGTTTCCAGGGCAGACACAATACAAGCTCTAGTGGAGAAGTGATTAAAGAACTTTGCCTCCTAGTTACAGAACACTCATAAGCATTCCTGATGGCTCTGATCAATTTTCAGTTTGATCAATATTTTCCACCTCCATCTTCTTAAGTCTCAACTTGCTTTCTGTGGGACAGAAACATAGTATCAAAAAACTGGTCATGTGCTTGAGAAAGATCGACACTTTCTGTGCATTGAAATTACCTTCTTCAAAATGAGCACTCAAATGTCACTACAGTATATCCATTTGCAATTGATTCTTCTATGGCTAATTTATTTTGATGCATTTTACAAGATGTGACTACAATGTAATCAGGGCTAGTCCAAGACATTTTGGTGCATGAATCAGAAAATCCAAGTAGTGACCCTCTGGTGGTAAAGGTTTATAATAAATTATTTAGTTGCAAATGTACACCCTTTAATAGTGCCTAATATTGACTGCCTGTGGTGACCAATCTCATGGTAGTGCTAGTCTTGAATACAGGCATAACACAGCTTCCTTTAGCACTGATTTGTTACAGCACTCTTGCGTGATAGACAGCCATTCTAGCCAATGAGAGCAGTGCATTCTGGGCTAATCAGTGCCCATTTTGTGCCTGTTAGTGTGTATCATATAGCGCAGTGTTCAGCTTTCAAGGAACGTATCACCTTCTCTATTGGAAGTATTGCTCTATAGTAAAAGCAGCAGCAAGCCAACTTCCTACAGAAATTGCAGACTGATCATAAGGAGCATATCAAGTTGTAGAAATGCTTCTTGGACCTGTCATTCCTACGCATTCTTTTATTTGTAAGAAGTAATAGGCAATGGTATTTTTAATTAAATAAAACTGCAGGACAGATTCTGCTGAAAGTCAAGAAAGTCATTGTGTCCTGGAAAAAGATTCCTCCAGGTCTTGTACATAGGTAACTTGAACATTCAGAGCACTCGCAAATTCTGATAAGTTCAGTTCTTCACTGTTATCTTGCTTGGCTCTCATGATGAGGTTGAAAAGAATGGGAAATCCATATTATTTTTCCTCAAGGATCCTCTGCATTGTACTTTGTAATGTTCCATCATCTCACCAATTTGCAGTGCGCATGCTTTCAATGAATGCGCATTGTTGGAAAAGATAGTAAGACTCTTATCACATTAATGACTTTGCAATAGTGCAAATGAAAATGAATACTAATAAAGTCAGAAGTAACCTTGGCACAAAAGAAAACTCCATATTGGGAAGATTCTTCATATTCAAATAGAATTTGCAGCACTTTTTTTTCTCCCTATCTCGTTTGATGTTCAGTGTTCATGCTGCATGTGAAAATGTGGGTGAAGGTAATTTTAGTAGCTATGAAAAGAATACAATCAGTATCTATGTGTAATAATTTCATGTGTATCGTAATAGAAATACCCTCGGGCCAAGTTCTCTTGTAGGGTAATTCCATTACCTTTCAGTGATTCTTTTAATATATTTGCCTCAAAAAATGAAGTTGAACTGATGTAATTCTTAAAAAGAAAATGCAGATGCATTGAAATATATGCTACATGGGTCATAGTGACATTTTTTCTGTAAAAGGTAGATAAATGAAATTTTCAATTCTACCCATTTTACATATGACAGCATCCTGCTTTTTATAAGCTCCAATGTTATCCTACTATTATCAGGTTTTCTGGAGGTACAGAGAGGGAAAGCAGTTTTCAATTTGTGTGTCAGCAAACTGTTTAGATCTTTCTGAACAACACTTCTCCTTAGGGACATGAGAAGTGTAGTATTAAAGTGTGCAGCAAATTCTACAAGGCATGAATTTAACTACACAAACAAACACATGCAATGCAGTGCCGTAAGTACAGTCTAGGTAAGTTGTGGTTCAAATTGGAGCCAACTGTTAGAAAGTTTAAGCATTTCACGTTGCTGCTTCCTTGCATCCCCATAGGCGTGTTTTCATTTTCTTGGCATTGTTCTTCATGAAGACAGTGTGCCAAATGTCGCTTCTCTTACCCATTAGGGCACCAGCCACCACCTCTCCTCAACACTTCCTCTTCTGCAATGTTCCCCTTTCCCTTTTCAAATCCAGGGAGCAGGAGGAACAGCAGAAGCTGTCACCGGGTGCCCCTTGTCAACCCACTGCCTGAGGAAACCATTGCACTCCATGTCCCCTCAGCCCAGCCCTAGCCATGTCGGAAGTAGTGTAATAAGGCGCCACCTCCCATTCCTTCTTGGCTCACAAAGTGTGCCCAAGACAACCACTACCCTCCCCCACCCTCAGCATGCCCTAGCCACACCCCTCAACTTTCCATCCAGCCAATCCAAACTTCCTCTGGCTGCTTTTTCCAATTCACTCCCCCTACCCTACCATTTTTTTTCTTTCTTCTCCATCTTCTCTTCAGCAATGCTCATCTTCTCTGGTCATTACATTCTATTTTGAAACAGGAGAACTGCAAAGTGGGGACCAGAACAAGAAACCAGGAGAAGTACTACCCCACATAAAAAAGGAAGTTTCTGTTTAGAGCATTCACAAGTCTACACCTCCCCACTTCCAAAATAGGAACACACATTCCTTTTTGGGATGTGGGGCAGTACAGGGTCCTCTTGTTTTACATGTGTTCATTTTAGACATTTTGATTTTGACATTTTGGAAGAATGTGCTTGTTTAATATCAAAACCTAATTTACGCTTGCAATTTTTTGAAATAACGCAGTCAAACTTTTCACATGTTCAGCTGTGAAACACTTTTCCCCATCAACCATATCTAGAAAACATTGATCTGCCTTGTTTGGGGATCCTAAAGCTAAAAAGACATGAAAAGCCATCACAGCTGATGTGAATTTAGATGTGATCAACTGCCTTCAGAGAGGTGAGCATGTATCAGATGTTGGCCATGTGTTCGGTTTAAGTGCGAGCACTGTTGGTACCATTCGAGACAGTGCTGAGAAAAAGATAAAGAAAAGTGCTTGATCATGAGCATCTGTGATCCAGCTCTAGCAGAGAAATGTGCATTTCCACTGGGAGGAAACTCAGGGAGCTTGCATTCATTTTCTAATCTCTGAGTCAGGAATGAGGAGGGGGCCCCCATATGATTACCTACTGCCTCCGTGTGCCTGCACCTTCTCTGCACAATCGTGGGGGCGGCAAGAGAAGGCAGCAAGCAAATGGTGGAGCCTGAGAGTTACGCCCCCCCCCGGTGCTGCACGCGGAGCAGCTGCCCAGGCTCAACCCTTGTTACTGCCCTGGGGACGATTGTCCCCTTGAGGAGACTTCCAGCCCTGCGCTGGATAAAATGCAGCCAGTCCCAGCACCGCTGCGTCCCAGGGCGGGGCTTTGAATAGGATTGGGCTGACAGTAACTTCCAGGCAAATCCTGTGTAAGGATCTGGAGGTGGATCCTTACACAGAATTTCAACGTTCATCCCCTTCCCTGAGTGTAAACCGGGGCCGGCCCTATTGACCTCCTTGGATTTCTGCCAGCTAAATAGCTGGCGGAGGTCAGAGGAGGCCGTGTAACAGCCAAGTTGGCCCAGTGGGGATGGGGATATGGCCGACGCCATCTTTGCCCCCTCCCGGGCCGGTTCACCCAATGGGCCCCCTCCCTTGCCGCCCAGACTGCCCATGCTGCTGGCGGCAGAAGACTTACTGTTTGCCGCTGGCCACATCCTCAATCCGGCGACGGAGTGAGAGAGGCTGACCTTGTGCCAGCCTCCCTTACTCCAGAAGAGGCACAAACGTACCTTACAGCACGTTTGCAACGCCTTCCACATTTGCAACGCCGGAAGGTTATGGTGGAGTTCACCGTTCAACAGATAGTACACTGGTATCATTGTTGAAGTGCCATATCATCAATTCGAATACCACCCATGCAACATTGCAAGCAATAATTATTGAACAGCTAAAAGTGTCACTATACTGGAACAGCAAAATCAGATGTTACTACAAGTCATTTGTATGCTAAATTCCCTTTGTGTCTCAGTATTTAAAACTATAATCTTCAAAGCACTCTAGCACACCTAGGTTATCCTGAATGTGAGTAAGGCAGAATAAAAGAAATGAGATTTTAAAGAGTGTGAAAATTTGGTTTTAGAGACTCTGTAGTCCTGATTACACATGATGTATGTCTAGGGGCTTCTGCAAGCTTGGTGGCACTCTGAGAACTTCCATTCCTTCCTAGCAGGGATGTATCTTTAAGCTGAACATATATAGCTGCCTTATGACCATTGGTCCATCTACATCAATATTATCTACACTGATAGGCAGGTTCTGCACAGGGGTTTTCCGCTCCCCCCCCCCCGAGAGGTGCCATGCATCAGGGATATATCACGAGTGCGAGTACAAGTCATTTTTGCACGAGTGCGAGTCCGAGTGCAAGTCAGTGCCAAAAATTTTGGGTGAGTATGAGTCAAGTACAAGTCATTTTTGCACAAGTGCAAGTTGAGTGTGAGTAAGGCCAAAAACCACGAGTCACGAGTCAAGTCACTTTGGTGAAAATGGCTGCAGGAGGGGTTCAGAATCTACTGGGGAATGTAGTAGGCACATGCCCCAACAACCTCCAGGGGGAAAGAGCATGACTAAGTGGCGTGGGAAAAGAGGTCAGGAAGACAGAAACCAGAAAAGAGGGGGCTCCGTGGGGAGAGATGAGGGGAATATGGATGTGGGGAGAGTCCTACAGTAGGAAGAGGCAGAGTTGCGGGGAGTCGGAAACAGGGGTGTAAGGAGCGGGGTGGAGAGCCAGAGAATGAGATAAAGTCAGGTGATGCGGGGTGTCAGGTGATGCGGGGTGTGTGACCCACTCATTGGAGGCAACAGAGCGGGGCAGCAGAAGATGCAGAACCCCCAAACTGGCGGTTTTTCAGTCGTCCGATCCCTGAGACTCGCCTCCTCCAGCGGTTGCTTCCTTGCCATCTCCGAATCTCTAGGAGAAGAGGAGGAGCACCCGACTGACGAGGCCCTGGCTGTGGCTTGGTCTAGCGTGGGGGTGGAGGGGGGACAGAGGGCTGCTGAACAGACGCCACGGAACCAGCGCATGGCTGGGGGAGGACTCGGCGGGCTCCCTATGTCAGGAGGGGGAAGAACGTGGCACGGGCAGGCACAACATACACAGGGATCAGTGCCAATCTGCAACGCTGTAATCAGGAGCTGCGGCCTTGGGGGGGGGGCGAGTGACATAACCTGAGTCAGGCCTGGCATGTACGCATGTGCTCTGCTGGAGCTGGTCAGCATTGTTTAGCTAAGCAGAGGGGACGTTTCTTGTTCTTCATTCGTTACGTTCTGCGCAGCTTGTGTTGACTCCGCCATTAAAGGAAAATGACTCGGAAAGGCGAATGAGTCAAATAAAAAGTCCTGTGGGTCGCGAGTCCCAAGTCAAGTCAAGTCCTTTTGTATGCGAGTGCAAGTGCGAGTTCGAGTAAGGAAAAAAATGACTCAAGTGCACTTGTGATTCGAGTAATTTGACTCGAGTCCCCATCCCTGCCGTGCATTGAACCAGGGACCTTCTGATACAAGGGAATATGGTCTACCACTCCTCCCCCCAGTGTGAAAGAAGGAATGGCAGTAAGTGCAGCTTTCTGTGCATGACTGAAAAAAGCCACAGCTGTTAAAATTCCTTCTTTTGCACAACTTTGAAACAGGGCACGGAGGCCCTGTACACCTGGCCAGCCTAGCTTTTGGTGAAACAACACTAGAGGCTTCTGGGAAAGTCCCTGGTTTTGAGGAAAATCATAGCCTGGGAATCTGAGAAAAGTTAGTACAAAAACAACACTTTTGGCAGCAAGTCAACTAGTACAGAGGAAGTGATCTGATGCAGCCTTAATTACTTGCCCAAGGTCAGGAAAAGAAGTTTGTGTCTTTGAGAACTCTACCTACCCACCTGAATTGTATACTGTATGTGCTATGAACAGTGGCACCAAAACATTCCCACTTAGCACATTGCAGATATTTTGTTGCTATGGGTTCAGTTGCTTAGAAATCTAGTTTACTGCAGGCCTTCAAATGCAAAGTAAGGTCTTTGGTTTGAACTTTACAACATCATTAGTCTTTATTTAGTACCACTACAACTCTTCTCTGTATTGTGGCTGAGAGAGGCAGCCACTTCCTCCAATGCAAATGGAGCAACTGTGTTTTAAAAAGTTCTCTTGCTACTCTGATTTCTGAACTTTGGAAATGAATTGTCAGCTTGCTAAGCAACTGCAGTGAGGTCCTGTGTCATGCTCAAAAAATAAATAGCTTTAATTAACAAAGGAGTTATTGGCGCCTATAAAGATCCACATTATTTTCTTCCTAGAAATGTGCAAGTAACAATTTTATTAAAGATTCCAGAAACACACTGGCTTTTATGGAGGATGAAACAATTCAGTAGCCTGCACATTATGCACATTAAGCAAATTAGCTTAGTACAGTAACCAGTGTTTCCCAAACTGTGGGTTGGAACCCACTGGTGGGTTGTGTCCTGATTTCTGGTGGGTCAGAGCAGAGTCTCCAATAAAACCACTGGTGATGAAAAGATCAGATAACTAATTGCCTCATGGGTGTCGACAGGGGGAAGCGCGGGGGGCGGGCCGCCGGGGGGTGTCGCGCACATAGGGGTGATGCACGACCCCCCCACTTACAGTTTGTCGGTGAGCTGGGCCCACCTGCCCTCCCCTGCGTCCGTTTGGCTCTGAAATGAACCAAAAACGGCGCGCAGGGGGGGGTGTTCCGGGCATGCGCGTGACGTCACGCGCGGGGGCGGGGCCGCATCCTTAAGGGTGACGCGCACGCCCCGCTCCCCGGTGACGCGCGTCCTGGTGACGCGCCTGAATTGCCTCAAGCCCTGAGGCTATTCAAAAATCAGATAGCTGTTAATTGCCCTGCAAAGAGCTGAGCTCCTTCAGTTTGCAAAGGAGCTGAGCTCTTGCAGTTTGCAAGCTTGTGTAAATATAGGGAGATAAATGTTTGAGCGTCTTTTTTCTGGTGCGTTTTCTTTCCAAGTCCCTCAAAGGCAGGTAGTGGGGGCAGGTGAAGACTGGGGCTGCAATCCTATCCACACTTACCTGGGAGTAAGCCCCATTGCCATTGACCATAATGGGACTTACTTCTGAGTAGACAGGTCTAGGATTGGGCTCTGGGTCACATAACTAAGCGCCTCTAGCCTTGAGGTTATTCATTAGGGCTGCCTCAGTATGAGAAATGGATCAATATTTTTGTAAATAAAGAAATAAATAAACAAAGTATCTTAAAGCTAGGTGGGTCCCAATAGAGTGTCATTTTTAAAAACTGTGTCCCGGTACTAAAACGTTTGGGAACCACTGGTATATACAGTAGTGACATGATGGGAATTATGAGAAAACACACAAACATACACTTTTGGCATCATAGTTGGTTTTGTCCTGTGATCTGCACCTAAGAACAGAGACTTTGTTCCGATGATGCTCTTATTCCATGGAGTACTGGTGTGTTTATCAATCATTCATAATGAATAACTTCCATCTATATATTTTAATCATATGTAATGGCCCAGGTACAGATCTTTAAAAGAGCTCAACATCTGTGTTTTTATGGCATTCAGCATTCAAAATGAGCTTCAGATTTGCTCCTGTTTCAACCTGTGGCAGATTCCCACAAAATATTTTGCAAAAAGATAGGAACAGAGCTGAATGAAACAGAAGGGGAATTGTATAGAATACTATATAGCAGAGGTTCCCGACCTTTTTTTGTGGCGTACTACCTCTGCAGCCTCTGACGCAACTGCGTACCACTGGAAGTAAGTGCCTATGACGTTATTGGCACTTACTCACTGGCGTCACTGCAGGGGGGGGGGCCGGTGCTCTAAGTTCCGCCGCAATCCGACCCTCCGTTACACGGGTGAACGAAGCGGCCCCGCCCCCTCGCCTTCGGAACCATTCAAGGCGGTGAAAACAACGCACAGGAGACTCCCTGCACATTGCTTTCACTGCCCTGAAAGGCTCCGAAGGCGAGGGGGCGGGGCCGCTTCGTTCACCCGTGTAACGGAGGGTCGGATCACGGCGGAACTTAGAGTTCCCCCCCCTCTGCATTGACGCCACTGCACTTACTGCTTGGTTCGCGGCCACGCTGGAGCACAGAAAGACTCAGGTAAGGAGCAAGGGTGGGTGGGAGGGCCATTCCCGCTCAGAAAGCCCACATACTCAAGTTCTGCCGGTTCGGCAGAGCTCAAGCTGTTGCTTTTTGGCCTCTGGCATGGCGCTGGCGGCATGGTGGCCGCCATCTTGGACACCAGTCACCGGCGTACAGCCTGTGATACGAGTATCACTAGTGGTACATGTACCACAGGTTGGGAATCTCTGTTATGTAGCGATATAGAAACCAGTTGCTGGTTTATGTTATCTGGTTATGCTGAATTTCTGGTGAGCTTCTAGAGCAGTGGTGGCCAACCTTTCAACATGAACGCTGGCCCTTTAAATGGTTGTATAGGTGAGGGCATTTCAGCAGGTGCAGCTGCTTTAGCATCATCATCAGCTGCCAAGATTCTGTCTTCTACACAACTCTTAAGAAGCCCTAATGGTGGAAGGTTGGCCACCCCTGTTCTAGAGATTCTCCTGAAGGCAGGAGGAAGCAATGGACATTGGACGTACAATACACAAGGATGGGTAGCATGTCCATTGGACACTCTGTGTATGAAGCAGAGTTCCAGCATCTATCTTACTTTGTGCCTAGCTTGCATTTCCAGAGACATGACAGTCATAAAGAAACAGGCTAAGTCATGTTGTGGCAGGACAGGAGGGGAAGAGAGAAGCCTTCTTAGGCCTCCATCTCATTCCTACCACAACTCCCTGTTTGTTTGGGAGTGAGTGAGAGTGTGACTGTGGAATCAGGCCTAGTTGACTATTTGCCAAGTTCAGGTGGGAAGCAAAGTATGTTATGGTTTGAGGATAATCTGAGAGCACACCTGTTTTTGCCCAGCAACCACAGCCTAGATTTCCTCATCCCCTGAATGACCAAATGTCTAGTTTGGCTGTGTGGTAGCAGGAGCAGGGCAAGCTAGTAGCTTAATGTCTTATAAATATTGCAACTGTCTATTAGGCACGGTGTCCCTGTATTCAAAGTTATATTCACCAGTTTCCATTTCTCATGCAAGGTTGAGGAATTACAAAAATTGACTTTACACCAGGCTCTCTGATTCTGCAAGAAATTTGCCAGTACTGTATGTAGAAGCTGTGCAGCACTCCTTTGTTCCTTCAGCCACTAGGATCATGCAAACACATGACGCTGTCTTTAGACTCACCGAATCCAGCACTTTCTACTGGATTACACTGTCACTGGATGAGTGACAGTCACTTGCATCCTATCCAAGATGTCTTTTCATAACTGGAGATGCCAAGGATTTAACCTGGGATATTCTGTCACTGAGTGGTGGCCTATCTCTTTAAAAGGTCAGGTGTCCTATCCCCCTGAATTGGGCTTATCTAGGATTTTGACCAGGAACTCTTGTACCCTTCACAAAAGTCATACCCCTTGACCAACAAGCCACTCAAAGGTATAGTCACTCTATCTTCCTGTGCTTGTCTAGAGTTTTAATTAGAGATGGGTGCAACCCCCTAACCAGGTATACTTTTTAATTGGGCCTGACAAACTGAGTTATTTCCCTCCAAAATGTCAGGAAATTGTTACTTTTATTCTGAAATGATGTAACTCAGGTGCATCATTTCCTCAGTGACATCATAGGAAGTACAATGGAATCCAATCCCTCCCCTACCAGAGGCGTCACTAGAGGGGGGCGGTACTGTAAGTTCCACACAGTTCTACTCTGTCTTATGAGATGGCCCCGCCCCCTTGCCATCGGAGCCATTCCGAGAGGCGAAGACAACGTGCAGGGAGTCTCCTGTGCCGTGCGTTGCCTTCGCCACTCGGAATGGCTCCGATGGTGGAGTAGAACTATGAGGAACTTACAGTACCCCCCCCCCTCGAGCGACACCTCTGTCCCCAACTCCCTTTCCCCTCAATTACCTGGCTGATGCTTCAGTAGAAGTGGCATAAAAACAGGAGGAAAGGAAGTATCTCTCTTCCCCCTTCTGAAACCTGCTGTTATGGCAGCAGGCTAACCACCAGACTTCAATGCCATTTCTTATTTTAACCCTGAACCTTTCATACCTTAAACAAGAATTATCCCTCTGTTGCAGCACATTATCAATAATAAAAGAAAGTCTAAAAGTTAAGGATTACATATAAATGCAGCAGCGCCAATATTTCTACCACATTTGTTAGAAAGAGATCAGGGAAAATGTGCATCCTTATCTATGGAACAACAACAAAGCATTAGACATTTAAGGTTTAATCCATTTCCACGCAATCAGTTGAGTAAAAAAACAGACTCCTAAATTCCATTTCAATCCCTCAGAGGTGAATTTCAGAGTCTACTTTCCAGTGTTTCTATTAATATTCTTAAGTGACACATTTCATTACAACTAGGAGAGATATTCAGAATGACTACATGATTTAAAATGTGTTACAAATTAATTGATATTCAATAAATGTATCCTTGAAATGATATTCAAGGAACTGTTGCAAAATGAGACTATTTAATCACTGCTGCCCTAGGGTGTATAGGCTGTCCCTTAGGGCAGAAATAAAAGCAGTGGGGCATCATTCAAGTGTCAGGCCCATTCTTACATAAAGCAGGATAGGGTTCATATTAACACAGGAGAGGGCTGGGGTGTGGACCAAGTCTCTGACTTCAAGTCTTGAGTCAAGTCCCAAGTCTCTCTGTCCAAGTCTCAAGTCAAGTCCCAAGTCTTTGCCCCCAAGTCCTGAGTCTTTGGTTGCGAGTTCCTATCTATTTAAAATGGGTTTAAACCTGAATAAAATTGGACTTGTCATAAAAGGCTTCAAATCTCAAGTCAAGTCTTTCGAGTCTTTTACAATCGCCAAGTCAAGTCTGAGTCAAGTCATTGATGCAACTTGAGTTCGACTCAAGTCCGAGTCAGTAGATTCAAGTCTACATCACTGGGAGAGGGTTGCTGAATTCTTCCACCTTCTGCACCTACCTCCTCACAACAGGCACTTTTCTTCCTACCAGGCTCTTACTGGAAGTAAGCTGGGAAAAGACAAAGCACTGGAGCAACAGACTGAGGAGGACATCAGGAGGAGTGGGGGAGGAAAACAGTGGTGTAGCTAACCACTCTGGCACCTGGGCCACAGTTCAAAACATTACATACATACGGAAGTGACGTGGGTGTAATGTCACTTCCAGGTGTGACGTCACACCCTGCAGTTTTTTTTAAAAATTGTTTAAAAAAATTAAAAAGCGTGCATGGTAGCTGGACCCCAGTATCCGCACCCTGTGGATACTGGGGTCTAGGACCAATTGTGAATTACTCGCACTCCAGAGGCCCGTTCTCCATCGTGCAGGCCTGCAGAGGCTTCCACAGGCCTCTGCAACCCTCTCCGACATGATTTAAAGTGACTTTCGGTTTGACTGGAAGTAACTTTAAATTGTGTTCGAGAGGCTTACATAGGCCTGTGGAAAGTTTTGCAGGCCTTCCCGATGGAGAATGGCCTCCTGATGATTAATTTGTGATCAGGGTGCACAGGGCGAGTTCCAGGGGGTGCTAGAATAGGCTTCTGGCACTCCCCTGGAGCCCCCCAGGTACTTATCTAGCACCAAACAGCTGATAGGTGCTATGCAATGGCATAAGGAGGGGGTGCCAAGGAATGCTAGGCTTCTGGCACCCCCTGAGGCATGGTACCCAGGGCGCAAACCCCCTGGGGCCCCCCTTAGCTACGCCACTGGAGGAAAATGTTTCTCTGCTACATGCTCTGCTCTTTTTACTGTTACAGGATGGACACATGAAAAGAATATGTTTTGCACCATCATGTCTCCAGTTGCTCCAACACAATGGGCTGGTTTGGATGTTTCTTTTCATACAGTACTGGCCCAGTGTGATTAAGAATTTCCACACTCATGGCATGCACACACCCTGGCCCCTCTCCTCAATTCTGGGTGAGTTTCCTCAATTGCACAGGGGGCATTTTGTCTGAACGATTCTCTACAACAGGGGTGGCCAAACTTTCAACATGAATGCTCCTGGACCTTTAATGGTTGTATTGGTGAGGGCATTTCAGCAGGTGCAGCTGCTTTAGCAGCACCATCAGCACTTGCAGCTGTGATTCTGTCTTCTACACAACTCTTAAGCCGGAACTACACTGTCCGCGTTCACGTTCCATGTGCATCTGGTGTCCCGCCCCCAGGTCAAACAACGGCTCTGATTAGCTGGACGTAGCGCGGATGCAGCAAAAGTCGAGGCCACCTCGACTTTTGCTGCATCCGCGCTATGTCCGGCCAATCAGAGCCCGTTGTTTGACCTGGGAGTGGGACACCAGGCGCACATGGAACGCAAACGCGATGCAAATGCGGACAGTGTAGCTCCGGCTTTAAGAATACAGAAGCCCTAGTAGTGGAAGGTTGGCCAGCCCTGCTCTACAAGGTTGAGGAAATTGGCCTAGACATGAAGGGAGTGGCTAGAATATGCATGTACCTTTAAGTATGTGGGGTCAGTTGAACAATTAAAATAGTGGCCAAACCACCCCAATATGGTGAGGGTGGGAAATGAGTAAAAGGACTTTTGAAAAGACTTCACACACAGCCTCAGCTTTTTTTTTTTTCACCACCTTGTGTTTTGTGGTCCTTTGGCAAAGGCAGTTGTACTTCTAAGCTGCTGCTCAGCACAATTCCTCTCCTCCCTCAAGGTTTCAGAATGAGGGCAGAAAGCATTACCCTCACTCTGATTTGACTTCAGATGTCAGCATCTGGCATTGCCATGAAGAAAAATCAGAATGATGAAAATGTTTCCTGCCTTGGAGTCTTGTAGGTTAAAAAAAGTCTTGTGGGTAAAAAATAATGTTAGCCTGGCAACAGAGAGAAGCATTACTTCTGGTGGTACGTTTGACCGCAGTTTGCCACCCTAAATTTCTGAAACGCCCTCCAACTTTACAGCCTGCAAACAGGATGGAGAAGCTAGGGGGGGAGGGTGGATTTTTGCCTCAGCACTAATTTTAAAACACTCTGAACTTTCTCATAGGTCACTGTATCCCCAGCACTTTTTGCATTCACAGTATCCAGCTGGAGAAAGGAGTGGGATAATCCATTCATCTCTCTCTTCTCCTGACAAAAGCTGTGTTTGATTCTTAAATAGCAATGAATAGAGGATAAACACAGCTATTTTGAAGAGAAGTTACCTCAGAAGTTGAATGATATATGATCACATCATCACGCAACTCGGTGGGGGGAGTCAGCAAGGGGAGACTTAGGTTGGATTGGGCTGTCCAGGTGTTGTCTAGTCTAGTCCATTAATGGAGAAGCTACTGTTTAGTGAAAGGGGCACATCTACCTACCTTGCAACATCAATCATGAGTGTAAGGATAAGACCCTGGAACAATGTGAGTGAAATAGAACAGGGGAAATGTTCAGTTTATAAATTATTGAATATGGCCTAGATGTCAACTAGATGTGATACTAAATGTGTATTTAGCGGCTTACTTTCACTTTAAAACAGCAGCCATGCAGGGGCCCAAGCCAAATTAGGACAGCAGGATGGAAATAGGGAATGATTTTTTTTACTCTATTTTTCCTCACTGAAAAACCCACCTTCTCCCCCCCCCCCCCGAGTTGAGTATTTAACTGCTAAGATGCTATTGCAACAAATTGCACCTTGGGAGATCATTACAAATAAGCCAATAGCCACTTGGGGGGGGGCATTTTCAGTGGGAAAATGGCAAGGGAATAAGGGTCAAACACCTCCTACCTTCATGCCATGGGTGAAGAACAGCTGGATGACCCATGGATATGATTAAGCCTATATCAGCACTGAGAGGTGACATATTTTATCCGAGGAAGATAAGCATAAGACCTGTAGAAGAGAGCACACATTTGCTGAGACCAGCTCAGAGATCTAGGTACTGGCATGACTCAAACGTGCAGATCTTAAATATCCAGGTTGCCAGACGTAAATGGAAGCTAATTAAAGAGTTGTGGCAATAGCAATCTGGTCATAAGCAATGGAATAGAGGTACGTTACAGAAAAAGGATCTTACATGACAAAGGAATAGGGATACAAGTGTCCCCCACTTAACGACGGGGATACGTTCTGAAAAACCGGTCATATAGTGAAACCGTCATTAAGCGAGTCCTCACCACCATCTAGTGGCTTATTGTGGTATAACGTGTAAAACCAATACAGTACAGTGTAATGCAATGTAACACAGTAGAGTTGGAATAGGTAATGAATGGCAAACACAGTGTACATTATGAGTGTAACACAAAGCACAACAAGATTTCTACCTGTCAATGGAGGTAGAAACAGAGAGTTAAAGATGACAATTTTTTTTTTTTTGCATTTAAAATACAGTACATTAGCTTTAATTCTTTGTTTACACTTTGGGAACCTCCGTCATATATGCGGATCGTCATTAAGCGAGCCATCATTAAGGGGGGGGGGGGGTACCTGTATATGAAATACCTGAAACATGACAACAGGAACGAGCATGGACCTAAGGGGTTAAGGTAAAACAGGCAAATGAAAAAGGCTGCATGATTCAAGGGCAAGTTATGATACATCTCTGATCAAATTTTTAAAGACTACATTTTGTACTCAGGGGATAAGGGAGGAATAATAAATGAATAAGGAAGGACAAATTATGCTGGGTACTGAAGTGCACACACAATGCCCCAATGACCTACAATTCCTTACCTGTGGCACAAAGATTAAATACATTCACATATATAATATTTCTGATAAATGTAATAGATACACGTAGTGAGTGGTGTAGAGGCTATTCTGCAGAAAGTTGAATAGCTGTCTTTTCTAAGCAGGAAATTGCATGCTTCAAAGACTGTCAGCGCAATCCTGTGTAAGGATCCGGCTGGCAGCCCAAGTCCTCCCGCCGGATCCTGAGCCCGAGGCTGCCTGTTAGATAGCGGGCCAGAGGTCTAATTGGGGAAGGGGACGCTCGTCCCCTTCCCCGAGTGTAAACCGGGGCCAGCCAAATGGGCCTCCTCGAATTTCCGTCAGCTAAATAGCTGGCGGAAGTCGGAGGAGGCTGTGTAACGGCCTAGCCACCCGGCGGGGACAGGGATATGGTGGCGCCATCCCCCACCCCTCCCAGGCCTGCTAGTCCAATGGCCCCCTCCCTTGTCCGCCGGACCGCCCACGTGGCCGCCAGGAGAGTGCTTACCTTCCTCCGGAGGCCGTTTGCCTGGTCCAGCGACGGAGTGAGAGAGGCCGGCCTTGCACCGCCGTCCCTTACTCCCGAGGCATCGCAAACGTGCTTTACGGCATGTTTACGATGTCTTGGAACAGCGGAGCACTACTGATATGATCCTGATAATGAGGGTGAGGCAAGCAGGAATCCTATTGGCACATTCATGCAGTTACTCTGCTGCTGTTGCTGCCTGCAGGAGAGGAGGAGATGAGAATGATTGAAAGGAAAGTGTGTTGTAAGTGTGCCACACACAAGCACAGAAAACAGCAGATAAGTGTGGCACAAACAGAGAAACTCTTGATCTAGAACAGGGGTTCTCAACCAGTGGTACTAGCACCACCAGTGGTACTTTGGCTGACTGCTGGTGGTACTCAGACTGCCAGACCTCCGGAACCTCGCTCCAACGCAGCGTTTTTGGTGGCATATTTTTGCTCCTGAGAGGCTCCTGACTTTGGCCGAGCTTCTCAGGAATGCTGAGAAGGCCCTCCCACCTGCCCAGAGCCTCCTACCTGCATTTTCTGGCCTCTGAAAACCTGAAAATCTGGAAGTAACTGGCAATGTCATCGCCAGTCACTTCCGGTAGTAGTACGCAGAAGGAGAGTGGCGCCAGAGGTGGTACTCGGCTGAATAGGGGTTGAGAACCCCTGATCTAGAATGTTAATATTCTTAAAATCATTTGGAATGATGACTAAACCTTATCCTCAGGGACTGCAAAAGAAAGAAAGCTGCAAAAGGCTGGTGAGCCACATTACCGGGTGCATTCCATGAAACCCATGGCTGTCGTCCTGTTGGTAGCAGAAGCAAACACCTGTTGAGGATAAGGAAAGAATTCAGAACTGCTGCAGATAGGATGTGAAAGCCAGGGACAAAGTTGTTGAACACACAGCATTTACAAGGGGTCACTCTACTCTTGCACTTGTAGAGCTGGAAAATTGGCAGCACACATTTCCTCTTTGGACTATTTTAAAATTACCATGTTTGGCCTTTGCAAAGTCACAGCATGTGAAGGTTTCAACAAAATAACAAAACAACTCCCTAAACCAAACCTTTATGCTATGCAGAATGTTCCTCTATGATTAAGAAAAAAAGCTTCTTATGTGTTTTAGCTAACCCATTTTTTAGGACTTGTTCGTACAAGAAAGAAATCACCTTGAGGCAAGGAGAGGGGGGCTTTGTGTCAATAGTGACAATCTGATTTTCTCTGTTTCGGTTGCCCCTTTTTTGATCCCATCTGCAAGCAATCTCAGTGCTCAAAGCTCCAGCAATGGACTTGTTTTGAATTGTTGTCAGCATATGACAATTATGTTTTTCAGGAACAATCACCCTCCTTGCCATTTTGGAGCAAAAGGACTGGTGAAGAGGCATGGGTCTGTAATTGGAGGATCAGGCTGAAGGATGTGGCTTGCCTCTCTATATAGTCATAAGAACATAAGAACATAAGAAGAGCCCTGCTGGATCAGGCCAAAAGCCCATCTAGTCCAGCTTCCTGTATCTTCAGTGAAGATGAAGTCATCTTCAGCCCGTTATATTGCATAGCCTGTAATGAATATTCAGGCTATGCAATGGCAATTCAGGCTATTCAGGCTACGCATGGCAATTATTCTGTCTTTAAAGAGAGCAGCAGGAGGGCAATGAATACATAGCAACTTCGCCCTTTCCTTTTTATTCTGGCCATAGGCCAAATTTCTCCAAGCAAGCATCCTGGAAAGGTCTTTATCCCTGCAGTTGTGGAGGTCTCCGGCTATTAAGAAACATTCCATCTAGCAGTCAGGAAATTCTTCATAATCATTACTTCTGGCTCTTGGATTAATGCTACATCAAGGGACAACCCAATCATCGTAGGTAGCACAGTCACTACTGCTTTGCTGATGCCCAGAGTGATCCTAACTGAAGGAGGTTATCTCAATACGTCCATCCAGTCAGATTAGCAAGTGCATCTCAATAGGGGCTAACATGCCAGGATGTTACTACTAGGCACCTGGAATAATTTCTTTCCTGAACCTTGAGGAATGCAGCTTTTCACGGGCAGGCATCTGGTTGGCCATAGTTTGGAGAAAGGGCTTTCTACCAGGTGGACATGCAGCAATGCATTTCTCATGTTCTTAGGGCCCGCTGTGTCAGACCGTTTACGACTAAAGACAACCTTGGTGTTTTTCATTTGCTCCTCTGTTACTTTGATTTATCTTTTATTCTGTCTCATATTCCAGGAGCCAGGTTGGTAATGTATCCCATAGTATTATGAAATAGCTATCTGCCTACATGTACGTTTCAAAATAAATTTTAACTCTAAACATAATTGCCCTTATTATAGTGACTGATCATATATTGTGATCATATATAGTGACTGATGATATATTCCTGAGACTGTAATTCCATGCATGTTTACTTGGGAGTAAACTCTTTTGTAGTCAGTGTAACCTATTTCTGAGTAAGCCTGCATAGGATTGGGCTGCAAATGTATTTGCTTGGAAGTGAGTCTTTTGAGTCCAACTCAGCTTATTAAAGGCCCAATCCTATCTGGTCCTTGTGCTGCTGAAACTCATGTTCTGGCAACACGAGGCCATTTACAGCAGTGAGAAAGCCGGGCCACTGTTGTGCACTTCTGGGCCTGCTGCTACAAATGGTGAGAGGTGTGGTGCGCATGGCATCAGTTCCTAGAGAGGCTCCATGAGCGTGTGGTAAGTTGGCAGTGGAGAAGTGTTGTGGGCGTGGTGGCAGGGGGAGGGGAGGGGTGGATCTCAGTGGCAGTGATTTGCGTTAGGATCCTATCCCCTCTTTTTAAACCTACCCTCCCCGTTTCGCTCCTCAGACTTATGCTCCTCGGATGAAAACCAGAAGTGGGTCACAATCACTGTGGAGAGCCGGTCTGAAGCATGAGGAGGCCTGCAGAGGGGGGGCGCGAGCCTCCCTGCACCCTTCGGAGGGCTGGCGTAACCTTCAGTAAGTTAAAAATAACTATTTTTCCTCCAGCTTGATCCCAAGAGCGCTGTTGCCCGGTCACCACATCCCTTAAGGAGCTGGCGGCTGCTTCCAGTTCTCCTGGTGGGTCACAACCCACCAGTTTAAGAACCGCTGAACTAGAGGTAATACATGAGATTCACCCTCAGAAGGCTTTGCACCCCAATTTCCTGGGGAAAGTGGCTGCCCGGCGCGAGTTTCTGTGAAGATCGGAGACAAAGATAGGAGGCTACCAGGTGGGACCGGGCGGAACGGTAAGGGTCCGCCACTGCTGCACTGCACCTGGAAGCCGTTTTCAGCTGTACAGTTTGGAGACAGCTGATTTAGATTGAAGATAAGAACATAAGAAGAGCCCTGCTGGATCAGGCCAAAGGCCCATCTAGTCCAGCTTCCTTTATCACACAGTGGCCCCACCAGATGCCTCAGGGAGCACACAGCCAACAAGATAACCGGTTTTCCGTTGTCACTCCCCTGCACCTGGCACAGAGAAAACCTACTTCTAAAACCAGGAGGTTTCTTATGGCTTGTAACCTGTGATGGAGTCTGTTTGAAGAAACAGACTCCCTTTCCAGCACCACTACCCTGATTTTCAAGTGGCTCCTGAGCAGCTCTATTAATAAAGAAGAAAAAGAGATTACCTCCGTATAGTCTAACACTTTTCCACTAACATTGCATTGTAATTGGCTACTCTGTTAAGTAGCCAATTATAATACAGTACATGTGATATTCTGCGGAAGCACAAGAAGATATATTTTCCTTGACTGGTTAATAGCCAAATCCTGTCTAGCTAGGCTGCAGCACGGGCGAAGAGCCCATGCTGCATCCTATCCAGATAGGATCCAGCACCGGTGTGGCTGGAACACTCCTCAGGGGAAGAATCCCTCCCCCTTCTTGGGCCCGGCCGACCAATCCCACTTCCCGGAACACCGTGTTCATCCCTCCCCCATACCTTCCCTGGAGGGCGCTCCGTGAAATCTGCAGTAAATAGAGCGGCGCCAGCACTGGTGCTGCCTACTCACCGGGTGCTGCAAACGTGCTTTATGGCATGTTTGCAGCACCTGAAACCAGTGGAGTGGCTGCTCCGCCGGTCTACAGTGTAGATAGGATTGTGCCATAAGGCTGCAACTGTATAATCTTCTGAATCACAGCCACTGCTTCAATAAGGTTGTTATAATGAAATTATCATCAATGAATACATGGAAATCAATTAAATCAGATTGTAGATTTAAATGTGTTAATGAATTTATTTGGTCTACTGATGAAATAGTTAAAGCACCTGTCTCCCCACCTACACAAAAATCATACGCAGTTCCTTCACATTTCTTCAGCATGAATAACATCTGTATCACTTTAAATCTTTCTGGATCAGTTCCCTTCCCATTTACTCTATAGTTCCAAAACACTGATAAAATTGTTATAGTTAATTAAAGGTATCCGTGAAGTAATGCTACATGTCTGTGTGATGGGGTGAGATCATACCAAATACATCTTTTTCTTCTTTTTTTTAATCCCTGGGAACTTTATTGCCCAAACGATGTAGACAAATTTTTAAGAGAATTCATGGAACAGCAATAAAAATGATTAAGGGCCTGAAGATAGTGACTTATGAGGAAAGATTAGCAAGGGCTAAGTATGTATAACTTGGCACGGTAAGAGCTGTGAAGGAAATGATACCCTTCACCAAGTTGTTGAAGGATGTAAACATTAAGTCAAAGGGATTATTTAGTGGTACAAGGATTTTATGACTAAGAGTATAAAAGGGCCTCACTAAGCACTGGATGATGGAACCTGAAAGTCATTTGAAAACCGGTGATGTATTTATCTTGTTTTTTCCTTGTTCCATTTTGCCTTGTCTTTATTTAGAACGAATTCTAACAGTTTGGTTTGAGTGTCTTGCTAGGCTCCAGGAGTTAGTCCAGAATTTATGAGCCTCAAATGTAATTCCCAAGGGCAATTTTGTAAGGGAAAATCTGGTTTTTAAGATTTAGAACATTAACTTGTTTTCCACTGGAACGAAGGCTAGTAACCTAACCTGTCTGGAGTTTGCTTATTGCAGAGCTGCCCATATGATGCATACATGTGACAAGGAAGCCTATGTAATTTTACTAAGAAAAGAACGGATGACACAGAATTCCCTTCCTTACAATTCTTATAGCACCAAAACATACTCAGAGCCCAGCCTAAGAACTTATTCCGATGTTAACAATTTTTACTCATGGCAAATCATTTCTGTGATGCATCAGGCCTGAGATGGGACACCAAAGCTTTCCCCCTTTACATGTGTATCAGCTACTAACTTTGC
Organism: Plestiodon gilberti rubricaudatus; assembly: GCA_026170595.1. Classification (NCBI taxonomy): domain Eukaryota; kingdom Metazoa; phylum Chordata; class Lepidosauria; order Squamata; family Scincidae; genus Plestiodon; species Plestiodon gilberti. The sequence goes on along the minus strand of JANXHW010000003.1, from coordinate 64,231,500 downwards.
TGCTCTTCTTCATTCCCCTGCTCCCTGGATTTGAAAAGGAATGGAGCAGAAAAGAAAATGTGGAGGAGAAGGGAGTGGTAAGCTAGAGCATCCTCTTGTCCCCACTTCCTCTTCTGCTCTGTTCCCCTCTTCTTTTTCAGCAGGGGAGGAGGTCCAGTGGAGATGGGCACCCACCTCAATCTGCTTGCCCACCACTCCTGAAAGGGCTTCTTGTCTAGTAAATTTTGCTTTGCAAGTCAGACATGGGCAGACTGAGGCACCTGTGCGAATCTAATCTCTCAATAGTCCAGTTCAGACATCTCATATTTTAATCATGATTTAATCATGGTTTAACTTGATGTAGAGGAAGGAAGAAGGGTTCCAGCATCCACACGCTGCATCAGGGAAGTAGCGCCTAGGACTCAGCGCTCTGTCCCTTCCCTTTCCCCTCTTTTTCCCTTTGGTTCGGACACACGGTTTACTGGGGACACCCCCTTGGTAGTTCAAATTCACTGCCACCAACTCAGGAGACCAGGGTAGTCAGGGAGCCTCTCCTGAGCAAGAACTCTCTCCTGGGACAATACTGGACTGCAGTCCTCATATAATCCACTCTTTCAGTAGCGCCTGCAGAGCGAGGAGATGACAATTCCACTGATTTCTCAGAACAAGGCAACTCAGAGTATTTTAAAAAGGTTTATTAAAATGCTAATACTAATTAAAAGAAAAAGTTAGTTTAAATTGCAATGATTGTTCTTAGTCAGCAGGTGGTGCTGCAGCATTACAGAACTCGTGCATGCATAGAGGCATTCCTCTTTTGTGCATGGAATTCAATTTCGCTTACACAATACAAAGGCTTGAAACAACAGGATGGAGACAAAACACCCCAAAATAATATAAAACCTTATGATTTCTGGCTATTTTTAAGCCCTATCTCTGTATCTTGATAAGGGTTTCTGCTCTTGTCACAGAGCAGGCTCTTCCTTCAGATGCTGGGGAGAAGAAAAAAGAGAGTTTTGCTTTCCTTCCGGCTTAGTTCTCTCAGCTGAATATGTCAGCTGTTCTGATTGGGCAAGAGCTCCTCTTGCCTGTAAACTGATCCACCTTTCCTAGCCTCCCACACCTCTGCAACAGGAAGGCTATGTTAATGAATTACTTAGAATTACTTAGAAAGACAAAGGATCTGCTGGCAGATGGAGGAATTTGCATCCCAGCTCTGTGAACACAAGACAGGCTGTAGTTTTTAAGCATACATGCTAGTTTTTAAGCTAGGGAACACACATGAAATAGGGATTTCATGACACACTTGATGATTGTGAACCTTGAGTTCATACACTCGTCCCTTCCCTTTGCATACTTGACTTTACACACAAACTGGCTTGTCCCCAGACTATGGTTAGAACAAGTGGGATTTGCCAGGTTTGAACTTCACAATAAATCCAGGATTATTCTAAACACGGAAGTTGAACATTTCCTCTTCTCAAGGAAAGTGTGAAGGGAAGGTGGGTGGGTGGGACAAGGCAGAGACTGGGAAGTGTGTGTGTGTGTGTGTGTGTGTGTGTGTGTGTGTGTGTGTGTGTGTGTGTGCGTGCACACACACATGTGTAGGCCTGGAAGGGGGCAGTTAGTAGCACTTCCACTGATATCCACCTTCTTGACCTTGATTCACTTCGATCCAAAATCGCCGGCACTGGTCCACGTAGGCCCATGAGGGCAGCAGACGCTTACCCCTGGGCAAGGGAACAAATGTTCCCTTACCTGGAGGAGACCTCCAGGACTCCCCCCCCCCCCCCGCAGGATGCAGCATGTGCTCCGGTGGCATAGCTGCATTGGTGGGGGACATTTTGGATAGGATTGGGCTGTTAGTGGCTACTACAAATTTGACTCATGTTGTACAGCGTAGGAGGAATAACAGCATGATCAGATATAAAATAAATTATATATTTCTTTTAAAATGAAGCAATAATAAAGTAGAAAATATGTAGGACAGAGCATTTCTAAACAAAATACTTTTTTAAAAATGTTGTTCTATGAGGCATAATCTTCTTTGGAAGGGAGAGCTTATTTAATTCAAAGCAGGAACAGAGAAAATGTACCATTTTTAAATTACAGGTTTAATCATTGACCCCACCAGGTGTTTTACTCAGAGAGTAGCTTAAAATCTATTGTGGTAAATGTAAATATGATCCTGCTATTTAAACCTTTTTTTAAACCAGAAGAGTAGGTGGCAGCAGCTTCTTGGTCAATAAGCTCTTGATCCATCCGCAACTACGCATAACCAGAGAGGGATAAAAGCTGAATTTGTGGGAGCTACATTTCTCTATATATTTATTTTCAATTATTTTTGTGAACGAAACAGTAACAGCTCAATCTTATACTCACCGGTCACTGGCGGTATTCCTCTTACGCTGTCGCTGACTACTGTAAAGCAGTATGCGCCAGTTGTAAAAGGAGCTCATAAAAAGGCATGAAGCTGCATTCTGCTAGAGTGCCAGAGGAAAGGCCAGAGCCATCCTACACAATCTGGAGTAGAGCAAAGATAACAATGGAGGTACGTTGGTGCGGGAGGCAGGGGGTGGGCGGAGGCGGAATGGAATGGGGAGGGCAGAATGGGCCCGTGATGGGGAATGAGTGGATCAGGTCCAGGAAAGGGGCGAGTTTGGGGACAGCAGCTGCCGCTGAATTCTAACCCCCTTCCCTGACCCAATCCCATAGCACAGGTCCAGGCAGACCTGCACTAGCTATTTAGCTAGTGCAGGTTCTAGTAGAGAGCCCGTGATGCAAAGGCTTACCCCCCCATAAGGGAACAATTGTTCCCTTACCCAGAGGAGACCTCCTGGACTCCCACCACCACCACAGAATTGGTGTGTGGGTGTGTGTGGGAAACAATCAGATTGTGCTTTTAAAATGTTTCTTAGATCAAGATAATAATTCAGTTATTCAATGATCACTGTGGGGTAGTACCTAATGTATCGGGGTTGGATTTGGAAGGTCCAGGTGCAGCAGTTGAATGATTCAGGTTCACATCTATATACAGCTATGAAGCTCAATGGCCGACCGTCAGCAGTTTCTTGGATTAATTAACCCAATTCAGGGTTAAACGTGACATGCATACAAATGCATGCTGTGCAGGCAGACTTCTTACTAGGAGCTCCACTTTTTCACTAAACTACAGGTATGCAGGGGGGCAATCCCAGGCAGGACCATGATGCATAGGGAGGGGGAAATTTGGTCTGACCCCCCCCCTTGCACCATTTTCAAGCTGACAATTGCACCCCTGATGTGGCAATTTGCTCCTGAAATGATGATGTGAGAAAATCCCTACTTCGGGGGGGGGGGGGGGGAGACCTTCGGCTTGAAAACAGACCACAGAAGAAGACTCTCTCCCCCCCCCCTCTCCACCCCTCTCCTGGTCCCAAGCAGTTTTGTTTTTTTACAAAAACGTGGAGCTTCCAGTTAAGTACCCGTGACGACGTCAGGTTGCTGGATGTCTTGGGCCAAGCCCTACACTGGTCCTCCATGTGTCCTATGTTGTCATCATGCCAGGACCATAGCAAGGCAAGGCAGTCAGAGATGCCAGAGACCTCCAAGGGGATTATTTGATCCAATGCAGCCTCAGCTGCAAGCGCAAACTGAGTTCTTTTATTTCTCCTGCCCAGACTACCCTTACCAGGCTCACCTCTACCATGTCAGAGTGAGGATCCTTAAAGGGGCACCCTCCTCTGAGCCTTGGGCTGAGCAGTCTATCACCTCTCAGTCACCTCTCATTTGACCTGCAAAGGTGGACAGGCAGTGAAGGGTGAGAGGTTCCTGGTATGTCAGGGTCTGACCCCTCAGAGAAGTCTGGCTCAGGAGGGAATAGGGATTCAGATTCTTGAGGCTCCTCATTGTCTGGTTCCCTCTCACTGTCAGGGACTCGGTCTTTCACCTCAGCAGCTAGTGGCAGCTCCTCCCTGCCGAAATGAGTCCTGGTCATTCAGGGTTGGGGGTCATGACATTATGGCATACTAGGCCCGCATATCCCCTAGCTTTCCAGTGACGGGTAATGGGTGGCAGCAGTAATGGCTACTCCTAACCTCCCCATCAGACAGTGAGAGCATCTTCAGGTTCCACAATGACACAGCAGACTCTGGCGGGTTGCTCCTATCTGTAGAAGGGGTGCCAGTCATGAGGCTGGTGCAAGTGTCTCAGCTGAGGGGGGGTTGAGGGGTTGGTATGGCTGGGTGGACCCTCTGAAAGACATGGGACCTTGGACAGTGCCCAACCTGGATGACCGCTGATGCACACTCTGGGAAGAATGCTAGGATAGTTCGCATTTGTGTGCACATCTAGCTTGGCCCTCACTGTGTGTGTAAGCATAAAGAAATGTGTGAATTATTTTGTACACTAAGTAGCGCAGCAAGAGTAATAATCAGCAGCAGAACATGCTATATCTGAGTTCTTAAAAACAATTTAATCTTAAGTGTTTCACAAAGTAAACAGTGGTACTCTGGTGCATATGCAAACAACACATAATTATTGCCTATTCAAAGCTACCCACAACTATACTTCATATTACCCACCTGCTTTGCATTTAGCTCATTATATTTAATTCTAGGCAAATTCATGGAGAGAAAATAAATATAAAAAACTCCAGTGCTTCTTATGCTGGTAATAATAATAATAATAATAATAATAATAATAATAATAATAATAATAATAATAATATACAGTATTTATATACCGCCTTTCTTGGTCATTGGATTTCTCCTCCAACTTTAATCCAAGGTGGTGTACATGGGCAGGCTGTCCTAACCCCCCTTGGTTTTTTTTTTTTTACAATATATATAAATGTCCAATCTTTCATGAATGGCTACTTTCCAGATGGTATCCTTTTTACAGTCTGACAAATTCTGCTGGCTGGCGCCTCCCACACTCGACCGACGCAGCTGGAGGCTCTTATCTATCCTCCTGGAGGCTTTCACAGCTTTTTGCCGGCGGCGTGTCTCGAACTTATCAAGTTCACCGGTCTTCGGGCTTTGAAGGCAGCAGCTCTCCCAACTGAGCCAGACTCTTCAGTGTGGTAGCCCACAGGCATGATAGAATCACAGGAATGGTTCTCTAGTTAAACCATGATGCCTTACCCACTAAAAGCAGGATAATTTTGTTTGTCATGAGACTGGAATGAGTTGTCCTAGCACTATAATATTTGGCATGGCAGATTTCTTGCAAGAGACATTGGGTGAAAGATGGCTGAGTTTCAGCCATTTAAAAATTGGTACATGTGTGCTCAGTGCCAGCTGCCACTAGGAAGCACAGTAGGTAGCACCCTATCTAGCTATGGGAACTGGGTATAAAGGTGGGACTGGTCCCCAGAGCATGGGTATGGCCTGGGGCCATAGCTCAGCGATTTGGGCCCAATCCTATCCAACTTTCCAGCGCTGATGCAGCCGTGCCAATGGGGCGCATGCTGCATCCTGCGATGGGGGGCCAGTCATGGAGGCCTCCTCAAGGTAAGGGAACATTTGTTCCCCTTACCTTGGGGCTGCATTGCTGCTGCATCAGTGCTGGAAAGTTGGTTAGGATTGGGCCCTTACATGCAGAAGATCCCCAGCATCTCCTGTCTGAAACCCTGGAGAGCTGCTGTTAGACACTCAGCAATGACAATACTGAATTAATGGATCAGTGGTCTGACTTGGTATAAAGGCAGCTTCAGATGTTCTCATTCACTTACTTCACTCAAAAACTGGACATTCTGTTTGCCATGGCATTCATCCTATCATTCCACCCAGTCCATTGCAACTGTGCCCAAACTTCCTTCTTATTTCACACTCACTTGCCCCTCCCAATTCTAAAGATTCAGCTCTATTGTGTTCTTCAACAATGATTTACAGCCCAATCCTAACTAACTTTCCAGTGCCAATGCAGCTGCAATGCAGCCCTGAGATAAGGGAACAAATATTCCCTTAGCATGCCCTGTTGGCATAGCTGCATAAGAGCTGGAAAGTTAGTTAGGATTAGGCTGTCAATGAGATATGCAATGACAACAGGATTTTATTTCCAAATTGGTGTTGCTGTTGCATTCGTTCCTTTCAATGGTCATGCCATGCCATTAATTTCAACATGTAAGCAAATTGTTATTAAGCATATATAAAAGCAGTGATGCCAGCTTTAGTGTTGCTCACAATCTACAGAGGAAAAGAATGGAAAGCATATACAGTCGGACCTTTTTATCCACAGTTTTTCCACCCACGGATTTGACTCAACATGGGTGGCAAAACTGTGGAAGAGGGAGTCCACATTACCTCTTTCTTCAGCATTGTTGGGGGCCTGCCAGCCACATCCCGCCTCCTGCACGCATCCAAACCGCTAAAAAAAGGGAAAAAACACAACCAGGAATCTGTTGGGTTACTGCCAGCTGCTTCCCGGCGTGTTTAAACTGTTGAAAAAGAAAAGAAAAAGAAAAATGTAGCCAGGAGTCTCTGGCGCCATCTACAGGTTGCTTCTGGTAGTGGTTTTTCTTTTTTTCCAGACAGTTTAAACCAGCGGTGGGGAACCTCCGGCCCCAGGGCCGGATCAGGCCCCCGAGGCCATCTGGTCCGGCCCCCGGAGAGATTGCCGGGAGGCCGCCCAACCAGCCCCTGGAGGCTCCTCCGGGTCCGTGCGTCACCTCCGGAGGCCGGGAGAGGGCCTTTGCATGTCCTCCCCGGCCGCCGCCTCGACCCCTTCTCACCAGGCCATTGGCCATTTCGCACATGCGTACCACACCGATGAGGGCAAGCTCTTGCCCTCATCGGCATGGTACGCCGGAGGTGACGCGCGAACCCGGCAGCGGCTTCGGACGGTGAGCGCAGAGCCTCCGGAGGCCGATGGGGGGCAGGGGCAAAAATTAATTAAATAAATAAAAATGGCGCCCGGCCTTACGGCTGGCCCACAAGTAAATTTCTAATATTTAAAACGGCCCTCGCCAGGGAAAAGGTTCCCCACCCCTGGTTTAAACAAATTCAGGAGGAGGGAAGCGGCGAAGACGCTGGGAAAAAAAAGGTAATGTGGCACCGCTCCCCACCCCGGTTTTCCTATAACACTGTTTTTGTGTTCAGGATCAACTGTATGAATAAAAGGATAGTAGGAAGTGACTGGGCAGTTAGATGCCCATTGCCTCTGTGTCAGCCTGAATTTCAGTGTTGCCTCTAACTTACAAATGAAAAATATGGGATAAAAGGCCAAGAGTGTATAAAGCAGCTTAACTGTAAGTCAGCAAAATATATGAGACTGTAAAATGTCTTTACTGCTTACTTGGTATGGAGTTGAGGAATGGCCTCAGCTTACAGTTTCCATGCCTTTGGGAGCATGTGTGAATCTGTAAGAGTCTTAACTCTTCTCTGAAACTGAAGGTTTTTGATCCTAGAATTTGTAAAATACCCTCATTGCAACTATGCCTTTTTATGTGGAGAGTTGCAGGAATATTTATATACAGTAGCAGCAAGCACTATTTTATCTGCTTCTATGTGGAGAGAACAAATTTCAGTAAGACTTGTGAATAAAGATAAGCCTTACATAAAGCCTTACATAAAGACAAGCCTTGTGAGTCTGTGGCATTCAAAGGAGTCAAATCCTTCCATCATACAGATTCCTGCGGTGCTCTGAAAATCAGCAACAGTCTTACTCACCATCCTCTAGCTAACCAGAAATAAACTTATTGTTGGGGCCACAAGGGTGCTGTTTGAATCCTATATGTGTCGCTCAAGTTGTTTTGAATTAAACAGAAACACTTTGTACTTTTTGTGATTTTTTTTCCCGTTTTCCATGGAGGCACTTTGTTGTACCTTTCCCAGATTGTCATATATTTTCCTAGTCTTACAAGAGCTTGGTGTGGCTTGGTTTCTGGTTGTTATATTTTCACTCACTGCATTTTTCACTTTCTAATTTGTCTCCAAAGGATTTGAGAAATATGACCCTTCAGTCATCTCCTTTGGCAAGGCCTGACCTGTGGTTAACAGTGATTTTCTTTGTTTTAAGGAGCTACAGACCCAGACAGGTAGCCAACAGCTTGAAATTAAAACAAGATCAACTTTCATTATATTTTACTTTGCATTGAACTCCTACCTTCTTGAAATAGCATTTGACTGCTTTATTGGAGGTGATAGTTGGTGACAGAGGTGAAGCTGATAGGCTACTAATAGCTTTTTATTTGACAAAGCTGGTCATTTTCAAACTACTTGTACATTCCAGAGAACTGTGAGGTTCCTCAAAATCGTATCAGGGATTCTTGGTTTTTTAAAAATATTTTGTACCTTATTATATGTTATATTATTGTATGCTGCCTCGGATGCCTTGTTCGCAACTGGGGAGGCAGTACTATACTGTATATAAATCTTTTAAATAAATACATACATACATTCCTTAATAAAAGGCTAAATATCAGATTCCATCCTGGAGCAAATACCAGCGGCAGGAAAGATTTTCATCAGGATTGTGGCATGAGGGACAAGGGTTAACCCTGTCTTCCAGGCTGCAGTTCCAGTCGAGATTGGACTCCCTACAGCTGCTTTAAAAAAAAAAGTGAAAGGGCAAATGAAGTGTTTAAAGTCACATTTAGTTTGACAAAGAAGATTAGTAATGGTGAACAAACTTCCCTAAAAGCCAGGTTACCTTCCACTACCAATCCTCCTTTGCAATCAGAAACTGCAAGGGAGTGCTGAGCCTGTCTGATGCATATCCTTAGTTGAATAGGGACAATGGTAAGACCCAAGAGTAAGACCAGTGTCCCATATGAATTGTGTGTACTTTGGACAATGTTCAGAATGCTCTGCAGCATGCATGGGATGCATGGCAGATGTTTAGAGTTTCCTCAGCAGAAAAATCAATGAGGAAAGGATTCTGAAGTTAGAAAATTTGAAAACCACTGGGCTAAGGGTTTGCATGGGCAAGAAATTTTAACTCATAAATACATGCACTGAATTATTAGGTGACCCAATAAAAGCTTAGGGCTGCAATCCTATACACACTTTCCTGGAAGTAAGCCTCATACAATGGGACTTACTTCTGAGTAGACATACATAGGATTGCACTGTAGTTCTGTTTCACTAGTTGTGTTTCTCATTGCAAGGAAAATAAGATCTTCTTAGTAAACATGTCACTTTTTGTATTTTTACTCATTCTTTCATGCTGTTCTGTACACCTTTCAAATTATAAAATGGAATTGATTTTCCTTACAGTTGAAATATCTCTGTTGCTGCTGTCAATTGTAAGAATCATATTTACTTTTTTTTTCAAGCTATAGTCATCTCTCCCCCCCCCATCTCTTCGGGAGAGCTGAGACTTTGGTATTGCCATATGCTAATGACAGGGGTGACTAACAAGAGCAACTGGCAGCTGAGACATGAGTTCAAAGTAAGCTGACAAACTACAATATATGCTATTTACAGCCTGGAAGTCACTGGACAGGGTGTACAATAGGGAGATTGCAGATGTACTTGTTAACAAGAAAACAGTGCATAAATTAAGACCAAAATTCTCTACAGACTTATGCAATTTAATGGGAGTAAGTCCCATTGAACTCAGTGGAACTTATTTTACTGCATAGATCTTATCGGATCAACGGTGCTCTTATAGGAGTGCTAAGTACAAAGGATTGCAATAGTGAGGGTGCTTAATCTGACTCGCAGCCCAATCTTATGTAACTCTTGCACCGGTGTAACAGTAGATCCACCGGTGTAAGTGCACTTATGCCAGTGTAACTTGCCGTACGTCAATGAATGCAGGATGGACACTGGTGTAACCCCCTTTGGATGCCATGGACGCAGGACGGATGCCAGCAACTCTGCCGGAGCAGGAATGCCCCCTGCGCCGGTGGAGTTGCAGCGGCGTCTGTCCTGCATCTGAACTGCGCATACACAGCGTCCAAGGGGGTTTACGCCGGTGTCGTATGGCAAGTTACACTGGCATAAGTGCACTTACACCAGTGGATCTACTGTTACACCAGTACAAGAGTTACACAGGATTGGGCTGTAAGTGGTTGTACACTAACATACACCCACAATTTGAGTTGCTTTGGAATTGAAGAAACATTCAGAGACATGAAGGAAGCTTGCAAATTTTGTATGTCAGATTCATTCAGACACATAGAAAATGCGATTTTTCACTTTTTCTCTGTTTCAGTTCCCATGAGTGTGAAAAATGAAGATATCTTTTTTCTTTACATCTGAATGGAGTCTGATATACAACACTTATAACATCTCTTTCATTTCATCAGTTCAATGTGGTCCTTCAAGGCCATGGTTTGGCTGATTACCAAAGCTGGATAGAGGGGTAGAAGTCACACAGGGATACTTCCCTTCCAAACTCATGCATGTTTACTTGAAAATGTAAGCCCTATGAAATTCACTGGGGCTTACTTTTGAGCTAAATGTGCATAAGATTGGAGCCTTAGCCAACAGTGTAAATACAGGCACCCAACAAAGTGACAGCCATGTTGAGTTTCTTTATTGTAGCACTCACAGTTAAAATTGGTAAAGAAATGTCTTCAGAAAGCAATTCTGAAAATAGTTGATGGGCAAGCTGTCAGAGTTTATGTACTTAGGGGTAATTCACACAACATGTTAAGGCAGAAGATATCATCTGATAAACACAACTCTTGACAGGCTTATGTTAAGAAATGCCTTCTATCATAGCTGATCTTTGGTATCTGTTTTTGTACATATAAGCTAAATAAGCTAAATTATTACACAATCAAAGATGAACATATGACCAAATGTCTTAGATTCTATTCTGTTCTTAGGATGAAATTAGGAAGAGGGAGTGGCATTTTAAAATGGCATTCAGTAGAAAACAGTTGCATTATTATATGACTTTTATCCACAGTTGGCTAAATAGATATAAAAATATGCCCCAATGAGGGGTTAGGTTACATATGCTAATCAGGCTCTATAGGATTTTCAGTGTGATCAGATGCCCAGTCTTTGTAAGCTACGTGGCATCTGTTCAGATATAGATTCAGATAAATGTGGCACATAATTATAAATTGATACGCAACCCCCTCACCCTTTTTCTGTGCTCCGGCTGCCTTTGCACATTATTATTATTTATATTTATATGCCACTTTCCAACAAAACATAGTTCACAAAGCAGTTTATATAGCAAAACAACAGCCCAATACTATCTCCCATCATTGGCAACCATGTAGCCACACTGATAGTGGTGCTGGTGGGGGGAGGGGAGCATGACAACCAGAAGGCCAACATTTTACTTACTTCTGGGTAGTCCTCCTGGTGGCTTATGGATCTCCTTGGACCCATGCCAGCTATGACAAGGGGCAGTTGCTCTCCCCCTGTTAAATATAAGAGGACACCACTTTAAAAGTTACCTCTTTGCCCAGTTAGCTGGGGTATGACAGTTTTCTTACATGGAGGTTATTTCCATGTTGCAGTAAAAAGAATGAATAACATTATGTGAAATGAATGTGCACTTGTATATTTTAGACTTTGGAGCAGTTGTGACAGATATTGACAGTTCACACACACTTGATGGTACACAGTATAGAGAACATGGCTTTCCAGCAAGTTTAAGCTGGGCCACCTCTCCTTTAAGAAACTAAGCACTGAGGGTCACTACATACATACCTTGATTGCCCTCTACAGATTATTTCTCTAAAAGGAAAAAGTGTATCCCTGTATGAAATCCCTTTCCATTAATCCCAGATGTGGGGAGGGGGGGGTGAGTGGGAAACTACACATAGCAAATGTGTACTTCTAAACCTGTGCTTGTCAAGGTAACAAGACGAAAGGGATTCTTAGGGAAGAACAGCAGGTGAAGGATGGGGGGGGGGGAACGGCATGAAAAATGTTAGCACAGGATGCAGCGACAGGAGGATAACCCTTTCCCCTGGCCTGTTTTTTCCGTCCTATCCTCACTTACTTAGGAGTAAGTAACCCCATCATACTCAATGAGAATTACTGCTGGACAAACATGAATGATTGCACTGTAAAGCCGGTCTCTCCCCTCCCCCGTTTATTTCCAGGGCAAACCCCCATACAGGTCTTCTCTGGCAGCTGCATGTTTTGCCTCGAGGGGCCCACAGCAGCGGGGCGAGAAGTCTGACAAAAGGGTTGTCTCCTACGTGTGTGGACCTGCAGTTGAACCAGGTATGTGTCGCAGGGCAGCACTCTGGCTTGTCCAAAGCTCCCAGCAGTATTATTCACCAGCACTTGGAGCCACGTGTGTTTTCCCTTCGGGACATCTACGGCGTTCCTTGGGCAGAGCCGAACTCCAGCCAGCCCATTCCCCACGGGCGCTCGCTCGCTAGTTTTCTCCGTGGTGCTGCCCCAGAGTTTAGCAGCTGAAACTCTCACACCACAGAACTTTAATCAAACTTCTTTATTTTTAGCCTGGGGCTGGGCTGAGGCCTTGCGGAGACTCCTCGGCAGCCCTCTGGGGACTCGACAGTGGCTGCAGCGTGCTCGGAAAGTACCAGCCCGTAGCTTGGGCTGGGCTCTGTGGCGTTTGGCTCGCCGCCGCCGCCGGTGACTGGCTGGCAGTAGCTCGAACGGCCTCCTCCTTTCAGCTCCGTACGAGTGTAAGCAGCAGCAGCAGCCGCTGCCGCCGTAACGCCAGACAATTAGCTCGCCAGTTTGCTGAGGGGAGGCGGCAGGTTGGAGGCACCACGCCTCCCTCCTTTCTGCTCTCTCCACCCCTCTTTCCCTCACCCGCTGGCTGAGGTGCAGCGCGCGGTTTGGGAGCAAACAAGCGGCTGGAAGCGCAGCATCGCCGCGAGCTGGAACTGGCTGCGCTGGCTGAGGCGAACTCCAGCCTCCCTCCCTCCCCTTTCGAATCCTTCGGCATGAAAGTGCGAGAAGAAAAAAGAAAGAAGAGAGCAGGGTGAGCGGAGGGGCGCAGCGCGCGAGAGGGCGCAGGAACGGACGACGAGAGATGCCTGGTGGCTCGCGCGAGCTGCTGAGAGAAGTTGCTGCTGCTGCTGCTGCTGCTGCTGCTGCTGCTGAGGGAGGAGGAGGCCGCTTCACGTGCCATTGCCAGTGTATTGTTTCGGACCTGCATTGCTCGGAGGTCGGCGCCAGGGAAGCGCCCCAAGGTCAGTGTTGAGAGAGCGCCGCAGAAAGAAGACCAGTGTTCGCGCGTCCTCCGCGATTGGGGCTCCGCTCCACCCAGGCGCTCTCTTCTCACTTTGTGAGAAGTTGTGTGGAGCAAGGGGTGTATGTATGTACCATGCCTGTGTGTGTGTCTCAGTCACTTATCGCGCGCGCGCGTAAGAATGTGAGCCATGCTTGTGAAGATGATGGCACTACCCTGCCCCTCCTTAGGACCAAGTGAGCCCAGCAAGCATCGTGACAGTGGATCTATGTGTGATCAGCTGTGCACTGGATCTTGGGAACACACCTGCAATCATGGAGTAACTGTTGGCCCTTCGTCCTCCTGGCAGGCAACACACCTGGCAGGTGTAGGATGAAGGAAAAATAATTTGTAGTTTAGGCATGTGATTGTATTCTGTCCTCCTTCCTGGAGTTCAAGGCTGATAATCGCTCGATAGTTGTCTACTGAGGCTATCAATTCCCTCCTCCCCATCAACAGCCCTGTAAGCCAGGTTAGGCTAAGAGGCAGTGACTTGCCAAAGGCTATCCCAGGGAGTTGCATGACTGAGCAAGGCTTTTAATGAGTTTCTTCTTGCTACTGCTTTCGCACACTGCTGTACAGTGCGCACAGATATGAAGACTGGTTATTGTGCCTAAGGCGCTCAAAGGGCTTTCAAGTATTGGTTGTGTGATACTAATGGAAACATATGCAGTTGTATTAGAAGTACTGTACTTGCTGATGACTGTGGGTGGAGTGTGTTTCTAGAACTCCAGGAGATTTTGCTGGGACTTTTGCGCTGGTCTTTTTCTGTCCACTTTCATCAGAGGATGTTCTACTAACTCTGTTTAGCACCAGTATAAATAATCCAGTGCTATTTCTCTTGGCTTGCAAAGTATGTAAGGCGGGGGGGGGGGAGAGATAAGAAGGCATAGAGTTAGAGACATGGTGCAATCACACGCCAAGTCACAAAAAGCATTGTCTGCTTGGGATATTTGCACTGACACTCACACATGCTACAGAGTTGATTGTTTGTAGTAATTACATATGTAGGAGCATCTAGTGGTCATTGTAACATCCCTGATGGGGTGTAGAGTAAGCATTGTATCAACACAATATTTGATTTGCATTTAGGATCATGTGGGCACCCGCTCAGATATAAATATATGCACTGGAATATACTGAATGTACAGTATTTGACACCCATACTTGATAGCATGCACAAAGTGTACTGTCTTGCTAGTGAAAACACAAAGCAATTATCCCGTGTAGAAAATCTGTTCTTAAGTTCAGCCTGCTCTTCCGTGAAGATGCTGTTATCGGTATATTGCTAATCAGCAACATTGCCTTTATACCGACCCAAGGACACTTGCATTTTACTGCTCCATGAGTAGTGGTATGCCTGTTCATGCACCAAGTTTCTGCTAGATCATTGTGGCCGTTGAATGAATAGTAGTAGCTTTAATAAGCTTACCTGACATATTAATCATCCAGCTACATTCTGTAACATCAGAGGCTCTTGTGCAGGGTGGATGTAAAGATGCCTATTTGGACACACCTGCATATGTATGCTTGCTGGTTTATATCGTCTGTTGCTGATCTTTCTACATTAGCAGAATTAGGGATGCTTATTTATTATTGCTGCTATTACTGTGTGAGTGAGTGCTGTGTGGTTTCTTAATCAGATGTCTTGCCAAAAAGGCTTTGTGTTTCATTTGTCATTAATTGCCAGTAGCTATGGAAAAGAGAATTTACAGATCAGTCTCACAGAGTCATTCTATTTGTTGGCTAGTGCCTTCTCCTGGTAGTGGTATTCATGATTCTGAAATGCTTTAACTCCTCCTATAAAATGACACATTCAGTACATTTTTGGAAAAGGGCAGAAGCCTACTTAGAAGTTTAAAAACATTACTCTTCTTGCTGCTTCATAAACACTAGATGACAACAATGAGGTGTGTGCACTTTGTTGTGCCTGTTTCTTACATCCATGAATTCAGTACAGACAATGAACTGCTCAGCATTTGCACTCTGTAAACAGATAGGGGCACTTGACTTTTTTTTTTTAAAAAAAATGTGCCCTTTCAAAATGTTAACTGTCTGGAGCAAGGCCTTGGAGGAGCTGCATAATAACAAAGATAATGTAATTTTGCTGTTATCTTGCTGGGTTGCCTGTTGGGCTGAGCCCCATCTGACTGAGAATTGCTGATTGGCTAATTACAGCATTTTTGTGGTGATTTGTCAGGCAAAACATTTCTGAAATAGCTTACAACTGAGGCAGGGTTGACTTTTTCATTTAACTCAGGCAAGATATATGCATCTAGTGTGTATGACTATGACTGTTTGGCAATGAATATAGTTAGATAATAATGAAGGATATTTGTCAAAGGGATAGCTCTAGTAGTTAATTTTATTTGCTGAAATTGCTTTCAGGGTTCAGTAACAAACAAGTTACTATGTAGCACAAAACCTTTGAGCAACTAATGACTACCTTAACTTCAGCATTGTTGCCTGTGATTTTTTTTCATTTTACCATTATAAAAACATTTGTTCTTCAGACAGCAGACACTTTAGATCATAGTATTATTTGTCGTCTTGAAGGACAAACAATATTTTTAGCATGGTCATTGCTGCATTCTTCTGAAATCTTCACAAAGAATTATGGCTTATATTTTTCAGTTCTTCTTCCACCTGTTTTACTTTTCATATCCATGATGAATACCCATGCTGAATTTGAGTAACAGTGAAGTATCTTCATTATCTGAAGCTTATCAAAGGGATCATTCTCTTGTTTTCTGACATAAAAAGCTACCAGGAGCTTGGAAAACCGGGCTAGTCAAAAGAACAATTCAGATACTACACAGTAAAAACACTAGTTCATTAAAAAAATTCATGAGTAAATATTTTGGCGTAGGGCACAATCAAATGTGCTTGTTTATTCATTTGTGTAAACAAATGTTTCATTGAGCAGCATTAGTCTTTATGCTAGTTATTGGCTTTCTTAGGGCAGCTCCTGAAACTCCTAGTCACTAAAATTACCAGTGTTCAATCAGTGTACTGGAGATAACTATTGAAAACCAGTCTTTTCATGGTAGTGAACCAACTGTTCTCATATCTGACATCCTAAAAGCTTCTATCTTATTTTCAGCCACTGGAGTCGTTTCGTACAATTGGGCATTGAGTCAAAATAGTCATTTGGCTCGTTACAAGCAAAGAGAAGAAAATTAATTTACATGCTGAAAAGAACATTTTGCTTATACTGTATAAAGGTCACCCAACACAACTGTATTTTAATAGGCTTGCAACCTGAGGGGATCCAGAAAAACACTAATGTTTCTAAACATAGTCAACATAGACCATCGGCCTGATTTCAATATTTTTACAGTTTAGAAACTGTAATACAAATTTTACTCAAATGCAACTTTTTTTTAAAAAAACTGAAACTATAATATACGCAAGAGAAGAATATGGTCAAATCTTTGTGTGTGCTTTATAAAATGACTCCAGTTACAATGTAAAGTTTTGTAATAAGTTTTGTTATCTTGCCCAGCTACAAATGACTAAGGCTGGGAATTGAGCGAAGTAGAAGATGAAAGCTCACTGTGATATTTCAATTTTTTCTTAATATTCAAAGGAAGGCATGAAACTGGATAACCCATGAGCTTTAGTCATAAAACCTGCATTTCAGATATACAGTATATGCTGGTAGATAGTTTGAGTCAGGACTGGTGATTTATTTTCTTCACTTTTTTGATTGACCATTAGTCTGGATACTATTGACATCTAAATAGCAGAACATTCGGTTCTTGGTTTTTGAAGAAGCGTAATAGCCCAATCCTATTCGGACACCTGTTTGCAATGACAACCACAATCTAAGCCTGTCCAGGCAGTGTCTCACTGGTGCAGTCCTCTGAGTAACAATGATAGCTTTCATAGAAGCCCCAGTGTAGCCCGTCAATCATGGAGTGGCATCCTGACATGGTGACTCATTGGCATGACGTCCAAGGAGCCAATTGCCACATTCATCCAGCCTCAAGACCAGCGGCCAGAAACGTGGTGCCAGGATGAACCTATCAGGGGTTGGGGGCAGGCACAGGGCCAATGAGTGCTGCCGCTGGGGGGGATGCCCCCCCTCATGGCACTAGGAAATGAGCAACACTGCAACAGGTACTACTGCCAATAGTGGAGAGCAACACTGTAACACGTACTACTGCCAATAGTGGAGAAATACCCCAAGGACACCACACAAACAAATCAACATGATACAAGGACGTCACAGCACCCCCATCTCCTACAGGACCTACTGTGGCATCAGCACGAAGGGGCAAACACAATGAAATGCTAGGAATCCCCAAACCCAGGGTTCAAGTCTCCTTATCCCACTCACACAAACGCATGCATTTAAGGAATACCTTTTTGAGTATAGCATAACAAACCAAGTGTAGAAAGATAGCTTCCTTGGAAGAGGGAAGTAATGTGAAGCAAATGCACAAGTCTATACATTGGAAGAGTTTGAGTCCCTTTGGGGGCATTCAGCAGCTGGAAGAAACCCTTTTGCCAAGGGTGGGACTGGGATGAATCACAAGGGGCGCCTCAGCAGCACTTGGGCAAAGCACGGTGCTGGTAGCTCACTGCACAAAGATGAGGGCTGGGATCTAAGCGAGATATGGTAGGTTTGAGTGTAGCCAGGGGAGTTGCCCTAACCATCAAGGTACTTACCTTTCACATGACTAGCCAGAAATATCCATGGCAGGGACAAAATGGGGAGGCAGGTCTAGAACTCACACCAGCTATTCCACAAAGCTGCTCTCTGATCACCCAGCCACAGTAGGAGAAGGGCAAATAACACCTCATTCAGCATTTAACACCTTGCATCACTGTGAACAGGCACACCTAGCTGGTAGGTTTATATGCAGTGCCAGGGGATGTTGCATTGTGTCTGGCACAATCGCCATACGCCAATCTTAGGAATGGAAGGAGAGATGGAAGAGAATACCTTATGCATAGATCAAGTCTAGATCAGAGGTTCTCAACCTGTGGTACGGGTACCCCTAGGGGTACACGGACCTCTTGCTGGGGGTACGCCAAGTCCTGCCCCTTATCTGCCCCATCAGCATAACACTACAGAGAAAGTGTTAATTGACATGGATTTTATTTTTATTTTATTATTTTTGGAGCCCTTCTGTCTCTTTGATTTTGGTTTTGGGCTTATTTTTGTACTTTGGAAAATGTACTTTGGTGGGGTGGGGGAGGGAGGACCTGATTTTGGGAAGTGTGACTTGGGGAGAAAAAAGAGATCCTTGCATCTCACTCACTCACACACGCACGCACGCACGCACGCACAGGGAGAGAGAGTTAAATAAGACATTTTTTCACATTTAAAATTGTTTTAGTACTTTTTATTTAACGATTAATTATCTAATTAATTCATTTAATTAATTAATTCAGTTAATTAGCAGGGGGTACTTCAGAAAATTGGACCATGATAGAGGGTACTGAGGCCTCCAAAGGTTGAGAACCCCTGGCCTAGATCAATAGGAAGAATCATGACATAAGATTTTGAGCTAATTTTGTAGCATAGTGTGTTCATAGAATGATTGCTGAACCCAACCTGATCTATTGTGTTATAGATGCACATAGTAATTGAGAAAAGTCATTTTTTTTCACCTTAATGAGAAGGTACAGTATTTTTTTCCAACATAGATTGCTTTCTTTTCCTGAAAGGATTATTTTTCTTTCTTGAAAACTATTTATATTAAAACTCTCTCATAAAATCAAAATTGCATAGATTCTGAGAGAATCATACTTATTCAAGAAAAGTGAATATGTATTTAATTGCAGCAAACACATTTAATTTGCTGGGAAACAAGTCCTATCAGGAAAGGTTGAGCAAACTCTGTATGTTTAGCCTGGAGAGGAAAAGGCTTGGGGGGGGGGGGGGATGATAACGCAGCTCTTCAAATACCTGAAGTGCTGTCACATGGAAGAGGGCAAAGATTTGTTCTCTGCTGCCCAAGATAGCAGAACTAGGTCTAATGGGCTTAAGATGCAAGAGGGAAGATTTTGGTTGGATATCAGGAAGAAGTTCTTATCAGTAAGAGGCTAGGAGCAGTTCAACAATGGAACTGATTACCAAGGGAAGTGGTGGGTTCTTCCTTATTGGATGTTTTCAAGCAGAGGTTTGACAAGCACCTTTTTGGAAATTTTCTAGAGAAGATTTTCCTGTGCCTAGCAAGGGGTTGGACTAGATGGCCACTTCTAACTCTGTGATTCTAATGTCCTTTTGTCTTTATAATCAATTACAGTACAATGGTTCATCAGACTCCACTGGGAATGCTGCTTTGCCAAATGGGTATGATTCATGAAGTGGAGTTAAAAATAATATTGTATTTATCCTCTTTCACATTAAAAGGGTTTATCTTTAAAATGAATTTTTCACTTTAGTGTTTACTTGATTCTAGTGTTATACAGATCAATTGCAACTTTTGATACATTTTCTAGCCGCAGTTTTCACTTCTTTGATTCCTTTTCCTAACTTTTTTGTTAGTTTGAAAATTGGGAGGCCCAGGTTTTTTTTTATTTATTTGTTAAACAATTTACATACTACACTTCTACCCAGGAAGATCATTCAGGGCGGTCAACAATCAAAAACGTAATATCAAAATTGTTGGAAGAGCAACAGCATGTGAGCTAGACTTGCATAACAGTGAGTTCAGGGGTAAATGTTAGACTCCACCAAAGTTTGGTGCTTAGTTGAAAAGCTTGTGGTTTATTCTCCCCTACTCCCCTATACCTCGCCTTGTTGTTTCTGCCTGTGTGTAATGATGGCTACAATCCTTTCTTTGACCCAGTAAAGTTCTTAGCAAATGTCAGTTTGCTGGGTGTGGGACTGCTTTAATTTCTTCAGATAACAGAAATCACATTAAAATAACCAACAATAACAATTAAACACACACACACACACACACACACACACACACACACACACACACACACACACACACACACACACACACACACACACACACAATTAAACATGACAGAACAGCAGGAATCTCACAATCCATCACTGGACTAGACTATAGACTCGCCAGAAAAGGGCTATTTTTGTGATCTTTCAAAAGGGCTTAAGAGACCAGGCAGGCCTTATGCAATGCAGGATGGAATTCTTCAGCCTGGATGCAACTACAGAGAAAGACCGTCTTCTGGGTTTCAGTCAGCCTTACATCGACCAGTGATTGAATTCAGAGCAGAATCTCTTTTGATGATTTCTGTGTGTGTGTGTGTGTGTGTGTGTGTGTGTGTGTGTGTGTGTGTATGCATGCGCGTGCGCATAGTGTTGTCTGGAGTTGGGTGGTCCTCTGATACTTTGAACCCAAGGCATTTATGCCTGTAGAGGTCAATACCATCACCTTGAATTGGGCTTGGAAGCAAACTGGGAGCCAGTGCAATGTAAAAGGGACTTTCATTTGAATTAATCAACCCTTGAATCATATTGGAATATTTGAATTTGGTCTAGCAGCTGTGATAACTGAGTCATATTCTGGATTGCAAACTTGAAGGTGGGATTTTGTTTTTGTGTTTTTACAGTGCTAAGTTTGTTTAGGTGCTTAATAAATAAGGAATTACTATTTCTCCAGACCCATCTGCAGGGTCTGGCAATTCCAGATGCCCTGCTGCTTCTGGTGGCCTCAGGAGGTGGAAAGGAGGAGTTCAGCAAACTTACCTTGGCAACTGCTCTGAAGAAGAGAGCTTGCCCTTCCTTGTCTCAGTTTGACTTGGAAATGACCTGTTTTCTTCTCCCCAAATTGGAAAGAGATCAAATCATCTTGCAAACCAATCTCAGGCCCAGAAAACAATTCCCCCTCCTTCCCCTTCACAAACACACTCCCTGCCATTTATTGATCCAGTTCAGTGGTGGTAGGAACAGCAGTGGTGACATATGGACAGTGAAGAGAGTTTTTTGTGCCCTTTCCTTCATCGTCGTTGTCAGTGTGCCAGGGGTATGGCATGGTGCCCTTGAGACTTGCCATTGAAGATCCCAAGGGCCACTGTGCTTTTTTTGTCCTGTAAATAGGTACCAGTTTTGGAGAAAATAATTTTTACTTTTTTACAAGCATCTGTGACGTCAAACCAGTAAAAACACCCTTCGGAGTGGATTGCAAAAACAATTTGTGAGAAATACATCTTAATCACATATGCTTACCCAAAAGATGGTCAGACTCCAGAAGTGAAGTAGAATAGTTGTTTTATTGTACATTTCTGCAGAAGTGGGCATCCGATCAAAAGATCAGAGCAGCGATAAACAAAGTGTATCCAGTTTTTATTCCCCTTGTTTGGAAATGGTTCTCCTCCCCTATTTCCATTACTCCTCCTCTAAACCTTTGATTGGCTAGGTTCCCAAAACCTATCAAACATATTGTATATTTCACGTGGTCCTTTATCTCTGCCCCATATCTCCCCTCACTCATTACATATCTCCCCTCACTCACTATCCATATTTGGGCTTCTTCCTTGACTTGGGTGCCCCCTTTCTGACCTTTGCTGACTACCAGTTTATCCTTCTCATCTGGTTCTTTCTGGTTTGCTAGTCTCTAGTCCTTCTCCGAACCCGCAACCGTCTGTGTCTATTCAGAGAGCTGGCTACCGTTGGTAGGTACTTCCTCTTTACACGGGTTCATCTGTCTGTCCCAACTATTCTGGTCCCTTTTCCTGTCTGTCTCCTTCAAGGGCCCCCTCTACCACATCCTCTTCTCCAATTGTCAGAAAGCTTGTGTCTCAACTTTTCAACTTCTGCACTCTTGACCTTTGGTCTCAGCCCTCCTGTTACTGAATTAGCTTCTAAGCATCAAACATTACTACAATTATTAATTCTACAAAAACCAACATTTAATAATTATACTTTATAATTATTCCTCACAAATTGAATAAAAATTGAAAAATAGAATTAAAAATTATCCTAGCTACATATAAAAGGCATATTAAGAGTGCTAGCCTCTGTATGCTTACACATAAAGAAGTTCCACTATGTCCTGTAAGAATTACACCTAGGAAAATTTGCGTAGGACTTTAACCTTAAAGAACCATGAACTGCATACTGTCTCTCAGGCAGCCCTTGGGAAAGATGATGACCTAGACCAGGGGTGTCAAACATAAGGCCTGCTGGCTGGATACGGCCTGTGAAAGCTCCTTCTCCAGCTCACATGATGATTGGGGGACTCTCCCAGCGTTGCCCTTTCATCAGCGCTACTTCTGCTAAGGCGTCACTTCGCAGCTCAGCAGCTGAGAGGTGTTCTGCAAAGTGACGCCTTAGCAGAAGCTGCTGCTGTCCCTTATCTTGGAATATGATAATTGGGCTGTCCCTTACCTTGAAAATATGATCAAGATTAGCATATTTTCTCTTTTGTCATTTGGAGCTAATGAGCTCCTAGGTAAGAAAAAAGTGCTTATTTCTGGTTATCACATGCTTAATGACATCACTTCCTGCTTAATGACATTACTTCCGGCCCTCAACAAGTGCTATGAATGCTATTTGGCCCACTGCATGAAACGAGTTTGACACCCCTGGCCTAGACATTAATACGCATCCTTAAGCAAATTTCTCAGTTTGCTGCCTGTTGAGTCTAATGCTTCTTAGCTGAGGTCCTTTAAAAAATGTCAAAGGCATAACATGAGTGCTCTTGTTGGTGACATTGCCACTCCTGTTCCACTCCCACCCCCTGCTCCCTCTTGACCACACCTCTAATTACATGAAGGTAAAAATAAAAATAGCTTCAACTTTTTCCCTTTTCTTCTTTTTATCATTTTGAAATCCCAGAAGTTCTTGGTTTTTTGTTAAACAATGTTTTCTCAAGCCTTAGGTTAGAGGGCTTTTGTTTAGACAAGTGGTTTTTAAATGAATATAATGGAAAAATAAATACTTCCAATTTCTTAATTTGCCTTAGTTTATATTATAGGAAGCCATGATTACAGACATCCTCTTCCAAAATGTCAGCAAGTCAATATATCATGTACCATCAAATCATAATGTCAGCAAGTCAATATCTCATGTACCATCTTATTGTTATCTTATATGTTTATACTGAAAGTTATAGTCCTGTTGGATTTAATGTCCAGACTGAGGGCTGGTTCAGATGTTAGCTTACCGATGAGTACATTTGAATCCCCAGTCTGTCAGTTTTAGTTGCTGGAGAAGGGAATAGGCTTCCATCTCCTAGCAGGCACAGGCATCTGTAGGCAATGGGCATTAGTGGAACAGGCAGGGTTTTAAAAAGCACAATCCTATGCATGTCTACTCAGCAGTAAGTAGAAATAATAAGAACCAATAAGCATTGGGTTCAATGGGGCTTACTTCCTGGAACGTGTGTATAGCATTGCAACCTTTGTCTTTACATCAGTACTGATTAAGGAAGCAGTTCAATATGATGAGTGAATTGTAGGTTCTTTTCCGGTTTTAGGGATTGCCAGTAAGGGATGTATGTAACAAAATCTTGATTTCATCTTTTAAAGAGAAAAATCACTTCAGGAGTGATTTGCAGCATAGAAACATTGTAACAGTGTGGGTGGGTGGGGACTGCCTAATCCAGTGGTGGCGAACCATTTGTGCTTGGTGTGTCAAAATGCCTAACTTGACTCTGCTGGTGTGTCGCCCCCCCCACCCAAACTTTTAATAGTACTTTGACTATTGCTACTTTTAATAGTAATTTTGAATTGAACTGAACTGAAAACTATAGAACACATTGCATTTTATTTAACATCAATTAGTGACTTTTTTGTTGCTGAGTTTTACTAGATAATAATTTGAAAGAGGTCTGCCAAAACCCCTGTCCTAAATGTTTAAGACAAGCCTGTAAAACATTTGTGAAAATATAAGGTGTGTCGGGGCCCTGGGGGAAACGCTGCTGTGTCACCCAAAATGACCTTGTGTGTCACCTGTGACACACGTGTCATAGGTTCACCATCATGGGCCTAATCCTTTCCTAGTCTGCCATGTCTTGCCTCCCCAGCCTTGTTTTTTTCTGCTGGGTCCCAACATGAGTTTACCCTTCATGGAATTTCAACAGTGTGTTCCCCAACCTGCAGAGATATTTTCAAATGTGGCAAAAGACTTGAGTATTCCCTTACTTCCCACCCCCTTTCTACTCCAACCACCCTTTCTTGAAGTTTTTTTTTTAATTGCAAGTTTAAGTTATGTTCTTATGGGGGGGAGGTATGTCTTTGTGTATAATGTATAGTTAGGCAGAAAGAGAGAGAGAGAGAGGGAGGAGTATTCACAATGGGAGATGGTGAATTGTAATATTTGAAAAGTTTCCAGCTGTGTTTCTCTTCTTACTGGTTCAGTAATTCTGGCTATGAAGCAGTTTCAGAAACTTCTTGTAAAAGCTACTTCTGTCCTTTGTATCTTTTCAGTTTCTTAGTTCCTTGTCTCATAAAAGTTTGTATGTTCTTTTTTTATTAAGGTTATTTTAAGGCCATGTTCGATCTGTCACCCTGGTTTGGTTGGTTGTTGCTATTGAGTATAATTCAGTATGATACTGATATAAAACTAGTGTGGTGTTTCCTTAGGTACTTGTCAGAGTATGCGTGCTTAGTGTCCAACCTTATGTGACAATGATCCTGAGACTCCATTGCTATTCTTACTACTTACATTGAATTTCTATATGATAAGTACTGTACATTTCTGCTTTATCAATAGGCGACGTAAGTCTTCTCTTTATTCCAGTTGTTAGTAATTATCCAGGGTGGTTGTGGTTTTTGGTATCATTTTTTTCTAAGTGTAACTAGATTGTTCTGACTGAACCAAACTCTCACTGAATATGATCTGTGAAAGGCATGTTGCCCTATAGCAGTGGTTCCCAACCTTTTCGGCCGGTGTACCACCTTCACGGGCCTCTGACCTGCCATGTACCACTGGTAAGTGCCAATGATGTCATCGGCACTTACTTCTGGGTTCGCAGTCATGCTGGAGCTCAGAAGGCAATGGTAAGGAGGGAGGGAGGACTGTTCTCTGCATGGGGAAGCCTGCGCGCTTGAGCTCTGCCGTCTCAGTAGAGCTCAAGCCACCAATTTTTGGGCTCTGGTGCAGGATGGTATGCAGGTCATGGCGGCTGCCATCTTGGCTGCAGGCGGCCCGCATACCACCAGCCTATGGTCCACGTACCACTAGTGGTATGCGTACCATAGGTTGGGAAATTCTGCCCTGGCCTATTGTATACATAAGCATCTAGTAGTTGTGGAAACTTCTTCTGCAGTACTAGTCAAACAATAATAGTAAAAAAGAATGATTTTTCCTGAATTTGGGAGAGGTGAAGGAATGCAGTCATCCACAAACTCTGATTATTGCATAAGAAAGCAATTACAGTACCTTGCTAGAGCTATTCAGGAGATATTCACTGATGTCATTTCTGTTTTGGACATACCTCTGTATGAGAGAGACAGTCACTATAGCCAGAAGAAGAGCCGCACAGTTTTGCCAGATGTTTTGATTTAACCTCAACAGTATGGTTTGTTTCATTTATTTGCCACTCATACAGCTATAATGTCAAGGTTAACTTGTGCCATCTGGTATGTGTAGTGAGGTCAAGAACAGGGGTCCATGATGAGCATTAACAGGAAGATGCCAATATGTTCTTGTCTACCTTTCCAGTATTTCTATGAGAAATGTTACTTGAAAATTCTTGGCACATCTGCCCTATTTTGTCACTGGCTGTTGTGAAAATGGTGACTGTTTTGAGAAAAAATGTGTCCTTCAGAAGAGACATCAACTATAATGTCTATGGTTTCAGTGATCTAACTGTTCAGAGCTCAGCAAAGGGAAAATGAATGGATGGACATGGTTCAGAAAGGAACTCTTGTCACTGGCGTCGCTCTAGGTGGGGCGGAAAGCTAAGTTCTGCAGCTTTCCACCCCACTGTTACTCTCCGGTACGAGGTGCCCTGCCCCCTCGTCGTAGGAGCCCGTCAGCGGAGAGAAAGCAACACGCAGGGACTCTCCTGCACGTTGCTTTCTCTCCGCTGACGGGCTCCTATGACAAGGGGGCGAGGCGCCTCGTACCAGAGAGTAACGGTAGGGCGGAAAGCTGCAGAACTTAGCTTTCCGCCCCACCTCGAGCGACGCCAGTGACTCTTGTATGTACACCAAGGTGTGTCAAGAAATTGTTGAAACATCATTAAGGGTTTATTTTACTTTTCTTTTGTAAGTCTTTTTGCGGTATGTTCACTGACAGTCATTCTCAAGACCAGCTCTTGTGTAGGTCAGTGGAATACTTTGAAATTTAATATAGTTTAGATAAAAAATTCATAATTTAGAGGGCTATGAAAACATTTAAGTATTTCAGTTTGAAGAAATGATTAGGAATAAATCAGGCTAATAATAAGAGTTCAGATTAATGAAGCTGCTGTCATACTTGATATTTATCACATGCATTTCTTTGCAAAACTACTTATATTGTCAAACCATTTCAGTGAAATAACTAGATATGAGATGTGGCGCTGAAGTAAGTAATGTAAGCTTCCTTTGACTAAGATATAAGATAAAAAATGAGTGCTAATTATGTTAAGTTATTTTAAATTCATATGTTCATTGGAGGGAAATCTTCCTACATTAGTTTTGGCAACAAATATAAAACTAGGCAAAGAAAGAGAATGGATATTTTAGTGGAACCCATCTTGACATCTGCAGAACACATTTAAACTCTCAGTGAAGTCATTATAAATCTGAAACAGTAGTTTGTCTTCAGGAAGCATCAAGAAGATGGGCAGCCCTGAAAACCGGAAGTGGGTTGCAATTGCCACGGAGAGCTGATGAGCAACATGGGGAGGCCCACAGAGGGGGCCATGGGCCTCCCTGCACCCTCTGGAGGGCCAGCGCAATGGTTGTAAGTTAAAAAAATAGTCTCTTTTGCCACCGGTGGTGGCACGATCCCGGGAGTGGCGTTGTGATTCCAGGCGCGCTGCTGCCACTGTGGCCATGGTCGCCACACCCTTTAAGGGGCTGACGGCCACTTCCGGTTCTCCTGGTGGGTCGTGACCCACCAGTTTGAGAACCACTGGCCTAGAGGTTAGCGCACACACTCCTTCCTGCTTCCCACTTCCCTTTATTGGACAAGCCGCCAAATAGGTAAAACTCTTGGTAGATTGTGTCCACTGCCAACATCCCAGGCTATTGAAATCAGGTAGAGGAGGCCCATCTGTGAAGAGCCTCCCAGGAGAACACTGAACCCCTATTTTAGGAGTTCCTGTTAAAATCAATAGGGGTTTCTAGTAGTGACTGCAGAGCAAAGAGACATGACAATCCACTGAATTACCCTTGAAAATGGACTAGGCAGACCAAGCATTAAAATATATCTAGTTTATTAAAAGTCTAATCAAAAGGGATTAAACAAAATTGTAAATAAAAATAATATGCTTTGCAGGAAAGCATAGAGGTTTTCACCAAAAGGATGCACTACCCATTAATACCCAGCTGATGGAACTGAGATGCAGCTGGTTCACTCGTGCCTTGAACCAGAGACGTTGCAAGTATATTGGAAAGATTGCAAAAAAGAAACCTTACTGCATTCCTAGCTAGGCAGTTCCTAGCTTAACCTACATACATGGCAAGAGATTCCCAGTCCTTTTTCGCTTGTTGTGCTCCTCTCTGAGCTCCCAACAGATGGGTCAGATGGGTTGAGAATGACCCTTTTCTTCCTGTGGGCTTGGAAATGTGTAACTTGGCTGTAATTATGTCATCTCATTACCTGATCGGAGGAGTGGAAACTACTTGGTCAATCCATCTCACCTCTTGGACCAAGATAGACAGGTTTGCTACCCAGTTGCTAAGTGCATGTTAATCACAGCAGGGAGCTAGCTAACTCAGACAGGAAGACGAGCTGAATATACATTTAGCTTGTTGCCAATGGCATTTGCCAGACAAAGGACAAAAGCTGCCTCTCATGGGTGTTTCTGGCCAGTCATGAAAAAAGGTACATGCATTGCTGGTGAGAGCAAGTCCCTTGGCTGGGTTCGAACCTGTATTGCTTGGCCAGTCTTCCCTGGCTCCCAACCTGCGTCTTTATACAGTGAGCCACAAGCACCCTGCTTTGGTTGAGTGCTGTTGAGGTTTCCCTTGTGACTCATCCCAGTCCCTCCCGTGGCAAAAGGGTTCCTTCCTTGCCATGGAAGGGCTTGTGTGTTTGTTTTACATGGCTGCTGTCTTCCAAGGGAGCTATCCACATCTTTTTACTCTTTTGTCTTTTTACTCTTGCACTACTCTGCTCAAAAAGGTATTCCTTTGTATTTGTTTTTGTTTATTATATGGAGGGGAGTAGGGGACTTGAACTCTGGGTGCTGGGACTCCTAGCAGTTATTTCCTTTTGCCCCTTTGCTGCTGATGCCACTGTAATTCTTGTAGGAGGTGTTGGTGCTGTGGCATCTGTGTGCTGTGTGCATGCTTGCGTGTGTGCATGTGGTGTCCTTGTGGCATCTCCTCATAGCTGAGGTGGTGTCTGTGGTTGTGTTGTTCATTCCTAGTGTCTGGCAGGGCGGTGTGTCCCACCAACATTGGCCACTCATTGGGCCTGCACTTTCCCAGCCCCCTGCTCAGTTAACCCTGGTGGCACTTCTCTGGCTGCCAGTTTTGGAACTGATTGGATGCAGTGATTGGCTCCTTGGACATAACACCGATAACACACAGATGTGACATGGATGACATGCTGACTTCACAGTGCTGATGTGCTGATGTCACTGTGATGTCAGAATGTTGCTTCGTGGATAACTTCGTGGATAACTGGCTGTATCAGTATTTTCATGGATGCTTGGGGAAGGGCTAGGAAGGGCTGTGCCAGCTTTGCTTTGCGAAGACAGGCTTGGCATTTGGCCTTGGTTGCTCCGGCATTGGTGTACCATTGGTGTGGCATTGCCAGGATGGGCCTAGGATATTATGGACGTCACGCCAATGTCTATGAGATGTTTGCATGGTGTCCTAATAGGATTGGCTATAAATACAGGAGCATAGAGAAGCAACACCACTGTATTGTCTTTCCTGATATGCATAACAGTAAAAATGAAATTGCAAGATGTCTTTCATCTCTCCAGCCTTAGTCAGAGCTGGTTACGTTTTTGAAGATGTTTTGCAGCTATCGCTATTTCAGAGATGCCACTTAGCCATCTGTGTGTACAAATCCTTCTGTTCAGGTATTCCTAGCAGTAACTATTTATTTATTTATTTATATGAAAAAATTTATATGAAATTTTTACAAGTATTATTCCGTGAGACAATCTCATAGAACCAATTTCACCCATTGTTTCCCTTCATAGTGCAGTTGGCATCCTGGCTGCCAGCTCTTGCACTTTGCAGGCTGTTGCAGGCAGCTGCAACCAAGCTTCAAACTGGCTTCTCAAGGATATGACATCTGTTTGTTTGGCTTTTTTTTTTTTTGCCAGCTGACAGCTCTACACTCCACTCCTCTGCACAAACAGGGCAGCAGCCTCTCGGTGTCTCTCATCCAATCAACCGATCCTGCTTAGCTTTTTCAGGCAAGGTGACAGCTCAACCTCCAGTCCACACCTCCTGCCCTAGGGCAGAAAACAATAAACCACTGCTTCCGAACAGTGCCGAAGTCAGTAGAGCATAGCACCATTTCCAGCCAGTTTCTGCGGGAAGTTTAGCAAGATGGTGCATCTCTTAACACGATTACACAGGTGCACTGCTGGGTCCCACACAAGTGCACTTCTGTTAAACATCTGGCAGTGCAGCACGCACGTTTGGGTCAGGTACCTTAATCATACCTTCAGGGTACTATGTGACTCACTCCTTACCTTGGCTGCCTCCAAAACAAGCCATCCTCTTAGTTGCCGCTGTTCAGCAGCAGGGGGTGAATTTTAGGCGAATTGCCTTCTGCCTCATTTCACCAGCCACTGCTGCCTTAATAAAGTGTGTGACTTTCCCA
The DNA here is from genome assembly GCA_026170595.1 of Plestiodon gilberti rubricaudatus. Classification (NCBI taxonomy): domain Eukaryota; kingdom Metazoa; phylum Chordata; class Lepidosauria; order Squamata; family Scincidae; genus Plestiodon; species Plestiodon gilberti. The sequence goes on along the minus strand of JANXHW010000003.1, from coordinate 64,201,538 downwards.
GCAAGGTAGTAAAATATAAGAGCAATCTGTTGTAACTGACTAGTACTTTTGGACTTGGTGTTTTATGAGTAGCTTTTAGCTTAATGCCACTGCATTTCAGTTTTGTTAAATCAAATTTAAGTAATTTTATGATTGAAGTATTCTCCATAAATGTCTTTCCCACAGTCACTCACCAATAATTACTCAACACAGTTTTAGCACATCAAAGTGTTCTTACTAAACAATGTGTAATTTTCAGATGGCACAAGCTACAATTTTGGGATATTTTGCTCTGGCACTATACAATGAAATGTATGAAAAAGCTTTTGGTAGAATTTAATAGTTATTTAATGGTAGCCTTTAAGTGGGCACAATAATTTCTCCAGTCTTTCAGGCTTTTATCCTCCAGCACTGGTACATTGTGTTGCAAGTGACAAAGGCATTCAAGAAAGTGCTGTTAAAAATATAGTGTAGGTATCCGTTTGAGACTCAAATATTTTTGTTCGATTTGTGTACTCCCCCTTAAGGAGCTTTTCCCACTTAATTTGATTCCCATTTATTTTCAAGTTATGAGGGAAAAAAGATAAATGTAAGCTACAAGCATGAAACTTGTTGTGTAATACTGAATCTAGATTTATATGCATTTCTATTAAACAGTTGAAATGATAAATAATGACCAATTGTACCTTTAAAAGAAATTTGCATGTGTTTTAGGTTTTTGCATCTTACTATTTTTTATTTGTTTATTTTTAAAATATGGAATGTATAGTGTAATACACTTTTTCTTTTGCTCTTGAGCATTTCACTTGTTCTTCTTGAAAGTTGCTCTTAGGAGTAAACCCAAATATCTCAATTGTATACCCACATTTCTCACACTATTAGCAATTACAGGCTGCCATACAGGCTGCCGCTGCTTCCAGCTACACAGGACAGGCGAGGGAGAGTCTCCTCTCCCGTCCTGTGTAGCCAGAAGCAGCGCCGCGGCTTGTTTCAGTGTGAGTGGAGTGTTTTGGTTGCATTTGGCAGGTGCGTGTGGGGGGGGAAGAGAGAGATTTGGGCTGTGACGCATGATCGCATACCCCATAACGTCACTCGGAGGCAGGGCGAGTGACGTTCCGGAAATGACATCACTCACTCCGCCCCCCCCCAAGTGACGTCAGCCAGTCCGTGGATGGATTGACTTCCACGAGGCCGGTCCCTGGTAACAAAAAGGTTGGGGACCGCTGCCTTAGAGAACCTTAGCATGCATTCAGAAATCATGAATAAATTTGAACTTCTAAAACTTTTCTCTTTGGTTCTAATCCTTCAGAATTTTTCTCTATTATGTTTTTTAAAATTCATGTCTGTGTAACCACTCTTGCGGTGCAGGGGTTCAGTATTTAGATGGTGAGTCCCTTGAATCTCTTTACTCAAGGATGATAGTTGCAGAACTATTATATACACCTCAATATTTATTAAATGCTTGGAACAACTGTATTTTAAATAAGTTGAATTAATTATTCAGCTTTGGACCAATTCCTTTGCTTTCACTGCTGTAATAAGAATGTCTAATATCTAAAAACAAACAAACAAAAACATTTGGCTTTGCAACCCAAGTTTAAAACTGCTTTTTAATGGGTGCATTTGAATGGAAGAAAAGACTGGAACTCTAAGATGAGGTCTGTGAAAAATAAGAAATATAGAAGCAAAATGGAGCACATTCTCAGAAAGTTCGCAAATCTCTATGATGGTGATGGCCTGGAGGTTTGAGCCGGTGCCCTGCCTGAAGAAGCTAAGCAGGGTCGATCTCGGTTCCCGCTTGGATGGGAGACGGAACCTGCTGACGAACCTCGCAAAGACACTGAGAAGGCATCATGAGAGGGTGGAATGCGGAGGAGTCAGCTAGAGAGAGAACTTCTAAGACAACCGTCCAAGGGTGAACTGCGGTGAACTGTGAAGCTTGGAAGTGCAAAGCACAAGCCAGAAGGAGGGCTGCACTTGGAAGGGAAAACATCTCGAGCATGAAAGGTTCTATATAGGAATAGAACAATATTGTAAAGACCCTTATCAGGTCTAAAGATAGCCTGCCTATGTAAGCCGCCTTGAATAAATCTGATGAGAAATCTGATGATGAGAAAGGTGGGATATAAATACAGAAAATAAATAAATAAATCAGCTTGAAAAGTACAGCTGCTATGTATGTAGGAGGGTTTTTGGAAAAGATAATAGTTTTCTGAAAACATTAAATTGGTATTGGTAATTAAACTCCTCAGTATTCTAATCAGGAATCTTGTTGGATAGCTTCAATTGACTTTAATTGGAATTGAGTGGCTGAGACACGGTGTAATGTGTTCAAAATTTAACTTTGGGAGATAGGATTTACTTTCGGTGCAAAATTTCTTTTCATTTAAATGGATACATTTTGTTTATTTAACCTTTAACAAATTGATGTTTTAATTAAGCTTTTCAAATAAGTTTAAGACATTACTAGCCTATAAATTATTTTAACTCTTATCTGTGCACACTAGTCTGGGCTGGGAAAATACTATATCATGCTCAGATAGTCATTTTGGGCACATTAGAAAAGAGAAACAACTACTGTATCTTCCAACTACTCAATTCCAGTCTTTTACCTACTTAGGTTGCAGTTCTGTACACACTTACCTGAAAGTAAGCTCCATTGAATACAGTGGAACTAACATCCAAGTAAACATGTATAGAATTGAGCTGTTTAGAATTGAGCTGTTTGTCTCATAGATGAGTCTCTTATGTACTTGGAACAGGTGTAGCTCAGTGGCCAAGATATAAAACTGCGAATCAGAACTTCCTGATTGGAATCCTATGCCATGAGCATAGTAAGTGACCTTAGACAAGCAACAGCTTCTTCATTGCAATATGGGTATAATATTACTAACCTTATAGGGTTGTGATAAAGATTGCATCAAGATAATGCAGATATAAAGCATTTTGCATGCTCAAAAACAGCATTACTCCCCTGGATGAGGCTCTTACATACAATTGCAAGGGGTGGAAAAGGTTCTTTGGTTGTAGGCGTTTGGTACTGTGCACACTTACCTGTATTTTAAGGGCCTGTGGGCGTGGTGTGATATGGATGACGTGGAGGGGTCATGCTTGGAATTGTGGTCTTCCTTTATCTTGTAAGCTCATGGTGAATTCCTTTGCTTATCTGAGTGTGTGTGCAGTACTTGGTCTTGTAGGGTTCTTGCAGTTCTAGTTGCAGAACAGTTTTTTCCTGATGATAGATATATGTAGAGCCTGAGGCAAAGTATCTGTAATGTTTCTGAGAACATGTGTTATCTATCTGTAGTGGTCTGAAAGCAGATGATACAGCAGCAACCTTGCTGAAGTTAAGTAGGTCTGGGTCTGATAGGAGCCTGGATCAGAGACTACCTGGAAACTGTATACGATGGTATATGCAGTCTTAAATGTCATCCTGTAGAAAGGCAGGATCTAAATGTAGTAAATACATTACAATAAATATGTGTAGCCTTCAGATCTTGTGTGTGTGTTCAAAGTACTGTTCAAAGTACAGTATTCCCTTTGTGCAATGGGATTCATCATGAAAGTCCCCACTTGTATTCTCATGGTTCTTTAGATATGGAGGAAGAGTGATGCAATCTTCACGCCCCTCCCCCTGTGCTGTGCCTCTCAGTACAGTATATTGACAGCACAATCCTAACAAACTTTCCAGCACCGGTGCAGCCACAATGCAGCCCCAAGATAAGGGAAGAAATGTTCCCCCACCTTGAAGAGGCCTCCATGACTGCCCCCCGCACTGCAAAATGCAGTGTGCACTCTGTTGGCATGGCTGTATCGGGACTGGAAAGTTGGTTAGGATTGCACTGCAAATCAGTGTTCTCTGGCTGTGGTCTGATGGTGTGACATGATTGGCCACTAACGGCCCAATCCTATATACCATAGTTCTTCGAGTCTAAGGCGCCATCAATTCTAAGGCACACCTTAATTTCAGGAACACTAGCAGGGGAAAAAAAACACATCGATTGCAAGACGCACCTCCTTCCTTCAAACTCTCCCCAGCTTGCCTGCCGCTCCATTTCGCCAACCCGATTTGACAGAGCTTGGGGGAGCTACCGGGGCTTGGGGGAGCTTCAGGGAGGCCTGTGCGACCCTCTGTAGGCCTCCCCGATCTTCAGTTCGGTGATAAATGGCTATTTTCGGGCATTTCCGGTTTTTGCAAAAACTGGAAATGGCCGAAACCCGCTGTTTTTCACCAAAATGAAGATCGGGAGGCCTGCAGAGGGTCGCGCAGGCCTCCCCAACCCCCCCACAAGCCCTGGTAGGTAAGGAGGTGGCGTTTTGGGGGTGGAATTTGCACACCTTCGATTCTAAGACGCACCCCCTTTTTTGAATGGCTAAATTTGGAAAAAAACGTGCGTCTTAGAATAGAAGAAATACAGTATTGTCATAACCAGCCATATAGCAACATGTGCTGTGAGCTGCCAGTGGCCATTTTGGAGCCACCACTGAAAATGGTGGCGGCAGCTCACTGCCACAGCCGGCAACCTGCTCCAGAGCAGGTAAGCTGGTGCGGGAACCAGATTGTGGGTAGGGAAGGGATGGAACTGGGTGTTCCAGAGGAGGAACTGGGGGGGGGCAGGAAGGGGTGGATCCAGTGGCAATGGTGCATGCCAGAACTTATCCCCTCTTTAGAAACCTTCCTGCCCCTTTTCACTCCTCAGACATACGCCACCAAAATAATTGGTATATGTTTGAGGAGACCCATAGGCGGCCCCAGGGCTTATGTGGAGGTAAGTAAAAATATCTTTACTTAGCTCCCGTTTGCCTTTTCCACCCCCACCCTCACTATAGGATGCAGTACATACCTTTTTGGCACAGTTTCAGGGGATAAGGTTGGTCTGTAAGTTAGTCTGAGTCCCGGCCTCCATTGTTGCTGTAGGGGTGGATGTGTAAGCACTAATTTGGGACTCTTCATTGATTTTGTTTTAATTTATGGTGAGAAAAGAGACAATACCTCAAACAGGTGCTCAGAACCTGCCTTGCAGAAGGACAGGAAGGATCTGAAACTCTGGTTGAAAGTTATGGGGCAGAGGACCAATAGCAGCCATATATTAACTGGGAAGGCAAGGTGCGTTGAAAATAGTTGTTGGCAAGGAAGTTGCAAAGCAAATGTATTGGGTGTATAATGCAGTGGGGAAGACTGTTTATCCCTCCTATAGATAGCAGTGTGACTGTGCAGGGTACGGTGTGGCTTACCCTAGTGCACTTTGTCCTAAGGTAGACCCAGGTTTTCTAGGCCACTATTGGTACATAGCGGTTTTCCTTTATCACAGATTCAGTTTGTAGTGGATTTAAATGTGCAATAGTGGCCATAGGCAGGCTGCGGCAGATGCTTGGTTCCCCATATTTTTTATTGTGGCTACTACCAAAACCATGGTGGCAGGTATGGGAGATCCAGTCAATGGACACATTGGCATTAGCCAGGGTTGCACTTGCTGTATTGACTCTTAAAGAATTCAGTGGAACCAGCTATTGCCACTGTTCTACCAAAAGTAGGACAGAAAAGAACCTTTTTTAGGTACTTGTAGTCCATCTTGGTAATAACATCCTTAGCAAGGTATCTGGCCCCTGCAAAGTTTTGACATATGTGGGGCCCATTAAATAGTTGTTTTATAGGAGCAGGATAGTTTTGGTGGAGATGGGTTTAAGAAGGAGATAGCGGGGGAGCTTCTTGTGTCACAAAGACCAATGTGGATGCAGAAAACACTTACAGTATGAAAAGGTGCCCAGGATAGCTGCCTTGGCTAAGATGAGGGATAGCAGGGAACTTATAAGGGTGAAGCAGTTCACAAGTAGGACTGCTGTCTATAAACATAATGCTATGGTTCAACCAACAAGATTGCAGGCAGCTCCAATGGTAATATATAGTGGTGAAATTGGTAATATATCGGATGCTGTTTCAGGGTGAGCTGAGTTGTACCAGGGACATCTTGCTTGTTCATGCCAGTCTTCCTGTCACCTGAACATGTTGGGTTACGACCACCTCCCCCATATACTGGTTTTAGTAGTTAAGTACAGGTGGGCCCCCATATCCACTGATCCTTTATCCACTGTTTCAGTTATCCACAGATAATGAGAACCCCCCCCCCCGGCTTTTACTTTTTCCCAGTAAGCTTTGTTTCTTCCTTAAACAGGAGTTATTGGAGGCAAGTAGAATGAGACAAAGTCCTAGAGAGGCTCTGCAAAGTTAACAGAAACCTTGCAGAGCCTCTCTAGGACTTTGTCTCATTCTACTTGCCTCCAATGGAGGCTGTTTCTCTGTTTGTTTTAAGGAAGAAACAAAGCTTGCTGAAAGAAAAATAAGAGCTGGGGGAGCGTGCACGCCTTCCTGCAGGGGAGGCAGGGCGGGGCCCCCTCAGGAAACCATGGAGGGGGTGTTCGCTCCTATCCACGGTTTCAAGTATCCACGGAGGGGCCTGGAACATATCCACAGTGGATATGGGGGGAGTACTGTAGTAGGTATGGGTTAAAATTGTGGCTTGCTTAGTCCCAGTTATTAGAGACTGTCGCTTTATTCTTCCCGTAAAGTGATTCTCATTTGATCTGTAGCAAGGATATTCTTTGTAAGCATGACAGACAGAGCCCTTGTTTCTTTGCTGTTGCTTTGGTTCTTTCTCTGCAAGACCAGCACTATCAGTCTTTTGAAACACAGCCAGTGTATAATTAGCTTTAACATTCAGATATTTAACCAGATAAGTGGTGCAAAACAAGCTGTAAGTGACAAAGCCTTTTGGTGAAGATATTCCTTAAAAGGCCTGTATGTTTACTAGAAGGTAACTATAAGATTAGTATCAGCAATACAAAACATCACATTTCTAGGCAACTAGGGGATTGTTTCCAATAGCTGAGTGAGAAAACACATACTGATGTTGCTGCACACTACAAATGATATGTATTTATATACACACACATGCGCATACACACACATATTTCAAAATATATATGTATTTCAAAATAGCCAATATAATCATCTTCCCCAGGTTGAAGGGAGGGAGGGAGTGAATAGTGAATCTTCCCAATAATGAATGGGGAAGAGCTCAGCACTTTCTCTCTGCTACACAGAGCATCATTTTAAGACATGAATTTGCTGCCATTACATGAAATTTAGCTTTCAATATAGAAACCCAGAAGGGGGGGAGGCAATTGCTTGTACAAGCCCCTCAGGAATGGAAGTACTGAGAGCTGTAAAACACATGAATGTTGCTACACAAATGCATTTCAATTGTCTCACAAGTTGAGAAAAAAAACAAAAACAAATGGGAAATGAGCCACCCCTTTGCACACTCAGGTTCAAATAAATGTTTGACCCAAGTAGTGTGGGACTCTGAACTAACAGGTTTCATCCCTAAAGCAGGAACAGTCAGTTTTCGTGCTGGAAGGAAGTCACTGATAAGCTGTCATGACCCTCGGTGGCAGAGAGGAGTCGCTGTTGCGTGGTGTGGTGAGAGAACAGACTGGAATGCTGAGAATGTCAGTGACAGAGCCATGACAACTGGAAAAATGCTGAGAATGTCAGTGACAGAGCCATGACAACTGGAAAAATGTTTCCCTGTTCAGCATGGTCTGTGGCGTCCTGCAGAGAGAGCTTGAGGCTTGTGTTCAACAGCTAGTGACGATGACTACACCATGGAGGAAACCAGCTGGAATTGTAGGGTTCTATACAGAACAATATTGTAAAGATCTTTATCAGATCTAGGTAAGCCTGCCTATGTAAACCGCCTTGAATAACATCTGAAGAGCAATCTGAGGATAAGAAAGGCGGTATATAAATACATAAATAAATAAATTAGACACTTGCAGTGTCATTTTCTCCCCAAAACTGAAGCAATCCCAAGCCCACCATTTCTTGAGTTTTTTATTTTTATTTTTTTTAAATATTTTTTTTAAAAAAACCTGAGAAGTGTGTGTTTGTCAAATTGCACCAGAAATTGTACTTTGTTAATGATTTTTTTAAAAAGTACCGTATTGGTCTGAGTATAAGACTCACTTTTTTCTCCTAATTTAAGTTTTTAAACTAGGGGTGCGTCTTATAATCAGGCTGTTGCAATTTAATGCCAGTGATTTAATTACTTTTTTTAATAGCACCAAACTTTAAGGGTGCGTCTTATAATCAGGTGCATCTTATACTCGGGACAATACGGTATTTCAAGTTGTACAAGAACCAGTTTATATAAATTAGTAGAGTTGGAGGCATGGTCTGTAAGGTCTATAACAAGTACTGTATTAGTTTTGAAGGTCGCTCTGCTGAGGTGGATAGTTAAGTAACAATGAGAATGACATTGTTGACAATAGCAGTTAAAATACTGTACACTTACAGTATATATTATATGCTTCAAGGTAAGTGTATAATAAAAAGGCCAGTGGGTGGCGCAGTGGGTTAAACCGCTGAACCATGAGCTGTCGATCAAAAGGTTGGCAGTTCGAATCTGCGACGGGGTGAGCTCTCATTACTTGGCCAGCTCCTGCCAACCTAGCAGTTCCAAAGCATGTTAATGTGAGTAGATAAATAGGTACCGCTTGCGGGAAGGTAAACAGCGCTCCGTGTTCCAGCTGCATGCTACGCGTTGCGGCAAGGAGAGTCATGCTGGCCACATGACCATGGAGGCGTCTTCGGACAACGCTGGCTCTTCGGCTTTGAAATGGGGATGAGCACCACACCCTAGAGTCGGACACGAGTGGACTTAATTGTCAGGGGTCACCTTTACCTTAAGTGTATAATGGTGAAAACGAATTTAAATAGTGGGTTTCACAATGCTTGAAAGAAATGTCTTTTGTATCTAAGAAACAAAGATCGAAATCTCACGTGAAAGATGATTACTGCTTTCAATGAAAAGAAGATAATTCCTCATCCCAAGGGAGCTCACCATCTAAAAATCAGTGCCAGCAAGGCACCAATTTACAGCAATTGGAAAAGACCCTATGCGGGGCTGAATAGGGATGGTTCCTCTCCTCCTGCTTAAATGGAGAGACTTACCACTTAAAAGGTGCTGCTTGGTTGAGTTTGCAGAGGTAAGCCATATAGCCACCTCTAGCATGCCTCCCTTTATAATTGTACTGTTCTTAAATGTTGTTGCATAAAAAAAATCCCTTCTGAGTTCTGTTATAAAATGTGGCAGATTAACATTTGACACTCAGCAATTTTAAGAGTGTAGGAGTTACTTTCAAGAAAGGATGGTTATTGTAGAAGTAAATGCTACATGTTGAAAGTGTCACTTAAAACTTTTGGTTAGTAATCCGCTGGTTACAAGTGGGTTCTTTCCCCATCAAGACTATGCTGAATATTCTCCCATTTTGATTTATTGTCATGAAAAATGAGCTCTTTCTTGAAATGGGAGGGAGAGAGACAGAACTTGTTCCCATCAAACATTTTTATGGTGAGAATATTTACCTTTCATAAAATTCTTTTTGATGCCCTTGTTTCCCCTGGGTGCTTTTGTTTAATAGCCAAATTTCCTGGCTGGAACTTCTTTTCTGGGCCTGCATTGCTGACATGGGTGACCCCGCCAAACAGGGATCAGGTAGTGAATGTGATGATGCTATGAGGCTGTCTAGCAAATCAGATTTGAGGGAAAAGTGAAGCCAATTGAAAGTGAAGGCAATGCTTCCTGGTTAGATGAATTCTTTTTAAGCGTTTACAATAAAATTACCACTGGATATGGCACACTTTGACACTGCTATAAGTTCCTGGAAATAGTTGAGTACTTCTAGTTCACACCCCATGTCTAACCTGATCTATAAATGATGTGACTTTTTTGTTATTTACTAGTCCAGGCTTTACAGTTTCTGTGTATTAACTGCCATGGTTTTGAATTTATAATGTGTGTTAGAATCAGTTATTGTAGCCAGTTTAGATTCTGAGTGTTTGGTTGGGATCTCTTAGAAATGCAGCTACAGTGTTGGGTTTGTTTCATTGTTCTCCTTAGTCAAGCGTATTTCTCTGAACTTGAAGGACTGTGTGGTGAATGTTTACGTCTCTTCAACTCTTGTTGCTCGACGGAAGTCAGGGACCAGTGTAAATGAAATTTTTGCAACCACAAATTTTTGAAAGAATGTAGCAAGTATAGTCATTTTAGCCCTACTCTATCTTTAGTCCCATGCTCCTTAAATGTGTTTGTAATTGCCTTTCTGCCTCTTGCCAATCATATTTTAAATATTGTGTCTTTGCCGTCCTAATTTTGTTTCTTCATATTTTCACATTTTATAAACTTTGTGTAGAGACCACAAAAAGATCCACTTGAATCTCTGGAACATATTAGTTGAATTCTTCTTTTTAGAAATAGTGACCTTGTTCTCCCGTGTGCCTCACAGTACCTCTTTCAGAGAAAAAAAAAGAAAACACTCTCTTGGACACCTTTTCCTTATAGATTGCTCCCCGTTAGATCTTCCTTAAAACCTTTCCTAAAGTTTATCTTTGGCTGTTCCCGTCTCTTGTCTTCCTCAGAACAATAAATTCAAGCATCATCACTTTCACGTGATCTGTCTCATCCTGAGGCCTTCTGGGCTTGCCTTTTGAGGAAGCATTACACAAAAGATTTTTAAAAGTTCTGCATCTTAAGATCACCTAAAATAGCATGTAGACATTGAATTCAAGATCCAAGTTTTTTAAACATCTTGTACAATATGGGTTTAACATCTTGTACAATATCCAGCCAAAATTTCTAGAGGATTTGCTGTGCAAAAATCACAAAACTACAACCAAAAAATAATGAATCAATAATATGAAAAGCAGATCTGCAGCAGCAGATAGTAACACCAACCTAGCACCACAGTCAAGAGGGGGAGGCCAATTGAAACCAAAGATTGTCAGCACGCACAGAAACTGAATTACAGCCCAATCCTGTGTAACTCTTGCATCAGCATGTAACAGTAGATCCACTGGTGTAAGTGCACTTATGCCAGTGTAACTTGCCATACGTTGACGAATGCAGGACGGAGACCAGCGTAACGCCCTTCGGACACCGTGCATGCACAGTTCGGATGCAGGATGGACGGCAGCGCAACTCTGCTGCTGCAGGGGGTGTCTGAACACCCCCAGAAAGCTCCCTGTGCTGGCGGAGTTGCAGTGGTGTCCGTCCCTCATCCGAAGTGCGCATGTGCGGCGTCCAAGGGGGGTTACTTTGGCCTCCGTCCTGCGTCCGTCGACGTACAGCAAGTTACACTGGCATAAGTGCACTTACACCGGTGGATCTACTGTTACACTGATGCAAGAGTTACACAGGATTGGGCTGTTAGTGAGAGATGGGTATCCCCTCTTTTATGTTTCCACTTACTTTTGTGTCCTTTATATTAATATGACTCTAATAGACATAATACTCTAGAGCTGTGAAGGTTCAGAGGTGTTCAAATCTGTTTTATTTTAGCCAGCTGTCAGAGATTAGACCCAGTGCTTAAATGCCACTACTAATTACAAAGCTAATATATTCTACCACATAATTACCGTATTTATCGGCGTATAAGATGCACCTGCGTATAAGACGCACCTTCCTTTTGGCCCTGGGTTTCAGGAAAAAAAGATTTAAAGCATTTTTGGGCCACTTAGCCACTTACTGCTTGGCTGCTTAATTAGCTAATTTACATAAATTGCACAAAAATACCAGGATCTCTTTTAAAACACACAGCAATAAGACACATGAACAAAATGCACCAGAACATAAATGTACAAGTACAAAAAAAACCCCAGACTCAACTCTTTTCCCCCAACCCACCCATGCAGTTTCCAAAGTAAAAAACATTTACTCCAAGTACAAAAAAACCCCAGACTAAACTCTTTCACCCCACCCCACCCCATCCATGCACAGTTTCCAAAGTAAAAAACATAAAAGTACAAAAAAAAACACCCCAGACGCAACCCTTACCCCACCCCACCTATGCAAAGTTTCCAAAGCCTCCCAACTAGGCCCAGTTCAGAAGCTTACCCTTCTGAGGAGAGCTGGGAAGACCACACCCTCTGCAGCTCAGCTGAACTCTTTTCCCCCACCCCAACTCTTTTCCCCCACCCCACCTAACCTAAGCACAGTTTCCAAAGCCTCCCCAACTAGGCCCAGTTCAGAAGCTTACCAAAGCTGATTCAGCATCGGAGGAAAGGCCTTCTGCAGCTCAGCTGAACTGAACTGAGCACAGCGCCCTCTGCTGGCTGCTGAGAAGCTCAACTCATGCTCGTGCATAAATTAAACCAGACAAACAGCTGTAGATGGGATAGATTAGCCAGGGAAGAACGCACAAGGGAGCTCTCCTGCTCCGGAAAAACCCCGGTAAGCCCAAAAATGCTTTAAAACGGGCGGGGGAGGGAGGGATTTTTTTTAGTATTGGCGTATAAGACGCACCCTACTATTTTGGGTCACAAATTTAGACAAAAAAGTGCGTCTTATACGCCAATAAATACGGTATATAATAGCTCTTGTTCCAATACTGAGTACATGGAGTCCAATTTGTTACAAAAAGCCTTGGTCATTCTTATTTTCCTCTGTCTTAATGACACCTGTTTTCTTAACTCGTACTAAAATTTATACTTTTCAAAATACCTTTCAGCCGTTCATGAACTGACAATTGAGTTCTATATTTTCAATCTTAGTGATTATTAATAATTAAGTACTGCAGCTAACTCTAGGATTAAAGTATTACAGTTGTGCCTTTTTGAGTCATCATAGCTGTAGACCTCGGACTCCTAGAGAGTCCACCGATTATTTTTGGAGGATGAACAGATGCAGGCGCACAATTGCACACACCTGGAGACATGCAGTAAACAACCAGACTCTGGTAATGATAGCCATTTTGCTCTTAAGGAAATAAAGTTGGACTTTGCCATATTTCAGCATGAAAAGGGGAAAATCTCTTTTTCTTCATCCCTTATAGTCTGAGCTGGCTTCAGATCAGAACTAAAACACTCCTCTAGGATGGTATATTAACATAGTAACTTTTCTTTATTGTCCATTGCTGAAAATTCTGACTACAAGTTATATCCTACAGATTCCAGAAGACACCATCCAGGTATATACTATCAATTTAGCAATATGCAATGAATGAAATAAGAAAAGTATCAAAGCAAAATATAAACCAGAACTGAGGACTTCCTTTTTTTCATTGATTTCTAGTGATACAAATCTATTAATACAATTGTAAGAATAACAGCTGATAAATATCTAATAAGCTGCTACAGTGAATGTTTCACAGCTGTTTCGAAGAGGAAGAACTTGAAATGATGTAAGAGCATGATAGTAATCAGAAAGAATATTGTGCTTATTAATGTCTGCTTCTTTAAAAATGTCAAAGATGGCAGCACTTTGGCCCTACTTTTTGCAATTATACTTCCAGAACATTGTTTTAAAGAATTCTGGAATAGTAATAAGACTCCCAATGAAATGGCTTTGACTTTCAGCGAAGACACCATTCTATATAGCAGAGTTTCTCAAAGTTCTCCGCCTGAGTAGGGGGAGTCAAAATTATTGGCGGGGTGGAGGTGGCACTTTCAGGATTGCACTGCTGGCAGGGATTTTTTTTAAAAAAATCTTACTGAGGGTTGTTCCAGCCCTCTGGAGGGTACGGGGAGGCCCACAGCCCCCTTTGCAGGCCTCCTCGTGCTTTAGATAGTCACTCCGATGTGATCGAGACCCACTTCCAGTTTTCGTCCGAAACCGGAAGTGGGTCTTGATCACATTGAAGTGATGATCTGAAGTGTAGGGAGGCCCACAGAGGGGTCTACGGGTCTCCCAGCACCTGCCGGAGCAACCCTCAGTAAGTTTAAAAAAGACCTTTATTCCCCGCTGGTGAGGGGACAATCTTGGGAGTGCCACCACCATCGCCAGGGTCATCACGCCCCTTAAGAGGGTAGCGGCTGTTTCCAGTTCTGGTGGGTTGCGACCCACCAGTTTGAGAACCACTGCTATATAGCATTAGCTACCGTATTTCTTCGAGTCTAAGGCGCCATCGATTCTAAGGCGCATCTTAATTTCAGGAACACCAGCAGAAAACCCCCCCAAAAACCATCGATTGCAAGACGCACCTCCTTCCTGCTCAGCACCAACTCTCTCCAGCTTGCCTGTCACGGCAGTCCAATTTTTACCGCGCCATTTTGCCCCATCTGCTCAGTGGTGAGCTCTCTCTTCCTGAACCTGAGAGCTCGCCCCAGCATGCCCCGCACTGCAGCTGATGATCTCCTCAGTGAATTTGAGCAGTGCCTTTGCGGTCCACCAGGAAATGCAATTTCCTTACTTACCGGGGCTTGGGGGAGCTTCAGGGAGGCCTGCGCGACCCTCTGCAGGCCTCCCCAATCTTCAGTTTGGTAAAAAACAGCGATTTTCAGCCATTTCCGGTTTTTACGAAAACCGGAAATGGCCAAAAATAGCTGTTTTTCACTGAACTGAAGATCGGGGAGGCCTGCAGAGGGTCGCGCAGGTCTCCCTGAAGCTCCCCCAAGTCCCGGTAAGTAAGGAAATTGCATTTTGGGGTGCTTTTTAGAGACCTTCGATTCTAAGACGCACCCCATTTTTTGAAATGCTTAATTGGGAAAAAACATGCGTCTTAGAATCGAAGAAATACAGTATATTATATGCTATACATTGGGACCTCATCCTTCTGTTATTCGTTGAAGCAGCCCACGAATAACAAAGTGCTGGTGTCCAGTACCCAATGACTCATTTACTCACTGCAGAATCCTCTGCATTCAACGTTCCATGTTGGCGCCGGTCTGGAAAGGCCTGCAGTGGGTAAATGGGTCATTGGGTGCTGGACTCCAGCGTCTGTGGATTCTCGCTATCCTTGCAACAACCATGTGTGGTTGGTTAGGCTGAGAGATAGTTACCGGCCCAATGTCACCCAGTAAGCTTTATGGTTGAGCGGAGATTTGAACCTAGATCTTCCATGTCTAAATCCAACACCAGAGCCACTACAGGTACACTATCCTGGCTGCAAAGTTAGTTTGTGTTTAAAATGAATGGTGAAGGGTAACTGAGTAGCAGTTCTCAATATACCCTGATCTGAATGATAGCTGCACTAATCAATCAAAGAAAATGAGGCAAAAACAAATTGCAAAATCAATTCATTATGCAACATGTCTTAATGTGCTTTTAATCTGCTAAGGTCTTTCTCCAAGGGAAAGCAAAATTATTTTAAGTTTGAACCCTGTCTATTTTATCATAATCCTCTCTTCATAGAGAGATTGGCTGTTGCATGACATATTGATTTCTTGAATGTGCATGAAGTCATGACTGTTGATTTAATCCTGAACCATTGGGCTTAAGCCTGTTGTGACTTGGGTAACACATGATAGTCTTTTGACAAACTTGGTAGACTTGAATTACTTAGTTTTATCTTGGATACCACCATGCTTATGGAAATTTATTATCGTTGGCTTAATTTTCATCTTGACTCTGTGGCAGCATAACGGGGGTCATCTTGTCCTCATAGTCTAGCTCAAGTGGTTTAGAGTTATGTTTAACCTGGCTCCTTGCTGGGTGTGCCTCTGTACTCTGTTCATTTCCCCTGGAGTTAGACTTTTACACATACTTGCAGTGTACTCACTCATCTCGGTGATTTACAAGTAAAGATCTTGTTTTTCATCGTAGCTGTTATGCTTGTATTTTCAATAAGGTGCTGTCAGAACCTTTCCAAGGTAACATTCTTGCATTAATTTAGGGCAATAAATAGAAATGGAAAAAAAATGTTTTTTTTTCCTGAGGTGAACTTCCTTTTTAGCACTTGAAACTTGCAATCTTTAGCCCCATTTACTTCCTGGAAATTTCCCAACTAACAAGGATCTATATGGACATCTCCCATCTTAATACCTCCTCATTTTTCTTATCTTGTGCTTGCTATCAGATTCTTCATACCAATAGGAGACCAGACAGCCTGGTAATCTCCATGTGTCCCTCATTTTATCATTTTAAAGCTTACAAATTAGTGAAATATAGACCTGGCCAGCTGCTTATGTATTCTTAAGCAATCTTAATCCCCTTAGAATGACTGGGACAAGTCACCATGTGGTTGAGTTCTTAAAGGACTTCCTCCTGTCACTTAAAGCATCTCTTGGTAGATGATGTTACAGCATTGTGCATGTTCATAGCTCGAGTGTATAGATCTTAGTCTCTAATTGGTCTGTCATTTTGTTTTCACTGAAGAAGACACCCGGATAGTGCACAGCACACATTCAAAATAGACAGCTAAATAAATGGTTCATTTTTCTGACCTGTTTTGAGGGATCTTAAGATCTATGGTTCACAGCACTGATGCAACCCTGTAATTGCCATGAAGGGTTTTTCTGTGACATGAGACACAGTTAGAAAGGCTGCCAGGATAAGCTTCTTTACTTGAAAGCGAGTTCCATTAAGATCAGTAGAAAATATGTCCAGAAAATATGCTGAGGGCGAATGTTAAATGGTTTTTCCACATTCTGGCTATTTGTACATGCAAAATCTACTGAGCACAGAGGAGAATAGTTACCTTCATTGCTTGTAGAAAGAAGCAAGAGCTTATAGCATAGGTTCATTCATTCTAGCAATTATACCATTGGGAAATGCCGTCTTTTTTTGTTCCATGCATTCATATATTCCCTTTGTATAGACATGTTAAGCCAGAACTTGTGTTTGTTATGCATACACACACCTCTGGGTGTGTATGCAAGACGGTAAAGGGATAAGGAGCCTACTGTGTGTGCCTCAGATTTTGTCCTGTGTTCAGCTCAAAATTGCTCAAGCACTTCCAGATATTTTCTACACTTCAGTGGTAAAAGGCATAAGCCTAAATTCAAATACTGCCCCATGTTTCAAGTTATTGAAGGCTTAGATATTTAGTTCATTAGCAGAGCAAGAAAGGTTTGTTCTCCAGTGCATTCACTCTAGGTGAAAAATCCTTAATTGGCATTACCTTCATCTCTGTTTGGACAATTTAAGGGTTGACTGTGGGACAAATGCAGGATAATGATGTATCTTCAGGTTCATGTTTTTAGAGTTTCCAGTCACCCCTTGCATTTCTTCTCTCATTAACTAATGTAGATGATAAAAGTAGCTTGGTATTTTGGAGAGTCTAACTCCATGCCACAAGGAAAGAAATCTAAAAGATTTGTGACATATGCCTAACTAGCCTTCTAAGGTTAGTTCAAAATCAGTTTCCATAGGCCCGAAGGAATTAAAAAAAAAGGTTCCATCATTTATTGCTTTCCTTTGCAGAAGGGATAAAAGAAAAAAAATTAAACTTGAAAGTTGAATCTGAATGCAAAGCCAAATGACACCATTGCACTATCAGGAATAACATTTATAGAACATTACTAGGGAGGGAGATCTTGGACTAAACCAGCGCCGTAACTACGGCGGAGCGGATGGAGCTCCTGCTCCAGGCGCTCGTTTGGGGGAGGGCGGGGAACTCGCCGAGGAGCGAAGAGCAGCAGCATTGTTCGTTGGGCCCGCCCGCCCTCCCTGGAGCCGTTTGGCTCCGAAATGGGAGCAAAACGGGCGGGGGGCGCGTCTATGTGACGCGAGAGCGCGTTGCGATGCTGGCCCCGCCCCTCGCTCCGGGCGCCCTCCCGGCGCGTGGCGCCTCTGGACTAAACACTCATATGAAAATAACACGTGGCAGAGTTCATTAGTATACTAGTATGAAAAGTAACATCTGGATAGGCAAGCTGTAATTGTGAAGCAGCTCTAGGTTGCAGAAATCTGTTCAGAAAAAAATATTTATGAACACGCTTCCCTTAATATAGTAGGGGTATGACATAACCCCTCTCTCTTCATATTTGTATAACATTTCTTGAAAGTTTTGATATATCAAGGACATTAAATACTTTGAGGGTTTTTTCCTGGCCAAAACTCAGGTATTGATGACGTGAAACACTTCTGTTTAGATAAAAGAATGTGAATAAGTACAGTACCCACTTTGAGTTCAGTAAAGGAAAAAGAAAGTTTGATATCTTTTGTGCCAGTTTCTACAAAATATCTCCTTTCGCTATCCTTAGGAACTCTGTGCAAAGATTATAGAAGTGTGCAGAGACTCCAAAACTTGACAGGGCGAGAAAGTCAGCAATGAAGGAAAAAATGGCTCATAGATGATACTCGACTGATTGGTTGCTTAGAGTTAGGAATATGAGACCAATTCTTTGGCTTTCAGAATAATTTCCATCAGACCATGATTTTGAAGCAACGGAGATCCATATTTAGATGCGTTCAATTTCCAGGCTGCCACATTTCAAAAGTGATGCGCTTGTGTAGGTTGATGCTTTTCATTTAATAGTTTTGTATCACCTCAAAAATGTTTTGCTATAGTGTCATTGGGATGTAACATTTCAAAGACAGCAGCAAAAACTTCATTGAAAACAGAATTCAGGCATTAGGCAATTTTACTTACCTTTGCTTCTTGATGTTGAAATGATCCAAACCTTGTGCCTTAAACGTGGAACTTAATGGATACCCCCCATTGAATATTATTTACCTTAGTCCAAAATGTTTTGGTGAATTCAAACAGCCAGTTGTTGTGTGCCCCTTCCCCGAGTAGACCTCCGGCTGAGCAGCAGCCTGCCCGTGGCCAAGCACGGGATACGTCCTTACGCAAGATTGGGCTGTAAGATAGCCAGAGTGGTGTAGTGATTGAAGTTGAATTTAGAATATTTGAATTTGTATCTCTGTTTAGTCATGAAGCTTGCTCCGCAATCTTGGCCCATTTGCTATCACTAGACGTAGGAGGAAATCGTTTTATTTTTTTGCAGACTTTGGTGTTTAACCAATAAAATAGCAGAAAGTGGTGTTTTTATTCCAACATTTCCCCATCTTTATAAATTGTAACCACTTTAAAAGTGTACTAGATAGGTGATATAGGTTGTACAGTGTCAGCAGATGATGCAAAATTACATGGTTTTATTTTATTATTTTTTTAAAGCAGAAAGCAGTGTTATGTGTTTGCTAGCCCAATCCTGCCTAAGAATCCGGCGGGCGGCTCAGGCCGCCCACCGCATCCTATCCCTGTTCCTATCTGTCTCCTTGGAGGAAGGGGACGTTTGTCCTCTCCCCCTGGTGTAATGTGGGGAGGCCCCAATAGGCCTCCTCGGATTTCCGCCAGCTACTTAGCTGGCGGAAGTCGGAGGAGGCCGTGTAAAGGCTGTGCCAGCCCGGGAAGGGGATGGGGATATGGCGGCCGCCATTCACACACCCCTGCGCCAGCTTGACCAATGGCCCCCTTCCTCGCTGCCTGGACCGCCCCCGCCGGGGGATCCCTTTTTCTCACTGGCCATGAGAACGATCCGGCAGCGAAGTGAGGGTGGATGGCCTCCGCGCCGCCCGCCCTTATTCTCCAGTCATTGTGAACGTGCTTTACGGCATGTTCGCGATGGCTTAGTATAGCGGAGCGCTCGCTCTGCCGTTCTAAAGTTGGGTGGGATTGCACCCTTTATTTTGTTATCACAATTTTATCCTGCCCCTAGCTATCACTCAGTATAACCAAGGTTACAGGTTTGCTGTGGAGAAATAAATGGTTTAACCCCATGTAAGCTTGTAGCCTCATGTAAATATTACATATTTATTCTAACTTTCCTCTAAGAAGCTCAAATATGTAATATTTAACATAAGCGAGTGTGCAAAGGATGACAGCCATCTTATTTTGAAGGGTATACCAATAGCGTTCACTATTGGAAAGTACTAGAGAACATATTTAGAGATGATAACCTGTGAGACAACTTGAGTGACCACTGAGAAATTACAGTGGCTTTCCACTGTTTTTTCAATGAATCACTTGTGCCATTTTTGTAGATTCCAGTTTAATTTGGACGTTGAAAGATCTCTCTATCATTTTGCTACATTACAAAAGAGTGAATGTGATAGCTTTGCCTAGAAAAATCCTCAGTAGTCATAAATCCATGAATATGCAAATTACTTTGCATTTCATAATTTGCTTCCAGTTGGTCTCTGTGCGTTTTCTAGCTGTAATTCTGTCAGCTGAATACTTCAATGAGTAGGGAGTGAAAATTAATTACCGTAACAGCAGCATATTATAACATTTAAGCCTGTGGTGTATTTAGTCCCCATTGAGGAGGAACTGAAATATCACAAGCTTTCAGCACTAAACAGACACAAAAGTTTGTACTATAAAAACATACAGTTTGTTATGAATGTATTGCAATAATGGTTCCAAGCAGTCTTTCTGAGAATGTGGATAGAATGTGTTCTTAACCCCAACTCTCTTCCTAGTTTTAGTGTATAATCTCAAGGGTAGTGTGGGATGTTTGGGAAGGCTGCTTACTGTGGCCAGAAAAATGGGAAAACTATATATACATTTTCAACCGCACATAACTTTGCAGCGTTTTTGCCCACATGTCCCATTCGTGTGTTTTCTCTCATGAGTATCTGAAACTAAAGTACCGTACTTTACCCAAGAGGTCAATATTTAGTGTAACATCCACATTCACGTGTCAGTTTCAGATATTTTTATGTAAAGTTTTTGCAGTACTGCTACCAACCTCACCCCAGTGTGTCCACCAAATTCTCATGTAGCAAAAATGGGCCAATTCTGGCAATTTCTCAATCCACTGGCAGCCACCTTTTCTTGCCCAGAAGCCCCCTCAGAATGATGCTCTGGTTTAACTAATGCTGCACTGAAGAAACTTCATTCTCAGGCAGTGAAAATGCGATGGAGGAATTTCTGTGAAGGCAGTTTATTGTTGGTGATTGGGGACAGCGGGTGTCCTTTAAAAAAAATTACACTATGCCTCTGTGGGCAGTAGTGGCAAGGGTGGAAGTGCTATAGCTCATCCTGGCCTCTCCCTTTGTCCCATCACCATTTTTCCCCCTGCAAAATGCCCCAGGAATGGTTCAACATCATGGTGTAGCATAATTCCAAGAGAACGTCTGAGGAAAATGGCTATGACAATGAAGCCATGCCCAACCACCCGATGAGATCTGGAAGTTTTGCAGGAATCGCGTGAGAGTTGCTTAAGTGGATACACAGCCTGCCAAGCCAGTCTCTTTTCCTTTGCTCTGAATTAGGGAGTCAGGAAAAAGGACAAGGGTGAATTAATACAGGGAGAGTGAACTCCTCCCCTCCACATTGGAGGCTGCAGCAGCTAGGGAACAGCCCCTTTTCTGGCTTCTCCTACTGTCCAGGACTGCTAGTGGGATTGCAGTACCTCCCCTTTCCAGCAGGGGTTGTTGGGATGAGGTTGTTGTTGTTGTTCAGTCGTTAAGTTGTGTCCGACCCTTCGTGATCCCATGAACCATATCCCGCCAGGCCTTCCTGTCCTCCACTATCTTCCTGAGTTCGCTCATTTTCATGTTCGTTGCATCAGTGATGCTGTAGACCTCACATTCCATGTTCCTAAGTAGTATTGCTCATTGCAGCATTGGATTTTCCTTTCACCCTCAGACACATCCGCAGCTGAACATCCTATTGGCTTTGGCCCAGCCGCTTCATCCTTTCTGGGGCTATTTGGAATATTCCTCCGCTCTTCCTCAGTAGCATATTGGACACCTTCTGACTTGAGGGTCTCATCTTCCGGCGTCATATCGTTTAGCCTTTTGGTACTGTTCATGGGATTTTCTTGGCAAGGTTACTGGAGTGGCTAGGTCACTAAAATGCTGACCACTGGAGCACTTGAAATGTTTTTGTTATTTAACCAACCTATAGCAATACACACTTGCAAACTATTCTACCACTCCTACCCAAGGGAAAGAGAAGGACAGGAAGGATAAGAAGAAAGAAGGTGGAGGTAATAGCAGTATCTTATAACTAAGCTAACAAACCAGGCTATATGACATTTTATCATGGGATAATTTCAACCCTTTGTCATGCTAATGTGTGAGAGCATATTATCTGAATTCACATTGAATTGGTGTGATCTGGAGGCAGCAACAGCTGACTCTGGCTCCGAGGCACTGCAAGAGTAGCTTTATAGTTCAAGTAGGTTGCAGTTTCAGTGTCCTAACACTATAAAGTGAAAATGTACAGTAGTTCTGTTGTATGAAATTCTGGATCACCAGTTCATCAGTCTTGAGATTAGTTTGGAAATCTGTATCTCCTTTTGATCTGCCTGTGAAGCTATGCTGATTTGGTTTTTCCATGTAAACCCAACAGCAATTTTTTTGGAACATATTTGGAGTGAATATTTTAGGACAAATTTTAGTGCTGTCCATAAAGTCATTATGCAGTTGCTGACTTCAATAGGGAATGTTTTAGCATTTCTCAAAGTTTAAGCATGATAGCAAGTTTAGATCTGAACAACTGTTAGGCAGCCTTTGTATATATTTTCTGACTGCTACCAAATGTTTAATTGTCTTAAAAACCCACATACTGTTAGTTTTTGCCTTCAAGGAAACCATTTGACAAACATTTGAAAATGTGATAATCTTTTTTTTTCCTGTGAGTTTTGTGAAACTTTATATTGAGCAGAATGAGGAAGGACTCTAGCTGGGGAAGGTCACTGACCTGCATAATGTGTCATGTGGCCTTTCAAAACCATTAGTCAAGCTTTTTTTGCATGAGGTCATTGAGAGTAGTGATTTCTCATATAATTGATTTTCTTTTTTGGCAGACACTTGATCACTTCGAACTAAATAGCTACAAGTTCATGCAAAGTTTATTGATGAAATGTTATTCAGAAAATCCCACTGTGTTCAACACTGGGCAGAAAGAGACACAATCCATTCCATCCTCAACTCTTACTTTTCTTTTCTTTTGGTGTTTTCAGTTTACTTTTACTGCTCATGAATTTATTCACAGAAGTTGCAACATGCATAGCAATTAAAAATAGTTTTAAACACTGTGGTGGCTGCACATGTCTGGTAGGAATGAGAGTATGAAAATTAAGTCTGGCCCTGTTAAGTTGCTTGAATGGAAGCATGCCTGGGAAAATTGCACCAGGGCAGGGGAGGAATGGGGGCGGGGAGGGGGAGGAATGGAGTGGGGAGGCTGCAGGAGTGGTGGATTTCTCTCCTTGGACTTGTGCCAGTAATTTTGCGGGAGACCCATTGCAGAGCGGGAGGCATACAGAGGTATAAGTGGATTTAAATAACCTTTTGGCGCACGTTTTTGGCAAGGCTGCACCAATGGGTGGGAAGGATAGGATTGGTCTCTGAACCAATTAAGGCACATTAATTTTAATTCAACACAAATCCAATGTCATGTGCACTGAATGATTATGAATGTGGTTTTATTTTTATTCATTACATGCTCAGCAAGGAGGGGGTACCTACATTGTTCAGAGCCACTGGAGATCTCTTTTGCAAAATCTCCAATGGTGGCTCTCATTTTATTTTTTCCAGTGTTCCCGATGCAGCTTTGATGCAGGCATTTTGAAAATCTGGCAGCCACTATAAGACCATAGCATCCTCCCGGTAACCACAGTTTCCCCCTTCATTGCCCCAGACTGCCACTGCATTTGGGGCATTGTGGGAAAATTAAATGGCAGCCACTTTTCAAAGGGGAGGCAGCTGTGAAAAGCACCACTGCTGCCCATTGTAGCGAAAGGTGGCAAAAACCAGTAAAGAGAGAGAGAAAAGATGAAAATGACATAAAAACTAATATAACTAAGCAAAAACCGTGTATAAATGAATAGCTAAATGAAGACATTTATTCATTTTTAAATGTGTGTATTCCATCTTTCCCCTCCCAAATGGGAGACAGCCAAGGTGGCTAAAAAAGGTGAATAAGTAAATAAATAATAATAATAATAATAATAATAATAATAATATACAGTATTTATATACCGCCTTTCTTGGTCATTGGATTTCTCCTCCAACTTTAATCCAAGGCGGTGTAAATAAAATTAATGAACAATTAAATGAAAGGTGCTTTAATAACAAACAAAATGCTGAACAATTATTTTCTTGCTATACTCTCATATTCAAGTAACAGATTTTTGTCAAACTGTCGACCTTTCTGTAACTCACAATTGTATTACGGTTATAATTCTGAGAAGCAGTACGAAGAGACTACATATAAAACAATGTAATAATATGCATTTCATCTCATATAGGAATATAGAAATGTTTTGTAAACATTCAAACGGTCAGAATGTAAAGAGCGCGCGCGCGCGCGCACACACACACACACACACACACACACACACACACACACACACATTCCTGCCTGTGTATGTGATTTCTCCCCCACCCCACAGCCACACATCCTGGAAGGGAAGAGATCCCATTTTGTGTCTCTAGTGAATGCAACTTTGTAATCCATTTACTCATCTCTTGTCTGTATTTACAGTTTGTATTTGCCCTTCTGAATGCAATGACCTCTGTAACTTTGTAACAAAACATCTGCATTTTAATGTCACAATGTAATCTCCTGCTTGTACTGTCTTTGCTATGATGTAACCCTAGTCCCATACATCCCCCCCCCCTCCCAATGTGAGCATTTGCATTGGGCAACATCCCCTGTCCTTCCACAGTCTGATTTCCCTTAATTGTGGGCCAGGAACAGACACATTAGCCCTTATCCCAAAGCCATTTAGCAACCAAGTTACACAAAACAGGGTACTCCAGACCCCATTCTTTCCTCCTGATAACATAGTTGATGAGCTTATTCTCAGAGCTGCACATAGCAGCAACTCAAAAACTCCTTAAAAACAGAAGGATTTTAAACAGAAAGGTCACTCTTGAGTCTTTCTGTGTGCAACCACCTCATGTGTATATTGCAACTGAACAGAAACTCCACGCTGCCCAGAATCCTCTGAATCTCTGCAAGGAAGCTCCAAATTCCTCTTCAGGACAGGTAGCTATATACCATGCTGAAACTCTTTCTCCCCTCCCCTCTTTCTCTTCCTCTCCCTCTCCCTGTTTGCTGGTTGCTAGAAGCTGGGTTGGAAGAGCAGGGACTCCTGGAATTTTCCCCCATTTCCCCCTTATTTTATTAAGGAAACCCCCTTATTTCCTTCGGATGCACCTACCTACACTCTGCACCACACACAACCACCATAATAGCCAGGAACATAGTATACTATTTTTAGGTCAAAAAACATGTTTCTGTTATTTCTCTATATGCAATATTTCTACTTTTGTCCTTTGCTAATAAAGCTATAACCTTTTATTGGAAGTTATTTCTCTCAGTCTCTTTGCTGAGTTAAAGGGGATGCTCTGCACTATGCCGATCTATTATCCAGTCTCCATGTTCCAGTAGAGTTGTGTGAATTCCCCTAGAACCAGCTCTTTTGGTAACAAAGCTGCAGGTCCAAAAATTGTTGGGGGGGGGGAGAGGGTTATATAGATGACATAATGCATATCTCAGTGCTTTGTATGTTGGAGGTTTCAGGTTGACAACCTGACACCTCCACGTAGGGTAGAGAAAAATTCCCACCTGAAACCCTGCAGAACTGTTACCAGTCTGACCAATGATCTGAATAAAGTAGCTTCCTGTGTTCCTGCCCTCCCAAGGCAGGCAGGCAGGCAGGCAGGCAGAGAGAGAGAGAGAGAGAGAGAGAGAGAGCTGCCTGGTCACCACATATGACAAAGCTAAGATTTGAGCCTAGGCAGTAGTATTTCTTACAACAACAATAAAGCATCTGGAGCTAGTTGTTGTACAAACAGAATGAAAACCAGGTGGGAAGGGAGGAGAGGAAAACTCTGTCTCCCCTGAGATAGAAATGACTGGCCAAAGAGCAGGTTTCAGGGAGGGCACTCAGCTGCTCTGTGGAAATGTATCTGCTCTTCAATCCCTGGCATCACCAGGCAGGGCAGAGAAAATTCCTGTCTGAAACCTTGGAGAGGTGCTGCCAGTCCGTTCCGTGTCAGTGCTGCACTAAATGGACCAATTGTCAGATTCAGTGTGGGAAGCTTTTGTGTTCTATTAATTTGGTCTTGAGTATCAAGGACCTGAAAACTGCTACATTTACTCGAAGTAGATTGCCAATCAGTTTGCCAGTAGTAACCACCTCTCTTACTCTGGCTCATCCCTCTGTACCCAGACATTCAAACATGTTCTCTGCAGAGAAGGGAAGTGTAGTCTTGCCAGACTGTGGCGGAGTTCTGGCCCGCTGCTTCTAGCCCAGGCAGAGCTACCGGTATGATGTCAACCACCAGACCTTACCACCATTGCTCCTGGCTGGCTCAGCTCCAGGCATTCTGAAAAGGTGAGATTTTTTTTCCCCGAGCATGTAATAATCCCAGCCACCACAAGGTGCCACCCACACTATAATAACCAGCATATCAATCAGACATCCAATGGACATTGGGGTCTCTTCCTAGCCATGAGGAGGCAATGATGCCAGCTCCTTCATTCTTCCTCAGAGGTCCCATCCCAGATCCCACAGAGGGGTTGCCAAGGCAACTGGCATATCACAGCAGTTAGTACATTCTGGCAGACCTTTGGCAGCTGCCAAATGAATACAGTATGGAAAACAGATTAAGCCCTGGTTCAAAGTTTATTTTTCTGTCACTTCTCCATCTAACTTCTCTTCTACTACTTCCCTGCTTCCTGCTTCCATGGAAGGAGAAGTGTGGCTTGGAGTGGCACCTGAAGTAGTGGGTAGAGGGGTGAAGAAAAAGAAAAGAATGAGTGAGGGGGCAAGAAAGAAAGACAAAGTTAGGCAGACAAGATGAGCAGGTTGAGGGGAGGAAAGAAAATTAGGGAAGTGGGAAAGAAAGTTTAATATTCAGTATGGGGCAATGTTCTCATTGCATCCCAGAGATTCCTATCCAGGAGGGAAGCTGAATACAGTGGTGTCAATAGGGTGTGGGTCACCCAGTGCGGTAACTCGTGGTGTCACCTCCATTAACTTTATTTTAATATATAACAGTACAGGTCACCCAACAAATCAGTAACCAACAAAATAAAAAAACAGTGGCCAATTTGATGACACTCACACAACTGAATAAGAGTTCTTATTCATCCATCTCAGCGTGCTTCAGGTTTCTGAGTCGCCCTAGCTTGGAAATATCCAGAATAATCTGTGTGAACCGTTGCACTTTTAAAGTTTTTTAAAGTTTTTTTTAGCTTAATTTGCCTTTTTTTTTAACTTGACCATGGCTTTTAAACCTGTAAATAAATTTTGTTCTAAGTTGAAGAGTTCTAGTATTAGCTCTGATACATAGAAATTAGAGCTGACTCATACGAACAACTTATTGGTTTCATGCGGTGTCATAATAACACCTCTGGCTCTCAGAACAATCAGTCTCATTGGTCACTTTTGAGTTAGGAAAACTACTTTTTGTTACATAAGGCAGTTGTGTTTTTGTTTTCCAGTTATTTGGCCATAATGTTTGATATAATATGGTTTGTTTCATTACAATCTGCATTAAATTACCTTTCCAATGATATATAATTTTATGGTATTATTCATGAATACAAATTTTCCAAAAGGTTTCCACAATTTTGGCTACTAGTGGTGTCACACACACACACACACACACACACACACACACACACACACACACACACACACACACACGGCTATGGGGTTGTGGCTTGGATATGAGGGCTTGACTGTGGATGTACCATGAAGAGCTCCTGCACTTCAAAATTTACCACTATATCACTGGAGGCACCATTCATTTTTCTTTTTTCATAAACTAGAATCGGCAAGAGAGCAAAGGACAAATCTTCTTTGTGTTTGTGCAGTACTTCTGCTAAAGGCCTTTGCAAAAGCTCAGGAGGAATGGAAGGTCTACATTTTGAACATGCTAGATCGTGGGTGTCAAACAGAAGGGCTGCGGGCTGGATGCAGCCCCTGGAAACTCTTTATCTAGCCCCCATTGGCACTGGCGTCACTACAGGGGGGGCGGAGCTCTAAGTTCCTCCGTGATCCGAGCCTCGGTTACACGGAGGAATGAAGCGCCCCGCCCCCGCGCCTTCCGAACTAGTCAAAGCGGTGAAAACAACGCGCAGGGAGTCTCCTGCGCGTTGTTTTCACTGCTTTGACTGGTTCGGAAGGCACAGGGGCGGGGCGCTTCGTTCCTCCGTGTAACCGAGGCTCGGATCACGGAGGAACTTAGAGCTCCACCCCCCCTGTAGTGACGCCAGTGCCCATTGGGCTCTCCCAGAGCCACCCTTTCAGCAGCGCTGCTTCTGCCAAGGTGTCACTGTGCAGACCACCTCTCAGCTGCTGAGCTGCGAAGTGACACCCACGTGATAATTGGGCTCTCCCAGCATAACTGAGCTCTCTCATATCTTGAGAATATGACCAATATTTGCACATTTGTTTCTTCTGTCATTTGCAGCTAATGAGTTTCTATGTGAAAACAAAGTGCTTATTTCAGACCATCATCTGCTTAATGACATCACTTCTTGCTTATATGATGTTACTTCTGACCATCAGCAGGCACCATGAATGCTATTTGGCCCACTTTATGAAACGGGTTTGACACCCTTGTGCTAGATGATTTGCAGTAGTGGAGGAGTAAGTGGTGAATGCAGCTGATGGCTGATTGCAAAGCTAAACTTAAAATTGTGGAACCCTGTCAATACTCTACAGCTGTTGCTCAACAAATTGCATTTGTGCTACAGAGGCAGAGATTGAGGCTCACAACTGCTGGTCATGGTTCACTGCATGAATAGCCCAATTTGCACTAAACTTTCTCCATGCGGTTGTACATGGCCACATGGAAGAATATAGTAGTGTGTACATGCCCTAACAATTGGCAAAAAAACGAAGTTTTTTTTTATCCTTGATAGCTTGTAAAGATCTGCTTAACTATTAGAAGACCAAATGGTTCTGAACTAATTTTTCAGTGGTCATAGGAGTCTTGGGGCTGAGTATATGGATATGATTCTGGGAGATGAGCAATCAGTCTCCTGATAGTCTTTCATTTTTTATTTTAAATGTGTGTACAGATGGTGGCAAATCTGGTTGGAGCAGTGTGTGTGTGTGTGTGGGGGGGGGGTTAGGGTGCTTAACCCTTTGCTCTCAAATGTTCCCAGCTGCTTTCCATCTGCAGAGAAAAGGATTGTTGTTGTTGTTCAGTCGTTAAGTCGTGTCCGACCCTTCGTGATCCCATGAACGCCAGGCCTTCCTGTCCTCCAGTATCTTCCTGAGTTCGCTCATTTTCATGTTTGTTGCATCGGTGATGCTGTCTAACCATCTAATCCTTTGCCTTCCCCTTCTCCTTTTGACTTCAATTTTTCCCAGCATCAGAGTCTTCTCCAGAGAGTCCTCTCTTTGCATTAGGTGGCCAAAATATTTGAGTTTCAGCCTTAGTATCTGTCCTTCCAGGGAACAGTCACGGTTGATTTCATTTAGGATTGACTGATTTGATCTCCTAGCGGTCCAAGGGACTCTCAGGAGTCTTCTCCAGCACCACAGTTCAAAAGCATCTATTCTTCGGCGCTCAGCCTTCCTTATGGTCCAACTCTCGCAACCATACATCGCTACTGGGAACACCATCGCCCTGACTATGCGAACTTTTGTTGGCATGGTGATATCTCTGCTTTTTATTATGCTGTCTAAGTTTGCCATAGCTTTCCTTCCAAGGAGTAAGCGTCTTTTAATTTCATGGCTGCTGTCTCCGTCTGCAGTGATCTTGGAGCCCATAAAAGTAAAATCTGTTACTGCTTCCATTTTTGCCCCTTCTATTTGCCAGGAATTGATGGGACCAGATGCCATGATCTTAGTTTTATTAATGTTGAGTTTCAAGCCAACTTTTGCACTCTCCTCTTTCACCCTCATCAATAGGCTCTTTAGTTCTTCTTCACTTTCTGCCATTAGGGTGGTATCATCTGCATATCTGAGGTTGTTGATGTTTCTCCCGGCAATCTTGATTCCGGCTTGCAATTCACTCAGCCCTGCATTTCTCATAATGTACTCTGCGTATAAGTTAAATAGGCAGGGTGACAATATACAGCCTTGCCGTACTCCCTTCCCAATTTTGAACCAGTCGGTTGTTCCATGGCCGGTCCGAACTGTTGCTTCTTGACCCGCATACAAGTTTCTCAGGAGACAGGTAAGGTGGTCTGGTACCCCCATCTCTTTAAGAATTTGCCACAGTTTGTTGTGATCCACACAATCAAAGGCTTTTGCGTAGTCAATGAAGCAGAAGTAGGTGTTTTTTTTGGAACTCTCGTGCTTTCTCCATGATCCAGCGCATGTTGGCAATTTGATCTCTAGTTCCTCTGCCTCTTCGAAACCCAGCTTGTACTTCCGGTAGTTCTCGGTCCACGTACTGCTGAAGCCTAGCTTGTAGGATTTTGAGCATAACCTTGCTAGCATGTGAAATGAGTGCAATTGTGCGATAGTTTGAACACTCTTTGGCACTGCCCTTCTTTGGAATTGGAACGTAAACTGACCTTTTCCAATCCTTTGGCCACTGCTGAGTTTTCCAAATTTGTTGGCATATTGAGTGCAGCACTTTCACAGCATCCTCATTTAGGATTTACGAATCCTCTATTTTTTCCTCCTGTGGATGGAAAACTACTAGAGGGCATTTTTGTTCGGAAAACACCCTTAGGAAAAAGAGGTAGATATTCTATCCCCTTCTTGATCAGGTTCACTGCACTCCACAGCTGCATTTCATTTTTTAAAAACCCATTGGGAAATTGATCATGCATCTCCCAGTGTCCT
Organism: Plestiodon gilberti rubricaudatus; assembly: GCA_026170595.1. Taxonomy (NCBI): domain Eukaryota; kingdom Metazoa; phylum Chordata; class Lepidosauria; order Squamata; family Scincidae; genus Plestiodon; species Plestiodon gilberti. The sequence continues at coordinate 64,171,060 of JANXHW010000003.1, read as the reverse complement.
GTCTTGTTTGTCTCTCACCCTGCATCTCACTTGTTGCTCTTTTCATATCCTCTTGATTTCATGTGTACCTTCTCTGTTCTTTTAACCTTCTGTCTCTTCTGAAAAAAACACTGAAAACAAACACCTTCAAGGCTTTCTACACCAATTTAGCAAATTGGTATAACTGTGCCTAATTGGCATAATTTAATCTGGTCACAAAATGTGAACTTTAAGATAATTTATTATGCATATTCTAGTATAAATGTGGGGACCTTTTTTTATTTGCATCCTTTTTTGTATATGCAGTATATGCATCCTTATACTGAATTCACAGTAGCTCTTGAGGATACAGTATATTAATAAATGGAGGATATTTGTTACTCCAACAGAGCAATTGGTGTTTGCTGCATTACTTGAGACCTCTGCTCAGCAATCTGCAGCAGGACCACAGATTAGAATCTTAATGGAATATAACGCTTTCTGATTTGACATGCCAGCTAGTAAGATTTAAAGAGCATATGAGTTTCTTGCATAAGGCAGTTATGACGCTATTAACAAACCATATACAGTCAGCCCGCATCTCGCATGCGATAGACTTGCACGAATTCAAATATACATGCTCCCCCCCCCCCAAAAAAGCAGAAAAACCAGTTTAAATAGTGCAGGCAATTCTGCCCATCATTCGACTTACTCTGTTTATGCCCCAAAGCAAGCCTGAAGTGAGAGAATGAAGCTGCTGTTCAGTTCCCGTGTGTCTCTTGTACTGTGCTTTAAGTTCTTAAAGAAACAGTACATATTTGTTGGATTTAAAGGGATTTTGGACTATACGTGATTTCAGCTTTACATACTGACCTTGGAACGTAACTCTCGTGTAAGATGTGGGCCAACTGTATTTGAAATCTGAAGAAGGGCATCTTGAGATAGATTAGGAGTGGCATTTTCCTCTGGAGAACAGGAAGAGGAATGTAGCATTTCTCAAAGGCATAACAGCTACAAGGGTGAGTTCCATAGGTACAGTCATCTAGGGCAGTGGTTCCCAAACTGGGAGGCATGGCTCCCAGGGGAGCCGCAGAAACCAGCCAGGGGAGCCGTGGAGCGCCACGGAATCCTCTCAGAAAACAGTGCAATGCCAATTGGCTGGCATCAACATAATGTACTGGGGAGCCGTGGCCAATGATCACCAATGGTCAAGGGAGCGGCAGGTCAAGCAAGTTTGGGAAACACTGATCTAGGGTCTTGTTGAATTGACACCATTGATTATCTAGCAGCAAGAAACAATCAGAACAAGGTCTGTTTGGGCTGGCATCAAGTTTCTGACAGTTGCCAGTGAAATGCTTCTAATTCTCAAGTTGGGAATGAAGGTGGTGATCATTCTCTGTTGTTTGTTCCCAGTATCTGATTCTTAGAGGGTATGACTGTACTGCGTAGAATAAATCATTTAGTAATCATATTCTTCATGAATGTGTCTAATGCTTTTTAAATGTCATCTATTGGCCATTGCCAGATATCATGGTAGTCCATAAATTGGACTTTTACAGCCCAATCCTGCCTAACTTTATGTCTGGCGCAGCAGCGAGGCTAGTGCAGCCAATGGGCAGAAAGAGGCAAGTGGGAGGTCACCTCAGCGGAAGAAGAGAACATTCATTCCCTTACCCTGGGTAAAGCCCCATCCACCGGAACAGGTCTCCTCGGATCTGCGCCAACTATTTCGCTTGCACAAATCTGGGAGCCCCGTATAGGACCAAGTGCTATTTTTTTTTATTTCATTTTATCATTTAATGGTGTTTTTTTTTTATCTTGTACAGTTTGCTAGCTTAGTGGCCCTGGACATTGTGGGCATGTTTCAGCAGCGTTGTGGTCAAAGTTCAGGGCCTGGATAACATAAGTAGACAAAGATTTTTGTACATACCTATAAATAATACACTATTCATTTCAACAGGAAGAAATTGCATACTGCATTATTCAGTAATATCTGAATAAACTACACATCACCTTAATCAAGTGTTGTTCTGCTGAGGAACTGGAGGCAGTCACGGCTGGGAGCATAAAACATTGCACAAAGTTCATTTATGACAATGTTCATTTTTTTCATGATCTATCTCCTGATTAAAATTCAAGCTTTCTTCTTTGATATCTAAGATGCAGCAAACAAAAGAGTATAAAAGAAGTATAGTTATTGCCATGGTTCAGTGTCGGCAGCTCTACCTTGAATGTGAGATCCGTAAACTAGGCTGGTTAGCCTGCTGAATCTGATAGATTTGATTCATTTATTTATATTAGTATTTTTAGGCCGCTTTTTCACTCACTTGAGCCCTTACAATTCAAAATAACATAAAAGAACCATAAAATAGCATAGAAATAATGAACCCATAAAGACAACAATAACACAATCATAACCATGTGGAGCGTACTTAAGCCACTCAGGTCAAATGCCAAATAAAATGTTGAGTTGGGTTGTGTTGATTAGGCCATTATTGGCATCATGTTTTTTTGTGTGTGTGGGTGTGCGGTAAACTATGCATAATAATGGATTTATCTGGTAAAAGAGAACAACCTTTGTTTAATTCCCCACCCTGAATGCAATTTAAGGAGTTGGTGGTTGTTATAGCCGTTCATAACTTTATGACTGAAATTCTACATTGTTTTGGGAGGGAGATTCCCATAAGTAGCTACCTGGATTGGGAGTTGTAACAGCCCAATCCTAACCAACTTTCCAGTGTCAATGCAGCCCCAAAATAAGGGAACAAACATTCCTACCACAGAATTCAGTGCGCACGCCCTATTGGCACAGCTGCATCGGCACTGGAATGTTGGTTAGAATTGGGCTGTAAAGACTGGTTAAGAGAGGATCAAAGGTAGACACTCTCTTGAAGAAAAATATCTGGGAATCAGAATGACCCCTGACGCTCTCAAATGTAGTATATGGATAATAATAAGATATTTACGGGAAAGACCCTAGAATGGTGGAGAAAATAGAGTAATGGCAGATTTGATCAGAAATTGTTTCTATCATGATGGGGTGTAACAGTGCAAGATGTTGACATTTGTTTATGATACAGATATAGGCAATCTTATGCATGTCTCAGAAGGAAGCCTAAGTTCAGTGGGCCTTACTCCCAGGTGAGAGTGTATAGGATTGTATCCTAAATTTTAAATAATCGACTAACTAGACTTTGGGCTAGGGCAGTGGTTCCCAAACGTGCTTGGCTCACGACTCCCCCAGTAGCTCCTCCTACCTGGGAGGCATTGGGTGCTGCCATCTTGGATCTTGCGAGGTTTCATGAGATCCAAGATGGCGGTGCCCAGGAGAACAGGTAGGAGGAGCTACCGGGGACATCGCACAACACCCCTGTGACTATGCCGCGATTTGCTAATGCGTCGCGACGCACAATTTGGGAACTCCTGGGCTAGGATATTTTCGAACATGTGCATACTTAGAAATGTGTAAAGTAAATATAGATGGGCAGCCCAATCCTGTTTAGCAGGACGCGGCAGCACACGTAAGGCTCCTGCTGCATCCTAACCAAGATTGGGCTTGCCCGGGGGCAGCCGGAGGCCTCCTTGTGGTAAAGGGACATTTGTCCCTTTACCCTGAGTAATGCACCAGCCAACCAATGGTGCTACTCAGATGTGTGTCAGCTATTTTGCTGGCACATATTCAAGAGCCCCATGTAACAGCAGCCAGCCCAAGGGAGGGGGATAGGATTTGGAGGAGAAGGCCACTGCCGCCAATCCCTCCCCCCTTTTCAGGCCAGGCCAATCAATCCCACCCCCCCCCCTCGAAACACCCCGTTCTGTCCTCCCTCCGCTGCCTGGAAGTAATTCATCCCACAATGCTGGAGGAGCGATGCAAGCCTCTCCGCCATCTCCGCTTACTCTTCGGATGATGCAAACGTGCCTTACGGCATGTTTGCGACATCCTAGATCAGCAGAGCGGTCGCTCCACTGGTCAAAGACTTGCACAAGATTGCGCTGTTAATCAGTTATAGAAGATTGTTGTAAAATCTTTTTGTCTATTTGTTTATAAGTTCCACCAAATGTTTTTAGACCTGAACTTTGATCTACAGTATATGAAAAGTAGAGAAAACACAATGCAACCACAATGCAACCAATGTAACAGATTTTGAAACAATTCTTTAGCGTGCAGTAAATTGCAATATTTCTCTGTTTTTGTGACAACATGGTGATCAAACTCATTTCGTACAGCGGGCCAAATAGCATTCATGATGCCTGCTGAGGGCTGGAAGTGATATCATTAAGCAGGAAGTGATGTCATTAAGCAGATTTTGACCAGAAATAAGAACTTTGTTCTCACGTAGAGACTCATTAGCTGCAAATGTCAAAAGAGAAAATATGCAAATCTTGATCATAATTTCAAGATACGAGAGAACTCAAATATCACCCATGCCACCCTTTCAGCAGCTGAGTGGTTAGGGGTTTTTTTTGTTTGTTTTTGCTTCATCACAGTTCTTTCCCTTTCAGTAATGTGGCTTATAACTTGGACCTCAGCATTGCATAGAATAATTACCGTATTGTCCCGAGTATAAGACGCACCTGATTATAAGACGCACCCTTAAAGTTTGGTGCTATTAAAAAAAATTAATTAAATTACTGGCATTAAATTGCAACAGCCTGATTATAAGACACACCCCTAGTTTAAAAACTTAAATTAGGAGAAAAAAGTGAGTCTTATACTCAGACCAATACAGTATTTTATTTGTTTGTTTGTTTGTTGAAACAGTACCCTACATTTCTCCTTTGGGGGGGACTTAAGGCAACTTCCAACCCCCCCCCCCCCCCAGTAAGACTATGGTAGTATTAAGAACAGCATTGTAAGGAGAAGAAACAAATCATGCAGACTCAGGGAAAACGCATAGAGGCAGGTCTTCAATCTCTGGGAAAATGCTGGCATGGAGGCAGACAGCCATGCAGTACAAGGCAGTGAATTCTACATATTGAGAGTGCCAACCAAACTGCATAGGGTAGCCGTATGCACAAGTGAGCCTTCCTCCCTGTTCTTAATAGATGTGTAGATTCTTATGGAAGGTGGGTCCTTCAGGTATCTTGGACCCAAGCCGTTTAGGGCTTTTAGGATAATAACTAGCATCTTAAATCACATCAAGAAACAAACTGGTAACCTGTGCAGCTGAAACAACAACAGTGAGACATGATTGAATAATCTTGTCAGCACCCAAGCAGCTGTGTTTTGTACCAGCTGAAGCTTACATAAGTGCCTTCATAGTGCCCCATATAGAGCACATTGCAGTAATTCAGTTGTGACCCGAGACAGAAAAAAATGCAGTTTATGCACCAGCAGCCAAAGTTGAGCAAAAGTACTCCAGGACACCATCTCGGTATCCAGGAGCAGTCACAAACTGAGGACCTGCATAACTCCATCCAAGGGAGCATAACTCCATCCAATACAGGTGGGTACACTGTGTCCACGTTAGTAGGCCTCCTGGCCAGGAGAACTTCTGTTTTGTCCTGATTTAATTTGTTTATTTGCCCACTTCCTGGAAGTGGAAAGTTCAAACACCGGTTCAGGATCTTCACAATCACAAATAGTGATTGCTTGTGTTTCACCCCAGTATGCTGAAAATTATATTAAAATCTCAGTTCATCAGTGGTGCAGTTGAAATATAAGCTTTCTTATTGCTTTAACATGGGCTTGGGCAAACATCACTTAATTTTTTTTTTCTGCAGCTACCATTGCAGCAGTTAACGGTAGCTTACAATATTTTTTAATACACGCTTTATTGAAAAGTCACCCTGATCCACAGTTTGTATGCACAACATTGCTTTCAGTGGGATATGCATTTGAATGTACGTTTAAATGGCACAACTAGTCATGCTTAAATACCATTTTTAAGCATGACTAAAACTGCAGTTTATCTAGGAGTTCTAATAAATTCTTTTTATTTCTGTATGAAGTACCATAATAAATTTGTGAGTGCAGAAGTGGGGAAGAGCCAAGCTTTGGAAGTCATATACAAGATTCACATGTCTGCATTCTATAATGTGGTTTTGACAGTTCATTTTTTGGGAGAATGAGAATTAATGCCGGTGATACAAACTTTGTCTGGCTTCAATAGCTGCAGCTCCAACAAAAATGTTCAATTATGACGTTTAAAGGAAATATCCAGATTAGCAAAGTATTTGAAATAGCAGAAGAATAATGTACCTCTTTCCGAACAGAGTTGAGAGCAGGAGGATGGTTCAGAGTTCAAACATGTGAGCATGGGACTGCAGGATTCAGTTCCAAGTCAATCAGTTATGCGTTGGCATTTTAGGCATCAAAATAGCTACACTCCAGGGCTGGCTGTCTTTGAAGGTGACAGACCAGCTCTCAAGCCTTACACAGGTTGCAAAATACAGTGGACCCTTCTTTTCCGTGGATCTGGGATCCGCGGATTTGACTTACCGTGGATCCGGGATTCCCGAGGTCTACTTTAACATGCTGTGAAATTTTTTTAAGTGCAACATCCTGTATATATAGTCTTTGTTGCAGGAAAAAGCTAAGAGACTCACACCACAGTCACTAAAAGTCTGGATAACTTTGTACAGTGCAATATTCTCAACCCATTAAAGATTCTCCAGGGATCGCTGCTCAAGGCCCATTAGCTCCGATGTGCGTTAATTTGAAAAATGCAAGTTATATACACTCAAACACCACAGTGTAGAATCTGTACAAGAGACTGTCTGCTCCTGCTGTTATGTTAGTACCTGATTTTGAAATTGTTCAGTTTTATCAACTACTAGTCATTTTATTATTCTTGTCTTTTCTTAGACTAGTTTACAGGTATTTCATATCTTTGCATAGTGAATGAATGTACTTCTAGATCAAATTCAAGTAAATTCTTGTAAATATCGTAAGAATCATTTTTTATTTTTTTAAAAAATATTTCCATTGTGTAGTCCACATATAATGATGAGGAAGGGGAGGGGTAACCTATTTTACTGCAGAGGTGGCATGGTATCTCTTAATGTAATAAACAGTCCTAAGTCATGGCTTCTAAACCCGGTATATACATCTCATTGTCTGTAACCCACTTGAGAACTTTGGCCTCAGGAGGCCTCCTCGGTAAGGGAACAATCATTCCCTTGCCCCAGTGTAAGCCTCTGTAGGCCTGGTGGGTCATCTCAGATCTGTACCAGTGATATCGCTGGTATAATTCTGTGTTGACCTGTGAAGGCGGATCAGGCCAAAGAAGGGGGTCAGGATTCAGTGAGCGCCATTGCCGCCAAACCTGCCCCCTCCCCAGTCCCCATCCGCACTCCTCCCTGTCCCCATCGCCACCCTGTTCTGCCCATCCCCTCTCCATTCTGTCCCTTCCCCGCAGAATCATGGCCCTCCCTCCCGCCGACTGGCACAGGACATACCTGGGTTGGCCAGTGCAGGTTCAGGATGGCAGCCTTGTAAGCGGTACCAGTCTCCGCGCCAGCACTGCTTACACTAGAGGTGCCGCAAAAATGCCATATGGCACTTTTGCAACACCTTAGACCGGCAGAGTGTGTACTGCGCCAGCCTAAACGTATGGTGGATTGCAGCAGCGTAACTAAAGCATTTGGCGCCCGGTTCAGGGGTTTTTTTCTGCGCCCCGAGGGAATGTAATGTAGCGGCCGCGCCATACTCCGGGGAGGGGGGTGACCTCCGGGGGGGGGGGGGAAGGGGGTGATCCGGCAGGACCCTGCACCGGGCACCCACCCACCCCCCAGTGCGAACCTGGCCAGCTTACCTCCAGCATGTTCAGTTCAGTTCCGTGTTCCATTCGCTCTTTCAATTCAATTCCTCGCGTTGCCGCGAAGCGGAAGTGAGTTTGTGTGCCCCCTCCTTTCAATTCCCCACCTCGGACTCCTTCAATTCCCCACGGAGCAGATGCGGAAGTTCAAGTGAGTGTGTATGCTTGCCATCACTGTGCCCCCTTCAATTCCCCGCTCGTCAGACTCGAGTCTCACAAGTCGGACTTGAGTCCGACGTCGGCACCGCTGACGGCTGAACCACGCGAACCACCCTTGGTATGCTACTGGTGGATTGCACCGTAAATTACATTAATCTGTTTAGAGACTCTGTTCCAAAGGGCCAAGGTATGCATTGTTATGCATTAGGGCTTTGGAATCCCACCAGTCTGGAAGCTTTCAAGGAGAAATGAACGACTCAGTGCAGTGTAAACTTGCAGAGTCCAGGCATTTCTTCCTATACTCTCTCTATTAGAGGAAAGATAATGTCTTTTTCAGATAATGCCATATTTTATTTTACTATACTTTAAGTATTGCAACTTTCCTATCTTCATTTTTATCTACAATACTTTGATGTGTTTCTTAGGGAGAGAGATAATACACTTTATCGATCTTGGAAAAAGGGAACATTCAATTAAGTCCTCTCTGGAGATATATCTGCTTTATAAAGTAGTTACTAATGATTTCACTGTTGCTGAGATTAAGAATTAATATATCCTAGCAAGAACTGGAAAATATAAACTGATTTAAAGGTAGATAACCCATAAGCTATCATATCCCCTTATATTTGTGGGCTTCATCCATCTTTTTTTGTTTTGAAATGGTATTTTTATTGTTAACTTTTTAGAATAAATAACTAAACAAAATAACAAATACACAGAAGACCAAAAGTGCAATATGCATATCAAAACAAAAACAGAAAATTGTCATCAATTTAAATAGATTTTCACACAATTCATAAATCCTTCAAAAGAAAATCTGTGGTGATTTGAGAAATGCTATACTGAAGAATTGTGATTTATTACAAAAAAAATGAAGCAAAAACCTTATCAATAAATGAGTCTGAATCTGTTTTCATCACATGTACGTATTTGTTCAGTCAATTTAACTAAATTTAAGGTGAAATCTATGCATAAGTGGATGATTCCTTTTCTATTTTTGAGCAGTTTTCTTGCCCTGCAAATGCCCACTGGATAATCATGTCCAGATACTTACATCCCAGTCCTGCCTAACTTTACGCAATGTGGTGCATCAAGGCCAGGGCACAAAGAGGCAGGCTGGAAGTCACCTGGGAATGAAACGGGTCTCCTTAGATTTGTGCCAGCTATTTCACTGGTGCAAATTTGGGAGCCCCGTGTAGGGCAAATCAGCCAGGGAAGGGAGGTAGGATTTGGTGTGCACCACTGCCGCCAATCCCAGTCCACCCCCGTCACCACCCTCCCTCACCCCGGAACGCCCCTTCCCCTGAACATCTCTGCACGCACCCATCACATGGATTCAGTGCTCTGGGGCTCATGTAAGCCTCTGCGCCAGCCTGTGGCCGGCACAACTGCCTTACGGCAGTTTTTACAACAGTTCTGGGTCAGCGTAGGACAGGCTATGCCGGCCCAGCGTCGGGTAGGATTGTGCCCTTACTATGTTTTATTCTTTTTGCTGTCTGTACCACAATCCTCAAAGGCTGAGGACAATCAGCAGAACTTCTTAAGTTATAAAGGTTTTGACAGGTACACATGAGGGAAAAAGAGGGCAGTATCAAAAGCAGGACAAAAAGCCCGGATGGAAAACATCAAAAAGTTGCAATGCTCAGAATGCGAGTTTACTGAGGAAAATAAAAAAGGAGACATCACGTCTTTGAGTTCCTGCCACCAGGGAGTAAAAAGGCATTTTCGTGCTCTAGAAAAGGCTTATAGTGGATATTTTTTAAATATACAGTATATCCACAAAACCACATTCTGAATACCTTTTTAGTGTTTTCACTTCTTTTTCTTTGTCTCCAGGTTCATATTGGGAGCAAGAGATTCTTCAGGTATCCTGGCCCCCAAGCTTGACTTTTTTTATTCCCAGCACATTTCTCCGAGCTCAATTCCAACCCCACACCCCCCAAAAACCATTTACTATTTAGTTTAGCAACTGTTGGGTGCCTGCTGTTTAGTACAGGTTGGTTACCCCTTATCCAAACATTCGAAATCCAGACTATTCCGAAATCCAGACATTTGGGGGGCTATGACCTTAAAAAAAAAAACTTTTTCCAGCACCTGACTGGCACAGCGCAAGGCACGCTGGGGCACAAAATTATTTAAAATATTGTATAAAATTACCTTCAGGCTATGTGTCTAAGGTGTATATGAGACATAAATGAATTTTGTGTTTAGACTTGGGTCCCATCCCCAAGGTAACTCATTATATTCATGCCAATATTCCAGACAAATCCGAAATCCAGACAACTTCCCATTACAAGCAGACCAGATAAGGGATACTCAACCTGTACAGTGTTTAACAGTTGATTGGTTTTAAGTTGGTTTTGATTTTGTGTGAAATCGTGTTTTATATTGCTTTTAATATGCCTTTAAATTTTGAAGCAGCATTGGGGCTGTGCAAAAGGCAAAATATAAATTGAAACACAAGTGATCAAAATAAACTTCTGGGCAGACACCTTCATGTTTTCTATCCCTCTTTCTTTTTTAGGTTATTCAACAAGTTCCACCAAAGCAATGTTGTGAAGATGAAGCTGTCCGGTTTTGGAACTTACATGTTAAGGGAAGTTACGTAATCTTCAAAAGCATCTTCTTTCTCATATACCAAGACTTTTTTCCTTCTGAAGAAATACAAAAACAATGAATTCATTTTGGGTTTTGGGTTTTTTCACTCTGTACAGTGGTGTCCCATTCACCATGTTTTGTTCAATGGGAAAAACCTGAGCTAATGTTAATTGCTTTTTATTATTATCATTATTATTATTGTTATTATCAGTATTTATATACCACTTTTCAACAAAAAGTTCAAAAGCGGTTTTTATTGTACTAACTTTCCCCCCCCACTGAGCCACATCCTCATAAAATATGTTTGGATCACATTGTACATATATCTAAGATACCATTATTGAAACTATTGTTTCAGTAGTTACCATCTGTTTTGGTTTTACTCTGATTTTTTTTTAACATTACGACGTCTTCATCTGAGTACACAAAAAGCATTCTTGATGGTTTGTGGAAAATGACTTTCATCCATCGGAACTTCCTACCTGACTGCTGTAAATGGCTTCTTACATCAATATTTTAATGGTACTAATATGAGGCATTGCATTCATTGTTGCATAGCATTGTTATCAAATGACTTGCACAAACAGTGTTTCAAGTGCCAGGGGGCAAGTCATAATACTAGAAAGTGTCCTCTGTCCAGAGGAGAAAAAACAGTTCTGTTGCACGTGGATAGCAAACAGATGAACTTGCTTGCAGTGTTGGAAGTAAGGACTGATCACAGTGAGAGCTGGACTGGACTGTTTTGCTTGAAGAAAGGAAAGCTATGCAGCTTAGTGTTTGGATTATTAATAATGATGCTAGTGACGGCATCATATATACTGACTGGAGCTAGACCCAGCCTCTTGCTGATGCCACCAGCGCTCCATTTTGGAGCTTTTACTAGCAATTCAAACTTAATGGACAATGAGAGCCTCTGTGATGCAAAAGACCATTACAAAACATCCAAAATGAATATTTCATATGCCAAGGATTATCCAAGCATTAAAGTAATAATTGACACTATTACTTCAAAGACCGAGTTCATAACCAGACATCTCCCAGACTTCAAAGATCTGAAGAAGCAAGAGTTGCATGTAAGTATAAAGGAGCAAGAACTTTGTCCTTTATTACAAATGTTGGCCTTGATCATTGTGTTTGGAATAACTTCTCAGTTTTGTCCCAGTAACATAGTTTTAAGCAGAGCTGTGGAGTGGGTACACAAAAGTCAACATGTGTATGTTGACTAAAGGCTGCTTCACACTACAGGCAGAGGCTCTGCCGCCGCCTGTGCCTCCGCCTCCGCACTGGAAGCGGGGGAGTGTCTTCCAGCCTGTTGTCCCTCATGTTGTCCCGCCCTCTTAAGAAGGTGATTGGAGGCCACTCTCCCCCCTCTCCTGCGATTGGCAGGCTGCAGTAGCTCCGCGAACCGCCCCCTAGCTCTGCGTCCCGCCCCCTGAAAAGTAGGATTCCTGCTTGAGGTACGTGCCTGCCGTGGGGAGGTCGCCTCGGCTACACTTGCTTCGAAAATCAGCTCAGAAGTTCCGCGATGCGTGTAGTGTGAAGCTGCCTTGAGATTGTGCCAGATATCTGTCTCTGCCGTTTGTTAGTTATGAATTTATTAAAAATGTGTTGGTTCTCTAAAAGGACCAACATCAGTTAGCTCAAGCTGGCTAACTATAAATTTAAAAAAAAAATGCAATGTATAAATAACAAGAATAATGCCAAGGGTCAATACATATCAACATGACAATAGAGACCAAAAAGAATCTAACAGCCCAATTCTAACTAACCCCCCCCCCGCCTCCTTGCTCTCTGTACCAGCGTCTCAACTGGATGTTGACTGAAACAGACATGTTGCAACCTTGGAGAAACACCCTTGGGGTGCCTGTTACCTCTGGGAAATACGGGAAGTTGAGGATCCAGGATTTAGCCAAATGGATGGTTTTGTGATATAAGCCAGGGGCAGTGGCTTATGATAGGTAGTGGCTGGGGTTGCTCACACATATATATGAATTAAGAGTTTGAGTGTATGTAGATGAGGAAGGAGTTATAGGAAGTGTACAAATGTGGACATTCTATAAGATCTGACTGTCACATCAGTTTTTTCTGTGCCATAATGAGAGTATGGAGGTATGAATCGCAGACAAGAAAACTGCATTATAGTATAATTAAATTATTTTTGTAGCCTCCTGGGTATAGTGGCCTTGTATGTAGACTGAGGCATGTCTCCTAGTACAATACTATTGCTACATCCATTCTCAAATGAGCGAGCAAGCAAATTTCTAAGAATACCTATTCTAGTTTTGTTCTTCCCATGGGGGTTGCTTACATGGTGAGTTGTCAGTAAGGAGTTAGTGCATGGAAATATGGGAAATGGATGAATGTTGGGAAGCTAGTTGGGGCTGAAAAGAGCACAGCAGGAAGAACAAATGAGGAAAACCATAAATGATGTTACAAATATTTTGAACTACAATATCTTTTATTCAATCTGTTATTTAGATCTTGTATGTTACCATTTTAAACACGAATGCTAATTTGATGTACATATTTCATCATTATCTGAATCAGGGCTTCCTAATTGTTATTCCTTGCAGATTCCTTCTCCAAACTGTTTAATTTACTTGGAGCTGCATATTTCAGTGCTCTTTAATTAGGTTTTCCTGTGTTTCCAACAGAGAGTTGGGATCTGTTCTTAGAAACTGCCGCCCATGTTCATCTTGTTGAAATTGATGCACTATATATTTAAAACTCTGTCATTAACAGGCAAATCCTATTAAAAAAAAAAACCACCTTGCCCATGCAGCCATGCCAGTGGAGCACACTCTACATCCTTCAGGAGGGGGCAGCAGTCTCTGAGGTCTCCTCTGGGTAAGGGAACATTTCTTCCCTTGCCCCAGGGTAAGCCTCTGCTGCCCTAATGGGTCTACTTGGACATGTGCCTACACCAGCACATGTAGCGACATGTGCTGGTGTAAGTTCAAGTGCATCCAGGAAGGCGGATCAAAGCTGGGGATGGGATATTGGCAGTGCTGCTGCCGCCAGTACCACCCCCTTCCCGGCCTTGATCCGCCCCCTCCCTGCCTCAGTCTCTGCCCTGTTCCTCTCCCACCTGCCCCATTCCGCCCATCCCCTGCGCTGACTTATCAGCGCCAGGGCCGAAGTTTGCCGGCACAAGACTGTGGCCAGTTGCCATTTGCAATGGCAGCACAACTGTGCAAAATGGTGTGACGCCATTTACAACAGCCATCAAACAGGTTGCACCGCTGAAACGCGAATTCTGGTGGCACAGCATGTCCATACGTTTGCGCTGTCAGTGAGGTAAAGAGATAAATAGTGATCTAGGACTCTTGGAATTTTAGAACAACGGGTAAAAAGCCATGGCGAAAAAACCTTTTAAAATGATAAAAACAGGCAACACAAGTTCAACAAGAACTTGTGTTGCCTGTTTTTATCATTTTAAAAAGTTTTTTCGCCATGGCTTTTTACCTATCTAACTTAAGTTGTTCTAAGATTATTGCTGGCCATGAAAAATTTAAATCTTACTCTTGCAATTGGTTGCCTGGGATCTAGAAGTGCTCCGTACCTGGTTGTAATGTGCTATTTAAAGTAGTAACATAGAAGCTATGAGCCATTTGAAAATTCCCTTTGGTGCTCTTATCCCCCTAATTACTCTAGTAAATGTTAATTTATGGATATTGTAAATTCTACTACTTCCAGTAAATTCTACTGGATATTGTACATTCTACTACTTCTAGGAGTATCAAATTCTCTTTGTCACAAGATACCTGCAGCGCTACAAGCATCATGGAATGTCAGCTGAATAAGACATGAAGAGTGATCTGTAGTGAAGTCGGAAGCCCCACCTAAAACGTTTTGCAACTTCTGTCAGAAATTCTTGTCACAGAATGCTTGCAGAAACTGCAGAACGTTCTGTGATGCTTCTCTGGGTTTGCACAAGGACTTGATCGTGCTGGAAGAAGCATGCAAATTATATGCTACTTCCAGCATGGCTCACTTGCAGTGCAAATGAGTTACAGGCATGGCTCTGCCCACTTTCAGCTGCTATAGCACCAAATTCTTTGTGTTGAGTTGGCTTCCAGAGCAAGATGTAGCGACAGTCAAGTCAGATCATTTCCAGTAGGCAAGCAGGCATCAGGAACAACCTCCACTGCTTTGCCCTTCTTCACCTTCCACGTTCCCAGCAGCCACTGGCATGAAGACTCTACACGGTTCGGACCATGTGCTGAACAACTATTGGATATTATGGCCTCTGTGTAGAGTGACTGCCATGTAAAAGCATTTCCAGGGGCCTTCCATACATGAGACCTGCCCCTGAGTATTTCTTTGGTTAAGGCTTTATAAGTTTCTTTGACATAGCCGAAGAGAATTAAATCTGCTCTAGTAATTAATATTTGAAAATTCAATTATTGTATGGAAAATTGTGTGCAGGCTAGATAATTATATTAATCCTTTCTGGGTTTAAAAACTAGAGCTTACAAATCCATTCTTCTTCGCTGCCACTGCTACAGTGTTCTCCCGGTCTTGTATCTATGGAGCAACATAGGGCCATTTAGCATTAAAATGATTGGAATTTGCCAACACTGGCATTATTTTTTTAAAATAAAACAAATTAATTATCATAAGTGATTTTTTTTTGTTCTCTGTATTGCAGATGTTCTCAGTAATTCCTAACAAGTTTATTCCAAACAGCAAGAATCCTTGTTGGTACGAGGAATACAGAGGAAACACTACCACAGATCCCTATGCTACAAACTCCTATGCGTTGTATTCTAAACGTTTTCGGACAATATTTGATTACCTCCGAAAGGTATTTTGGAAGCATTTGTATCATTACAAAGACAATCACTATCGGCTGCGCTGCCTTCCCCATTTCTACATCATAGGCCAGCCAAAGTGTGGAACAACAGACCTTTATGATAGGCTCCGGTTACATCCTGATGTGAGATTCTCGGCAATTAAAGAGCCTCACTGGTGGACAAGAAAACGGTTTGGTGAGTAAATGCCCTGTCTGGCATTTCAGAGTTTTGTCTGCTGATGCCTGTAGGGAATGGTATCTCTTGGCGTTTGAAGTTTTTCGGTCTCTATGAAGCCATAAACCTAGTGCTGGAAAACCAGAGGTCAGGCTGCCTTGGCCTCATGTTTGCATCCCATAACAGACCCCTAGTCAGCAACCTGATCTGAAGAAGCCCATTTGCTGGAATTGCTGGGACCACATGTTTTTGGCTCCATTTGTAACCTCCTTATTCTTATACCAACATCATTGGTGTGAACCTATTTTGCCCAATACAAAAGGTATTGGTATCTGCTCCCAAAGTGACATACAGATCCATTCTGTAAAATATCTTAAAATTGCACATTAAAGCTGATATTAAAATGAATGTATCCAAATTACCATCAACTAAGACAGTAGGAAAACTACCCTATGAGGTAACTTATGCTAAAGAGAGTGATTGGTTAGAATTATTCAGTGAACTTTGTGGCAGAGTGGGAACAGGCTCTACAGACTGAGCCCAACAATAAGTGCTATACCACTCTGGCTCTCAATTCATGTCTTTGAGAAACAGTTCCTAAAACTGGTCTTATAAGATACCCCATTTTCATCTTGCATCTCAGTGTAGATCATTAGAGGAAATATATGCTGCTTCCCAGTGGATCTGGTGATGCATCTATTCCTATAATGTGGAACTTTAGATCTGACGTCAATAGGTCTATAGCTAAAATGGAAAAACAACAAAAATCTACATCTCTAAGGAAGACCAAAAACTCCTTAAAGAGGACTCTTCATGAGTCACTCCCTTGTATTGATCTGTTGTTTGGATTATTCCATTTGCTACCTGGGGAATGCAGGGGAGAGAGAGAGAGAGAGAGCGCCAGGTGACCAGGTAGGAGAATTACGTTTATTTTCACAGTGAGTAGCACAGCCTACTTGAAGGTCACAGAGTGGGGGGAAAGGAGAAGATTGGGGGGAGGAAGAGAGAGAAGAAAGCAGAGTGGAGTGATGAAGATTGGAAATACAGAGGTGAGAAGCATGCAGCCCTTTAAAATGGCCATTAGAAGCTTCCAAATGCCAGCAGAGAAGCTATCTGTACCATTTTGAAGCTTCCCACATTCATTTAAAGGGCTGTGCGCTACTCGCAGGTGCCATTTTGAACTTTTTCACTGCATTCTGAAGGTCTATGAATGCAGCAGAGACCTTCAAAATGGCACAGAACCCTTTAAAAATGGTGACCGTGAGTGCTCGGGACTTGTCAATCCATAGATAGCCAAGAACAGCCTGCCATTACTGAGAGGTAGGTGACCAACATGCTCCTTTCAGATACACAGATTCACAGATTGCGAATTTATGGAAAACAGGAACTGATTGTAGCTATCTAACTGTATAGCTGCAGTTTGTTTTTCAGAAGTTTGTTCCCAGAGGACCTTAGTAGAAAAGTGGAAAGGGAAAGGGGAAGGGGAAAGAAGAAAGAGCAGAATGAAGAGAAGAGAGGAAAGAAAGGAAACAATCGCTATAAGGAGGACTTATAATAAAGAAGTGGAGTCCACATCTTGTGCCTACTGTGTCTTCTTTGCCAAGGGCAAGAGATGTCCAATATGTAGTTAGTTTCTGAATAACAAAAGCAGACATTTCAAAATACTTTATTCTAAACCCCTCCGCCCTCCCCTGCCTCCATGAAGGAAATGGGTTTCCTAGGATTTTTTGAGATTGCCAAGTCGACATTTCCACTTTTTGTTTTCAAAAGTTTCAAAGATTGAAAACTTGAGAGAAAGCAATTTCAAAGCATTTGTGAAGATATTTTCATTGCTTGTTCTGTTTGTTGTTGAACAGGGGGAGCTTTCTTTCCTGCCCTGTTGGTTTCTTTCTGTATCTCCCAAGACACAAGGGAACAGCTGAATCCCTGTGGATTTGAACATAAGTATTTTGGCTCTTTTTTTTTTTAAAGCTGTGGATGAGCTAGGAAGCTGAGGTTTATATTGGTGGCAGAGGAATATTTTAGCAATGGGTATAGATGGATATAGACTACTGAACCTGGGGTCCCCTTGCTAAGGTTCCCTTTGGGTATGTTACCAAGAGCTTCCTCCTACAAGTACCAAAGGAGAGATCAGGTACTATGTGGCCAGCGTTGTTCATAAAACCACAGCAACAAAATTGCCCACCCCTACACACTAAAATCTGTGCTCAGGTCAAAATAAGTAACATTTACACAGTTATCTATTTAATTATTGGTGCACCCAGGCACATGTTCACGTATGAGAATCTATCCATTTCCTACATAGTAGTGTTTATGTAGTTTTTCAATTAGGCTTTAATTTACCGTGATGTTCTTTGGACAGGGTTTTCCATTGTTCTAAAATGCAGATCAGTTAAAGCTCTCCAGTTTACAGCTGCCAACTGTTTTCAGCCTGCATCTCACTTTCCAATTCATTCTTGTTTTCAGGGATAATTCGTTTGAGGGATGGATTTCATGATCGCTACCCAGTGGAAGATTACCTGGATCTGTTTGACTTGGCTGCCCATCAGATTCAGAGTGTGCTGCAGGGAGACACTACAAAAGGCTCTAACAAGATGAGCAACATCATCATTGGTACAGAAACTACTGTTTGGGGGGGGGGGTATACGTTGATGACACTAGCCACAATCATATTTGTATGTATCTCTGTTAAGATAAGAATTCACTGATATCCTCTGTGCAGTGTAACCTCAGAGTGAGTGTGCCTGCCCACAGATCTCCACAAGCCTTGCATTCCTGATGGAGGGAGTTCTGTAAGTGGGTGCTTATAGGAAAGAGAGCCCTGCCTCCTCACTCTCACAAATATGATCACAGTACATGACAGAATGGGGAAGAGCAGCGCAATCCTAACCAACTTCCCAGTGCTGGTGTAGTCGTGCCAACAGGGCGCACACTGCATTTTGCAGTGCAGGGGCAGTCATGGAGGCCTCTTCAAGGTGAGGGAACATTTGTTCCCTTACCTCGGGGCTGCATTGCAGCTGCACCGGCGCTGGAAGGTTGGTTAGGATTGCACTGTAAGTCCTCTCCTGATTGTCTTAATAAGTGAGGAGGTTTATAGGAGAAGGTTGCTCCTACAGATATGCAGATTTTAACTCTTAATCATTCAGTAACGCCTTATTTTGGGACTAGTCCAGCGTAGCTGCTTAGAGTGGAGTCAGCAAGCCAGAAATAAATTCTGCTCAGACTCCACATATGCTCTTGGAAAGCCTATATGGCAGGCTTGCAGTTATGGCTGAGAGTGTCCTCTGTTGAATTTCTGCCTGCTCTGCTGCGTTTAGAAAAACAGGAATCCTGAAAAGTGGAAGGCAGAGACATGAGCCATCAGTTAATTAGGTATAAGAAATGGGTCAAGTTTGAAGTTTCTGTAGGAGAGCTGCTCAGAGGGAAAGCTTACACTGGCATTGCTTAAGAGAAAACACCTTAGTTGTGGTTTGACACAGCCTGACTTTCTTAGTCAAGAAGCTATTAGTCCTGCTCATAGCGAGTCCTGCTGTTGGATGAATCCTGCTCCTCCAACCTGCCCCCTTTCTCTTCTCGGACTTACGCTAGTGAAATTGCTACTGAAGGTCCGAGGAAACCCATTGCAGAGCAGGAGGCTTACGCAGGGGTAAGGCAATTTAAATCCCCTTTCCCTGCTTAAGCCTCTCGATTCCCCCCCACACACACACACCCGCTGGAAACGCATGCCTGTTTTTGGCACGGCTGTACCAGCGGAAGGGGGGGGAATGAAAGGATTGGGCTGTTAATATGCCATTATATCAAACTCTGTTATTATCTTTTAAAAAATACAATTTAGCCAAAAGTGTATCTATAGGATACATGAAAAGCAGAGATTCGCCTTTGAAGCCACGTTATTAAACTTCAGATTATTAAAAGGGGAGATATAATTAAAACTATAAACATTCCTCTAACTTTTATCAGGACTGTAATTTTCCAGTCAAAAACATCTCTGTTTCAAATTTTTATTGGGTTATAATTATATTTTGTCAGATGAAGCAATGGATGTTTCCAAAGCACTACACAAGACACCGCACTTGCAGCTCCAGGCATTCCAGACAGAGTTTATTTATTTATGATCATTATTATGATAAACTCACCAGAATATTTTATGAAAGCACAACATGATTTTATTCCATTAATCTCAGGATAAGGACATCGTACATCCATTCTCTAATGAAAGTTGGCGGTTTAATCATATGTTATATGTTTTAGCTTATATGAAAAATTGGTATACTTTGGACTGTGCTGTTGTAATTTGATATATAAATGTAGCAGTGCTTAATTTATCATGGGTTTGAAATGACTTCCTCCTCTGAAACATTAAATCAGACTTGTGATGTGGAGAAGGAGATGCTAAAATCAGTAGGAAGGGACCTTCTGGCTGCCACAGCCAAGGAATTAACATTTCTGGAGAGCAAAATTATTTTGGTATTGTAGTCAAGTTGACTACCATATATAAGTTGCAACAAAATAAAACAGTGGAAATCCAAATCGCTGACAAGGACTATTCTCTGTGCTAGGGTAGACAGCACAAATTCAGTACAAGAGATTGACTTGGCAGAAAGTCAGAGGAGCAGAACCCCAAATAAAGTAGTCATGACTGTAAGTCCCATTGAACTTAGTGGAACTTAGTTTTGAATAGACACACATAGGATTATGCTGTTAAGCCTTATTGAAGTTAATGGGACTTAAGTTACGGCCCAGTCCTATCAGCTGTTTATGGTAGCGGAACTCCTGTTCTGCCGCTGTAAGTGGCACAGCAGCATTGCAAATCGTGTGTCACTGTCTCACACTGCGGGACCACTGATGCAAATGTCTAGAGGTCCCATGCGTACACCAATACCACCTGGATGCTGTGCTGGTAGGTCAGCGGCTTGGGTGGTTCAGGGCAGGGGGTGGCTCGGGGGTGGATCCTGGTGGCAGCAGCATGTGCCAGGATGCTGTCCCTTTTTTTGCTTCCCCACACGCCCCCTTCCTCTCCTTGGTCTTACGCCAGCAAAAGAGCTGGCATAGGTCCGAGTAGACCCATAGGTGATTAGGTGGCCTATTAAAAATGTTTTTTACTTACCAATCATTGGTTTTCCCCCCCTCCATAGCATAGCATGCTCCGTTGGTGTGGCTGTACGCTATGGACCTGCGAGAGAGAGGATTGGGCTGTTAGTCATGACCAATTTTCTTCATTGGTTTCAGTGGTGTTTAATCATGACTTTATTAGTATACGACCTTGTATCCTTCTTGCCACTTAATTTCAAACCCCTTAAATGGCTGGAAAGTCACCACTATTGTGTAGAGAGAGGTCTCTCTGACCACAGTTTTACATTAATATATTTCCCAAGTATTAAAAGATTGGATACAGCCAGAGGCAAAACTTACAAGTTTTGCTTCTCTTAGCACAATTTGATTTTGCACAGAGGATACCATAAGGTCTGGTGAATAAAATCATGCTGATGGTTCATGCTGATGAATTAAAGACATCAGGGTTATAGGAATTTTCTCCAAGTTACATGAAATGAGGATGGCAATCACAGTTAGAATTCATTATATGTATACAAGGGGAGAAAAATAAATCTAAAACCAGTGGAATGTAAACTTGTTGCTTTATGAACCTAAACATGCTCATTCTAACTTAAACACATTCTCAGAACCTACAGTTCAAGGTACTCTTATGAAAGCCACTTAGGTAAACAACATTAGTTACTACATTCACAAATTGTCATGACGTGACCAGATTTCAGAGTTGAAGATCTTTGAAACGACGGAGTTTCCCCAGCAATATGTTGATCTTCAACTCTGAAACGTTAGTTACATTTTGTTTTCATTTTTGCAGAAATAGATGCCAAAATCTCTTCAAGTTACATAGTGCATTGCATTTAATGTTCTAGTCCTGCATAACCTTTATAACAATGCTCAGAACCAGTTCTGTGGAATGATGGATAACAATGTAGTTTTTGTCATCCCTAGGAGAGGCCAGTGCTTCAACAATGTGGGACAACAATGCTTGGATTTTCTTCTATGACAACAGTACAGAAGGGGAACCTCCATTTTTAATACAAGACTTTATCCATGCCTTCCAGCCAAATGCAAAGCTGATTGTTATGCTTAGGGATCCTGTTGAAAGGTTAGCAATTCATCTTTTTGAACTATCAAAGAAACACCTGTCACCCTCTCTTAGAAATGGTTTGTTGTTTTCATATGCATGGTTTTGGTATCAACATTAATTCTCCAGAAGCTCTAGTATGTGTCTATACTTACAGCTTTATTTCAAGTTTTCAAACTTTTGAATTCTAATAACCATGCTCAGGAAATATTTTGTGTAGTGTTCAGCTTTAACAGCCCAATCCTATGCTGGCTTCCGCCAATGGTACTGGGCTCTGCTCTGACACAAACATGCCATAAAGCGCATAGCGACAGCGTGGAGGCCCGTCTCGTCAGTGTGGAGGCCAGCACCTGCAGGCCTCCGCTGGCAAGGAAGCAGTAACCGCCGGTGAGTTCTGCGCCAGCCGGGAGGAGGTGTTTAGAGGTTGGGAAAGGGTGGGGAGGAGGATGGATCAGGCCTGGGAGGGGGGTGGGCTCAGTAGCAGAGGCCACTGCCAAATCCTATCCCCCGTCCCAGGATTGAAAGCCCAGCATGGGGCTGTTCGGAGCTGTACCGACTATTTAGTTGGCGCGACTATGAGCCCCTCTCATAGGGGCTGCTGGGGCTCAGCACAGGGGAAGGGGATGATTATCCCCTTCCCTCAAGGAGACTTACAGCCCTGCACTGGATACAGCGGAGCCTGACCCAGCGCCACTGCATCCAAGCGCAGGGCTTTGGATAGGATTGGGCTGTAAATGAAATAAAGTCTACATTAGATTTGTCCTGACATTTTAAAAATTATGCACATTTCCAGTAATTTTCAGAGCCTGTGTGATGGGGAAATGTTGAATAGCTTTATTTATTTTGCATTAACTTGTACCGAGTGTATATTTATTATTGTGTTTATTTAAACGTGTATATCATGCTTTGATATAAATGATCAACATTATATCAGTCATGCATATCACTACACTCAAAGGTACTAGCAATATTTAAAACAATAAAATAGCAGAGTAAAAATGATAATAATAATAACCATAGTGTTGTTGTTGTTGTTGTTGTTGTTCAGTCGTTAAGTCGTGTCCGACCCTTCGTGATCCCATGAACCACATCCCGCCAGGCCTTCCTGTCCTCCACTATCTTCCTGAGTTCGCTCATTTTCAAGTTCGTTGCATCGGTGATGCTGTCTAACCATCTCATCCTTTGCCTTCCCCTTCTCCTTTTGTCTTCAATCTTTCCCAGCATCAGAGTCTTCTCCAGAGAGTCCTCTCTTCACATTAATTAGGTGGCCAAAATATTTGAGTTTCAGTCTCAGTACCTGTCCTTCCAGGGAACAGTCAGGGTTGATTTCATTTAGGATTGACTGATTTGATCTCCTAGCAGTCCAAGGGACTCTCAGGAGTCTTCTCCAGCACCACAGTTCGAAAGCATCTATTCTTCAGCGCTCAGCCTTCCTTATGGTCCAACTCTCGCAACCATACATTGCTACTGGGAACACCATTGCCCTGACTATACGAACTTTTGTTGGCATGGTGATATCTCTGCTTTTTATTATTCTGTTTAAATATCCAATTATAAAAGGTGACAAAAGACCAAGGTAACAGAAAAGCAATTAAATGCCACTAAAAGTCAGGACAACTGAATGGACTCTGCCTGGCATCTGGAACATACCGTAATAGCAAAGGCACCAGGGGGATATGCTTTGGGAGGGAGTTCTACAATATTCATTCCACCACTGAGAAGCCCTCTCTCCAGTAGCTACTGTCTGAACCTTAGATGTCAGGGACACACAGAAAAGGGCCTCAACATTTGTTTTTATATAGAGGACCCTTAAAGTGCAAGTTTATTAGTCTAGTAAAGGCCGAGAATTAGTAAGGATGAGTATTTTTCACCATGTGATGGGCTTTTAAGGTATCTCCTGATCTAGAGTATCATTGACACTCCACTGTGTCCATGGAATTCCTTTTCAAATGAACTTTCCCACTCACTAAGTGGAATATGAAGACTTTATATGTGCAAAAGCATTTGCTGTCTGCAGTGTTCTCTCTGTTCAACAGAACAGGGAAGTTGTTGCACATTTGGAAGCTCTAAAGGTGTGTTTGCAGCAGTAGCGTAGTTGGACTCGCGCCAGTGGGACAGGTGACGTGTCATCGCCCCGCCACCAGAATGACCCTGATCTGGAGCCAATTGGATCAGGGCCATTCCAGTGGTGGGGCAGGTGGTGCGATGATGCATTGCCCCTCCCATCGCCCCACTGGCACGAGTCCATCTACACTACAGGCTTGCAACTCAGATAGTCCTTATTGGTGCAGTTCTCCATAGAACTGCATGCACACACCAAGGACCCACTAGATCAGTGCAACTATGAACATAGATAGTAGCAGCCTATGCTAAAACTAAAAGCTAAGTAGCTAAAAACTACCATCTTGACAACAAACACAACTCTGTAGGTCATGATGTTCCTGATTAAAACAATTTTTGATGTCTAAGGAATCTGGACATGCCCTCTTGACCATCAGAGTGTTCATTGTCATGCAACCAGAATGTGACCTTGTCCATCTGTTAAGGTGTATTTTGATACTTATGTTTTTCATTTTTTTTTTTTAAAAAACCCTTTCTTAAGCTACCTACAGTCTATTGAGCGTGGCTGGCAATAGAGGGGCATCTAAATGAAATAAACTGCACTTGCATGCCATTCTCCTGGCTCATTATCCCAGCCAATTTTCAATCACTCTGTAGCCAAGCTAGCAAAAGCTGTCAGTTTGTGCCTACCGTATACTATTTTTGAGACATACACTACACACTTCCTTGGTGCTTTTTGATAATATGCTATCCACCAGCCAGTCTTCTTATACACGCACCTTTCTGAAGGGAAGATGGGGAAAATATGTGTATATTACAAAGTGCTGCATTTAGTGAATTGCTTGTCTCCATCCTTCCTGTTTTCTCATATCTTCCAGTTTCATAGCCAACTATTTAATGCACAGTAAAACAGGCAGCTGCCTAAGGCAGCAAACTATTAATCACAGCCAAATATTCAGTGCCTATTTATTGTTGGAGAAATATAAGCTGGGAGTGGCATATTATCCTGTTTGCCTACGTTAAACCTATAGCCAGATACTTCCATTTGTAAGTCACAGGACATAAGGAGACACAGTGAGGCCATTTGCACAAACTCTGGCATCTCTGCTGCACATTGTCATTAATTGCCCATGAAAATTAAGAGTCTTGGAGAAGTCATATGAAAGAGAGGCTCATTTTCAGGTAAAAAGCAACATACATTAAGTCTATTTTATTTCTTCACCATGCTGTTGTCTTTATTACGCTCCTTTAATGCGAGTTGATACTAGAATGGCTTAAAGTGCATAAAATAACAAGATCAAATTATTGCTTTGTTTTCAATCTGCAGTCTTTTTTTTTAAAGATAATCGTTTAGTAGTTGACGAGCTATGGTTATTTCTTATAGGCAGTCTTCCATGTAGAAAGTTGTAGCTTCTTGGCCCTAGGGAATTAAAAATAAAACCAAGATAAGATATTATTCCATTTACTGTTTGCAAACAGAAGTAGCAGGCCCCAAGCTCCTGCAGGTAAATTTCTGATACTGATACTGAACTGTACTAATATTAGTTTATGCAGGATTAGGCTGAACTGTACTAATATTCAAACTATTCAGGAAACAAAGATGTCCATCCTCAGAGAAGGAAGGAAAAGTTCACGGTTTGGCTGGGATTAAAACTTCATCCAGGTTCTAACGACAGTTATAGGTGTAGTCTAGGAAGAGGTCCCAGTAAGAAGGAAGCTAAAATCCAGTGATTTCAGAGACATGGTGGCTGGAGGAAGAATCAGGAGTATGATTGCTCATTATTGGTCTGTTGTACATGCATAAAAAGGGAAATTGTGTTCAGCAGTGATTTATACAGTCAGTGGAACATTGTGACTTGACAGTCCTAAGGAGCCTATGAGGGCTGCCAGGAACACAGAAGGGGGGGGGGGCTGAATTTCAAATATTGATTGGACTTAATGAGTAATGTCTTGGCTTCAGGCTTCTAATAATGTACAGTATCTCTACATTGATTATGTATGCTATTTAACCAAAGGTTAATTTTCATAATTTCTCAGTACAGTCTTATTCCTGGTGCAGATATATTACAGAAGGGCTCAGTTGTGCAGCACTTCTGCATATTGGCCCAAAGTATGATCACAGCTACTACTTTAAAATTAACAATGTGCTCAGTGCTGCACAGAACATGGCACTCATGCAGTCCAGGTCTAGAAGTCTATCCTGTCAATGTAGCATAAACTGTAAGTCAGGAGACAGGAGAAAACAGATAACGAAGGGAGGCAAAGCAGGAGAACTGGCTTGAAAAATAGAGCAGCTTTGAGACTGTGGTAGCATTGTATTGTGGAGTCATTAATACAAAACTGGTCAGTGAAGCCATGGAACTCAGAGCAGAGAGGAAATCAGTAAGTAGGAAGGCCCATATGGGGACCAAGAACAGAGTTCCATGAATAGGCTTACCAGATCTCCAACCGGGACAGAGTGCTAGACCTTTAGGAGAAGGAATGTGGGCAGGTGTAGCTTGTTAAACCCTTAGAACACAATCCTATACACACTTTCCTGGGAGCAAGCCTCACTGAACACAATGGGGCTTGCTTCTGAGTAGACATGCCTAGGATTGTGCTCTAAGGTTTAACAAGCTACACCTGCCCACATTCCTTCTCCTAAAGGTCTAGCACTCTGTCCCGGTTGGAGATCTGGTAAGCCTATCCATGAAGCTCTTACAAAGAATTGGAGAATGAGTTGACAAAGAAACAGGGCAATGGGAGGAGAATTAGAGAGACAGCTAGTCGAGGACAGTGAATGATCAGTGTTTTCATAAGCAGCAGACTGGTCAAGAAGAATGGGGCTCAAATACATTTGCCTTAATTTGGCCAGGCAAATGGCCTTTTCAACTTCAGCAAAATTAACTTTGGAAGAACGGAATGGAGAAAGCCAAGAAGAAATATGCAGGTATTCATTGAAAGTGTACAGCTGAAGTTAATATACCTGAGTATAAGCTGAATAGAGCCATCCAATTCTTACCAATATATTAAAGTTCATATTTGACTTGTCTACTGCATCATGCTCAAAGGCCTGCTTTCTCACATTGTAGTCTTTCATTTCCAGATGTGTGTATCAGCCCCCCAAATGCTGTCTTTATGTTGAAAATACACATCCTCTCATGCTAGATAGATATGTAATGTGAAAAGAGGTCCACAGAGGCAGCTTGCATTGTGGAAAGGAGATAATGGAATCTAAAGGAGTAGAGGAAACCAGAGAGAGAGGTCATTTATGCCGAATGCTGTAGAAAGTTCAATGTGGATGAGGCTGGGCTGGACACCTTTGGACTACTGAAAGCAGTTTCAATGGAGCGACAGCAGCAGAAACCAGAATACAGAGAAATGGGAACTGATATTGCAGGAGCAGACAGTATGTTGTAAGACTTTTTAGATGACAAAGGGAAGGAAGAATCTAGAATGGTTTCATTTTAGGTCTACAGCAGCACAAGGGCATATAAAGAGACCAAAAAATACGTTTTTATGCTCTTCTGAACATGTATAATACATGCTGAAGTTGTGATGCTGTTCTGATTTTCTTATCCATAACTACATAACATTCCATGATAGATCGGTCCAGAATCAGCATAGACCATAGCAACATTTCTGCCACTGAAGTGCAGAAAAAACACAATGTTTTATAAAGCAATTCTTCCCTCATAGTTTCTCTTGCATCTAGTTTAAACTCACGGTGCAGACAGTTGGGCAGATAACCTGCAAGAAAAGAGAAGAGAGGATTTCATCAAGATTATTATACCTCAGCAGTGTTTTATAACACTGGGATCCTGTGGTAATCTATTTGATTCTTTCCTTACCTGTCGCAAAGAAGCTCTGGTAGGAACGAGGAATGCTGGGAAGATGGTTGGAAAATGGACGACTGTACTAGTGGAAGTTCTATGGCAGAGCCTTTGCCAGTTTGGCAGTTCAGATCTGCCTGACAATTGCTCTTAGTTTTCTCTACCATGGGGCTTGCCTATCTGAGCTCTCTGACATCCTTTGATTGCTAGTGAATATGAAAAATGGCATCGTATTTCCCTACAACATCTAGAACCATCAAGGTTTTGCTGGGGAAAAAATAACTACAGAAGTTTAAACAGGCCTTTACTGTACAAATAACTATTTTTTTCCCCCTGGGACGTAGTGGTAGGTTTATTATCATTATTTTCATTATGTTGACAACAAGGGTAGACTGCAATTACATTTTAGTGGTTTCTGTGCTATTTCATTTACAGATTGTATTCTGATTATCTCTACTTCGCAAGTGCTAACAAATCTGTAGAAGACTTCCATGAAAAAGTGGTCGAGTCACTACAGCTCTTCGAAAGTTGCCTGGTGGATTACCCCCTGAGAGCCTGTGTGTACAACAACACCTTGAACAATGCCATGCCTGTATGTACATTTCAATTTGCACTTGGTCTGATGCTCAGACAATAGAATGTGTAGCATGTCAGCATTATTGCATGTCAGCAAACCTTTTTTTTTTTTTTTTTTTGCACAGGCCTAATACTCACTGAGGTAGTAAACCTGTATCTGGGCTATTCCGCTTCAGAATGCTATTGAGGGCTCACATGATTATAAATGCTCTTCCATACGAAAAAGTTCCCCCTGCATAGAAAACTAGCATGTCAGGAAGAAGTCTAGTCTAAAAACCTCCTCCTTGACATCTAGTTTTCTGTGCTGAGGTTTTTGTTTGTTTGTTTTGTTTTAAATTGGGGTGATTATAGGAAGGAGCATTCAATCAGGTATAGGAATTAAAATAATGTTAGAGAAAAGATTGAAAGCAGCCTATGATACAGCTGGCTGGGCCTCGTGATTGCAGTTTGTGAGCTTGTAGGGTAAAGGTTGCATGTAAATATTTGTAAGCAACATTAAAACTGATAATAAATCAATTGATGTAAGCTAAACTGATCCAATGGATGTTGAAACCATAGATCTAAAAAGGGAGATGGCCTGGAACACACAGAAAAAAGGAAAGTTGGCTAGAAATCACTTGAACTTTACTGATGCTCATTGTTGTATTCTGAATGAAGAGGCAAGAGGGGCTACAGTCAGTAAAAAAAAAAGAGGATATAAAATATTTGGGCAGAATTTGATTGGGGTCTCTTTTCCCTACTTGCTGAACATTCAGCTGGTATGATGAGAGAAGTGATCAGAGTCTGAGGTCGGCTAACAAGGCTGACCACTTGGAAACCTATGGGGTTTGTTAAAGTTAGAGAACTAGCAGCAATATTGTGATTGCTACGTTTTAGCCATTTTGATTTGCTGCCTTGCTAAGCTAATACGTCTTGACATTTTACTTAACTCGGTGTAAAGTTACTCCCATGTACCTGAACAAGAGAGGAAAAAGAGAGAGTAGTCTGGGAGCGCTTCCAGAGTAAAAGGGGATTTATTTATTTTTCCTCTCTTTGCCAGGTGAGCCCACACTTATAGCCCAGACATAGTTTTACTACCAGTGAAAACCAGGCCATAGGGTTGCATAACCACTATTAATCCATATACCGGTAAATGCCTTTATTCTGCAGTTAGTTTTTCTGGTCGCTGTTAACAGTAATAACAACCAGCAGGTTCTGTTGTGGAAAGACAAGGAGAGTGCTTTCAGCTAGGATTACAGTTTACGAACCAAGTAAACCTCAAGAAGCTGCTATCAATGAAAATTCTAGCTCTTTTGAGTTACAGCATTCCCTGTGGTACATGTGGAAAGGAGTACATTGGATTGACTCAGAGGTCCATCAGCACTAGATTAAAAGAACATGAAGGTTCGGTAAGACTGGAACACCCAGAACAATCTGCGGTGGCTGAACATGTTCTTACCACAGGACACTCTATACTGTTCAAAGAAACCTGCTCTATAAGAACAGAAAACAAGGGAATGATTTTGAAGAACTTGGAAGCTCTTGAGATTAGCAAAAAACCACCTCACTTACTGATGAATAGGCAGCAAGAATTGAATCTTGCCAATCGCATTTGGCTCCCTGTCATACGTAAACATCCTATGAAGGGATAGTCTCGCAATAATATAACAACAGAAAATGCGAGTTGATACTATGTGACTGATGGACACCGGGTCTCTAAGTGAACAACAGCCCCAGGTCTAAAGGACAAAATTGCAAGCTATCACTTGCAGGAGTTTTTGCAAGATCGATCTCTTTGATTGACAGAGGAGTTCCGGAATGGTTTCTGTTCAACTGACAGCATGTTTCCCTAACTTCTGAAGTTCAAAACAACGAAGCAAGACGCCGAGAACTATAACATCTTTCATTCCTTTTTGGATTGCCCCAGAAGATGTGTCCAGATTAGGACACGAAACGTTGGGCTCACTTGTCCAGCCGTGGTTTCTTAATAATTTCTGTTTGTCCGGGAATACATCATTAAACCCAGATAAAATAGTCATTGTTTTTAAACCTCAGTCGGATTGCTGTGTTTTGTACATAGATATGGCTGCGTTACCCGTACTACCTGTTTCTCTAACTATATCTGCTGGCCATGAAAGCTTTCAAATGAAAATGAAAATTCTATTGTGGTGCTTAACTCCTAAAGAGAGGCAATTTGTGTTTGAAACAATGCCGAGACTTTATGTTCGCTTTATGATGACATGCCTCTTCTAAGATGTCATTGAGGTAACTTTCAGAGGAAAGGTAGCTCAGGAAGCATTGTGGAGGGCAATGTTTTCAATTATTTTCATCCAGAAGAACAGTTTCAGTGAAAGTGATAAACATGGATACAAATTGTGTAATCAACACTTACCGTACTATTTTTTGTTAGTCTATTTTACAGATGTAACAAAACTTGATTTTTTGTTTGCTTGCTCTGTTCTTGTAGGTAAGGCTCCAGGTTGGTCTATATGTTGTTTTTCTCCAGGACTGGCTGACAGTTTTTAAAAAAGATCAACTACTAGTTCTCCGCTTGGAAGATCATGCATTCAACGTTAAGTTTACTATGCACATGGTGTTTGAGTTTCTTGATTTAGGTAGGCCTGTTTCTAGCTCTTTTGAGTTAAGTTTATCAAATTGCCTATTCAGTTGCCTATAAAATTGCCGTATATTTTCTAAAACATACCCTCCATCACTCATTCTCTAGTGGTATCGGATAATGTTTGGCTACAAGGAGGCAGTGGGCAGCAAAGAAGGGAGAGAGCAATTTCACATGAGCAATTTGAGAATAAGTTGGAACTTGACACATTTCTTTAGCTCTCAACTTTGCTTAGTCTTTCAAGCAAATCCAGTTGTTGCCACCTAGTGGCCTAGTCAGCTTCAGAAATGGAGACATGCAACCTGGAACTAATTATGAATTAGTGGGTTTCATCAGTGGCTTGCAGGAGCTTTGTAGGTGAGTCTCCACGCTGAGCGGCTTACTACTGGTGGTATTTTACCTCTTAGGCATGTGTAAGCAGCATATAATTTGTAACGTACCTGAGTGGGTAAATAAAAATGTTTTTACTTACCTTTCTGCTGCTGCCTGGGCCCCAGAGGCTGTTTCGAAACCTGCATCATGCAGGCCTGCCTTGGATAGGACTGGGCCATTACATTTCTTGAGTTCCAAAAATTTAGACTTTTATTCTTCTATTGCTACATTTTATGTTTTATCTTATTCACCTGTCCATAATACCCTGAACAGTGCTTCACACACAACACACAGCCTGACTGTCTCTGCATCTGGAGATCGTGCATCAGATTGCAGGGGACAAAGGTGTGGGTTGTACTTCAGAAGGAAGGCACAAGTCACCCATGTTTCCTGTTCCACCCATAAACTGTAATCTCCAAAGTCACCCATAGATTTCAATCCCATACACACTTTGCTGAGAGTAAGCCTCATTGAACTTAGTGAGATTTACTTCTGAGTAAACGTGTCTACGATTGTGCTGATAGACACTTTGTGTTGTTTAACTGGGAAATATTTGAGAATATTTGTAACAAAAAATATACATACATATATTTTTTGCTTGTTCTTCACAGGTGCCCTGAGTGAAAAACAAGAAGCCCTAATTACCAAGAGTCCGGCATCGAACACTAGAAGGCCTGAGGATCGCAATCTCGGTCCTATGTTACCTCTCACAAAAGAAATTCTGCGACATTTCTATCGGCCTTTTAACACAAAACTGGCTCAACTTCTTTCTGATGATGCTTTTTTATGGAAAAAACCCTGACATGTCAATTCAGTGCCACAAATGCAGTGCATAGAGAAAATATTATTTTTTAAAAATCCTGCTTCCAGGTGCAAGCAATTTCATTTTACCTACTCTGAGGCCAAGACAGTCTAATGCAATTAAACCTTTCCCCTCAGTTAGCATATGATGTCAAAGAAGCGATATCAGATTTGCCATAGAAGAACATAAAGCTCCATGAGTATCAATCCCTCTTGCAACCTTTTTCTCTCAGCAAAAAAACAGTGTGCAGATTGCTTCATACCAAGGCTATCTTACATTCTCTGGCTATGGTTTTGAAATACTGTATAATCTTTTGTAAGCAATTGCAATACAGAAATTAGCACTACTCATGTAAAAATGCACATTAATTCTCATTTTTAAAGGTATGTGTTGTATTCTTTTGAACTTTACCAAACAGCTTTTTAACCATTAAAAGTTCATTGATTTTAATCCAAAATTCTGCTTTTTGTTTCAACAAAAACTCTTCAGCAAGGAATCACTTCACCCATAAGAAATGCATTAAGATTTCCTCATCTGTGTGTCGTGATACAGAAAAGCAAAACCAAATTACTTGTTATCCATTAATGTGTGTTAAGAGTAGGCACCAAGCAAAACTTGCCTGGATTGGGGTGTATGTGTCATCACAGTTAATTGCCCAAACCAATTTGGGGTTGAGTTTTCCTCCCAGGGCAAATAACCACAAGAGCCGAAATCAGAACCATGGTGAAAAGAGTTAAAACCCATCTTCCCCATTCCATGGTCCCAAACTGTACCACTTTTACCCCACTCCATTGCTCTAGTCACTTGCAGCATGCATGAAGCCCATCATTAGAGCCAATCTTAGACCCGAACACAAGAAGGGCATTAGATTAGGATAAGTTTAGCATTACACAGAATAAAAGGAGAAAGCTCTGGTTCAGTTCCTTTAAATGCTGTTCCTATTGATACAGGTTGAGTATCCCTAGCCGGACTGGTTGGGATGGAAAATTGTCTGGATTTCTATTTGTCTGGATTTCAGATTTGTCTGTGATTTTGGAATATTTGCATAAATATAGCAAGATATCTTGGGGATGGGACCCAAGTCTAAACACAAAATTCGTTTATGTCTCTCATACACCTTATACACATAGCCTGAAGGTAATTTTATACAATATTTTAAATAATTGTGTGCTCCTGCATGCCTTGCGCTATGTCAGCCTGGTGCTGGAAAAGGTTTTTTTTTTTTTTTTTTTAAAGTCATAGTCCCCACAATGTCCGGGTTTTGGAATAGTCTGGATTTCAGCTGTCCGAATAAGGGGTAATCAACCTGTATCTACTTACAGCAGTGGTTCCCAAACTTACCTGGAGCATGACACCCTTCTCCTGCTGGCACCGGTCATGGAACCTGAAAGTAAGTGCCAATGATGCAACGATGTCATCTGCACTTACTTCCAGGTTCTGCGGCATACGAAGACCTTAAAATCAGCATAAAAGAGGTGCGGGCGGGAGGGCTGGAAAAAACAGGAAAATGCCATGCATTACGGAGCGGAGCCTCTGTTCCGCTGTCTGTCGTGTTACGGTCCCGCTGCTGTCCAACCCGGCCGGCACATGTCCCACAATGCCCCTGGGAAATAACACCCACTTTGGGAAACTCTGTACTATAGCATTAAACATGGCTCACATACAAAGACTCCTGAAGACACCAGGTGTTTTTAACATAAATAGTCTTTAGTTCAGCCGCTGCAGAAATAGCAAAATAACATTCTGTTAAAAAGCCTAAAACCCTGATGGTAAGTTTCTATATTGCACTATACAATATATACTGAAGAAATAAGGGTCAGGGTAATGTTCTGGCCCAGTTAAGATGGCCCTTGCTGCACCAAGCTTACATAACTTTTATTATGTAGTTAAAATATGAGACTCTCCTGGCAGAAACACCAAATGTGCAGCAGCAGCAGCAGCAGCAGCAGGTGAGGGCTACCCTGGCAACAATGGCTATTCTACATAATCCCTAGTAACTCTGTCATCATATCCAATCACAATGTAACTCTTTGAGCAGCACCACCCCTGTCACCAATGGAAGGCATCAATCATGTGGCAATGACAGGAATCCAATGATGATGTCATATAATACAGTCCATAGTCTTTGCTACACACAAAGAACAAGCACATTGTCAGCAAGAAGCTACAGCACCTTCTCTGGCATAGCTAATGCCATAGTTCAGTGGCTAGGATGGACACAGCCCATGCTTTGAGCCATGAGTTCTAGATTCCCCCAAATGGGTTTGAATTCTGGGACAGGAGCAGAACAACTCCCCCACCCACCCACCCCCACCCCAGGCAGCAGCCAACATTAGAGAATGAAATCAACAGCTCCATAGCTCAGGGACTGTGATGAAGCTTCCGTATAGAATAGCTCAGGAGAAACATTCATGTCTTGCTGTGTACCAAGAATTCCTCACAACAATGCTAATTATGCCTGCACAAATGTCTGTGTGATGATAACAAGCATTTTATAAGGGAGAAGTAAGGAGGAGGAAGCACACATTAATGTGTGCATGGGGGAAATCGGCTTCATGTGCTGGGACCCTGTGCAGTAGCCAATGGTTCTGCGGAGAAGGAAGAGGGAGGTGTGGGTGAAGGTGCAACAAGCCAACTTTTATTGTTGGAATAATTGTAAACATAGGGAAGAGGAATCCGAATAAAAACAGTTCTATGTTTCTTACAGCCCGGTCCAGCCCAAGGCAACTGCGGTACAATTCAGGCACAATTGCAGCCCAAGTGCTTTAGGCCCGAGTTGTGCCTGAATTGTGCCTGAGTTGGGCTGCAATTGTGACTGAATTGCAGCCCGGTCCAGCCCAAGGCAACTGCGGTACAATTCAGGCACAATTGCACAATTCAGGCACAATTGCAGCCTAAAAGTGGGTGTGTTGGGGGCGTGTCGGGGGTGTGACGGGGGCGGTTACGAATTTTGGTCCGGTTCCAGACACTGGAGAGCCACTGACACGCCCCCTTGAGCCCAACTCAGGCCCAAAATTTGGGCCAGCAAAAAGGGTGGACCCAAATGTGAGGAGACCCATAGGAGCCATTTTACCTTACCCACACCAGCCCTCTCCTGAAAAGTTCTAACACCCTGGGCCCGAGTTGGGCCTGAGTTAGGACCAAACAGGTGTGGCCTAACTCTGGACATGGACCCAAATAGTTACCCTATCAGCACCCAGCCCCACCCAGCCTCTTTCCCACAAAAGCCCAGCCCCAGCCCTCCACTCTCTCTCTCTCTCTCTCTGAGCACGTGGCGTGGGGTTCTGTCCCCCAGCAGCCACAAAGTGGGACTTTGAAAACTTTTCTAACACCCCACTTCTCTCTTCTCCTCTCTCCTCTCTGCCCCCCTCTAGGGCAGAGAGGGCTGTTCTGCCTGTGGCCAAACTGTTTACTGCTGTGCCTGGGCAGCTGTCTCCATGCAAGTGTTTGCTAACCCATGTCTTTCTCCCAGCCCCTCTCTCTCCCCCCCCCATACAGGCAACAACACCAGCAGGTAAGTGCAGGGTTTGTGCTGACATGTGGTCTGACGTCTGCCTCTTAGCATAGAGAAATATAGGTAGGATACATGCCTCTATACCAATGTCTTGTCTCATAGCTGCCTGCATAGCCTGCCATGATATGCCTCTATACCAATGTCTTGTCTCATAGCTGCCTGCATAGCCTGCCATGATATGCCTCTATACCAATGTCTTGTCTCATAGCTGCCTGCATAGCCTGCCATGATATGCCTCTATACCAATGTCTTGTCTCATAGCTGCCTGCATAGCCTGCCATGATATGCCTCTATACCAATGTCTTGTCTCATAGCTGCCTGCATAGCCTGCCATGATATGCCTCTATACCAATGTCTTCTTGTCTCATAGCTGCCTGTATTAATGTGAGCACACAATGCCATGAGTGTGGAACTGTAACCCATATGTAGACACCAGCTGTTCCCCCCCCCTCTTTTCTCCACAGGGTCTACCGACAGGTCAGTATTGCTAGGATTGCCATGGTTGTGACCCCCAAGTTGTGTTGTTGTCTCTCTCTCTCTTTGACCCCTTTCCCTTACAGGATCATGCTCACCGTACACCCAGGGAAGGAGCGCAGACCAGGCTATGTGTCTCACACCACTCAGCTGTGTTTGATTTCTCTCCCTGCAGACCTTTGCAACTGGCACACTGGCTCCTCTTCAATGGCGATTGCTACCACGCAGCAGCTGCCATGGAACACCCCCATGTTGTTCGTCCCCCCAGGAATGCCCACTACCACAAACTGTCCGGGGAGCACCCCTGGGCCTGCAGTCTGGTTGCCCCACGGTCACCTGCCTTGATGCTGCCAGAGAGGTCTGGGAGCCTGCCCTGCAACCCACCTCAGCTGCTGCTGCTGCCCCACCGCCCTGGCTGCCTACTTGCTGTCCCTCCCCTTTCTATGGAGCAGGCCGTGGTTCCACAGGGGAAGAGCCCGCATCTCCAGGTCCATGGGGCTCGCCTGATGCTGCTGCTGTGGTCCTAGAGGCTGCTGTGCCTACCCCTGGCAGCCACGCCCGGCCATCTCTGCCACTGTTCCAGAACAATAAAGATGCCCCTGGAAACACATGTCCCCAATGTTGCACAAGCACTGCCCCACACACCCACACAGGCAGGCCCCAGCACACAAGCCTCTGCATGAATCCCAGCCAGGGTCCGCCACAGCCATCCCTGGGAGAACACAGCAGGGGGGCCGCCGGACCCTCTGGGACCAGAGGGGAGGGGGGAGTTGGGGGGCCTGTCAGGCAGGCAAACACTGACGGGCACTGTGGCGCACGTCCGCCACGTCCGTGAAGAGCCCTTTCAGCAACCGGGGCTCTCACCCACCCTCGGTCCGCCCATCACCGGCGTCCGTGTCCGCCCGTCACCGGCGTCCGTTTCCGCCCTCTGTCCGCCCGTCACCGGCGTCCGTTTCCGCCCATCAACGGCGTCCGTGTCCGCCCTTGGTCCGTCTGCATGAGAGCCGCCCGTTCCTGCATTGCCTCCATCTGCGAAGTGCCCCCTGTGCCCCTATCGGTCTCTGCAGACCCCTCTCCCTGTATCCCTCTCCCACCAGCCGTGTTGTCTGTCTGTTTCTGACCCACCCGTGCCCCTCCCCAGCACCCCCTGTCAGTGTGCCTGCCTCCCCTCCCACTCCCTGATGATGGACGCTGGCACCCCCCATGCCGCCAGAGCGCCTGCCGCAAGGTGCCGACGTTGCCCCATCTGGGGGTGTGATGAGCTGCGTGAGCCCTTCCCGCTCGCAGCAGACAAGTCCACGGCATCTCTCGGTCTTGGCCGGGGCACGGAGCAGAAGGCATGCTGGGATGCCTTCTTTGTGGGCATTGCCACGGCCCTTGAGGCCCAGGGCTTCAGGCAGCGCACGGGCATGTCCTGGCGGAGGCGGTTCCAGACCTCATGAGACCCCCCCTTGTGCGTGCCGTTCCCACCCCCTCCTTCCCTTCTCTCCCCCGCTCACCCCCCATGACTCCCACGTGCAGCCTCACCGTGGCTTGGGGGTGGCATCGCAGTCTGCAGGAGGGAGGGCAGTCGCACTCCCCCCTGCGGCAGGTGGCTGATGCCCAGGGTGCCCTGGGGCAGCTGGCACTGGCACAACCTCTGCCCTTCAGCTGACTGTCAAACGCGCAGTGCCTGCAGGCCCGCCTGTGGCTGCCCATCTGCTGCAACCGCTGCAGCAGCTGTGGTAGGTGCACGCAGACGGGCTGAGGAGGGGGCTCTTCGCTTCCACAAGACTGACAGCTCCCCACAGGAGCCTGCCTGCCTCTGCGGTAAGTTTTGCCGCGATCCTGGCCCAATGCTGTTGCCTCCAGCCTAACTCAGGCACATTTGCAGCCTAACTCGGTCCTAGTTTGGGCCACAATTGGGCCACAATTGGGCCTCAACTGTGCCTGAGTTAGGCTGGACTGAGCCCTTAGTCATTCATACAGCTGGGTCCTAAACATAAGCAGTTGCTATGCTCAAGGGAGAAGAGAAAGGAAATCCTTAAAAGGAAAAAGGGTGTTTGATGGTAGATGCACGGGGGGGGGGGGGGGGAGAGAGAAGGGAGAGAGAAGTACATAGGGAAATTGGGAGGACTACACAGCAGAATGTAGCTGAAAATCTGGGAGGTTAGTGGGAGCGGGGAAGAAGAGGGGAGAAGCTGGGAAGTGAAAGGAAAGAAGTAAGGAGGGTTCCTGAGGTTCAAGCTGTGGCAAAAATCCGTGACTGAATTCAGTTGTCTGTAGCCTAAACCAAGGGCTATGGTTTGGTGAGCCATGAAGTCACTTCATTTGCGATCGGGGAGCTAGTCTCTCTCACCAGATAAACATTCCTAACTAGTACCACAGCTATTCAGAAGGGGCCTGCC
This sequence comes from Plestiodon gilberti rubricaudatus, assembly GCA_026170595.1. Taxonomy (NCBI): domain Eukaryota; kingdom Metazoa; phylum Chordata; class Lepidosauria; order Squamata; family Scincidae; genus Plestiodon; species Plestiodon gilberti. The sequence goes on along the minus strand of JANXHW010000003.1, from coordinate 64,132,885 downwards.
ATGCACAGTCCAGTTGTTTGAGGAACTGGTGTGATGGTTACAGGTGTTTACCTAACTGGAGGCCTGAGGCTAGTCTCAGGTTTCCACTAAACCTGTTTAAAAGTAGATTAAAAATAATCTCTCACACTCACACTCACGGTAGAGGCACAAAAGATAGTGTGTTGTTGATTGACACCCACAAGACAAGGAAAGATAGAGGATTTGATGGATTGATGGTGAAGTTGTGCCAAGGCTTTGTGGATTGATGGTGAAGTTGTGCCAAGGACTGAGGTTATTTAGCCCTCCTCTGCTGATTTGTGTGTGCTGCATTACAGAAATTGTGGGGCGAGAATGCCAAGACCAAGCAATCATCTGAGTTGAAAGCAGGGCACAAAAGACAGAAAACGAGCTTTGGAGCAAGCCCAGAGTTAGGTGGTAGCCGTAGCTATTCAAGGAGGAGAGCAGGGCCACAGCCATTTTCTCAGGAGAAGGCCGTGCATTGTAAGGCAGTCCACAAAGGATGGCTGTCTAGCAGGTTACATTTGAGGAGGGAAGCCAAGCCAGAAAGAAGATTGGAAAGGAAAATGGAGTGAGTTGTTACTGATCCTGGGTGCTGGCTTGGCATGGTGGTTCTTGGTTTGCAGCTGGAATGGAGGTGGCTTAACACAGCACTGGCAGGTCAATGAACAACAAAACCAGCAGCAAGGCAGCAATGAAGAATACAGACACATGGGGTCCAGCTGTTTATACGTTTTGTTCCCATAGATTTTAATGGGATATTTTGTGGGGTGAGCTCATCAAGGGGCCTTCTTTTGTGACCTGATCACCCTTGAGTGCTCCTTCCGGGTCCTGGGGTGCTGTATTGTTTTGTACCTTACCAAGAGTAATTTGTGGCAACTTCTGGAGACCAGTTGCTTCATTAGCATGGACTCTGGTTGAATTTGGCCACGGAGTTGGTGAGACGGCTATAGCTGGAGACCCTTCTTTTGTGTCATGAATGACTTTGTTTACTCCAAGTCAGGAAGCTCCCAGGATATGGCTTTGGTTCACAGGGTCAAATGTGGTGTGTAAGCAAGTTATGGCTGCTCACTGAATTCTCCAAAAGTCTTCCAAGCCAGCCTGACGAGTGGGAAGGTGATTTCTCTGACCATTAAAAGTGTGGTCTTCCTCTAGGCCTGTGGGATCTGAGGCCTCTTGCTATGAGTCCTGCTTCATGTCACAAAACTGGCCTGGATCACGCTCTCCTGGGTGGCACCCGTTGCCACATACCCGTGTGTACACATGTTTCACACTTTAAATACATAAAAAGGTTTGTCAGGCAACAAGCTACCAGAAGAAGTTCTTCGCAGTCAGTCCTGTGAGCTGCCTGGTATTTTAGTGGTAACTACTGCAATGGGGAACAGGAAAATAGTAGATTATACACCAACATGACTATCTTGGAAACTTGAATTTTACATTGGCCATCTAACATAAATCCTAGTTCTTGTTGTAAATGTGGGGCTGTCAGAAGTGCCAGGCCCCCAGCAGGGCGGCCTTTGTTAGAGGACTTGCTTGCAGGTAAGGAAATAACATTGTAGTCCTCAAATACTATTGGTGTTACCATCCATGTTTCTTGAAGGAAGACCACTTCATGAGCTCTAAGTAATGAAATAAAATCCATATCCTGATACTTTGAAAACCAGCCCGCCATGTTCCATGAAAGCAGCTTCATCCGGCAACAAGGGGCTGGTGACAAGTTATTAAGTCAATTATCTTCCTGTACCAGGTTTTCAATTTCTAAAGGAGCAAAAGGTGTGCATGCCAAGGAAATCCATCCCTGGGGCACTCTAGATGGACCTGGGGCAGACGGGGGTAGCAATGCTATAGGAGACTCAGAGCTAGAATGGCGGATCATCGCCTGTACCAAATAAACTCCAGAGCCAGGCACTATCGTCTTGAGGCACAGGGTTAATCATAAATTCTTCACAATCTTTAGGCTGAGAGCTTAATGCGTTTAGTTGTTCCGGCTTCAGTAGGTCTTTAGAGGGGCTAATAACTGTCATACCTTCAACTGGAACTGCAGGGGATTCATCGTTATTACTAAGTATCTCTGCTGTAACTATATCTAGATATTTAACTATACAGGGGAGGCCCATATCCACAGGGGATATGTTCCAGCCCAGCCGCCCCGTGGATACGTGAAAACCACTGATAGGGGCGAATGCCCCCCGTGGTTTTCTGACCCCCCCTGCAATTCCCCCGCTCTTACTTTTCCTGAACTTAAGCAAGTGTCTTTTTCTTTCTAATATGACAATATAGGCTCAACAAGCCTGTTCTCAACTTCTCAGAGCCCGTCTAGGACTTTGTCTCGGTCTGCTTGCTAAAATAAGCACCTTGAGGCTGCTTATATCTCTGCTTATTTTCCAGCAGCAAAAGATGTCTCAAAGTTCTGAAACCCCTCCCTCCACAAGTGTCTTGTGTCCCCAAGGGCATTAAGAAGACAGGGCAAAGGCAATATTTGGGCCAAGTTGGGTTGCATACAATAATATACACAAATGTTGTTAAGAATAAAGTAGGTGGGTAAGGGAAAATAGGTGAGAACATGCAGCAAACTAATGCAAGCAGATGTGGAAGATCAATTTTAGCTTCCACATTAAGATCCTGTTGCTGAGCAGGCACAGCTAAAAACATGCCATCAGGCACTGCCCAAAGGAAAAACACACACCAAAGGACCATCCCTGGAGGACTTCTAGAGTTGGGATGCTTTCAGATTATCATCAGATATTGAAGCTAAAATCCTAAAAAATCCTTATCTGGAGATAAGGCCCATCAAACTCAACAATGGGGTGTACTTCTAAGTAGAAATGCATAGGGTTGCTCTGTTCATAAATTTATCCCTGAAGACTATGGTAATTGTTCCATCCCACTGCACTACACACCTCATAAAAATATAATGAAATCTTCTATTTGTTTTTTATTTTATTTATATGTTCTTTTCTACCATTGCTGACTTATCATCCAGAGAAGGAACCAGCCATACTATGAAAGACCTCTTTCCTCCATGACTTGCTTAGAGGCTCAGGAATGGAAAGTGTAATACAGCTTTCCATTCAAAGATACACAAAGACATCTGTATCATTATTTAGGATAGAAGTAAATGTGGACAACTTAGTAATATTTCTTGGAGAGCAGCTGTGATGTGACGGATGTGACGGACTCGAAGGGTGGTAGTTCTTTGCAGATCACACTGCGCCTCATGGTCTTCACTAGACATGGCAACGGAGTGTTCTCTTTGGCTCTGATCCTGCGCATACTTGAAGGTGGTCCAGACATAACCTTTGTCATGGGAATCAGTATTTCTCACTGATGCATTGTACTTCCAGTAGCTATATGTGAGTTAAGTCCATTGAGTTTACCCACCACTAGCACTCCAGTGATTGCTACCGAGGTGGATTGGATGCAGGAAAACTCATGGCACCAATGCAGAGTGAGTTCTTGTGGATGTTGTTGCACCTAGCTGTGGCTGAGTCACTACACGATGCCAGTCTTCATGGCACAGGTAACCTCTAGAGTAGACAAGTTCTCGTCAGAAAGAGCTATTACTATAAATGGAATTGAATTGCATGTGTTTTATTTTTTTAGGAATATGATGTGATAATATAATGATGTCAGTATAATTATTATTTATCAAATGTTTTAATCTTCTGTGTGTATACAACAATTAGACACTCAAACCAATGTACAGTATAATCAAACTAGCAATGGTGAGGATAAGGGAATGAAATAAAAACCTAAGCAGGAAAAAAGTGGCTAGAGAAATGTCCCCCCCCCCCACCCGTTAAAATTTAAAATGATCTCCTGATAAACACAAAGCATGCCTGAAACTAGTGAAGTTGCTTGGTTGATGTCCTTGGGAGGCTCATCACCAGTGGGGGTGCCACCACAGAGAAAGCCCTACTCCACGCTCTACTAGATTTTAGTTCCCAAGGGAAAGTATCTGGAGCAAGTCCTTCTCACATGTTCATTTTTTTTTTAAAAAAGCCCACTTTAACTGGCTGTATAGTGATAATTCCTTAGCTCTAGTGTTGTGGCCAAAAGATCATCTTGTTCCCACATGCCTTCGAATCATCACCCCTCTGTTCTCAAAAGCAAAGAGATAGAGATAACCTGTAGGCCACTGCAGTCTGGCTTGGGGACTGGGAACAGCAAAACAAATACATAACACTCTAGCAGCATTATCGTCCGGAATGTGCCTGACTGCCTTGGGAATGGCACTTTGGCTGAAAATATGAGCATTTCCTTGCGACAAGGTTTTGAGCCATTGCCATGGTACTGGTCAAGCTTCATAACTGTCAACATGTGAAATAATTGTGTCTTATCTTTTGATTCCACTAATTCCCCAACAATTGCAGGAATCAAGGAAAAAGCGGAGATATCCTAGTAGTTTCAAAGTTATGAAGGAAAGGGTGGAGTTCAAAACCTCCTTCAGCTTCTATTTGGTGCCTCCAGAAGTCGATGGGAAATGGATTTTCTGTAAAGCCATCTGCCCTAAATCCACAACTTTTGGATACTTGAAAGAAGAAACATAGGATATACCAAAAATGTAGCTTCGATGAAGACAAACAGACTGTTGTATTTATGTAGAAAACAAGACATTGCTGCATGTTGGTGCCAGTATTCAGGCATGTCTTTCTTCAACCTAATACTGTAATCTCAAGATATACAAAGAAGTTCCTTCAACTTTGGCTCTGTCACCTTGCCAAGAATTAATCCAATTTTCCAGTTAAGCCAGGGGCATTTTTGTATAGAATGGATGCTAAACTCTTTCCTGGAAAGCAATTTGCATTAGATATCTCCTGAAGATTGCATGCAGACATGTGTTTAATGTTACCCAAGCTGTCCTTCCCCAGTGAAAGTGCTTTCAGTTAGGTCTTGAAAATATTAGTTTGGCTGGACAAAAAAATTGTGATGTGCTACCACCTTGTGTTCAGTACAAGGAATGTTATTTGTGCAGAGAATTTGTTTACAAAACAGAATAGAAGAACTTCCGAGTACTTTTCTACTTCTTGCCATGAATATTATTTCTAAACAGCTTTGGACCTGTAGAACAGAAAGTATCTTACTTGATATTTTGATATCATGCAAACACCTGCTTGTTAAAAGAAGTCAGAAAACACCAATTTTCAGTCCTCTGGGTTCTAATGAAGATTTGTGGTTTTTTGCAATAAAATGCAGCACTGTTTATGGTTAAAAGTTCCATCTGCTATCTTCTCATGGGTCCTATTAGTTTATTCTATAAGACGCTCCCCTGTTTGAACAGGAGTTAGTGACTTTTCTCTTCAAGTTAGGCCTCCTGCTCTCCTTTGTCACAAAAAAGTATCTTGCTAAATCAGACTGAAGGTCACCTAGTGTAGAAATTTTATTTGGCAAAAATCCTAGCAACTAGCAGGTTCTAGGTGGTCTGCCCAAAATTGACAGTGGTCCACTGCTAGGTTATGATCTACCTGTGATCCACCTCTGCATTGGCAGATATGCAGTATACAAGGTCTTGATATTGTACAACTTCAAGTACCGTATACATTTGGTTTGGCAGCATCAGTCCCTCTATCCTCTCAGCTGATTCGCATGCTTAGCTAACAAAGAGATTAGTGCGACATTTTCCTACTACATTAACACAAAGAGGCAATTTTGCAGTGGCCTCTTTGTCTGATGATAAATAACTAACAGTGCAATCCTGAGTAGACCGGTAGAGCGAACACCCTGCCAGTCTAGGGTGTCGCAAACATGCCATAAAGGACAAATATCCCTTTACCCTGAGGAGGCCTCTGGCTGCGCCGGGGCAGGCACAACCCTGCTTTTAGGATGCAGTGGGCACCTTATTTGCACCACTGCGTCCTGCTAGATAGGATTGGGCTGTGAGGCTGCAATCCTATATGCACTTTCCTGGGAGTAAGTCCCATTGAATTCAGTGAGACTCACAGCCCAACCCTATGCAGGATTGGGCTGTTGCGCAGAGCCTCTAACAACAGTGGAAGGCACAGCAGTGCCACAACTCTGCCACTGGACCCCACCGTGCTTGCCAGACCAGATAAGGTAGTGGTAGGGGAGGGTGAGTGGGGAGGGGGAAAAACTGGAGAGGAGGGAGGAGGAACAAAGGCAAGGAGGCAGCAGGAGGGGGAGGATCCAGCGGCATTGGCGTGCACCAGATCCTATCCCCTCCATTCGGAAGCTCTCCACCCCTTCTCCTCAGACTTGAACTGGCGCAGGTCCGAAGAGACTCATTGGCAAGCAGGAGGCTTAAGGCCGACACACACCACACGAGCTCTGGCGCGGAGGTGAGCGAACGTAGGTATCTGGCCGCTCGCCTCCGCGCGCTGACCTCGTCTCCACATGCCTCTTCTTGCAAATAGTCCCTCCTGTTGTCCCACCTTCTTAGAAAGCGCAGCGGTGATTTGCTAAGCCACAAGTGCGGTCCAATACACGAGAGAAGAGAGAGGGGGGCAGGAAGGAGAGAAAACTAACAAAACAATTTGTGCCAGGAATAGAATTCACCTTGCTAACTTTTGTGAGAAGGAGAAATGGATCCAAGAGAAATCGGAGACTCAAGTGAGTTCCGATTGATTGACAACCCCTTTCATCCCACCCTCTTATCTGATTGGTGGCTGCAGTAGCTCTGCGAACCCACCCCCTCAAAACATGGGCAGCAGGCGCACTTTCTGCATGTGCCAGAACTTGGGAGAGCGCAGTTCTCCTGCGTTCAGCTGCAGACTTCTGCAATGGTGACCAGACAGCTCCGCACAGCTTCGTGCGCATCTGGGACGCACCGGAAATCATGCGATGTGGGTCGGCCCTATTTCCTATGGGGAAATAATTCCCCTTTCCCCTCTGAAGTTGCCCGATGCAACCCCCTACCCCCACCCCGCATACAGCACATGCCTTTTTGGTGTGGCTGCATCGGCCGGGGGGGGGGGGGAGGATAGGATTAGGCTGTCACTTCTGAGTAGGCATGCATAGGATTGTGCTGTAAATCTCATTTTCTAACATCCCCCTGCCCAGCCTACATCCCCATGATGGAGCAGAAGATACAGACTGCACAGTGCAGCCAATCACAGCACCTGAGCCCCATGATATAACCCCCCCTGCCAGAGAAACCACAATGCAGATAATAAAGCTCACAGCATCGAGCTCCAGAGCTCTCTGGCTTCATGCCATGTACACTTTGAGCACACACACACAAATCCTGCTTACGGGAACTATAGGGAAAGGGCACTTTGCACATGGAGGGAGCACTTTGCACAGTCCACGGACACAAACACCTCCCTGTTAACCCCCCCCCCAAAAAAAAATTCTCATTGCAGGGACTCTGCCCCAAGAGGACTCCATGCGTAAACACTCAACAGGAACCTCCGCTCTATCATCCCCAGCAGGGGGCGTGAGGACAATGCACCCCACACAGGTAAGCAAAGGAGAAAGGGAGGGAATCCAGTGCTGTCATACACTGAGGCTGCAGCTCTGTCCCACATACCCCCTATGAGACAGACCCTTCAGCATTGTCCAATATGTCTTTGCCATAACTGTGCAGCCTAACCTTCCTTTCCTTTTGCTACAGCTAAAAGCAGGGAGCATCTGCTCCCAGTTGGCCAGTGCCAGGGTCTCCAACCATTGCCACTGCTGGCCAAACACTCATCCAAATCCCCTTTGTCTTTCGGGACAGCACCATTGCCACAGGGAGCTGAACAATGAATTCCATGAGACTTCCTTCTGAACGGCCATACATAGGATTGTGCAGTAAATCTCCAATATGGCTCTTGGGTGTGAACCTTCCCTGCCCTAGGCTGACGGTAATTGTTATTTTCAATAGCGACAAGCGCCTTCCATGCTTGCCTATGCTTTTTAAACATTAACATTTTATGAAATCTCTGCCTTGTCTCTGTGCTATATCAACATAATGGTGCTTAAAATGATTCATACACAAGTCAACTTGGCGGGGGTTTAATAGACTGCTGAGCTGAAAGCTGCTAGACACCATTTGGATCCTGCAGTGTGCAAGATCAGAATCTGAAAAACAAAGGATTTGAATAGATCTATGATGATAGGTTGTTCTGTAGAAATAGGGGACATCTGTTATTTTCTATGGGACTGTGATGTAACAAGGACAGGCTTTAATTACAAGACGTGCCTTAAAGGCACGTTTGGAAATGCTGGTATTAAGGTGTATCAAAGAAACATTGCCTGGGGAAAAAAAAGACACAGGTGAATGGTAAGAAGCTGACATTGGAAACAACCTGCTCAAGTTTCCCCCTTAGACATTACAAATAGTGCTGGCAGCTGGATGCAGAAGTGACTGCAGCTGGCAATGCTACTTTACAATGTCAGAAGCCACACATGTTTCACAGAGATCCTGGCTAGTATACTAAGAAGATGAAAGCAAAGTTAATATTATTGCATACATCGCTTACAGGCTTGTTTGAGTCTGATGGTTCTGACTAGTAGGACTGCCATCAACATTTTGAACAAGGAAAATTCAAAGTGCCTCCCAAGGAGACTGATCTGAGCATGTTCAGGGAAAGTCAAATGTGTCTCTGTAAGACAAGTGACATATCTCGGGCAGGGTGTGTGTGCAGATTCCTAGTTATCACACAAAAAGCAATTTGAAGTCAATTTTGGGCTCCTCCTAAGGCCTGAGAATATGAAAGGGAGAATTTGCAAGAATTTATTTTCTATAAGAAATTTTTCAAGGGGCTTCAGAAGATCCCGTGTGATTGACCACTGCAATTAACTCTGTAAAATCTATGCATGCATAAACATTTTTTTTGTTTAAAATCACATTTTCATGTGTACATTTTAGTCCACAAAAAATAAACCAAACAGATCTAGAGTTGGCTGCAGTGCTGCCAAAGCTACAATGCTGCAAGAATGACAGGGCTCTGCTATTTTCTTTGCAACAAACCTGTAAATTCCAACCCAGGCTCCTTACATTTCTGAAACTGTATTAGACACAGTTAAACAGTTCCTCAGTTCCTTAGCAAACCACTAGAGGGAACTATTGCCTCCTTTTTCTTGTATAGCTGGTAAAATGTTATTGCTTTAAATCAAGAGATAGCAGAATTTTTTTTCATGCACTGATCAGCAAAGTACTGAAGTTAGTGTAGAAAAAGCTGCTCCGGTTGAAATAGCCCCTGCAGCACTAGAGAGAGTTGGTTTAGTGTAGTGGTTAAGGAAATGAGCTGCAAATTCAAATCTCACTTGTGCCATGAATTCTCACTTGGTGGCCTTGGGAAAGCCACTCTCTCTCAGCCTCAGCTACAATATGTGGATAACAACACTTACCGTCCAATCCTTGAACTTGCATTCCAGGGGTGCAGTGTGCTTTATGGCTGTCGCCAAAGGCCCACCATTCAATTTCAGCGCAGCTGGGATGCTGCTGCAAGCGGTAAACAGTAAGCGACTGTGCCAGCAGTGACCGCTAGTGCTGATAAGTCAGCACAGGGGGAGGGCAGGAGGCGGGGGTGGCAGAACGAGACAGGGAGGAACAGAGCAGAGACCAGGGCAGATGGAGGCTGGGAAGGAAGGGGGCTGAATTGATGGCAGTGGTGCTGCCAATATCCTATCCCTCTTCCCAGCCTTGATCCACCTTCCCTGGTTCATTCGGGCTTGCGCCAGCAAAATTGCTAGTGCAGGTCCAAGTAGAGACCCTGCAGGGCAGAGAGGGGGAGGATCGGGGCGGGGATCAGGGCAGAGAGGGCTTACCCGCGGACAAGGGAACAAGTGTCTTTTGCAAACAGGAAGCGTGAAGATAACAGTCCGGGGTACAAACGAGTGATTGTTTTGGAATCCTTGCAGATGACAATGTTAGTTAAAACTATTAGAAATGGAAGCAAGCCACATAAAATAATCAAAATAAACATGGGCAAAATGAGATGTTTGTTAATCTAGCTAAAGCAACTCTGAAATGGCATTCATCTACCCCAGCTAGTTTAGCATGTATACTTATTTAATCATAAAAACACACTCATCGGAACCATAAGATTCAATGTGATTGTCAAATCCATCTCTTTCTGATGCTATTGTTTGAAACCTAGAACATTTAGGGCCCAATCCTATCCAACTTTCCAGGGCTAATGCAGTCACAATGCAGCCTCGACGTAATCCCTTACCTTGAGGAGGCCTCCATGACTCCCCCCCCCCCCGCAGCACAGGATGCAGCACATACCCCGTTGGCATGGCTGCATTGGTGTTGGAAAGTTGGATAGGATTGCGCCCTTTGTTCTTCCACCCTGAAATTTCCACACATGACAAAACAAAGCACAGAACATGTGGTAGAGGCATTTTTGCTGTCTCCTAAGGCTCCCAAAATGATTTTTTTCCTCTAGTATAGAATGTAGTTACCTTTTGGTTACACATTGTAGACAGGAGGAAATTGATGAAAGCCCATGCACTATACTCCAGGAGCTCTCAGCTGGCTCCTTGTTACCAAGTAGCAGTTGCCATGGTAAATGTTAAGCACATGTTACTGATGGCATCACAGAGCTCTACTGTACAGAACACGTTTATAAGCCAAGTTCTTCCTGTATCCAGCAACATTTTTGCAGTTTTCTCAGAGACATGAGAGCTCTTGCCCAATTCAATGGCGATGTGACGCTCTGCGTGAGGGGTGGGCGGTGTGACGGCACCACCGGAAACGACATCACCCGCCCTGGCCCCAATGCCATTGCAGTCGGCATAAAACAGTAAGTGGAGCCCCGGGCGGGTGGGCAAGGATTTTCCCACACCACCTTTTTGCGCCATTTTGGGTTCTCGCCCCCCTCGCTTGCCACCCAGGGGCGGACCCCCCACCCCAACCCCAGGCATTCCACACTGGCCCAATCCTTTCATTTACATAGTATCTGCCATGGATATGATACATGTTTTAAGTTTACTATTTTTTTTGGTGGAAGCAGTGAAGATGCTTGAAGTGCACACCTACAATGTACAGCATGAATGCTAGAACAAAGATTTTATTACAAACACATGTATCACCCAGATACATTTCTGAGGGAGCCCTGACTGGCTGCAGCTCCCTGTTTAGTTCATGCTTGGTGGTAAATCCTAAGTTTGCCTCCACGGCTGTGTAAATTGGCCCTGAAACATGGGAAAATTAAAGAAAAGACTCTCCTTCAGTCCTGTGGATTCCTTTCCTCTACACTGTGGTCCGCAGAGGTCCTATGACAATTTGGGTTCTTCTCATTAAGTATGTGGGGCTCAATTCCTTGCCTGCATTTAGTTGGCTCCGATTAAACAAAAAAAAAATAGCTTCCATAGCTAATACTGGCTGTTCTGTAAAAGACCTTCCTTGGTCCCATGGCAATCCCCAGTATGGCCACAACAATAGTGGACAAGTGCCTTTTTGACTGTGGAGAAGTGCCCATAGTCTCAAAAGTATTCTGCCTGTCATGAGGGGCTGTAAAATATTATTCATGTGAAAAAGGGAGGTGGGGGAAAGGGAGTTTGTTATAGGTTGTAGGATATTCCAAGACTGACAGCCCAATCTTATCCTTGAGATACCATCGAGATACCCACTCCATCACTCCCAGCAGGGGGAGTGAGGACAATGCATCCTACAGTTGCCAAGTAAAGCCTATGGAGCTCTTGCCTGCCATGAGCAGTGTGAGTCCAGGTGCTGCCCGATGAGGTCATTGACCTACTCCTTCTAGTCAAGCTCCTGTGGCCTTATAACACCATGATAGATAGTGAACCGACCAGTGCAGCCAGCCACCATATCTAATATCCCCTCCCCCTCCCAGGCCGGGTTGGCCAATGGCCCCCTCCCCTGCCACCCCGGCCCACCCGCCCCATGCCCTCCTACTGCCTGGTACAGGGCTTACCTGTGTCCAGGGGCGCAGAGTCCAGGGGACGGCGGAGTGAGTGGTGCCGGCCTCCACACTGGTGCTATGAAAGTGCCTTATGGCACTTTCGAAACACCTAAGACTGGCAGGGCGTGCGCTCTGCCGGTCTATATATAGGCAGGATTGCACCCTATGTTGAGAATTGAAACTGGAGTGCTCCCAGAAATGAAAGTCTGTTCACTTCTATTTAATTTCTCACTTAAATTAAATCATATGCCAGACGATAGACTGCCAAGGTTATGCTTATGCGAACAGTCACAGCTAAAGGCTACCAAATCAAATGCTTGGTGTTAGAAAATTGTTCAAATGATCCAATTATAGGGTGTTCCTGTGAGTTACGGTACTTTGATGGAGTTTAAAGAGTTTAAGCAATACCTCAGGGAGACATTTATGCAGGAAGGTCTATCCTCTTTGACCAATACTAAATCAACACACTCTAGTATGCAAGAATAAAATTCAGCCATTGCCTTAAAATGATCAAATAGATTTGCTTATGTTTAATTTGCCATAACGTGGTTGCAATGTCAACAAATGCCCTCTGCAATTCTCAAGGAGTGGTACCAAAACGAACCTTTCACCTCTGAAGATAGATGAAGATAATCTGTATGATACATTTTGATGTATTATTTCAGAAAATGTATGGAATAAGTTTCCTGAAAGGTCCAATCAGTACAAAAATTGAATTCTTGTTGGCTAATGAGAACAAGGTGGTTATGCAAACAGTAGCCAAGTTTGCTCTGGTTACTGAAGAACAGTAATAAATTTATTCCTGACTTATGTAGTGGACTTTAAACTGGATTGCGAGTGATATTCAAGTATAACTGTAGCAATATGTGTAGCTGTATTTTGCAGAGTATGTACAGTGGACCCTTTCTATCAGCGGGCTCGGGATCTATGGATTTGACTCACCGTGGATCCTTGCTATCCGCAAGGGGGTCTGGAACGGATCCCCCATGGATAGCAAGGTCCGACTGTATTCTCAGTTGCTGTGTTTTATTCACTTTTTTAAGTTATGATATTATCTTGTTATCTTTTTATGGGCAGTGGTTGAAACAATTACTTCTACTGCTGTGGCACTTACAAACCCTCCTGGAGCCTGGAAGCACTTGGGAAGGGGCTGGTGTCCCAGTCTCATGAGCATATCTGCGGGGTGGTGACATCATTCCCTGAGGCGGATGCGCCAGCGTTGTATGGAAGCTGGCTAGCTCAGGGTGACCAGGGCCAAGGAAAGGTAGGGCAGGATAAAAAAAAAATACAGGAGATGGTGGATAGCTAGGAGAAGAGAGGCGGGTGGGGGTCAAAAGGAGGCAAGAAGCAGAGATAGATGGGGGAAAGGACGAGCAGTGGAAGACCTGTAGTATATTGGCTAGCCTCCTGCATGCACAAGAATAGTTAAAAATGGAATTTGTTTTAGGCTTGGTGGAATCTACTGTGGCTGCACACAGACATGCAAACACTGAGTGGGGATCCCACTGAGTAAGCACACTCACCACATTGAGTACAGACAACAATCAATCTCAGGGAAACCCTTTTTTTCCCCCCGTTTCTCCCTCTTTGCTGCAGAAGTCAGTCATGCTGAGCACTGATTGGCTGATCCTCTTGATGTTGGAAGACTATGTCCCTTCCTTTCCTGGAGCCATTTTTTTACTTCTAAAAGTCTGTTGTGACTTTAAAAAGTCAGATGCCGAACATTCAAGAGAACGGACAGCCCTGCTGTGCTTTAAAAAAAATAAAAAAGTGGCTAGTCCACTTGAAGCACTGGGGCAGCGTCCACTTCATCAGTGTTCAAATCACTGGCCAGTACTTCTGTCAACTAGGATGGGAAAAGCAAGGGTATCCCAAGCTGGAGCCATAGGAAGAAAAAGAGCATTGAACTCTGATTCTGGAGTACATGGAAAGATCGCCGCCTGTCTTCCAGAAGAGTTTTGTATTATAAAAATGACAGAGTACCACAAGAGGGCAGAATACATTCAGGGATTTTCTTGTTAACATTGCGTAAGAGGAAAAGAGAGTATTTCTACAAGAGAAAGATGTGTATGTGTATTGAAAAAGTTGATAAATGGGGAACAAGAAGACCCCTTTTCCATTCATATTTTACACGCCAGTTAGAGGGGCATTTGATTTAATGTCCGCGTTGAATGACTGCAATGTGTTTGATGTGGACCTGCCCTTGAAAAGCATTTGGAAACTACAACTCATCATTCTGTGCACGTCACTCTAATCTTTTACTGCCTTCCAGTTGGTTTCTGTATGCCCTTCAAAATGCTTGTACTGATCTTTGAAGACCTAAATCGTCTAAGACCAAGATATAAAAAATGGCCTTTCCTATATAAATCTGGCTATTCATCAGAGGCCTATTCTTGGCGCTCTTGCTTCAGGGCAGGAGATCTGGCTCATTGGTAGAGCTGCCACCTTGTAATGCCTGAAGAGATCTGAGGATGCCAGTTCAAGACAACCGGAAGTATCCGAGAGCTGTCGACACGCCTCGGACGATCTGCAGAAGCCCTCTTTGAGAGCGAGGGAAAAAAACAGTCAAATAACACTCTGAAGAGAGAGGCAAAGTGCCGTCAAGCTGAGTGTGGAAGGCGAATGCGAGACATTCTATGAAAGATTAGAACTTTGTATTCTAATACACCCCTTCAGGGTGGTGGTGTAGAATTGCCTGCATATGTACACCGCCTTGAATTAAAGTCAGAGGAGAAATCCAATGACCAAGAAAGGCGGTATATAAATACCGGTATTAATTATTATTATTATTATTATTATTATTATTGCTCTTTGACTAGGTGTTCTGTGGTATTTCCATGTTTTCCATGTTTGGAATGACCTTTTTTCCCCCTCAAAAAGTAGTTGTAGCAGAGATGGGCTGAACAAAATTCTTACCTACTCTGCTGCACCATGGTCCCCAATGGGTCTACTCAGTTCTGTGCCAGCCAAAGAGCTGGCACAGATCCAAGTAGACTTATTGGGGATCATGGCACATGATGACATTGGGGACCATGGTGTATGCCAGCAGCCCTGATCCCCGCCCCGATCCTCCCCCTCTCTGCCCACAGCCCAACCCTCGCCAGTGGAGATGCTGGAAAATGGCCACTCTGCTGCTGCGAGGACGGGCAGTGCTCCCCCGCCAGCTATGCTACTGACCTGTGATGTCACCCTACTCCTAGCATAATCCAGTTCATAGGGGTGCTCTGATGATAAAAGGACAGAGGAGAGATAACCACGTACACCAATGTGAGCTCCTAACAGGAAAGGAAAGATATAAATGCAATGGTAAAGATATCATCTAACCACTCTGCATTGCTTACTGGGAAAAGAATTCCCTTCTGACAGCTTGAAGGGGAACAAATGTTCACAACTGGAATCTTGGATTTTAAAAAATCATATCAGAATTATGCCAACTGTGACTTGTTCTAATGCTCAGCTTTTAAGAGTATACTCACCTTGCACTTTAACAACTTAACAATAGCATAGCGTAGAGGAAAAAATTTTTGTGTGTGGTGGTGGTGTTTTTCTTCTTTTTTTGCAGCCTGGTGTACTGTCTGAAAGTAGTCAGTAACAGACCATTTCTACAGCCAAGAGTAATAAAACCATCTTCGCTGTTCCTCAAATTCCTGTCTAGAGAGAGAAACATACTTTTTATGACTTTGAATTTGAATGCTTAGTATTTTTCACAGGCTTATGCAACATGTGTCCCACCAAGTCAAAGGCAGCTCACCAGTCATCCATTGGGGCCTGCCGAATGCTTGACAAGCCTCCTGGTCTTGCAGACTCAGGCAGGCAACAGAAAACAGAAGCTGGGCTGCCCTTGGCTTGGTGGGTCAGGCCTGATGCTTCCTTTCATCTCTCTTCCTGTCCCATGTTTGCTATTAATCCCAAACAGGTTCTTCTGCAGTTTTGCGGAATGGTTATTTTGGGGTATGCAAGCATTATTCCGATCCGCCCGAGTATGTTTTGCTTGGCCAGGAAACACCACTTTGGAATGCTTGACCAGTTTGGACTGTTCTTAAATTCCATACACATTTACAGCGCAGTCCTGTGTAAGGATCCGGCCAGCGGCCCAATGGTCCCCTCTCGGGCCGGCTAGGCCAATGGTCCCCTCCCCCGCCCGCAGGACTGCCCACATGGCCGCCGGCAGGAGCTCTTACCTTCTTCCGGCGGCCATGTCCTTGTCCCGGCATCAGAGTGAGGGAGGCCAGCCTTGCGCTGGCCTCCCTTACTCCAGAGTCATTGCAAACGTGCTTTATGGCACATTTGTGACGACTTGGAACGGCGGAGTGTTCGCTCCACCGTTCCGGATTTACCCAGGATTCGGCTTTTAGAGTTCTTCCCAAACAATTAGTGACAATAAATGAGTCACTAAAGCATAGTTTTGACTCTGGGTGTAAAGTCTTGTGATGATCATATCCACACATGCATAAATGTCTCCCAAT
Source organism: Plestiodon gilberti rubricaudatus (assembly GCA_026170595.1). Lineage (NCBI taxonomy): Eukaryota > Metazoa > Chordata > Lepidosauria > Squamata > Scincidae > Plestiodon > Plestiodon gilberti. Next base: position 64,116,609 of record JANXHW010000003.1, on the reverse strand, counting down.
TGACCATACTGTACGTACTCATTCCACATTTCAGTTTTAGCTGTGCTTTAGGCAGCATCATTGTGCAAGTACTTTACCCTGGGCCCTGGCACCCCCCCCCCAAAAAAAAAGGTGCACACAGAGCCTGTTGGAAGACTGGGCCATCCTTTATTAATTATTGAAGATATAACAATAAAGGCAGCATTGCTCTAATTACCTCCCCCCAGTCGTGTGGGCTCTATGAGTGGGTGAACGGTAAAGACTGTCTTTTCACCCAAAGAATGCTTGTTTATCAAGTCAAAATTTATAAGACAATTTTGCTCGTCTTGCAAAACACTCGCAAAACAGGTTACTTGCAATCCAAGGTTTTATTGTATCATTGTAGCAGTTCTGGCTCACCCCCTGACCTTGCTGAGCTCAGAGTGGATGCCAGAAATACCAACCTGCCTACTCGGCCCGCACGACACCTGTCGGTGACCTAAATGAAAGGGGGGGGGAACACCTGAGGAGCATCACTGTCTGGGGTAGGCAAAAAAACTGCCAGCCACAAACCAATCAGGTTGTCAGCAAAAAAATTCTACCCGGCCCTGGGAAACAGCAGCCAGCTAATCTCAGACTGAAAAGCGGCTCGAGTGGGTGGGTTGACACTTGCTCTGGGCGACTGAACAGCTGCCTAAAATGTCGCGCAGCTGCAGATCGCCCAGCAGCCCAGGGTCCTCCCCCAGCTCCACAGCCATCCAATAGGACGATTCATGCAGCCCTGCCTGCAAGATGCTAGGGATGGAGCCGGGTAAATGCGCCGGCAAGCAAGAGCTGGCCAGCGCCGTTATTTTCACTGTGGCCCCTGCAGTATGCCACACCTCATCAACAAGCTTATGCATCTGCTAGAATCCCAAACAGGCCTAAGTGTAGAATTGTTTTGTAAGGATGCACAAAAATGAAACACTTAATACAAAAGTGCTAGGAATACAACAGAAAATAGTAAAACTTAAGTCTCTGCAACTCCTCCTGCATCCATCTTAACTCTCAACCTATTACTCACAACGTTGTGTGATTTTGGATGGCCATAATGGATGGCTTTAGCAATGGCTTTTGGACTCACAAATGTTTCAAAACAAGCTGTAATAACCACAATTTTCCCCATTATCCACAGCTCACACCCAAATCTCTCCCTTCTTACCCATGTCTCCTCATAAGGCCACACATTCATCGAATCATAGAGTTGGAAGGGAGCCACAAAGTCATCTAGTCCAAACCCCTAGTCCAAAATTTCCTGCCTGCAGTAGGAAATCCTCCTAGAGCATCTCCAGCTGGTGCCTGTTGAGCCTCTGCTTGAAGATCTCCAGACTAGAGAATTTCATCTCCTACTAATGGGAACAATACATTTAGAAATAATCAGTGGATTGTCTCAGATGATTAAGAGCAGAAAAAGAAACTGAAGAAAAGTCTGATCAAAGATTAAGAGCAGAAAAAGAAACTGAAGATAAGTCTGATCAAAGTAGGAGAGAGCAACCCACAAGCCTTTAAACTAGCAACAAGATAATTTACAGCACCCCCTACTGACGAGGATTAACATATGTGCCCACAGTACACTGGATGGGTGGCTCTGCTCATATGCTGTCACTCTTCCAACAGTAATAAAATTGTTGTTGTTCAGTCGTTAAGTCGTGTCCATTACCCTCATTTTTCATCTTCTCTCCTGCTTAAAGACGCTTCTCAACTAAGCCTGCCATGTGTACTGTGTGCCCAAGGAAGAAAAGCAGTAATTTGTTAAAAGTTTACAGCATATTTGTAGTGGAAAGAAACTATTTAATCTCTAAAGGAGATTGCTGAATTTCTATTTATTTCCACTATGACCCATGTTGTCATGATATACTTCTAATGGTCTTCCAAGGATCAGGAGACTTCTCTCGGCTTTCTCATCTCAGAGGACACTGAGGCCTCTTGCCTCCTAATAATGTATTAGTTGGAAACATCCTTCATGCTGACCTAAGGCTAATGAACAAACACATCCAGATAACAAAATGTCAAGTTTACTAGTTGGGCTCTCAGATAGTTGATAAACACCAGTGTTAATCAATAACCCTTTCATTGAGCTTGGAAACTGCTGAATTAAAGGTTCTGAGGATCTTTTGTTAAACTGTATTTTCAGATTCTTCCACTGTTTCTCACTCCCCTCCAAACTCTGATAATCAGGTGAGCACAATCAGAGAGAGAGAGAGAGAGAGAGAGAGAGAGAGAGAGAGAGAGAGAGTTCACCATATGCTGCAGAATGGAGATTGGAGTAATGGTTCTGTGTATACTGAGCTTGCTAGTATTCTCTTGCTCAGTTGGTACAATAGGCTTGCCTTGTAATGAGACAAGGAACATTATTTTGGAAAATTACCCAGTTGAAAAGCTGAATGAAAACATGTTACAGAGAAGGAGGATGAGGAGACAAAGGTGATTTGGTTTGGATCTTACGCTGTGGCATAACATCTGTGCCCAGCAATCTTCTAGTAGTATTTATTTTTATTTAAAACATTTTCATCCCACTTTTCAAACAATATTAGCCTCCAAGTCATCTTACCCAAAGTTAAAAACACAATGTGTTGTAATAAAAGAATAACAGAACAGAAGCAGCAGCAAAAAAAACAAAAAACAAAACAAAAAAAACCCCCAGCAAACAAACGTTTATGGATAAAAAACCAACAGGAATTAGATACCACTAAAGGTTTGGATAAATAAAACATTTTTAATTGGTGCTTAATTGCAATCAAGCAATACTGGTGACTGATGGGCCTGGGGAGGATTCTCCATAGCCTGGATGCCACAACGGAAAAGACCTTGGCAGCAACCCACCTCACCTCTAAAGATGGGGCAACCAAAGCAGATCCTTGTCTTAGCACATGGACAGGTTCGTATGAGACCAAGCAAACTTGTATATATTCTGGTTGCAGACTCTTTAAGGCTTTGAATGACAAAACCAGCACTTGCAATTGATCTTGGAAACAAAACTGGAGGTGTAACATACAAAGAACATAATGCACAGCGCAATCCTGCGGAAAATTCCGGTGGTGGAGCGAGTGCTCCGCCGGCAGAGGTCATTGCAAACGTGCCGGAAAGCACATTTGCGATGACTCGCAAGTGTCGCCAGTGCGAGGCTGGCAGCCCTTACTCCGCTGCCGGATTGCACAGGCAGCCGCCAAAGGAGGTAAGAGGTCTGCTGACTGCCGACTGCCGCAGGGGCGGTCCGGGTGGCGAGGGAGGCTGGGGGTTGGTGGATCCGGCCCGGAAGGGAGCGGAGATGGCGGCTGCCATATCCCCATCCCCGTTCCAGCCGGTGCGATCCTTACACAGCCTCCTCTTACTTCCACCAGCTAAATAGCTGGCGGAAATCTGAGGAGGCCCATTTGGGCCGAACTGCGCTACACCAGGGGAAGGGGATGAACGTCCCCTTCCCCCAAGTAGACCTCCGGACCGATCGAAATCGGCCCAGAGCGATGATAGGATTCGGCAGGCGGCCCAGAGCCGCCCACTGGGTAGTTAGGCAAGATTGCTCTGCCCGTCCAGTCCTTGATTCATTCAGCTCAGTATTTTCTATACTGACTGGATTTCAGACAGGAGTCTTTACCAGCCCTTACTGGAGGTGGTGGGAATTAGACTTGGGACCTTTTGCATACAAAACATGTGCTGTACCATTGGGCGACAGTTCCCCTGTGTGCTTCTAGCTAATAGAGATATTTAAGTAGTGGTGAGAGGAAATCACGTCTACAGGTACCAGTTAATATTTTGCCACCAGACATTGGATCTGTTGAAATCTGAAGAAGCTCCTCATAGGTGGCCCCACTGATAATGTGTTGCAGCAGTTCCATTTATGATGATTACCACAATTCTTCTATAGGCTATTGGACACTTTGCACTAGTGTACAGTGGTGTTTCAGACCCATTTCCTCCCAGCCCACAGGTGTATGCATTTAAGTCCAGGTGCGTATATACACGCTTGGGTAAAAATGGTTTAAAATGTTCCGAAGCTTCAATAGGATCAAGCTGCCCCCACGTGAAATTCATTGCAGTTTAGAAACTTTACTCTACCTGGTTTAAAAATCTATTTGATCAATGCAATAGATTTTTTTTCAGATGCATGTGTTGCTTTTGATAATATATTGTACACAGGCTACAGTATAAAAATCCCCCCCCCCCAAAAAAAAGAGATAGAAATATTTGGGATTTGAGACTTGCAATGGTGATCACACAATAAGTCATACATTATTTCAAGAGAAATATTTCCCGGACTACTATTTCTAGTTCATCTAGCCTGCATGTGAGAGCTATAAAATCCATTGAGGCATACAAAATGTTTATTGAAGAAGCTACCTTTCCAATGTGTGTGTATATATATAATACTGTCTTGTAAGCATTAGTGTGGGGGAAAAAAAGGTATCACATGCTGAGTGAAGGGGAGACGGTCATTTATTTTCAGCTGCCCATCTCCAAGCAACCTGAATTATACTTTCATTCTGTGTGAGGTGGGAATTCAGTTTAAATAACATCATTTTCCCTAAAGCTGGTTATTAATCATCCCTTTTCATTTGCAGAGCTATAGCACTGGTGTGATAAATAGTTCGGTTTTCCAACAGCCCTGCGGAGAAGTAACAGTTGCAGGGGATGATAATCTAGCTTTCCACAAGACCTTTTATGGAGCAACAAGGGGACGACGACTGACTGAGTGGGCTGGGAGGGTGATAAATCCCCCTTTCAGGGAAGGCATGGTTCCATCCTGCCTTAAGGTGGCAGTCGTCCACCATCTCTTGTAGAAACCCTTCCTTGATCCCACCATTCCAGATAATTTCCCTGGCCAGTCTCGAACCTCTTGTTCTTGGGCAAGGTGCTTAAGCAGGTAGTGGTGATGACCCTGATTTCTGGATGAGACTGATTATCATGACTTGCAATACAGCTCGGGTTGCATTGCACATCCTTGCCTTCCTGAATTCATCTTCCTTTGCACTGTTGTCTTGCTGTGGTTTGTTACATCCGTCACAGAGAGAAGAACAGATGTAGTTTAGAATCCAGGGAAAGTCCCTCTGTTGCGATGAATACATGGGATGAGAACATATCTGCTCCAGTGGTGTAACTAGACTGGAGCGGAGGCAAGTAGTTCTGCAAGACTCCGTTACACTGGAGTCAGCGGCCCCTCCCCCTTGCTGTTGGAGCCATTCCAGCAGCGACAGGGGAGTGTCCTGCGTGTTGCCATTGCCGCCAGAATGGCTCCAACAGCAAGGGGGAGGGGACGCTGACTCCGGTGGAACGGAGTCTTGCAGAACTACTTGCCTCCGCTCCAGTCTAGTTTCACCTCTGATCTGCTCCACCCACTCAGTGCCAAGGAAATGTATGCTTTCCACGTTGTGTGCACAAAAGAATCGAAGGACATCATGACACTGAGAAGCTAAGCCGTTTCAGCGCCATAAACAATCCTCAGAGGCAGAAATGACTTCACCCCAACAGAAAGCAAACTTCATGGGGACCACGTCCAAGGAGGAGGATGGGAGAAGATGACAATACATCACATGGTTATAGCAGGAGGCTTTGCACATCATACTACACCTCTCACAATGAGTAAAAAACTACTTGAGGAATTATGTCCTATTAGTATGTAAAGGACAAAGCAGCTTTAAGTTCAATTCATACAGGTCTTTGGCTTTGTCAGGAAATACGTTGAAATGATCCCACAGATTAGTAGCATGATCCAAGTTTAATCAGAACTTAGTCCCAATGGAGATTATAAATAAGTATGCATAGGGTAAGCATGCTTAGGATTCAAGGGAGAAGTTAGAAGTTGGCCAGGTTGGGCATGGCCCATTCCCATTAGAGGGCCCACCTGATTGGGTCTACCCCTGAATCCTCAATACTAGTAGCAGTGCTAGCACCCAATGAGCATCTCGGAGCTTCATGGGGGGGGGGGTGTTGCCTCAGGGACTCCAGCTACATGGTGCCAGCACTGATAGAACTGCATCCTCAGAGTGCTTCATCACTAGCACAGATTGTTTCAATATATTTCCTGGCATAGAAGTGTTGTGTGATTCAACTGTTAACAATCAGACAGTGTGTGAGATTTTATGTTCTCCTAGGAGAAGGGGAGAGTGTGTGAAATGTTATGTATGCTTTTAAGAGAAGGGGAGATTATTCTTTTGCTAGTCTCTGTTTCTGGGCCTGTTTACCAAGGGCAAAAAGAGCCTATTCAGTGCGTGTATATTATAGATTCGACTTGGGCTTAGACGCCTGAACTGATGAGTAAACCAGGTGTAAAGAGAGCAACACAGATATTTCTCAGGTAGACACATAGTTGCCAGCACCAAACAGGCTGAAAAGAAACTGCTTAAATGACATTCTCTAGTTGGCAAAAGAACAGGGCTGAATCTTGACATGGGACTGCTGTTTTAAAGGTGAAGTACAGAATCCTTTTATCCATAGAGATAGAAACCTCATAAAGAATTAATGTAGCCTGGAAAGGGGGGATAGTGCCTCGAACAAAAAATTCAGATTGTTGAACTCATACAAATAGCACCAGGGAGACAAAGGGACAGAATATAAGGGAAAGTTATAAGGTAATAGGAGAAATAATTAAAAGAAACTGAGAAGTTTAAAAAAAATTGTATATATCAGTATTGATCTTTGGCATAAACTGTGCCCTGCTGTAGCTGTCTCTGGTTCCTATTTTGCCGTTGCCTTCCAGGCATGCCCCATGCTGTGGTGTTATGTGTTTACAGAGGATTTTTGCTCTTTCTTGTGGATTCAGAGAGGGTGCTGCACAAACAATTCCTTGCAGCGAAAACAATGGCACTAGTGAATGACAGAAATCTGACTTTTTAAGCTGCTTGGAAATGTTTCCCTTCCATTTTGCTTAGCAATTAAATAGAATAGCATTCATTTTTAATGTATCATTTACAGTATTTGGAAGACACGTGATCAACATTTAATCATTTGATTTTGTCGGTAAACCGCTTTGTGAACTTTTTGTTGAAAAGCGGTATATAAATACTGTTAATAATAATAATAATAATAATAATAATAATAATAATAATAATATAACATGTGCTTTTCTGTTTTTGTTAAAAATTTGCGCAAGTGAAGAGCGAAGATGCAGTCACAGATTTTCCAAAAAGGAGATTGAACGAACAATGATTTCTGACTGATGTTGGGTGCAGACCACTCCTTACTCAGAAATGGCCACTTGTAAGCTAACTGAGAGGAGACTGCAGAACGTATAGAATCACAATCATTCTTCCCTCTAAAGTGCGCAGCTGAGTGGCAGTGCATCTTCCTGCTGAGCTCCACACAGTGTGGAGCTCAGCAACCCAAACATTCGGCGATGACATGATGACATCATTGCTGAACATCCAGATGCAGTGTTGCGACACGTTACGATGCTGTGCAGCTGCAGGAGGGCTCCTGTGCATCAGCATGGAGCCCTTAGAGGGAAAGCTGTTCATAATAGGCAACAGTCAAACAGTCAATGAGGTGAATTTGAACATACCTATTAAACCATACCCCTCATTAAAAGGTTTGCTCATAAAAGAGGTTCCAGAGGCGTCGTTGCAGTTTGGGTCACCTGGTGCGAGAGCTCATTGCGTCACCCCAGTAGTGTCGCTAGGATGTCACCCCCATTAACTTTATTTTAATATATAACAGTACAGGCCACCCCCAAAAAATCAGTAACAAAAAACTAACAAAAAACTTGATGACACTCCTGCAACTGAATAAGAGTTCTAGTATTAGCTCTGATACATAGAAATGAGAACTGACTCATACTAACACCTTATTGGTTCCATGCGGTGTCATAACAACTCCTCATTGGCAGAGGCGAATCTAGGGCGGAGCAAGCGGAGCACCCGCTCCGGGCGCCATCACCCAAAGGGTGCCCTGCTGCTCCGCCCGCTGCTCCGCCCGCGAGTCGGACTCGGACTCGAGTCTCCCTCTTTTCCCTTTTACTGTTACTGAGGGAAAAGCAGCTGAGGGAAAAGAGACTGTTACTGAGGGAAAAGCAGCCCTTTTCCCTCAGTAACAGTCTGAGCATGCGCAAAAAATTGCGCAGCGGGCCTTCCTTAGAAGGCCCCGGGCAGCCGGCCGGGGAAGACGTCCCCAGCCGGCTCTCCCGATTGGGGGGGGTCCCGTAGGGTCACCCCCTCCCGGAGTGCGCTCCTCCCTCCCGGAGCGCGCCCCCCCCTCTGGAGCGCTCCGGATATTTAATTATATTATATTTATATTTAATTAATCCCCCCTCCGGATATTTAATTATAGGGGCGCCTACCCCCCCGGTGCTCCGGGCGCCAAGGGGGGAGGTTACACCTCTGCTCATTGGCTCTTGGAACAATCAGTCTTATTGGTCAGTTTTGAGTTAAGGAAATCCACTTTTTATTACTTAAGGCAGTTGTGTTTTCTTTTTTCCGGTTATTTGGCCATAATTTTTGATAGAATACAGAGGACCAAGCCGACCCCAGAATACATGGCTGAAGAGACCAGGGATGATGCGTTGCCACCAAGGTCGATGACCGCTATGCCCAGAGGCGGGCAGCTCATACATTCCACTGCCCACTAGACACTGTTGCACTCACAAAGCCCCCCACACAAAGTACCCTTTGCATCAGCCACAAGGTGCAGTCAGCCCACCAATGACCCCCCAGGGTAGCCACACATGGCATCAACACCTTGGCACACCATGCCCAGACACATGCCAGCACACTGCTAATCCATCTGCACAGCAAGCGTTGCCACCCCAATGCCGCTGTGAGGCTGAACATGGGATTCATAGGGGGACACAGGGGAGGGAGGGGGCAGGGGGAAGAGACAAGGAAAGATATAGGGGACCCTACTAACTGCCCCAGCCATATGCCCATGGGCACAGACAGGCACTGAAACTTTGGCGAAGCCAATTCCAGATGATTAGCCACACTAGTTTGTTGTGACAAAGCAACAAGGAGTTGTGATAAACCAACAGAGTGTCATGCATCTGATGATGGGAGCTCTAGCCACTGAAAGCTTCAACCCCCTTATATCTTCTACTATTCACTGTGGCACCAGCCTCTAATTGTTTGGAAAGGTAAAAATTTAACAGAATGGGTAGTCTCCACAATTTCCTTTCCTCCAAAGCAGGACTCTTTCTCCAGACCAAGAAAACGGTGGATGCTACCCAATGTTTATACAACATTTTGCATTTCCTGCATTCATTTCCTGAATCAGTCTTTCAGAACATGTTACTTAGCATCTGGTGCGGCATGTTTCCAACAATATGCCTCTAACCCCTAGTCGAGACAAACCCCTCAACGTCTTTTCATTGGTGAAATGCTTTGGATCAGAATCCAAAAGATGTCAGAATTCTTTTTGCTGCTATGATGTCTGACAGGCCTTTTTGTGAGAGATTTCCTTTCTGGAGCTCACTTAGGAGACTCAATGGCCAAAGCACATTCTCTGCTTCTGCTAATATTTACAACACTGTAACACGAAAAGCAATTTACATATTTTTTAGTGGAAGATCAAAATATTCTGCATTCTGTTTGGAGTATATAGAAATTTAGTACAGGAAATGGGACAAATAATCAAAAGCACACTTGCTTGAGAAAGATTTGGCAAGCTTTTCTATTGCTTCTTTTCTTCTGAATTGTGTTAGTGACTTGGATAGGTTCTGATTTGATTATGAAATCATTCTTATGCTAATACTCTCAAGGTGGTCCTGTCCTGTTGGAGAGTGATGTGTTTTATCCCTGAAAAGCACAGCAAGGAAGAACTTAAAGGGAAAAAAGATAACATAGGAGAAGGCTGCCAATTTTTATTCTTTCATCAAGCAGAACAGACATCACTCCACTTCTTCTGTGCATCGCAGGGTGGGGGACCACATCCAAAATCACCATGCAAAACAAATCAGAAATAACAAATGAGGAGAAGATAGGACCGCTACAGCTAATCACTAAATAAATGTGTTTGTTAGCCTAGAAATTATTATGCTTCCTCACCAGCAGTTTGTACAAAATACATTATAGTTTAGAATTGTTGAAGCTGCAGAGCGCACTGAATTTCTTTTCACCATTGCCTATACAACTATCCCGAGAAAAATTTGGAGGAAGGAATAAGCAAAAAAAAACATAGAGGACTTAGCATTCATAGTATCTCAACACAAATTATATGCATTGATGAAAGCCCCGCTCATTTCGGCTCACATAACATTAGGTGCTTCATTAGCCAGTAATAATGAAGGAAATGGCCCTGTAACTGTCACATGCCAAGGTCTTTGTGCTTGCAAAAGCTGTCCATTCTTTGCTAGGTGGGACTGAAAAATGCTCACTGTCGTGTGTGTGCAATTTCCATTGCATGTACCTGTGTTCATGGCACTCTGAGTGACAGCAATTATCAATAGCCCTTGGAAAACATCCAAGCAATGTGCCACAGCCTTGAAATCAGTAAAAAGAAAAAATGATATCCATGACGAGGAAAGGGATCTTAAATACATACAGGAAATATCACAATAATCACCCTATTATTAATCAGTGGTGGTTTTCGGAGTCTAGTTCTGAGCTTGCCACATCTATATATATATATATGTTGAGCATGCATAGGCTTACCATATTTTTCAAACTTCAAACCGGGACACCCCCCCATACCCCCCCCGAGGTAATTAATTAATTAATTAATTAATGTGAAAGCAACGAAAAAGCAAGGCCAAAGAACCACAACCAATCGTAAACAAAAAAGCAATCCTAAACCGCGCAAACCAAGCCCAAAGTACCATCCACAACGAAAAAGCCACTCTAAAGCACAACGAAAAGCAATCCTAAACAGCCCAAACGAAGCCCAAAGTACCATCCACAACGAAAAAGCCATTCTCAAGCACAACGAAAAAGCATAAAAAACACCATAAAACTCATAATAAAGCATAAATCCAAATAAGAAACCCTTGTAACGAATAAAATATAAAAGAAAGGGGGCGCGAAGCGCGTCCGAAATTTTTTAAATAAATAATCAATTTAAAATAATTAATTAATTAAGTAAAGGGCGCGCAAAGCGCCCCCTCCTGCCGCGCAAAGCGCGTCCGAAATTTTTAAATAAATAATTAATATTTCTATTAAAAATATATAATTTAAAAATAAGCTTACCTGGTCGCTGCTGGTCACTGGTCCGTGGTCGCTGCTGCTGCTGCTGGGGCCGCGGCAAGCAGGCTGGGGCCGTGGCAAGGCAAAGCAAGGCAAGAAGCAGGCTGTGCTTCTCCCGGTGCCGCTGCGAGACCAGCGGCACCGGGAGAAGCACAGCCTGCTTCTTGCCTTGTGTTCTCCAGGGCTGCGCAACGCAGGCGAGCAGGCTGTGCTTCTCCCGGTGCCGCTGGTCTCGCAGCGGCACCGGGAGAAGCACAGCCTGCTCGCCTGCATTGCGCAGGGTGAGAACACAAGGCAAGAAGCAGGCTGTGCTTCTCCCGGTGCCGCTGGTCTCGAGACCAGCGGCACCGGGAGAAGCACAGCCTGCTTCTTGCCCGTGTTGCGCGAGCTACAGGGCTCGCGCAACGCGGGCGATCAGGCTGTGCTTCTCCCGGTGCTGCTGGTCTCGCAGCGGCACCGGGAGAAGCACAGCCTGCTCGCCTGCGTTGCGCGAGCCCTGGAGCTCGCGCAACACAGGCAAAAAGCAGGCTGTGCTTCTCCCGGTGCCGCTGCGAGACCAGCGGCACGGAGAGAAGCACAGCCTGCTTGCCCGCGTTGTTCGAGCCTGCTAGAGGCTCGCGCTGGCCGGGCAAGCAGGCTGTGCTTCTCCGGTCTCCCAGCGGCACCGCATGGAGCCGCTGGGAGACCGGAGAAGCACAGCCTGCTTGCCCGGCCAGCGCGAGCCTCCAGCAGGCTCGCGCAATGCGGGCAAGCACTGTGCTTCTCCCGGTGGCGCTGACGACCGGGAGAAGCACCCGCTCGCCGCGCCGCCATCTTTTTTTAAAAAAAAAAATTTCAAACTTCCCGGGCAGCATCTTGGGTCACGAAATCTCGCGTGATCCAAGATGTCGGCGCCCAAATCTCGTGAGGGCATCATGCCCTCACGAGATTTGGGTGCCGACATCTTGGATCACGCGAGATTTTGTGACCCAAGATGCTGCCCGGTAAGTTTGAAATTAAAAAAAAAGATGGCGGCGCCCATTCGTCCCCCGGGACCCGACCGGGAATCGGGTCCGATTTCCGGGACTGTCCCGGCGAAACCGGGACGAATGGTAAGCCTAAGCATGCATAGCAGCACAATCCTATCTCCCACCAGCCCGGAGCATGTAGCACTGCCGACAAAGCATGCACTGCATGCTACGCACCGGTAGGAGACCAGACAACCAAGGTGAAGTAAGTAAAGAACATTTTTACTTACCTCTCCCTAGGCTGCCTGGTCTCCAAGGGGGTCTCTTCAGACCTATGCCAGCTCTTTAGCTGCCAGGAATGGCTCCAACTGGCGAGGGGGCGGGGCCGCTTACCACCATGTAGCGATGTCTTGCACCACTTACTGCTCTGCACCCCCTCCAGCGATGCCACTGCATCTACCGCTGAGATCTTCCTCTAAACCACCCCTGAACTACCCCAGGCCTGGTCTGCTCCCCTCCCTGAACTACCCCCAACCCTCCCCCAATCTACCCCTGCCCCTGACTTACTGGCAACAGCAGAGGTTATGCGGGCTGGCTTCGCCAGCTCACAGCCTCGAAAGCTTTGTGCTAGGGGTAGTTGCCCGAAGAACAACAGAGTGCTTGCCACGCCAGCAGCCCAGAACGTACAATGACAGATCACAACATCTGCCAGTCTAAGGCCCAGATAGGATTGGGCCCTAAGTGAATCTTCACTTAGGTTTCACTTAGGAGTTGGTTATGTTGAACCTGTTGTTCTATTGTATCTATGTGTGTAGCGGGAGGGGGGAACTTGGCCTACACCTGCCATTTTGGGTGGCAATCTCATGTTTCTGATAATATATCCTTATAAGAGAAATAAATGTCTAAAATAAAACAAGAAACACAATCTTATCCAAATGAAGCACTCTGAATGTCCACTGGCTGCAATGGGAGAGATTTAAGGACCACTCTGATTTACAGCCCAATCCTGCCGAAAACTCCGGTGCCGGAACAAGTATTCCAGTGCCGGGAGTAGTCACAAATGTTCCGTAAAGCACGTTTGCCACTAGTTTTGAGCAGGGAAGGCCGGCGGAGCGGCCAGCCTCCCCTGCTCCAACGAAGGAGCTCCCTGGCAGGTGAATCCAGCGGGCGGGGTGGTGGTTTGCCAGGCGGGAGAGGGTGGCCATTGGCCCAGGCGGCCCGGGAGGGGGCAGGGGGACGGCTTTTGGCCGTATCCTGACCCCTGTCGGTTGCCGGGGCCTTTACACAGCCTCCTCGACTTCCAACAGCAAAATAGCTGGCAGAAATCCGAGGATGCCGATAGGGCCTGGCCCCGGTTACACTCGGGGAAGGAGACAAGCGTCTCCTTCCCCAAGTAGACCTCCCGCCTGGCGGCCACGCTGGCTCCTAGTGCACAGGATCTGGCGGGCCACTTCACACTGCCTCCTGAGCAGGCTAGCCCTGCCCCTAAAGTTGTCCCTTGTTTGCTAGGAAGAAAGTCTATTTTCAGTTTGTTCTTCCACAGGAAGTGTCTGTTGCTTCTAATATGATACGGCTACATTTTTCTTCAAGGTGATACTTTCCATAGTGCAACGTCATGCTGAGAGACTGATTGAATATCCAACATGATCATCTGCAGATGATAGAAAATAGAACTAGAATTTTAAACAGTGGAAGCAAAGCTGAGTACATTATGCTGATTCTGAGGTGCTTAGAGCTAACTTGGAATGCCTTACTAAATATAAAGACTTTTTTAATGGTTAGTTTTTCAGTTCCACCATCTGGCCTACCTCCCCAACGTTTGGCATAAGCCAGCGAAAGCTAAGCATCTTGGGGGGCCCATTGCTCAACTCTCCAACCGATGTCAATGAGATGGAGATTTGCTCAACTTGGGATCTGGAGGGAAGCCAGGAAGCAGGCATGTATGGTGGAATAGACAATCCAGGGGCTCCCTTGCAACAGACTAAGGAGTTAGATCAGAGTCAGCAGCTTTGTAGGACAGGTTTGAACTCTAGTTGCCCCTCTTGTGGCACTGTCTTGCCCAAACCCAACTTCTCCTACTAGGAGCAAGTTTGTTCCCTTTAAGTATTTTCAATCTGAAATACTCTCAGTAGCGTCACTAGGACGCGCGTCACTAGGACGCGCATCACCCTGGGGCAGGGGGCGCGCATCACCCTAGTGACGCTCTGACATTGCGGCGCGGGGGGCGACCCGGCTGCACCCTGCCCCGGGCGCCTCCCCCCCCGCGTCGCCCTCCGGACGCTCTGAGGCCGGCCCAGGAGCCGGCCTCGGAGCGTACGACCCCGTAGGCGCTCCAGGGCCTTCTGAAAGAAGGCCCATGGAGCGCGTTCATCCGGGTATTTTTCGGATTTTCGCGCATGCGCAGAGACCGTTTTGAGGGCCTTTTGCCTTTTGAGGACGCTCCATGCAAGGGAGTGGCAGCAGGAAACAGGTTATCTTGTTGCCTTCTGTGCTACCTGAGGCATCTGGTGGGGCCACTGTGTGATACAGGAAGCTGGACTAGATGGGCCTTTGGCCTGAACCAGCAGGGCTCTTCTTATGTTCTTATGTTCTTATTTAATGGGGAAAATGGGTTTAAACCTGAATAAAATTCAACTTGCCGTAAAAGGCTCAAAGTCTCGAGTTGAATCTTTTGAGTCTTTTACAGTCACTGAGTCAAGTCCGAGTCCAGTCATTGATGCAACCTGAGTCCAACTTGAGTCTGAGTCAATAGACTCAAGTCTACATCACTGCTCTCTGAAGTGACAGTGCAGTAGTTCAGCAAAGAGCAGGTCAGAACCACCTCCTCTGGCAAGTTGCCCTGGTGGCACAGAACAAGGTGCCTGCCTGTGGACTGACACCAGAGTTCTTGGGAAAACGTGTCTGGGCCATTCAGCTGAATCCATCCTCTCACTCCCATTTCAGTGCATAAGAATGTGCAGAGGTACAGCAGTGAGGACAATCAATCTCTAATACAGGTGTCCCCTGTTTAACGTCAGATTGTTTAACGACGATTCACATATACTGTATGACAGCAGTCCCCAGTAAAAAAAGAGCAAAGGATTTTAAAAGACTGTCTTTTTAAATTCCCAGCTCATCAGCTGTTTGGCTTTAGATAAGGGTTTTGATGTTTAGCGCTATGCTTAAAGCCTGACCTCCACCGCCTGAGTTCCGGCGCGACCTGGGCGCGTGCAGAGAGTGTGGAGCTGTGTGGCTTCAATTTTATAAGATCGCATTGAAACGCGGGAGAGCTGTGCTCTCCTGAGTTCCGTTGTGATCTGCTATGGACCTGTTCATGATTTTGAGGGAGTGGGAGGCAGAGCTAGTTTTTTGATCAATGGGATGAGAGGGGGTTTCAGCCAATCGGAGCGCACTTGTGTTTCAGCCAATCACTGTAGAGCTTTATTAGAAGGCGGGACAATCAGGAGGGACTATTTGCATGAAGACACTAGTAGAGACAAGAGCAGCGTTTTCGCATGGGCATCCTGTCCCCTACGCTCGCACACCTCCAGACACAAGCGCGCCGGAACCCGTGCGGTGGAGGTCAGCCTTTAAGCCCCAGTGCTAAACATCGAAGCCCTTATCTAAAGTCAAACAGCCAATGGGCTAGATAAGGGCGCTGGGTTTAGCGCTGGGGCTTAGCGCTGTTTAGCGGTGGGGCTTTAAGCACAGAGCTAAACATCAAAGCCCAGCATGTCACCATCAACACCACTAGATGGTGCTGAAGTCTCACTTAACGACGGTTTCAGTTCACAACAGAGATTTCAGAATGTATCTCCGTCTTAACCAGGGGACACCTGTATAACAATAATGGAAAATCTATGAAGCTTTAGGAAGCTGCAACCTGATTCTCAAGTATGAGCTCCATGTGTCATGCTGCTGTTGCTCAGTGAATAATTATCTGGCAATTCAGGAGAGATTGTGCCCCAGTTAACGCACGTTAGTGTGGATTCACTTAATCGCAGTTATTCCTTAAAAATATTTGTCAGCATGAGTGCTGAACTATTTGCGACATTTCTGTGGCTAACGTTTGTATAAATATTTCTGTAATTACCTGAAGCCCACAACAGTATCTTTCCCAAGGTGAAAACACATTTATTTAAATATTGGCAATGGGAAAATTACAGAGATTTCTAACCTCGCTTTGATCATTTAAATTTCAGCATCAAGAACATGATGGATAGGAGGACAACTTTTGAAAGGAGAAATTGACATGTGGGATGATAGTTTCCCTTCCACAAGTGTGGACTCCACAGTTGTGCATAGGGTTTTGTTTTGTTTTTTAAATAGAGGTCTCTTCTCCCCTTCCCCTTGCTGGTTGCCAGCCAGGAGCTTCAAGATGGAATCAGCCCATCCTGATAGCATGATGCTCTTCTGTATTCCTCAGTTCAACAAGCATCCTGCTATGCTCCAAACCCTGGATAATCAGACTACTTCCCAAAATACCAGGTGCCAGTGATGTAG
Source organism: Plestiodon gilberti rubricaudatus (assembly GCA_026170595.1). Classification (NCBI taxonomy): domain Eukaryota; kingdom Metazoa; phylum Chordata; class Lepidosauria; order Squamata; family Scincidae; genus Plestiodon; species Plestiodon gilberti. The sequence goes on along the minus strand of JANXHW010000003.1, from coordinate 64,100,081 downwards.
ACTTGAGTCTATTGACTTGGACTCGAGTAGGACTCAAGTCGCATCAATGACTCGACTCGGACTTGACTCGGCGGTTGTAAAAGACTCGAAAGACTCAACTCAAGACTTGGAGCCTTTTACAACAAGTCAGATTTTATTCAGGTTTAAACCCATTTCCTCCATTAAATAGATAGGGACTTGCAACTTGCAACCAAAGACTCAGGACTTGGGGACAAAGACTTGGGATTTGACACGAGGCTTGGAGTCAGAGACGATCCACATCCCTGTCAGGTTCTCAGAGAGGACCATGGTGCTGGATAACTGCGAGATGTGGGATGCCCCTGACATGATCAGGCATGGAGAAGCACATCGACTTGCATGTATTGGAGGGGTGCATATATTTCACCCTTAAGATAGTGGGTGCATATTAATTTTGGAACGGTGAAACATATACCTATTATGAAATTCACCTGAAGATCAGGTTAGACCACTTAGATGAGCCTGCACAATAAGTTCTGGACTCGTGCTTTGTAAAACACAACTCAATCTGGAAGCCAGCATGGTCAGGAAATGCTTTCAGCTTTACTGCAGCTCTGAGTCTCAGTGGCACTGTATGAGCGAATTGGAGTTTGCAGCTGTGTTTGTGTTCCTCTTTTATCTCTCTCCAAATGGCGCATTTCTCTTCCAGCTGCTCAGTGAGGGGCAGTTTGAAGAAACATGACAGTGTTAGCCATTACTAATAGCTTTGACTATAGTTGACTATAGAGATATCTTCACACTCCAGCAGCTCTCAGATAACAGGCTTATGTGATGGTCTTCCATAAGGCTTTAGCCACAGGGCAGAGCTCTCTGGCTATATCCTACTTGCCAGAAAAAAAAATGAAAACTCCTGAACTATTATCTGAGAATACACAGGGAGGCAATTGTCTCTCCTGGCCCATTGGGGCCAAAATGCCCTTTGGATTATGCATAGAAGCACCATCACCAACAGCAATGAAGAGGCAAGGAACTCTTGCTGCCACAGCAATTTTAACTGGTACTGGTGTTCAGGCCGGGCTGGATCAGGATTGGAAACAGGATTGTGGTTGCATCCTAGAAGAGGGATCCTTAAGCACTTTCATTTCTTGCTTTATGGCTGACACTGAAGGAATACTTTCCTTGCCAAAGTGGTCTGCTTGCTGAGTGCTTGGGATAAATCCCCGGATAGACTAAAGCCTCAGTTGTCCCCACTGCCATCTGTTTTAAATAACTCTGGACTTGATACACAACAGAAACAAAGATTACAATATTGGACATGTTGAGCTGCCTTCACGATCAGCAGCTGATAAGGGACAGCTGCTAAAGGGGATTTTTTCCAGGTTGTGGTGCGGGCGGGAATTGGGCACTGCTATCTTGGATCTCACAAGATTTCATGAGATCCAAGATGGTGGCACCCAGGAGAACAGGTAGGAGGAGCTACCAGGGACATCTTTGGGACATTTTTCTGGGTTGTGGTATGGGAGAGCGGGTCCTCCAGCTTGCACCACAACCTGGAGGGAAAGGGTACGCGGGGGGTATGCAGGCCTCCAAAGGTCCGGGGGTACACAGGGCAGCCGGAGGCCCGCGTAGGGGGTACACGGACCTCCAAAGATTGGGAACCCCTGATATAGTGTATAGCGAAGAGGGTCCACGGGAACCTAACCTCATTTTCCCCATAGGATCAATGATTCAGAATCCGCTGATTCGGTATCCGCTGGGTTTTCCAGGAATGGAACTCCAGGAGATAATGGGAATTGACTTGTATCTATATTTGGTAAATTGGTTAGAATCCAGCCCAAGCATCTTGTCACTAAAAATAATTTCAACCTCAAAGTCAATATAATGTGAGGTATTAAAACTGAGAATCTATATGCTTTCAATTATTGCATTCATGCTTTCACTTTTTATTATAGCATTTCTTGCCAATACAATAAATAGCCCTGTAGATTCAGGTAATAAAAATATAACCATGGAAGGCTGAAGAAGTCTGTAGGGATTACCATTATGCTTGCTGTTCTAATAATTACAGTGTTACCAAAGTGGCAATTACTTCTTAAGTAAGATAAATCTCTTGCTCTTGACACTGAAACAGCTACTAAATCCCATGGCCTGTTAACACTGTATAATGCAAGACACTGTATAATGCAAGAAGAAAATAATTCTACTAGGTCTGAGAAATATAGATTGGGGGTTCCTGCTTCACATTTCTTCAATTGAGGTCAATGAAGTGCAGGGGATATGCCAAATGCTGTCCCCTTTTACCGGGTGGCTCACTAGCTAGCTATCACTCCTTCTCCTCCTTGAACACCCTGCATTTTAGAATGGAGCAGAAGAACAATGTTGAGAGGAGTGTGGTGAGTTAGCATGTCTCTGATGCTCTAGCACAGTGGTTCTCAAACCTTTTAGCACCGGGACCCACTTTTTAAAATGACACTCTATCGGGACCCACCTAGCTTTACGAGACACTCAAACATTTATCTCCCTATATTTACACAAGCTTGCAAACTGCAGGAGCTCAGCTGTTTGCAGGGTAATTAGCAGCTATCTTGCAAACTGCAGGGGCTCAGCTCTTTGAGCAGCTAGCTGTCTGATTTTTTGAATAGCCTCAGGGCTTGTGGCAATTACTTATCTGATCTTTCCGTCACCTGGGACCCACCAGAAATCAGGTCGCGACCCACCAAGTGGGTTCCGACCCACAGTTTGAGAAACACTGCTGTAGTGGCAGCCCTCCACTCTCTTCTCCTCTATACTTCAGAAGTATTCCTCTTCTGATCCTTCTTTCTTTTCAAGACAAGGAGTACAAGGAAGAGGAGCAATAGAGGCTGGTGGAGGACAATACCCCCCCACCCACACACAGAAATCCCCTTCCTGATGCAATTTGTCTCAGTCAGCCTCATGGATGGACCAGCCCTGATGTAGTAGAATGCTTGGTTTTGAGTGGAATATTCTCTCCATCTCATCTTTGTTTATTAGACCTACAACCAAAACCACTCAGAAATGTGCAAAATTGTTTTCTTGATGAATGCATCTAACCCAGTGTTGGTGAGTTCGGCACAGTTTATTTTTCTGATGTGAAAAATGCACTATTTTCCTGCTTGGAATAGAATTCGTATCATGCTTTAGTGTTCTAGAATGGATTGCACAACATATTGTTGTTCAGTCGATAAGTCGTGTCCGACCCTTCGTGATCCCATGAACCATATCCCGCCAGGCCTTCCTATCTTCCACTATCTTCCTGAGTTCGCTCATTTTCATGTTCGTTGCATCGGTGATGCTGTCTAACCATCTCATCCTTTGCTTTCCCCTTCTCCTTTTGCCTTCAGTCTTTCCCAGCATCAGAGTCTTCTCTAGAGAGTCCTCTCTTCGTATTAGGTGGCCAAAATATTTGAGTTTCAGCCTCAGTACCTGTCCTTCCAGGGAACAGTCAGGGTTGATTTCATTTAGGATTGACTGATTTGATCTCCTAGCAGTCCAAGGGACTCTCAGGAGTCTTCTCCAGCACCACAGTTCAAAAGCATCTATTCTTCGGCGCTCAGCCTTCCTTATGGTCCAACTCTCGCAACCATACATTGCTACTGGGAAGGAACACCATCGCCCTAACTATACGAACTTTTGTTGGCATGGTGATATCTCTACTTTTTATTATGCTATCTAAATTTGCCATAGCTTTCCTTCCAAGGAGTAAGCATCTTTTAATTTCATGGCTGCTGTCTCCGTCTGCAGTGATCTTGGAACCCAAAAAAGTAAAATCTGTTACTGCTTCCATTTCTGCCCCTTCTATTTGCCAGGAATTGATGGGACCAGATGCCATGATCTTAGTTTTATTAATGTTGAGTTTCAAGCCAACTTTTGCACTCTCCTCTTTCACTCTCATCAAGAGGCTCTTTAGTTCTTCACATTCTGCCATTAGGGTGGTATCGTCTGCATATCTGAGGTTGTTGATATTTCTCCCGGCAATCTTGATTCCGGCTTGCGATTCATTCAGCCCTGCATTTCTCATAATGTACTCTGCATATAAGCAGGGTGACAATATACAGCCTTACCATACTCCCTTCCCAATTTTGAACCAATCAGTTGTTCCATGGCAGGTTCCTCAGGAGACATGTAAGGTGGTCTGCAATCCCCATCTCTTTAAGAATTTGCCACAGTTTGTTGTGATCCACACAATCAAAGGCTTTTGCGTAGTCAATGAAGCAGAAGTAGGTGTTTTTTTGGAACTCTCGTGCTTCCTCCATGATCCAGCGCATGTTGGCAATTTGATCTCTAGTTCCTCTGCCTCTTCGAAACCCAGCTTGTACTTCCGGTAGTTCTCGGTCCACGTACTGCTGAAGCCTAGCTTGTAGGATTTTGAACATAACCTTGCTAGCATGTGAAATGAGTGCAATTGTGCGATAGTTTGAACACTCTTTGGCACTGCCCTTCTTTGGAATTGGAACGTAAACTGACCTTTTCCAATCCTTTGCTTTGAAAGGATTTGAAAAATCCTGCTGAGTTTTCCAAATTTATTGGCATATTGAGTGCAGCACTTTCACAGCATCATCATTTAGGATTTTAAGTAGCTCAGCTGGGATATTATCATCTCCACTAGCTTTGTTGTTAGTAATGCTACCTAAGGCCCACTTGACTTCACTCTCTAGGATGTCCGGCTCTGGGTCAGTGACCACACCAGCGTGGTCATCACAACATATATTGACTGTCAATAATGAGACTTACTGCCCAATCCTATCCCCTGCCACGTTATAGCATGCAGCCATGCCAAAAGAGCATGCTCTGCATGCTATGGTGAGTGTGTGTGTGTGTGTGTGTGTGTGTGTGTGTGTGTGTGTGTGTGTGTGTGTGATTGGACAGCCTGCAAGAGGTACGCCCCCCCCCCCAGGTAGGCTGCCTGATCACCTATGGGTCTCCTCAGACATGCACCAGCCATTTTGCTGGTGTATGTCCAAGAAGAGAAAATGGGCAAAGAGGTTTCAAAAAGTGGAAACCTCAAAAAGTGGTTTCATTCAGTTTCAAAAAGGGGCTAATATCTGGCGCATTTTCTTTTCACGCCTTAGATTTCTGTAGTACATTTCAAGTATTTAAGGCATCTCACATACACATTCTTAGTATGCAAAAACGTCAAAGTGAATGTATACTTCTGTTAATAAAGTTAATTAATCTGAATATTCAATACAAGATTCCATAAAAGCTACATGGTACAGATTCTTAAAATTTCCATTATGTAAATATCAGCAAAAGGAGTTACGATGTTACAGAAAGAATTATCCCTAGAAGCATAGGAAGGTTACTTACTTCAGACCTTACTCTGTGTAGCTGAAATCATTGATTAGAAATGGAACACGTAGGCTGTAGGTAAGAAGAGAATAGTCCCGTTTACTTTAGCGCTGCGCATGGACCGGACCCCAAAGCAAAAGTGAGGGCACTTATAGACTACAGAACAAAGAGAACATGAGACAAAGACATGTGTCAATCAATCTCCGTAAACATGTCCCAGTTCTCGAAATACAGATCCTGACTCCAGCGAGTCTGGTAGCCAAGACCTTTTTCAAAAGCAAAGTGAAATTCTAACACAACTATGTCCTTGAAGAGAGGAAGGCGTTTTGTTGACATAACAAAAGGAAGGATTGCATTAGCGTTTTTCTATCCGATGTCCATGCCGGGGCCTCATGCAGTGCAGTTCCTGTCCCAAAGTAAAGAAGGAGACAACACTGAGACAGAAGTGGCTCATCATGGGAACATTTCAATATGGTTGACAAAGATCCTAAGAAGGCATACTAACTTATGGGCAAATAGCTTAGCCCAAAATCCAAAAATTCTACGACATCTGTCAATGATGGAACTGTGTATCCAAACCCTCTTCCATCTATAAAGTCCTCCAAAAGTAGGGAAACTGAATTCTCTTTTACTCTTGCCCTGCCCCCAGGGCTGACATTGTTGGCATTGTTGAGCAGCCGCTGAGGGTCCATAGCAACCCCCTGAGACCAGCTCTGTGCCCATGGCCTTGGTGTGGTGGCGGCACAGTGACTCTTTCATAGTCTACCTGGGTTGGAGGGGGTCCACAGAAGGAGTTTGCTAAGGGCTCCCTGAAACCTGGAGCTGACCCTGCATGCCCCTCACAACTAGGGCCAGAGAGCTCTCATTCTACCACTACGCTGATGCACACTTGCCCAACACAAAGCTACCATCAGCTAGATGCTGAGTTGGTGTTACTGTTCACTGTGTTAACATCGCAGTGAAATAGCATGTACAGGGGCAGCCCATCCTCTCTTACCTCTCTGTAGGTTGCCTGGTCATCAAAGGGTCTCCTTGGACCTATGCCAGCCCTTTAGCTGGCGTAAGTCCAAGGAGACTACCCGGGGCAGGTCCAGACCAGGCCAGGAAGGATAGGATCCATGCTGAGGTCCACCCATCTCCTGCCCCTGAACGCTCCCTGCCCTCCCCATTCCCTGCCCCAAACCGCCCACAAACCACCCCCTCCATCACCTTACCTGCTCCAGGATGGCAATCAGCAGCCACTGCTATGTGTACTGGGTCTCTAAGTCGCTTGCACTGGTGGCCCTGAAATGCACAACAGTGGTGTGTCTTTTATGATGTTGCAGTGGCACTTGCGGGCTGGCAGCGGACCGGGAGTTCCACCACCATACATAAGTGCCCTATAGGATTGGTCATTAGCTTAGCTGCTGCATTAGGGAAGACTGGAAAATGGGGGGCTGGGTGCCAGTTGAACACAGGCATTCCTTCATTAAGAAGTTTGTGTGGTTTCATGAAAATTGAATGACTGTGGTTTTGGTTTGCTGCTACTACTGAACATTTTGTTTTGTTTCATTTATTTTTTTACCCAGGAAAACTCAGAGTCACTTGAGGGTAATGCAAGACTGTTTTTGCTATGATGGATCCAAGACACTTTTGGCACTCAGAGGCCTGTGGGAAAATAATTATTCAAAAAAGGAAAATTAAGAGGCTGAATTGTAATCTGATGCCCTGTTGCTTCACATTGGGGCTCCCCAAGATCTTTTCATGCTTTTTCTGACAAGCCTGTTCAGGAATTAGTACCAGATTAGCTACATACCAAAATGTATCTTTCATTTCAGAGATGTTTGTCCATGTGTTGCCTGGAACTCAAGGGATTTTTCTGGTTTTACTCCCCCAGTCTCCCTTCTAGCAAAAACAAAAAAAAAAACAAAAAAAACCTTACTGCTCTGTTTCAGTGTTTGGTTTAGTTACTAGATTTGAGTGAAGGGAATGAGGAATAGTTGGCACTCAAAAAAATATCAGCTCAAGTTGCTGGATTCAGTAAAAATGTTCTGCCCAAGTGAATGCATACATAGCTATAAGGGGACTTGAGGGAAATGCCTCTTCCTCCCCTCTAATAGAGGTCTCTGCAAGGAGCGCTCACATGATCCTAAAAGCATTTTGTTTCATGTGCAAGTAACACTTTTGAGTCTGTGGCAATGGCAATTTATTTTGTCAATCCTTGCTGATTTCCAACTAGGGATAAACACATTTCCACAGTTCTGTTCCATTATTGCGCAATGAGTTTGCTATGCCCTGAGTTCTGCTTCTTTTGAACTTTGGTTTACCAAGGAGAATGTCTAAAATTCAGTTCAAAATTGCTGCATGTGCAGTTTTTCTCCGCTATCTGATGGCCCGATCCTATCCAGCGCTTGGACCTGCACGATGCAGTGGTGCTGAAACAGCCTCTGCTGCACCCCGTCATACATTTTTGCATGGCTTTTAAACCTGTATTCCCTGCTTCTTTGAAAAGTGGAATAAGTAAGTAAAACAGCAATGTTGAGTAAGTAAAAACAGCAATGGGCCCAGGCAGTGAGGTAAGTGAAGACATGTTTTACTTACTTATTCCACTTTTCAAAGAAGCAGGGAATACAGGTTTAAAAGCCATGCAAAAATATAATAAAACCAAGTAAAAACACGTTAAAATCACGCAATAACTCACGGTTCAAAACAAGATAAAAACCACAGCTTCTGGTCCCCAATGGGCCAACTTGGATCCATGCCAGCTATTTTTCTGGCGTAAATCCAGTAGGTCCAAGGGGGAGTGCCAGACCCAGACTGAGGGCAGGATCTCGCGAATGCTGGTCCAGTCCCCACCCCACCCCACTCTCGAACCATCCCTTCCATCAACCTACCTGCTCCAGTAGCATGTCAGTAGTGATCCACCTGCTGTCGGAGCGGCTTGGGCAATGGCAGGTCTGGCCTTATGCTGACGATCGTGAGATCCATCAATGTCACACCCTGTTAGGATTGGGCTGTCAATTCAGCTAATTTATGTTTTAAAATGTATATTCCACCTTACTCTGCAATGGATTCTAATTTGCATCTCTCCCCCCACCTTCCATTTTATTATTGAAATGCATGGGTACATTGACAAAATACTGGTGGGGGAAGCAATCGTACTGTGATTATATTTGTATGCTTGCACTCAGATTCTTTTTGTGTGACTTTTAATAGCATGCACATGTGCAATCAGGCCTCAGTAAAATACCACACAGGAAGAATCTATCTTGATAGAGTATCTACATTCATATCTACATGCAATCTTGTATCTACATGCAATCTTGTGGTGTTATCAATGTACATATGCGTGCTCCAGGTCTGGCAGAAGTTTTGGGGGGACCTGAAGCAGCAGGCGGCTGCCACTGTCTCACGTCGCAATCCTGCATGGGGGAAGGTGTCGCAAATGTGCCATAAGGCATGTTTGCAGCTCCCAGTGAGTAAGCAGCACCAGTGCTGAGGCCGGCACCGCTCACTCAGCTCATGGCTGCAGCCACCACTGGCGGATGAAGATAAGCAGCAGCGTCACTGCAGGGGGACGGAGCTCCAAGTTCCGCCAGGCTCTGAGCCTCCGTTACATGATGGGAGAAAGCGGCCCCGCCCGCTTGCCTTTGGAGCCATTCCGGCCGACGAAAGCAAGTGTTCGTCAGCTGGAATGGCTCCAAAGGCGAGGGGGCGGGGCCGCTTTCTCCCGTCGTGTAACGGAGACTCAGAGCCCGACGGAACTTGGAGCTCTGCTCCCCCTGCAGTGACGCTGCTGAAGGTAAGTCCTATGCTGGTCAGTGGGAGGGCATGGGGAGGGCAAACCAGGGTGGCAGGGGAGGGGGTGATTGGACTACCAGGTCCAGAAGAGGGGCGGGGATATTGGCAGCGCACTAAGCCCCATCCCGGACCTGGTTGGCCTTACACAGCCTCCCTGGATTTGCACCAGCCATTTTGCTGGCGTACATCCGAGGAGGCTCATAGGGGCCACTGGGGCTCTCCTCGGGGGAAAGGGACAAAGGTCCCTTTCTCCTGAGGTGTGCCCTAGCTCCGCCGGTGCAGGCCTGATCCAGGCTAGGATCCGGTGCAGCGTGCTTTTACATGCTGCGGCAGACCTACGCAGGATTGGGCTGTCAGCCATCCAGCTACTTGGTGAAGCAGCTGGGTAAACAGGAGAAGGTGGCGCATGCCCCAAGCATGCTCCACTCTGTCCTGCTTATTTTAAACAGGTGCAGCACAGAGGAAGGAGCTGCAGATGGGGTTGCCACGCTCTGCCTCTCCCTGTCTCTTCAGCTGCTTTGCCAAGTAGCTGGATGGTCAATGCTGAGGTGGCACAAGGTTGTGTTTTTTCCCTCCCTTCTTGGTGCTGCTTGCTCAATCCTCTTTCACTTATCTCTCAGCAAGTGGGAATCGAATTGGAGAACCGACTGAAGCAGCTGGCATACCAGAGGGGGGTGGCAGGCAGGCAGACACGGGGTCATCTGTTTGCCTCTGTCCCGCAACTCAGGAAGAACATTTCAGGCGAGCCCTGGTATGCTCTATTTCCGAACAGAAACGCTGTACAAAATGTGGTAATAAAAAGTGGCACAATACGTAATTCCTTTGCACTGATTTCCTGTCAGAAACAAGACCAGGTAATTTGGAATTCCAAAATATGAGGAGAAATTTGATGAGGGGAATTTTGGAAGCACCTCTGCGTCCGATTGCATTGCCGCAGGCAGAGCCAGCTGGGTAATGGCTGACAGCATGTGCTGAATTTAGCGCTGATTAGTTTTTGGCACATGATCACCGCCTGTCAAAAACTGCACTTGCAGTGCCAAAAGCTGATGGACCACCATGATTACCCACAGTCAAGACTAGTCTCTGTCAAGAACTGGAATCAGATTAGACTCTCTCCTAGGGGAGGACAACCCCATCAGCAGTCCCATCATGTTCTGAGACCCTAGAAAGAGTAAGTGCCTCCTGACATAAACCTTGAGACCACCACCTGAGATGGAGTAGCACAACCCATCTGCAGAACTGATGGACCTGGTGCACCCTGGCTGTGCAAACCCCAGTCTGATAGACCCCAAGAGGAGAGATGGTAATGAGCCTGAGTCCAAGCCCAGAAGGCAAAGTGCTGACCTAGTACCATAAGGCATCCCATTGCAGGGAAGGAGGAATCCTTACTGTTAAGTATGCCGTTACCCTAAATATGGAGAAGGGGGAGAGCACACAACTTGCATGCAACAGGTTCTGTTTCCAGAGGTGGAGAACATTCCTGTCTGAAAGCCAGGAGAGCAGAGCCTCTGAGAGGAATTTTATCAGGAGGTACAAAGTTTCTTTGGGGCCCCTTCTGAAAGGGGGGAGGGGCAAACACTGGCGTCGCTCGAGGTGGGGCGGAATGGTAAGTTCCGCACTGTGCTAACCTCCGTTTACTTCCTGGCACGAGGAGGCCCCTCCCCCATGCCATCGGAGCCATTCAGTGTGGTGAAGGCAATGCACAGTACACTCCCTGCGCATTGCCTTTGTCGCACTGAATGGCTCCGATGGTGAGGGGGCGGCGCCGCCTCCGGGGCGGGGAGTAAACAGAGGTTAGCACAGTGTGGAACTTACCGTTCCGCCCCACCTCAAGCAATGCCACTGGGGGCAAAACAAGGCAGGAGGAGAGCAGCAATGGCCTGAAAAGTCTCTGCAGTCCAGGTCTACCAGGCTTCCTGCTACAGCACCCAGGTCTACCCACCAGGTAGACCTGGCCTCCCAGTTGGCATGGCCTCCTCCTGTCACTCTCCAGGAGGCCAACTGAGATCCCAGGAAATTTCTGGGCCCTCTCCTTTGGCTCCTGGGCCCCTTTTTGACCCTGGGTCCAGGTACAATTCACCCCTTTACCCCCTCTCATTGGCCCTGCAGGAGAGCTACTGCCAGCCAGCACCAGAACACCCAACTAGATGGACCAATAGTCTAACTCAGTATGAGCAGCCTTCTATGCTGATGCAATAACTCTATGACCCAACTTCTGATTTCTAGCCTTAGTGGTCAACTGGATAGCTTCCTGTTGTTTGGTCTTCAAGTACTGATAAGGATGCCTCACCTTTTCAGTTGAAAGGGCACCCCATAGCTTTTACGTGGCTCAAGATTTATCTCTTGAATTTGGCTAGTTATCGAATAAAGTACAGTGAAAGACAGCAATGCACATAGCACTGGCAAAAGAACAGCCACATCGAGCCTCTCCCACAACAACTCTTTTTATCATGCTGACGGTTTCCTGGAGGGTCCCAAGGGACTTCTGGTGTTGTAGCTAAGGTGTCCTAACAGTTCTATTATTAATAACTGGAGATTATTCCCATATGGATGGGCTGATAGACAGATTGTCAGAAACTGGCTGCAGGGAGAAAAGCAATGAAACCGGTTTGTAGGGCTCTCTCTCGGCGGCTGAATGCCTTTAGCGTTCTCTAGCGCCGAGAGAACTGGGAAGTTGTCAGTAACCCCTGGAGCACTGACTCTGTGTTTTGAAGAAACGGAACCAGAAGGGGGGGGGGGAAGCAGGAGAGCATGATTCAGAACATTCAGTGGCATGCTTCATTAAACAGCTTTATTAAAATAAACTTACAAACATACTGCAGTTAGTCCTCTTCTTCGGTCTTCCAAAGAGCTCCTTATCTTTAGCAAATGTCTCCTCTGTTTAACACTTTAATGTGTTTCAGGCCCCTGCAAATGATGGACTAGACAGTGCCCCAGGTAGTGTCAAGGAATAGCATGTGCATTGCTCTTGACGTGTGTTGTTTGAGCCAATCCCGCAGCCCAAGAGGGAAGTCTAAGGAGTGCTTACTGCTGTAGTCAACATCAGGGCAGCTTTCCTAGTCTTGTTAGATACACTGGGAGGTGGGAGCTTAAAACCTCATTGCATTTCTGGATCCCTGCTGGGTCACAGGTATTGCCTGAAGAAAGTCAGCATTCAATACCAGATCTTGCTAGTTAGAAAGATCATAGGTAACAAGTCTGGGATAGACTTTTGGTTAAACCCTGGCAAGTTGGAACAGACAGTCCTGGCCTAGGTGGACCAACGGTATGATTCAGCAGAAGGCAGTTTCATAGATTCATTCCGAAAAGGGCCAAATAAATGGGAGCCCTGTTTGTGCAGTAGCATGTTGCTAATGGACTCTATGGGCACCAGACAATGAAACATGGATAGTGGCCCTGTTCTCAATATACAGGATGAGTCATAATGGTCTCCGGGATTGTAGTGTACCACTACATCGTAACGGAAAGAGATAGGGTAACATAGTTAATGGTAATGGAAAGAGAAATGTTCAAAGTTTTTTTTTTACAGACTTTACAAATGCTGGATGTGTCTGCCCTTCGAGTCAAGGCAAATGTCTATCCTGTTTCGGCCCAGATCGAACCAGCGTTGCCTGGTCCACCTGAGTGATAGCCGTGGTAATGTGTAATCCTGACTGATGGAAACTCCCCCCCCCCCCTATCAGCTAAAGATGTGCCGCTGTGTGCATACAAAAGTTGGAGATTTTCTCTTTCACCATGTGCTGTGTTTCTGTATCCCTTCCGGTTACGGTGTTATGGCTCGCCAAAATCCCGGAGACCATTATGACTCTCCCTGTACTTTTCATAATCATTAACTTTTATAGTCTTTCCTACTGGACCTTAACTTATTAATAACTTGTGCTCCCCCCCCCACCTGATTATTTCTCACTGTGATAGATAATGAAATTCTAATAGGAATCATGGAAGGACCTTCCAATTTTAAACACCTTTAATTTTTTCCCCTAAGCATCCATTAAATTTGAAAGATGAGGAGCAATGGTATTTCAGTCAAAAGAATTAACCTTTAGTTTAGATGCCAACATAAGACAAGAGCCTGTTCCGTTATTTGCTTTAGAAATGTATGTTTAAACAGATGAGATGATTATAGTTTACAACAATCCAGCATGTTTCTCTTTGAAAAATAATAATAATTCCCAGACGTTGGACAATAAACACTGACATAGTTCATAGAGGATCTACAGTACATTTTCAATAAGGAACCAAGTCTACAGCTTCTGTGTGAAACTTACGAGCACATTTTTAAAGGATAAAGGGTTGTTTTTTTTCAGTGCAGATGATCACCTGAAAGTGATTTTTTTTTTGGTTATTCCATAGAAAGGGGAACAGGTTGCATTCTTCTTGTTCATGTGGATATTGCACAGGAGTAAAACTGCCACTTTGCTGATGAAAACATATTCATACACTTTGCTAGAAGACTAGAAGGAAACTAAAAATAATTCTGAAGAAGACAGAATCACTTTTCTAAAATGAATGAAGGCAGCTTTGTGTTGGAATGGAGATGCGTCCATGAGGTGTGCCATCATCTCGCCCAGAATAAATATGAATGTTCCATTGATCTCAGTTAGTGACTCAGAAACCTCATTTGCTCTAAACAGGGGCAGTTCACATGGCCATGTTGTGTGGTCAATACTGCTGAGCATAGCCACACAACATTGGCAGCTGGTGAAGTGATCATTGGAGATGGGGTCATAGCTCAATGGAAGAGCAGAGGCTTTGCATTCAGAAGTCATAAATTCAATCCCTCCGTGACATCTCCACATAGGGCTTGGGGACCTTGTCTGAAACCTTGGATAGTTGCTGCCAATCTGCGTTGAGAACACCAGATGGGCGTGAACGAATGATCCAACTTCCAATTCCAATTCCAAAACCTTTATTGGCATCTTACATGTATACACATACATTAACATAGACATAAACGTAAACAAACATACATACATGAACCTTAAACAATAATCTTGGTCAATATTCTAAAACTTTATACTTTAAAATATTATATCACCTCATAAATTAATACAAATCTATACTATAGAAAAACGCTTTTCTCTCCTCTTAAGTATAGCACTCAGATAATAGGCCACCTTTTCTGTTAGCTCCACTTCAGTCCCCCCCCCCAAGGATAAACCGAACCTTATCAGGGTCAGCACAACCTGTTTTTTTATTCAAAAGGCCCTCAAGGTAAACCCTGCACAATCTGAATAGAAGGGGCAATACAAAATAATGTGCTGCACTGGCTCCACCCCCCCCCCCCAACAGAGCAGGTACAAGTCCTACTTTCAAGAGAAATACCGTATTGTCCCGAGTATAAGACGCACCTGATTATAAGACGCACCCTTAAAGTTTGGTGCTATTAATAAATTTTAATTAAATCACTGGCATTATTGCAACAGCCTGATTATAAGACGCACCCCTAGTTAAAAAACTTAAATTAGGAGAAAAAAGTGAGTCTTATACTCAGACCAATACGGTAATACCCTTAAATCTACCAGAAGTCCAACTTCGAATAAGGCAGCTTCTTATGATGTTCTTATGTCAACTTTTCACTCATTCCTCTGCAGGTGTACAACAATTTGATACAGAAAAATGGGCTCTGCTGGCCCTTCCCCGGCATTTGTATAGTGCAAGGAAAGCCTATGTGCACACTAAACACCAGTGATGTAGACTTGAGTCTATTGACTAGAACCCGTCGGACTCAAGTCGCGTCAATGACTTGACTCGGAGATTGTAAACTCAAGACTTGGAGCCTTTTACAACAAGTCAAATTCTATTCAGGTTTAAATCCTTTTCCCCATTAAATAGATAGGGACTCACAACTCGCAACCAAAGACTCGGGATTGGGGGGGCAAAGACTTGGGACTTGACTCGAGACTTGGAGTCAGAGACTTGATCCACATCCCTGCTAAAGACTTTTCTGTTTCATGTTGCCTTTTTGGTTGCACATAGTGCCTCTTGTTATTGGCGTTATTTTTTTTGCTGCTGTTATCTTACTGTATTAAATTTTAACTTTTTGGATTGCTTGTATTATTGTTTTTAATATTATGCTCTCAGCTGCTTTGGACATCTTAAATACAAGGGGGAGAGTGGGTTATAGACAGACATAGAGCTGCGCATGCACGCGCACATACAGTCTGTCCATGTTATCAGAACCTCTGCATCTTTGGATGCTGGGGGGCAGGGCCACTAGGGAGCAAAGCCAATTGTTTCCTATGTGTTTGCAGTATGCACAGAGAAAAATGAATGGGTACCCCTCATGTGATTGCATTCACACACAATTTCAACCCATTTACGCACATTTCCCTGGGAGTAATTCCCATTGAACTTGCTTTGGATACAACCCATTGTTAACACATCTGCATGAATAGGCCTTTACTGAGTGGATTTTAAGACCTCACTGAAATGGGTACTTACTGGGTAGGATCACATTACAGATGCATTTTCTTAAAAAGTGTTTGAGGGTCAGAATCTTAAGAATTTGTCCTAGAAAGAAACAGTTGCTTTTTGGAAATGAGATGTGTCTGTGTGTACTCTGTGGCTGTAGTTTTTGTAGAACAGCCATCATGAGTACACTAGTCTCATATGTTTGGCTTCAGTTTTGCCAGTAATTGTGTATTTTCATAGACCGCTGGATGGGCACTGTAGAATACCAGGCTAGAACTATCTATTCAGCACATAAAAATATTTCTTAAGAGCTAACTGAAAACTGGCAGTCCTGAACATATGATTGCTGTTTTAGGACAGTCCCCATGTGCTTGCAGTTAAGGCTATAGTGAGCTCAAAACAATGGAAGAATTCTACATTTTCTTCAACATTTGTTTGGATTGATCTTTGGAATTATGTAACTAACAACCCAATCCTATCTCCCCTCATGGCGATGCAGTGCTACCTCCACTGTATCCCACGGGGGAGTTTCTCCTTCCAGAGGTCTCCTTGGGGTAAGAGAACATTTGTTCCCTTGCCCTGGGGTATGTCTGTTCCTGGCGGCCAGGTCTACTTGGACCTGTGTCAGCCCTATAGCTGGTGCAAGTCCGCATGGACCCGGGTCAGGGAATTAAGGCCAGAAGGGGGGGGGGTAGGATTTGGTGAACACTGCTGCTGAACCCGCCTCCTTTCCAGTCCCAATCCACCTTCCTCCCAACCCCTGTTGCTGCCCCGTTCCACCCACCCCCACCCTAGCAGTGATAACAGGGGAGACAGCACATTTGAACATGCAAGAACACCCTGCTTGTGCAAAACAATCATGTCAGGGAAAACGTTTTTAGCCTAGCCTTTCTTCCCCTGATATGGCAGTGATAGATATGAAAGGAGCTCAGTAGGACTATTCACAGGCAGGGCCAAGACCTCCTGATGCCCAATGTTGCCCAGCCCTTCCCTGACAACGTGCCAGTCTCTGCTCCTTCCACTCTCCAGTTTTCTAGCTCAGCACTCTTCATCTTGCTCTCTGTCCTCCTCTTCCTTTTCCAATTCAGGAAGTAGAAGGAGAAGAAGGGACAGTGGAAGCAAATAGTTGGACAGAAATGGGCACCCTCCATCCATTTGCTGCCTGATGCAACTGCTCCACTCGGCCTCATGGATGGGCCAACCCTGTTCATAGGACCACAGAAAGCGGCCTTCTACTGAGTCAGACCAGGGGTCCATCTAGTTTAGGGCTGTCAACACTGAGTGGCAGCAGCTCCTCTCAGTTTCAGATGGGATTTTTTTCCTCCTCTCTATCTGTAGAGGCTGACGGTTGAACCGGGGCCTTCTGCATGTACTTCTCACTATTGAGATATTCCCCTGTCCCTTTAAGCATACAACACCCACATCTGCATTCTGAAGTGATGTAGCTCCAGGAGACTGTTTTTGTTTTTGTTTTTGAATTGGATTTCAAGTTATCGCACAGTTCTTTCAGTATGTCAAAAATGCCCATACATCAAGGTTTGGGGTAATATGCAATTAAGGAATCAGTTAAAAGACCATTATTAATCAACAAAGGGCGCAATCCTATCCAACATATGCCACCGTTGTAACTAGTGGTGCAGCGAGAACAGGAGGGCCCAGAACAGAAAGGGGATTCAAATCCTCTTTGAATTCCCCTTTTGGGGGGGATTTGAATCCCCTTTCCATTCTGGGGCCTCCCGTTCTCGCTGCACCGCTGGTTACACCGGTGGCGTAAGTTGGATAGGATTGCACTGAAAAACATCTTTAATCAGGCAACAACCTTAAAGACAGAGCTTAAAGGAGACTGTCAAAACAATGGAAATCTAATCCAAATCTTTACTTTTGTACATACTTCTGCATACCTGATGAAATCAGTGCAACTATGGCTTGTTTAAATGACTATAGCCAAGAAATCACAGAGGAATGTGGAAAGAATATCTCAGTGCTGCGAGGTTTATTATAATGATTACTTTTGAGGGGAGGGCAGGAGGGTAGAATTATAACGGGATGAGGCTAAAAATAACATTACATTGTTTCTGGAGGTTTAGACTTCACTTTCGTACAGACTCTCAGAAGAGAAACAAACTGTAATAGCTTTTGACGTTTCCCTTGGTATGTGAAGTGGAAATTCACATGGAACTGCCAAGAGAAAGAAATCTGGAAGAATCAAAGAAGAATCAAGGTAGTCGGACAGGGATTGCTTCTGTGTTCTCTTCTTCAATAGCAATTAAATCCCTCGGTGCTTGTTAGTGACCTGAAGGAAGGTAAACAGTGAGCTAATTATATTTCGAGAAGACACAATACCGAGAGTGTTTGGGCTATTGAGCGAATGGAGTGAGACATAGCAGTGGAGTATGGAGAAAATTCTTTGGCTCTGAAACTCAAATATTTTGGCCACCTAATGCGAAGAGAGGACTCTCTGGAGAAGACTCTCATGCTGGGAAAGACTGAAGGCAAAAGGAGAAGGGGAAGGCAAAGGATGAGATGGTTAGACAGCATCACCGATGCAACGAACCATGAAAATGAGCGAACTCAGGAAGACAGTGGAGGACAGGAAGGCCTGGCGGGATATGGTTCATGGGATCACGAAGGGTCGGACACGACTTAATGACTGAACAACAAAAATGGAGAAAATTGTGTGAGGACAAATATACATATTGTGTGAAAAAATGGAAAAGTCTGCCTGTCAGGAGACAATGGCCTGATCCAGCCCCAGTCATGCACAATTAGTTGCATGCAACAATGACTGGCCCTTGATGATGACAGACATTTCCAGCCAGCTGCATCAGAAGATTCCTCCAGCCACATCATGATGCAAACTCACAGCCTATGTATTGGATATACATGAAAACTTACCGGTACTTCTGTAGGTGCAGACCAGTAAGGGATCTTGAAAAAGTTGCCAACTCCAAATCCGTTTGTGTGAGGAAGGAATTTGACAGATTCTAGTTTGGTTAATGAGCTTTTCTTTGCAAATCTCTTCCTGTAGGGAAATTTAGCAGGGGAAACTTATCCCGTTACTGTATATGCAAACTGCCCCTGAAACATGTCTGCTTATCTGTCAGTGACCAAAAGCACAGTAGGCCTGGCCAAAATAACTTTCCAACCCTACAGATGAAGCACAACAATGGGTATGCTTTCACCAACAATATATACCATACATTGACCTGGAAGTGGGTCACGGTCACGTTGGAGAACCGTTCTGAGTTGCAGGGAGGCCTGCAGAGGGATCCGCAGGCTCTCTGCACCCCCCAGAGGACTGGGACACCCCTCAGGGAAGTGAAAAAAACCATTTTTCCACCCGGCGGCATCCCAGAAGCATTGGCGCTGTCACCGCAGGTTGCCACTCCCCTTAAGGGAGTAGAGACCCATTTTTCCCGGCTGGGGTGTTGCAACGGCCCAGTTTGGGAACCTCTGAGCTAGGATGAGACCTTCCATTTCTTTCTTCAAGTGTCCATTCTTCAGCCATTTCCAGGTGTTTTCTTTATCAATTTTATTAATGTCTTTCAAATATTGCCCATGAAGTTGTTGCTGTTTTCCTTTCCAGTTTTCTAGACGCGTTTGAACCTCAGCCTTTTCGTAGTCTATTTTTTTGTCACTTTCAATACCTTCAGAGACTTTGATTAGTAGTCCTTCTTTGCTCTTCTTGATGTAATTATACTTTATCACAGCCTATGCTATTCTGGTTATATTCTGCAATTTAGGATCTAGCCAAGATACAGTACTGGGAATCACAGATTCTTGCTGTTCTAAGCAGTGTTTTTATTATGAGAAATGTGCACAGCCTGCAAGAGGTGATGATGATGATAATGAGGACAAAGTCAGCTAAATTTAATCTAAATAGGTGCTGGGGCTTTCATTTCAGTGGCAATTCAAGTTGATCATTTCAAAGGTCTCTGCTGGTCTTGCCACATGGTTTGTTTGGTCAATTTGCATGAACCTCAGAGGTAACGTGGAGATGCCCCAGGTACGTTCCCTACTATACAGTATTTCAAAAAGACAGGTGCTGGGGTTCAGGAGCTCTCTTTAAAAGGTTTTGGTGGTTTGAGTTCATAATGATTTTGTTTTGTGCTCAATGTGTACCAAGGTCACAGAAATGCAGCGCTGACCCTAGGAATGTCCCCTGAAAAAAAATTGGAATGATACAGGAGTTCCTAAGAGACTCCCATGGTGTCCTGGGAACAAACAAATACAGGAAAACATGAATGCATCACACTAACAACAAGATAATTTTGATGGGAAGGAATGGAACATTTATGAGCAATGGGATAGGAAGGAATTTGTTGAACTCCTGGAAACATTTGTTCCAAGGCACAACTAACCAATGGCAGATAAAAGAGTTAGCCCAAAACCTATGTGTTGTCTAATTTTCATAGCTCCCTCTCAAGAATCGCACTGAGTGGAAGAGGAAGGAAAGGCAGCAGAAGTTAGCAGCTTTCATGCAGCTGCGGTGCACCTCTCCGACAGATTAGAGCTATGTCATATTGTCTCTTGCCTGATCTCCCTCTTATCACCCTAACTGCTTGGAAGCCACTTTCCATAGATGGAAGAGAAGGGTCCAGGCAGAGCAGTTAGAGACAGACAAAGAAAAGACAAGGGGAAAGGGCTAAATGAAACAGCTGCTTCAGATGGCTTTGCTTTGCTTTGGAGTGCTTCAGAGGGACCTTACTTTGTGTACTGCGCAATCCTGTTTAAATCATGCCCCGGGGCAGGGCGTCGCGCAAGTGCCGTAAAGCACTTGCTCAACACCCAGAGAGCAAGCAGTGCCGGCTCTGCGGCTTGCGCTGCTCACCCTGCTGTCTCCCTGGCCCTGTGCCCGCCTACACTGGTCGGGGCAGGGCGGACCAGGCGGGGCAGTGAGAAAGGGCGGCCATAGGCCGCCCGGGGCCTGGAGGGGGCGGGGATACTGGCAGCCCAGATCCCCAGTATCCAACGTTCCCTCCAGGCGTTGCGCCGACATGAGCAGTGCAAATGTATGAGAGCTCTGGAGCTCGTGTACGCTCGAGTAGGTCCATTGGGCCTACTGCCGCTAACACCAGGGGAAGGGGACGATCGTCCCTTTCTCCTGAGTTGTTCCCAGGCTGCCCTGGGGCAGCCCGGGAACTCGATAGGATGCGTCAGTCGGCCCTTTAGGTCGGCCGCCGTAGCCTACACAAGATTGGGGTGTTGGGGTTGTCTCCAAAGCAACTCTGACGTGGGGTGATTCGGTTTGGAGTGCGATTCTTTCTGAATCAAATGTACCCTATATCTTTTCCAGGTTATTTCTCTTTTTATTCCTCTCTCTGCATTCTGTCTTCACAGAATTCTAGAAAGTGACTTTCATTTTGTAGTTTGTTCTTCCAGTTTCAAAAGGTCTTAAATGTACTGATATTATTTATTTATTTATTTACTTACTTTATTTATTTACAATATCTCTATCCCGCCTTTCTCCCTGAAGGGACCCATATTACAAATCAATTTGCTCAGCTTTGTTTCTGTTCATTGCATCTATGGTTAATGAAAAGCTTAACTGTAGGGAAAATCAGGGTGGAAATCAGGGTTTCTTTAGAGACATAGAGAAAGGAAAATTAAAAACATAATGCAAAGCATTAAACTAAATTTACTGAACAACTTTCTCATAAAAAGCCCGTGCTTTTATGAAGTGTATAAATATGGCAGGAAATATAATATAGCCACATGTTAGAGGTAAAAAGACAACAGCTGTCTATTAAGCCAGTTTTGCTCTGAGAACCATCTGGGTATCAATCAATCTAAGCAGAAATATATGTGTGAGAGAGACTATATGTATACCCACCCACATGCTGAAGAAAGAATTTATTTCTTAAAGGGAACCAATTATATGACCTTTGTATTTTGCAGATCCATCTGGAGAATTTTAATCACTCAGACAGCATGAATGATTCAAGTCAAATCTCTTTACAGTCAATCCGTTGGATGAAGTATGTACAGGAGTTTAACTCAGTCCATGCTACTTAAGAAGACACCTTGCGAGAATCAATGATTGCTTATGCTCAGGTTCCTATTATAATTTGACCTGAAATCCTTTTTTCTTTCCTTATTAAGGTAACAGGAGGCAGATGCTACAGTAAGCTGCAGTTTGGAATACTGTACACAAGTGGAGATCTGATGAAAAAAAGTCAGAGTTTGGGTAACTTGATCCACACGTCTTGTTAGAATTAATCCTACGTGTGCACATGTGCGCACACGCACATGCCCACACAGAGTTGTGCAGGGCCCAATTGGAAACATTTTTGCAGGGCCCCAGGTTCACAGCTGAGGTCTATAGAATCTTAGAGCTATAAATACAATGTGCGCTTAAAAATTGCATGTGAGTTAATGGAACATATGGATCTAAGCACATTTTAAAATAAAATTGCATACTTGTAGGTCTACAAGTAAACAGACAGAATGTGTAGATTACCTTTGAAAAGGGTTGCAAAATCACCCTAGAACAGGGGCCCTTTAGGCACAGGCCCAATTGGGAGCAATTGGTCCAATTGGCTTAAAGCCAGCCCTGTGCACACACAAAGAAAAGGAGAGGCAGGGCAAGGAGAAATCTCTTCTATACTGTAACTGTAACCCCAGCCCATGCTTCCTTGCCAAATTCAACTAACTAAAGAGACCCATTTAGGTTTACCATAGTCCTGGATCCGGCCGGGACAGTCCTGGATCCAGCCGGGACAATCCCAGTTCTGGAGCCCAAATCCCGGGCTCCCGGCCAGTCTCCTCTTTGTCCTGGCCGTCCGGGACTTGCCCCCATGCAGCCCTAATGCACTGCGTCTTCTTCTTCTTGGTCGCAGCCTCGTGCGCCTGTGCGAAGCTGGAAGGTCTCGGAAAATGTCCGAGTTCACTCGGACGTTTGCTGAGTGCTTCCAGCCTCGCGCAGGTGTGCGAGGCTGCGATGAAGATGATGAAAACGGATGTTTTCCGGAGTCCAGGCTGGCATGTGAGGAGCCCTGGCCAGGCGGAACACACCCGGCCAGGCAGTCCTGGCCCTCCGCGATGCAGTGCAGCTGGAAGGAGACACATGAAAAAGGCAAGCGGGGGAGCTACATACATTTTAAACTTTTTAAATGTTATGTTAATTTTTACGACCCACGTGACGTCACAATTCTTGGACACGCCCCTGTGACGTCACTGCCACCCCCCTTGGGCCCCCGGAAAATCTGGTAAGCCCAGAGGTGTCTGATTTAAATAATCAGAACCCAGGCTCCCTCGCAGACGTTGTAGGCAAGATTATAGACACAGAGAGGCAAAATCAAAATATGTTCAAAAAGTATGCCTTCTACCAGTGCAATACCAGATGCACTTGAGTACTTTCTCCCAATTACACACTCTGTGATTTTCCTGACCTTTAGTAGAATAATTGTGCAGTTGGGATGGACTGTGTTGCAAAGTTAACAGTGCAATCCTATGAATGTTTACTCAGAAGTAAGTACTACTGTGTTCTATGGGGCTTTCTTCCAGGTGAGTGTGCATAGGATTGCTGCCTCAGTGATTTTAATTTTATCTCTTAAATAATGTATAGTAACAGCAAGTTCATTCTTCCACTACAAGGACCTTTAAGCAACTCGTGTGTGTGTGTGTGTGTGTGTGTGTGTGTGTGTGTGTGTGTGTGTGTGTGTGTTTTAACATAGCTTATTGTTTCCACATTCGCATCTGTCGGGAGTCTGAGTTGCTGTTTTCAAAGGCTGTTGACAAGTGAACGGTAGACATCTTAATTAAAGTACTGTATAAAGACTATGGGGCTTTTTAAATGACATGTTTTTGAACAATAAGTTCTGCATCTGTATGTCGAGAGGAAAAGTTTGCCAGGATGAAACTCTTATGCAAACCCTCACATTTGTGGGTAGGGTTGCCAACACTCCAGGATTGGTCTGGAGTTTCTAGGAATCAGTGTAGATCTCTAGGTGACTACTGAAAATGGAGATATTAGCAGGGCTAATATTACATTATTTTGGAAAAATGAAAAAACAACCTCCAGGTGAAGCTTCAGACAGAGTTGGCAACCCTACTTGCAGGGGGTCCTGGAAAATGAGAGCATTCTAATAAACTGAGTGCCCCCTGTTTTATTTGTGTGTTACATTTAGACCCAAGTGCATAAAATGTTGCCCTTAAAATGGAATTCTGTTGTCAACCCGCGTCTATTCCCAGTATAAAAACTGAAGCAATGTTTTAAGGTGGTTGCTCCCCAAACTAGATGCCATCTCAACTTTTAACAAGACAATTCTGCATAGAGGAAGAGAATCTGTCTCCGATGTATCTTTTGTGATATAATGCATAACGCACAACCTCTGTACAAGAGTGAGAGGGCTCACCTCACTAAAAGAAAAAAAGATTTCTGATTCTTGGCTTTTTGTGTGGGTAGACCCGACAATAAATCTGTGGTTGGCAATCCAGGGGCAGAGGGTGAAAATGAATGAATGCTCTGAAAACACAATGAAATATAGCTTTCCTTTTTAATAGCTTACCTAGGTGCCCTAAAGGGTTTGCCTTTAAACACACTTTGGAAGCTACAGCTGGTGCAAAATGCTGCCAATTACTTTTTGGTAGAAAGGACATAGAACTGATTTTAGCCAACCTGCACTGCTTTTGACCTTTCAAGACCCACATAGCGCTGTTTGTGATTTACTTTTATGGGCCCTCATGCCTCAGCCCGCTTATCTTAGCTTTCCCCATATGGATCTCTCTGTGCTTTAAAATCCTATAAAGAGGCTATGGATTTGCACCCAATATCATCAATGACTTCTGTGATACAGTGGAACAGGAAGTCCTACCATTATGGAATAATATCCCCCGAAATGTCTGGAATCTTCTCTTTATCATATATTGGATGCCAAGTCAAAACATTTTCTATTGTCAGGCTGTTGAGCAGCTGTAGTGCACAGTCTGGCCTGGTATTTGGCCTGCTTAATTTTTCACAGCTTCAGGACTTCTTCTCAGTCTCAAGCCTGGGTTTAAGGGCCTTAACGAAGGACTTAAGGTAGGCTTTAACCATTGTAAAAAGAGGGAATTTGGGCAGGTGCAGCTCATAATGGAAGGGTGCAACAAGATGCACCTGCCCAAATTCCCTCTTTTTACAATGGTTAAAGGTGTAGGCACCCTGTCCCCCTTTGGATATGGTAAGCCTAACTTAAGGGCCTTAACAAGTCTCAAGCCTGGGTTTAAGGGCCTTAACGAATTCCATTGTGGAATAAATGTATGCTGCTGTATGTTATTATTGCAGTTATATTGGTTTTGATTAGCATAGGGGGGGAAGGTGGAGGCAGCCGTGATTCTCTTCCTGGCCACTCCCTACCTCCTTTGCCCAGCACTTCTCAAAACTAGCCAGGCAGGGAGGATTCTGGGTCTATTTTGAAGAATATGATGCACATTATTGGGGTTGAGCTGTCTGTGATGGATCAAGAGAGAGGTCTTGGGGTTGGACAGCTTGATGAAAGTGTGGACCCTGTGTGTGGCAGCTATTTAGAAGGCCAATTCCATGCTCGGGACAATTAAAAAAGGAATTGAGAATAAAATGGCTAACATTATTATGCCCTTGTACAATCAATGGTAAGGCCACGTCTGGAGTATGGTTTCCAGTTCTGGTCACCACATCTCAAAAAGGATATAGTGGAATTGGAAAAGGTGCAGAAGAGAGCGACCAAAATGATTAGTGGGCTGGGGCACTTCTCTTACGAGGAAAGGCTACAACGTTTGGGGCTCTTCAGTCTAGAAAGAAGGTGCCTGAGAGGGAACATGGTTGAGACATATAAAATTATGCATGGGATGGATAGAGAGACCTTTTTCCTCTTGCACAATACCAGAACCAGGGGACATCCACTAAAATTGAGTGGCAGGAGAACAGACAAAATGAAATATTTTTTTTTACCCAGTGCATAATTAATCTGTGGAACTCCTTGCCACAGGATGTGGTGATGGCACCTGGCCTAGCCAGCTTTAAAACAGGATTGTACAGATTTATGGAGAAAAAGTCCATCATACATTATAAGTCATGATGATGACTGTATGCAACCTCCGGTTTTTAGAAGTTGCCTTTCTCATTGTAATCAGTCTATTTGCAGGAACGTGATTGAGAACAGAATCACAGCACACCCTATCTCTTCTTCCAGCTTTGTTGCCTCAATTTTTAGCTGCTCCAGGCGCTCGATCGCGGGAGGGCGGCAAACTCACCGTGGTCAGAAGAACAGCAGCAGGAGCAGCATCGTCGTTGTTTGGGCCCTCCCTCCCTCCCTGGAACTGTTTGGCTCTGAAATGGGAGCAAAATGGGCGGGGGGGCGCGTCTACGGCGCGTCTACGTGACGCAACGCTGGCCCCGCCCCCTCGCGCCCGGGCGCCCTCCCGGCGCAGGATGCCTCTGACCCCGCGCCAAAATGGCAGCCGCTGCATTATGTGCAGGGGGGTGGGGCAGGACCGGGCGGCTTCTGCAGGGAAAGGGGATGTTTAATCCCCTTACCCCTGCGTAAGCCTCATGACCCAAAATGGGTCTCCTTGGACCTATGCTAGCAATTTTGCTAACTTTTGCTAACTTTTCATCCGAGGAGAGAAAAAGGGGCGGGGAGGCTGCAGGGAAGGGGGATGGATAGGATCCGGCAGCGGCGGAACTTGGGTGGAGCGCGTGGAGCAGGAGCTTCAGGCGCTCGGGCGGGCGGGGGGGCTCGGAGCACTTACCGTCGTGAAGCGGCGTGTTGTGTCAGCCCGCCCACCCTCCCTGGAGCCCGTTTGGCTCCAAAATGAGTTCAAAACGGGCGGGGGGGGGTCAATGTGACGCGACGCAGGCCCCGTACCCATGCGCCGGGAGGGCGTCCGTCATTTCTGGGATCCGGTGTGGGCCTTCCGCGATGGATCCATCCCCTCCCGCAGCCTCCCCGCTCCATTACACCTCCCTCCCTGTGCCCGTTCCGCCCTCCTCCCACCTTCCCGCCAGCTTACCTTTCCCGACTCGCATCCAGATGTCCTCTGGCACGGCTGGAAAGGCGGAGGCCTTCCCACTGGTGTCCCCGGCAGCATGCTGACCGGCAGCATGTCGGGGAGGCTTTTGCGACTGGCGCCGACTGCTTTATGGCAATCATTACCAGCGCAGGAGGTGAGGCGCCGCCATTGGGTGGCATGCTTAGAATTGTGTGTATAAACAGATTTCCAAGTGTGGATTAGAGCCATAGGAGGGCAGCTGAAAAGGTGTTGATCCTTGTTCCTTCTTGATAATTTGTTAAAACCAGCATGAACAAGTTTATGCTTTTGGCTTTAGGGGTGTTTGCGTTTTTTCTTTTTCTTTTTGGCTGAACTGAAAAAGCTGCTTTGTTGTTGTTGTTCAGTCGTTAAGTCGTGTCCGACCCTTCGTGATCCCATGAACCATATCCCGCCAGGCCTTCCTATCCTCCACTATCTTCCTGAGTTCGCTCATTTTCATGTTCGTTGTATCGGTGATGCTGTCTAACCATCTCATCCTTGGCCTTCCCCTTCTCCTTTTGCCTTCAGTCTTTCCCAGCATCAGAGTCTTCTCCAGAGAGTCCTCTCTTCGCATTAGGTGGCCAAAATATTTGAGTTTCAGCCTTAGTACCTGTCCTTCCAGGGAACAGTCAGGGTTGATTTCATTTAGGATTGACTGATTTGATCTCCTAGCAGTCCAAGGGACTCTCAGGAGTCTTCTCCAGCACCACAGTTCAAAAGCATCTATTCTTCGGCGCTCAGCCTTCCTTATGGTCCAGCTCTCGCAACCATACATTGCTACTGGGAACACCATCGCCCTGACTATACGAACCTTTGTTGGTATGGTGATATCTCTGCTTTTTATTATGCTATCTAAATTTGCCATAGCTTTCCTTCCAAGGAGTAAGCGTCTTTTAATTTCATGGCTGCTGTCTCCGTCTGCAGTGATCTTGGAACCCAAAAAAGTAAAATCTGTTACTGCTTCCATTTCTGCCCCTTCTATTTGCCAGGAATTGATGGGACCAGATGCCATGATCTTAGTTTTATTAATGTTGAGTTTCAAGCCAACTTTTGCACTCTCCTCTTTCACTCTCATCAAGAGGCTCTTTAGTTCTTCTTCACTTTCTGCCATTAGAGTGGTATCGTCTGCATATCTGAGGTTGTTGATGTTTCTCCCGGCAATCTTGATTCCGGCTTGCGATTCATTCAGCCCTGCATTTCTCATAATGTACTCTGCATATAAGTTAAATAGGCTGCTTATTATTAAGAAAAAGCTGCTACTGAATAAGTAAATTACTGTGACAATCTTATGGTCATTGGAGAACTCAAATCCATTATTAATTAATATGAAAAAAGAACCAGCAGACTGATAACTAAGAGCCAATACCATGAAATTATTTAATTATAGACACAGACAGAGGAGTCCATTAATAGCCAGCACTTCATTCCAGTCCATAGATTATGTCTGGAAAGTGGAGAATCTTGCAGATAAGTTTAAAATTCATCACCATTCACTTGAGACAGAAAACATCTGGACTGTATTTATGATTACTTACCTCATGTTATATGAATGATGTTTGGCAAAGAGATGCACCCCATGGCTGAAGTTTAAACTTGAAATATGTTTTGTTCAAGTTTTTAATTACACAGATCATAAGTCAAGCATTAATTTGTCAAAAAGATATTTATACAATTTCATCAGTACTGGAGAGAGATGCTCAGTGGAAGCTCAGCATGCTAGAAAGTGAATGGACCACTTTAGTTTCAGAAATTAATGAAAAAAAAAATCCTTTCCTGTGTAGAAATAAACATGGGAAAAAATTACATTGAGATGCAAAATTCATGTGTATTATTCTTGAACATGCTTACCACTTCTTGGCCTCAAGGCAATGAACAATAAGAACCACATATATTTTACAAGTCAAAAAATACTTTAAAATATTTAGAACGGAAGCTTTCATGGCCAGCAATCAACTTACAAGATCTTGGGTATACGGGTAAAGATGCCATGTTGATAGTCTAGCTTGAAAAGTCTAGCATTTTTCAAGCTAGACTATCAACATGGCATCTTTACCCGTATACCCAAGATCTTGTAACTTTAAAATATAACATATTTTATACAATTAAAAATATTTAATTTACAGACTTATCTACTTCAGGATAGGGATTTCCCAGACAACAACAACAACAACTTCTTTATTTTGAGGCTCCTTTTCACATCCAAAATGATAGGCACCTGCCCAATAGTTCATTTTTGGAGGAACAAGAAGTACCTCCAATAAAACGTTGTAGCTGTCCAATCCAAAGGTCCAATTGGCTCAAGTAAGCCAATACCCACTCCTTTCCTTGCTCCTTGCCCCCTCCTGAGTCTTGCTGTTGTTTTTTCCAACTTATGACTCCTGGGCTCACGAAGCATCCACAGTCTGCCATCAGGCAATTTTGTTTAACCTATACTTTTCTTTTAATTTCAAATGTATCTTTCTGCATACCTAGAGAGTCTCCTAAGCACAGTTCCCTTTAATCTGCATGGGTGCACAGGTATTATAAAAGCTCTGTGTATCTGAAAGAAGTTCCCACACATTTATCACGGGCTTCTATCTCTTCTCGTTGTTTTCTTATTTCTCTCTGTGGACCCTGCTGAAGGAGAAGCAGGCATTGCTTAGAACAGCCAGACCTGAGTGCAAATCACTGATAAAGTGATGCCTCTATTGGCTGCTATCTCCACCCTCCTGGCATGCTGTGCAGATAGAAGTGATAGAAGAACAGGGCTTGGTTCTGTTTGTGCCATCTTGAAAAGGGTGTCATGGGAGAAGGTAGAGAGATGGCTTTCCAACATAATGAAGAGCTTTTTAGTTTAGGGGGAAAAGGGTGAGGTGTTGGGGTTGGGAACTAAGGGTGGGGAAGAAGGGAGAAGTTTATGAATTTAAACATGGTTTGAAAAGACCTCAAAAAGGCACAATATAGTAATATCTCTATTAATACCACCATGAAAGACATACCGGTAATATCTTAAGGAAATTTAATCAGGATAAGGTCCCCTTCCCAGCTTCAGTCCTTGGCATGCCCAGGTAGGGCTGAAATTTCTGGTAACAGACTTTGATGGGCAGCCCAGTCCTGTGTAGGATACGGTGCCTGGCCTAAAGGGCTGGGCGCCATATCCTATTGAGTTCCCAGACTGCCCCAGGGCAGCCCGGGAACAACTTGGGAGAAGGGGAAGATCGTCCCCTTTCCCCTGATGTAAGCTGCGGGAGGCCTAATGCGCCTCCTCGAATGTGCGCAAGCTCTGGAGCTCGTGCACATTCTCACCGCTGGTGTAAGGTGTATCTTGCCGCTGATATCTTGCCACTGGTGTATCTTGTCGCCGATATCCCTGTCCTCTCCAGTCCCAGGGCGTCCAATGGCTGCCCCCCCTCGCCGCCCGGACCACCTTCCCCCTGCCCCGGCCGGTGTAGGCCTTACCTGCTCTGGTGGGTTCGGGGATGGCGGAATGACTGGGTAAAGCCTGCTGGCCTCTGCTCTGGTGTCCCTTACTCGCTGTGTGTTGTAAACGAGTCCCGTGTAACGGTGGCAAGACCTGGGAAGGGGAATAGAATTTGGCAGTGGAGGCCACCGCTGA
This sequence comes from Plestiodon gilberti rubricaudatus, assembly GCA_026170595.1. Classification (NCBI taxonomy): domain Eukaryota; kingdom Metazoa; phylum Chordata; class Lepidosauria; order Squamata; family Scincidae; genus Plestiodon; species Plestiodon gilberti. The sequence continues at coordinate 64,070,035 of JANXHW010000003.1, read as the reverse complement.
TCGCTCCCCCTTCCTGGGCCCTGCTGACCAATCCCACCCATCCCCAATCTCACACACACACTCCAGGACAACCTGTTCCGTCCTTCCCCGCCCCTCTGCCGCCCAGCAGTAAGGCGCTCCACTGCATCTGGTGCTGGGTGTTTTGGAGTAGCTGAACACGATGGCAGGGGAAGGCATAGGAATAGGATGGGGCAGTTGGGGACGTATGCACCCCTTTGTTTTAGGAAAACCTCCAACCTCTGGAGATCAGTGAGTACTCTGTCTTTGTGTAGAATAATAATTGACTCTATTGGACATTCTTCTTGCACTGGACTGTGCGCTATGTCCTTTGGCTTGCCTCCTCTACCAACTCCAGAACAGCCACCTGCCCTTCAACAACTCCCATCAGTTGAATTCTGCCAAGAGCTGTCTGCTCCTCTGTGTTGGCATTAGGTTTCCAAAATGGAATGATGATTTATTCATTGTTTTACATGCACGCAGAGCAAAAGGTGTTTACTGACAATTTGTAATAAAAACCTGATCCCTCCAACCCTAAGTATAAATTAAAATTTACCTAAACTATAATTATCATTGATTATCAAGGCACCTGCGTGGTATGTATATGGGTTTAGTTACCCAGGATACAGCATAGCTCATGCTAGGAATCACCATGTGGGAGATACACAAGCCTTGGTAGTGTGTTGCTTTAAATTAATTAGCCTAAGATGCGATACCCTCTCAACAGTAATGTGATCTGGAGCACAGAAAAATTAAAATGAGTGCCTTTTATTCTCACTTGATGCATATGTAATGTAAAAAGACATCGCCTGCGATTAAGGGAGCTTGTGTGTCATTGGTCAGAAAAACATGACTTTGCTTTTCTTTCCTGCTTTTAACAACCTCTTGGTATGCTGAAATCAGCAGGTGCCGCTTGTCACAGCATGGTTTGGAGATAAACATTACCTAGTTAATAGGGTCTATGCTATATTGCAGTGTTTCTCAAACTGTGGGTCGGGACACACTTGGTGAGTCACGACCTGATTTCTGGTGGGTCCCAGGTGATGGAAAGATCAGATACGTTTTTTTTATTAATTGCCACAAGCCCTGAGGCTATTCAAAGAGCTGAGTTCCTGCAGTTTGCAAGATAGCTGCTAATTACCCTGCAAACAGCTGAGCTCCTGCAGTTTGCAAGCTTGTGTAAATATAGGGAGATAAATGTTTGAGCGTCTCGTAAAGCTAGGTGGGTCCCGATAGAGTGTCGTTTTAAAAAGTGGGTCCCGGTGCTAAAAGGTTTGAGAACCACTGTTATATTGCATTTATCATGCTAATAAAGGTTTCTGACTGACTGATAAACATTATCACCTGCTCATGTCTGTGTCAGTGCTGCTGGGCCTCAGGCTGAGTGAAGAGGAGCTGAGAGCTATGTGTCCACCATAGTAGAAGATGTTGTTGCCCAGGCAAAGACCCTCCCAGGTTGTTTTGGCAAGAGAGCAGAGGTGTCGCTCCAGTAGGGGCGGTACCGTACGTTTCGCCCCGTCCTAGTCCCGTTTACCAAGCCGGCAGGAGGCGGCCCCGCCCCCTCACTGTCGGAGCCATTCCCGTGCGGAGAAAGCAACGGGCAGGGAGTCTCTTGCCTGCTGCTTTCTCCGCACGGAATGGCTCCGACAGTGAGGGGGCGGGGCCGCCTCCTGCCGGCTTGGTAAACGGGACTAGGACAGGGCGAAACTTACGGTGCCGCCCCTACTGGAGCGACACCTCTGCAAGAGAGAGCTCGTAGACTTTCTGGGTGACCTCTTGTGGTTGGATTCTTGCAGCAATTAGGGGTTCCAGGTTGGATTCACCCCAAAATTTATCAGATTTCTCAGAAGGGTGGGAAGATTGTGGTGATGTCACAAGTTGGAACCTGAGGATGTTGTGAGACTGTCAGCTCCTGCAACATTGGGCTGGGGGGGGGTCTGGACCTGGAGCAATAAAGGAGCAGAGCACACAACAGCCTCCCAAATGGCCTGAGATTGTCTTTGCTTCCTCTCTGCCTGGAGGACAAGCAAAACCTGGAGGACCAGGGTCATTTTTGGCAAACTGACAACTCTACCAGCACTGACATCCAGCTTCCATATCTTTGTAGAACTGTAACTATCCACTGTGCGTTGAACTGTCTCTCTCAGACACACATCTTTTAAAACCCATCTTTCATCAGTACCTGCGTGTGCTGAAGCAACTGAGATATCCTTTGGGATGTATGGCCAGGGTTTGTCTGTCAACGGCCTTCCTCGGCTCAAGAGGACGCACTTGGCTCTCTTGCTGCCTCCCCAAATATTAGCTGTGATGGCAATGTTCCAAGGTTAATGAGAGAGTTGTGCCTGAGCCAGTTGTGCTGTGGTGAAATGTAATCTGTTTCTGATTTGACAACTTTTAGCAAGGTGACGGAGGAATTATACTTATTTAGCCCATGTTTTTGCAAATGTGGCAGATGAGAGGTGTGTTAATACCCCATTAAAGAGGCAAATGCATAGTAAGCCATCAGTGCCAGCACGGCTTTTAGATTTTATTTTTGGACGATTTAATGATACATTCACCATTTGGGCTGATACACATGATACAACTGAAAGCACGCACAGCTGAAAACCTGATAAAATTACTACCCTGCAGCTGAGATTCCAGGTTTTCAAAATCCCCAGGGACATGATCAATGAGCAGTGTAAAAGTAGTCTAAACAATTATTCATTAGGCTTTTAGAACGTTAATCCTTGCAATTTGAGGTTTAAAATTCCATTTCTCCAGTGTTTACATTCCATGCAATGGTCTCAATGGAAGCAGGATTCCTTTAAACTGCAACTTAAACAGACCAGTTTGGAAGTTAAATGAAAACCAATGAGACAATTCAAGTTAATGCCTATAGAAGTGGTAATGTATCACAGTGTGCTTTTGACTACTGGGTAAACTGCTTGTCTGCATTGTCCTGCCAAGTAGTGAAGATAATTTTATCATTCTTTTCCTCTACTGGATTTCTGATCAGGATGGTGTGGATGTGTGGTAAGAGCGTTCTCACCACTTGGTAGGACAATACTGGTTTATCAAGGGGTTAAATGCACACCATGACATGTACCACTTGTAAAATGGTCATCTACATTCACCATATCTGATCATTGATCAAGTATAACAGACCAGTCCTATCTCCCTCCCCACCAATGCAGCCGTGCCAAAAAGGCTTGCTCTGCATCCGTCAGGAATGACTCTGATTTGGAGTTGAACAGGGGAGGGCAGGAGGGCAGAACTTTGCTCCGCTCGCAGCTCCGACTGCTCGGAGCGGCAAGCGCTGCACCCTCACCCCAATGGAGAGCGCTTCCCTCTGCCACCGGGGGGGCGGGCTGTCGTGACAACCTCCTAGGTTGTTGCCTGGGGTGGTGTCGTTCCCCCCCCCAGCTATGCCACGGTACCTTCCTCTCCTGTTGTTGGATTCCCAAAGGTGGCAGCACCACTGTGGGAACCAGAATGCTGGACTAGATGGGCCTTTGACCTGATCCAGCAGGACTTTTCTTATGTTCGTATGTTTTAAGATAGGTGGAATGTATAGAGGATGAAAGAGGCAAATAATAAACCTCATTTTAGATCACAAGGAAGGATGTGCACATCAGTGTCAGTCCTGGGAACTCAAGAAAGCATTTTGGAATGTTGTTGAGACACATTTTAACTTTGGGAGATACTGGTATAAATAAGATTGTGTGCCCTCAGTGGACAGTTGGAATGAGACTCATTCCTCCTCAGGTTGACTCTGGGAGGAAATAGTCTTTCTCACCCCCCCTCCTAATTTGGTCAGCATAAGTAACCTCTGTGGTAAGATCTGTGATGATACTTACAGCCCAATCCTATTGGGCACTTATGGTGGAGGATCTCCTGCTGCCACCTCCTTACATGCTCCAGTGCGGGTTGGGTGAGCCATTGGATAGGATTGGGGCATCATTTCTTAAGGTCTTCAGGACTGAATGGAATGACAAAGCTATTTCACAGGCACATGTCGCGTGTTACGTTTTTTAGGTTTACACCTAAGATCCTTTAAATGTACACCTAAAATGGCAACTAGTATTGAATGCCACAGATATGCTTGCTAGTAAATATAAGAGTTGAACTTTTGAGGAATTCATATTGGATACAGCTAGAAATGTAGTGGCAAACATGAATTAATGCTGCATATTGTATGGAATGGCCAACAGTTTACATGGTGCTGCAGGTGCACCGATGGTTGTTGTAGTAAATATCTCCCTGCCCCAGGAAATCCACCTAGTTCTCCTCTTTATATTGTTTTTGATGCATTCTGGAGACACATCTGTTTGGGCCAGCTTTTGCTTTCAGTTGATGGTTTTCTGGTTCTGCTGATCTGTTCTGTTGTTTTATGATTTTTTTATTATTTTGTAATTCATTATTATTAATAATAATGAGGGCACAATCCAATCCTACTTACGCCATCGTTGTAACCAGCGGCGCAGCAAAAAACGGGAGGCCCCAGAATGGAAAGGGGATTCAAATCCCCTCCAAAAGGGAAATTCAAAGGGGATTTGAATCCCCTTTCCATTCTGGAGCCTCCTGTTTTCACTGCGCCGCTTGTTACAATGGTGGCGTAAGTAGGATTGGATTGCGCCCTGAGTTACATTACTTGACAGTTGTATTTGGTTTTAAATAAACAGCTTGTTAGCCACCTTGAATATTAACACAAATATGGGATATAAATTGTATATATTGTATATATAAAAATTACCTTATATGAATCAGACGATTGGTCCATTCAGCTCAGTAGTGGCAACAGCTCTTCAGGGCTTCAGACAGATTTTTTTTCCTCTGCCCTACCTGGAGATATCAAGAATTGAATCTGGGACCTTCTGAATGCAAAGCAGGTGCTCTGTCCTTTTGCTTCTGGTCAGTGATTGGGAACAACCAGGTGAGAGTTAGGCTAGTGCTAGTCAGTTTAGGCAGCTAGCTTTCTTGTTTTAGCCTTGTATGTCTTGTATGTATTCTCCAAAGTATTTATGCCTTTCTGTGCATATGCAACCATAACCTTTTCCTTAATTGTTTATGACTCAACAGGATGTGTCCACTCTATTTCACCATGGTGCATATTATGTGGTTGCCATGGCAACATTAGCCAAACACTGTGATGCCATGTAATGTCTGAAATAGCTCTTGAAAGCCTACTAGTGGTGTGCTGCAACTGTTCACTTCTCTAGTCTTAGAATAATACTGCTGAAACTGTTTTGAATAGTGCGTCCTCAAAGAAATAATGTCATATGAATTGTTCTGAATTACCTTCATATGGCCTGGATTTTCAGTTGCTTGCAAACTTGGAAAGTTTTGAGATAGTTGTGGGATATCTGACTCTAGTTTAATACATCCACTTTTTCTATCCAACTGTTTGTTCAGGTCAGTAAGAAAAAAATGTGTATCTGGGGAAGGCTTAATTTACCTTCAGCTTCTAGATAGCATGAATTCTGACATCCAGTGAACCAGAGGGAGACTAACGAAATGAAAAAGAAAGAAAAAGATTTAGACAGAGAAACAAATAGAAGACCTAGCCATTTACTGAACTGCCTCTGCCTGTATTATTAAATGGTTTCCCCCTTTCCCATGGTTCAACTCCCTCGTCTTATATTTGAAATTAAGACGTGCAGAAGAGTGGAAAGATTTTCTGCGCTACCTGAATTGAACTTATACAGGGAGTTCTGTGAGTCGGAAGTCTGCTGAATCAAACAGTAAATCAGTAGCTGCATTTGTCTCAGCAACCACAGGCAGAAGAAGGATGCCTTACAACTGCACAGGGTTCACGTGTTCTAGTGACTCACAAATCAAAAAGAAAGAACAGAAATGTGCTATTATGTTAAGAAAAACCTCAAGCTAACCTGATAATCTGGTGAAACCCTATTTCTAATATTAAAACATATGGGCCTGTAGCGGAATTTTAAAGCAGAGGATAGTTAATAATGGAGGACCAGGAAGACTGGTGAACAAGGGAAAAGTATGGGTTTATTGTTACGCAGCGCAATGGACAGCCCTCCAGTTGGGGAACTGACCCTTTGCTCCATGTGAGCACAGTTTTTATACATTTCCAAGAAGAACATCACATGGTTGCTGAGAATGTGCATAGTTACAGAGTAATACAGAAACACAATGGGAACAATAGTGGGCTGCTCTGGGTGGAGGTCTTCTAGATGGTCCTTGAATGGTTCGATCGTTGAGTCCTGGGAGACCTGATTGAATTTGTTAGACTTGATTGAGTTAGCCTCCCTTTTCCCCAGAATTAGCCTAATGTGTGTGTTTCTACTGAGAGGAGAAAACAAAAGGAGGTTGCCAAATGTGAGATTTTTCCTGTGACCTGGGGAGGCAGATATGAACAGAGACCAGAAAAATATTTTTCTGCATCAGGCCGTAATCTAAAACAAAACTAAGCATGCTTATACTCACTGAAATAATTAGAATTAAGCAAGCTTAACTCTGTGTAGGTTTGTGGCATTTCAATATGCTTGTATTTGAGCTATGTTTATGTAAACAGGAGGTGTGAGACCCCTTAATCTCAAAGGTTAACATGAGGAGTTGTGCATAAGGGCCACAATTCAGCATATACAATTCAGTGGTCAGTAAATAATACTGGTAGCCAACAAAAAGGGAAGGTCTTTGATGGAACCACTAGCTGCATGCATAACACCCCAAACTAGGGTAGGGTCCTGGAGAGTTGTTAATCTGAAGTGTTCATCATAGGTCAACCATGATAAACCAGAATAACCCTGAAAAGCACCGTGGACAATGTCCATATTCTTCACAAGGGCTGTCGCTCGTCCCAGCTGCAGCTGGAGAATCACACTCATGTGAGTAACCATAAGCCAGTTCATCCAACTCCTATATATCTTATGTCAAGGAACTGTCTCCTGTTCCCTCACACACCCGGCTCACACACCTGGGGGACAGGCTCTGGTTCACTATGTAAGAAACAGAACATATCAATGTATTTCCCACACCAAATCTTTTCTTTAACTTTTCTTTAACTGGACAGGTGGCTACCTAGCGGAAGGGCTATATTGCCATAGGAAGTGCAAGAATGAACTCCCTGTAGATCAACTGGGATGTTGGCATATGACCCCAGTGCTGGTAATGTGTTGTTTGTGAGGGTTGCCAACAGCTGTGATACCATCGGGAACACACTGGGTAAGGTAAGTCTCGGAGTAGCACAGCCATGGCATTGGCCTGCCAAGGTTGGGAAGAAGGCTGATCTTGGCCATTCTCCAGTTCCGAGATAAATGGGGGAAACAGAAGGGTGCACCATGCCCCATCTGCTCCAAGCTGAGATGGAACCCCCATCCATTGAATAGAAGAGAGAAGGAAATGTAGGGGGTGGGGAAGCAGTAATGCCCTCCCTGTCATCCCATACATCATCAAATGTCTGTGGATCTATATGCAAAATCTCAACCAAAAGGAACCATGTCCACCAGTGCTGAAGAAGATGCCAACAACTTGGTTGGTTCCTTAGGAATCCTAATATCGCTTGCAGTATCAGAAATCAATCAAAGGGGAAGGACCTACATCAGTGCCTTTCTTTAGCGCAGCCACCCTGGAAGATAGAGCCATAATGAGCTTAGCTTGACTTAGCTTACATGAAGGCCGCTGACCCACTAAAACAGGTGTAGAGGCCTCCCCCCCCATCACCCAAACCTGCAGCTCTAGTGAGGGCGTCAATACATGCAATCAGTGCATGAATGTTGGATGAGTCCTCCTCAGAAGAGGAAGAAACCCGAACTCTGCAGGCAGGAGGACATTTCACTGCCTTACCCCCTGAGTTTGAGCTTTCTTTGGCATAATCAAATCCTGACTAATAGCGCAACCCTAACCAACTTTACAGTATGAGTGTAGCCATGCCAACAAGGCACACACTGCGTTTTGCAGTGCAGGAGCAGTCATGGAGACCTCTTCAAGGTGAGGGAACCTTTGTTCCCGTAACTTGGGGCTGCATTGCGGGCAGAGGTGGAACTTGCGCGGAGCGCGTGAAGCTGCTCCGGGCGCGGGGGTGGGGCGCATTCAGCAGGGGGCGTACTTACCCTCGCGATACGCCGCCTCCGCTTCGGCCGTCTTCGTTTTGGCCATCCCTCCCTCCCTGGAGCCCGTTTGGCTCCGAAATGACACCAAAACCGACCGGGGGGGGGGGTGTCGACATGATGCCACGCAGGCCCCGCCCTTGCTCCTTGCGCCGGGAGGGCTTCCGTCATTTCTGGCGGTTACACTGGCACTGAAAAGTTGGTTAGGATTGCGCTGTAACAAAGACTACAAAAAAACAAAGGCAAGGACTTGAACAAAAAGACTGCCCTAAGGTGGGGAAGGGAAAAAAGCAAAGAAACACACTGAATTTGAGCTGTGTTCTTGTTTTAACCAAAGGATACTGTATAATGGGTCATGCCCCTAGTATCAAGGACAAGTGGAAAGCCTGTAAGACACTGGTGAGCGCAGTAATCTCCTGCAGCTCCAGAAGGCGTTCCACAAGGGGACGATGCTTCTAATGATGACAGTGATCCTCCAATTATCAAGTTAGGCCAAAAAAACACCCCCCACTAACTGCTACCGTACAGGACTGATCTGTAGCCCGACTGACTGGAGCAGCGAAAAATGCTGCTGTCGCCTGTGCTCCTCCCTCTCATATGAAAGACACAGGTGTCTTGCTTTTCCCATCTTGTTCTCACGTAGCAGGGGCAGGCTGGCAAGATTGGCCAGTGTGAGACAGGCTCACGCCACCAGGATTCTGTTGAGTGGAACTGTGTTGTCAATCTTTACTTTTAAGACTTGCACATTCCTGATTTCAAATTTGAATTTAGTTTTTATACATTTTTCTTAGCTCTGATTAAAATCACTAGGTAAGCAAGAGACAAATCTCACTGAATTTTTCTCTTTACTATTAAATGTATATACCTTCATGGCAATACTCATAGCCTGGTTCTAGTGATGTAACAAAGGAATATGGGAGAGAGAGAGAGAGAGAGAGAGAGAGAGAGAGAGAGAGAGAGAGAGAGAGAGAGAGAGAGAGAATGTGTGCGATCCTGTCATTTGTCTTCTGGTGTGGTTTTCCTTCAGTAGCTCTGGAGCGTCCTTCCCCAATTAGTAGGATCTAGATGTCCAGTTAAGCTTTAGGAAAAATAGGTCAGCTTCCAAGAAATAAAATGCAGAGAACATGCAGTCTGCTGTAGTGAAATGAGACAGCACACATTGCTTGATTTCCCAAGAGGTAGTTACATACTTTTCTATGAGAAATATAAGATAAGGGATATTTCTGTATACTTGCTGGAAATATTTCAAAAGCCCAGCTATGTATATAAGAAGGGACTGTTATGGCAAGGGCTATAAATGCATGCTCACAAATGTCTTTTACAGAAATAAACATCAATAGCCTGGTTTAATTACCAATCTTCCTTGGGTAAATATGAAAATAATGTTGTTCCAGCCAAGAGTGACCACTCTAACTATGCTGTGCTGAATGTTTGCATCGTGTAACGTATTTTGGTGCAAATGTATGCAGTGTATGGGGCTGACCAGCTCGCCAGGTGAAGTGGCTGCCTCCAGTGGCGGGCTGGGGATGACCAATGAACTCACAGGGAGGCCCCCCTGTGTACCATACTGCTTCCTGCAGTTGTCCACTTCCCTCCTCCTCTGGCCACTAACTGGCTCTCCTAGCTGGCTGGCAATGGAGCCAGGGCAAGAGAGCCTTCCCATCCTGGGTCACTGAGCAGAAAGAGGGAGAGATAGCTGGGGGGGGGGCAGATTTGGTCGTGTCCTTTGTGTGCTCGGGGAGTGGGAAGGGAAGTAGTGGGGAAAATAACTTTGGAAAATGTGATGCAGTGTCCCCCTGGGTAGTCTAATGATCAGTATGACCAGCAGCAAACCAACGCTAAATTCCTACTCCCCTGTAAAGAGGTATCAAAACATGCATTAGGAAGTATGTTGTCTTTAGAGCCGCATTGAATTCATCTAGACTGTAAGTTCACCTTCCTGAATAGCTTTATCCAACATGCTGGCACAAGTCCATGTTTAATGACAGTAGGTCAGGTTTGAGCAAGTATATTATACAGCTGTGAAATTATACTGTCATATGTAAACCTATACTCTATTTTTGATGCTTGCTGCATGAGCATGTAAGAACGTATCTCTGAGTCTCTCCCCACAAATCACTGATTCTCTGAGTTGCAAATGGCCAATGCTGCACTTGGTCCCAGGTTACAGGATCATTGTTGCTGTTTTTCGTCTCAAAATAAACTATCCAGTTACAAACGTGTTTTAAAAGCAGGTCTGTCCAAGCAAATATATTAGCTATCAATAATGTAGATTTAGCTAATAGAATGTTATTTTATTCATGGCCCAATCCTATGGGCCTTTTACTAGTGTCCCACTGGCAATAGAAGGCCTTGTAATGGTGCAAAGATCGCACGGCTGCTGGGCAATTTGAGGCAGCTGCTGGAATTCCTGCCTCTGTGGACCCTGGACAGCGACAGGGGAGGTAGGCTGGCACAGGGGGCAGTTTGTGAGTGGGGAGGGGGAGGGCAGAGGGAGTAACTGGGTGGGGAGGGGGAGGAACCAGGGGGGCATGTCAAGGATGGGAGGGGTGGATCTGGCAGCAGCAACTGTTGCCAGATCCTATCCCCCATTTTCCAAACCAATACACCTCCCCCCCCCCCCCGGCTCTCCTCAGACCTCTGCCGGCAAAATTGCTGGTGCAGGTCAAAGGAAATCCATTGACGATCATGCAGGTTGCCGGAAAGTAAGTAAAAAAATACATATTTTCTGCAGGCTGTCCGATTCCCCTCGCCACCATAGCATGCAGCACATGCTCCATTGGCATGCTATAATGTGGAGGGGGATAGGATTGGGCAGAATGTATACCTGCACTGATTGAGAGATAAGGTTTTGCCATTAACTAGTTAATTTTGTTGTTGATCAGTTCTTGCAAGTTGATAAAGTTGCAGCCTTTGATTTAATTGACCTACCATGTCTCATGTTTTCATTCTGGGACATGGCAGCAAATACATACAGTGCCGCCATGGGCTTCAGCTGGCATCGTGCATTGTGGGAGGAAGCTTTTGCTGGCATCCATTCTGGGGCATCACTGCCAAAAGTCAGGGCAGTTTGTTGGGCAGCATTCAATCCACGCAGCATACTATTTTGTGGAGGAATTTGCTTCCCTTGGGAACTCGAAATAGTAACACTAGATCCTTCCTAATGCACCAGAAGAAATGTTAACTGCGTTCACAGCATCTGAAAGTAAATCACAAACACATCGAGCAGCTTAATATCCCCCCCACTTTCATAAATTGTTGTTTTCCTCCACGGTCTATAATTGTGTTGGATAATTAAATGTAAAAATGTGGTAGCACTGTGCTATAAAATACTCAATCCACTGCTCTCTCTCTCTCTCTCTCTCTCTCTCTCTCTCTCTCTCTCTCTCAGCTGTTTGCTGCAGGGAATGACTCAAAGTATCTATTACAATACCTTGCCATCAGACATTATAGAGGTATTAAAATAATTGCCTAAATTATGCAACCCAAGCCATCTCTTTCTAAAATGTATGTCATGTGCTGATGGTATCATTGCGTAGGGAGAGTACAAAAGAACCAGGAAGTTTTTGTTTCCATGGCAATTTGGGCTCCTTCTTTATATACCAGTAGGAAGACAATATAATGAACTATTTTTGAGAAGAAAATGGAAAGATGGGGGAAATAATCCTACAGTGCTATTTTTACCAATCAGGGTGGCAGTGTAGCTCTTCTTCAATAGTTGACTCTTGATGTTAACCTGTAGGCTTAATTGATGCAATCTAGGCTAAATTTCTTTACCAGAGTAGTCTCAACTTTATACAGGTGGCTCACATCACCTTGGTTCAGCAAAGGCACTCTCCGTCTAAAAGCAAGTTCCTATATAATATGCTGATGTCCAGATGGATCAGAAATTGGTGACTCAGTTTCCTCAAAGTGCAGGGGTTCTGGTTTTATTTACAGGGACCACATGAATGAAGGACCTCCTTTGTTTGAGCAGTCCACTTAAATAAAACCAGAAGTCCTACACTTCCAGGTTTGCAAAAACCATGCAAGGAGCATGGCAAGGGGTTTTTGTTTTGTAGCGCAGAGGCTACAAAGATGGCATCAGGCAGCATTTGGATTTCACTACCACTATCCAAAACTAGGGAGTTCCAGCCAGAAGGATGTAGCCTTGGGAAAACATTCCTCCTGGGTTCCCTTAAACCAGACAGTAGCTGAAAGCAGGTGCTCTGGGAAGATGAGCAACCAGCTCCCTCTGGAGTGAACTGGGACCAGACGGGTAAAACAGTAAAATAAAGGAATTGTATTAAAAAGGGGTTGAACATACACCAACAAAATTGAAAGACAAGACAAGAAAAGAAAAGAAACACTTGCACAGTTAAGGCAGCCACACTGGGCCTCAGGGTGGAAGGGTTTGGAGAAACAGTGGCCATGGAGATTGCAATTCAAGCTGAAACCAAACCGTAATGCATCTTCCTACCCTAGGCATTCATGCTAGTCCAGGATCTTGGTCTTTACACGTAGCTGAACAGGCAGGCAACCTTCATTGATGCACTCAAGGCTCCGGATGAGAAACCAGATTTGCAAATGGGCAGGGGGGGCATGATGACCCCACGTTTTATAACATCTAGGCATTACCTTAGACATTTTAGATCCACCTGTGGATGTATCTCACGGTGACTGAAATAACTGCATTCAAATGCATTTGTAAGCTGCCTTGACGACCTAAGTGGTGAAAACTATGGACATAAATCTGCTAAAGGAACCAATATTTTGATAGCGAACATTTTGCCCTGCAAGTCAATTTCACTTAAAACTTCACTTTAAATTATGTTATGACAGTTGGCTGTATATGAGAAGCAATTATTTGAGTGGAAGCCCCTTTTTAAGTCTTTAACTTGTGAAACGGAGATAGGCTCCTAGGTTCTCAAAGTGATAGTGAAAGAGCACCTAATGTAACTTTGGACTTTTCAAAATCTTGGTCCCAGAGATTAAACGTAGATTACTTCATGTGTTTCAAAAGCATTTTTAAGGGTTCCTATCCCTATGGTGGTACATTTTGGTCCTGCTGACAGCAGGTATAAATGACTATTGTGAAGAAAAAATTGAGTGTTTAAAAAATGTAATTCCATTTTCTTGCTCCATTTTATGGTCCATGATTTACCACAGATTTTAAGTACCGAAGGACAGAAATTTTATCTCTGCTTTGGGAAAAAAGATGTTATTTTTAGCAATACTTTGTTGCCAAAACATATAGAAACCATATGTGCTACCTGACAGTATTAATAAGTACATTCCCATTGTAAATTTGAATGTTGCCAATTTAACTATTGTAGAGCTAAACTAATTATAACAATTTTCAGTGTCTCAGAATTTTGTACATGAATGAAGCATTCACTTGTGAGGTATTTTTAATCTTTGTATTATGCCTTCGTTGTTTGAAGGAATAGATTTCCACTGGCCTAGAGAGGTATACCCTGTGGTGGATTTATTTTTGGCATAATATGTTTAAGCAACTTTCAAATATGAATGGGCTATGTTCTGCTCAGAGATGTGGGTGGATGACTCTTGTTTAGTGGTCCACCAGTGGAGATTTGTCTTTTTGCATGTCTCACAATAAAGAACTCTCAGGCAGAGTTCCAGCCCATAGCCCATTTGCCAAGGATGGTTTCAGAATCCAAGGCTAAAACCTAGTAAAATCTAGGCAAACACACACAGGCAACATGTAGTCCATGTTCAGTACTTCCTTGATTATACCATTTTAGACTGCTGGGGGGGGGGGGAATTGCATGGTTAAGTGTTTGCCCATGTAAAAGAATACGCAATGAATGTGGACAACTAGAATGCCAGGAAGACCCTTCTCCCTTGTATTCTTGCTCTTCAGGAATTCTTGTTCATGGGGGAGCAATCATACAGTAAATGCCATTTACTGTGTGCATTCCAAAGTAGCACAATTTACAAAATTCACGAGCTACGAAATCGCATATCCGCGAGCTGCAAAAGTGAGACCGCCTTGTGCCATTCGCGAGGTGTGTCTCACTTTCTGTGATCCCTGCTGACTAAGGAAGCCTGCAGAAGCTTTCCTTAGGCAGCAGGGATTGTCAAAATGGCACCCGTGATCAGTGTGGAGCGCTTTGAAATGGCTGGGGAAGGCGTCCGAAGCTTCCCCAAGCCATTTTAAAGGTTCCCGCGCTGATTGTGGGTGCCATTTTTAATGTCCCTGCAGTATTCAGGAAGTTCCTCAGTGCTTCAGGGCAGTGGCGTTCCTAGGGTTTGCGTCACCTGGTGCGGTAGGTAAGTGCGTCACCCCCATGCTGGACCTCCTCCCGTGCATCGCCCCACCACTTGCATCATGGTGAGTAAGTACATTATACAGAGTACTAGTGTACATTATTTCGTCAAACTTTATGGATGCAGAAAAGGCAGCAGAGAATGAATGAAATGTAAAAACATATATTTCTTACAATGCTCCTGTGTGTCCTGACTCCTCATCCTGCCCTGTGCGCCCCCACGTTCTGCTGCTGTTGTTGTGCCAGTTGGGCAAGCCTTCTTCCAGCAGCTTGGTCTCCAGTCCACCCATGCTGTTGCTGCTGCTGCTTGCTGTCTTGCTCTCCTCCTCGTGACCAGGACTCGACTGACCACACCTTACTGAGCATCTCAGCGCCTTTTGAGAACTTTCCTCTGCTCGCGCAGGCGCACCAGGCCACTGGAACACTGTCTTGAGCCTTGGGTGTGGCCTGCCCTGTAATACTACTACTGCCAGAGCGAACACAGGCCAGGCCGCTGCACTGATGTACGGTACGGGGAGGGGGAGCTGCTGGGGCCTTGCTGCGTAGCACGTTGGGAGGAGTTACAGGGTGGGTGACGCGCTGTGCATGCAACAGCTACCCTTCCTGTGGGCAGGTGGCAGAAGGAGTCCAATGGAATGGCCCATAAGTATCGGTGCTGTGCGTGAGCCTTCTTCTGTTCGCGCATGTGCACCAGGCTGTTCCTTGC
This sequence comes from Plestiodon gilberti rubricaudatus, assembly GCA_026170595.1. Lineage (NCBI taxonomy): Eukaryota > Metazoa > Chordata > Lepidosauria > Squamata > Scincidae > Plestiodon > Plestiodon gilberti. The sequence goes on along the minus strand of JANXHW010000003.1, from coordinate 64,055,009 downwards.
GATGCCCAGGGACTGTCAGAGTGATCTGGCGTGCATGCGCTAACAGAAGAAGGCTTACGCACGCGCGCCAATTATGGGCCATTCTGTCAGACTCAGAGGCGAACTTGAGTCGTTGGAGTGGGCTTGTCAGTCACCCACCGGAGGCGCCGCTGCACGGCGCGTCGCGTCACCCTCTCAGCGCAGGAGCTGGTGTGGGTCGCACCAAAGGAGGTCCACCACTGCTGCAGGGACATCCAAAACGGTGCCCGCAATCAGTGCAGGACCCTCCGGGAGCAGCAGGTAAGGCACCCCCAGCCCCCTAACTTCCTGCATGGAACCATATCTGCGAATTCAGGACCTGCGGGGTTTTCTAGGAACCTAACCCCTGCAGGTAGTGAGAATTGACTGTACAGTTATTTCTGTGTATTTGAATGACTTCTCTGTGAAGCATATACATGATCCCAGGAAAAAAAAAGCCTGTACAAACAATCAGCTGAGGACAGACACACACAGCCCAATCCAAACTAAATTCTCTGCTAGTGGAATGTGCATTCCACTGATGGAGCCAGCAGGGTCCAGGAGGAAGTGTCTGGATTCTGCCAAAAATCACACGACTCCTGTGGGCGTGACTTCTGTCAGCCAGGTCACCATCAGCTGGCGTGAAGTAAGGTGGCAGTGGGGGCGGGTGGTGGTGGGGAACAGGGTGGGGAGGGGAGGAAACGGGGGAGTTTCTGGGCAAGGGGCAGGGAGGGAGGCGGAATGAGGGAGGGAGAAGTTGGGTTCGGCGGCATGAGCATGTGGCCAAATCCTATCCCTCTCCATCGCTGTTACATGCCTTGGTCCTATGCCAGCATAATCACTGGCACAGGTCCGAGGAGCCCCATAAGGATAGTGGAAACTTTCCTCAGGGCAAGTGAACAAAATTCACTTACTCTGAGGAGACCAAGTGTGCTCCCACCATAGTATGCAGTGTGCCTCCTCGGTACAGCTGCATAGGTGGGGGGGGGGAGTTAGGTAGGATTGGGCTGACAAATTAAGAATAGGTAGGCATGGTTCATGTATGACCATATTCCTCTATGATTAGAGTCCTCCACTAAGATTTGGTGTTGAGCCAGAGTAATGTTTACAGCGCAATCCTATCCAACTTACACCACCAGTGTAACCAGCGGTGCAGTGAGAATGGAGGCCCCAGAAAGGAAAGGGGATTCAAATCCCCTTTGAATCCCCCTTTGGCCCTCCAAAGGAGGATTCAAAGGAGATTTGAATCTCCTTTCCGTTCTGGGGGTCTCCCGTTCCCGCTGCACTGCTGGTTACACCAGTGGTGTAAATTGGATAGGATTACGCTGTTAGTGATGTATGGATATTCTCAGATGTAGAAAGATCCATTCCTTATCCATCCCAAAGGCAGTACTGTAGTATAATGCCCATTAAATACCTTTGTCATGGCAAAAGAATTGTGATGGAAAACATTATGGACCTGTAAATATACAGATTACTTCCCTGCTTTAATTTATAATTAATTTATAAGTGGCACTTACTGGTACTTCCAGGTTCCACAACTGGTACCAACAGGAGAAAGGCGTTGCAATGCTGGTAAGTTTGAGAAGCACTGGGTTACGCTGTTAGGCTGCAATCCTATTCACATTTACCTGGGGGACTAACTTCTGAGTAAACATGTATATGTTTGTGCTATTAATTTCACAAATGGCAAATATAAATAAAACAGGTTAGTAAGTCAGCTCAACCCCTAGAGCTGGCATGTGTTTGAAGACAGTGAAATGGAGCTTACCGGTATATTTTCTTTTCTGATACATCTGTATGAATATAGTAGACCAGTTGAGAGAAGTGACAGCATTTGATCTTTTGTTGTATTTTGGGAGATGAGGGTTGTTTCAGATGTTTTAAACTCATATTTCTGTTTTGAAAAACGCTGAAGTGGAATTATATTTTGCATACCTTCTGGAATGTGAAGGCTATGGGTTCTGTTATCCAGGACCACCAGATCAGAGAAAAAGTTCAACTGAAACATCCTAAAACAATAAACAGCAGTGGAGATGTGAAAGAATATCTAGAAGTGCAAAAGGGAGAAAAATTTGTGCCCAATATCCTGATTATTAACCTCTTACTCCATCAAGGGGGGGGGGTTAGGGAACAAATGCACAATATAAGCTTTCCTACGGCGTACTTGGTCTGCACCTGTTTTCGATCAAGAGCTGGAGGAGTCAAAGGAATTTTCACAAGCATGTTTTCCTTTCTATGTTATATATTCTGAATGCATCTTAATATTATTGGGGGAGGGGCACTAAACCACAGGAGAAAACATTTCCCCTTCCACACTTTCATCTAAGCACCCTACAGTACACATAGTCTTGGCAAGAGAAGGGATGCATTTTGTAAAGGGATTTGGAGAGAGGAAGGCTCGTGGCCAACTTTTTCCCCCATGCCCTTTAAATAAACAGTGTCCAGACTCGGCATTGTATCAGGACTCAAAGAACTGCAAGTCAAGAGTTTGATAAAGTTGGAACAGGCTGGGAGAAGGAGAGAGAGGGGGACCAGCGAAGATCTAGAAAGGCTTCAGCAAGTCACACCTGCCAAGTGTCAGCTCTTTCTTCTCCTATATGTCTGCATATGTGTCTGGCTGGGGAGCCTTGATGATCACATGAACCTCAGGCAGCAGCAGCAGCAGCAGCAGCAACCTCCCTCCCTCCTTCTCTCCCTCCCTTCCTTCCCAGTCCTCACTCCCACTTCATTACTTGCAACTTTTGCAAACTAGTCCAAAGCAGAAGCGCTCATCCCAGACTCTGCTTTTTATCCTGACCTGATTCACTAACTGCCAAGATTCCTGTTTTTCCTCTCTGCTGAACCTAGATTGGATATTCCCCGAGGAGCTTTTTTTGGGGGGGGGGAAATGATTTCCCTCTGCAAGAAAACCTCTTCTGCTCAGCTCTGTCTTGTGCTCTGTTTTTTTGATCTGGCACTGCTTGGGGATACAACCTGGGCTCTACCTATGGAAGATCAGGATTATTATCTGCAGGAAATCATCAACAGGGATCATTATTATTCATTTCCGGATCCTGAGGAATTTTCACCTTTCACAGAGCAGCCAAGGGAGGAAGAAACAGAGCCCCCGGCAGAGACAGAAGAGCCCCCGAGATTCAGACCAGGCAAGAAGGAGTTAAAATCCAAGAAAGCCAACAAAAAGGATAAAATGGTTCTTGAGACCCCACCAGGTAACTTTGCTCATTCACTTTCAGACTTTTGAGATTTCAGACAGGTCTCAGAGGACTTGGGTGTCCCCCCCCCCCCATAAATTAATACCCTAAGCAAAAATAGTACTAACTGTACTGGCAATGACGTTAACCACCCCAGTATTAATAGCAGCTGTTATGCTAATAGAATTGGTGATCGCTTTGATTTGAAGTTCTAATTTTAGCCTTAATCTTCACTTTCTTGGGAAGACTCAACATTGTTTCCACTTCTTATTCCCTCTTCAAGAAAAGTTCTTGTAATCAAACTCACACATCCAGTGCACAGACTTTTTCCTTCTTAATTACAGTTGACATCTGTCTTTTTTGCCCTGTTAGATCGTGTAACACAGATATGTTACTGTATAACCAAAGATAGAGATTTGTGACTTTTGGACTCAGATCCAAAGGTTTTGGACACAGATCTTATTGTCTCAGAAACTAATCTCAGAGATTAGTTCCACTAGGCACATGATGGACTGGGATTTGATATCATATTAAAGTGTTTCATTGTAAAGGGATCAAATTGTTAATTTTTACTTAAGCAAAGTGACAAGTCAGTGTAATTCATTGGGAATCAGGCTCACAACACTGAGATCCGGTGACTTACAGTGCAAGCCTGTGCATGTCTACTTAGAAGTAAGCCCACTGAGTTCAATGGGACCTGCTCCCAGATAAGGGTGTCTAGGAGAGCAGCTTTAAGTCATTGCTGCTCTCCTAGACACCCTTACCTGGTGTCTTACGCTGCTGCTAGTAATCATCATAATTGCACCATATGCATTAATGATTCATTTATCATTATTACACCTGAGTTAATTTGCTTCATGGGTTATAGAAGCTGAAAAGGAATTATTTGCTCAGAGTTCGTCACTTCATGGTTGAGAAGGGATTTATGTCTGGGTGTGTTGCATTCAACATCAAGGCTTGGTAGTCTATATTGATTGTTCCTTCTGCCTATTTGCATGCAAGTAGATACCCCAGCCCCAACAACTTCCTGGTATTCATTTTTTGAGGGACACTAAAGCATTGGACCGGGAACATATCAAAATCTTGTTCAAATATGCTCTCTAAGATATGGCCTCAAGGTGCCTAGGGTTTTATTTACATGAGGGCAAGAAAGCAACAATTAGGGTCTCCCACAGGATGATACAGACAAACAATAATTAGAATTAATTGAATGCTGTGAATTTAGGTGTGGGGATAACAGTCTGCCACTGTAACACTGTACTGTATTCCAGAGCAAACCAGTATAGTGTAAAGAAGAAAATTCAGTTGTTGGCAAGTATTAAATACACTTTTTTTTTTTGCTGAATGGACTAAAGGCATGTTGCATTAATTAGGTGTTTGTAACAAACAATCAGCTGACTCTGAACTGGAATGAAGCAAAGCCAAGGGACAGGAATTAGGGTCATGTGATCAGCCCTTTTAGCTGAGCAGCTGGTACTAATCAGTACATAGTTGCTTTGAAAAATCAGAGTGGTACTACAATTCATAATAGTCTGCAAGATACAGCAACTTACATAAACCCTGGATTACTGAAACCTACTCTGTATTATCACCAAGCCCAAGTATGTGTAACTAGAATAAATGCAGGTTCCTGCGCTATTTACTCGTGTCTCCACTGCCTCCCTCTACCTCTGTTGTCTTCCCTGTATTGAGTTTTAGATGGTAAACCCTTTAGGGCAGGGACTCATCTTCTTGCACTTCGTAACTACACAATGATTTCACTATCCGAAGGACAAATATAATGGGGAGAGATGGTTTAAATGCAACTTCACTGGGATTGGTTAAACAAAGAAGTTTCCGATACTGTCTTAGAGTAACATGGACAACAGCTTTTTCTGGTGCACCTTTGAGTCTCGCCTCTTTCTCTGTTTCTACACTGGTGCCCTCCCTCCTTTCCTTCCTTGGCAAGCAAGTGTTGGGCCAATCCTGAATTTTGTTTTACCAAAGTGAACATTTGCAAACAATATCCCACTAATTGGTAGCCTGATGTCTTCCACCAACTAAATACTTTCCATGTCATATTTGCAACTGATGAAAATGCCATGATGCATCTAGTGAGGCAGACACTTGATTTGGTACATTCCCTAGGAGTTTTAATGCACTGTTACCTAGAGATAAGGCATCACAAATTCCATTGTGTTTCTAATTAGAGACATATGGCATAGTCCAGGGGTTCTCAACCCATTCCCGGACAAGTAATACCTCTGGCGCTACTCTCCTGCTGCGTACCACCAGAAGTGACTAGTGATGACATCATCGCCAGTTACTTCTGGGTTTTCAGATTTTTGGAGGCCTGAAAACGCAGGTAGGATGCTCAGGGCGGGTGGGATGACCCTTCTCAGCATTTCTGAGAGGCTTGGCCAAAGGCAGGAGCGAAAACACACCACCAAATGTGCCGTGTCGGGATTCCAGCAGTTCAAGTACACTCACCAATCCAATCTCATTGGAGAGTGCTCCTTCTATTGCTTCTGTGTAGGCCATCATAGGGGAAAAAAGGAGAAAGATGCTGACAAAAGCTCCACAGCAAGGTCCGCCCATCAGCAGACAGCTAGCTGCTGCTGCTCTCACTCGCTGCTGCGGCTGCCGAGGCCCCCCATTCACTTCAGAGCTTGTGCAGAGCTCCCAACTGACATGTGCAGGAGGCTGTGGCTACAGTGGGGGCAGGGCAGTTTCCTTGCTCTGCTGGCATGGCATGGCCAGGGACAGGGATGAGGCTGAGCATCATTAACGTGGTGGCAGATTTCGCCACTCTGAAAATCCGCCGCTCCATGTGATCGCTTCAGCTCACCTCATTCATGAGTGGCCCTGCCACTGGCTATGAAGCACATGCCTGACTTGAATCTTAAATGAGAACCAAATATGGCTCAAACTTCTGTACTGTGGGAAAGATTATGATATGAATTTGCACCTTGGCCACTTTATGCATAGTATGCAAAAGACACACTGTTTCTTTATTTGCTGTACCAGATGGAATTTAAGCTAATGCTCTGGCTGTGTTTGGAAGAGAAAATAGGATGCTTGCCATGTTCTTCTGTATGCCAGTGATGGAAGAGAATTTCCACTTCCAACTCACAGCTTGTTCTGATTTTACAGCCTACACCCTGAGACAAGTCATCAATGCCTTCATATTACATTTTATATCCACCTGTTGGGATATAACTGACTGGTGTATTGTCAGGAGCATTTGTGCAAAGCTGTTTGCGCCATCAGAGTCATACCATGTGTCCAAAGAAGTTGGCTGTTGCCTACAATTAAGTCGGTACCCAGGGCCCCCTTCCTTTGCATGTTTCCTGCAACTGGTGATTCTTTGTAAAAACAATGCAGCCCCAGATACATGATCTGATTCCATACTGGAGCCATATTCTGCTATCTGTACCTATAACTTAGTCAAAGTGAAGCAATTTTTATGTTGCATTGATTTCAGTGGGGGTGAATTAAGTATACTCTTAGCCCTTCCATTGATACCAGACTTAAATTCTTAACTTTGACCCAATAGTGCTATGTAGCCCTGTATAGGGGTTTAGACTCTCTGAATGCTGAATTCACATAGATCAAGGGGTTGGGTAGAGCTTTCTTGTCCTTTCTGCGTGCTCATCCATATGCCTGCATGTTCTCATTCATGTGTACTGCTGTATACAGAAATCCCTCTGTATGCGTGACCAGGAGTCTCTCACCACATACAGTAGGGCCCCCGTATCCGCAGGGATGCATTCCAGCCCCTCCGCGGATACGTGAAAACCGCAGATACCGCAGGTTTTCTGAGGGCCCCCCGCCCCCTGTGCGAATAGTGGATCCACGGATAGTGGACACCCCCACCCCATATTGTAGTTATAGGTAGAGCTTCTTTCAGGAGTTCCAGTGAATGTTCATAGATGAGGGGGCCAAACGTCTGCCCCCAGTCTTCGTACTTTCAGTATCCATGCAATCTGAACACCGCAACAGGGCTTGTGTCAATAGTGGATATGCAGTTATTTAAACCTTCTTAAACCTCAAACATCTGACAGAAACATTTTCCTAGCTTCTTCTTTAAAACAATAATTCAAAGTTACAAGAGTGAATGGAGTTTACGGGTTTATTGGCCATGGTCCAAATTAATTATAATAGCAGTTCCACTTCCACTTAATTACAGGAGTTACAAACGCGATGTTTCATCCAGATTTTACTGGACCTTATCAAGTAAAAGCTGGCCAGAGCCCTGGTACAGCCTGGTGCACAGCCACGTTAGTTTTTCCTGTTGTCCAATTGTTAGAAAGACTACCAAAAGCTAATTTCCCGGATCACTTTTCCATGTTCTACCTAGTTAAAAAACAAACTTATCTGGAAACTGTCATCATATCACTACTCAGTTTTCTCAATTTTTCCCCTCAGACTAATGTGTTTATTTAATTCCCATATATCTTCTTGTTCTTGTCACTTAAATTTCTTCCATTTTGTAGATGTCATTGCTTGAAATGTGATCACTCAAACTAGAGAAATAACTTTTTAGGGACTCCGTGAAGGCATCAGTAGTTTTTTTTTTTTTTTTTAGACAACTTATCTAATTGGAAACAAGAAATAAATTAAACACTGTTGGAGGCTGTTGTAAATTTGTTTGGCTGTACTCCCCATTCTTGAGGTTTGTGAAAAAGTCAACAGGAAGTGTGACAATGTGGAACCCTTTGGGATCTATGGCAATTTGAACTACCGGTATATCTTTGATATTTTATGTGCTGTGAAAGAGGAGAGTGCAAAAGTTGGCTTGAAACTCAACATTAATAAAACTAAGATCATGGCATCTGGTCCCATCAATTCCTGGCAAATAGAAGGGGCAGAAATGGAAGCAGTAACAGATTTTACTTTTTTGGGTTCCAAGATCACTGCAGACGGAAACAGCAGCCATGAAATTAAAAGACGCTTACTCCTTGGAAGGAAAGCTATGGCAAAGTTAGACAGCATAATAAAAAGCAGAGATATCACCATGCCACCAAAAGTTCGTATAGTCAGGGCGATGGTGTTCCCAGTAGTAATGTAGGGTCGGACACGACTTAACGACTGAACAACAACAACAAGCACAGTAGGGACTACTTGATTTGCTTGAATTGATTCAATTAAGGTCAGAGAACAACAAGATCAAAGACTCCCAGGCATTTTATAGGCCTTTGACAAAACCCATACTCAGTCCTATCCATAAAATCCCAAGTTTAGTTGGAATGAGATTTATGTCATTTGGTAACTGTCAGAATTTTCCTGGTCCTTTCTGGGAAATCTCTAAAATATTGCATGACATTCAAGGGTTTTAGAAGTTGAGACTCTTATGACTTAAGAAATTCTTCCCTATGTGGAATTGCTGTACAATCAAAAATTACAGATGCGGTTTAAGGTTGTCAACTTGATGATGTCCTTTCCATCGCCTTTCCCCTTTCTGTCCAGTTATCACTCATTGAACATGCTGTCATTGCCAGATCATTGGTGAATGAAGATAATAAAGTATACATTCTTAAAGTGTGGTGCAGTGCTTTCAATCTACAGTACTGCATGGATCTGATGGATTTGTTTTCAGGACACATCATGTCCTGCCCATTCGGCTTCGCTGCACGGAATAGCTCCAACGGCGAGGGGGTGGGGCCTCCTCGCTCCGGTTCGTGAACGCAGTACTAGGATGGGGCGCGACTTACGGTCGGGCCCCTACCGGAGGAACGCCACTGATCCCAAAGAAAAAGAAATGCAAGAAAGCAAAGTGGCTGTCAGATGAGGCTTTACAAATAGCTGTGGAAAGAAGGAATGCAAAAAGCAAGGGTGAAAGGGAAAGATATAAACAACTGAATGCAGATTTCCAGAGAACAGCAAGGAGAGAGAAGAAGGCCTTCTTAAATGAACAATGCAAGGAAATCGAGGAAAACAACAGAATTGGGAGGACTAGAGATCTCTTCAAGAAAATTGGAGATATCAAGGGAACGTTTTGTGCAAAGATGGGCATGATAAAGGACAAAAAAGGCAGGAACCTAACAGAAGCAGAAGAGATTAAGAAGAGATGACAAGAATACACAGAAGAACTATACAAGAAAGATCTTAATGTTCCTGATGACCATGCTGGTGTGGTCACTGACCCAGAGCCAGACATCCTAGAGAATGAAGTCAAGTGGGCCTTAGGTAGCATTACTAACAACAAAGCTAGCGGAGATGATAATATCCCAGCTAAGCTATTTAAAATCCTAAATGATGATGCTGTGAAAGTGCTGCACTCAATATGCCAACAAATTTGGAAAACTCAGCAGTGGCCAAAGGATTGGAAAAGGTCAGTTTACGTTCCAATTCCAAAGAAGGGCAGTGCCAAAGAGTGTTCAAACTACCGCACAATTGCACTCATTTCACATGCTAGCAAGGTTATGCTCAAAATCCTACAAGCTAGGCTTCAGCAGTACGTGGACCGAGAACTACCGGACGTACAAGCTGGGTTTCGAAGAGGCAGAGGAACTAGAGATCAATTTGCCAACATGCGCTGGATCATGGAGAAAGCACGAGAGTTCAAAAAAAACACCTACATCTGCTTCATTGAGTACGCTAAATCCTTTGATTGTGTGGATCACAACAAACTGTGGCAAATTCTTAAAGAGATGCGGGTACCAGACCACCTTACCTGTCTCCTGAGAAACCTGTATGTGGGTCAAGAAGCAACAGTTCGAACCGGCCATGGAACAACCGATTGGTTCAAAATTGGGAAGGGAGTACGGCAAGGCTGTATATTGTCACCCTGCTTATTTAACTTATATGCAGAGTACATTATGAGAAATGCAGGGCTGAATGAATCGCAAGCCGGAATCAAGATTGCCGGGAGAAATATCAACAACCTCAGATATGCCAACGATACCACCCTAATGGCAGAAAGTGAAGAAGAACTAAAGGGCCTCTTGATGAGAGTGAAAGAGGAGAGTGCAAAAGTTGGCTGGATGCCTTTAAAAAGGGGGTTGGACAGATTTATGGAGGAAAAGACCATCACAGGTTACAAGCCATAAGCAACCTCCTGGTTTTAGAAGTAGGTTTTCTCTATGCCAGGTGCAGGGGAGTGGCAGCAGGAAACAGGTTATCTTGTTGGCTGTGTGCTCCCTAAGGCATCTGGTGGGGCCACTGTGTGATACAGGAAGCTGGACTAGATGGGCCTTTGGCCTGATCCAGCAGGGCTCTTCTTATGTTCTTATGGCTTGAAACTCAACATTAATAAAACTAATAGCAAATAGAAAGGGCAGAAGTGGAAGCAGTAACAGATTTTACTTTTTTGGGTTCCAAGATCATTGCAGACGGAAACAGCAGCCATGAAATTAAAAGACGCTTACTCCTTGGAAGGAAAGCTATGGCAAACTTAGACAGCATAATAAAAAGCAGAGATATCACCATGCCAACAAAAGTTCGTATAGTCAGGGTGATGGTGTTCCCAGTAGTAATGTATGGTTGCGAGAGTTGGACCATAAGGAAGGCTGAGCGCCGAAGAATAGATGCTTTCGAACTGTGGTGCTGGAGAAGACTCCTGAGAGTCCCTTGGACTGCTAGGAGATCAAATCAGTCAATCCTAAATGAAATCAACCCTGACTGTTCCCTGGAAGGACAGGTACTGAGGCTGAAGCTCAAATATTTTGGCCACCTAATGCAAAGAGAGGACTCTCTGGAGAAGACTCTGATGCTGGGAAAGATTGAAGGCAAAAGGAGAAGGGGAAGGCAAAGGATGAGATGGTTAGACAGCATCACCGATGCAACGAACATGAAAATGAGTGAACTCAGGAAGATAGTGGAGGACAGAAAGGCCTGGCGGGATATGGTTCATGGGATCACGAAGGGTCGGACACGACTTAACAACTAAACAACAACATTCAGCCTCTAGGTAGGGCCTAAACCTCAAGATGATTCCATAGCTTTGGGTAGTCTACTGCAGGTCAAGTGAAATCCATTGATCCTTCCTGAGCCCTTAGTGTTTGGACTGCATTTATTGTTCATAGGAGAATTGCTGGAAAAGCACTGAGGATGTGGGGGGTTTATATGATGTCCCTTACATCATGATCACCAAAAGACTAGAAGAGAGTAGGAGAGCAGAGTATGGTTGCAGAGAACATGCTTTCCCCCATTCACAAACCTCACAAAATCACTGATTGTTGGAAACCAGATTTGAACTCGTTGATGACACAATCCTAAGCTCTTTGGGAGCCAATGTGATCTCAGTGCTGGTGGCGGGTCTTGAAAATGTGCCGTAAAGTACCTTGCGACACCTGGAGAGGAAGCAGCACTGGCAGGAAGGCCTGTGCTGTCCTGCCAGTGCTGAATTCAGCCCCCTCCCCCAATGTGATGGAGCAGGTAAGGTCGCTCTGAGCGGCACGGGGACTAGGGGTTGGGGGGAATGAGGTGGAGGGGGTGGGCAGTTACATACTTGTCAGATGCCATATCCTATCCTCCCTCCCAGGCCTTGAGCCCCAACATGGGTCTGCTTGGTTCTGTGCCAGCTAAAGAGCTGGCAGAGAACCGAGTACCCCATTGCAGTGGCTGGGGGATTACCCGGGATAAGTGGACAAATGACTGCTTACCCTGAGTAGACCTCCAGCCAGGGCCTTCCCTGGTTAGAATTCAGCATGGGCCGCACATCCCACGCTGAACACCCTATGCTGGAGGAGAAGATTAGGCTGACACTCTTGACCCAATAGATAGGATGCCCTTGTTATAGTCTCTGGTTCAGTTGAGATGATACCATACACCAGCCCTAACCATCATATATAAAAGCCAGGACACACATGTCCCGCTGACACACACACCCCGGCATACCATTCTGCTTTGTATACTTCTTCGTATGTGCATGGAATGTTTGACTTGCCCTTAATTACATGTTTTAAATAAAATGTTTCGTATGTAAACAATGTGATTGGAGAAGTTGAGACATTCCCCTCCTTGTGTAAATATGCGGAACAGAACAGTGAGCCAGGTTGAGGGGTTGGTATGTGTTTTTAATTTTATGGTGGCTGGGGTCAATGAACACTGTCATCCAAACTAGCTCTCTATTAGTTTGTTCCAGCTGCGAAAAAAGCCAGATTCTGAAGGCGCTGAGCAGGGAATGAGGAACTCAGCCTAGTTGTGTTGTAGTAACAAAGAATGAAATTCTAATTCCATTGTGTTTTTGTGAATGTTTTGAATTTTGCGCCAAAGGATTATAGAGCTGACACTTGTTGGTAAGCTTGACACATTGTGCTGGAGCAAAATGAAAGTTGTTTTATTCATCATGAGCATAATCCAGTGAACGATAGGCACAACTACATCCTGTTGAAATTATGGGATTTAAAGCACATTCCTACTTGGAAGAACATCCTATTATGTTCAATGGTGCATACTCCCAGGAAAGTGTGCATAGGATTACAGCCTTGAGCTGTGAACTGAGGGCCAAAATCCCTTTGAAATGAATAAGGCTTAACTTTTCTGAAATGTACCCAATGTTTATCTAACTTTTGGAGCATTTGAAAAGTGAGAACAATCTATTTACTTTGGGCAACAAGAGAAAGCATTTAAAGTATGAGGTCTATTTTCTTCATTTAGTACATGTGTTGACATCTAGTCTTCAGACTCAATCCTATCCAACTTTCCAGCGCTAATGCAGCCATGCCAACGGGATATACGCTGTATCCTGTGGTGGTGGTGGGGAGGGGCAGTTACAGAGGCCTCCTCAAGGTAAGGGAACATGTGTTCCCTTACCCTGGGACTGCATTGTGGCTGCATTAGTGCTGGAAAGTTGGATAGGATTGGGCCCTTCATATTTTGATGGTGTATATTTGGGGAAATAAAATGCAATGTTTCTTTTTCCATTTTTTTCCTGACAGCTAAAAATGGCAATAAGAAAGGTGAGAAAAACAAGAAAAACAATGAAAGGATAGCAGATGGTGACTATGAAAGACGAAATGCTTACGAAGACAGCCGAGAAAGTAAGCCAGGACATGTTAAAATGTCCTTGTATTTCTTCTTTGGTAATCATTTTCCAGGGACAAATAATAATTCAATGAAAAGGGTCCTTAAAAGTGAAGTGCTGCGTATTACAGTTGGTTCCATATATGTATACTAAATTCCTAGGACTAGCTCCTTCATGAGATGCAGTGAAGCAGCCACTTCAGGCAGTGGATTGGCGTGGGGTGCCCCACGTGTACCTGCCACTAGACACTGCCCTGCCAGCCTCTTCTGCTGATCTTAGAACTGCCTATTCTCCTTAGCTGACCCAGCACAGCCTAGTCCAGCACTGCACCAAATGCCAGCGCTGCTCCTCCTCCCACACTCCCATGATTTTAAAAAGGCAGAAGGTGAAGTATGTGGAGGAGGGGACACTAGAGCAGGGGTGTCAAATATAAGGCCTGTGGGCGGATACAACCCGTGTGGAACAACAGCTCTTTATCTGTGATAATTGGGCTCTCCCAGCACCACCATCAGCTGCTCTCAGCTGCTGAGCTGTCAAGTGACCTATTGGCAGAAATGGCACTGCTGAAAGGGTGGCTCTGGGGGAGCCTAATTATCATGCAGGCCTCCCCTTCAGCAGCACTGCTTCACACCAAACTCCTCCTTGCACTGCATACCTAAGACTAGAATAACACCATTAATGTAAATTGATCTTTGACATACATGATTTATCCATTTTCTTCTTAGAATCCTGTAGGAAAGATACAGACACAACCTTTCTTCTAAATTATTTTATTTTTAATTATAAAATAGAGAAAGCATATATCACACACACCCTCCTCAAAACTGAGGTTACTTTAGCAGCCTGAACTCTGTTTAGTACAGTATTTCTTTACTGGTCCTATTAAATTGTTTAAAGAAAGAACAAAACTTAGATTTCTGCAGCTGGTGAGAAAAAAAAGAGAAGGTACACTTCTGTGATTGAAAAGTGTATGTGTCAGTTTAGTAGTTCTATCAAATCTATAGAGCTTTCAAGATAAATACCACTAGCCCTGCAGTTGATTTGGTTTTGCCTTGACAGAAAAGGTAAATTTCAGAACATAATACAAATTTCAGTTGTATAACTCTGGGATAATATCATTTAAGTGTCATGGAACAGATGAAATGAATCGCCAGGGAACAATAGGCTACACTAGACCAGTATCAAACTATTCTCTATTTATTTATTTATTTAAAGAATTTATACCCTTCCTTTCTCCCAGCAAGGGCACTCAAGGCAGCTTACAATAAAAGATTAAAATACATGTATACGTTAAAATAATTAAAAACAAATAATTAAACCAATTAAAACAAACAACCCCAGTGGGTCACCTATATTTACATTTACAGTGTTAAAAGCCATTTGTTAAAAAGCCAGCCCACCATGTCAGACGTCGAATGCTAACCTAAATAAAAACGTCTTAAGGCCCTGCCGAAAGGTCTCTAAAGAGGGAGCCATTCTTAATTCCAGGGGAAGGGAATTCCATAATTGGGGTGCCACTGCCAAGAAGGCCCTATTCCGTGCCGCCATCCCCCTCACCTCCGTCAATGGTGGCACGGTTAACAGGGCCCCTCTTGATGACCTCAGAGTACAGGTCGGATTATAGGGAAGAAGGCGGTCCCTCAAATACCCTGGACCCGAGCTGTATAGGGCTTTAAAAGTCAAAACTAGCACTTTGAATTGTGCCCGGAAATGAGCCGGCAGCCAGTGTAGCCGCCGAAGCAACGGTCCGACTGAGTCGAACCGACAGGCCCCGGCAACCACCCAGGCCGCCGCATTCTGCACTAGTTGCAGTTTCCAAACAGTCTTCAAAGGCAGCCCCACGTAGAGCGCATTGCAGTAATCTAGTCTAGATGTCACTAGGGCATGGGTCACTGTCCAATTCTCTAGAGATTTACACCATGTTGAGCAAGTGATACACACTTGTGGGCCTCTGAATATTTCCTAGCTGATTTCCTCCAGGGAATAGTGGAAAGGTCACTGCGTGGCTGTACATCCATGGTAGAAATAGAATGAAATGATAACAACACTGTTTTTGTTTTGATTTATTATTTAAATGCACACTTAATTTTAAATATAGCTCATGTTCAGTTGATTTACTGGCATTATACTTAAGAGCTGCACTTTGCCTTTTTTTTTTTTTTTGCATTGTGAATCCCAAAAGGAAACAATTAAGGAAGTATTGCTGGTATCGTGACCCTAAATATTTGTGTCAATACAGATGTTCCCCGCTTAACGACAGGGATGTGTTTCCCGAATCCCATCGTTAAGCGGCCTCATCGTTAAGCGATGCTATCCCTACCTTTTGAATATTGGAAGTTTGAAGTCTCTCCAGAGGCCTGTTCCTGGACTCTGAGGGCATCAGAATGGCCTGCAAAGGCCTCTGTAAGGCACTTCTGGTATGCGGAAGCTGCCGGAATGGCTCCAGGGGCGAGTGGGAGGGGCCACGTTATGCACGGTTATGCAGCACATTATGCAGTGCAGTGTTTTGCACCACTTGCAGTGCCACACCCCCTCCAGCAACTCCACTGCATTTCATCAAGCTTTTATGTAATATATAATTAAAATATTCTAGGAAAGTCGTAAATGCACCTGTTTTCCCCATAGTCTAATTAACAGAATCATCAATCACTTTGAACTTTGGAAAGGCCTATGAAGAAGTAACTACACAAGATTGATATGAGACCGACTGAGGTGGTTGGTGAGGGAGGGGCTCATTTACACTACTGCTGCTCCTCCTACTCCCTGAATTCAAAAAGGGGAATGGAGCACAAATGGAAGTGTAGACCTCAGTCGGCCTCATGTCAATCTTGTGCAGGGATGTGGATCAAGTCTCTGACTCCAAATCTTGAGTGGATTGTGGATCCCAAGTCTCTGGGATTGTGGATCCCAAGTCTTGAGTGGATCCCAAGTCTCTAAGTCCAAGTCTCAAGTCAAGTCCCAAGTCTTTGCCCCCAAGTCCCAAGTCTTTGGTTGCGAGTCCCTATCTATTTAATGGGGGAAACAGGTTTAAACCTGAATAAAATTGGACTTGTCGTAACAGGCACCAAGTCTTGAGTCATGTTTTTTCGAGTCTTTTACAGTCACCGAGTCAAGTCATTGATGCAACTCGAGTCCAAGTCCATAGACTCAAGTCTACATCGCCGATCTTGTGTAGTTACTTCTTCATACTGAATGGAGAATGGTGGGCTACAGTGTCTCCAATGCTCTTTATTCTCTTCTCCACTCCACTCCACTTCCTTTTCTGCTCCTTTCCCCTATTCCTCTTTGTGAGCCCAATCCTATTCATTCTCCCCCCCCCATGCAGCAGCGTCGAAATGGCAGCCGCTGCATCCTGCACAGGGGAGAAGGGGGCGTTCCGGTAGCCTTCTGCAGGGCAAGGGGATCCTCTTGCTCAATCCTCTTACTCTTATGTAAGGCTCACATCCCTCAATAGGTCTCCTCGGAGCTACACTAGTAATTTAGCTAGTGTAACTCCAAGGAAAGGAAAGGGGCGGGGATGCTGCAGGGACGGGGGATAAGATCCTGCGCGGGCTGTCAGCGGCAGATCCTCCCCCTCCTGTGGCCTCCCTGCCCCGTTACGCCCTTCCCCACCCTGTTCCACCCTGCCCCGCCTCCCCGCCGACTCACCATCTGCAGCGCGCATCCAGGCATCCTCCGACATGCCCAGGAAGGTATAGGCCT
Source organism: Plestiodon gilberti rubricaudatus (assembly GCA_026170595.1). Classification (NCBI taxonomy): domain Eukaryota; kingdom Metazoa; phylum Chordata; class Lepidosauria; order Squamata; family Scincidae; genus Plestiodon; species Plestiodon gilberti. The sequence continues at coordinate 64,038,167 of JANXHW010000003.1, read as the reverse complement.
TCCCGCCGGCATCCCCGGCAGTGCACTCAGCACCACTTAAGATCAGACTGTAGCGTTGAATTGCGTTTTGGAGACTCTCTATCCCACCACTCTTCTCTCTTACATACTTCTGCTTGGTTTGCCTTTTCTTATTTGAGCAGGGAGCAGGAGAACCAATGGAGGTATTGGGTGATGTGCCACGAGGCACTAAGAAGTATAACCCTGACCCTGTAGCTACATTATCCATTTGGAAGGAACCAAAAGAAAATAGTCTTTTGAGAGTGACTGAAGAAAGTATCTGTTGAAAAAGATGCCTAAAAATACAATGACAACGAAAAGTGAACACACTGTTGTTCTGGGCTCTAATATGTGTCTTCAAAGAAGCAGAGATATTGCTTTATAAGGAGAAGGAAAATAAAGTGGAATCAAGTGAACTGGGAGTGTAAAGCTTTCATCTGACTAATACCAAAGAGTTTCTGAGCCCTTTGTTTCACTAAAGATTGCAGATTTTGGTCTTCTCTAGACTGGCTGTTACCCCAGAAAATGTATTTTTAAAGTTAGCATTTATTTTAGAACTGAAGAAATCTGAACTGTGTATGACTGATAGTTTGGACTGGAGTTCTCAAGGGGGTTTCTTTTTCTCCCCCCCCCCAAGCAATTGAACTGACAGGCATGTCCTGGCACCACTTCTGTTATGGAGCATTTTGACTACCCATATTTCATTCCCTAGTGAATTGCAAGTCCTTGCTTTTGTATGCTGGGCCAGAAATGCTTTTGACATTAGAAAGCCACTGCCACCTGACAGGACAAGACCATTGGTTTTCCATATGTCAATCCATAGAAGTGTCTGCACATTACCAATACACTAGCTTTGTAAGTGAACTAAAAATGGGGTGCCCAATCAGCAAGACAGTCAGACAGGCTCCTTTGTAACACAACAAGTTGCACCCCTAACATTTCAGCTCATCTTGCCATCGTGAAATCTGTCCAGCTGCAAGTGTTTCTCATGAACAAGATTTTCTTCTCCTATATTTAAAAAGTGACCTGTTCTTTTGGCTTGTATATACAACCAGAACTATTTACTACAGGTTGTTTCAATGTTGTAGATTCAAGAATGTTTCCCCCCTGAATCACCGGCCCCGGTCTACACAGACAAGGAATGTCAGGCTGTTACCTGAACACCCCCCAATGATCACAACAGACAGAGACTTGGTTTTAAGGGTAACTTTATTAACTGAACAACATGTGTAAACTGCAGCAGGGAATATATATATAACCCCCCAAACAACGTGCGGGCCCTAAGATTGGGGGAAATGGCACTTAGCCGTCTGCCTCCCCCTGAGTTACCCTTGGGCGTAACATTCTGACTCCAAGCTATCCTCAGTCATAGACTGAGAAAGCCTATCACCGCCGACCCGATGGGTCGAGGCAGCTGGACAGCACAGACTCCCCCAGGCCAAGCCGTGTGGTTGTCTTTGCTGATCCAATCAAGGGGCTTGCCAGCCAGCCTCACCGATCCAGTCCGGCACCATCTGAGCGGTCCTGGCTCACCCCTTGACCTTGCTTACCTCCAAATGTACACCAATTGCTTATCTTATCTACCCGGCCCGCACGTGACCTGCCACACGGGGGGGGGGGTTAGCCTAGAGCTTAACCCCCACCGCCCCATGAACCCAAAAGGCTCCTAATCCCCTGCTGCAGATCAAAAAGGAAAATGTTGACCCCAGCATTGGAAAGGTGCACTCCGTCTCCTCTAAAGAGGGTCGGGTCAGAAAAAATGATATTCGGGTGGAAGATGACTTCCCCACCCATGTCCCGGATATATTTCTTCAAATACTGGTTGGTCTTACGACGGGCTAAGTCCAACAAATGAGGTCGGACAGCCCCCCTCCAAACCCTACGTGGAAGCATGTCTGACCAGAGGATAACAATCCCTGGCAGCCAAGATCTAATAACGGCAAGGTCCCTACGGACCTGTAGCCTCAAGGACTGAGACGTCCTCTGGCCCAGGTCATTTTCACCAAGGTGCAAAACCAGTATTTGAGGGGGAGGCCTGGAATCAAGGAATTCCTTAATAAGTGGCAACAGCTGACCCCACAGCATGCCCCGCTTGGCCGCCCACCACACCTGCGCAAGTGCACCTAAACCTAGCTAGGAGCCAAAGTCACAAGCCGCTGCCCTCTTCCTTGCCCAAAAGACGATGGAATGGCCACAAATGAGGATACGCACAGGAAAGGACCAGCGACCTGAGAAAGAAACAAAACAAATAGTTGACCCAACCACAGCAAGCCAAAATAACAATATATAGCCACCCAGGCTCCCCTGCGAATGCCCATGGCATGAACGCAGTGATGACCGCTCCTCAAGCAAGTCACAGTTTGCGGATGTACCCCTTAAAAGCAGTGGATCGCCATCGGCCGATCCGCTGTATGGAGGCGGACGGCAAGCCCAAATGGGCTGCCAAAGAGGCTGCACCAATTCTAAAGGAATGCAAGCCATAATCACCAGGGGCGTATCCCAGGTGCACAAGTCCCCTCCTGAAAATAACCCGAAATTGGAATAGGGTCAGTGGTGAACCATCCAGATGACAGAACAAACCACCGGGAACTGAGGGCCTCATCCGAACGAAACTGGGCAAAGGACACCCACTTCTGCCCTATGCAGACACACCTTCCGCCCTTTTGCCAACTGGTCAGTCTTGGATAGCCTTAAGGTCAACGTGACCGACTCCCTTGAAAAGTCCAGGTCTGTGGCACGCAAAGACCTAGCCGAGGTATCCCACTTGGATCCTGCTAGGACTTCACTGGGGCGGAAAGCGCCAAAAAATAGTGTCAAACTAACGGCCTGAAACATAACCGCCTCAAACTGTGAGGCACACAAAACATTAAACGCACCACAGAGCAGCTGAAGCAACCCTGCGGAGATGGGTTTGCGCCGGTCAGGTAACTCTGGGTGAACCCGGCGCAAACCCTCCAGCATTTTTCGGACCCGAAAATCTGCAGAATAATCCGGCCACCCAGCCGCTCTGGACCCAAAGGCCAGAGCAGCCAAGAAGACCCTCATGGATCAAACTGAGAAACCCAGATCCTTCAAATGCAGAATGAAGCACATGAAGTGCTCAGGAGGAATGGGCCAACTGTCAGGCAACCGTGCCTCTTTCCGAAATTCCCCAAAGGCCCGTAACTTACCCCTGTAATTTGTCTGCGTACCTGACACTAAGGCAGACCACACGAAGGTGTTGGCCTGGGCAACGCGCACGTCCATAGCCATTCTAGCATGCGGTCCGGCTCCCGGCGAGCCTCGGGGGCAAGCTCCCGAAAACGCTCTTCCTGAAAGCGAGAAAGAGCGTCCGCGATACAGTTCTGCATGCCGGGGACGTGCCGGGCCACAAACAGAGCGTTCAGATGTAAACAGTGAAGCACGAATGCCCTGACCAAGACCATTACCCTAGGTGATCTGGACGTTTGTTGGTTGACAACGAAGACTACAGCTTGGTTGTCACACCAAAAACGCACCGTTGCATTAGCGAAACTCCTGCCCCAGATGTGCACAGCCACCAAAAGCGGGAATAACTCCAGAAATTTGAGGTCAGAAGTGACCCCAGCCTGAACCCAGTATGCAGGCCACGGTGCAGCACACCACCGCCCTCTGAAATAAACCCCAAAACCAGTGCTACCCGCCGCATCAGAGTGCACCTGAAGCTCAGCCTCCAAAAGGAGATCAGATCTCCAAAATGAAACTCCGTTGTATCGTTCCAGGAATTCCAACCACATGCACAAATCCATTCGCATGGCACTAGAAACCCTGACACGATGATGCGGCTGACGGAGCCTCGCCAGCGGCTCGCAAAGCCGTCTGACGAAAGCCCGCCCCGGTGCGATAACCCTACACGCGAAATTCAAATGCCCCAAAAGCACCTGAAGTTCACGCATGGTTAACCTAAGAGATTTCACAGCTGCACAAAGGAGCCCTGACAGCGACTCCAACTTGGCCGGGGGAAGCCTGGAACAGGCTGGACCCGTGTCAAGCTCAATACCCAGAAAAACCAATACAGCTGCGGGACCCTCGGTCTTTTCCTTTGCTAAAGGGACTCCGAGCTCAGAACACAATTCTGTGAAGGCGTCCAAAAGGAGCCTACACTGACTAGACCCCGCTCGTCCCATAAATAAAAAATCGTCTAAATAATGGGCGGTGGTGGCGATTCCAGACTTCTGGAGGACCGCCCATTCCAGAAAGGTGCTAAATCGCTCAAAGGCGGAACAGGAAATAGAACATCCCATAGGAAGGGCGCGGTCGTAGTAATAGTGCCCCCCAAACTGGAATCCCAGCAGGCAAAAATCATCTGGATGGACTGGAAGAAGCCGAAATGCCGACTCAATGTCCACCTTCGCCATCAAGGCCCCCTCACCACAGGAGCGCAAAATTCCTATGGCCTCATCCAGTGACGTGTAACGTACAGAGCACAGCTCTGCTGGAATTCCATCGTTTACTGAAGCACCTTTTGGAAAGGACAAATGGTGAATTAATCGAAATTCACCAGGCGCCTTCTTTGGGACCACCCCCAGGGGAGAAACCATAAGGTTGGGCAATGGGCAACTAATAAAGGGGCCGGCAACCTGGCCGGCTTCTAACTCTTTAGCTATCTTTTTTGTCACTATAGCCTCCATCTCACTCACAGAGCGCAAATTGTCGGCCCAAGTGGGGTGGGAAGGAGGCGGGGCTGGAATTCTAAAGCCTTGAGAAAAGCCTACCTCAAGGTACCTTGCAGCAGTCCTGTCAGGGTACCGCTGCAACCAGTGACGCAAGGGGGTCAACTTAATTGGGGTTGGGCCCCTTGTTAGCAGAAGCAGGGGCGGGTCCGCCCCCACCCCCACCTCTTTTCCCTGGACCCTGCTGTCCCCTGCCTGGAGGCTTTCCCGCCCCCCAACGCTGACAGTGGGCGAGGGCATGCTTCCCTGCACACAGCCCGCAGACGTGTGCAAACGTGCAAGCCTGTCGGTTGCAGCGGCCATAGGTATTAAATTCAAAACAGGCACGGGGGGATTGAACCCACTGCGTGCCCCAAGAGGGCCTACCCTGTCCTCCTGCATTTCGCGCAATCAGGTGCCCACTGTCAGACCTGTCACTGGAATTACGCGCATTAACGACCAGTTGATTCCACAGTTCCCACTGTGGAACCCGCCAGTCGAGAGCCGGGTCATGTGACACACGCAGGCGGAACTGTTCATCATAATATAACCAGATGCCGCCCGGATATTCCCGTGATGCCCCCAAAATGAGATCCATATACTTCAAGAGCGCAGGAGCGCGCTTAGGCTGTATCTGGATCACCACCGCAAAGTAGATAAAGAAACCACAAATCCAGTTATCCCTGTTTCTATCCACTCTATGCTTGCGCACGGTCTCAGTTTCCTTTGAACCGTCACCTGTCTTAGTGGCCGGTTCAGGCTCCGCTTGGAGCAGACTGAATACGTCCACGTATTCGCCACGCCAAATTTTTTCTTTAACTGACATGGCTAGGTGGCCGCCCAAAGGAAGCGCCATAGACCCGTATGCAAGCTTGGGACGATCCGCAGGATCTTCCCAAACTAAACCCTGCTCTATATTCTCTTGAGGATATTCCCTAACAGATGCTGGGACAGGCATCGGAGTCTGATAACCCAGTGCCTGCTGTGGAGGCCAATACTGCCACTGCTGTGGAGACCAATAGGGCATCTGGGGGCCCCCAACACCCGTATCGCCTTGCATTGGTGGCTGCCAAGGCTGATACGGCGGCACACCTCCAGAAGGAGCGCCTAGAGCACCTGCTGGAGGTGGCACCCAACCCATGCCACCCCACCCTCCCCATGGAGGGACAGGACCATATCCCGAGGGAGTAAAGGTTCCTGGAACCTCTGACCTACCCTCAGTGTTCTCACCCCAAATATTTAAGCACCCAGCCAAGTCAGTAGCCCCTTCCTCACCTGTAGCCTCCTGATCCAAATCCACGATGGGAGGTCGCGCAGCTGGCAATTTGGCCACAGGTGGTGTTGCATCATCTTTCTCAAGCTCAGCCAACCTGCTGGTAAATAAATCATACATCTTAGCACCCTTACGACGCCGAGATGACCGACCAACGTCTGTAGTACCGGAGGCTTCACCCCCATCACCTTTCCCAGTTACCCTATTTGCTCAATCCATAGAAGTGTCTGCACATTACCAATACACTAGCTTTGTAAGTGAACTAAAAATGGGGTGCCCAATCAGCAAGACAGTCAGAGAGGCTCCTTTGTAACACAACAAGTTGCACCCCTAACATTTCAGCTCATCTTGCCGTCGTGAAACCTGTCCAGCTGCAAGTGTTTCTCATGAACAAGATTTTCTTCTCCTATATTTAAAAAGTGACCTGTTCTTTTGGCTTGTATATACAACCAGAACTATTTACTACAGGTTGTTTCAATGTTGTAGATTCAAGAATGTTTCCCCCCTGAATCACCGGCCCCGGTCTACACAGACAAGGAATGTCAGGCTGTTTCATTTGCATACCCTGCTGATTTGGGTCATGAATAGCTTACTTGTGTGTAGTGGTACTTTTGGAACTCTGTTCATCTGCGTATACAGAAGCAGAGATGGTGCTAGGGGGACATGAGGGGACTGCTCCCTACAAGTAGCTTGCCCCCTCACCTATTGCATGATCCCTGCTGTTGGTTGAAGGAAAGGCACCTTTTCTCATACTAACAACCCAATCCTGTCCAGCTAGGCTGCAGTGCGGGCGTAGAGCTCACACTGTATCCTATCCAGATAGGACTCAGCACCGGCATGGCTGGATCACTCCTTGTGGGAGTGTTCATCCCCTTACCCCGAATAGAGCCTTAGCTATGGGTCTACTTGAACTTGCGCTAGCTATTTTGGTGGCACATATTCAAGTGGGTCATGTAACGGTGGCCAGGCCTGGAAAGGGGGATAGGATTTCGGTGGAGCCGCCGATCCCTCCCCCTTCCCAGGCCCAGCTGACCAATCCCCCCTCTCCCGGGACATCCCGTTCCGCCATCCCTTTGCCACCCAGTGGGGATCCACTATATCAACATTTTTATTATTGCAGTATTGCATATACAGTACATCCCAATAATACATGAGACAAGTTTTGATTTTAAACTGGGCCACATTTATTGAAGTCAATGCCAAAGCAATCTGTGTAAACCTTAAGCTGGTGCTATCTCTTAACACTTTTTAGTGTAGGCACCAGCATAGAGGAGACAGCAAACCACCATATACAGTATTCTCTTTTTGGGCGTTCTGACCCTGACTCAAAAAGTGTAGATTGCCTGATGATGATTCCAGCTTCTCCGTGCCAACCCCCAAGGAGAGTTAAGGAAGCTGAATTGCACCACTTCCTCCAAGCCAGACGAAGTTTTGGGTCAATTTTGCAATCCTAGCCTGAGGGGCTACCAGCCAGCATCCCTGAGTCGGAAAGTCTCTTGAAATTGGTTCTGGTTCTCCTTACGATTCTTGCTTACTTCAGGGTGCATACAAAATTCCTAGTCCTACTCCTTGTCCTGTACTATTCATTTATTTTTCACATTTGTATACCTTGGAGTTCTGGGTGTTGTACATAGTTCCTCCCCTCCTGTTGTCATCACAACAGTCTTGTGAGGTAGGTGAGGCTGAGAGACAGTGACTGGCCCATTGTCACCCAGGATGGAAGCTTCATAGCTGAGCGAGGATTTGAACCTGGATCTTCCTGATCTAAGTCCAACTCACGAACCACTACACCATCCTGGCTCTCTATTTATACCTGTTAGTTGTGATCAACCTGGCTAAGCACCCCCCCCCCCCCGAACAATCTGGGGTAGGCAAAAAAGCTCCTCACCAAAGACTAGTTAGGTAAGGAACAAAACAAAATCCTATCCAGTTCCATGATGGTTCCATGATGGTAACTGGCTAGTCTTAGACTATTCCAATTGATGGGTGGGAGGAAATTATTGCTGGACTCAGCCGAACTGAGCCTCTGAAGGGAGAGCAGCCTCAGCCGCTGCACTAGAAGTGCCTGCTTTTCCCCAAACACCCAATTTGTGCAAGAAGGGACAGGGCAAAAGCACCCCCCACCTTCATTTTGGTGGTGTGGAAGGAATTATTTTTAATAGAATGCCATCCATGGGCATGGCACTTTACAAAGACTGGTCCCTGTATGTTTAGGATGAGAACATGAATGTGAATTACAGTGCAATCCTATCCACCAGTGTAACCCAGCAGTGCAGCAAGAACGGGAGGTCCCGGAATGGAAAGGGGATTCAAATCCCCTCCAAAGGGGTATTGAAAGGGGATTTGAATCCCCTTTCTGTTCTGGAGCCTCCCGTTCTCACTGCACCACTGGTTACACTGGTGGTGTAAGTTGGATAGGATTGCGCTGTTTGTAATTTTTCTAACATGTGTGGGACCGAGCTGCCTCCCAATGTTTTCCCCTTCTGTTCCCCCAATATTTTTTTGGATTCCAGCACTGAACAAAAGGGAGTACTTCTGCTATGTTTAATTTATCCTGAGAAGCAAACCAGGTTCTGTATATGTCACTGGATCTTTCCGCCTCTCATGCAACTCATTTGAGAATCGGGTTCCTATGATCAATGCACCAAAATTGCTGGTGATCAATGCACCAAAATTGCTGGCATGAATTCGAGGAAGCCCATCAGGGCGGCGGATGTGTTACTTGGGTAAAGAGACAAATGTCCCTTTACCCCGAGGATGCCGCCAGCTGCGCCGGTGCAGGCCCAATTCTGCATAGGATGCAGTGGGAGCCTTATGTGTGCTGCTGCATCCTGCTAGACAAGACTGGGCTGTAAGACTATTTCATGTTTCAAAGCATTGCATGTTAATATCATTTTTATTAGTTTTACAAATTATGATGCAAAATAAAATTGAATGCCAAAGAACATGCGCATATACCCAGTGAAACTATGGGTCATTTTCTATCCCTGCAGTGCTCAAATTACAAGGAAGTAGGGGGCAGCCCCCTTACATTTAATATTGCCCCCTTTTAGCTACTGTTTTTATTTATTTATTTTAAAAATGTATACCCCGCCTTATCCTATGCCGAAGGCAAATGCCCAAGGCGGCTTACAACAAAAATGAAAATACATAATTTAAAATAATACATAAAATAAGTTTAAACAATATATAACTAAATTTAAAAACAATACAATCCACTGGGGGGGGGGCGACAGTATGGAGCTGAGAAGCAGCATGGCAGAGCATCTTGAGACACAGGAAGCAGACCACAACCCATCACCCAAACGCTAGACGAAACAAAAACGTTTTGAGCCCTTGCCGAAAAGTCATGAGGGAGGGGGTGATTCTCAGATCCCCGGACAGGGAGTTCCACAATTGTGGCGCCACAGCAGAGAAGGCTCGCCCACGTGTTGCCACTCCTCTAACTTGCGAAAGAGGTGATACCCGCAGGAGAGCCCCCTCAGATGACCTAAGAGAGCGGGCCGGAATGTATGGGAGAAGGTGGTCCCTCAGATATCCTGGACCCAAACCGTGGAGGGCTTTAAAGGTCATTTCCAGCACCCTGAATTTTTAGAATATTGTGGGGGCCATGATATGGCTATATTGGGGGAATCAAGGGAGTGATTTGTAAGGGCTGCCTTGGCTATTTTCCCATAACAGGTACGGGAAGATACCTATTGATTTCCTGCTTAGTGAGACTTGTACTGTATTAATATGCCATAAAGACAGTGCAAGGAACTAAAGTGACAGAACGTAACATTTTCTAGACACTGAAAAAGATTCATCAACTCTATGTGTGCCCTGCATGGTAAGACAGATGAGTTCTGTCGAACTACATCCTTGAATATTTAGTTTTTCCTTTCTGTTTCAAGTTGGTTCTTTAAAAAAAAAAACACGTAATCATTCCCCTTTGTCCACAAGTTAATTTGTCGTTGGGAGCACTGCAGTGCTGGCAATCTATTATGCTATATCACAATGTGACTTCATCCTGTCCAGAATGACAATTCAATTTTCCATGCCAATTCTTGAACTCTTACCGTACAGTACCTCCCAGTTGTGATTTTTGTGAAACCGCTAATATGCTTCAAATTGCCGCCAAATTGACATCAGATATTAGCTAGTGGTTTCAAACTGCCACCAGATAATGAAACAAAAATCTAATTCTCAACTTATATTGCTTTACCTGTCAGATACGTGTCATTTGGAGAAAACAGTGGTAAGCAGTTCTAATGAATTCGTCCCCCCCCCCCCGAGGGTTTGGCCTGATTAACTGAAAGTTGTTGCAGAGATTGTGAAATAGCACAGACTAGAAAATGGAGACTTGGGAATCGGTCACACTTATTTGTTTTGCTTTCTGTAAATTCTTTGGACACTATTTCCTCCAGGATTCAGCTTTGTTTCTGAACAGCATACATACATATACAGTCCAAAACTGGAGGGCCTGAGCTCTGCATCCTTATGTCCCCTTTTTCCAGAAACAGCCCCTATGCTTCTTGACAAATGTGATTAAATGTATTACATGGGTGTTTTTTTTCTTTCTTTCTGGTTTTAAGCTCAGTTTAAGAGGAATGGAATAAATCCAGAGTATGCCAAGGACATTTGGGGCTAAAACAAAACTGGCCTACATTCTCTTTAGGGTATAGTTCCCCTTGGAACTAAGAACGACTCCCTCTTTAGAGGCTTTTCGGCGGGGCCTTAAGACGTTTTTATTCAGGACTGCTTTTAATGTCTGACACGGTGGGCTGACTTTTTAACAAATGGTTATATATGTAAATGCTGGTGACCCATTGGGGTTGTTTTTAATCTCAAGTGTTTTTAATTATTTTAATGTGTTTAATTGTTTTAAAGTTGTTTATATGTATTTTAATATGTTGTAAGCCGCCTTGAGTGCCTTCGGGAGAAAGGCGGGCTACAAATTCTTTAAATAATAAATAATAATAAATAATATATGTTATGTTACCATAGTCCCATGCATCATGTGACAGGGAATCAAAGAGCTGGGCTTACAAAGATTGCAAATTCTAGCAGGCTCCTATTGAATGCACTCTTGATTGCACCCCACCTTAACGCACTCTTGATTGCACCCCACCTTCTCTGTTATGCCACTAGCCAACCACTGGTTGTTATCAGTGATGTAGACTTGAGTCTATTGACTTGGACTCGAGTCAGACTCAAGTAGTGTCAATGACTTGACTCGGACTTGACTCGGCGATTGTCAAAGACTCGAAAGACTCAACTCGAGACTTGGAGCCTTTTACAAGAAGTCAAATGTTATTCTGGTTTAAACCCGTTTTCCCCATTAAATAGATAGGGACTCGCAACCGATGACTCAGGACTTGGGGACAAAGACTAGGGACTTGACTTGGGACTTAGACCCAGAGACTTGGAACTTAACTCAAGACTTGGAGTCAGAGACTTGATCCACATCCCTGGTTGTTATACAGTACACCATAAGGCTTAGATCTTGTCTTCAGAAGGGCCAAACAAGATGTGATATTAACGCTGTCATTGCCTAGATGGGGCTAATTCTCCCTTTAAAACAGCAGCTTCACTGGGGTCTGATCTGGATTGGGGTTGTGACACAGAGGTAGGTCATGCTCAATTTTTTACTTCTTTGGCTTGTTCCCACTAAACAATGCTCCCAAAGCTGTTATGGGCCCTTAAAATGGCACCTTCAGGGTTGCCACTGTAGCTCTTTTCTCTCCTCCACACTTCCTCTTCTGCTCCTTCCCTCTCTTGCTTTTCCACTCCAGGAAGTGAAAGGAGCAGAGGCTGACACTTCACCAGGTTTGGGGGAGGGGGATCATTTGGCACACTGCCTCAAGCACCAGGACCAGCCCAGTCTTGGACCAGACCCGGCCATAAGGATTAGCTGTACCCTCCTCTCCTGAGTGAATCGCTAATGAATGTAGTGTCATATAGAGCCTGTTTTTAGTGGAACAACATGCTGAAACTCCCCTCTGGGATACAGAGGGAGCCGCATTGGCATTGCTGTAACTTTTGACTGATTAACTACAAGATATATACCTTTAAGTGTGATTTTTTTTGAAAATTTTAAAAATATTCAATTTTCCAAATTTCAAAATTAATATTATTTGAATATTTTTGAATTTTGTGAAAATTTACAATTGTGTCATGTTGTATATCAAATGAAAGCCCTATTCATATGCTTTAAAATAACACCTGTCCCATGTCTGTAGCTTTCATCGTTATCTTGTAAATGGCATGTGACGGTATGGTGACAAGTGAATTTTGGCATTTTTAGGCAATTTTGAACATTCAATATCTCAAAAACGGATGGACAAAAAAATCTGAAAAAAATAATTTTTAAACATCTCATGGTAAGGTACAAATGTACCAAAAATGAGCAAGATCCGTGACATCAAGTTCCAAAATGGATTTTTCATTTGTTGATTTGACATGGAATGACCCTCCTTTCCATTTTGATTTTCCATAGGATTGCCAAGAGCAGAATCTGATATTCCAGCTATGCTCTAGGGCAGTATTTCTCAAACTGTGGGTCAGGACCCACTTGGTGGGTCGCGACCTGATTTCTGATGGGTCCCAGGTCATGGAAAGATCAGATAAGTAATTGCCACAAGCCCTGAGGCTATTAAAAAAATCAGATAGCTACTAATTGCCCTTCAAAGAGCTGAGCTCCTGCAATTTGCAAGATAGCTGCTAATTACCCTGCAAGCAGCTGAGTTCCTTACTTGTAAATAAATTTATTTATTTCTAGATCACCTTTTTTTAAGTCTTATAAAACTAGGTAGGTCCCAATAGAGTGTCATTTTAAAAAGTGGGTCCCGGTGCTAAAACGTTTGAGAACCACTGCTCTAGGGAGATGTAGGCCAAAATCCTTGAGCTGGCACAGCTGTTGACGGATGCATGCTTCTAAAAGCCTGCTTGTATGTGTCTCTTTTCATTGATTCCTGTAGAAAAGAGGCATTCTGTCATTCAGAAGTGTTCTATGGGAAACGAGAATGAAAATTTTCCTTATTGTGCCTTCTGACACTGAAGATTTACAGTATAAAGGCAGCTTAAATGAAGAAGGCAGAGCTGGTTTTGGCAGAAAGCAAATGGAAACATTTTGGATGAGGGGAAATGTTTCTATTTTTCAACTGATTGGGATATTGGCTACTTAGCTAAAAACCCATTTCCTTTCCATCTCTGTCTTTTTCTTTTCCTTTCTTCTTTGTGAGCAGCAGTCTGTATAAAATCTGCTTATTTAGTTATCTGGTTCTCTCTCTCTCTCTCTCTCTCTCTCTCTCTCTCTCTCTCTCTCTCTCTGTGTGTGTGTGTGTGAGAGAGAGAGAGAGAGAGAGAGAGAGAGTGAGTGAGTTGCATTGTGATTTCCCTTAGCACACGGGTATTTAATTCCCTTCAAGCAATAAGAAATGGAATTCTGGGCAGGGGCAGGGACAGTCCACAGATGATGCAGCCTGATGCTCTTGCTTTGAGCGGCAGGTTCAGGGGGTGGCGAAAGGAGGAGAGAAGAAGAGGTGCCCCACACGTCATATCTTCTTGCTGCACCCAGAGCTGTTCCTGTTCACATTCTGATCTCCTTCCCGCTTGCTCAAAACAAGCAGGAATAGGATCTTGGCAACGGCAGCCCCCCTTTTCCTCTAGGAAGTGTTTGGAAAGGGAATGGGGGTTCTAGCAAGCAGAGCAATCAACAGAAGGCCCTATGGTAAATGCCACCACCGAGCCAGTTTGCTGCTACAATGAACACACAGGAGCAGAGGCAGTTGAGCTCAGTGGCGAATGTACACGCCCCATGGGGTAGGGGCCGCCGTGGCGACAACCCCCCCACGAACACCACACGCCTCGCCCCTGGTGTGTGTAATGATGTCATTGCGTGCCGCCGTGGCGCAGAAACACCCTCCCCCGGGCGCTTTTTGGCTTCTTTTTGGAGCCAGCCAGCCAGCCAGCCAGCATCAGGGAGGGTGGGAGGGCTGAACTTCGCAGAACGGCTGCGAAGAGGAGAAGAAAGAGGCAACGGATCTGCTGCTTGGGGCCCACCGCACCAACGCCTCTGGTTGAGCTTTCAAAAAGAAAAGAAAGACTTTTCAGTTTCACAGTTGTATGCATCTTCTGAAATGTCAGAGGCGTCTCTAACTTCAGGGATCCTATAGCTGTTTTCTTTGCGTGGGTGTGAGAGGGTGCTTGCTAGCAATAGCTGCTTGCCATTCAGGGGTAGAGCACAGCAGTGGGGATGCTTCAGGAGTCAGGGAGGGAGCAGCCATGTAGGAAGAACGAAGTTGCACAGGGACACACCTCTTGCAGGTACCCCAGAGAGCAAGTAAGGGTCTCAGGTATCTGGACAATACACTGCCCCCCAGTCTGCAGGTGGCATTGCACCCATATCCCAACAGAAAGAAGGGGGGGAATCCTGGCCACAGCTGCCTCTCCATCTCCCCACCCCAGCTGCTAATAAACCTTGCTTGGATGCCAACTGCTTGTATGCTGAGTTCTCAGCATGCTCTGCTCTTCTGTCATTTTAAACAGGACTCAGGCAGAGCAAGGAGGCAGTGCAGCCAAAGTTGCAGGTATGTCCAGAGCAGCCAAAGTTGCAGGTATGAGAACGGGTTGAATGTGGCTTGGCTTGCTCCCCCCCCCCCCCACTCCCTTCCCCGAGGGATTGCAGGCAAATATGTACACAATACTTTTTTTTAGGTTGAATGGAGGCAGCCATGGTGGGGGTTCCTGCAGGGCTTGGTTTGACTCCCTCTTCCCTCCAGCCTCTTAATACATGCACAATACTTTTTTATTTGAAGGGAAGGTAGCCGTGGTGGGGAGTTATTGCAGGACTTGGTTTGACTCCCTCCTCTCTCCAGACATTGTGGGTGGGCAGGTGTGTGCAATATTCTTTTTTAAAAAAAAAATTGGGGGAGGCTCTGGCGGCAGAAGAATGGAGCTCCCTCCATTACCAGTTTTTTTGGGGGGAGGCAGCGGCAGTGGAGGTTCGTGCAGCTGCAATGGAGGTTTGTCCAGTTGCAGTGGGGGTTTGTATGCATGGGCAACATTTTACGTGGCTGGCTCATGCTGTATTAGAGCTCCAAGTGGGCCTGGGTAGGGATGTTATACTAATGCAGACTTTGTAAGTGCTCTTTTTGGAGGGAAAGGAAGGTATTGTTGAACTCAAGGTTGTTCTCATGTTTGTACCTTTGCTTGGCCAGGATCCAGTTTAAGGAAGTCCAAAAGCTTGGGCATGCTGTGTTAGAATTCTTGGTGTTTTTTTCTTTTGAACTGGTGGTCTTCATGCCATGTCACCTCGCTTTGAAAGCCCCCTTAGTTTCAAAGTGGTTTGTTGTGTAAGAAGGATACTGTTCAAGAAATGCAAGTCCAAAGTTTCCTTGGATATGTAGAATACAAGATCCAAGAACTTGTGTATGTATGTGTGTTTTAGTGACTTGGTTGGTTGGTTTCAAAGATGGATTGTTTGAACTTCCTACCAACTGGTTGACTGAGGAGCTTTAGGGAGCTTATCTGCATTAGTTACCATAACCCCTGGTAATTGGTTAAAGAGGCACCTTTTACAGTGATGGCTTCGTTATATTTAGCAGGGGGAAAGCAACTGCCCCTATTCATCCCAATACATGTGTCTCCCAGGGTCTGTTTGCTGGTGTCTCTCTAGTGTCTTTTTTAAGATTGAGAGCACCTTTGGCATAGGGAAGCCACCCAAAGCCGTCGTGAACGTGCCATAAAGCAAGTTTGCTATGACTCGGGAGTAAGGATGGCAAGCATGTAGGCCGGCTGCCCTCACTTCTGCGCCAGATCGCCCTGCGGCTGCTGGAGGAGGTAAGTCCAGCTCCGGCAGGGGCACTCCGGGTCGTGAGGGAGGGGGGCCATTGGCTGAGCTGGCCCGGGGGGGCGGGGATGGCAGCTGCCATATCCCCATCTCCCTCGGGGCCGGCTCGGCCATTACACGGCCTCCTCTTACTTCTGCCAGCTAAATAGCTGGCGGAAATCCGAGAAGACCCATTGGGCCTTCCCCGTTCGACACCGGGGAGAGGGGACGAATGTCCGCTTTCGCTGAGTAGACCTCCGGGCCGCTCCAGAGCGGCCACGAATGGGGATAGGATCCAGAGGGCGGCCCTGGGCTGCCCGCCGGATAGTTAGGATTGGGCTGCCCGACTGACTTTTTCATCCATGTACATTTTATTTTCTGCTTTTTTCTTAGGTTTTTAATTTTATTAAGATTGTATTTTATTGTATTTTATTTTTGAAAAACGTGTGTGTGTGTGTGTGTGTGTGTGTGTGTGTGCGCGCGCGCGTGCAATTTTTTTTTTAAAAACCTCTTTACAAACAAAATGTTAAAGTCAATAAAAATATGCATATTGTCTTACGGTCCTGGGGTCTTAATGCTACAGGCAGAACCTCCAGGCCAGAACCTGACAGTTCTAACCTGGTGCTGGGAATTGTTTATAAATTCTGGGAATTGTTTATATGTTAAGTTAAATAACAAGGGAGCCATTTCCAACTCAATCACTGTTCAAAGAGGTGTTAGACAAGGGTGCGTACTTGCACCCCATTTGTTTAACCTATATTTAAATGACTTTGTCCCAAAATTACTTGGCCTCCCCACGCATGCACCATGTCTGGGAAATAGGCCAGTGCCAGCTTTACTATATGCTGATGATCTTGTCTTACTGTCAAGAACTCCAGTCGGACTTAAATGTGCTATGAAAGCATTCATCGCATATTGTAAGGAAGAACTGTTGGAAATTAATGAGGATAAGTCTAAAATAATGGTGTTTGAAAGGTCAACAAGGAGGGTAAATAAAAAGTGGAAAATTGGTCCATATAGTTTTCAGCAGGTCAATGAATTTAGATATTTGGGAGTTGTATTTCAATCTAATCTTACATGGACTAAACACGTCCAGTATCTTAAGAACAAAACAGAACTAGCTCTATTGGCATTGAAGAAATTTTTCTATATTAAAGGAGGACAATATATACCAGCG
Organism: Plestiodon gilberti rubricaudatus; assembly: GCA_026170595.1. Lineage (NCBI taxonomy): Eukaryota > Metazoa > Chordata > Lepidosauria > Squamata > Scincidae > Plestiodon > Plestiodon gilberti. The sequence goes on along the minus strand of JANXHW010000003.1, from coordinate 64,021,239 downwards.
CTCTTAAAAGTTTATAAAGCCACTATACTGCCGCGGATATTATATGGCTCTCAAATTTGGTTCTTAGGACCAATAGAAAATCTTGAAAGACTTCAACAAGCTTTCTTTCGGAAAGTGCTGGCCACACCTCCATGTATAGCCTCTGCAGTATTACGGCTTGAATTAGGGCTTCCAAAGATCCTTACATTGATATGGAAAGTCATCATTAATTTTAAATGTCGATTAGCCAATGCAGATGATCTCCCTATTTTTACTAAATTAGCTTCACAAGAGTGTTGTTGGACAAAATGGAACAATGAGACTGATAAAAAAACTACATGAGTTGGGTCTACTGAGAATAGGAGATCTGAACGAAAGACAACGGTCATTATTAGTGGGAAAATTAACCACTTTGGATTGGGATTGTCTCCAATTAGAGGCTAATCGGACATGTTCTCCATCTTATTCAGGAATAAGGTCTCCGGTAGAATTTACTCTACCTTTATACTTCAATATGCTTACAGTGCCTAAATTTAGGCGGGCTTATATGATTGCATGTTGTAACGCATTACCAACTGCGCAGATGAAAGGTCGTTTTCAAAAGATACCATCTGACCAACGATATTGTGACTGTTCTTTGAACGAATTAGATTCATTGCTACATGTTTTTTTCTATTGTCCTAAATATGAAACAGCTAGAGAACGTTTTTTAAAGAAATGGTTGCAAAGATATTCAATGTTCTCTGATTCTTTAAGGCTGAAAATATTTTTAAGTAGTTTTGGTAAAGAATGTGTGGTAGATGTGGCAAATTTCTGTTTTATTGTGTGTATAAGTTCAACTTCATAGGTGTATGGCAAATTTTGTTTCAATGTGTTTTTAACTTTTAATTCTACAGGTGTATGGCAATGTGCTATTTAACCTAATAGACTTGACTTGACACTGCTTGCATGCATCATTGCAGACAGGAAAGCAGACAGTATAATAACTAGTCATATTCCTGAGACAATAGTGTAGACTCCAGGGGGTCAGAACCTGTGAGAAGGTTGCTGAGCAAAGAGTTCTGAGCGAAGAGCTACCAGTGTAGCTGAAATCTCTTAATTCCACAGTCTGTTTGTTCAGCAAAGACATGGTCAAGAAGACACGGATGATGAGTGTTTGTTTAATGGTTCTTCTTTAGCATTCTTCAAAGAAAGGCACATTTAGTTGTGTGTGTCTTTAAGAACTTTGGTCTCACATGTTTGTCTGTAGACCAATACAGGCTCACAACTTACACCCACCTGAATTCCCTTTGCTATCCAACTACTGAAGGCCCAGGGCCCTGTTCTTCTTGGCATCTGGTCAGCCTAGTCTGGTGGCACCTTGTCCTTACTCCACTTTAATAGGAATGATTTACCTTGTTTTCTGTATTCAATACTGTGTAATATGATACTACTGTACCTAGTTCATTAGTGATGTGATTGTCATGTCAGAAAAGACTCTGCAGAGCAATGGAAAGGCTGCTTCTGGGAGTAACATTTTTACTACTGCCCACTTTTCAGACCTTTCTGCTCCCTTACTCTGGAGGCCAGAGTCTGGACTGTCAACCGCCAGGAAGCAGAAGAGACTCCCATAAGCACAGCCCTTTAGCAGCCTGATCTTATCCAAAGCCCCACGCTGGGATGCAGTGATGCCAGGGAAGGCTCCGCTGTATCCAGTGCAGGGCTGGAGGTCTCCTTGAGGGAAGGGGATTGTCCCCTTCCCCCGTGTCAAACCTCAACAGCCCCTATGGGGCTACTGAGAGGCGTGCCAGCTAAATGGCTGGTGCAACTCCGAATAGCCCCATGTCGGGCTTTCAAGCCTGGGGTGTGGAATAGGATTCGGCAGAGGCCTCTCCACTGAGCCTGCCCCCCTCCCGGGCCAAATATCCACCCCCACCCCAAAACGCCCCCTTCCCACCTCTGTTCCACCCTCCCTCACCTGCCCGCCACCCGGTGCAGAGCTCACCTGCCCTGGCAAGTGCTGCTCCTTCGCCGACGGAGGCCTGCTGGTGCTGGCCTCCATGCTGGTGGGACTGGCCTCCACGCCATTGCAACATGCTTTACGGCAGTTTGCAACAGTGAGGAGCCCAATACTGCCGGTGGAGGCTGACATAGGATTGGGCTGTAATACAGTGTTTCTCAAAGTGTGCTTCTAGGAGCCCTGGGGCTCCCTGAGACCCCTTCAGGAGCTCCACGAGCACTCAATATGTGGCCACCATCTGCTTGGTGCTGTGCCACTCTGCACATGTGCCGGTGCTCTAGGGCTCTCCGAGAGTCCAGGCATGTGTTGGCAGGGCTCCTCAAGACTTCCTTTAGGAGTTTAAAGGGCTCCAGAGACTGAAATGTTTGAGAAGCGTTGCCCTAATATATTGCACCTTTTTGTTGATGTAAATGATAAGCTGCTGAGGTCTACTTTTTGGGAAAAACACAGAGTTTCAACCCCTTCATAACATCAAAACTGGGCTTTTGAGTCAGGTACAACATCTTCAGCAACATGATGTGAAAGATATGCAAAAATACAATATAATAGAATGTGAAATATGCTTCCATTTTATTATGCCAGTGCAGGGCAGTGAAATAAATTTATTTATTTTTCACATTTTTATACCGCCCTTCCTCCAAGGAGCTCAGAGTAGTGTACATATTTCCTCCCCTCCTTTTTTTGTTCTCACAACAACCCTGTGAGGTAGGTGGGGCTGAGAGATAGTGACTGGCCCAAGGTCACCCAGGAAGTTTCGGGGCTGAGCGGGGATTTGAACCTGGATCTTCCAGGTCCAAGTTCGATTCCCAAACCACTACACCATCCTGGCTGGTGAAAGGAGAAAGGGCTTCCTCGATTGAAATAGCATGTACACTATACATAATTTTTTTTTTAGAAATGAGGATGAATTGTCTGCTCTTCAGAGCTAGACATAGAGGGATAAATAGTCTTTCTTGTGTAAATGGTATTCTAAGCTGGGGAGGAAACATCTCAGCAGGCTCTAGTGCTAAGTGACATTTTTGCTTTCTATACACCCAGTGTCTCTAGGAAACTTTAAGAAGTGCACATGCTACAGCATTCTCAAGAAGTAGGAACTGAATATGTCTGCAATGTTATTGGCCAGTTTACTGTTTGCATCAGCATGTTTGACACTTTTCCTTTCTGTCATGTCACGATTTTTGAGGATACTATAGAGCCGTAAAATCTGCAAGTTAAGTTTCCCGTCAAAATAATGAAAGCCTTTGATCATTTCAACATCTTCGTTGCAAAGGTTCCTACCCCTTGTACTTTCTGGCGCTCAGTTGCCCCTTACAGTCAGTTCCACATACCTGTTATCCTCAGGTATCCTGAGTATCCTCAGGGTAGCTGATCAGAGAATAAAGGTGGAAAAAAAATAGTTTAGATTTAGGGGCAAAATACATGGCGTCATGGCCAAGTATAGTTACTGTAGTCTTTAAACACCATTGAAATCATTGGGACTGGTTCATCATGACTAGTCCTGAACAAGTCCTGTTCATTTAAATGTGTCTGACAGCCCAATTCTATCCCCTGCCATATTATTGCATACAGCCATGCCAATGGATCGTGTGCTGCATGCTGGGGGGGAGGGGAGTGGAGCGATCGGACAGCCTGCAGGACTTAATTAAAAATATTCATCCTGGTAGTCTGCCGGATTGTCTATGGGTCTCCTTGAACCTATGCCAGTCATTTTGCTGGTACGTCCAAAGAGGGCCAGGGGGTGTGTCGGGTTGGAAAATGGGGGATAGGATCCGGTGAAAGTCATTGCCGCCAGATCCACCCCCCACCCACCCACCCTCAAAAACCAGCTTTGCCCTTGGGGCTCTTTTGCCTTTTCCTTCTGCTCCTTCTCTCTTTCGCCTATCTCCTGTTCTCTTCCTTTCCCTTCTTTTGCCTCCTTCTCTTCCACCCCTCCCTTTCCTCTCAGCCAGTTTAAAGAGCAGATACCCTCCCACTGGCCCCATTAGCCATGGCTGCAGCTCAGCTGTGGCAGTGCGCTCCTCCATGGCACCTAGAAATGACATCATTGCTGGGGCTGTCCTTGGCCCTGGTTTCTCCCCCTCTGCACACCATTATTCCCTCTTTCCTCCCCTCTCTGCCCAAGAACCACCCCCTGTGCCAGCCTACCTGCCCTGGCCCCATCCAGGGTCTGTGGCAGTAGGGATCTACAGCTGCAGCTGCCTTGCAGCAGCAGCGTCATCAAATGGCCTAGTAGCAGCACAGTTTTCACGCCCTCGCAGGGCCTTTTACGCCAGCGGGACATAGGACTGGTCCATAGGATTGGGCCATCAGTCATAACCCATGGTGTATATAAAGATGTGTAGTGGAGTCTGGATACTTAAAAAGAAAAACATATTTTAATCAGAGACACAAGGGAGGGAGTGGCCTTCCCCACACACCATTTTTCTCCTCCATATCAGCCCTCCCAATGGCTTGTCCATCTGTGGATCAAAAATGTGTAGCTAGCTCCTTCCTCTGCCTCATTCCAATTAATATAGGAGTCTTCTGCCTCTCTCAGTCCTGTCTCCAGCTCTCCTGTGCTTCTCTATTGCTCCCCTTGCTTCTTGACTCCACCCATTATTTGGAAGTTTTGTGTGTATACAAGTTTCAGATGGACCGTAACTGTTAGGCACCTTACCACCCACCAGAGGTGCAATTGGCACAACACAATTTTATTCATCCAACTCTGCATTGGTTCACCAAAACGCACTGAAGTGAATCAAGTAATGTGCTTGGGAGCACAGGATATGAATGTACCTGCATTGGGGTGTCAGGTTGTAATGTGAACAGGTAACATAAGCCACTCTCTTTTCTAAGACATATTTATAATAAATGGTTAAAACCATAGGAAAATAGGATGTGCATTTGGTGTTTTGATGTACTGAGTTCCCATTCTTATATTAGCCTCATACATTGTATTGCTAAGGCAGAGTTTAGGAGCAGTAGCAATCTTGAAAATGCCAGATATCTTGTTGTATGTTATCTAATCCTTAACTGAACCTCTTGAGTCTGAAAACTTGGGTAGGAAATCTCATAAGAACAGATTTACGGGAAATTCCTACTTTCAACTCTGCCAAAATAACAGAAGTTCAACCTTAAATGTGCTTTTAAAAAAATTGGCATCCACACAGCCAGCTGGAATCCAGAACTGCAAAGGAGCATATTTGAAGATTGATGAATATCTAGGGTCTAGTTAGACATGTGATTAATCGTGCAGTTTGCCCCAGTTGGGGCTTTGATTTATTTATAAATAGGAAGTGGGGGGGGGGGCAAAGCCATAACAGGACTCGGGAGCAGGAAGACGTTAGTAGTTTGACCTCACCAGGTTTTTCAGCCTGATCACATGCCCCCACATGCCATTTTTAAATGAAATTAACTTTCTATTGAAACTCAATTGATTTTTTTTTCATTTAAAAATGGCTGTGTGGGGAGCATGTGATCAGGCTGAAAAACCTGGTGAGGTCAACTACTGAAGTCCCGCTACCCCTGCTATGGCTTTGCCCATATTTCCACTTAAATAAATCAGAGTGCTGAATGGAGCTAGTTGTGTGATTAAGCGCATATCTAGACCCGTTCTTGAGTTTTTCTAAATATCCAAACAGTTGGGATTCCATTTAAATCCTAGCTTGTTCATAAACTATGGTTAGAAAAATAAAGGGGGAAAGATGAGCAAATGGGTTTAGATTTGTGGTGAAGGTTCAAGAATGGGGAGGGGGGAGAGATGAAAGTCTAGACAAGCCCCAAGATCCAGGGCAGTGGCAGCTAAGCCTTTGCAGCCATTACCTTGAAGGGAAAATTGAGGCTCAATTACAGATCACGCTTGAGGGTGTTATGTTTATGCACATTTCCCCATATCTATATGGAGATTTGCTAAAACCAATCAGAACTGAATAAATAATATTCTAAATACTGTTATGCTAGGACTGAGAGAGAGAGAGAGAGAGAGAGAGAGAGAGAGAGAGAGAGAGATATGCTTTTAGTGTACAGGAAATGCAAAAAGTGATAGGCAATAAAATAAAACCTTCCAAACAAAGAAAACTTACTGAGCATGTGCAGCTCTTTCAGTATTTAAAGGATATAAACACCAGGGTTATACAGTTCTAAGGTAAAGGTATCCCCTGACAATTAAGTCCAGTCGTGTCCGACTCTAGGGTGTGTCCGACTCAAAGCCGAAGAGCCAGCGTTATCCAAAGACGCCTCCGTGGTCATGTGGCCGGCATGACTCTCCTTGCCGCAGCGTGTAGCATGCAGCTGGAACACGGAGCGCTGTTTACCTTCCTGCAAGCGGTACCTATTTATCTACTCGCATTGACATGCTTTGGAACTGCTAGGTTGGCAGGAGCTGGCCAAGCAACGAGCGCTCACCCTGTCGCGACCTTTCGATCGACAGCTTATGGTTCAGCGGTTTAACCCGCTGCGCCACCCGCTGGCCTTTATACACTACTACCACAGCACAAATACACAATACTGTACTGTTTTAGGCTGAACCATCAGAAGCAAGCATCCTAACATAAACACAGAGGAAAACTATTGCTCTCAGAGCACAATCCTATGCATGTCTACTCAGAAGTAGTTCAATTGGACTTGCTCCCATGTCAGTATGTATAGGATTGCAGCCGTAGGCAATGCAGGATCTTAAGTAGCACACTACTCTCATTTCCCATCGTCTCAGGGATGTCAGAGATCATATTTGAAGATTGGAACAGGTCTAGAAATGGAACCGTATGTGGCACTGAAACCATATGTGGCACTGTATGTTCAGCCTAATAAACAGAAAATGAAGAGTGACTTTGACAGAGAACTTAAGGAGAACAGGAAGAGCAAGTGGCACACATGGCTAAAATGGAATGATAACATCAACTCCTACAGAGAGACTAAAGAAAGTAAAGAAAATGGCAACTATCGAGAGCAAGGAAGAAAAGATATAGGGTGACTTTACATTCCGTTACAGTATTATGATCATCATTTATTTGTGGAAGTACTTCAAATATAGATGATATATATTGTAAGTACAACGGACCCTTGGTATCTGTGGGGGATTGGTTCCGGGACCTCCCGCAGATACCAAAATCCGCAGATACTGAAGTTGCGCTACAATGCTTTACTACTGGATCGAGTGAGAGGTGCCTCTGGAGGCCGCTTCTGGGTCACGCCAGGCCCACGACGCACTCCAATGGCCTCTGCGGACCTCAGGATGCCTTGGGGAAGCGACTGGAAGTTGTGGGTGCAAAACTGAAGTTCTAGTTTTCTCTGTTCCAAAGTAGTAGGGACTTCAGATCACTTCACTGCATGTATACAATTATGAATTGTGTGTAAAGTATTTGTTATGAAACCTTTACCAGCCTTTGCTCCTGTGTATGTTTTATTGATAGCAACTAGCCCGGGTGGTGGAATATCTTACCATAGGAAGGGAGTGCTTTTGCTGAATTCTCTGCTTTCCCCCACCCTTCCAACAAAAAGCATCTTTTTTTTTCCTTCCACAAAGCTTTTCTTGCATTGAAAATATGGTTTGATTGCTTGGTGTTGTTAAACATTGTCATGGACAGCCTTTGTGGAGGTTGAATCAGACTGAACAACATATTTTGTACAATTGAAATATTTTGTTTTATTTATAATCACAGACAATTGGTGGGGTGGGAGGGGGGTGACTACAGCAACATTCTGCCACCTTCAGGACAAATCCACTTCTCTAAGTGTGACATTTCTACTTTTGTCTCCAACTTACATAACATACTTACAATGCTAGCTTTGATTTTCAAGGTTCTGAAATATATTTTTATTTTTATTTTTCACATTTTTATACCGCCCTTCCTCCAAGGAGCTCAGAGTGGTGTACATATTTCCTCACCTCCTTTTTTGTCCTCACAACAACCCTGTGAGGTAGGTGGGGCTGAGAGATAGTGACTGGCCCAAGGTCACCCAGGAAGCTTCGTGGCTGAGCGGGGATTTGAACCTGGATCTTCCAGGTCTAAGTCCGACTCCCAAACCACTACACCATCCTGGTGGGTGTAGCGATTTGTGTATAGGGATTGGTGTATAGGGATGGGTATAGGGAGGGTGGGCTCCAGCAGGTGGGCCTACCACTTCGAAGCCTGTGACTTCAGAAGGGCCCACCGCCAAAGAGCCTCTCCCAATTTACTGGCAAGGAAGAGAGTGAGGAGAATGTGTATCCTCCTTAGTACACAGTGCATCATGTTATGTTCACAATGGCCCAGGTCAAACAGAATGCAAAATCATGGTTAATCATGGGTTTAGCATGATGATTATGGTTAATCATGGGTTTAGCATGATGATCATGAGCCTCAGGCTTACACACTCCCCCTCAGATTTTCACTGGGCATGGCTATGGGCCATTGTGGGCATGGTCCCTATAAGGCATTGCACCCCACTGCTTTCAGGTGGGAGCAAGTCATGATCAGTGGCATGGCAGAGAAGAAGGAGCAGGAAGTGGAAGAGAAGGAGACACAAGAAGGGAAAGGAAGAAAAGAGAGGGGATGAAGGAGGAAAGAGAGGAGGAGGAAAAGGCAAAAGAGCCTCAAGGGCAAGGAGAAGGGGCATTGGAAAGAAAGAGAAACCAATGGTGAAGAGAAAGAAGGAAGGGGTGAGGAGGTCCTAGCCCCACCAAACGGAAAGGGCAGGCTCTTCGGCTGAAGTGTCATACCCTATCCACAAGGGGCTGGGATTGGGTCCACCAACCTAAGCCTGCTGGGCGTAGAACAAGATGGCTCCTCTTTGTGTAGCAGGTGCTGCTCCCCAAGGGAGCACTACAGCTGCATAACATGCGAGAGGACCCTCCACTACCTGCCGCTGACCTTCCGAGTCTGGACCTGTTGATCCTCCACATTAACATCTGAGAGAGGAGACCCAAGGTGACAAAATGATTGGTCTCTGCCCAAACACTGACTATCAATGCTCGGTGCATATGCCAGACTCGGAGTGAAGAGTCGGTAGAACAGACTCATGGACTAAGACATGGGGAACCGGCAAGTAACCTGGCCAGTAGGTCTGAGTCCAACCTTCTGTAACCTGTAACTGAATAAATAACAAGGCTCTGAAAGTATGGCCTCCAGGCCACTCTGTGCCCCTTTATTTGGCAAAACTCACAAGAACATAGCATATTTATGCCTCTTTGGGGGAGAAAAGTCCACAATATCTACGAATCCAAATTGTTGTCTTGATCATACAAAAGACTTGACAGGACATGTTGGGCCAGTTCAGACAACAATTTGTCCGCCAGCCGTCTTCATGCATTTGCAGAGTGAGTCCCCATGAGCTTATATGTTCCACCTACTTTCCAGCATCCAGGGCTTTTAAGCTTAATTTTTGGCATGGGGGGGGGGGGTCTTCTGAACTGCCCATCTATACACATTGCCGGTAGTATTAACTGGACATGCAAACTGCCCCCGACGCAATTAAGGTAAAAAGTGGGTGAAGCCTGTGCATTTATGGGGTGTTCAAACTGCAAATGCACAATTTGGGTCTAGTAGGAAAAACAAATTCATCTGAACCAGCTCACTAAATGTTCTGAATGTGATTTTGCTTGCAGTCTATTTCCTATTTCAGTTAAAATACAGTAATACATAATATAGTTCCACTCCTGTACTTAGGTGATCTCAGTTTTCTTAGGTGACCCTGAATTAGATTTTGCCACTCTTTGTAACTCATTCACTTCTTTTCTCATTGCTGTGAAAGTTAATTGTGTTCCCTTTGTCCAGTATCAAAGTTCAAGTAGTCAATTATCACTATTAAGCTTTAGTAATTTGGGGTTTAATATTGGCACACTGAGTTGGAGTCTCATTATAAAGTTCATATAGGGGGTGAAAAAGGTCACTGAGGTACAACGGCGTTTTCCATATTTTTACTTTGCCCATGTGAGTCAATTAAAGACACAGCTAAATGGAAAAAAAAAACCTGCCAAAAAAACACACTCCAAATAGTTTTTCTAAAACACTCCAGTTTCTGGACTTGCGTTAGTGTTAATTTAAACTGAGATACTGTATTAGCGATGCAGTCTTTCTTATCTCAATAGCTTAAGGTTAAAACACAGCCCAATTTGAACTAACACCACCACCACCCTGCCGATGTAGCAGCAGCAAGGAGTCGCATGCTGCATCCTATTTGGGGGGCAGTTAGAGAGGTCTCCTCAGGGTAAATGAATTGGGAGAAGCTTCCACTGTCCCTATGGGACTCCTCGGTCCTGTGCCAGCGATTTTGCCTTCTTTTCTCTCTTGTACCCAGTTGCATTGATAGCCAGGCCCCAAGAAGGGGGGGGATGATGTGTTTCACGTCATCGCCCTGCCCCCTGCACTCCCGGAAGTCTTCATTTGAAGGCTTCCAAGGCGCAAGGCGGGTGGGAGGGAGCCAAAAAAGCAGCCGCGGAGCACTAAAATCCCGCCGCAGCTCCTCCTCGTGAGGAGATCGTGGTTATCACCCAGGGGCATTGCATTCCCCCGGTCCCCCACCTTAGTGACGCCACTGCTTTTACCACCTCCACCTACAGAGAACTGGTCTACAACACCTCTTTCTAGGTAAATTGCCCGTTCAGTACAACATCATGTTAGTTCCCATTGAGGATTATCCCCTGGCCTAATTCAACAAACTGCAGTTGTACACATTCAGCAGTTGTAACGGTGGGCCAGATTGGCCAGTACCTATTCATGATCTATCTCATACTCATGGAAAGAGGAGAGGACATATCTGCCTTTCTCAGCGCTGAAGTCCCAGGATCAACATGCAGGGCTGTCACATTCAAATACAGTCAGTGTCCATAAAATCCAGTGTATGTAGATCAGGTTCACACACAGCCAAACTTAATAGCTGGAAGCAGATGAACCAGAAACAACTTTTTTTTAAGTGATGTGCAATCTTGCTTTTCATTTCCTGACTTGGCCCAAAAACTATGAGAAGAGGGACTATAAATGGAAGAAACTAAAATGTTTTGGCTCTGGTCAAAATTTCCTATCTAAATCTGGATATATATGACTTAGCGCAGTGGTTCTCATACTTCCCTGCCCTGCGACTCACTTACTGTGTGGAGCTCAGCAACCTGGACGTTTGGGCAGTGATGGATTTGACATTGTGCTGTGATGATGTCATCACATTACCACCAAAACGTCTGGGTTGCCAGCGGTTTGCATTTTTTGTACACAAACTGATGGCCGCCGTGTTCGACGTGTCGTGTTCTCAGTGAGCAGAGGCAGAGAACACGATGCAACGAGGCCTGGAGCAGGCCAAAGATGCTTGGCTGGCCATCAGTTCATGTACAAAAAATGCAAACATCTGGCAACCCAGAAGTTGAGGCTCGGGTGGCCGGCTCTTTGCGACCCACCAAAAATTACGGCACGACCCTCAGTTTGAGAAACACTGACTTAGCATGCAATCCTATTACTCAGAAGTAAATCCCATTATGTTCAATGGGGCTTACAGTAATCCTAAGGAAGACTTTAGAACTGTATCCTGCGAGGGAGTTTTGGCTGCTGGAGGTCTCCACGGGGACAATTATCCCCTTGGCCCAGGGTAAGCCTCAACAGCCACATGGGTCAACTTGGTGCTGCGCCAGCTCAATCATGGGTGTAAGTCCGAGTTGATCCGTGAAGGAGGATCAGGCCCAGGGAGGGGGTCAGGATTCGGTGTGCTCTGCCACCGCCGAACCCGCATCCTTCCCGGGCCTGATCCACCCTCCATCCCAACCCCGACACTGCCCCATTCCACCCACCCCTCCCCTGTTATGCCCTCCCTGCCCCACCTCCTGCAGGGCTTACATGCTCCAATGGATCTTCACAGATCCGCCGGCCCAAGCAGGAAGGCTCCAGCCTTCCTGCCAGCTGGAATATTTTTACGGCCTCTTTGCATCAGTTAGTGTCGGCAGAACACATGTTCTGCTGGCAGGGCAGGATTGGGGTGTTAGGCAGCAATCGTATACACACCTGGGAGTAAGTCCTAGTGAAATAAATGAGACTCACTTCTGAGTAGATATGCATAGGATTGTGCTGTTAATATACAGTAGAGCCCCAGTATGCACAGGGGATAGGTTCCTGCCCAGATACTAGGAACTCGTGTATTCCCCCCCCCCCCCCAGATACTGGGAACTCACGTATAAGGGGAATGCTGTCCATGTGGGCGTACCCGTACACCATTTGCCTTTTTTCTTTTTTTCTTAGAGCTGGCACCAGGTCAGTGTGTTTTTGGCTTAACCAAAACAGTACAAGGAACTAGCTTATACAGGAAATAGGAAGCTTCCTGTTTAACGGAGCCTCTCTAGCATACAGGCTGCTTGTCTGCTTCGTCGCTATAAGCAGCGAGCTGTTTATAGCATTTTGGTTAAGCAAGGAACGCAGGAGCTTGGTGTCAGCTCTGTAAAAATAAAGAAAGGTAATGGACTTGGGGTGGGGCTACATTAAGGAACTATATATATATTGCTTATTGCACTAGGTTTCAGGACTCTTTACCACTATTTATGGTTAGTGTTGGTTTGTGTCTGTTATATGTTTATGTTGTATGTTGTTCTAATTGTGCCAATAAAGGTTCTGAATCCTGAATCCTATTGCTTATTGAAATTTTTTTTTTCGAAATCTCTTGAAGAAATTATTGTTGTTGTTCATCTACCTTGGTTTTTGAATGTTTGGTTTTCTCATCACACCTTATAGCCCTTCTACTTTACTCAGTACTGGTAAAGTGGCTAGATCTGAAATGAAATGTTTCTCATGGTAGAAAGAAAATGGCTGTTTTAGTTGAGGCAACCATGTGATGAGTTTCCACTTAATGGCTGGGGGAAAGTCCACAGAAAAGGAGGAGCAAGAAAAGAGCTATGCATGCTGTTTTTGCATGCCTTCTTTCAAGGTCATAGTACAGTATAGGTTACTGCTGGAGCACGACACTCTTTCCATTGGGATTGCAGGCAGGGGCACCCTATTAATGAATGCTAAATGAGATGTTACGTATGGTTTCTTTGTTTTGCACATGGGTGTGTAAAGTAATTGGTAGTGAGTAATTTTAAAATAAAAAAAATCTATATTCCTAAAATCTATATTCCTATTAATGAAGCAGGTGAAGCAGTTGCCTCAGTTGGAGAACTGGCGTAGGGAAGCACAGGTTACCCTGTGTGTGCTCCAGACTTTCCCACTGCCTCTGTGGGCTACCTTGGCTCTGCTGGTTTCTGCTTTGGAGTATCTGTGATTCATTCCCAATTACCAATAGAGAGGCCGCCCCATTCTATACAAGAAAATAAGAAGCAGTGATTTCTGTGCTTTGTATTGTTACTTTCTCTCTCTCTCACTCACTCATCCTAAAAATACAAAATCTTGTTTTCTAGGTTGCCCTCCCCTGGGTCTTGAAACATTAAAAATTACTGACTTCCAGCTCCATGCTTCTACAGTAAAGCGATATGGCCTTGGGGCCCACAGAGCACGGCTGAATATTCAGGTAACCTCATCTTTCTAAGCAGTATAGAATGACCAACAGTGGAATTGTTCTGAAAGTAGAACCAGTGAATCCTTTTAGCTTTTGTCAGCTAATGCCGTTATTAACATAGGATTTTATTTTATTTTTTACATTATAATGTTGGTTAATTTTGTTTCTTTACTTTGAGTGCTCCAACATTAATGTTGTCCAACAGTCAAACCTTCACAGGATTCTTTAAAATAAGGAGAATGAAATACAGGGAGTGGGAGAGGAAACCACTCTTTATGGGTAACGTAAAGAAACATATATACCCCGCATGTTCCGTCTTGTGTCTCCCCTTTCCTCCACTCCTCATGCACCCAGCAGAATTGAATACTTTCTGCTTTGTCAAGCCACAGCTTCTTAAACCATAGTTTTCTGTGACATCCAAACTGGGACACTGTGCTTTGAGAGCTCCCTACATATATTTCAGGCTATCAAATCATGGTTAAATCTACAAGGAAAGAAGAGGGAGAGTGTGCATGTGGGGACATGACTCATTTTGGGTCCAACAGAAGCTGTTAGGAAGCTCTGTCTGCTATTGACTGGCATATAATTATCCTTAGGTGTGGAGTGTCTGTAGTGTGGAGTATGGCTGAATCTTATCCCTTTTTTGCCTTTATGCCTCTTTGAAGGGTCACAGACTTATGAACTAGTTCAAGGTACTCAACACCTAGGCTAAACCTATGTTTTGTTCATTAGCATGCACCATCTCACTAAAACACTGAATGGCTTGTTCGTAATTCGCCTCTAGCAAATAATTTCCTAGTATTATCCCACTTTGGCGAATTACAACATTTTAATCAGACAGCGGGACAAGTCCAGTAGTAAGGTTTTGTTGTTCTCGTCCATCCATGTCCATCTTCTTTCTTTTGTCTCCACAAAACAACTGCACAGAGAACAGACTGGAACTCCACTACAAATACATAAAGTTACATGTGTACCCATTGTACTTTGTCAGGCATTTCTCTAAGCTGATAAGGGACAGCTGCTAAAGGGGATTTTTCCGGGTAGTGGCGCAGGTGAACGCCCGTCTGCGCCGCAAGCCAGAAAAAAGGCCCCGAGGTCCCCGGTAGCTCCTCCTACCTGTTCTTCTGGGTTCTGCCATCTTGGATCTCACGAAATCTCACGAGATCCAAGATGGCAGCGCTAAATTCTCATGAGAATCAGGCGCCGGCATCTTGGAACTTGCGAGATTTCATGAGATCCAAGATGGCAGCGGCCAGAAGAACAGGTAGGAGGAGCTACTGGGGATATCCTGGGGCCTTTTATCCAGCTTGTGGTGCGGGCAGGCGGGTCCTCCTGCTCGCGCCGCAACCCTGAGGGAAAGGGTACGTGGGGGTGTACGTGGGGGTTCGTGGGGGGTACGCGTGGATCAAAAGGTCCGGGGGTACGCGGGGCAGCTGGAGGCCCACAAAGGGGATACGCGGGCCTCCGAAGATTGGGAACCCCTGCTCTAAATTGATTTATTATTCCATTTCACACTGTTAGTGTCAATGGAAGACAAAATCCTGGGTCTTTTTGTAGTCATAATCAACAATGCTAAAAAAAGAAAGATATCCAGTATCTTGTTCTAGATAGTGTCCACAATGTCTGTATTCTCTGTTGCTTTTCACTACCATATCCCTTCATTTTTCTGAACCTTAAGCTGTTACTTTCATCATTTTCAACATAAATGTTGTTTTGATCCCATCACTCAGGAACACATCAATAAATGACACACAAGTTTCTAATCCATGGAGTTCTTAATCATTTGAGTTTATCTGCTCGCTGTTTCCTGTTCAAATGCTACCTATTTTTCTGATACAACTTTATCTGTAATAGGCAGACCCAGGAAAGCTAGAGTCACACTCTTTCCTCAGTGTAGCAGCCAGATAACCATCCACTAATCCTATGATTCTGATCAGCCATTCATATGGCCCAACATGACTGACAGTTTGTATCAATACACAGTTTTACCCTTCTTTCCTTCATTTGTCAAGTGCTTCATGATGTAAGGGCTTTCTGGTCTAAAAGCCATAATTTCCAGCTTTTTCAAACAGTGAAACTTTTTAGATTTGTCCTAAATCTATTTTAACAAGAAGATTCAATTTCATGATTTTGAAGGTATTGCAAACTTTTTGTCCTCTTTCCTTATGATTGCCATTGGTAGTTATGTCTCTCTGCATAAATAGAAGTCCTGTAGTCTTTGAAGCTTGGAAATGTTTTATGTTGCCCAAACAAGAAATCAAATAGAAAAAAAATATTTGCATCCGGTAAATAAGGCTATACTGTGCGTGAAAGTAAGGATGAGATAAACCCCTCCAGTTAGGTTCATTATTATGTTTGGAGAACCAAAATATTTTCTTTTAAACTTGGAAAATTGCTTAGTATATTAAAAGCTGAATTATAAGTCAAATTGGATACTGTAGTGCCCTAATGATGTCATTGGGAGTACAATGAAGTCTGATCGTTCTGCCAACACATGATCAGTCTCCAAGCTTTGTTTCATCCATTATCCTGCCACAAACTCCTTCCTCCTACCCACCTGTAAGCCTCCTAACTCTATCCACCTTTTTTCCACTCACTCAAACCCTCTATACCCACATACCTGGCTCTGACTTCAGCAGCAGCAGTAGTAGAAGCAAGAGCTCTTTCTTCCCCTGTTGTGGTGCCTTAGACACTGCTGCCAAGCACATTTGCACAACTGAGGTACAGCTGAGAAACATAGTGTGCTCAGGGGCTACTGTGGATGTTAGTAGTCCTTGAATACTATACTTCCCAGATCTGCCTGTACCTGATGAGCTATATAGCAGCACACCAGCCACGGGAGGGGGGGGGGCAGGAGAGCATCCTCAGTACTGCTTACCAGCACTGGCACAGCAGCAGGAGATTCTTCTCTGACTCAAATTAATTCTGAGCTAGGGAAGAAATTTGGAGGTCATATAATTTGCAATTAGGAGCAAAATTAGAACCCCTGGGGTTTATATTTTAAGCCAAGGAAATACAAGTTTTTTTCTGTGACATCAATAAATGAAAGGGGTTTTGTATAAACCATCTTTGAGTTTGCTCTTAAGAGCGTTCCATTATGATTGGGTGAGAGCAGGCCTACAGAGCATTCTGGCGCAGAGGGCAAGGCTTACTGGTCCACTCCAAGGCATACTGTAAACATGGACAGTACATAACATTCTAATAGATTTGCTGAACTGCTCTGCCACTCGCTTCTGAATGCTACTATTTGCATAGCAGACTTGATCCTCCCACACTATAGGTGTGTTGATCGAATGAATGGAGCGTGCTGCTATTTTTGGTGTTGCTGACAAGGAAATGATATGCTCAACGCACTATATAATAGGTGTAGATATAGAATGAAAAGTTTAAAATACTCCATTATTTTAAAAGTACTGCCGTTTGCTATGATAACTATATTGGCAGTCAAGTGAAGATTTTAAAAAATCCTTTTCTTGCTGTTTTCGAAAAGGAAGAATTCTGTTAGCATGAAAGAACTCTTAACCTTCTAAATGTTTAACCTTATCATTGTACATACAGTAAGTTAGAGTGATGCATATTAAATGTCTGTAGACAAGAAAAAATTCCTTCCATCTGTACAGAACCCACAGAGTTAATGTAAAAATACAAGAAGAAATGACTGCAGCTTAAACTGTTCTATTCTCCTTTGAAGCAGACTTATTTCTGATAGGTGTTCCATCTTCTTTTCAATCTAGAGGAAACAGCATGGTGCTTTCTCAGTAAGTCCTACGGGTTTCACAGGATTTACATGATACCAAAATCAAAGTATGGGGAAAAGGGAAACTAGAGTGAGTGAACGCTAACGTCATGTTCTCTGTTTATTTCCTTTAAAGGTGTATCAGTTCAGATGTGTAAAGATGGCTTTGCCTTCTTTTCAGGCAGGTGTTAATGAAAATGATTTTTATGATGGTGCTTGGTGTGCAGGACGGAATGATCCGTATCAGTGGATTGAAGTGGACGCTCGGAGGCTAACAAAGTTCACAGGAGTTATTACTCAGGGAAGAAATTCTCTCTGGTTGTGAGTACTGTACATTCTTTGCTTACTTTTTAAGGCAAACCAGAAGTTTGGATGAAAGTTTTATGTTGTGCAAATGAAGAAAATCAATGCAGCACAGTAAGACAAGTGAAATCAATGTTGTTTACACAATGTCAAGAAAATATAATAAGCCTTTTAAATCCACGTTGACCTATACTATTTCCCATCTTGTAGAGGGGCTCCCAGAATTTTGAGAGAGGAAGGCACATATCTGTTAGGTAGTCGATGCTCCTGGAAAGGAGCTACCGAGTTCAGTTGGGGAGCTTTCTCACTGATGCTTCTTTTTCAATCATGTGGGTTGGAACTGGCTTGAAATGAGTCTCTTTATCTCTGTGGGTTGATTCAGACATTATTCTGGCAAAGTGCCACCATGATCGTAGATTGCATGGAGGTAGAACTGGGTGGTTAGCCATTTATATGGCTCTGTGAAGTGTTAAATTCACAATCCAATCCTTTATTAAAGGTAAAGGTTCCCCTCGCTCGAAAGCTAGTCGTTAATGACTCTAGTGGCAGTGTTTGTTGTTGTTGTTGTTCAGTCGTTAAGTTGTGTCCGACCCTTCGTGATCCCATGAACCATATCCCGCCAGGCCTTCCTGTCCTCCACTATCTTCCTGAGTTCGCTCATTTTCATGTTCGTTGCATCGGTGATGCTGTCTAACCATCTCATCCTTTGCCTTCCCCTTCTCCTTTTGCCTTCAATCTTTCCCAGCATCAGAGTCTTCTCCAGAGAGTCCTCTCTTTGCATTAGGTGGCCAAAATATTTGAGCTTCAGCCTCAGTACCTGTCCTTCCAGGGAACAGTCAGGGTTGATTTCATTTAGGATTGACTGATTTGATCTCCTAGCAGTCCAAGGACCCACCAAAAGAAATATCAAATAGTGAGCTTTTGAGCTCTATAGAACTCTTCATGAAGCAGGTAGTGTCCTTTTGTGTATCATCTGCCTCATGAAGAGTTCTGTACTACTTGAAAGCTTGCTGTTTCTTATTTTCTTACTTTTGGTAGACCTAATAAAGTATTGCCCTGAATTGGATTGTGGATTTTTCTTCTAATGAACTAACACAGCCACCTGTGATTTTGTGAAGTGGATAAGAAATCATCATTGATACTTTTCTGCTGGGGCTCCTGTACGTTCAGAATGACTGTGTTTCTATATTCTGATATCATCCCAATTTAAGAGCTATTTGTTGCCAAATGTATTTAAAGTAAAAAGTGGATTGACCATGCATTTGTCAGCTATGCTGTGAACTCAGTTTCACCACTCAGCTGACAGACAAGCTTAATTCAAGCAGTCATTTACCCCTCGCTGATACTTGTTAACTCTTTCCTTTGTTACTGTGACCAACAAGAGACGGGGGCAGCAGAAAATCACCCCTCACTGAACAGTGTCAAAATTTGGTGCTGCCTCACCCTCAGAACCTGGTTCCAGGTTCAATTTCTGACATCTCCAGATAGGATATATAAGGATCCTTGTCTGAAATCCTGGAAAGCTGCTTCCAGTCAATGTAAATAACACTGAGTTAATAGACCAATGGTCTGGCTCAATAGAAGGCAGCTTCATATTTTCAAGGACCATTTTATTTTATTTATTTATATGCCACCCTTTCTTATCCTCAGATTGCTCTTCAGATATCACTCAAGGCGGTTTACATATTATTATTATTATTTCTTCACATTTTTATACCCCCCTTCCTCCAAGGAGCTCAGAGTGGTGTACATATTTCCTCCCCTCCTTTTTGTCCTCACAACAACCCTGTGAGGTAGGTGGGGCTGAGAGATAGTGACTGGCCCAAGGTCACCCAGGAAGCTTTGTGGCTGAGCGGGGATTTGAACCTGGATCTTCCAGGTCTAGGTCCGACTCCCAAACCACTACACCATAGGCAGGCTTGTCTAGATCTGATAAGAACCCTACAATTCCAGATGGTTTCCTCCACGGTGTAGTCATCTTCACTAGCTACCAAACACAAGCCTCGAGCATTACGCAGGCATGTTATATAAGGCATTTTAAAATTGCCTTATTATTATTAAAAATATTTATATACAGTACTGCTTTTCAACAAAAGCAGTCCACAAAGCGGTTTACATAGCAAAATAAAATCAATAAATGGTTCCCTGTCCCCAAAGGGCTCACAATCTAAAAAAGATACAAAAGAGACAGCAGGAGCAGCCATGCTGAGGTGAAAAGGGGCAATTGCTCTCCCCCTTACTAGTTCCACTCCCCAAATTTGTAAGTGTTTAAATCTGTTTGGTTGTGCTTTCCTTTTTGATCACATATTTCTCAATGTTATGATTTCTTCTATGAGAAAAGCACTGATGGTAACACAGAAATCAGCAGGCAGTTTTAATTAACACCTGACATTATTCATTGCAACCTACTCTGATGTGATTAGCTAAGCAAGAGTGACTTTAAGTGGCCTTGTCTGTAGGGTGCTCCTGCCTTTCGACTTGAGATGTGTATTCATGCAACAACAAATGTGGGGGCCTGAATCGGCCAAAGTTGGCCAGAATAAGTATTACTTAGAACCACTTGAATGCTGAAGACTTGATTTTCATTATAATTCAGTGCGCACATCGTACACATTGATTGTTAACGTCTTTTGAAAAAACTGTCCCTAAGTGCCACATTGGAGCCTGAGGGGTAGTCAGTAATTTTGTAAATCTGACTTCTTATTTGAATACCTAAGTAGGCATGGGCCTTTTCTATACACCTGGCGTGATTTTGTGTGAGCAGGTTGTTCTGCACTCTGCACCAAAATTAGAGAGAGAACTGGATTTCATCCAAACATTGTACAAGCCACAAATATTCAGTATTGGGTTTGGGGGGGGGGGAGGAAAATATGTTAATTTGCATACAGGTTTCCCCTCATCCACAGATTCTGGATCTGTGGATTGCATGGGGCAGTCTCTGGCGCACTCAGAAGCCACTTCCGGGACGCGCTGAGACCTACAACCCACTCCGTTGCCCCTGGTGTACAGCTGAATGCATCGCAGGTTTTCCAAACACTTCCATGATGAATTCTCGGGTGAGCCAGGGCCAATGGGGTGGGTTGTGGGCCTCGGTGTGACCCACCCAGAAGTGGCTTTCGGGAGCACCAGAAACAGCTGGCGCAGTTCACGGTGCTCCACAATTCAAAAGTAAGGAACACCTATTTTTTCCGAGTTGAGAATCAACATAATACTGGGTTACTCCGTCATTTTAAGAAGACTTTATTCAAAGTTTCAAGATGTTGTAACAGCTTTACGTTTCGCCCCAAACATATGCGGCATCATCAGAAGTAAGGAACACCTATTTTTAAAACTTTTTTTTAACCTTTTAAAATGGGTCTTGAGCATCCGCAGATTTTGGCATCCATGGGGGGTTCCGGAACCTAACCCCCGCAGATGCCGAGGGACTACTGTACTTTGAAAAGACACACACACACCTGTGTTACTAGTTTCTTTTCAATTCAGCAACAGGCTCACTGCCAAGGGATAGCCCATATTCTTTTGTAACTGGAATCCATTTTCTACTGAGGCACTTAATTCTTGCTGGTGGCTCCATAAGGTTTCTAATCAATTTCATTGTGACCACATGCCAAAAAAGCCTTTTCATCTGGAAGGTTAAACTTGACAAAGCCCGCTGAAGAAAGTAGTCATCAGTAATGAGAACCAGATAAGTATCTTGTGGACAGCCTCAGTGATAAAACTGGCAGCTGCTTATAGCAATAATTTATTATTTTCCTCCGATTTCAACCGCATCAACTTTGTGAGGTGTGGTGTTACTTTTGTATGATGCTTAAAACAAATGAGAACTAATGAAGAAGCTCATTGATATAAACATACTGTTTGCTAACAGAAATTAGAATAGTCACTTCTTGCTGAACTTTGGCCATTAAAATCCACCCCAAACAAAAATGTTCTTGTAGTGCTTCAGCTGATCAAGAATTCAACAGATACCAGGAATGTTTATTAATGTATGTTGTGGCTTTATACCTTGCCTTCTGATCAATAATCAGGTTGGTTTCAGCAGATTATAACAATTCAGTCCAAAAGAAATACCGTATTTATTGGCGTATAAGACGCACTTTTTTGTCTAAATTTGTGACCCAAAATAGTAGGGTGCGTCTTATACGCCAATACTAAAAAAATCCCTCCTCCCCCCTGCCCGTTTTAAAGCATTTTTGGGCTTACCGGTTTTTTTCAGGAGCCTGAGAGCTCCCTTGTGCTTTCTTCCCTGACTAATCTATCCGATCTACAGCTGTTTGTCGGGTTTAATTTATGCACATGCATGAGTTGAGCTTCTCAGCAGCCAGCAGAGGGCGCTGTGCTCAGTTCAGTTCAGCTGAGCTGCAGAGGGCTTAGTCTTGGATGCAGAATGAATGCAGCTTTGGTAAGCTTCTGAACTGGGCCTAGTTGGGAGGCTTTGGAAACTGCATAGGTGGGGTGGGGGAAAAGAGTTGAGTCTGGGGGGGTTGTATTTGGGATTTATGTTGTTTAAGAGTTGGTAAGAGTTGAGTTTGGGGGTGGTAAGGTGGTAAGAGTTGAGTCTGGGTTTTTTTTGTACTTTTATGTTTTTTACTTTGGAAACTGTGCATGGGTGGGTTGGGGGGAAAAGAGTTGAGTCTGGGTGTTTTTTTTTTACTTGGGATTTATGTTCTGGTGCATTTTGTTCATGTGTCTTATTGCTGTGTGTTTTAAAAGAGATCCTGGTATTTTTGTGCAATTTATGTAAATTAGCTAATTAAGCAGCCAAGAGGTAAGTGGCCAAGTGGCCCAAAAATGCTTTAAATGTTTTTTTCTTGAAACCCAGGGCCAAAAGGAAGGTGCGTCTTATACGCCAGTGCGTATTATACGCCGATAAATACGGTAACTCACCTCTTGATGATGTAGCAGCCAAAAGAGATCCTGGACAGAAGTGATGTTAAGGCCTCTCCTCAGCTCTCTAGTGTTCCTGCCACTACTGCTGCTGATCTTTTAGGGGTCTGTGGCAAGTGCACAGGAAATAGACCCCTCCCCAACATTACATGTTGGGGGCGGGGAGGTGGCAGGAAGGGTTGGATCTGGCGGCAATGGTGTGCGCTGGATCCTATCCCCTCTGTTTGGAAGCGTTTTCTTCTCCTCAGACTTGCGCCAGCTAAAGAGCTGGCGCAAGTCCGAAGAGACCCATTGGCGAACGGGAGGCTTATGCAAGGTTAAGGGAAAATAAGTTCCCTTTCCTCTCCCAGGCCTCCTGATCTGCCCTGCCCCACCGCTGGATGCAGTGTGTGCCTTTTTGCTGTGGCTGCATTGGCAAGGGGGGGGGGGAGATAGGACTGGGCTGTTAATGTTACCACTACCTAGGAAAATCAGGAATTTGAATATTATTATTTTGAATTGCCTTAAGCTGACCAATTTCATTGTTCCACACGTCCATTTAAATTCTGGTGTATATTTTCATGTCATCTGGCTATTTACAGTAGACAAGTTCCTGACTACTACCAAATTAAAGTGTTTGAAAATCTCCGCCTGGTCTAATAATTGTGTTTGGTTTGATTCAAAGCTTTCTAGTTGTAAATGTTAGGAAGGTTATGATTAAGCTGGAAACCTGTCCTTTTGACCATTTTAGAATTTCCATTCCTTTTGATGGGTTTGCATAATGCAGTTAAATTGGATTTTTGTGGCGATGAAAGAACAGTTCCATCTGCAGGGGCTGCATATATTATGGAGAGCTTTCCATTGGACTTTCCATTGAATAATCTCTCATATTGCTACAGCTTCAGTCTTGACCTGCTGCTGAACAGGAACTGTCAGTCATTGGAATTGCATTAAAGTGTGAGGTTACATGGTGATAGGGACAAATTCTTAAAGTATTTTAGGGATTAGAGCTAGTCTGACAAACTCATTTAAATTGAAGTTTTGCTGCTGGAAATATTGCATTTAAATTACAATGCTTTCAAACATAAACACTGTTCAGAAGTTATTGAACACAGAAGTGAAGCTGGATTGTGTCCTTTCTGGGTCACTGACTTCACCCCCTACAACATTTGGAGCAATTTTTGTATACAAACTATGACATAGGCTCTATCCACTTGTCTGTTGTGTGAAGAGTAGCATCTGGACTCTGCTATACGCTTTAACATAAGGATAACAGTCTTGTGGCATGTTGGCCAGATCTGGCCCACAAAGCAACTTCTTCGTCTGGTCCTTCAAATGATTTAAAACATTATATATTCATGGGTACGTCAAGGCCGTACAACATATTCTTGTGTACCAGGTGTTCATTGATACCTGATCAATTCCCTTCCAGTGAAGGACAATTTCCAGTCTAGCTGCCATCAATAGGAAAATAATCACACCTTTTATGAATTGTAGGAATGTGTGGGGGAATGCTTTGCATCCAATAATAATATATGCAAATATCCTTGCAGGGATGCTTGCATGGTGCCTACAGACCTGTTGTACTATGTGTTACAGCAGTGGGAGGCAGGGAATCTGACATGGGGCTGATGTTTCCTTTGTGCTGTGTAGTTACACCCAGCGGCATTACTGGAGGGGGTGTGGCACCATAAGTGGTACAAGGCGCTTCACCGCGCCTTGCAAACTGGTGTAATGCGGCCCTTCCCTCTCGCCCCTGGAGCCATTCCGGCGGTGAAGGCAATGCGTTTTCTTCGCTGCTGGAATGGTGTAGCATCTAGCACCGCTTATGGTGCCTCAACCCCTCCAGCAATGCCACTGGTTATACCCCGAGTTCATGGTATATTTTGCTTTCTCAGAGGATGTTCATATCTGCTAATAGGTAAAATACCTGTGCAACGTCCATGGCTCTGCTATTGTTTTCTTGAGTTTCATAAAGCCCTTTAGTGCCTTTGTGGCTTATCCCATGTGGGGTGAGTGAGTAAATGAATAAACTACCTTTAGCTCTGGAAGAGGCTGGAGAAAAATTACATGCAAATGAAATGGTTCTGGAACTTCCAGGTGGGAATTGGTTTGGGATCAGCCACAATCTCTTTGTGAAGGAGAAAGCTAGAACAGGGGTTCTCAACCACTTCCCAGCCGAGTACCACCTCTGGCACCACTCTCGTACTGCGTACCACTGAAAGTGACTTGCGATGACATCATCACCAGTTACTTTTGGGTTTTCAGGTTTTTGGAGGCCAGAAAACACAGGTAGGAGGCTCTGAGCGGGTGGGAGGGCCAGCGTTCCTGAGAAGCTCAGCCAAAGGCCAGAGCCTCTCGGGAGCAAAAACACGCCACCAAAAGTGTTGCATTGGAGCGGGGGTACCACTGGTGCTACTAGTACCACTGGTTGAGAACCCATGAGCTAGAAGATAGAGACAGAGTGAGGCTTTTCCTTAACTGTTTTAAGCCAAAGGTCTTTTAGTGATCAGGATATTTACGACCTTTGAGGATATTTCAGTGTATATTTTTATCTGTGTTCTTTGTGTTTTCAAATACATAGGGCTTATCTATGATATTTATATGCCACCCTTATATCCAAAGAGCTCAGGGTGGTGTACATAATTCTTCCCCTTCCCTTTTTGTCTTCACAACAGCCCTGTGAGGTAGTAACTGGCCTGGGACCACTCAGAAAAGCATAGCAACTTAAAAGGAGGGGGAATCTGAAAGCTCATTGATTCGAAAATCCAATCCACCCCCCCACCCACGCCCCACACATACAGTACTTTAATTATACTTCTAGGAATGTGTGTATAACAATGCATTATTCATCAGATTTATGATATCCTATATGCCTCCCGATGGGGTTACATTGTTTAATTGTCTGCTGCTTGGAGGATGCTTTAAGATGTGGGAAAGCTTTTACTGGGCTCCTGACTCATGTAAGAACAACAGGGTGTTTTTCACGCATTGTTTCTGATTGAACTGGGGGGACCCTCTTCCTCTAAGTCTCCATGTACATTTTGGGCCTGGATCAACCTGCCTGATGTAGCCAATCTCTAACAGATACAAGAGAATTCATGAACATGTTATGGGTATTTACTGTAAAAAATGTAAACACATGCTTGTGTTTGAAGACAACTTATATGTGCTTCCATTTGCAGACTCTGTTTCTACAAGACAGCTAAGATAAGCAAATGGATGCCTTTCATTGGCATCCATGGTTTATAACCCCTATGGTAAGTAAGGATGAAGGAGAGAGTACTTTCTAGAAAAGGAGAATGGGCAGCGTCTTCTGGAAGTTCTCCTCTGCAAGTCGTGTTAAAATGAATGGGAGCCGCACAAACCACAAAGTGTCCTTCTGTAGCTCCCAACATTCACACATTTCAGAGGCATGTGCCCCAAATTGTGGTTGGCTCCTGTTTACATGCTTAGCTTTTCGCTGCATCTAGATTTCTATATCATTTTTCCTAGCTGGGTTTTAACATCACTTTTGGCAAATAGGATTTCTGTTACTAGCTGCTGTTGTTGCTGTTTTGTGGTTCAGTAAATAACTAAGCATAATTTTCAAGAATATCCTTTTTTTGCTTCTTTCTAGGAGTGACTGGGTAACATCTTACAAAGTAATGGTGAGCAATGATAGTCACGCGTGGATCACCGTCAAGAATGGGTCTGGAGACATGGTTAGTATCACATAATACAAAATGTTGTCAATCGTAGCCATTGTTAGTAGCACCATATTGATAAACTGTTGCTAGTTAAATTCACCACCAGAAATAAAACAGAAGCTTGTCTGTCAAGTGTTTATGAGCCGAGGCTTGTTAAGTGAAATTGCAGAGAGCATGTAATTAACAAACGCTTTCATAGCAGAGTGTTGGGTCCCACTGTTACGAGCACTGTAAATACAGGCCCTGTCAAGCACTTCAGTAACTTGTAGAATTATTTAATGCCTCTATGAGCTTGAAAAACAACAGAAGCAGCATCCAAATAAAATGATTAAAAATAACCCAGCAACTGTTTTTTCTTTTTTTTTCTTTTTTGCTGATGCTTAAAATGCTATAAGGTTACTAAGTTGGCCAACAGGGAATTTTGTGTTTCCAAGGGGCCCTTTGTGGGGGTTAAAAGGTAAAGGTGACCCCTGACAATTAAGTCCAGTCGTGTCCAACTCTAGGGTGTGGTGCTCATCCCCATTTCAAAGCCGAAGAGCCAGCGTTGTCCGAAGACGCCTCCGTGGTCATGTGGCCGGCATGACTCTCCTTGCCGCAGCATGTAGCATGCTGCTGGAACACAGAGGGCTGTCTACCTTCCCGCAAGCGGCACCTATTTATCTACTCACATTAACATGCTTTGGAACTGCTAGGTTGGCAGGAGCTGGCCAAGCAACGAGAGCTCACCCCGTCACGGATTTGAACTGCCGACCGTTCGATCAACAGCTCATGGTTTAGCGGTTTAACCCACTGCGCCACCTGCTGGGGGGTTACCCACTACCAAAATTTGCAGTTTAATTGTGGTTCAAAAGCAAGTATATATAAGTGGAATGGTGTTTCATGGCAGCATTGGCTCAAGGGCCAGTAATCAGGAGAAGCAGGGGCTTCCCGCTAGCGTCCTGGCAATGTGCTACTCAGCGCGCTGCTGGAAAGTGCTTTATGGCACTTTTGCAGCAGTCTCTGGCAGCAGAACGCATGTTCCCCTGCTGGCCAGCCCCCCATTGATTGGGCTGTAAAAAACATACAACATTCTGTTCAAAGCCTGACAGAACGGTGACGCTGTCTAGTAAACGTTAACTATATGTTATCCTCTGACAACGGAGCATTGATTTTTAAGGTCGCTTCCATACAGCAGCTTCTCCACCAATAGTAGCGCAAAGACGGGAAGTTAAAAAAAACCTACCACCAGGGGGTTACACTGCTGTTTGGTCTTGCACCATTGATACCTTGCTGCTCATGCTTGTCCAATTTCATTGAACAGCAATCATAATGGAAACTGGCACAGTCCAATATGGATTGTGACTACCAGGCATGCCAATTCAGCATATGCAACATTGTTGCAAACCTTCTTCTTTGGAGGCAGCCCATAACTCCATGCTTGTTCAAAGTTGTAGGGGGCAAGGAGATATTTGTACCATACCTGTTTTTGCAAATGTAAGTTTGTAATAATCAAAACACTATAATAAACAGTATACAGTATGGACAGAAAATCTCCACAACACCAAGTTGAAGTCACACTTGCTTTTATTAACACTTATGTAGAAAAAAAATATATGGCATAAATTAATAAATATTCAGAGAAAAGACACCTGTAAGGCACATTGGGCTGTATTCCCCCAGCACTTGAACTCCCATCAGATTGTAGTCTTAGTGATCACCTGTTAGTCAAAAGTGAAAACCGTGATCTTGGAAGAATATCTAAAGCAGGGGTTCTCAACCCCTTCCCGGCCAAGTACCACTCTCCTGCTGCGTACCACTGGAAGTGACTGGCGATGACATCATCGCCAGTTACTTCCGGGTTTTCAGAGGACAGAAAATGTAGGTAGGAAGCTCTAGGAGGGTGGGAAGGCCCTTCTCAGCATTACTGAGAGGCTCGGCCAAAGGTCCGAGTACCACCAGCAGTCGGCCAAAGTACCACTGGTGGTACTAGTACCACTGGTTGAGAACCCCTAATCTAAAGTATTGTCCTGTATTGCAACTTCCCTATGTCTTATGACACTCCCTAAACAAATTTGACATTAAAAAAGCATAGGTACAACCCAGGCTTGTGGCTGAAAGCATTAGTATGACTGGCTTCCATTTAAACATAGACAGAAATATATTGCCTAGAAAGAGTTGAGGCTTAGGACGGAAAGTTGGTCAATCGGCACTCCTTTCCCATTTAGGAATCGTGCCTCAAAGGGTTCAATCATGCAGTTCTGCTACCTAAGAAAATGGTCTGCTGAACGATGAGACGTTCGTGGGTTTCTCATCTTATTTGGACTGATTTAATCTCACATTTTGACTTTCCTCTTGCTTCTGGTAATGGTACTAATGATGACCACGTCTCTATTTTGTGTGTTGAAATAGATTTTTGAAGGCAACAGTGAAAAGGAGATCCCAGTCCTCAATGAGTTGCCAGTACCTCTTATTGCCCGTTACATTCGGATAAACCCTCGGTCCTGGTATGAAGAAGGAAGCATATGCATGAGACTGGAAATCCTAGGCTGTCCTCTGCCAGGTAAGTGCCCTTTTTAGAGCCAGGCTTGGCATAACACAACGCCTCCACAGGATGGCTCCTGGATTCTGGTGAGTGCAGACACATTTTTGTCTGAATGAGTTTCACACAAAAGTGCATATAATTCTGGTGGCCTCATGGCAAGCATTCAGTGTGTCTCTCTTGATTCAGGAGATCTGCTGGAAATGCTTTACGGAACAATTAATTAGTCTGTGTCAAGAGAGAAACTTAATAAACCAACTTTATTAAATAACCCCAGAATAGCATGTGTATGGAAATAGTTTTTCATTCTTCAATGCATCATTGTGCCACCTAAAAACAAGGCAATTAATCAACTAAAGCAAACCTTCAGCCAGTTCACAGAGCAGAGGAATAGCACAAAGACAGCAAAATGGTCTTCAGACAGAAGACAGAAAAAATGTGACAGTAGCCAACATAGGAGGAAGATAAAGATGGCACGCTAGCGTTTTCGTTTTCTTTCTCCTTTCCACAGTATTGCTGTGCAGATGAATGCAAAATGACACATAGGGATTTGCAATTGCCTGAAAGGGATAGATGTACTTTTCTTTCCAGTTCTTTCACAAATTGAACAGAAAGCAGAAAATACCCAGAATTTTTTTTAAGTACCCAGAAACAAGCAGAGAAAAAAAATGCCTTTGAGTGCTCAAGTGCATTTATTTATTTATTTATGACTGCGTCCAAGAGTTGTTGCTGCGAGGCAGGATGACATTATTATTTTTATAGAGTGATAATTGCCGTTTGCTTGCAGACACTTCCTTATCCAAGAGATAGCACCCTGGGTTCAAATTCAACTTCAGTTATGGAGTCAGTTGGGTAAGTCAGGGTATCGCGAAGAATCTAGCAGCAGAGTTGACCACTGGACTGAATGAGAAAACCAGAAGCTGGTTAGCGTCTGTGTTTGCTTCACAAACTCACTGATGCATAGATTAGTGCAAGGTGAAAGTATAAATCACTTTCTTAGCCATCCTTCCTCCAAGGAGCTCAGCATGACACTAAACTTCTTTCTCCATTTTATTCTAACAATCCTCTAAGGTGGTTAGGCTGGGTGATAGCGACCAGCCCAAGGTCACCCAGTGAGTTTCATGGCTCACTGGAGATTTGAACCCGAGTCTCCCCATTCTTAGTTTGAGTGGGGTGTTCCACATTCTGACCACAACAACATTGTCTCCAAACCAGCAGTGCTTTGTGTGCACAGGCCCTTGGTCAAGATTTTCACCTCTTCCTGTTTTGTACCAGTGTATTTGTCAACATATGAATGACATGCATTCCATTGAGAAATGCTTCTGCTGATCTGTTTGGTCTCTTGGACTAGCGTCTCTTGGTCAGTGTGGGGATTGGCACAATCCTTGTGTGGGCTTGAAGTATCAGACCTGCGGATTCCGCTGACTTGACATTCCAGAGTAAATGATATCTAATATTGGGGAAGAAGAGAAGGCTTCTCACTTGGAATGAAAAGAAGCTCCCAGAACTTCGCAGTGGATATATGATAGAGATGCTTCCAGATTTTCCTGCCTCTCAAATTCCTCTGAGATCTGGTTGTTCTGATTTGCCTTGTCTTGGTTGTGGAGTGACACTGGGGTGTTTGCTTTCCACCATTATTTCAGTTTCGCTTTCAGGAAGTTGTAAGCATCACTGTGAACGTGCATGTTGACCCAAGAGAAAGGGTGCACACTGACTCGGAGAATACGCACCCCCTGGCCTGCTTGCAGTTTAGCGCCATTGAGTAAATCAGATGCACCCGTGAGCGCAGACACGGTCTATCTGTCCTCATTTCCTTGCTTTTAGTAAAACACACATTTGGATACACATCCCATTGAAAGTAAGGCACCGTGGATACACGTCATTCACACTCGCAGGTGCATTTGGATGCCCATCTGATTTAGTTACTGGGTTGTAGTGGTTAGAGTGCCAGGCAAGGAGCGGGAAGACCCATGTACAAATCTGCACCCAGTCATAAAGCTCACTGGGTGACCCTGGGCCAGTCTCCATCCATATCTCTGCCAAGCCTAAGATAGGCTTATTGCGAGGATAAAATGGGGGGGGGGGAGGAATCTTGTACACCATCTGAGGTCCTTGGTGGAGAGAGAGGATAGAAATATGACTATGAAGTTAGGCCCATTGATCCAGCAAGTGATATGGAAGCCTGGTTCTGTGCACAGATCCAGATTAACTGGACTGGATGACAAAGTCTGGGTAGAGAGGAATGGTAAGCAGAGAGAAAATGTGCTCTATGTTCATTTTTCTCTTATTTTTTTTTTCCTTTGGGGCTGGGATGCAAAAAAGAAAGTCAAAGGATCAAAATTCACAAGCCCCGAAAAATGGCCATGGGTCTGCGGTTGTCCTTAATACTGTATTTCAAAGGCTCTGCACTTTTGGCTTTTTTCCTTATTTTAAAATATCTTCCTACATTTGAGAGCAGCTTTTAGACAAAAGGGAGCTTTTTGAATTCATTATTTTATGGTTACTTTGTACACCCCTTGAACATGTAACTATAATATTTATTCTTTTCATCACAGACCCCAATAATTATTATCACAGAAGAAATGAAATGACGACAACAGACAACCTTGACTTTAAGCACCACAGTTACAAGGAAATGAGGCAGGTAGGGCACAAAGAATGGAAGTGTTGTTGGGGGTGTGTGCAGTGGGATCTTTATAACAATGGACTGTTCGCGCTGTAGTGACATTCTGCCATCGCCTAAAAAACTTTGCGGTTGCATTCTCCAATCCTGAGTTGTATGGATTTTCTTCCATTGAAATCCACTTCAGGGACTTTTGATTGAAAACTGATAGAAAGATTCATACAGCTTCCATCAGTCATTTTCATTTCATGAATTGTGGGTGGAACACAAGGACATTTTATTGCTTAAGAAGGAAAAAAAAGCTACACTTGCCTAGAAATTTCCCCACTTGTGGGATTTGAAGATGGATATCTGACTTGCACAATTGGTGAAGTTCCCTGCTCCATGAAATTATTGCAAGACCTTTATTTTATTTATTTTTCACATTTTTATACTGCCCTTCCTCCATGGAGCTCAGACTGGTATACATGGTTCCTTCCCTCCTTTTTTCCTCACAACAACCCTGTGAGTTAGGTTAGGCTAAGAGATAGTGACTGGCCCCCAAGGTCATCCAGGAAGCTTCATGGCTGAGCAGGGATTTGAACCTGGATCTTCCAGGTGGATCTTCAGAACCACTACATCATCCTGGCTCTCATCTAATCAGACTTTCAAAAGTCTGAAAGACTTCTGTCAAATTGGTTCTGTACACGTGAATGAAGTTCATTTCCAGTTGGCTTTTATGAGACAACACCAAAGTCTATAATTGTTAAAAAAAAAAATGCTTACTGGGCCTGAATGCTGTTTTTAACAAAAGTCCTCCTTGTTTCACTCAAGTCAATAGAGAGAATTTGCTTTCCTGACTTGAATAAAACAACAGAAGGGTGTATACAATCAGCAAAATCATTTGCAAGAAGGGGGCTACACTCCCACATTCCAAAGACAAAAGTTCTGTGAGCCATTTTTGAATGTACTGTAATTCAGCACTGGATTGAACTTTCAGAGAAAATCAAACTCTTGCTTCTGCTGGGGTAGAACCAGGAGTAGATTTCTTGAAGAGTGAAAGAAAGGAAGGTACAAACCGGAAGTGGGTTTTATTCACCTCCAGGACCCATTCAGATACTGGGGGGGGCAGGCCCCCCGCACCCTCCAGAGGACAGTCCAACCCCTGTTAAGTCTAAAAATACCCCTTTTATCCCCGGATTGCTGCTGCTGCCATTGCCCTGCCCTCACAAGCACTCAAAGTTCTCCCCTACTCACAGGGAGAATTTTGAGAAATGCTGCTATATTTTATTATATATTATAATAATATTATAATACTGAGCATTTGAGTTAATGTGTGGTGTAATGCAAATCAGGTTAATGTGTAGAGTAATAGCGATTACCTTCAGGAAAGCGCCAGCCTTACTATTCAATAGCTGTAATGTTACATTCCCCCCCCCCCGAGTTTTATGGGTAGCATAATTGGCAGCAGAAGGCTTGTGCCATACAAATGACCAAGATTCACATGAAAATTAATACTTGCCACTCAGTGTAGACTACCCGCTATAATTATGTTCATTTTGCTGCAAGCATACAGCAAACACATCGAGATCTATATCACCATGGACGTAGGTGTGGAATGTGCTAAAGATATTTCTTCCTGTCTTTCTTTTCAAATATATAAAGATAATATGTTTGGACTTGACGTATGTGAATCATTTTCAGTGTGCTGGATCTTCAGTGTATTTATGGGAATGAGTCATCATTCATTTTTTATTGAGCAATTGTGTACTGAGTCACACACTGAGCTCACAAGAGATTTCATGGTCTATATTTCCAGCAGACAGATTAGACAAGTAGAAACTCAATTGGCATAATTAGTGTCAAGAACAGTAAAGTTAAATGTGTGTTAGATCCTAATTGTGCAAGGACAGGTTGGTCAAGTTTGAAATATATTTGGGGAAAACATAGCTTAAAGCAGGGGGAAATTATTTCTTCTGGTCGTGCATGAAAGAGATGTGATTAAACAGTGGCAATAACTGTAACTGGTCGGCAGAGAGCTACCTCCATTGTGAGCACCCATATTGCCTATTTTGCTGATTACCGAGTTATTTGAGAGCGTTCACATAATTGGGCTACTAAGCAGCATTTAGTTCTTCCTTTTCATTGATGGCGATTCTAGACAATCCAAAAGCTACCTTTTCAAAAATTAATAAGTACAGAATAGGTGTGCATGCCTGAACCAGTTGATTACTTTTCTGATTTTCAATCCCCAAAAGGGTTGTCAGGGGCCTCGAATGGGGGGGGGGACTTGGGTGCCCACCTTCCCCTGGGGTCCCCACCAGTCCAGACGTAGCCATCTCCATAAGGCTTCCTGGACCACACCCTCTGGGCTTATATCTCCTCTTCTTCCCCTGGGCCTCAGAGCAAAGGCAGGGAGGGGGTTGACAGCACTCTACTCCTCCTCAGCCTCCCTCCTCCCCTTCCTGATTCCATCCTCCCTGCCCGGTCTCCCTCTGGGTCCTAAACCTCCTCTGTCAGGGGAAAGCTCCTGCAGGTACTTGCCATGGGGTGGAGAAGCTCCTGAAGATACTTGCAACATGGGCAGGTGCACTCTGCTCAACTGGCCAATAGCCCACACTTTGTCCAGCTGAGCCCTTCCCAGCCTCTCTTGGGATGCACCCCGAGGCCTTCTGGGAAGGCTGCTCCCTGCAGCTGGTAAGTCTGTCCCTGGACAAGGGTATTGAGTCAGTTCTCGTTATCTGCTGGAAAACCTAGTGGATCAGCAAATACCGAATCATTGAGCCTATGGGGAAAATGGGGTTAGGGTCCAGGGAACCCTTTTCACCATACACTCTATGAACTTTTTGAACCTGAATCTTACCTTGAAGTCTATGGGCTGGGTAATAGCCAGGGACTAAATTGGTTGTAGTGCATTATTGTAAGCTACTGTGAGAGCCCTTTTGTTGATGTTCCTACACCAGAGTTGAGCAGGGGGGGGGGCAACCTTCCACCATGAGGGCCTCTGCGT
Source organism: Plestiodon gilberti rubricaudatus (assembly GCA_026170595.1). Taxonomy (NCBI): domain Eukaryota; kingdom Metazoa; phylum Chordata; class Lepidosauria; order Squamata; family Scincidae; genus Plestiodon; species Plestiodon gilberti. The sequence continues at coordinate 63,987,110 of JANXHW010000003.1, read as the reverse complement.
TCTTAAGAGTTATGTAGAAGACAGAATCTTGGCAGCTGCAAGTGCTGATGGTGCTGCTAAAGCAGCTGCACCTGCTGAAATGCCCTCACCTATACAACCATTAAAGGACTAGGAACATTCATGTTGAAAGGTTGGCCACCCCTGGTTTAGCATCACATCTGAACACACCCATAGTCTGTAGCAGCAAAACCAACAAACAGCACAACCCTTCTGCAATGTTAGGGTGGTTTTTTTGGGGGGGGGCTAGGATCTTACCCCATAAGCAGTGGCTTGGCAGGCAGAAATCCAGTAGGCAAAGCATTTCCTATCACTCACTGTATCTCCATGCCATAAAAAGCTTCACCCCCCTGCTAAGTTTTTGCTTGGCATTGATTTCTAAAATAAGCACGAAGAGGGGTCATTTCCATCCCTACTGCTGCCAGTAACTGAACCTGGGACCTTTTCTACATGCAAAGTGGGAACATGGAGCTCTACTCCCACTGAGTTACAGCCCTTCACCTTCGTCCTAAGCTTCCCCAACCTTGAGCTTAGGATGCCTGGTCCTAAGCTCAAGGTTTCCCAGTACCTTTAGAATGTTGTGGATAGTGTGAGAATGGCCCCTGTGGAAAGGTTCGGGATGGCTGCAGAGAACTCGAAGTGGCCCCAATAGTGTCAGGATGGCTGCGGAGAGGTCCTAATGCTTGCAAGACCTTTACAATGGGAGGGATAGGGCTGAAAATGGCTTTAGAATGCCCACAGATGCAGCAAACAGGCGCGGATAACCGAGAACAGACCACAAATACAGAGAGGTAAGTGGCAATCCTGCTCCCCACGAATAAGCGAATTCGCGGATAGCAAATGCGTGGGTAGTGAGAAATGATTGTAATTGGGAGGGCCAACATAATTTCCACTCCAAAACTACTTAATATTCATGGGGTTTTTTTCCATCATGTTTCATCATGGCTGTTTGCTGCCATTGTTTTTCCTCTGTGTTGCTGCTTTGAAATATTGTTTTATTTAAAAAAAAATCTGCATTCTTTTCAAGATGTCAGTACGGTGCTATATAACTGATCAGATTTGGCTATGAAATAATACTGAGGGCAAATTGAGGCATGAAGGCAGTATGTTCTGCATCAGTCACCCTGCTTTATTCTCTCGGCATAAAAAAAAAAAAGATTGCAATTCATTTCTAGCTGATCCAGACTCAGTAGACCCCCTGCCCTCTCTTGCCAGTTTACTTCTCAAAGCAAAAGAAAACCCCTTACTATTGTGTGATTTGGGGTTAGGGTGGGAAGGAGCCCATCTTACTAGCTGTGTAGGTGTTTTCTGCTCCCTGCCCAGCTGCTAAAGTAAAAATGACACTTCTCAGCTTGCTCAGAAACATCATTTCTGCTAGGGTCATGGAAATGTTATGTTTCTGACATTACAGTTTTCATGATCTTTGCAGGAAATAATGGTTCTGAGCATGCTGTGAAGTGACATTTCTACTTCTGTAGCTGGGCAAGAAGCAGAAAAGACCTGCCTGGCTAGCAAGATGGGCTCCTTCTCACATCGGTTTCCCCTCTCCCCCACCCTCTCGCGAGCAACGGTAAGGGTTCTTTTTTACCTACTTGCATGGGGGGGAGATGATTGTGAGGTTTTTTCCGACAACAATCCTTTTGTGACTCACAGAAGGCCTTGAGCTTTTGCAATTATTCAAAAGTATTGCTCAGAAAAAACCCAATCATTCTTGAAGCTAACATGAAGATGTTCTCCCGATTTCACTGTTTTCAGAAGGCAGTGAAACAAACTCACATAGTCAAATAAATCCTTATAACCATGATCTTGCAAGAGCAAGAAGAAGCCTTTCAAGCAAGAGTAGCAGAGTCATGTTTGGTATAATTTCCAAGATGTCAATACAGGTGGGCCCCCATATCCACTGATTCGCTATCCACGGTTTCAGTTATCCACGGATCGTGGGGACACCCCCCCAGGCTTTTACTTTTTTCCCCAGTAAGCTTCGTTTCTTCCTTAAAGAAACAGGAGAAGCAGCCTCTGGCTGCTTATTACAAGCAAGTAGAACGAGACTAAGTACTAGAGAGGCTCTGCAAGGTTAACAGAAACCTTGCAGAGCCTCTCTAGGACTTAGTCTCGTTCTACTTGCCTGCAACGGAGACTGCTTCTCTGTTTGTTTTAAGGAAGAAAAAAAGCTTGCTGAAAGAAAAATAAGAGCTGGGGGGGGGGAAGCATGCCTGCCTGCAGGGGAGGCAGGGTGGGGGGGGCCTCAGGAAACCATGGAGGGAGTGTTCGCTCTTATCCATGGTTTCAAGTATCCACGGAGGGGCCTGGAACATATCCCCAGCGGATATGGGGGCCCACCTGTATCAGATTGTCTGAGGCCACTTACCTGAGGCAGGGAGAGGCCTTCCCAGTGGGCAGAGGCCAGGTACAAGGTGGAAGAGGCTGGAAAGTCCTCGGTCAAGTAGGGTGTCGGCTGTCAGCCTGCTGAGTGGAGCATGCCTCCTTGTGCTAGAGCAGCCGAGGTGCAGCAAGTGTCCGCAGGAGCCTTTCCATCTCCCGGGAGAGGAAGCTTAGGACCCAGAAGGTGACTAGGCCTGGTGGGTGGAACCAGGAAGGGGAGGGGGACCAACCAAGGCCAGGGGAATATAAGGATTGGGCCAGGGATGAGAAAGGGCTGAGGACTGGATACTAATCGGGAGGTTCCAGAACCCTGGGGAGTGGAAGTTGCTATCTGTCTCCTTTCTAAGCCCCAGGGGACAAAAATGAAGACAGCCCCATGGAGCCAAGCAGGCTTGGCCTTGGAGGCCCCTGCACAGGTGGGGACCCTAGTGATGGGCAGGAGCCCAAGACTACCCCTTTCTCGGTTGCCCCTGACACAGATACATAACGAACAGAAGGTCTTGTGAAATTACCTCCAAGTTTTGTCTCAAATTTTTCAATAACAAATAATATTGAGCTTTTTGCAAGAGGGAGTAAGGATTGAGAAGAAAATAGAAATCCATGGAACTGAGTCTGAGGCAAGGTCCCCATTCAACAATCAGAACTGGAAGATAGTGTATCATAGATTGGCCCCACTCCAGTAAAATCTCCCAGAAGTTGCAACCCACTTTGATCTGCTGTTAAAATGTTTCTGCAGCCTTGGGCACTAAGTGAACTGAGGTGGAGTCTAATGGATTACTTTAGGGAATTTGTGCTTTTTCTCTTCAGAATGTTAATAGAATAAATAATTGCTGCTTACATCTCATAATAATTGTCTATTAGCAAATTTGCTCTGGGCATGATTTATAATCCTTCTGGTTGTTAATAGCTGTGACCGCATATTATCAGAGGCTGCTCTAGTTTTGCATACACAAGCAAAAAAGTAACACTTTTTACATTGCCTAATATGCAGTTTGTGCTACACAGCTTTTTGAAACTAAATAAGAAACATTCCCATATTTCTTATGCACTGTATTCTTGCAAAAAGCCCAATATAATTTTAACCAATGCATATGACCAAAGAATGCTTATTTAGTATTTAAGGATTATAGTATTTATTTATTTATTAGTGTCATTGGCCTTTAAGCTGATTTGTAGCCAAACTCTTAAAAAGATGAATGACAGGTATACAGGAAAAAAACAAACAAACCGTAATATATCAAGCACAATCCATTAAAAAAAATCACAAAATAAAAAATCTGAGGCAAGAACTGTAAACCGGTTTCAAAATCAAAAACATCAGTGATACATTCAACGAAATAATAACTAACAATATTAGATGAAACCAAATGAGGCTTGATTTCAAGAGGGCGAATGCCCTCGGGCAAAGATTATTTTTCCACTAACCTGTGAAAAGTAGCAGGAGAACTGGCTTGGATAGCCTCCTTGGGTATGGAGTTTCACAGTTAGGGCACTACCATTCAGAGGAAGGCTCATGTTATCATCTCTCACTGTATTCCATGTGGTGGGGACTGGGTCTCACAAAGCAAGTCCTTTTCATTGCACAAGAATACTGTATATATAAGTGTTTCATTAAGGAGTTGGGGTCCAGATCTAGTAGAGTTTAAAATCAGCACTTTGGATTATGCCTAAAAACCAATGTTATCAGCACAACTCCTTAAGACAGAGCAAGTGTAATATGTTCTTTTTGGTCAGTTCTAGTCAGTAGACTGTTTTTGGGACCAACTACATTTTAAGCACATTACAACAGTCTAGCCTAGAGGTTTCATCACCATTACCATCATCATCTCAACATGTATTCTTCCCTATGTTTCTTTTTTCTTGGCCCAATCCTATCCTTCCCCCCTTGCCGGTCAGCCATGCCAAAAAGGCATGCTATATCAAATGCTATATCCAGTGGGGGGGGGGGGGGCAGAGCGGTATGCTTCAAAAGGGAACCTCTGTAAGCCTCCCGCCCCCCAATGGGTCTCTTCAGACCTGCGCCCGTGATTTCACTCGTGCAAGCTCAAGAAAAGGGGGCATGGAGGCTGCATGTAAGGAGGATAGGATCCGGTGCACACCATAGCCGCCGGATCCACCCCTCCTGCAGCCTCCCTGCCTCCGTTCATCCCCCCTCCCCACCCAGTTTTGCCCCATCCCCACTCTCATTCTAACCTCTCCACTCTCCACAGGGTGCTTATTATGCACATTTGTGGAAATCCCAATGAGAATCTGCAGCAATAAGGGGAAATATAACAAAAATATAGGGGTGATGAAGTGCTGCTTTTCTCTTTTACCCTTTGTTACAAGTTCTAGAGTATGAAAAGTATTGCTGTTTCCAATAAAAATAATGTGTGATGTAAGGGAAAAGTTAGGCCCTACGTTTGGGTAAGCCTCGAGAATGCATACTGCCTGCAAATGGTAACCAAAGCTGATACATGAACAACTGCTCATATGATAGCATGGAGATATTTGAGAAAGACCTACTGGCATCAAGAACATTGTTTCTTTCTGTTTCAGCTGATGAAAGTTGTCAATGAGATGTGTCCAAATATCACAAGAGTCTACAATATTGGGAAAAGTCACCAAGGGCTAAAGCTGTATGCTGTTGAGATCTCGGACAACCCCGGAGAACACGAAGTTGGTTAGGACTATATTCTGAGTGAATCGAAAAGCACTTCAGGGCTGTTGAATGAAGTTTGTAGAATGCTTAAAATCTGAACGTGGTTCTGCATGTCTGCAACAGTTAACACCAAAGGCATGTGCCTATAGTAGTCATGGTGTTAATACATGTGGGAGGAATCTTAATGCTACGTTTCTAATCAGAAAAGGAGAAGGTGAACATAAATAGATGGCATCCAAAGAATGGCATCAGATTCTCTAGTGTTCAAGTTATATTCTGCTTTGTAATTAAAAACAAACGAAAAAGAAACAGAAATCAAGTAAGCTTTAGTGTTGAACAATGTGCATTGACAGTCCTTGTCACTGATGTCTGTCTAGAGGAAAGACAGCTAGAGGTAGAAAAGATTTTTGGCTGTGTATCTGTGTACCACTATTTTTGGCTGTGTACCTGAGAGTCCTTCCAAAATGTTCTATTTTTATGCAATGAAATACAGCCACAGTTCATGGCTGTGATGAAGAGATGTGCATATATCCATGTCTACATAAGTAATGCACAGCAGGGACGTGCGATGCCGGGGCAGCAGGTGAGGCAGAACCGCCCCGTTGTAGTCCACCGGAAAAAGCCACACCCTAACCTTGTGATTGCGTGCAAGCACCACCTGCTTCCTCGGGTGCAAGCGGATGGCGTGCGCAATCACAGGGTTAGACGACATGGACGACGATGGGGCAGTTCTGCCTCACCTGCCCCCCCCCTGCACTACACATCCCTGATGCACGGGAATGCCAAAAATCTCAAAAACAGTCACAGTACCCATGTTTGATTTCTGGGTAGCCATGAGCAGCATTAGTCTCTCTAGCATCATCATGGAGATGTTTCGATGCTCCAGTCCTATGAGCTTGAAAATATTTACTTCAGAATCCTGTTTTCTGACCTCACCTGGCCTATGTAGGATACACAATTTTGACTGGGACTGCAGTGCACATTGGCAGGTATTTCAAATACAGCTCTGTATTTCAAATACAGCTCTGCTTATTGAATTAAATATACTTTCATCTGTTTACTACTTTCTATACTTTAGAAAGTATACTAAAGTAGATTGATACTTCTTAGCAGAAGTGATAGGATGCTTCCCCTTCTAACTCTGAGCTCCTTGGAGGAAGGGCGGTATAAAAATGGGAAAAATAAATAAATAAAATAACTGGGCAAAAGGCACTTTTTCAATTGGTGCTCCTCTTCTATTTAGCAGGGGGAGAGTAACTGCCTCCTTTCACCCCAGCACAGTGTCTTTTCTGGTGGCTGTTTGCTGGTGGTGTTCTGCATCTTTTTTAGATTGTAAGCCCTTTTGGGACAGGGAGCCATTTAATCATTTGATTTTGTCTGTAAACCGCTTTGTGAGCTTTTTGTTGAAAAGCGGTATATAAATAATAATAATAATACTTTCTATAGAAATCTCGGCACTTTGCACTGGATTGGGGGACGGCTGTTTAATGTAATTTATTTCTGTTCAATATTCTGAAATGAAGAATAGTTTAACACAATTTTTTTTACAAAACAGACACGCCATAGGTTCATGTATATGAAGGAATATATATTTGTTTGGGATAATCATAGATATTTATAGACCTTGTGATGTGCATTTTAATGGAATGCAAGAAACAACATTTTGAAAAAAATATTTAACAAGTAATCCTGCCTGACCTACTGTATATATTAAGAGCCTGCCAACTATTGTTCTCTGAATTGTAAGTTGACAATTCAGTATTCATCATCGTTGCAGGCTAAAATGAAATGAAAACTGGATTATGTAGGGGGTCATATTCCACTATAGTTGAAAAATCTAAATACCAATTAAATGATTTGCTTTCATGTTAATAGAAAATATTTTCCAAAATATTTGTGTGTATTGTGGTAGAAAGTTACACTGTGAAATTATGTTGGTGGTACACAGAAGTGGGAAATGGATTACATGGTCCGTAATCCCACAAAGTGTATCCCACAAAGGAGGAAGGGCTCGACCAAGTCCAGGAGGATGCCGGCATGGCTAACAAGCACAGTTAAGGAGGCTATAAAAGGCAAGGAAGCTTCCTTCCGTAAATGGAAGTCTTGCCCTAATGAGGAAAATAAACAGGAGCACAAACTGTGGCAAAAGAAATGTAAAAAGATGATACGGGAGGCCAAGAAAGACTTTGAGGAACGTATGGCAGGCAACATAAAAGGGAATAATAAAAGCTTCTTCAAATATGTTAGAAGCAGGAAACCTGCCAGGGAAACGGTGGGTCCGCTGGATGGTGAGGGAGAGAAAGGGGTGATAAAAGGGGACTTGGAGACTGCAGAGAAATTAAATGAGTTCTTTGCATCTGTCTTCACGGCAGAAGACCTCGGGCAAATACCGCTGCCGGAACGGTCTCCCCTGACTAAAGAATTAAGTCAAATAGAGGTTAAAAGAGAAGACGTCTCAGACTTAATTGACAAAATAAAGATCAATAAATCACCAGGCCCGGATGGCATCCACCCAAGAGTTCTGAAGGAACTCAAGAATGAAGTTGCTGACCTCTTGACCAAAATATGCAACTTGTCCCTTAAAACGGCCACTGTGCCAGAGGATTGGAGGATAGCTAATGTCACGCCAATCTTTAAAAAAGGAAGGAGGGGGGACCCGGGGAACTACAGGCCGGTCAGCCTAACATCTGTTCCAGGGAAGATGGTGGAAAGTCTCATTAAGGATAAAATCTTAAAATACATAGAAGAACAAGCTCTGCTGAGGGAGAGTCAGCATGGCTTCTGCAAGGGGAAGTCTTGCCTCACAAACCTGTTAGAATTTTTTGAAAAGGTCAACAGGCATGTGGATGCGAGCGAACCCGTGGATATTATATATCTGGATTTTCAGAAGGCGTTTGACACGGTCCCTCATGAAAGGCTCCTGAGAAAACTCCACAGTCAGGGAATAAGAGGGCAGGTCCTCTTGTGGATTAGGAACTGGTTGAAGACCAGGAAACAGCGAGTGGGAGTCAATGGGCAATTTTCACAATGGCGAGAGGTGAAAAGCGGTGTGCCCCAAGGATCGGTCTTGGGACCGGTGCTTTTCAACTTATTCATAAATGACCTGGACTTGGGGATAGGCAGTGAGGTGGCCAAGTTTGCGGATGACACTAAACTTTTCCGGGTGGTAAAGACCAGCAGGGATTGTGAAGAGCTCCAGAAGGATCTCTCCAAACTGGGAGAATGGGCAGCAAAATGGCAGATGCGCTTCAATGTAAGTAAGTGCAAAGTGATGCACATTGGGGCAAGAAACCAAAATTTCACATATACGCTAATGGGTTCTGAGTTGTCTGTGACGGATCAAGAGAGAGATCTTGGGGTCCTGGTGGACAGGTCGATGAAAGTGTCGACCCAGTGTGCGGCGGCTGTGAAGAAGGCCAATTCCATGCTCGGGATCATTAAAAAGGGGATTGAGAATAAAACGGCCAATATCATTATGCCTTTGTACAAATCGATGGTAAGGCCACATCTGGAGTATTGTGTCCAGTTCTGGTCACCATACCTCAAAAAGGATATAGCTGAATTGGAAAAGGTGCAGAAAAGAGCGACCAGAATGATTAGTGGGCTGGAGCACCTCCCTTACGAGGAAAGGCTACAGCGTCTGGGGCTTTTCAGCCTAGAAAAAAGGCGCCTGAGGGGGGACATGATTGAGACTTATAAAATTATGCATGGGATGGAGAGAGTGGATAGAGGGAAATTCTTCTCCCTCTCGCACAACACCAGAACCAGGGGACACGCACTAAAATTGAGTGGAGGGAGAGTTAGAACAGACAAAAGAAAATATTTCTTTACCCAGCGTGTGATTCATCTGTGGAACTCCTTGCCACAGGATGTGGTGATGGCACCTGGCCTAGATGCCTTTAAAAGGGGTTTGGACAAATTCATGGAGGAAAAGACCATCACAGGTTACAAGCCATAAGCAACCTCCTGGTTTTAGAAGTGGGTTTTCTCTGTGCCAGGTGCAAGGGAGTGGCGACTGGACACAGGTATCTTGTTGTCTCGTGTGCTCCCTGAGGCATCTGGTGGGTCCACTGTGTGACACAGGAAGCTGGACTAGATGGGCTTTTGGCCTGATCCAGCAGGGCTCTTCTTATGTTCTTATGTAATATTGGCTGTACCCACTGACTCACAGCCCAACCCTAATTAACTCCCCACACGGCAATGCAGAGGCGCTGGTGCAGCTACTTGCAGGGGAGTTTTGGCCACTGGAGGTCTCCTCAGGGTAAGGGAACATTAGTTCCCTTGCCTCAGGTAAGCCTCAGCAGCTGCCATGAGTCAACTCAGACCTGTGCGAGCTGAATTGCTGGCACAAGTCCGAGTTGATCCATGAAGGTAGGTCAGACCCAGAAAGGGGGTCAGGATTTAGCATGTACTGCCACCTCTAAACCTGGGCCTGATCTGACACCCCTTGTCACCGACCCATTCCGCCCATCCCCTGCTCTGTTCAGCCCTCTCCCTGCCTCCCTCCAACCTCCTGCGCCAGCTTACCTGCACTGGCGGGCGACTGACATCCGTCTTCACGTGCACCTGGCTGCTCGCTGCTTGCGGTGGTGGCCAGGCCCCGTGCACTGGCCTAGTTGCATTTGCGATGGCCGTAAAGCAGTTTACACTGGTGGAACGTGCATTCTGCTGGCATAAACAGTGGATAGGATTGGGCCGTCACTCCCATAAGATCTGAGATATGGACAGAGGGCACCTTAACATCTTTCTCCCCATTGTGAACAGCAACAGAGATTTTAGTAGCGTTCTTCCTTAGGCACTTCAGCAACTATTTCTGTTTGCCTTGACATGTGAATGGGAGTGAGCAGCTTAGGTGTGTAAAACGATAATGGCTCAAGGACTTTCCTGGTGTTCAAGAAATACAGGAGAGGGAGTTAATACTGGGGAGCTTTTTGTGTCTGTCTGAGCTTTGGCTGAGATGCATAATCCTGTGTGATCCATGGAATCACAACTGTGCCAGGATTCAGATGGAAAACTGGTGATGGCTGGCTGTGGCCCCCAGACCTACAGTTGCCTATCTCTGTTATAATATGTTGAAGAGGTAGGAATGATAGACTGGAATTTGGCTTATTCAGTTTTCTCTTTCTTTAATAATGCCAAACAAAAAGATAAGAGTCTTGGTGCACCTAAAAAGACCAACACATTTATTATCGTATTTTTCGCTCCATAAGATGCACTGGACCGTAGGACACATGCGTTTTTTGTAGCTAAAAATAGTGCCCCAGCCAGCTCCCAGTCGCATTCGGCGCCTACGCTAAGTTCCCAGGCGCTGAATGCGACTGCGATGTTTGTGCAGGACTCCTGGTTGCGTCCAATGCTTGCGCTAAGTTCCCAGGTGCTGCCCCAGCCAGCTCCCAGTCGCATTCGGTGCCTGGGCTATGTTCCCAGGCGCTGGACGCAACCAGGGACCTCTGTGCAAACATCGCAGCAACTGCGATGTTTGCGCAGAGCCTGCAGTCACGTTTAGCGCCTGCACGAAGTGCCCTGACGCTAGACACGACTTCAAAGCCCTCCGGAGACATCCGAGTTCCTCTGATGTTTCCAGAGGGCTTTGAAGTCGCATCTAGCGTCAGGGCACTTCGTGCAGGCGCTAAACGTGACTGCAGGCTCTGCGCAAACATCGCAGTTGCTGCGATGTTTGCACAGAGGTCCCTGGTCGCGTCCAGCGCCTGGGAACTTAGCCCAGGCACCGAATGCGACTGGGAGCTGGCTGGGGCACCCGAAGATTGGAGCTGAAGATCAACAACCAGGTAAGTAAAACTGTTAAAAGCAAGACATTTTTTTCACTATTAGCTCCATAAGATGCACAGACATTTCCCCCTATTTTTTTTGGGGGGGGGAGTGCGTCTTATAGAGCGAAAAATACGGTATATATTAAGCTTACATGGACTACAGGCCATTTCACATCAGGTGCTTAAAATGAACTTGTACACACAGAGACACAGTTAAGGTCTGCAGCAGAACGTCCAGGAACAGTAAAATGTTCTCCCCCTGTTTTAGATGGATGCTAGATTCCATTTATGATATACTAGTCTGGTCATCTCCTTCTTTGTTTCTAAACAGGTGAGCCAGAATTTCGGTACATGGCAGGAGCTCATGGAAATGAGGTGCTTGGACGTGAGCTACTGCTTTTGTTAATGCAGTTCATGTGCCAGGAATATCTGGCTGGGAATCCACGTATTATGCGCCTCATTGAGGATACCAGAATTCATCTTCTTCCTTCAGTCAATCCAGATGGATACGAAAAGGCCTACGAAGTCGTAAGGAAGATGGTTTCACTTTATTACACCAGACAGCAATTTTATCTAGAGGAGTTGACAACTCCTGTTGTTATTGCAACTTCATGTTATTGCAACTTTTTGTTTAAGTCACAGGTTTTTAAAAGATAAGTGTTGATCACTGTAGGCTCTCATATATGCATATTTTTTTATCTCAAGGGGGAAAGCAAGGCTATGAAATCTGCTCCTGAGGTTTGATAAAGCAGTGGCATTGCTGGGGGGGGGGGTACTCGGCGTTACACGGTGGCCCCGCCCACTCACTGCCAGAGTCATTCCGGGCAGCAAAGGCAATGTGCAGGAGGCTCCCGGCACATTGCCTTTGCTCCCTGGAATGGCTTTGATGTCAAGTGTCCCGGGCCACCGTGTAACACTAAGTAGTGCTGTGCACTACTTACAGTAGCGCCACTGTGATAATAAAGGTCCTGAAAATCCATTAATCTGGGGATTACTAATATTTTTGGAGGCTGTTCTAACAGACAATAATACAAGGGCTGGAACAGTATGCCTGCCTTAAACTAAAGTTTGGGATTTGCTGATGACACCCAACTCTACCTCTCATTTCCATCTGGTACCAGATATAACCAGAAGTTATTCAACCTCAAACGTTTGTGGGGGGTTTTGAGAGGGTCAAGAAATTTTCTAAACAAGGGAAATTACCAACACATCTTCATTACCAAGGAATTCAAACACAACATAATCACAAAGACTTAAGAGATTAATTTTATTTGTCTATCAAAGGTACACAGAGTTTGTCAATGTACGTTTTCTTTCACAGTTCCTATTATGAACTAATGTACCAAATAATTTGATAATTGCTTTACAGGGTTCAGAATTAGGAGGCTGGTCTTTAGGACGGTGGACCCAAGATGGCATTGACATCAACAACAACTTCCCTGACTTAAATACACTGCTTTGGGAAGCTGAGGATAGGAAAAGGATTCTGCGAAAGGTCCCAAATCATCACATACCAATTCCAGAATGGTTCCTGTCTGAAAATGCCACAGTAAGTATTTAAAGTATCTTTAAATGGCTCCAAAGATGAAGACAGCAGGAAAGAAATGGCCTCTGGTCATTAAGCCCAATTAAAAAATGCCTGAAGTAGTTTAAGTCCATCCTGCTTCTTCTTCATCATAAATTTAATGGAAAACAAATGAAATGGTGCTTATTGACTGAGTTCCTGGCTTGTGTGAAAAAGCTAATAATGGTCATACTAATAATTTATATCTCTTTCATTCGTTTATTTTAAAGAGGATGAGATGACAGTTTTTGCGGCTGCTTATTCTGCAGTACTTTGATCAATGAGTAGTAGCCTGTAATGTGTATTTAGTTCCCCCCACACTCCCTTTTTTATCCATTGGATTCTGAGATGTCCATGTAGCTTGCAAAGGGCACCTTTGACTGAAGATTTTCTCCTGAAAAAACAATCTCTTTTAAATAATGTTGTTGTTGTTCAGTCGTTAAGTCGTGTCCGACCCTTCGTGATCCCATGAACCATATCCCGCCAGGCCTTCCTATCCTCCACTATCTTCCTGAGTTCGCTCATTTTCATGTTCGTTGCATCGGTGATGCTGTCTAACCATCTCATCCTTGGCCTTCCCCTTCTCCTTTTGCCTTCAGTCTTTCCCAGCATCAGAGTCTTCTCCAGAGAGTCCTCTCTTCGCATTAGGTGGCCAAAATATTTGAGTTTCAGCCTTAGTACCTGTCCTTCCAGGGAACAGTCAGGGTTGACTTCATTTAGGATTGACTTTTAAATAATAGACTAAACAAAATACCACAGACGAAAGGGCCACAGAGGCTTGGATAAATTGCATTATTCATTAACAATGCAACAGTGTTACTTAATTTCTGCAGCTCATCTGTGAATATTGAGCATTATTTCCAGTGGCTGAATATACCCAGCTTTAGGTGAAATGAGGGGAAAGCACTTAAGTAAACCCTGCTTACAGAACATTTCTTCAGACAATGCAGCATTCTTGTTGTAGAGACATTAATTTCCATGGATGCCTTTTTTTCTTCTTCCTCTAGCTGTTTACTGTTCTGATTTCCTTAACAGAAATCACACCGTGTAAAAGCATTAAAGTATTCTGGCTGCCTTCGTATTATAGACCACTTGTAGGGAAAGCATTGCCTTTCCCTTTGGCTGTCGACCCAGGGTGACTGATAGGGCAACTTCTTTGTGAAAGAGAAAGATCCTTTACTGCAAGAATCCATCTGTAATCCGTGGTACAAGGTTCAGCTATCAGGTGCCAATGGGGTTAATGTAATAACATTAAAGAGAGGGGCAGTAGCTCAATGGAAGAGCACATTCTGTATATGCGAAAAGGCCCAGGTTCATCCCTGGCATTTCTAAATAAGGTGGAGAAAGACTTTTGTCTAAAATCTTGGAAAGTTGCTCTCAGTCAGTATATAGTGGGTCCTCGGTATCTGCAGGGAATTGGTTCTGCATCACCACCTCTGCGGATACCAACAACCACGGATGCTGAAATCCAGCACATCCCGCAATGAGTCACCGAATCCTGCGAAGGGGGCCTCCGGAGGCCACTTCTGTGTCGCTCTGGGGCCGCAACCCTCTCCTTAGGCCACCATGGGCCTCAAAAGCCACTCCGAAGCCACCGGAAGTGGCAGAGGCGAAACCAGAAGTCACTTCTGGTCGCTTCGGAGTGGCATTCTGAGGCCTGCGGAGGACTATGGAGGCAGTTGCTGGTCTAGCGCGATGCAGAAGTTGCTTCCGGAGACCCCCCTCGCAGGATCCAGTGACTCATTGTAGGATGTGCTGGTTGGTGAAATCCGCGGATGCCGAGACTGCAGAGGCTGAGGGCCCACAGTACTCAATATGAGCTAGGGGAACCAGTGGTCTGACTCATTAGAAGGCAACTTCCTCTGTTTCTAAGATTCTTTAAATGATATACAAGAAACAGAAAATATTGTAGCACTCTCGCAGAAGGCTAAACTAGTGTTGGTGTACTTGATATTCAGTTGGCTAGGAAGGGACTTTTTAAGCAGGGCCTAAGTTTTGTGTGGGTTCTGGTTCTAGACAAGCTAGAAAATATTACAATTTTGCTTTAAAAAATCCTCAAGTTTTCTTTGTCTCCAAACTTAACAATTGTTGCATGATAAAGGCCTCTCATGTCTTCTGGACTGGTATTATTTTTATCTCTCTCTCTCTCTCCCCCCCCCCCCCCAAGGTGGCAGTTGAAACACGAGCTGTGATAGCATGGATGGAAAAAAATCCATTTGTCCTTGGGGGCAACTTACAAGGAGGAGAACTTGTCGTTGCCTACCCATACGATATGGTCCGGTCAACTTGGAAAACCCAGGAACACACACCGACTCCAGACGATCATGTTTTTCGGTGGCTTGCCTATTCCTATGCTTCCACTCATCGACTAATGACAGATGCTCGGAGGAGAGTATGCCACACGGAGGACTTCCAAAAGGAAGATGGAACAGTCAATGGAGCATCATGGCATACTGTTGCAGGAAGTAAGTGTCTGTCAAAACAATTGGTCCAGCCCCTTTTACTCCTGTTTTTTTTTTACTTTTTTACTCCTGCTTTTATATTCTGTATTGCAGTTTTAGATTTTTACTAATGTTTTAAGAGTTTTCTATTGTTGTAAGCCGCTTTGAGTCCCCCCTATGGGGGGAGAAAGCGGGATAAAAATCTAATAAATAAATAAATAAATAGGTTTAAAGGCCATGCTCATTATTTGTTCTACCACCTTAAGCATAAAGTGAACAGCTGCCACAGTGTGGAAGCAGTCCTTTAATGACTCTGTCCCTTTGTATTTTCCAAGGTGCCCCAAAATTGATGGCTGTCAGATTTGCCTCTTACAGGTCTCTCGTTCTGTGGGTGTTTTTCTCAGCTGTGCACGCCACACCATATTTATTCATTGCAATGGATTTAACGGTACCTGGCACAGGTTAAACAGCAGGGGCTATACATCAACTCAAACAACCATAGTTGGATATGAATCTAACTGACCTAAGACCAAACAAAAACAAAAACCTTCAAAAAGCCTCCTATGGAATCAACAGAATTATTCCCACAGCCAAACATCTTTGCGTGGATAAAAGATGGAGGAAAATCATGAACAACAAATAGAGAAGCAAAGGTCTCAAAATGACCCTGGCGTTCTGGGAAACTGGTTTCGATCAGCTGGGAAAGTTCTGATCTTGCTTCTCAATTCAGTGAATATTCAGTAGGGAAAGGGATGTATGAGCATCTCTCTACTCGGTCTGAAAGGGCTCGATAATATGCACACGTTCAGCTGAAACACATGCAGTACTTTGTGTCAAAACACAAGATACTAAATGCTTCGATGTGTAATTACAGGTTTAACTTGATTGATGTGTAGCAGCAATGTAAGACTGTTCTTTGGATTGGAACCACAGACGGAGGTTGAGGATATTTAACTCTTTACCTTCAGGTCGCTTTCTTGCCAAAAATTGCTGCAGCGAAATGATAATTTAGCCCTAAAAATGCAAATTCCTATATGTGATTCTCAGCAAGGAAACAGCACAGTGAGAAAGTTCTACCTCTGAGCTGTGGGCTTGATCCAAATTGTAGCCCCATCTGAGGTCCCCAATCACCTTACCTTGGGGCAGAGGGAAGACAGAGGCAATGGTAGTAACTACAGGTGTTGAATATCTTGAGTGTGGCTTCCAGGATTTTCTTTGCAGGGAATGGTGCACAGTCATTTAACCACTGGAATGCCAGGAATTATAGTCCTAGTCCATTGCTCAGCAGGAAAAGATACTCCATTGCAGCCCAGAGTGCTTGTAGCCTCCTCTGCTACTGCTATCTGCCCCAAGGTAAGGGACGGGGATCTCGGGTCAGGGGAAATGAGAAGTTGCTTGTAGGACAGGGGTTAGCACAGTCCTACTCTCAGCTCTGCCCACAGCCTGCAATCCTCGGCTCAATCCTACATGCACACATATGAGCAGAGGTATTCTATCTTGCAACCCTATTCGAATGCTCATGGCATCCCTAGGCAGGTGATCCTCAGGAAATCATAGCCCTGGTTTGCTTAAGTGATCTGAATCTATTCTGCTGAGACACATTACTGCAGTGCACCTGCTGATGTCTTGTGGCTCAGGTTTGCATGGGTGAAGCTGATGTACAGGTAATTGTGTTTTGCAATGGGGAATTGGGTGTTTATTGGATCAGTGGATGTAATGAACAAATAAGCTTCCCATTTCCCCCCTTCAAAACCTGAGAATACCTGTAGAAAACTATGCAACTACTACTTGCATATGTGCTTTTCATAGACATATCTGTTAATCAGTTACACAACATTAAGAAACAATGCAAAAATGAATAGTTGTTAATCCCATTGTCATTTTGAAGGCATTCAGATAGAATGGGCTATAGGGCAGGAGAAGAGCAAAGTGAGACCTTCTGTTTCTGCCTTGTATTTAAAGGTCTTTCCATCCCTCTGCTCTTTTGGAGTATCTTTTTGGGAATTCACCTACCACAATTGATCATAGACTGACAGCACACTCCTATCCAATTTACACCAGCGGTGCAGGGAGAACGGGAGGCCCCAAAACAGAAAGGGGATTCAAAGGGAATTTGAATCCCCTTTCCATTCTGGGGCCTCCCGTTCTCGCTGCACCGATGGTGTAAGTTGGATAGGATTGCGCTGTCAGTCATGCCCAACTCCCTTTTTCCTACCTGACAGCAAAAGAGAGAAGCAACATTCTGCTATGGTTTTGGCCTGTAGATCAATTGGATACCCAATTAGGAGCACATCACAGCACTAATTGGCCTCAGTGAATATTGGCGCGTATAGACTTCAGTCCTCAGAGCATAGAAGCCAGTCACTTATTTCAAACCTTCCGTCTAAAATTTGCTGACACTTATCAGTAAATACAAAGTGATGCTACAGACACCTGATCTGAATGTTGTGAGTCTCAGAGAGTTGCCGATGGCACCATACAATCTCCTTTTGCACAGCAAGATTACAGTCTTGTGTCAATGCGAGTAGATAAATAGGTACCGCTTGCGGGAAGGTAAACAGCGCTCCGTGTTCCAGCTGCATGCTACGTGCTGCGGCAAGGAGAGTCATGCCGGCCACATGACCACGGAGGTGTCTTCGGACAACGCTGGCTCTTCAGCTTTGAAATGGGGATGAGCACCACACCCTAGAGTCGGACACGACTAGACTTAATTGTCAGGGGATACCTTTACCTTTTTATACATGAAGTAAATTTGTGCAATCCTTTTGTGCCCAAGAATGGTTGCCCTATTTTGTTGTTAATGTATAGGTATTTTCACTGGATCAACAATGTACACCTTGTAGGCTAATTTTATAATATTTGAAGTAGACCACACAGTTAATCTTGGCCTGGATGTAATGATTCAGAAGCCAGTACATACGGTAACTTTTTTTTCCAGTTATCAAAAACTCTTTAAAATCTGGGAGGGGAGTAGGTTTATATGTCTGCCCCATGTGTTTGTTCAAAACAAACCTTTTGAATAAGGTTCAAAACAAACCTTTTGAATAAGGTTTCAAACCTTATTGAATAATAAGGCCAGCGGGTGGCGCAGTGGGTTAAACCGCTGAACCATGAGCTGTCGATTGAAAGGTCATCAGTTCGAATCTGCTACGGGGTGAGCTCTCGTTGCTTGGCCAGCTCCTGCCAACCTAGCAGTTCCAAAGCATGTTAATGTGAGTAGATAAATAGGTACTGCTTGCAGGAAGGTAAACAGTGCTCCATGTTCCAGCCGCATGCTACGCGCTGCGGCAAGGAGAGTCATGCCGGCCACATGACCACGGAGGTGTCTTCGGACAACGCTGGCTCTTCGGCTTTGAAATGGGGATGAGCACCACACCCTAGAGTAGGACATGACTGGACTTAATTTTTACCTTACCTTGCAAGTACCCTCCTTTTTGCATATTCTGTATATTTTAAATGCAGAATTGACTGTCTGATCCTTGAATTTATGACTTTAATTTTTTTAAGTGCTGTATAAACTTGATTATGAATCGATCCAACAGAGCCGTGTTGCTATCAACTAACACTGAAGAATGGGCTTTTGCCACATTGCTAAGTACTATCTGATTTCTTAGCAGCAATTAGTGCTCTGGATTTGGTTCGTCAGATTAGTTTTACTGCTATATGATACTCTGAATTCTTTTTAACAATCTGCATCATGGTGCTGTAAATTTTTTGTATCATTCTGCAGCAAGACTTCTAAAATATTGCCTGTCGTTTTACCCCTTTCCACCTACCGGTAGTTCCTCCAGTGTACATCAGGAATCATCTAAGATTAATGAAGATATCAGGGAACTAGCTAAGAGGTGTTAATTGAATGAGAGCAGCTTTTACGCAGCATGTATTCAATGCATTTCTGAAGACATTACTTTTGTGTAATTCTTGCTACATTTAACCCATGAGCTGCATCTTCTCAGCAATAAAGTGTAGTTCCTCCAGTGTACATCAGGAATCATCTAAGATTAATGAAGATATCAGGGAACTAGCTAAGAGGTGTTAATTGAATGAGAGCAGCTTTTACGCAGCATGTATTCAATACATTTCTGAAGACATTACTTTTGTGTAATTCTTGCTACATTTAACCCATGAGCTGCATCTTCTCAGCAATAAAGTGTATCCAAAGGGCAATGAATTCTGTTGGAGTACTATCTCGCTGTGGACAGTCTTGTCTCAGACCAATAGTTTTTGCCTTGGGTTGGGAAAATTAAATGCCCGTAAGCACATAAGAAGAACCTTGCTGGATCAGGCCAAGGGCCCATCTATTCCAGCTCCCTGTATTTCATGGTGGCCCATCAGATGCCTCTAGGAGCACTGAAGACAACATGATACCTGTATCCTGTTGCCACTTCCTTGCATCTGGTATTCAGAGACAGGCTACCTGTATGCATATAGTCGTCATGGCTTGTAACCTGTGATGAACTTTTCCTCTATAAGTCTGTCCGATCTCCTTTTAAAAGCATCTACGCTAGGTGCCAACACAACATCCTGTGGCCAGGAGTTCCACAGATTAATTATGCACTGAGCAAAGAAATGCTTCTTTCTTTACTGAAGTAAAGAAATACATGGCATCTTTACCCATATATCCTGTGTCTTGTAAGAGAAATGTTTCCTTTTGTCTGTTTTGTCACCCCTGCCAGTCAATTTTAGTGGATGTCCCCTGGTTCTGGTGTTGTACGAGAGGGAAAAGGACTTCCCTCCACTGGCGTCACTACGGGGGGGGGAGCTCTAAGTTCTGCTGAAATCGGAGCCTCCTTTACATGGAGGAACGAAGCGGCCCCGCCCCCTCACCTTCGGAGCCTTTCAGGGAAGCGAAAGCAATGCGCAGGAGACTCCCTGCGCGTTGCTTTCGCTTCCCTGAAAGGCTCCGAAGGTGAGGGGGCGGGGCCGCTCCGTTCCTCCGTGTAAAGGAGGCTCCGATTTCAGCAGAACTTAGAGCTCCGCCCCCCCTGTAGTGACGCCAGTGCTTCCCTCTATCCACTCTATCAATCCCATGCATAATTCAAGGGGGGACTTGAGCTGCCGGAACTAGCATTCCATCAGCACAAGGTCCTCTATGGCAGAGGCGTCACTACCCCCGTTGGCGCCCGGAAAAAGGGCAGCCTTTTTCCCTCAGTAACAGTCTGAGCATGCGCAGAAAGAACGGTATAAATACCGTTCTCGCGCGCTTTCCTTAGAAGGCCCCGGGCAGCCGGCCGGGAAAGACGTCCCCAAGCCGGCTCCCGATTGAGGGGGCGGTGGGACTCGAGTCCCCGAGTCTGACTCGGACTCGGAGACGCGAGTCTCCGAGTCTGACTCGGACTCGCGGGCGGGGCACGGGGCGCCCTTCGGGCGATGGTGCCCGGAGCGGGTGCTCCGCCCGCTCCGCCCTAGTTTCGCCTCTGCTCTATGGCTGTCGCAAAAGGCTACATGCAGAGGCGTTGATAGGGGGCAGTGGTCCCCCAGGCGCAGGGGACGGCGCAGCAAAAATGCACCCCAGCGTTTTTCGGTCGCTTTTAGTCTGTTTGCGTCACAGGAGCAAATCATGTTGCCGGGGGTGCTTTTTCTCTGCCTGATTTGGCGGGGGCATGGCAAAAAATGCACCCCCGGTGGGGTTTTGGCCACTTTTAGGCCATTTGCAGTGACGGGATTCATACCTGTGCTACAAACGGCCTAAAACCCAGCTGAAAAAACCCCAGGGGTGCATTTTCACCACGCCGCTGCCGAATTGCCACCGAAAGGGGAAGGGCTTGTGACGTCACACCACTGGGGGCAGGGCTTGTGATGACATGGGGTGTCACGGCGACAGCCCCCCTTGGGGCATAGCAACGCCCCTGGCTACACGCCATTTTGCACAGCCGGGCCGCTGCTGCAAGTGGCAAGCGCCTGCGCACCAGCGGCCTCACAACAACCCTGTAAGTCTGCACAGGAGGTGAGAGGGAGGTGGAGGGTGGGCAGGAGGGGGAGGGTGGGGGAGGAGCAGGGGGACACTGAGGCAGGGAGGAGAGAGAATCGAGGCTGGGAAGGGGACAGTATTGGCAACAGCAGGGCTGTCAATATCCTCTTCCTGGGTCCCCTTTGACTTACACCAGCAAAACAGCTGGAACAGGTCTAAGTAGACCCACTCAGGCAGTGGAGGTTTACCCTCAGGCAAGGGAACTAATGTTCCTTTACCTGGGGGAGATCTCTGGGACTGCCCCCCCTTGCAGGATGCAGCATGTGCTCCGGTGGCGAAGCTGCATTGGTGGAGGACATTTTGGATAGAATTGGGCTGTCAATAATGTCCCCCCTCAGGCACCTTCTTTCTAGACTGAGAAGCCCCAAACATTGTAGCCGTTCCTTGTAAGGGAGGTGCTCCAGCCCACTAATCATTTTGGTCGCTCTCTTCTGCACCTTTTCTAGTTCCTCTATATCCTTTTTGAGATGTGGCAACCCAGAACTGCCCAGACCTAATGTTTGCATAGTTTGGGGTCAGGCAAAGGTATTTCTGTGCAGATGTGGGAAAAGTCAAAACTAGTCCTACCAAGCATGCTGATTTTATGTCACTTGGGAAGTACGTGCAAATATTTAAAGGATACAAATAATTGTATTATTCCTATGAGAAGATTTGGCTCCTGCAGCCGATATAACCTCATGCCAGCAATGCTAAGTACAAGGGCAGTGTGGGCTAGTGGGGAAAGTGCCTGAACAGTGCCACATCTGGACTGATGCTGGTTTCCTGTAACCATGAGAGCTTTTTAGAGTAGAGGGTTCAGATATGCAGTGGAGCTCGATATGTACAGTACAGGTCTGATTTGTTCACTTGTGTACAAAGAGGGCACTCTCCTTCATCGACAGAGAATCATTGTTATGCAGTAAGCTTTGGATATGTGTGTAGTGTTTACCACCTGAATATAAGTAGCAAGTTATAAAGCTTAACCTTTTTTGGTTCATATTTTAGGGTGGATGTGACTGAGCCAGCACAATGCACAATGACAACTGACCATTGTTGTGTGTTTTTCCCGAATGTCTTAAAAATGTGTACATTAGACAACTTTGGAAAAAGATTAAATCAAAATAAACATGTTTTTCACTCTTTCGTAGCTAGAAAGGGGAAAGGCACAGTTCAATGTTCTGATATTTTACTCTTCCCCCATCAACAAACTTAACATTTGTGTTACATAAGCCCTCCTACACAGAATCCAGAAGGTACTTTCGGGCTCATTAAATACTTGACTGCTGCTGAATGGTAATAGGAATTTTTCCCCTTCATTCTAACGTGTTCGGTGCAGCCAAATTTTCAATTTGGGACTATTATAAAATACACGAATTAACAATTATTAAACTCCATTTATCTATGAGCTTAAAATTTCTCTGTTAATTTGAAATAAGTTTGCTAACGAGCACAGCATTTTTATTCTCACATAGACAAAGAGAAACTCACAGATATTAATGTTTCTCTCCCTTTCTAATCTCTTTATAGTATTTTTGTGAGGAATAAATGGAAAAAGTGTTCGTGTGGAAACACACACATTTTGACACTAACATTTTTATGTAATCTTGGTGACCTTTTGACTATAAATTATTGGCAGTCTCCAGTGAACCACTTTAGATAAGAAGGGAACTATACCTAGACTTTTTCAAAGTCTCTTCAAGACTGCTCAACCTGAAGGCTGACGTTTTTTGACATTGCCACCTTCAAATTCATGACTTTCTAAACAGCTTTTGGAAGTCTGTCTAGATCCTGATAACCTGAACACAATGTGCCAGGTTGAATTTCCAGATGTGTTTCAAAATGTTCTCTCTGGAATAAGCTCAGTTCAGATATGATCCAGGCTGAGGCCTAAGTGACTTTCCATAAACCCATTAAAAAAAAGAGTTGCAATACTTTTGCTGCAGAGGTAGATGACCTTTACGTTGATTCTTCACCCGTTTCACAGGCTTATATGGCACTCATGCGTACAGCTATACAGATGAGTACAGATAGTTACAGCTGAAATTATATTTACATTTTGGGTCGTGGGCCTTCGGTAGAGGGGCCTTCTGTTTTCTCATTCTATGTAAGGTCACATACGCAGAAATGTTCCTATAGCAATACAGTATATTAATTTAATCATAAATCTTTGTCCAAAGGGTGCACTTACACATTACACACATTTATTTAGAAGATTTACACCCTGCCTTTCCATTCTACTGAGAGCCATATGTCTACCAAAAGCTTGACAGCTACATTTCCTAGGAAAAATACAGTTTGGGAAGCAGATAAATGAGATGCAAGAAGGGTGGGGGCATTGCTTAGCCCTTTTCCCACCTGCCACTGCTCTGCTCCAAATCTTTCCAGGCTGTTCTCCCCCCCCCCCTTCCAGCTTCAAATTGTGTGTCTGGGGAAAACAGCTGGGAGGGGCAATTTGAAGTAGAGAAGAGGTGTGGAAAGGGGTCAATCACTACTCGGCTAGCCACACAGCTTGGCCTCTCCTTATAAATATGCTTTTTTTCTCAGCGATGTAGCCACCAAACGTTTGATCATCACAATTGTGTATAATGTGTCATTAGCCCCAAAGCTTTAATATCTATGCAAATTTTAATTTTTGTCATGTGGCGTTCCACAGGCAAATTTGAAATCTGAGATTTTAAGGAATTATTTCTTCCTTGAAAATTGAAATATCATTATTGGATGAGATGCATCGTTCATGCGTTTCACTTGGTACTTGGGTTGATGCATTCTGAACTAGCTGCCCTTTGTGAACGCTTCCAGGTTAGAGAAGGAGGATTCTTGATCAATGTCCTAGTGAAAAGGAGGACTGTGGTTTCCTAGATCGGCATCCATTGTACATTGGCTGCATGCATATTCCTTTAGTTCTCATTGAAACTTAGTTCTTAACAGACAAATGAATATAAATTGTCACATCTAAAAAGAAAAAAAGTTTGCATCAAGTATGATAGCTATATCTTATTGCTGAAATTTAATGTTTCACTTTTTGAACCCTCATACTGGCACAATGTTGAATGAGTTCATTTTAATTAAATTATTGATATCTGTATAAAAGAAATGTATCTTTCCAGAAAAGCTTTTTTATTTGATATATTCATTTGACTCAACTATTAGAACAATTTGATTATTGCAAATGATCACATCTAGTCCCCAGATTAAATAAAAGTAGTGTTATATTGCATTTTTTAATTTAATTTTATTGCATTGGCAGGTATAAATGACTTCAGCTACTTGCATACAAATTGTTTTGAACTATCCATATATGTTGGCTGTGATAAATATCCTCATGAAAGTGAATTACCTGAGGAGTGGGAAAACAACCGGGAGTCCCTTATTGTTTTCATGGAGCAGGTATGAAACAGAGGGCCCTGACTAATCCAAATTTGAATCTACTTTGAATGAATTTCTTCTCTTTAATTGGGGTGTGGTATACATGTGGCCAGCGGGTGTGTATATGGTGTGGCCAGCGGGTGGCGCAGTGGGTTAATCTGCTGAACCATGAGCTGTGGATCGAAAGGTCGGCAGTTCGAATCCACGACGGGGTGAGCTCTCGTTGCTTGGCCAGCTCCTGCCAACCTAGCAGTTCCAAAGTATGTTAATGTGAGTAGATAAATAGGTACCGCTTGCGGGAAGGTAAACAGCACTCCGTGTTCCAGCCGCATGCTACGCGCTGCGGCAAGGAGAGTCATGCCAGCCACATGACCACGGAGGCGTCTTCGGACAACGCTGGCTCTTCGGCTTTGAAATGGGGATGAGCACCACTTGTGTCCTAGAGTCGGACACAACTGGACTTAATTGTCAGGGGTCACCTTTACCTTTTTATACATGGTAGGCCAGCGGGTGGCGCAGTGGGTTAAACCGCTGAACCATGAGCTGTCGATTGGAAGGTCGGCAGTTCGAATCCGCGACGGGGTGAGCTCTCGTTGCTTGGCCAGCTCCTGCCAACCTAGCAGTTCCAAAGCATGTTAATGCAAGTAGATAAATAGGTACCGCTTGCGGGAAGGTAAACAGCGCTCCGTGTTCCAGCTGCATGCTACGCGCTGTGGCAAGGAGAGTCATGCCGGCCACATGACCACGGAGGCGTCTTCGGACAACGCTGGCTCTTCGGCTTTGAAATGGAGATGAGCACCACACCCTAGAGTCGGACACGACTGGACTTAATTGTCAGGGGTCACCTTTACCTATACATGGTACAAAGATAGATGGCTTCAATCCTGAGATTATCATCTCAAAAAGCAGAACAGAGATCAGCAGCAGAATCTAGCAGCCGAGTCACATTTGGGAGGCCTCCTGATCCAGTTGCATTAGGATGCAACCTTGTTTGGAAGAAAGTTTGAGCAAGACATTTTCCCTGCCCCTCTTCCTCACAGCTGCCCCCCAGACTCCTCAAAAAGACATTCTTGAGGATTGGGGGACCCTCAGAAATGGGGTGAGATGGGGCATAAGGAGCTGCAGCAGAAGGGAGGAATTCCAAAAAGAGGCACTTTCCAGAGGAGTGCTGTGTAGAGGAGAGAGCAGGGAATGTTGCTTGCTTGAACTTCCAACTGCTACAGTGCACTGATGTCTTGCTTATTATTAGGCTTACCAGGTTTTCCGGGACCCAAAGGGAGCGGAAGTGACATCACGGGGGCGGGTAAAGGAACCATTATGTCACTTCCACCGGAAGTGATGTCACAGGGGCATTCCAGCCGGCATGACCGGAAGTGATGTCACAAAGGGCATGTCCAGCCACACACGCTCCCTGTGACATCACAGGGGGGGCGGGAAATTTCAAGAAAAGCAACATATTTAAATAAATAAGTTTTCTGTTCACTAGGCACTTCTGAGCATGTGCAGAGTGGATTGCATAGGATTGCACTGCTCATCTAGTAAACTGAGAACACACACACACACACACTTATTTATTTATTTATTTATTTATTTATTTATTTATTTATTTATTTAAAAAATTATATCCCGCCTTTTCCTATGCCAAGGCAAACGCCCAAGGCGGCTTACAACAGAAGTTAAAATACATAACTAAAAAATACATTAAAAAGTTTAAACAATACATAACTGTACATTAACAATTTTAAAAACAATAAAATCCACTGGGGGGGGGACAGTATGGAGCAGATAAGCAGCATGGCAGAGCATCTTGAGACACAGGAGGCAGACCACAGCCCATCACCCAAACACTAGACGAAACAATATGTAATATGTATAAACATACACACACACACACAAAGGTTGGGTCCCAAGTCTGTAAACTACTACTGTACTACCGAAAACTACTGGTTAACTCCTACCTCACATAGCAAATAGCAATCCCCTGCTGATGTTGCAAACATCCGAGGCTGCCTTTAAAGTGGTGGTCCTCCTTTTTTTTTTTTTTAACAAGGAGACAGCAACTCTCCCTCTTGACTCCAGCAGTGTCTTTCCTGTGCTGGTGTTTCTTTTGAAATGTAGTGAGCCCTTTTGGAACAGGGAATCAGCAGCCTGCTGCCGCCGCGTCTTCATCAAGGACACATCGCGCATGCGATGTTCGTGCAGGCGCTCCTGCCTTCCTGTCTCAGCAAATCCGGGAATGTCCCCTCTGCTGCCGCGTCTTCAGGACACGTTGAGCTTGCGACGCTCACACAGGAAGAGCTTTCAGCCACATTCAGCAGCACCTGCATGAGCCTCGCAACAAGCAGCCGACCGAGACTCATTGTGAGACTTGCACAGGCGCTGCTGAAGCCTTGCGACGAATCTTGGCCACTGCTCTTTGTGAGGCCCATGCAGGCGCTGCTGAACATGCCGCGTTTAGCAGTGCCTGCGCGAGCCTCGCAACAAGCGATGTGTGGCCAAGACCAAGAAGGGACCCCGGAAACCAGGATTGTCCCAGCCGGATCTGGGATGATGGTAAGCCTACCTCTTATGAATTGGGAGTAAGGATGCTGAGCCAAGAGAAGGGCCTGTCAATTTAATCAGAAACACAGAGTGCATAGAACAGTCCAATCTGGGTAATTCCTGTCTTCAGAAAATGCTGCTTTCTGCCCAAGCAGAGTTATCTGAAATCTGACCGTGTATACAATATTGGCCAAAAGTGAGATCACTGCACACCTGTGCATGAATTTATTTATGAGTGGATGAACTATCTTCCTGGACCAAGAGCACCTTTTGTTGTTCAGTCGTTAAGTCGTGTCCGACCCTTCGTGATCCCATGAACGATATCCCTCCAGGCCTTCCTATCCTCCACTATCTTCCTGAGTTCGCTCATTTTCATGTTCGTTGCATCGGTGATGCTGTCTAACCATCTCATCCTTTGCCTTCCCCTTCTCCTTTTGCCTTCAGTTTTTCCCAGCATCAGAGTCTTCTCCAGAGAGTCCTCTCTTCGCATTAGGTGGCCAAAATATTTGAGTTTCAGCCTTAGTACCTGTCCTTCCAGGGAACAGTCAGGGTTGATTTAATTTAGGATTAACTGATTTGATCTCCTAGCAGTCCAAGGGACTCTCAGGAGTCTTCTCCAGCACCACAGTTCAAAAGCATCTATTCTTCGGCGCTCAGCCTTCCTTATGGTCCAGCTCTCGCAACCATACATTGCTACTGGGAACACCATCGCCCTGACTATACGAACTTTTGTTGGCATGGTGATATCTCTGCTTTTTATTATGCTGTCTAAATTTGCCATAGCTTTCCTTCCAAGGAGTAAGCGTCTTTTAATTTCATGGCTGCTGTCTCCGTCTGCAGTGATCTTGGAACCCAAAAAAGTAAAATCTGTTACTGCTTCCATTTCTGCTCCTTCTATTCGCCAGGAATTGATGGGACCAGATGCCATGATCTTAGTTTTATTAATGTTGAGTTTCAAGCCAACTTTTGCACTCTCCTCTTTCACCCTCATCAAGAGGCTCTTTAGTTCTTCTTCACTTTCTGCCATTAGGGTGGTATCGTCTGCATATCTGAGGTTGTTGATATTTTTCCCGGCAATCTTGATTCCGGCTTGCGATTCATTCAGCCCTGCATTTCTCATAATGTACTCCGCATATAAGTTAAATAAGCAGGGTGATAATATACAGCCTTGCCGTACTCCCTTCCCAATTTTGAACCAGTCGGTTGTTCCATGGCCAGTTCGAACTGTTGCTTCTTGACCCGCATACAGGTTTCTCAGGAGACAGGTAAGGTGGTCTGGTATCCCCATCTCTTTAAGAATTTGCTACAGTTTGTTGTGATCCACACAATCAAAGGCTTTTGCGTAGTCAATGAAGCAGAAGTAGGTGTTTTTTTGGAACTCTCGTGCTTTCTCCATGATCCAGCGCATGTTGGCAATTTGATCTCTAGTTCCTCTGCCTCTTCGAAACCCAGCTTGTACGTCCGGTAGTTCTCGGTCCACGTACTGCTGAAGCCTAGCTTGTACGATTTTGAGCATAACCTTGCTAGCATGTGAAATGAGTGCAATTGTGCGATAGTTTGAACACTCTTTGGCACTGCCCTTCTTTGGAATTGGAACGTAAACTGACCTTTTCCAATTCTTTGGCCACTGCTGAGTTTTCCAAATTTGTTGGCATATTGAGTGCAGCACTTTCACAGCATCATCATTTAGGATTTTAAGTAGCTCAGCTGGGATATTATCATCTCCACTAGCTTTGTTGTTAGTAATGCTACCTAAGGCCCACTTGACTTCACTCTCTAGGATGTCCGGCTCTGGGTCAGTGACCACACTAGCGTGGTCATCAGGAACATTAAGATCTTTCTTGTATAGTTCTTCTGTGTATTCTTGCCATCTCTTCTTAATCTCTTCTGCTTCTGTTAGGTCTCTGTCTTTTTTGTCCTTTATCATGCCCATCTTTGCACAAAACGTTCCTTTGATATCTCCAATTTTCTTGAAGAGATCTCTAGTCCTCCCCATGCTGTTGTTTTCCTCGATTTCTTTGCATTGTTCATTTAAGAAGGCCTTCTTATCTCTCCTTGCTATTCTCTGGAAATCTGCATTCAGTTGTTTATATCTTTCCCTTTCACCCTTGCTTTTCGCATTCCTTCTTTCCACAGCTATTTGTAAAGCCTCATCTGATAGCCACTTTGCCTTCTTGCATTTCTTTTTCTTTGGGATGGTTTTAGTTGCTGCCTCCTGTACAATGTTACGAACTTCCGTCCAAGAGCACCTACTATGCAGGAACTGCATTGTGCAGGAACTTGCTCAGGAACTGTAAATAATAACACATCAAGTAGCACAATCCTGCGCAACCTTAAGTCAGCAGAGTGAGCGCTCCGCCGGTGAAGGTTGTCGTAAATGTGCCGTAAGGCATGTTTGTGGCGCTGGCGCCAAGGCTGGCACCGCTCACTCCACCACCGGCCATGGACCACGCTGTTGGACACAGGTAAGTCCTGTGACGGGCTGTGGGAGGGCGTGGAGAGGGACGGCCAGGGTGGCGGGGAGGAGTGATTGGGTCGCCATGCCTGGGAGAGGGGTGGGGATATCGGCAGCGTGCTCCCAGGGCAGCCTTACACAACCTCCCCAGTTGTGCTGGCCATTTTGCCACATCCGAGGAGACCTGCTTAAGATCTGCCACAGTGCGCTTGGTCTCAGGTATTGCTATGCAGCCCTAGGTAAAGAATAGAAGTATGGTTTAACTTTGCATAGTTTTTTTTCTCTATAAAGTTTGCCTGTCCTCCTTACCATCCTTGTGATCTCAGAGAGCTGCCCATGTTTCTGTTTGGTAAATTGAAGTCCTGCATGGTGCCTTCCCAAAAAGGTTTCAAAGTATGATCTGTGTTTTGGATTACACATCTAGTTCTTCTGGCATGTAGAAGAGAAACCTTATCCTTCAAAAATACTGGCTGACAATTTTTAAATCAGGCTCTTTTATTTCAGCCACGAAAAGCGGATGTTAACATCTCAAAAGGCGTCACAAATGATAAAATATACATCAAAATAAAAATGAAGCTGTTATTTAGATTTTGCTTTAGTTATTTTGTCTGGATTTCACAAATCTATGTAACAAGAGGAACACTAAGAATGTATAAGTAGATATAATAGCTTCCTGTGCTTCTGAGGGTGGTATTATGTTAACAGTGATATTTCAAAGCTTATGTTATTCATAGTGAATATATAATTACTTATTCTGTTTACATACAAACAAGATACTTTGTGACTGTATATCTTTTAGCTCTCTTACTAAGCCAAACTAAAGAGGAAAATCTGGGTCTAGATTCAAAAATGAAGGGCAGATCACTTTTTGAATTATCATTATATAAGTTGCTTTAGTGAGGCAGGCCCTGTGGGGCTTAGGGATTTTACCGTTGTTTCTGAAGACACGTAGGTGGGCATTTCCATACCTTAAAATTTGGAGGGAAATGCAACATGGGAATGGTAACACATGCCTGAGAGAGGGCTAGAAATAATCTGAAAGTCAAACTCCTTCGTCTCAGAAATAGATGTACATGCTACCATTCCCATGTGAGATTTTCACAGATCTTTAGGTCACAAGTCACCCTTCTAAAAATAACTTAAGGGACATTCGGTTTGCCTATCACAGTATTCAATTCCGGGTTGGAGGAGATTTTTGAAGGACGTTTGAATACCTAAGGGCTGTGGGCAAGTCTGTGACCTTAACTCCAAGCACCACTGCCCACCTGTGCATATGTCCTCAGCACCAAGTCCCCTTCTTCTAAATGTTAGTAACCTTTCCCCCACTTCGACATTTCTGGTCTTCATCTTGGCTGCTCACCTGTACATCTTTGCCTCTTCCTACAAATCCCCATGATTGCTCCATCTTAAAAATGTCCAATGGATGGAGTATGAGTCATGCTTGACTTCTTTTGAAGGGAACATGGCTCTTTGAAGCTTTTGCCCAGAAGTGAATGATACTGTTTGGAGAAAGTACAGTATAAACTTCATCAACACATAGAATTTACAATTAAAAAGTCCGAGTTTTTAAACCTACAAAGCTATATTCATCAACACTTTGTTTATAAATTATACTTATTTAATGACATATATAAAGAAAATGCTGTGGTGGCTTAGTAGTTAAGACGCTGAACTGCAGACTGCAGTTCGAGACCTGAGTGCCGCGTGACTGTGTGAGCTACCGTCTTTGGCTCCAGCTCCTGCCAACCTAGCAGTTTGAAAGCAAGAAATTGCAAGTAGATTAATAGGTACTGCCTTGGCGGGAAGATAACAGCGTTCTGTGCGCCTCGGTGTTGAGCATCTTCAGACAGTGCTGACTCTTCGGCTTTGAGACGGAGATGAGCACGACCCCTAGAGTCAGTAATGACTGACTTTCAAGCAAGGGGAACCTTTTCCTTTAACTTTATAAAGTAAATTATATTTACTTATGACATACTTTGTTTTCTCTTAACAGCAAATTGCATGCATTCTCTTTTCGCTCATTGTTTAATTTACACATCTCTGTATATTTTTAATTTTTCCGACAGGTACACAGGGGGATTAAAGGCATGGTGCGAGATCAACATGGAAAAGGAATTCCAAATGCCATCATTTCTGTAGAAGGTGTTAACCATGACATCCGCACAGGTAACTGCATTTCTTTATTACAAGGAAAGGAAGCCACACACACGGTCAATATTGAGTTTGTGAATAAGCTACGACTTTATTAAGTTGTAAAGTTGCAACTTTGTAAGTAACCTGGTCAGTGGGTTTCACCACAACAAATAGCAGCACATATTTGAACATTATATTTCACACATTTTGTTAGCCTTGCCAACTCAGGCACAAGGATCAGGAGGCTAAGCAAGACACACTAAAGTCTAGTAGGCTTCGCGCTCCTGTCTAGAGAGTGTAGTGTGTTTGGCCAGTCTGTGCAGTAATTGCACTGACCTGACATCTAATTAGTAATGTTGTACTTTACAAAGTCCAGGAATGTCAGACTTCTTTCAAGTCATTTTAAGGGCCTAATTACAATAAGCACATTTTTAGCCTTGCATGCTTGTGATCATTCCCCCCCCCCCTCCACCAGTAGCTTTCACAAAAGAACATGATCTGTTTTAGGACTGCAGCATGGCAGAGGGAACTTGTTTATTTATTTACTTTTTCAAAAATTATCCTGCTTTTCCTGACCCTACAGGAAAGCTCAAGCTAGCTTATAATATACAGTCAGACCTTTTTTTTATCTACTGGGGTACTGTTCCTGGAACCGCAGAGAATAAGTAAATCAGTGTTATATGAAATCCGGAGGGTGGGGTCAGGAGCGGTGCCACATTACCTTTTTTCCAGCATCTTCGCCGCTTCCCTCCTCCTGAGTTTGTTTAAACTGACTGAAAAAACAAAAGCCACTACTGGAAGCAACCTGTAAATGGTGCCAGAGACTCCCGGCTGCATTTTTCAGTGGTTTGGACACACGCAGGAGGCTGGAAGCGGCTGGCAGGCCCCCGATAACACTGAAAAAAAGAGGTAATGTAGTGCCGTTGGAATCCCTCTTCCACAGTTTTGCCATCCATGTTGAGTCAAATCTGTGGATAAAAAAACGTACCCCATCATAGCCCCAATCCAGATCAGGGGGCACCCATGGTTGTTGTTAGCATGGATTATTTTCAGACTGTTGAACTGGAAACAGAACAGTGTGACTGATACCAAGTGGGAAAAGTTATTACTAAAACTAACGTGTATGATATGTGATGGAAAGTGTTGAAATTTTAAAAAGATGGCTGATGGTGAAGGAGGGCTGCATCACTCATCAGCTGCAATGCCATCGGCACCATCTGATCCTAATGGATATTTATGGCGGGAGGATGCATTGTCTCATTGAAAACATATGTTGTGGATTTAA
The DNA here is from genome assembly GCA_026170595.1 of Plestiodon gilberti rubricaudatus. Taxonomy (NCBI): domain Eukaryota; kingdom Metazoa; phylum Chordata; class Lepidosauria; order Squamata; family Scincidae; genus Plestiodon; species Plestiodon gilberti. The sequence continues at coordinate 63,954,584 of JANXHW010000003.1, read as the reverse complement.
TTTTGAGAAAATCTGATAGCTCCATAACAGAAGCATTACATCTCAGAAAGACATTTGGACCACTTTTCTTTCCCCTTGCAGCAAATGAGAAATTAATTGCTATGGAGAGTGGAGCATTACAAAATAATGATGAATTGATAGAAAGAGAAGTGATAGAGCACTTCTAAATTGCATGCCAGGACACAGTAGTATGTCATAAGGGAAGCTAGTTATGCCATAAAAAATCACATCATCATACTCAATGCATCTGCGACTCTATGCATGTCAGACCAGACGTGCCCAATGTATCAAATTCCCCTTCCCCATTGTCAGGATGTACTAGTCTTCCCTGACTCAGGTAGCACTACAGACACATGTGAGGGAATCCCAGAAGCATCACTATTGCCCAGAAAGCAGAGCCAAAAGACTGATAACAGAGCTGCCCTGCAGCTGCAAGAAGGAGTGCCTGTGCACTCTTCAATAAATACGCGAGACAGGAATATGGATGAAAGGGCGGGGCCAAAGTACAGGAAGAGAGGCAAGGAGACCTGCAGGATTTAAGTTAAGACAGAGAATAGTGCGCGGCAACATGCTGAAGGGGCGTCAGACCGTAGCCCGACCCCAGGCAGGCGTTCCAACCCTGACTCAAAGCCACAGACCCTTCGTGAGGAAGGCGGGCTTATCACCATCAACCCCCACAGGGGCCGAGGTGGCCGGACTGCTCAGGCTCACCCCAAGCCAGAGAGCATTTGAGGCAGACTATGCAACCTAGCAGTTCCAAAGCATGTTAATGTGAGTAGATAAATAGGTACTGCTTGCGGGAAGGTAAACAGTGCTCCGTGTTCCAGCTGCATGCTACGCGCTGTGGCAAGGAGAGTCATGCCGGCCACATGACCACGGAGGCGTCTTCGGACAACGCTGGCTCTTCGGCTTTGAAATGGAGATGAGCACCACACCCTAGAGTCGGACACGACTGGACTTAATTGTCAGGGGTCACCTTTACCTTAAGTGTATAATGGTGGACTTAATTGTCAGGGGTCACCTTTACCTTTTTTTAATGCAATCCAAACCAGGGACAGCCCCTGAGCCCCGCCACCCCCCATGCCAGCAGGCAACTGAGAGGCGGGAGATGGGACATGCCCTGCCCTTGCCGCCTCAGAGTTCACACCAAGAGCTCAACTTCAAGCCTTCGTACCCGCACTAACCAGCAAAACAAAGCGACCAAGTCAGTCAAACTAGAAAAGGAAACAATACCCAACAAAGCAGCAGTCTGAGGTAGGCGAAAAGACTGTCCACCATGGCCAATCAGGTGGTCAGGAAAACTCCTACCTGGCCCCCAAATGGGTGACCAGCCAGACCCAGACTGCGTAAAGGGAGGGCGGGAGGGAATCAGTTGTCCCACTGTCATTCAGGAGAACAGAATGGCCTCTTGGGAGGTGAGCCAGCCAGGTATGCCACACCCCCTAGCACAACAAAACCCCTTGAACATGCTTAATTCTTTTTGACTGAGCATTAACTCATTCATTGCATTAACTGCTTGCTAGGTAGGGCCAGACTGTTTTTGTTGTTGGGACTCATAACTATCATGCAGCACCAGCCTGTCTTTTGAGCCACAATTCCACTGTCCCCCATGAAAGCCAGTTTTAGCACAGTCATCCCAGTTCTTCTCAGATTGCAGCCTTTTCATTCAACTTGCCTTTTATTGTAGCAACACATGGCATGGTAAGTTACCCCTGGGCAGGACAAATAATAGTAACAGTGTCATTTTGCATTAGTGTGAAAATGACTCTTCCTGTGGGAGATATTGTAGTTATGTTTTTATATAGTATTACTTCCTAGGAACCTTTGAAAACACCTCTCAACAGACTCTCCCAGGTTTAATAGTTGAGCAAATCATAGGTTTTGCAGGCAAAACCTTAGATTTTACATGTAGACAATAATTCAAAATACTTATGTTTGGAAATGTTCTAAATACTGTGAGACCTACTGGGTGCAAAAGACTTTCGATGTTCTTTACCGAAATGATATTGAAGGAAACTTCTTACTCAAACAAAATGCCCCATGCCTACGTCTTTTTTCTATGATGATAGTATTTCCAATAGAATCTAGTTAAAAACTATGCAAGAAAAAATTGATGTGGTCTCAAGGAGACTGATGCATGCATGTCTAACGGCCCAATCCTATTGGGTCGCTGTGTTGCTGGAATACATGTTCCGGTAACGCAGTGCACTTTATAGCCGTTGCAAACGGTGATGTGCCATAGAGCGCAGCCTAGCCACTGCCACAAGAGACAAGCATCTGAGCCCACGTGGTGGCAGCCACCGTGGATGTCCCGGCGCAAGTCAGATGGCTCGGGAAGGGGAGTGGGAGGAATGGGGTGGGGACTGGAGCAAGGAGGAGAGTGTTTCGAGGCTGGGGCAAGTCTAGCATGCAAAGAAAGACCATCTCTTAGTTGTTACGATGCTGGAATGTATGGCAAATCAATAATGTGCTGTAATATTTATTTTCCTATGATTCTTCAATAGCAAGTGATGGAGATTATTGGCGCCTACTAAATCCAGGAGAATATGTGGTCACCGCAAAAGCAGAGGGATACACTGTCTCTACCAAAAACTGTGCTGTAGGCTATGACATGGGAGCAACCCGGTGTGATTTCACAATCAGCAAAACCAACTTGGCTCGAATCAAAGAGATCATGGAGAAATTTGGAAAGCAGCCCATCAGTCTATCACTTCGAAGGCTCAGACAGCGGGCTAGGCAGAGGCGTCAGCAGTATAGACTATTTTCCACGGTGTAACAAATCATGTTCTCATGCTCTGCACCTAAACTGAAACCTACTCTAGAAGTAGAAATTTTTAGTTAAATGATACTTTAATAACTCCCCGATACTCTCTTGTCCAAAGGTGCTCAAAAGGAATGTTATGCAGATACAATATCAGATAATCTCCTGTGTTTGAAACCACTGAATTAAAAATGTTGTGAACATTGGATTTGGGGGATGAAAAATTGATTTCAGGATTCAGCGCTAAGTATCTGAATGCAAAACTTTGGATTAGGAGACAGAATTCAAATCTGTCCAAAACACCATCTCTCTGCTTGTCTGCCACCCATTGCACTGCAAAGTCCCCATAACAAAGTGCAAGAGAGGACAAAGAGGTTCTAAAAGTAAGACCAATTAAAGTTGTGCCACTTTGTCACCAGAACATGAAGCGCTGGAATAGTACCTGTAATGTAATGTCACTCTCAGTCTAATATGGGACCGCTGGGAACGGATGTTAACATAGTGTGAAGAATGCAACTGTTTGGTGGCCAAGTAGCTCTGCAAATGCCAGCAGTGAATTTCACCTCTCGCAGCATCATTAATCATCACCTTGTTGACTGCGTCTCTCACGTAGTTATGCTTGTGTTTAGAGCATCCTCATTATCAAGGATTAGAGCAATCTTTTTACAAAGTTAACATCAACTTTAATTGGATGTACAATATGCTTGATATAACCAAATTAGCAGCCCAGTCGTACTTAACTCCCCACGCGATGATGCAGCTGCGCCAACGCGGTGACTGCTGAATCCTATGGGGGAGTTTCAGCCTTCAGAGGCCTCCAAGGGATAGGCCTCGGGGTAAGCCTGTGCTGGGCCACTGGGTCTACTTGGACCTGCACCAGAAATATAGCTGGCACAAATACACAGGGACCCAGGTCGGGGGATCGAGGCCAGGAAGGGTTTAGGGAATCGGCATGCATCGCTGCCACTAATGCCACCCCATTCCCAGGCCCCAATCCACCCTCCTTCCTGCCTCCTTCCCCACCCCATTCCACCTCCTCCCCACCTCCCTCCAACCCCTGCGCCAACTCACTGGCACTGGTGGGTGTCCCTGATCCACTGGTATGTGGACCTGGCTGCTTGCAGCAACAGCCAGGCCACACCAAATGGCTTGTTGCCTTTTGCGACAGCCGTAAAGGACCTTATGCCATCAGAAAGAGCATTCTGGCAGCACAAGGCCTTGTTAGGACTGGGCCACAGCTGGACTAGGGTTGAGAAGGAATCTTATACAGATAGTGTATCAGATAATTTGCTGCTCTGCTCTACTTTTCAAGGCTTAGAATAGTTTGATTGTCCTCCTAGTGACCTAATGTAATTGGTCTAGTTAAATTATTGAAGGGCGGGATTGTTTGTAGTTTAATCAGTGGAGGTCAGGAGAGATGGTAAAGCACAACAACTAAGAGACTGAGCTATAAATCAAGAAGTCACTGGTTCAAATCTTGTCTCCATTAAGAACCTACTCGATTGTCCTATAGTGCAATTCTATGCTCACTTATCTGGGAGTAAACCCCACTGAACACAGTGGGCTCACTTCTGAGTGAACCTGCATAGGATTGTACTGAAAGGCAAGCTATTCTCTTTCAGCCTACTCCTCCCATTTGCAAAATGGGAATAATGCTTACAGGGTTGTTGTGAGGTGTACAGCAATACAAGCGTTCCTTGGCATCTGCAGATTGCACAGATGCCTCCCCCCTGCGCGCGTGCTGGGCCCGCAATGTCCCTACATAGGCCTCCGCGAGCCTCAGTATGGTTTACCACAGGCGTTCCCAACCTGTGGTATGCGTACCCCTAGGGGTACACGGACCGCAGGCCGGGGGTATGCGAGACGCTGCCTGTTATCAACTGCTGCTATCAGCAGCTAATAGTGTACAGTGTTAGCCTTTTTTCCGGATTGCAGCATGGGCAGGAGGACCCACCTGCACCACAACCCTGAAAAAAAAAGGCTAAAGGCCTGCCTTAGTCCCCGGTAGCATTTCCTATCTGTTTGTCTGGTCGCCGCCATCTTGGATCTCACAAAATCTCGTGAGATCCAAGTTGGCAGCGACCAGAAGAACAGGTAGGAAATGCTACTGGGGACTAAGGCAGGCCTGTAGCCTTTTTTTCGGGATTGCGGCGCAGGCGGGTGGGTCCTCCTGCTCACGCTGAAACCCCTAAAAAAAGGCTGATTTGGCAGGGCTATAGCCTTTCCCTCCAGGTTGCGGCGCAGATGGGGGGCGCCCACCCACGCCACAAGCTAGAAAAAATACACTTTTGTGTTGGGGGGTATGCACATCGGGTGCTTGGTTTCAGCACCTGCAGTTCTCGGTATCCACAAGGGAGTCCGGAACCAATCCACCGTGGATACCGAGGGACAACTGAAATGTATGTGAAACACTATGAATACTGTAAAAGCACTATGTAAAATGCTAAATATTATTATTGGGAATGAATGGCCTCAGCTTGTGAGAAGTTAAACCAGTCAGCATTGGCCATCTCTTCCGTTTAATTGACTTGATGTAACTCAGATTAATTTCATAGTGTTTGGACCCCATTTGATATTTGATGGCAGGACCTTGATTCTTCTATGTCTAAAAATAAGCCAGTTATGTGTGTGTGTATATATGTATATATGCATGGTAGCAAGACTTAAGTGGGTTCTATCAAGTACACTTTTGTTAAAACCATTACGATTGCTAATTACAGTGATTGTCTGGCTTGATATGTTCTTCTGAGGCTTGGGGAAAAAATTACCAACACAATAATGATCAAAAGTAATGAAAATAAATCTGCTACAAGTAGGATGTTGATGGTGGACCCACAACATGCTTGTTATATATAATTTATTAGCGCTGATCAATGAAGACACATCCATGATGAACAGAAGCTACACAATGTGCCAAATGACTAGTGCAAATTAAAACAAGCAGTGAGCGCATAGCAACCTTTTCTCATGAGATGGTTTGTATTCTCTTACAGACACCCAAGTTAAAGACGGCATCAGTTATGTAGGGCATACACATGTTTCAAGTATGTCTTTTCCCCTTAGAATGTACAACAGGATGATCTGAAGGACTGAGACCACACTTCTGCATATTGTAAAAGCTCATCTTTGAAGCACATGTGCTTTCCATAACTGGTGGTACCCATCCATCCACTCATACCAAAAAATATTTTCCCATAGTTCCCAACAGGCCTGGATGCATTGCACACAGATGGCAAGGAGACTTCTAGCTCTGCTACAGCGTTGTTTTTTTCCAAGGATGAAATGGAACCCCCTCCCTGCTGTTCTGCCAAATTTCCAGTAAGAAACGCAAAGTGGAGGAGAAATGGGAATCTCCTTATACGTGGTGTGAATGTGACAAGGCCTAGAGGCATCCAGTGGTGTGATCCAAATGCATTACAGAGCAAACCTGGACCCTGAACTGTCTCAGATTAAGAACTGGTCTGGATTGATTTAAACTAGGTCATTTTATGCCTGCAGCACTTCCTGTCTATGAGTGACATTCAGGACAGTCTGAGGTTCAATTTAGAAATAGATGCGCATATTGATTGGCTCCAAAATTAGGGTTGGAAATGTGGGGGATTTCAGAGTTCATTATCCCAAATCCAGACAGCTCCTGCTTGCTTCTAGCAGGGCTGCCACTGTAACTGTGCCTATCTATTACACGAGGGTAAGAGAACAAATTGCGCTCACTTTCGTTTTTTCCCCGTTCAATTTTTTTTGTTTATAACAGAAACAGTTACAACACAAATCAAATGCATAAACAACAAAGACACAACTACAACACAAAGCACAAAGTTTAAAATGACTTCCACTTATCTCCACTCCAGACGTTAACTAACAATATTCTCTATTACCTTATTTAATACAATATAATACACTTTTCTATTAAATCCAATTCTTCTCATTCTCCAAATCCACAAGTATACAAATCATTATTATCTAAGCTCTGCAGAAAGACCATAAAGGGCTCAGTCAAAAATCGGTCTGTTGTCTTTTCTCTTATTAAGGACGTCAACTTTAAGTTGGGGTCACTTTCAAACAAACCAGCAGCCAGCCCTGATTTCAAGTAGGCTTGTAAAACAAAAGGTAGACAGCTGGCAAACTTAGTTTGACACCCCACAGAGGAGAGAGCACTTAAAAATGCAAATGTAAAAACAAGAAGACAAGAAGTAAAGAAGGTTGTTTAAGAATATATAAGAAGATGAGTTACAGCTGAAGTAAATGAGTGTTGCTCAGAAAAATGAAGCATATTTTTAATCAAATATTTATGTTCTTATCCCCCTAGTCTGATGATTACCTATCTTGGTTTTGCAGCCCTTCTGTACAAGTCTCTTCCAGCTCACCCCAAAATCAGTTCAGCTTTCAAGCATTCCTCAAGCGTGGTTTTTTGTTTTTTTTTTTTTGGGGGGGGGTTAAGTAGGAACACTCAAAAAGCCCAATTGGTTGAAATGCAGCTCCATCCTCATGGTTGTGGCAGGGCCGGCCCATCCAAGAGGCCAACTGAAGCAAGCAGGCGCCTCAGGCAGCAGATTGGTGGGTGGCACCCATCTCTGTCCACCTACTTGACTCTACTGCACTGCTTCTCCTTCCACTCCCTGGACTGGAAAAGGAAGAGGGGGACAGAGAGGAAGAAGAGTGGAGGGGGTTAGGATGTTGTGCTAGAACTGTGGAGAGTGGGAGGAGCAGGGTCTGGCACATCAGCTGGTAAGGGGTGGCAGTATTTGGCATGCTGCCTCAGCATCAGGAGGTCTTGCTCTGGCCCTGGCTCCAGGCACTTCTTCAAGGAGAAGTCTTGCAGGGTCTCTACTTTCCATCATCTGCCATCCCTCCACTTTTCCAAGGTTAGTGGCTTTTTTTTTTTTGGGTGGAAATGGTGGGAAGACTGGTAGAGCTGGCATGGTAATATTGGTGGGAAGAAAGCCCATTTCAGATAAGGCCCAGGTTGAAGATGGTTGGATTCGACTTAAAATGGTGTCTTAGAGACAGTCTAGGCCAACCCCCTGCTCAGTGAAGGCAATTGCTACAAAATCCCAGCCTTTGCTTGAAAATCTCCAACAAGCGAGAACCCACTATTTCACAAGGCAAACTGTTCCAGTACCAGACAGCTCTTACCTAAATCTACTTCCCTGTAGCTTCAACCCATTTGAACCCATAAGAAGCTATGGAGAATTAGCCCTCTCCTTCTGTGTGACAACTCTTTAGATACTTGGAGACAGCTATCATATCACCCCTTGGGCTTCTCCAGGCTAAATGTACCAAGCTCCACAGGAATAACCATGCCTAACCATTTAGCCCTAAGCATGGGGCAGTTTCCAGATCCTCGCCATCTCAAAGCCATTGCTGATGGTTTCTGAGCAATAAAATTATGCCCAGAGGCAGCAAATCCATCACGTTTAGTACTATCTTGTGGCAATGCAGCGATGAGCCAAGATTCCAAACCCTGCAAACCTACACATGTTTACTCAGAACAGAAGTAAGTCCCACTGTACTCTGAGCTAGGTGAAAAAACTGCCCACCAATGGCCAATCAGGTGAGCAGAAAAAAATCCTACCTGGCCGCAAATGGCGACCAGCAAAAAAACCAGACAGTTCTAACAGGTGGGCGACGGGTGTCAAAAACCTGTAGGGGGAAGCACCATGTGCGAGAAGGATGCTGCACCAGTCAGGGGCTGTTTACACACCCAGACCCACCTGCATGCCTGGCAATGTCCAATCCTGTGAGGGAGGGGTCTCACATGCAGAGGTGTAACATGCCTTACCTGCGCCTGGAACAAGGCAGTATGCGGCGCCCCTGGTGGTGGTGTTGTGACATCATGTCACTTTTTTCCTGGTTAGCACAACAATGGAGGGATGCAGTGAGAGAGATCTGCTACATTGCTGATGCTCAGCAGCTGGCATAAGGCCATAGTATAAGAATGCTCAGCAAAACTGATTGACAGCTCTGGGAAGTTTATCCAGCCTTAAAAACACTGACCAGTTGGGGTAAGTTGAGCTTTTGCTCTTCATACATAACATTCTTCAGAGTGGATAAGTCTTCATCTCATTCTGTGGATGAGTTGCCTATAGTCTATTTATGGACTCTGGCTGACCAGAGTCATACTTTGGAGTCATACACCAACCCGTACTTTGGAGCAGATCCGTTGTATCTGAAACTAATGGAGGAAAAAGCTTGAGAATCAGTTAAAGCTCTAATAGTTGGGATAAAGACCACGGGGATGCGACCACTGTTACATATGCTACTCTGCTTACGTTGTTTTGCTTCATTGAATCCATCAGTGTCCCCGTAGTAGCCAGTAGGCTTTGAATGAGTCACAACAAGCCTAAGGTATTATATAATTGGAATATGCTGTGTTCTTAATTGGAATTGTTGCTGACAACAAACACTATTTCTACTTCTAATACAATTCAGGGAAGACTAAGAGCCAACAAAACTTGACTTCAATTGTCCAACTGGCCCTGGCATGCCTTTTCTTTTCTGTAAAGAGCACAAGTGGAGTGTGGTGGTTTGTATCAGGACCACTGCAGGGGTAGGCGACTAATTCTTCTCCATTGCAGTACAGTATCAATCTGAATTTCAGGTACCCATGTAAGTTATTTGCATGGAACAAAAAGCAAATAGCACATTTGGGGGGGGGGGATTGGGGAAGGGTTAAAGTCACTGTACATATATGGTTTGGCCCAAAGAAATGTGGAGACAAGAGTTGTGCTTCTGCAGACATACCTTGTGTTTTGAGTTAAAACTACAGTACGGTATTTCTTTTTTCCTCCCAGAAGGGTAGCCTTGTTAATCTGCTCTGGCAAAAACAACAGAGTCTTGTGGCACCATAAAGCTTTTGTGGAAACCGTCCATCTGATGAGCTGAACTCTGGCCCACAAAAGCTTGTGTCAGGATACATGGTTATAGGGTCATTCCATGTCAAATCAACCAATAAAAAATACATTTTGGAACTTGATGTCATGGATTTTGCTCATTTTTGGTACATTTGTACCTTACCATGAGATGTTTAAAAAAATTTTTTTTCAGATTTTTTTGTCCATCCGTTTTTGAGATATTGAATGTTCAAAATTGCCAAAAAAGGCCAAAATTCACTTGTCACCATACCTTCAAACGCCAGTTACAGGATAACGATGAATGCTACAGACATTGGACAGGTGTAGTTTTAAAGCGTATGAATAGGGCTTTCATTCGATATACAACATGACAAAATTGTAAATTTTCAAGAAATTAAAAAATATTCAAATAATATTAATTTTGAAATTTTGGAAAATCGAACTTTTTAAAATTTTCAAAAAAAATCACACTTAAAGGTATATGTCTTGTAGTCAATCATTCAAAATTTCAAGATGGTATCTCAATGGTATCATACAAAATTAAATTTTCTTGTTGGCAGTGACCAGGAATTAAACCCCTCAAGTCCATTTTTCTACAGTTTACATTGATAAAATTAGGTGGTAAACTGAAATGAATCCAAAAATTTACAACAGGCTTATAACTTAAATGCCTCTTTGACCTCCCTTGGTGAGTCAAGAAGGAAGTATCTAAAGTGCAAAGAAAAGATGGGGAAGATTAAAAGGACCTACAAATAATAATTATTTTTTTACTTCTGAAGATGATTTAGATGAGGAAAAATGTCACTGTGCTGATTCAGAAATGATTCAGCAACTAAAGGAAAAATTTAAAACTACGAACAGAAGTAAAAAGCTCATGATTTTGATAGGTTTACCCGAAAGCTGATCCTGTAAAAGAATAGAAAGTGAATTCATTCTCTATAAATCTATTTCTATAAGTCCTGTTATAAATTTTTGGATTCATTTCAGTTTACGTCAAGGATTTTTCATTGGTTGAATTCACATGGAATGACCCTATAGCTGCCACACCTATGTTAGGCAGATCGCTGGTCAATAGCCTGAAATGGTCAATTGGTCTCTATATAAGGCAGCCAACGGTTAGGAGACAGATAAGATCTCTCTTGGGTGTTTTGAGTGGCATAATAACCATCAGGGCTTGAGGAAGGCAACACACAAAGGTAAAGGGAGAGTAAAGGGAAAGCAGACAGACCCTGTCCAAGTCACAGATATCTTATTTATTTATTTATTTATTTATTTATTTAAAAAAATTATATCCCGCCTTATCCTATGCCGAGGCAAATGCCCAAGGCGGCTTACAACAAAAATTAAAAAACATAGTTTAAAATACAGAGAAGTTTAAAACAATACATTAATTGAAAAACAATAAAATCCACGGGGGGGGGGGACGACAATATGGAGCACAAAAGCAGCATGGCAGAGCATCTTGAGACACAGGAGGCAGACTACAACCCATCACCCAAACGCTAGACGAAACAAAAACGTTTTGAGCCGTCGCCGAAAAGTCATGAGGGAGGGGGTAGTTCTCAAATCCCCTGGCAGGGAGTTCCACAGTTGTGGCGCCACAGCAGAGAAGGCTCGCCCACGTGTTGCCACTCCCCTAACTTGCGATAGAGGTGGTACACGTAGGAGAGCCCCCTCAGATGACCTAAGAGAGCACTACTCCCTCGAACATCCCAACACATCTTCCCGGAAGGGCTCACACAACCACAGACACACACTTAGACAAATACAACCCCAACACAAAACACTAACACTGCCTCCAGTGTCTCTATAGCAGTTTAAGGGGTAGGGAAAAACAACAAGGAATTCAACCAGAAAGAGGCGCTCTCACCAACCCCAAGTCCAGAAGGAGTCCCGCTGCCCCCTATACCTCCCACTACTCCTCACCCCACTCTCACCAGGGTTACAGAAACTGAGAAGAACAGGGCCCTCCCCTTGTCGCTCAGAAGGATAATCCCCTCTGGTGCTGCAGATGTTAAAAACCCCAGGATAATAACCTCCAAACCCAGAACATCCAAGTAAGGAGGTAAGTCTCTTCTCCAGGGCACATAAGCATTTCATGCCACTTAGAAGCAGTTTGGACTGCACTTCAGGGAATTCAGGGCTTAATTTGTTCCAGGGCTCACTTGCTGAGTGCAAAGGTTCAACTATTTATTTCTATTTATATCTCACCTTCTCACCCAAAACAGTTGCAAGGTGATGGACAAATAGAAAACCATATCATCATCATCATCATCATCATCATCATCATCATCATCATCCAGTATTTATATACCGTCTTTTCTTTGGTCATTGGATTTCTCTTCTGACTTTAATTCAAAGGCGGTTTACATGGGCAGGCTTTCTAAACCCCAAGGGGTTTTTACAATACAATAATATGTTCTAATCTTTCGTAGAACCCTTCATACTTCTTTCACAGTCCAGCTCTCTCTCTCTGGCGTTCACCTCACCACGCTTCAGCTGACAGGGCAACCTTGACTCTCACTCAAGTGCAGCTGCAGTTCCACTCTCCCACAGAGGCTCTGCATCAGCTCGGCGTGCCAGCAGCTCTCTGACAGACACAGGCACTTCCAGCTGTCTCGAACTGCCGTCTTTCAGATCTTCAGGCATATATGAGATGGTCGCTCTACCACCTGAGCCAGACCTCTTGCCCACACACAACTCCACACACACAACTCCCCCCAAAATAGAGACCTATCACGGATGCATCCATAGAAGCTAATAGAACCTTGGAACCTATGAAGAAAGGATTGAAGCTCAGTAGGAAGTTACTTGGGCCAGTCACTGTCTCTCAGACTAGCCCACCTTGCAAGGTTGTTGTGATGATGAAATGAGGAAAGCATCTTGTATGCCGCACTGAGCAACTTGGAGGAAAGGCATAGTAGAAATGTGAAGGCCCTCCGAGAATGTACAAAGTGCATTTCTCTCACCACTGAGTAACTACAGGTCTCTGCACACCACAAATTGGAGCAGGAATTCTAGTTTGCAGAGTGGTCTTCTCACACAGGCATATTGAATGGAGTTTTTCTTCTTTCTTTTTTTTAGAAATTAAGCATGGGGTGGGTGAATGTTTAATTACAGGAAAATGCCAAATGAGTGACACCTTTCTCATTATTCTCCACTGGTGCCCGTTTTTTTTTTTTTTTAACATTTTCCCTCGTGCTGTCAGCCTGATCTTTAACCACAACTTGGAAATAAATTAAAATATTTTTTCATATCGCTAAATGTGGTTAAATGCCAATCCGAACACATTGGGGGTGCGTACAGGAGAGTGACAGGGAAAATACACCATAATGATTCACAATGAGGTAGAAGCTGCGGGTAATGGCAGCTCTGTTGCTAATAAAACATTCTGAGGGCAAAAAGTGAATGTATTCATTCAAAAGTAGCAGAGTGTGTGCAATATGGACTAAACTCTAGGGCCCATTAAATCACCACAAGCAGATTCAATTTAGGAGCAAACAGTAACTGTGTTTCAACCAACACAACTGGCATGGTGTTTCTATTAGGTCCAAATAAGTCACCCCCTCTATGCCATGTTCACTGACACAGAAGATATTTGATATATGATAACAACAGCACACCCCAGACTCCTTCTAATAACTCCATGTTTTATTGCTTGCAACCTACTGGAAAGGCAGAAAAGCTTAGATAGGTTGTACTTGTTATTTCACTAAACTGAGAACTGTCTCTGGTTATGGGTCCATCTGGGTTCTAGGACAATTCAGACCCCTGAAGAGATCATATAGGCTCATGCAGCTTTACGAGACCACTCAGACAGAACTTTCCTGCAAAAGAAAAACTGTTTTCCCAGTTATCTCACATGACCTGTCTCACTCTGAGACCTTCTGGGCTTACATCTGAAAGAAGTAATAAACATACCAAGGCAAGAGGATTTTGTAATATAAGTAATAATTTTTTGGTTTTCCATGTCACTGATGACAGTGAGGAGTGGGCAAGTTATTTGTTCTGAATTGTTACTTATTTTAAATATCTCTCTCTCTCTCTCTCTCTGACTATCCAAAAAACCTTTCATAATGGATGGATGCAGGCAGCCATTTCCTAAAAGATTGTTTACCACTGTGCTTGTAACCACGTGGTAGCTGGTTGTCTGTAGCACTCTACAAATGTTGCTGTGCATGCAAAGACTGAACATTTGCAAGGCGAGCAGGACCATGCTTTAGCAAGAATGATCCCACTCCCCTTGCACATGTTCAACACACACCCCAGCATCTGTGCATACATTGTGCATGTGGGACTCCACACACATTAAACTGTACACACATAGGGCTTCTCCACATTATTGTGAACCCTGGGCAATTGCAGTTTACAACCCCTACAGCATATAGTTGTACACATGTAGGGGCCCCTTACACACACACACACAGAGACTGCTAGGGGGCATGGACAGTGGTCATGTTCTTCAATGTTGACACTATCTTGGTGGGCACATGGGGTCTTCCATGATGATGCTCCCACTCACAACTCATTCAATAGCACACTGGGTGCCTGGGTACTGAGGGTTCAGGAGTCTGTTTTGTGGGGCCACCCCTGCTGTGTAGATATAGGGCTGCATCATCCTGTCAACGGTAAGGAGACTTTTGTCACACATCAGTTGCAGCTGTGAAGAAAACTGGGCATCCAGTTATGAAAATACAATCACCATCATCAGAGAGTTGGGAGCTAACATTAAATAGGCTTACCAGATCTCCAACCGGGACAGAGTGCTAGACCTTTAGGAGAAGGAATATGGACAGGTGTAGCTTGTTAAACCCTTAGAGCACAATCCTAGGCATGTCTACTCAGAAGCAAGCCCCATTGTGTTCAGTGGGGCTTGCTTCTGAGTAGACATGCCTACGATTGTGCTCTGAGGTTTAACAAGCTACACCTGTCCACATTCCTTCTCCTAAAGGTCTAGCACTCTGTCCCGGTTGGAGATCTGGTAAGCCTAACATTAAATTATACATGTGCTGCATGAAGATGAAATGAGGTCTGAAGAACTCCTTCCTCACCTGTTCTTGAAAATAAAGTTTAGACTTTTTTTCAGTGGAAAAACGAATGTATTCAGGGACAAAACTCTTGATTATAATAGGAGAGCTATTATCTTGGAAGACAAAATGACTGAATACCTAACAAGAGTGGATGTTCCGTATATTCTCCTTATTCTACTTCCACAAAATATAACGAACAAGAAAATATTATTTATTTTAATGGCATGTGGAATAAAGCAACTGAAAACAAATAGAAAGGTTTTGGGGTTGTTGTTGTGTGCGTGTTTTTAGGTGTGCTACTGCTTTTTAAACGACACAGCTAAAATATAACTTTAAACAAAACTGTCTTCTCCAATGAACGTATCATGTGAGGCATTGCTTCTTGGATTTGGTTAATTAAGACACCTGATTTAACTGGCTTGAGAAAAATGATTACACTGCCAATTAGCACCTGCTCATGTGATCACAGTTAACCTGAGATAACAACTTTTAATTTATTTCTTACTTTCAGAGAGGTTGGGTTCAGTAACTGTTACTGACTTGGCAAAATTGTGAATATTTCCTTACCTTTTTTTCATCACAGATTGGAATAAGGATGACTAAGGAATCACAGACAGGAATATAACAGCTATGCTGTTGTCTTTGATGAGTGAAACAGAGTGAAATGAAAACCCATCTATTCTTTCATTTTGAAGGCTTTGGGGGTTACTCTCATCCTACTGCTGCTATGTTTCCCCCTCCCTCCCTGTGATCTGAGATTTTGTGCTATTTAAACAGATGGTTATTTTATTTTTTAATTGTTGTAAGTCTCCTTGGACATCTCCCTTTGGTGAGATACAAAATATTTTAAAGTAAAACTAATCCGATCTCAAGTGTTCTAAGAAATTTTTGTCTTATTATCCACTGTTTGTGTAGACCTGATCTCAGGCTAAAGAGGAGTTTAAGTTACAGCAATTTTTAGCCCATTGGATAGATAAGATAGAATAAAAGGAATGTTATAGATGTTTTTGCCCTTGCTGGCATAACGTTCCTTTAAACCTGCAGACATTTCTTTTGAGTCAGTGTAGATTTTTCCTATCCATTCTCTACCTAACCTCCCCAGCATTGCCTGTCAAGGTGAAAAGTGAGTATATATAACCAATTCCCACCAGTCCATGTCCTTTGCAGTCCTCCAGCAATTGATTTGTTCAAAACACATTCTCATCGTTTCCTTTTCGCAGCCATTGTCTACGTTTGTCCGCGTTATATTTTCTTTTCATTTCCCATACCAGCTGCTGTTCTGTTTCCTTTTGCCTGCCTTTGAAGGCTTGCAATTACCCTACACCCACTCTTTTTTTTTATTCCCCTTGTTCCTTTTCACTGCATGCTTAATTTTTGTAAAAGTTGATGTCTCCAGCTTGCTTAAAACCTGCAATTATTAGAAGACACCTAATGAGATCAGCAGCGATATTTCATGCTGGGGTGAGAGGGGTTTTTAATGAAATAAACAAGGGCAAATGACGGCGAAAGCACTGAAAGCAAATCTTCCCATCAGACAACTGGAAGGAAAGGTCAATCTTCTAAAAATGAACATGCAATCAATTATTATGCAGTAGCCTCCTTTCAAGGGATTTAAACAGGCTATTTTTATTTGTGCCTTTTCCGAACCTAATTATAAGATCCTGCATAGATCTTCTAAGCTGTAATTACAGGTGATTTCAGTGTTGCTTTTTTGATTCTCTGCCCTACATTCAAAGCACACTTGAGACACACTATGAGGTCCCAAATGCTGTCATGTTTGCTGGCTTCTTATTTTAAACATACAGCTCTATTTTTAGAAAGTCACAAGGAGAGGAGACTCATTGTAGATATCAAGGATGCAAAAATGGTGCAGTGAAATCCCATGATTTCTCTGGTATCTCTATAATGTTTCTCTGTAATATTCTGGAAAGTCTGGTATAATCATGGGGTTTTTGTTTTGTTTTGTTTTGTTTTACTGGGAACTCCCTTTGGGTTTGATTCCTGAGAACATGCAAAGGACAAGCTACATACGTTCTGCAGTTAGGGTCACCAGTGCCACACTTCATAAGGACAGAGGCTCTATACTTTTGATGCCTACTTAACAGGTAAAAATCAACAGGTAAATTCTTTCCATCATAGGTTTTTGAAAGTAGGAAAAACTTTCCTCTCTGCCTGTTATGTGGCTGCTAAAGACACATAGCTTCTGTCTATTAAACAGATTGAAACCAGAGCTGGACTGAATGTTTGCCATCAAAGAGTTTTGGTATGACAGTGGACTTTGGGCAATTCCAAATGTGCCCCCCCCCCGCTTATATTGTTTGCTGCTGGTCATGTTGTTCACCACCTCTCTTGGCAGAGCTCTGGGTGCCATTTTTTTTTCCCCAAAATGCACCTTCCCTTTGTTGGATCTCTCTGATTCAAGCCAAAAAGGCATTGTACAGACCCCATTTCCCTGAGCAGTGAGCTATGCCATGATGAGCACAGTGCTACTAAGAAGTTTAGCTTCTTTTGGATGAAAGAGTACTGGAGGCTCATGGTGTTTTTATAATAAATGCTCCATTTACAAACGTACTACCAGAGCATAAATGGGGCCAAAAAATACACACTAAAAATGTTCTCAGAAAATACCTCCTCTTCATTCTGTTCAGCCTTAGTGGAAGAACCCCTATCTCTTTGTAGTGTGTGGGTATTCAGAAAATGGTATCTCTTGGAATTGTTCTTCTCATCTGAAAATATTGCTTCTTTTTGAGTACATATTGATATATAACAGCACGGGCTTTTTTTCTTTCTCTAAGTGGGAAACTGTTTTAAACCCTTTGGCTTCTGAGGTCAATTATCCACTGATTTGTTTATATACTCTTTGCCCTTTGTAAGTACTCTCACTATACAGATTTTGATTTATACATACTGCACATATTAAGACCATTCCTCTTTATCCATACCAAGATTTTTGATATAAAGTCTGGGAAGGTTGGGGGGGGGGGTGGCAAACATCAAGGAGACAAGGTCTACCTCCCATTTTATCCAGTGGGTACACTTCCACTTTGCTTTGAGCTCTGGAGACAGAGAAGGAGACAGGTTTGCCTCACATGTCCAAGAAGGAGTTCCATGAGGTTGGGTTGAATTTCTGATTTCTCCCCCTGGTAGGACAGAGGTCCAGAAGGGCCCCCATTCTTGTGTGTGCTCCTTTAGGCTTTAGGGGAGGTGCTCTTCAAGACCCATGGCTGGGGAAGAGACGCCCTCCATGTGGGACGCACTGCCTGATTGGTAGCACGTCTCCATGCTTTCAAGACATGTGCATTACAAACTCCCGTTTATAGTGTATCTGTTTTTGTGCTGTGTTTCTACAAATGACTGTGAATACGGGTCCTAAAGAACAGAACAAAATTAAAATAATCATAGAACAAGTGGAAAAACAGGTGAAACATGAGAGAGTTGCTCATAGTTTGCAACTAAAGCTTGAGGTGCTAAACCTCATTATGTGATGCTAGAACTTCTGAAACATTTTTGTCGATGTCTTTAACACTTTATTGATGCTGTATATAATGTTGTTATTAAATGTTATTTATTCTATTTTATCAAGCCACACAACTTTTCCTTATGCTGTTCGGCATTTACGGTGATTTTGGGAGGAACTTGGATTGGCTTTGGAACGAGTTAGAATTTTTGCCATTGAAATTAATGAAATAATTGTACTTGTTATCCAGATTTTCACTATAAGGGTTGTTTTCAGGCATGGATTAGGTATGTATAAAAAGGGAAAGGTGTACATTCAGAGGGTGAATTCGAGGTTGAAATGTGCTGGAAGACAGACAGGGACTCCTGACTTCTATCTCCTATAAGTAGGCTTACCATTCGTCCCGGAAAACCCGGGACAGTCCTGGGCTTTCCAGGCTCCACCACCGCCGCTTGGAAAAGGTACCTGCAAAAGGTACCTTTTTTCTGGCACCACCATCTTCGATCTCACGAGATTTTGTGAGATCCAAGATGGCGCCACTGGAAAAAAGGTACCTTTTGCAGGTACCTTTTTGCAAGCGGCGGCGACTCTGGAGGGGGCAGGAGTCCTGGTTGGTTCGGATGCAGCCGGCCAGGCTCCAGGCGGCGATGAGGACGACGACGACAGAGGTGGCAAGAAGATGGCGGCAGCGGCGGCAAGAGGGCGGTGGCAGCAAGGATGATGGCGGCAGCAATGGCAGCGGGACAGGCAAGTGGCAGCGGTGGCCCACAAATAAATAAATAAATAAATACAGCCCTAAGACTACAAAACCTAAAATGCATTGCATGAAATTAGACTTGCATTTAAAAAAAAATCAGGTATTGTAATTAAAGAAAGCATGTTACATATATTTATATTTTATTAATATATTAAAACATAAAAACAATACATATTTCATAAAGTTAAAGCAAGCACGAAGCAATACATTATAATTGCTTTCGAAGCAATTGAAAGTATATTATGCAGCATGTTGTTGTTTTATGGTTGAAAGAGTGGGTGTATTTACAAAATAGAAGATTATTGGAGTTAGAAGGCTCCGACTTGAGATTTGGTTGGCATGGGTATTTGTGGTATGATAAAGTGAAAGCAAATTTAGAATTTAAAAACCACTATGTTAGACATGCATTATGGAGAATTTGGAACAGATATAAAATGAGGTTTTATGAGAAAATACCATTATGGGTTGCACCATATGAAGCACACTTTGGTGGAAGCAGCGTGCCAAAAGAGAAAGGATTATTATACAAGAATTTATTAAATTTTTCACAAGGAGACTGTACCATAAAGTCAAGAGAAAAATTAATGAAAGAAGACTTTAATTGCCAATGGTTTGTATATGTTCAAATTTTGGAGAGATTTAAAGTGGACAAGAAGGCATATGGATTTGTAGAAGAAGAATCAATACTGGAGGTACAATTAAAATCTGAAGACCAGGTAATCTCAAAAATGTATAAATTGCTTTTGAAGTTCGAGACAGAAGAAGAACAGGTTACAGAATGTACGATTCATTGGGCAAAAAATGTAGGTCATGTTATTTTAATGGAACAATGGGAACAACTATGGTTAAAGCAGTTGAAATTTACGTTAAATGTTAATATTAAAGAAAATATGTATAAAATGATGTATAGATGGTATATAACCCCAAGCAAATTAGCAAAAATGTATGAGAAGGTGACGAATAGATGTTGGAAATGTAAAAAGCAAGAAGGAACTTTTTACCATATGTGGTGGACATGCCCCCAAGCAAAGGAGTATTGGACTCAGATTCATAAACAGATTGAGTTGATTTTAAAGATTAAGGTTTAAATGAAACCGGAAACCTTTTTGTTGGGTATGTGGGATGATCATGTAGGCGAAAAATTTCAAACTTTGTTTTTATATTTATTTATTATTTATTTATTTAAAGAATTTGTAGCCCGCCTTTCTCCTGAAGGCACTCAAGGCGGCTTACAACATATTAAAATACATATAAACAACTTTAAAACAATTAAACACATTAAAATAATTAAAAACACTTGAGATTAAAAACAACCCCAATGGGTCACCAGCAATATATGATAGCTGCGGCAAGAATTTTATATGCACAATATTGGAAGAATTCGGAGATACCTTCGCTGGAAGATTGGTGGCTGAAAGGTTTGGACTATGCTGAAATGGATAAATTTACAATTTTAATTAAGGAAAAGTCAGTTAACCTTTTCGAGAATAACTGGAAACCATTTATTGATTTTTTAAGAGAGAGAGAGAGAAGAACGATGTGATGATATGTAGATTTAATGAATAGAATGTGGGTGTTATTTTGGCTTAGTTGGATATTATATGCAGAAAATAGTGAATAGTATGCTAGTAGGAAAGAAAGCATGTTACAATATGGGAAGTATGGCAGGGAGAACAGAATCAGCCACTTTAAAAAAAAAAAAAGCCAGCAGCCCTAGAGCAGCAGCCCTAGAGCAGCAATGTGCACACCTTAAGAGTAGTGAGGGAGAAACAAGGCTGTGAGTCCTAAGTGGAACCCTCCAGGTACAGGCACTGTGTATCAGGAAAGGTCATCCCTGCAGTTTTAAAATGGAACAATACAAACAAGAAGACAAAATAAACCACCTAAAGGTCAATGGGAGTATTCTGATTAGTATTACATTTGCAGTTGTAGTGAAACATTAAGTAAGAGCTGCGCATTTAGGCAATGTGGCACAAAGCTAGACTAACTGTAGGTTTGATTGAATAAGATCAAACAAAGCGATAATGCAAAACAAAATTTGAAGCTTTGTGCTGGTTGTGATTGTGCTCCTGTAAAGCAAGTGTCTAAAGGGCAAGTGAAGTGACTCACCAGCAACGGCTATAACAAAATTATAATTGGTGTCCTAAAGAGCATAATTGTACTCCCTTTTTTAATAAAACAACGCAATATAATGTTCCAAAAACACACTTATGGAAAAAAATTATTAAAATGCTTATTGAATATTGTAGATGGAGTGTGAGACCGGCTTTCTAGGCTAGCCATGGAAGAAAGTCTTTAGTAAATAGCATGTACATTTACAACATTTCAGAAGAAAATATGCTGATAGCTTGGCTAGATTCATTTTTCTGCTCTGATGTTACAGGAAATCTTATTTCTCATAAGTTCTCAATCTCATGTGTGTGCTTCCCTTTTAAAGGAGACCTGGAGTGTTAGGTGGGAGTCACTTTTTTCTCACAGTGCTATGAGGTACGCTAGTCTGAATGAAAGTGACGGGTAGCCTGATCCTGCCTAAGATGCTGTGGCCGGCCGAAATGGCTGGTCGCTGCATCCTAGGCAGGATGCGGCCTATGCCAGCATGGTTGGAGCTCATCCCCTTCCCCCGGTGAAAGCCCTGGAGGGCCCAATGGGCTTCCTCAGATGTGTGCCAGCTCTTTAGTTGGTGCATGTCCAGGAAGGTTGTGTAAGGCTGGCCCAGCCCGGGAAGGGGACAGGGATATGGCAGAGCGCACCAGGGAGTGCACACCCTCCCCAGCCACCCCGGCCCGCCCTTCCCACAGGAAAGGTTACAGTGTTTGGGGTTCTTCAGTCTAGAAAAATGGCGACCGAGGGGGGACATGATTGAGACGTGTAAAATTATGCATGGGATGGAGGGAGTGGATAGAAATAAGTTCTTTTCCCTCTCGCACAACACCAGAACTAGGGGACATGCACTAAAATTGAGTGGAAGGAGAATTAGAACAGACAAAAGAAAATATTGCTTTACCCAGCATGTAATTGATCTGTGGAACTCCTTGCCACGGGATCTGGTGATGGCCTGGATGCCTTGAAAAGGGGATTAGACAGATTTATGGAGGAAAAGTCCATCACAGGTTACAATCCATGATTGATATATGCAACCCCCTGGTTTTAGAAGTAGGCTATCTCAGTGCCAGATGCAAGGGAGTGGTGACAGGATACAGGCATTTTGTTGTCTTGTGTGCTCCCTGAGGCATCTGGTGGGGCCACTGTGAGATACAGGAAGCTGGACTAGATGGGTCTTTGGGCCTGATCCAGCAAGGCTCTTCTTATCTTCTTATGTTCTGTGCTGCTGCCGTTTGCAGCAGTGCTCATAAAATGGCCGCTGGGAGCACGCTGCTCATGCCGCCAGAACCCATTTTATGACAGCAGAACTGTGTTCCGCTGTCTTGAGTGTCTCTGCCTGCTGGCCCAATCCTGGATAGGTTTGAACCATTAGTCTTTCAGGTGTCACAGGAATCTTTGCTAGGCTTACCATCCGTACTGGTTTTTCCGGGACAGTCCCGGGAATCGGCCACGATTCCCGGTTTTGTCCCGGCCCAGTTTCCGGATGGATCGCCGCCGCCGCCATCTTCATTTTTTTTAAACTGACCTGGGCGCCGGCAGCATCTTGGATCACGAAATCTCCGGTCTGGGGAAAGCTCTGCCATATACCTGTCCCCTTCCCGGGCTGGGCCAGCCTTACACAACCTTCCCGGACATGCACCAACTAAAGATTTCGTGATCCAAGATGCTGCCGGTGCCCAGGTAAGTTTAAAAAAGAAGATGGCGGCGGCGGCGGCGAGCGGGTGTCGTCTGCCCGCTCTCTTACCGGCACGGAGCCAGTGAGGGAGCGTGTGAACGACAGCCTGCTTGCCTGTGCAGCGCGAGCTCAGGCTCGCGCCGCGCAGGCAAGCAGGCTGCTTTTCGCCCAGTCTCCCAGTGGCTCCGTGCTGTGCCGCTGGCAGATCGGGCCAGCCTGCTTGCCCGCGCGGCGCGGGCCTCTGGAGGCTCGCGCCGTACGGGCAAGCAGGCTGTTTTTCGTCCGATCTCCCAGCGGCTCTGTGCGGTGCCGTTGGGAGACCGGGCCAGCCTGCTGGCTCGCACAGTGCGGGCAAGCTGGCTGTTTTTCGCCCGGTCTTCAAGCGGCTCCGGGCTCGCGCCGCGTGGGCAAGCAGGCTGTGTTTCGCCCGGGGAGCAGGAGGCCGGGGAGCAGCAGCAGCAGCAGGAGGCTGGGGAGCAGCAGCAGCGCGGGGAGCAGCAAAGGTAAGGTAATTTATATTTATTTATTTAATTTTTAATAATTAAATAATTAAAAATTTTGGACGTGCTTCGCGCAGCAGAAGGGGCACTTTGCTCCCCTTTGGGGGCCGCTTCGCATCCCCTTTAGAGTGAATTTATTCTATTTATTTTTATTTTATTTATTTTTTACTTTTAAGTTTTTAAGCCAGGATGGTGTAGTGGTTTGGGAGTCGGACTTAGACCTGGAAGATCCAGGTTCAAATCCCCGCTCAGCCACGAAGCTTCCTGGGTGACCTTGGGCCAGTCACTATCTCTCAGCCCCACCTACCTCACAGGGTTGTTGTGAGGACAAAAAGGAGGGGAGGAAATATGTACACCACTCTGAGCTCCTTGGAAGAAGGGCGGTATAAAAATGTGAAAAATAAATAAATAAATAAATATTTAATTAATTGAATGTGGGGGGGACTGTGGGGGGGGTGTCACGGTTTGGGGTTGCCAAAATATGGTAACCCTAATCTTTGCAGCTTTTGCTGTAATAGACTAACATGGCTACACCTCTGGAACTTGTTACCATAGCGTCCAATGATCTCGACTCTCCCCTAAAGGAAGCCAGAATCACAATCCGGTGAAGTGGGAGAGTTTGTAACAGTATTTTTGAGACCAGTCATTCAAAACCATGGACATGGATTGGTGATGCTCATCCTCATGAACTGCTATAAGAAAGTTGGTGCAATTCATGAGCACAGATGTTCTTGCAAGTCTTGTTTACCTGGCCTGATTGGATGCATCCTATTGGGGGGGCAGGGCATTGTTTAAAAGATTAGAGCTCACAGGCACATTAAAAAAAAAAGCAGCCTTATTAAACATGACTTTTTGAAGAGTAAAATCAGGGCCGGAAGATTTGCCATTGCTTTCATTAGAGGTTGAATTTCATCCAGAGAAGAGTGTGAGTTGCTATGAAAGCCAGGAGATGTAATCTTTAACACTGAATAGAAATGAGATATAATAAGGAAAATATCACCCATAAGGCAGAAACTGTTCCATAGCAGCCTTAATTAGGAAGAAATGGGATCCGTCATAACTAAATACATTACATGCAAAAGCAAAAAAAAAAAAAAAAGTCTGTGCAGAATTAATTTGCAAAAGCTTAAGTGGGGTTTAATTGTGCCATCTATATGAATATTCACCAGGAAATCCTTTTCAGTACTGAAATTTACATAAGTGATGGCAGGTTCAATGACAGTAATGTGTTTTTTCCCCCCAAGAAAGATACAAAAGGCAAACTGGAATGAAAAGGAGCCATGTTCTTTCCATCAACTGACACACTCGACTCAGAGAATTAAAGAAGAGGCAATTAGATATACTGTACGTAGTCTGGTTTCACTCAGAAGGTTTTGAAATTAAATACAATATTTCAAAATTGGTCAAATTGAACTTCAGACTTCGTAAGTTGAAATTTGGACCTGTATTCCTACATCCAGAACCAATGTCCTGACCTAGTTGACTGCACTGCACAAGGGGTGCTCTCTAGGGGGTCCCTGCCTCCACGGGGAGGGGGGAAAGATTTGACAGGTGGCTGCTTACTTTTTAGAGGCAAACCGCTGTATGTTCTTGCTTTTACTAGCTTAAATCATGCTCCGGAAGCCTCTTTCGGGTCGTGTAACTCCCCCCTCCCTTCTCCCAGGATCACCCCAGAATGCATTGCACTGCTGCATTTTGGAGCTATTTTGGATAGTGTGGAAAATGTGTGTGCGTGTGTGTGCGTGTGTGTGTGGATGGATAGATAGATAATGTGTGTGTGTGTATCTGTCTTATGTCTATCTCTATCTCTATCTCAATCTCTATCTCTGTCTCTCTCTCTCTACACACACACACACACACACACACACACACACACACACACACACACACACACACTTTTATCATATCTTTTGATATGGTATGGTACGTTTTTATCATAAGGTAAAGGTATCCCTTGACAATTAAGTCCAGTCATGTCCGACTCTAGGGAGCGGTGCTCATCTCCGTTTCAAAGCCAAAGAGCCAGTGCTGTCCGAAGATGTTTCCATGGTCATGTGGCCGGCATGACTCAACACCGAGGCGCATGGAACCGTCCCGCTGACGCGGTGCCTATTAATCTACTTGCAATTTCTTGCTTTCGAACTGTTAGGTTGGCAGGAGCCGTTGCACGGATTCGAACTGCCGACCTTTCGATCAACAGCTCATGGTTCAGTGGTTTAACCCACTGCGCCACCCGCTGGCTACGTTTTTATCATACCTTGTTTTAAATTGTATTGGATCACCATGTTCAATGGCAGAAACCATCCCTGTGCTGAAATTACAACATAGTAATGAAAGAAATGTAAACTCAAAGGCCTGCATAATGAATGTAACTCACGGCACAGTCCTGCTTGACTATCCCCTGGCAAGATTATAGTCCTGCCAGGGGAAGGTGTCGCAAACGGCACGTAAGGCACGTTTGTCTTGTAAGGCACGTTTGTGGCAACCAGCGAGTAGTCCCTGGCAAGTTCAAAATGAGAAGTGTCACAGGAAAGAATGGGATATAACTTGAAGACACACACACACACACACACACACACACACACACACACACACAATTTTGAAATATTTCATTTCAAAACCTTCTGAGTGAAACCAGACTATATCTAATTGTCTCTTCTTTAATTCTCTGAGTAGACTTTGTCAGTTGATGGAAAGAACATGGCTCCTCTGTGTGTGTGTGTGTGTGTGTGTGTGTGTGTGTGTGTGTGTGTGTGTGTGTTCAAGTGACACTTCTCATTTTGATTTTGTAAGTAACTGGCAGGGATGTGGATCAAGTCTCTGACTCCAAGTCTCGAGTTCCAAATCTCTGGGTCCAAGTCTCAAGTCAAGTCCCAAGTCTTTGACCCAAGTCCCGAGTCTTTGGTTGCGAGTTCCTATCTATTTAATGGGGGGGGGGGGAAGGATTTAAACCTGAATAAAAGTTGACTTGTCGTTAAAGGCTCCAAGTCTCGAGTCGAGTCTTTCGAGTCTTTTACAATCGCCAAGTCAAGTCCGAGTCAAGTCATTGACATGACTTTGTGGCAAAATAAACTTTTAGCCCCTGGACCGCTATCTGGAAAACAGAACAGCCTCCTTCAAGAATACAGCAGTTGAGCAACCCAAGTGAAGTAGATTCCAGAATGTTGACGGAGTACATTGGCTGCCTGACCTTCTGAGGTGTATGAATGGCAGTAGGAGGAGAAAATGTACATGCGAAGCAGCATGAGATGAGTTAGTGGAAGTGGTGGGTGAGCATCTGCCTATTAGCAGAGTGAGGGGAATTGTGGTTGGAAAGGGAATTTCTTCTTCTTCTTCTCCAAGGTCCTGTCCACCCCCCTGTTGTCACTATCGTTCTTTTATCAAATTTAGTTAGGAAACACCTTCCAAGACTGTCATTTGTCAAAGGCACTTATGTTGTGATGAACAGAATGGTGAATATATTTTAGCCCCCCTGTTTTCCTCTGAAGCATCATTTCTGGCTGCTGACAAAGCGCTAAACATGAATAAGCATTTGTTTACTGCCAGATAATTAATTTTGATTTCCTTTCTCTAATGCTATCTGTCATTAGAGCCTGGCTGCCAAAAGAATATGAATAAATAAAGAGCAACACAAGCAGCTATGAAATGGGCAAATGCAGAGCAGTCTATGAGGGGCGGGAATAGCCTCTGCTTTCCGCAAGTCCAAATTCCATACAAGGGATATATACATGTTGCTGCTTCACACAGTTTATGTTTTAAAGAACTTACTGCAATATTTGGATGCTCACAGAATCACAGGTTTGTGATTCACAGAATCACAACCGCGTACCACAGGTTGAAGGAGAGAGAGAGAGAGAGAGAGAGAGAGAGAGAGAGAGAGAGAGAGAGATCAACCTGTAATGATTGAGCAGCTGACTTTGTGGGGATGGGAGAAGTGCCATATATCGACTCCTTGGCAGAGATACTGCATGCATAAATTTGTAAGCTTTGGTGGAAGAAATAGCTACAGTTGTAGCTTCACCCTCCGGGGTGCGGAGTGATCGGGAGAAGCCGCCCGGACACGCTGCAGCCCGGGAAAAACCGCAAAATTGCCCCATTAGCTTCTCTTACCCTGTTTCCTGGTCGGCTCCATGTTGAAACTCGCGAAAATCTTGCAAGATTCAAGATGGCAGCGGCCAAATCTCATAAGGACATCAGATTGCCTCATGTGCCCTTACGAGATTTGGCCGCCACCATCTTGAATCTCGCAAGATTTTCGCAAGTTTAAACATGGAGGTGACCAGAAAACAAGGTAAGTGAAGCTAACTGCGCAATTTCGTGGTTTTCCGGTCCCTATTATCAGCTGCTGATTGCAGCAGCTGATAATGGGGACCATCCCGCGTACCCCCAACCTATGGTCCGTGTACCCCTGGGAGTACGCGTACCACAGGTTGAGAACCTCTGATTTAGAACATAGTTTATGTAAGTTGTGGGATCATGTAATGAGTTTAATTGCTTCCTACAGCAAATGGATTTCACCAGGTAGGGGAAACTCAAGTTGTAATGACAAAGGTTGACATACTGGGCTTTTTCCTGGCAGCGCAATCCTATCCACCACCGGTGTAACCCAGCGGTGCAGCGAGAATGGGAGGCCCCAGAATGGAAGGGGGATTCAAATCCTCTCCAAAGGGGGATTCAAAGGGGATTTCCGTTCTTGGGCCTCCCATTCTCACTGCACCGCTGGGTTACACTAGTGGTGTAAGTTGGATAGGATACAGCTGAGTTACACCGGTGGTGTAAGTTGGATAGGATTGCGTTGTAAATAACTTAGTGGGGTAGAAGACGCCAATCCTCATAGCAATGTCTAGACCAGTTCTCAGATGGAAGTATAATTTTTCAGCAGTCAGTGTTCAGCTGGTAACTGACTCTGTGAATAAAATCCTTTTCCGTCTACATCAGAGAGCTTCATATGTCACTTGCTTCTAATATTGTAACATTGTCGAATATCTGGTGCAAGCCAGCTGTTTACCATTCTGCCCACAGTAATTGGAACCTTCCGAAAGTTGCTATTCTGTTTGTTTATCACAGTGGAATTTAAAAAAACCCACAAACAGTATAACGAGATTCTTGTAACTATCTTTTGCAGCTGCCTAAGAAGTGGTTTTTGAGGTGCCAGCTACCAATTAGCCATTTGCTAGTTAGCTTATTTACCTCAAACAGATGGTTAGGAGTGTAGGGAAGAAGGGGGTCGAGATGAGAAAGTAGAAGCAATGGGCAGGAAGGCAAGAATCAAGCTGGGTCTGTGCAGAAACATTTGTTCACACATATGGGAATAGAGCAAAGCCGACTGTGTGTTTTATTAAGAATGTTTGTCTGGAGTAATGACATAGCCACCTGTCTCAGAGTGACCTCTTTAGACATTTCTCTGGAAGAAGCTCTCTGAATGCAATACTTACTTAAAGACCACTTGGGACAATCTAATGTGACTGACATGGGACCTACCATAAACTGTTGCTTCTCCAGAACTAATGCCTACTTTCAGGGTGAAGAATAAACTGTGAAAGGCTCAAGAAGACAAATTGGATCTCTGCAGCCCTAAGGGCCCAGTGAGCACAAGCAGGCCAATTCCTATTCCTCCTCCTCCACACCCCATGTTTTTCCCAACTACCATCTCAAAATCCCATGAATCCCGGGGGCTATAGAGAAGAAAAGAATGCTCAGGCTGTGTGTGTTTTTCCTTTTATTTTCCTTTTAGTTCACAACCTTATCTACGGTCTGCATACCTTGAGTATGTTGAAACTACTGCTTTGTCTGTGAATGGTCCCATTTTGAATACAGACCTCAACCATATTAGATAGACAAATGGATGGATGGTCCTTTCAGCTCTTCTGAACATCAAGAAATATGAAGTCCTAGAAGTGCTCATGTTTGTTTAGTGTCTTGCTTTTGTGACACTTATGCCGCGTGAAATATATGTATATGAATCAAATAATATCAGGGCTGCATGAGCAAATACTTTCAAATTTGAACAAAGATGCTCAAACCTTGATGTAGAGACTAGGTAGCTTCTTCAGGTCCTTCTGACCCAAGCATTGGGGCACTGGAAGTCCTATTATACTTGGCTGCTAGCCTTGATTGTTCTTTGCCAATTTTATTCTTGCCCACCATCTTGGATTGTAAAAGGTGGAACGAGGAAGCATCTCTGCAAGGGGAAGAACTGAGAATTCTGCTTCCACCTTTTCATATTTTAACATCAGTACTTGTTCACTGATTCATGTTTCTAGCTTTTTCAATATTAGGTCATCTCATTCCTGTCCCACCTTGGAACATTCAGTCCTCTGTGTGTGTGTGTGTGTGTGTGTGTGTGTGTGTGTACGTGTGTGTACATGTGTGTACATGTGTGTAACAAAATCTGGCTCTCAACCTTCTAATGTGTGATTCAGCTCATTTCTTTATTTCTTAACTGCATATTCCAATCCTGAACTCTACATTCCAACCACATCACATTAGGACAATTTGACCTTGCCCTTAAACCTCTGACTCAGTTTGTCTCTAAAACCTGTTTTGTTTTGTTTTTAAATATGACACTGATGATAGCCACCAATCCCCATCCAGGTTTGTATTCTGGTAATCTCCCCATGTTTTCAATCAATTTCTTGCTAATAATAACACAAATGGAACTAGTATTTTTTTTAAATGTAAACTTTTATGTTAAAAATTGCTCACACCAGTTCATTTAGAGCCACATTTTATACCAGCAAAATTTAACAAAATCACAATATACATACATGTATATACAGTACTTTTATATGCTCTATTCTGTATTGATCATTAATTCTATATAATAAAAATATAGTACAACATTTGATATATCCTCGCACAACACAAGCTATTGTAAACAAAACAGGCAACACAGCCCTCTTTAAAAAAAATGTAATAGGTAAATAACACGTTTATCATTTCTTAGCTTTGTTAATTCTAATGATGGAAAATGGGATGAAGATGATACTGAAAATGTCATCATGTAAAGCTTTCTGTATATATGAAATACAGAAGAATGAAGGAAATAATATAGGCTACGGTGTTGGCTTATATAAGTATTTTTACTTGCACAACCAGAATTTTCTTACCATGTGAGGTAGACGCCCATAAATACACAAAAAACTATATTAAATCTTTCTGGTTTCTGAACTTTTATAGGGATTTTTGCTATCGCATTTTAAAGCTTTTTAAACATAACAATGCAATGTAGAAATGTAATTGACTATATGATTCTCAGGATGCTTATATGTGTAGGGAAGAAGGCCTCTGCTGCCCCACATGTGGCTGACCGTATGCTACCATTTTTATGCTTCTTACAACATGCTTTGTCGGGATCTGCAGTTTTCAATTCCAAAACACTTAAAGCCCGATCCTATCCTCTCCCCCACCCCGCCGACACAGCTGCACCAAAAAAGGCTAAACCTCATGATTGCCAATAGGTCTCCTCGGACCTGTGCAAGTTCTTTAGCTGGTGAATTGGGAGGCTGGAGAGGCTGTTAAAAGCGAGGATAGAACCCAGTGCATGCCATCACTCCCACAGCCTCCCCGCATGTTCCTCCCCCTCCCCGCCCAGTTTCACCCCCTCCTCTCCCACCTCTGCCCCCACCACTGTCTTAACTTCTCTGGCAGGCACAGCAGGGTTGGAGTGCCCACTGGCATCGCTCGAGGTGGGGTGGAAAGCTAAGTTCTGCAGCTTTCCACCCCACCGTTACTCTCCGGTACAAGGCGCCCCACCCCCTCGTCATAGGAGCCCGTCAGCGGAGAGAAAGCAATGCGCAGGGACTGCCACTGCCTCTTGTGGCAGCACTCAAAAAATGGCCACCAACGGAGTGCTGTGCCCTCCATCAGCAGCCATTTTAGGACAGCAGAAGACTCTTCCACTTTGTAAAGCCCTGCCCCAATTGGGCTGTCAGAAATATTTCATAAACCCACTGTTTTCAAATTGTAGGTTATGGAAGCTATTTGGGTAAACCACCAAGTTCCCATAGAGGCATTCTTGATCTCATTGTGAGACTTGTGCATGAGACCAAATTGGTGGGGGGCGGATGAGACCAAATTGGTGGGGGGGATGAGACCAAATTGGTGGGGGGGATGCCTAGGATTGGGCTTTCACTGAGGATGTAGTGCTCACCACTTGCCCAGGAAACAACATTTCAGGAGTTAAAATGGTCACATGACTTGGTCTGAAAATTTCTGACTTATACCATTCACATCCATACTTCCAGGATAAGGAATACACCAAGGCATTGGGACACGTATAAGATGGAATCCTCCTTTCTAGAAGTGAGACAGCATCTTTAACACTTTGAGTCCTAGGATGTATCCTACATCTAGGTTTCCATTCCAACATCTCTGGTGAATATACCTGGATACTGTAATATGTTACATTCCTTTGAGAACTCTAAGTAACTCAAAAGGGAATCAATATTTCACCCTAAAAAGGTCTCTTTTTTTAAAAAAAAAGGCACAACATCATGCAATATTATAATATTTAGGGCAAAAAGAGGACATACGGTATGTATAAATACATTTTGCAAATCAAGGCACCTGTTCTTTTTTTTTTTCCCTTTCCTCCAAGGCAATTTGTGACCATGGGTTTTTTTTTCCCTCAGTGGGGAAGCCCTCTTTGTACTGCTCAGCTTGACTATGACTTTCTGGCTACAAGCAGCAACTTCAGAAAATTGCAGTGAGCTCCGAGCCTGACTGCTTGGTTGCTCTTAATATCTGTCACTGACATGCTATGCAATACTGAAAAATAGTTCATGCTGAAGCCAAGCCATTGCCCCTGCACAAAGTCATCATTCAACTGCCATCCATGGATATAAGAAGCTGGTGAGTTAGGCCACTCCTACAGTATATACTTTCTGAGTGCTTGCCACTTATTGGCACAGCCAACTCCTCATGATGTCAACCATGACGTTCACATCGGGGGAAATAGTGAAGAGATGCCTCTGACGCCACTTACTCCTTCCTTCAAGCAAGCGCATTAAACACACATTAAACAGTGCAGGAAATGCAGAGTATGTTTGGAGCACTATCCGTGTGTTCCACGCTTCCTGAGTTGTTTAAACCATCTACTTTCTGATATTTGGGGGAGACTAGCATAAACATACAAAAGTGATGCTTCTGATATTCCATTTTTTTCTGCTCTTCCAATATGGTTGGAGTACTGTACAGATAAACTCCAATATAGGAAGGATAGCACTGCAGGCAATCATATTTGCTAGAAATGACTAGCTCCCATGCACATTAGGAGTTTTGACTTTTCCCCAAGACTTTCCTGAAAAATGAGGAAAATTCAAAAATATCTTGTGACATTGCATGGAAGCAGGTTGAAGAAAAAAAAAACCTGAAAGCCCCATTGGATTAACACAAGACTTTGGGCATGATCAACAGTTTGATTTGTGGCCTGCCTCATGAACAATATCATCTACAACAATGGATATTTCAGTTTTTAAGGGGAACTTGAATTTCTGACTTTGCAATCCTATGCACACTTACCTGGGAGTAAGCCCCATTGAACACAATGGGTATTACTTTCAAGTTGACATATGCATGTGTTGGTGCAATCCAGCCTAAGTATAGGCCTATAGTGTTGCAAAAGTCTTGTAAAGCACTTTCGCGGCACCTTGGATGTAAGCGGAGCTGGCACAGAGGCTGGCACAGCTCACACTACCATCCTCCAGGACATGTGCTGCCGGATGCAGGTATGTGCTGCACCGGGCAGCAGGAGGGCGAGCGGAGGGCGTGCCAGGGTGGTGAGGGAGGGGTAATTGGCCAGCCAGGCCAGGGAGGGGGGAGGGATTATTGGCAGCATGCTCCACCATATCCCACCCCCCTTCCCAGGCCTGGCCAGTCTTACACGATCTCCCCGGACATGCACCAGCTAAATAGCTGGTGCACATCCGAGCTGGGGTTTACACCGGTGTGAGCCACATCCTACATAGGCCAGCTGGTGCATCTTAGGTAGTATTGTGCTGTGAGTCGGAGACAGGGTGAGCTCAGGCAACTCCTGACAGCATTGAGGTTAGGATAAAAACTGGAAGATTACCTTTAGCTTATCTATCACTTCTTCAAAACTACTGGTCAATTCTATAATTTATTTATTCATACATTTTTACCCTGACCTTTTGAGACATTTATTGCCCGGGTGGTTTACAAAGAATGAGAATAAAAGCAACAATCTTAAAATAACAAATACTTCTAGCCATCATGGTAAAATGCTGACATTTTTGAAAGTAGACACTCTAAGTGGACCTGATCAAAGAGCATATTAACAGGAGACGTCCCGCTGTTTTCAAAGGGTTGTGGATCAGAAGCGCCAAGTATCTGAACTCAGTAGGATGATTAATGGCGGAAAACATAACATCCTACTAAGCTTAGCAAAGTGAGTACGGTAAGTTCTGTTTTATTGGGCAGACTTTTTCTTTTTAATTTCCAGAAAAAGTAGGAAGGCCTTTTAATATCCACATCTTTGGGGACAGAAAACTCCTATACAAAAATAGTTTTAAAATGCAGATGATATTTTTTTTTCTAACACGCCCAACAGAACACTGACAAAATAGTCCTTTTTCAAATTATTTTTGTCAGCACACTGGTAATAAATGTTGACTTGAACCTTTCGGTATATTAAAGCTATGTGCAATTTCTGGAGAAAAAAAGTCAGTTTCACTACACAGAGTTACTGCACGGGCATGCAAGGCATTATACTCAGGTTATAATATCCACTGCATATGTGCTTCTCAGTAAAGTGCATTTACAGCCTATCGGGATGACGACCTGCATTATAAGTATAAATATATCCATGACAAACTGTTTGCAATTATTGGATCAATATTATAGCTTTCTTTTTTATTTATTTTAAAAGCACCCCAAATCCCTAAGCGGTTATTATAGACTACATAAACAATAGTTCTGATGCTCTGTAGACAACATTTTATAAGAAAAATCTTAGCTGTTCATCCTCTGCTACAAAATCTTGCTTTTTTTCTTAAGTTTTATACTGCTCTTTCCATCCATACACTCATCCATCCATGAACATATTACACAAAATAATACTCATATTAACACAATTGTCTTAACATGTTTTTTGACAAGGGAAAGTTAAGGCTGAATTATTACTCTCTTAGCCCACTTATATGGGCCTGAATATTGAAGTTATCCCAAAGAATTTAGTCCCTGATCCTGGAAAATTTTACACGTACTCTACGTATTAAGAATATGGGTAATCTAATTAAAGCTCATCTATATTTGTTTACAGAATCAGTGTCATGGATTTACAAAATCAAAAAGAGATTTCCTATTTCTCATCTGTGCTATCTTCTAAATACCAGAGTCGACCATCATCCCAATACCAAATATTGCACCAGGAACAGTTACGTTGGTTTTTGAATCCTCAATAAAAATCAATATATTGTCATATTTTTTTTCTTAAAGTCATTAGGGCCATTTTTAAAACTTTTTAAAAGAGAAAGCTGACATCCTCAATTTCCTGTACCTTCTCTGTGGTTTGTTGTCTGTACTGTACACCCCTGTAATAAAAACAAAAAACCCTGATTCTACACCACTTCGGGAATTTTCAGCCCCTAAGGTACTGGGAACAGAACAGTGGTGTCTAAAAGATTGTCTCATGCAGTGATCCATTGCTAGTGTGGGAATTTCAGTATACTGTACTCACAGAACAATTATTCTCAATATTTGTTCCATTCACTTAGTTCAATGGAAGGGCAAACAGAAAAAAAAAACCCTCTGGATTTGGGCACACACTTATAAAACATAAACCTTCCAATGTGATAATATATGCGAGAACCAACTAACACAAACAGCAGAATCAGGTGGTGGACCTCTTGCAGGAGGACTGTACCATTTCAGCCTGGAAGTGGGAAAATCTTATAATGTATTTCTCGTGGTGGTTGTGAATTCTGAATTCTGTCAGGGAGGAGGTTTAGAATTTGGGGGTGGGAAGTGGGTTCTGGGCTTGAAGGGAGAAAGAGTATGGTTGAGAGAGAGAGAGAGAGAGAGAGAGAGAGAGAGAGAGAGAGAGAGAGAGAGAGAGAGAGAGAGAGAGAGAGGATATTCTCCATGGTCTCTTGATGGGTGGGTACGAAATGTTGTAGAGATATTTACCAGTCAAAACCTTGGTTAGAAACTTCTAGTTCTGTGTTCTTCTAGTTCTGCATCCTATTAAAAAAATCCTATTCATAAGCCCTGTTCAATCATTCTCCCATGGGTACAGCCCACACTGCCACCACTGCAGATCCTCTGCTTAGACCTGTTCCCACATCAATGCTCTCTCAAAGGCCCCAATCGGTGTTTGTCTGCAACAATGAATGCTGAACGCAGTGAACATTCAAGGGTGACAATCATGGGGAGGATCTCCCCTCATGTTCAATGTTTGTTGCTGCCAATATATTTTGATCGCAGGCTGGAGGTGAGGCTTCAAGAGCATGGGAGCAGGGCTAAGCAGCTTACTCATGCTCCCCCCCCAACACATGCCCACCCAAAACATATGCCCTGTGTCCACATGAGGAACAATGACTGAACAGGGTTATAGAATGCAAAACTATAGAGCAAAAACTCTTCATGCATGCTAGTATCAGGGTCCACCTAGTTCAGTGCAGTTCACTGAACCCTAGTTCACCTTAGTTCACCCTAGTTCACTAGGGTCCACCTAGTTCAGTGCAGGAAATGCATTTTTGGAGAGAGGCAATAAAATCACCTACCCCAGTCTGAAGTGATGAGTTCAGCCCAGCATGATTCTCTGGCTTGTATAGGTCAGTTGTAAGTCTACCAATGTCAACAGACATATCCAATTATACTCAGCAAATATAATGTATAATAGACATCCACAGTTTCATTTGAAAAGCACAACTAGGAAAATACATGTGTTCATGTTGAATTTAACTGCAGAATTAATAAGTTTCTACAGCTGAGACTGGAATTAATGAATGGACATTAAACAATCTCTTTTTTTAAAAAAAAAAGCTACACAGTAAATAGAGGTTAATAGTTACAAATGTCCATTTAAACTTTGAATGAAAAACATAGCATTGCACACACAAATGTGTTAATTGCACAATGTAGTACGCTGACAATTACATATGGAACCCCACTTTGATTTCTTTTTCTAAAAAAAGAAAATTACATGTTAAGAACAGACAGTTGTCTGCTTTTGGATGGGTCACATATTGTGCATTATTATTCAGTCTAATGGATGTAATTAACGTTACATAAAACAATCGATGTACATATAATGCACATAATGTTCATAATACGTGTACATGCGTGTATAACTCAGCTTATGCACTTATAGTGCTCAGTTTACATGCTGAAGAAGCCTTGACTGCACACATAAAGTCAGGTGTGAGGCAGACACTCCATGGGGAGGCCCATATGTGTGGTGGTCAAGCTACCTTCACATGAATACAGATGGTTTTTTTTTTCTCAATTGTCTCCTTGCTTTACAACAAACAAAGTTGTCATATACTGAGTAAGACTATTGATCCAGCCACTTCAGTATTGTCTACACTGGTGGACAGCAGTTCACTGGGATTGCAGATAGTGGTCATTTGCAACCCTACCTAAGGATTGAACTTGGGCTATAGCTCCGCGGAAGAGCATCTGCTTGCCTTTGCATGTAGAATTCCTGTTCAATCCCTGGCACAGCCAGGTAGGGATAGGGCAAAGATCTGTAATTGAAACCCTGGAGAGCTCAAGCCCAGTCCAAAATGAAGTGGTGCCCCATTTTTGAGTGTGCACATCAGCCAACCTGTGTATGAGCCAACCTGCCTTTGCAAGCAGGCAGCAGCAGCAATGGAGCAACCCTAGAACCCCCTGTCTCCTTTAACTTCTCCCCCTCCACCACCTCCTTCTTCCCAGCTCAGCCACATCATCTAATGTAAATGGACTGGGCAGAGCATGCTGAGAACCCTCCAATGCCACCACCATGATGAGCAAACAATTACAGGAATGGGGCTGGAGGAGAAAGTAGGGCACTGCTGCAATTCCGTTTTGATTGTTTCCCTGCAATCCACAGGATTGTTCTGCTGCCACGGTCTTCCCCACCACCCTGCTTCTTCAAATCAAAACAGGTCTGGCAGAGCATGCTGGAAGTGAAAGAGGGCTCTTCTGCTCCGGGCATGCTCCACTATGCCTGTTTTGAAGAAGCAGGTGAGTAGGGAAAATGGTGGTAGTGGAGCTATCCTTCTAGAGCCATTGGATCACAGCAGCCCATACTTTCTCCTCCACCACACCCACTGCTGTGCTTGCTTGCTTGTGGCAGGCGGTGGCTAGAGAAGTGGACTTCCACTGATCCAATCCAGGTTTTGTTTGCTCTTAGAAGAAAATACAGGGTGAAGTGGCTGAGTGGGCAGCAGGCTGGGGAAGATGGCAGGAGGTGTGAAATGCAGGGCATCCACAACAGTTTGCCACCTCCGGCAGCCTGCCGCTCAAAGCAGTCGCTTCTCCCAGCCTCATGGATGGTTCAGCCCTGTAGCTTCTGCTAGTCAGTGTCAACAATACTGAGCTAGATGGACCAATGGTCTGACTACATGCCTTTTGCATGCAAAGTGTGTCCTCTCATAAGCAACCCGTGAGGTTGCATGTTTCAGCAGAGGAAAGGCGGGAGGCAGAGGAGCTGCTAAAACCATTCCAGCCATCTTTCCACTCTCCCAAGCTGTTTTTGAGAGTACATGCTTTGCATGCGGACAGTCCGTAGGAAGCTGCCTTACATGGAGTCAGACCATGGGTCCACCTAGTTCAGTAAGATATAACAGCCATGGAACGAGACAGAGAGCACAAGCCAATGCTTGTCTACTCAAATGTAAGTCCAATTATCTTCATGGGGCTTACTCTCAGGAAAGTGTGCATAGGATTGCAGCCAGAGAGATATAGCCTACAAGCTCTAAAGCATTTATTTATTTATTATTAATCAAATACTTATATACTGCTTTTCAACAAGAGTAGTTTACAAAGCAGTTTACATAGTAAAATAAATCAATAAATGGTTTGCCATGGAATATTTTTTTAGAATCAGCAGGGTTACCCCCATGTTCAGTTTGAAGTCTACAATCATAGTAACCCATGTCTCCACTGATTGCCGAGATGCACATCTGAAAATAGAACCTACTGCTTGTTTCAGCCAAGCACCTAAAATGGGCCACAGTATCCTCCAAAATGTCATCAGTCAAATGTTGAGTAGTTACTTTTCTCCCAGTAGATTGAATCAGTTTTGTTTGAGCACCACCAGCCTGACGATACTAGTTTGTCTCAAGCTGCCCTGAACAAGAAATATGATCATATATGTCAGGCATTAAAAATGATTTGGTGAGGAAAATGTTCCTCTTTCTGAGAAAGTTAATGCTGGAATAAAGGCACCATCCATGAGCGAGCTACAAGCTATTTTACACACAAGGGGAGATTTATTGCTCAAACTAACACAGGATTAGCCAATGAAACTGCCTCACATGGAGGGGTTCCGCCTACACTGATTCTCCACCTACACTGATTTATTCTGACAAATAGAATGCTTTAAAAAAAAAACTAAACAGCACTCTTAAGGTGAATTCATATCATCAGCAACTTCCTGCAATTTACATCTGGCAATTGTCCACTAAAGTGACTTTTAAGGCAGGGCCCTGGCTCACTTGCTTACGTTTCTGTGTAACACGTTGTCCACATTGACAGTCCTTCCCCTGCCTCCCCTCGCTTCCTCTCTCTCTCTCTCTCTCTCTCTCTCTCTCTCTCTCTCTCTCTCTCTCTCTCTCTCTCTCTCTCTCTCTCTCCATATACACATAAAGGACTCAAGAAAATTAGGCCTGCGACTGTTTGTATGTTTAAAGCAAAACGTTTGCCACACACTTGTCCCATTGTCACTGCTGAATGGTGGACAGACAAAGGATGAAGTCACAAGCACAAATGCGTACAGTTTGCAGGTATTGGATCACATAATTTGTCCCATTTCAAAGCTGTCGTGCAGGTGCCTCTATAGGACTTTTTGTATTTGGTGATAAGTGAAATACTAACAGAGAGTAGTATCCAGTGCTGCTTGCTCCAG
Source organism: Plestiodon gilberti rubricaudatus (assembly GCA_026170595.1). NCBI lineage: Eukaryota > Metazoa > Chordata > Lepidosauria > Squamata > Scincidae > Plestiodon > Plestiodon gilberti. The sequence continues at coordinate 63,915,375 of JANXHW010000003.1, read as the reverse complement.
AGGAAGGGACTCTTGCTCCCTAACTCTGAATGCTACCCTGAGAGGTTCACCTTTCCATGTTATTCAGTACATTTTCTATCCAAGTATCATTTCTTTTCCAAATGAAATATGTGAGCACAAATCTATAGACTTCCACTCAATCCCAAGGATACCTTAAAAGCAAAAGCAATGGGGCAGTGGAGGCTCTCCGTAAATGGTTATTCGGGTAAAGTCTGGTTCCCATTGAGCTGCCACCTATGACTGGCTGCTTAAAGAGCTTCCATTGTTGCCTTTTTGCCCCCAACCCAGAACAATATTCTTTATGCATAATTGCATAATAAAACATCAAGTTATAAAGCGCACCTATAGACTCTGTCAAAGTTCTCTGGGAAGTCTTTACATTATTGGCAAATCGTAAGGACTTCTTACAACTAGTACAACTTCTTATGTAAGAAGATTTTTCAGCTATGACTCTCTCAACAACACTTATGAAATCAGAACTCGTTGTAAATTACGTCTAGTGAATACATTTAAAGGGGGAATTTCTTCCCTTGCATTATGGAAAAGCGGACTGGCCTTCCAGTCCTATATCATTGCTTAATGTGAACCTGCTGATCCATGCAAATTTCAGATTCATGTCATTTATTTCCTCCCCACTTTCTGAAGGGGAAGAATCCTGTGTGACAGGCCTCCATGTGATCAGACCTTCATGCATTGCAGTAAGCTCCACAGCGGCAGCTCCTTCCAATTGCAGAAGGAGTGTTGAACTCACAGGTTCTCTTGCAAATAGAAAAGGTCTTTTGCAAGTGTGCAATGCTTCCTCAGTGAGTGGAAGGTGCTTCCGATGAAGAGCAGAGCTCCCACTAGGATTAGAATGCACCCATTATAGCCATGGTGGAAGGGAGCAGGGGTGATCTTGTCTTCCACAATGTGAAGATGGCACCACCCATTTCCCCACCAAATGTATGAACTTGGATGAAATACTCAGATACAGAGTTATAAGGGGTCACATGATAAACCAACTGGCTGGAAATTGTATCAACACATCTTTTCCTCATCTCCAGTTTTCTAATGCTCCAAATCCTGTTCAAACCAAGGAGTGTGGTGATGTTGTCCCTGCACCACTGCACTCATTGGCCATGCCCCCCCCCAGGCATCCCCACTGGCCAGGGTTTCCAATCATGGGGAGGAACTCACCCTGTCTTTAGCACTTGCCTCTGCAGACAAGTATTGAACATGAAGATGCCTGGAGAGTGCGGTGAAGCAATGTGTCAGCACTGAGGAAGTGGACATAGTCCTGGTTCCCCACTCCCCCCATATTCAGTGAATGCAGGGAGAAAATGCCCAAAGTGGGCTTCCAACAAACAAAGAACCAACATGTTCGAGTAAATTATTATTTCTTGGTTCCAAGAGAACATTGGTGAAGCATAAGGATACATCATATAATATCCTCAAATGTATTTACAGCACAATCCTATGCATGGTTACTCAGAACTAAGACCTCCTTTTTTCCTCTTAATATCACCTTTTCCCATCTTAAATCTTCTGAGGAGACTACTCCATACCTCTGGTGATTTCTAATCTCAACGGACTGCTTAAAACTAGCTCTTTTCATCCATCTGTGCCTTGCAAGGTTAAAGAACGGTGATTATATTCAGTCACTGGGACCTTAACAAAAATAAATCACCACAGTTCAGAAAAAAAAAATTATACCAAGAGTGACTTGTTTATTCTGGACTTGACTCAAAGGTTATTGCTGAAATTAACGGCAATCCGGTTTGGATCCAGTTTTGCTGAGGTCAGTGGATACTGGCAGCAAAAGAAGGTGCCAAAACGCTTCCATATATTGCCACTGCTCTACTGGTCCAGGATTTGCAAGTGGTAGCATAAACACTTTGGAGCTTTTTGAGCTATGTTCAGTCTCCTAGGGAGCAGGCTTACTTGCAGGTTGATTGATAATTAATTTAAGATGACGGGATTTCAAGGTTTAGTCCTCTTGGCAGCCAAATCAGCTAAAACGTATTGTACACTATTCAACTAAACTTTGTCTTGGGCTAAAATCCTGTGCCTAGCTGTCATGCCAGGCTGTACTCTTATACACATTTACTTGAAGAATAAGCTCCATTGAACTCACTGGGACTTAGCTCTGAGTAAACTTGAACAAAATTGGGCTGATCATCCCATTTATGCTAATAAGTTTACATGTGTAACAGCACAGGATGAAAACTCAAATCAAATTTTTTAAAAAACAGTGCAGACAAGGAGCCAGGGATCCGTCAGCTGGACACTGGCCGAGGGCCCACATTACCATGCTGACCCAAGAGACTTTTACTGTCTTGGTGCCTATCACCCCATGTACAAATGAAAGCATCCCTCAGAGGCCCCTGGTTGGGTCAGCACAGGACCCCTAGGGGATGCTCCCATTGACTAGTGGGAAGGGTGGGAGGAGCCACTGCTGTCTTTCAACTTCTGCCAGTGAGATGGGGTGGTGGTGCAGGGGCCCAGCATGCCATGGAGTATTTAGGTCTTGCCCCAAGCCTTTCAGCAATCTGATGTCAGAACTGCAAGAAGCTCCTCTATCCTCTAGGGCTGCCCTATTAAATTCAACAGAGGAAACTACTTTGAATGAGTATTTCTATGCATACACAGAACTATTCCCTCCAGTGCAATGTCAGAGAAAGCCTATGCATGTAAAAGCTTCATGTGTGCACTGTGCAGATAGAGGGTTCTGGACTAACACATTGATAAGTAGCTCTTCTCACAAAGTGAACATCAAAGTAGCTCCTCTCATGTCAATGTGCATGTCAATGTGCACTTACTTGCATGTATGTATGAAAATCCCAAATGTAAATTCTAGGCCTTCAGTACCAAGAGTCTAGCTGACAAAATCTTTGCATTTACCTATATACTCCAACCACATTTTCAATAGGTCATTATGAATCTGAAATACAGTTTGTTTGTTTTTTTTTGGGGGGGGGGGAAACTATCCTGGTTGACACATGCTCCATTTTCTTCAAAATGTGCCCAAATCATCAAACATTGTAGTCAAACCAAAATGCTAGTTTTCTGGAACCACTAGAAATGACGCAAACTATGGATGTTTTCCATGTGTAGCCAATGCTAAGCACTTCTACATCCCATTGGTTTCAATGGAAGAGCTGTAAGTACAGGCTTAATTCTCCCATTGGAACATATGGGACTGGAACGGGCCGAACTTGCAGGAGCCTCCTGCAGGAGCCTCAGGGATAGGTTGAGTGGGTCCTTCAATAGGCATAGGCTTTCAGGCCTGCACCTGATCTGGCTGGCCAATCCCTGCCACTGCACCGACTCCATCTTTTTCTTCACTTGTGTTTACCACCATGACACATGCAAGGATTTTAAAGCCACATCCTGGAGACATTACAGACAAGGCCGGAGGCCAGGATCTGTTAATTTGAGAAGATCATTAATTGATTGGTGTCATCCTGACAGCAGAGATTTTTTGGTCACTGGCACCAAGGGGAGGAGGGATACATATGTCAATAAATCACACCATAACAGATTATGGGTGTCTCAAGCTATCTGGCATTTTAAGTTGATTAGTATCTGGAAACGGCAATGGGAAACATATACTCTGCCCTTGAGATTTTTTTTCTATACATCTAATTCAATAGGCATTTGGCATGTACACAGATCATCTCATATCAAAATTAGCGTTTGCTGAGTCAAGATGAGTGGTAGTAATAAGCTCCAGAGTCAAAATGATCAATAGAGGTACTTTTGTGAGAATCATTGGACGATTGCATTAGGGTCAAAAAATTTAAAGCCATTTAATTATGAAGTCGTCTGTTATCTGCAAATATGACTGAATGAATACTGAAAGCCATAATAAAAGATATGAGATGGAACCGGTGAGATGCCCTGAAGCCAGCAAATTAATCCCTAATACAGTTGCCAGAGGACATTCGCTTCAGAAAAGTTGTCAACAGAATTATCATCTTTACTAATTTACAATTAGTAGAGCTTATATTTGTTAACACAATCAATAATTCAATTACAACTGCTCATTAAGTCACTGTCTTTGTATAGACTTTCTTTTAAGAGAGAAATGCTCTGATATGAATAATTCAGCTTGAGTTGGTAGGTTTATATGGATTTGCAAGTGGCCGAAGAAGGTGAAGAAAGCACCCCAAATCGCAGAAGCACCCATCTGCTCATAACAGTCATTTCATTCTTTTCCAATGAAGAAGCAGATCTGTGTGTACAGGCACTCCCCGAATGATGTAAGCCTCGACGTACATCATTTCGAGTGTACATCAAGTTCAGGCTGAGCAGGAGAAGCCACCTGTGTTCACCACTTGCTGCTCAGTAAATCTCACCACTCAACTTTGCTCTGTAAGCTGGGATCATAAATGGGCCAACCTACATGTGAAAAAGAAGCCCTGTGTGCACCCCCATTTGCAGAGCTCAGGATTGAGGCAATGAAGAAAAGCAATCCAACCTTTTTAATGGAAGGGGTTTTTTTTTTTGGATGCATCAGTTCAGATGGGAGGAGGGGGTTAGACTCATCTTCAGAAGCCGAACTTCTGTGCTTATGTGCAGTGCAGTATTACTGAATAATATCTTTAGCAACTTCTTGGAAGTTGGACTTTGGATAACAAATGTTCATTTGTAGAATTTAAGACAAAATTATTCCCATCCTTCCAACTCAAGGCATATCATAAAATAAAAGGCAAATAACCAATTAACCTTTAACTGAAAAGCCCCTCAGGCATGGCATCAGAGGTTGGCCAGGTCAGGCACTGGCCAAGGGCCCATGTCCAACAGAGAGCCCACCTAGCCTGGTCTAACTCTGAACCCTCAGCACCTCTGACATTGACCAATGCACCATCAGGGAATGAGCAGGTGGGGCACTATGGGGGACCCAGTAGAGGGTTTTGCCCAAGGGTTCTCAGCAACTTGGTGTTGGCGCTGAAACCCCTTATATGCTTGATAAATCAACAGGAAATATAGGACCTAAACCAAAGCATCAGAATCAGAAGATAGGAAGGAGTTGTTCTCTTACAGATCCTATAGCATTGTGTAGGGTGGGTGTCATTCACTAGTTTCAAATTAATGTCTATAGTATGGTTAACAGAAGACATAAAAGATAAACAAGGGCACTTGTATTTCATGATTGGTGCAAAGTTCTTGTTAAATATTTGAGGCCTGATCCAGCCCCTTCCACATGCATGACTTTGGGTGCACCCAGTGATCTGTGTACAGGAGAACGTCTGATGGGAGAAGTGGGTTCTACAATAGGGGGATTGCTGATAGCACACAGGAAGAGGGAGGGGGACATGTGACAAATCATCCCCTTTAATTTTGCATTTCATTCAACTTTTAGCCAATACCAACATTTCTCTTTTTTTAAGAACATTCTGGTCACTGGAAGCAAAACTGTTTCTAGGTTGTAAGTTTTTTTTTTTAAATACATTTGGTTGTAGTTTTCACTTTGAAATGTATATTTTTAATAACAAATGTCATTTTTTAATTTTTTTAACAGGTAATGATTTTCCAAATTTAAAAATCAAAATAGATTCGAAATAATACTGTCCTTTTGGTATCTTTGCAAACACCTATATCCACTTCTGAGCGTTTGATTAAAGCGTCTATTCTGTACACGAAGCAACCCATCAGGGCTTCATTATCATATAGAAAAGGATATTGGCTATTGCATTGTGAAGAGCATTACATTCCAGACTGCCAGCAGCCTATACAAGCCAGAGCACTGCAGACATCAGACACCTACAAATTAATGCAACAACACTTTAGGTATTTTCACCCTGAAAAATAATTGCAACATGAAAACAACATAGGCAAAACGAGATGCGGTTTCTTGATCTCATGGTATGTGGTACTGCGATACCCAACTGGGAAGGTTCAGAAGTGTCCTTGTGAAAAACAAATACCTTTATTTACTCTGAAGGCATACCGTTTTTTCCCCAACACACACATGCAAATTATTTTATCTAATCCAGAAATTGACCTGTCAACCATTTGCGCGGTGGATTACCAAAGCCTCAGTATATCTGGGGACTGGAAGCACTGAAACAGTGCACCCAGTCCTTGAAATTAGTATCATCTGGATAATCTCGTGATGTGTGAAAGCAACTGTGGAAGGGCATCACTTGACAAATGTAAACAGAGCTATGCCCCATTTGTAGCTTCTTTCCATATAATATTACAGAGGGGAAAAAAAACAGTACAAGCCTGGAGCACTGGGCCAAACACCCAGTCAACGTTATGATGGGTCAACGTTATGATCAGGCAGGCTTGTGCGTAATACAGTAGGCCAAATGAGGGCAATCTCAGAGCCAATCAGGAGTGATTATCTACATCTGATCACATAGTTGTCATGGTCAGGTGTTGGCAGATGTTGCTATCACACATCAAAACTGGCATAAAGGTTCAAAGATTCTCCAGGGTTGTTGTTGTTTTTGGACATATAAACACAACTTTGATCATGACGCACACCCAACCACACTTGGATAAAGACAAGATTTTGCTTTTATGGATACACACATCTTGTTGGTGGAGATTTTTGGAGTCGAGATTGGTATCAGTACTGAAAGGCAGTTAACTTTGTTATGAATTTCATCACCTCAGTTGCTGAAGTCTTAAAAGGCAGACTTTGCAAAAGATTGTCAGCTGATGATCCTAAGGGCACCAGCTACTGTTCCTCCACTTCTCTCCACCGGTATTAGCCTACATTTAATAAATAGTTCAACCTGGCTTCTTCATTCATTTGCTTGCAAAATATTCCGGCTTTGTGATTCACTTGTGAGGGCTGACGAATTTATTGAGCTTCTTTTTAGAATCCTGTTTATTATATCCTTCCACGTCTTCTTGTACTGGTGTCGTAACAATGAGTACACAAAGGGATCTGAAACGGCTTTGCTATAAGCCAAGCACTTGGAAATGACTCCCCAGTGGGTGTTGATGGGAACTATGGATGACAATTCTATCAGTCTGCCAAAAAAAGAGGAAATAATATTACTGTCAGGTAAAAGAGTATAGGAATCTGCAGGATTAGACCTTCAGAATTCTATTTTTGACACTGGCCAGCCAGACCCTAAAGAAATTCACAAGAAAGACATGATGGCTGCAACAGCCCACCTCTTTGCTTGTCCCAAGCATCTGGCATTCAGAGCTCGACTGCCCTCTGAAGAGTTCTACTGCTCCTTTGGCAATAGATAAATGAACACGAGATAAATGGAGATCCTACTTTTACTCTTGCACACTATTACCACCAAAATCCAAATGGCCAGCACACATGAAACAAGTGGCACTTATAAAGAAATTGGAAGTATGGGTTTCTCAGCCATGTAATTAGTTGAAGAATAAAGTTTTATTTTCATTTGAAAGCTTTCATGGCCAGCAGATATAGTTAGAGAAACAGGTAGTACGGGTAACGCAGCCATATCTATGTAAAAAACACAGCAATCCGACCGAGGTTTAAAAACAATGACGATTTTATCTGGGTTTAACGATGTATTCCCGGACAAACAGAAATTATTAAGAAACCATTAGTCCTGCTGACGTTTCACCCTGCACTTAGGGTTTCTTCAGAGCAAAGAACCTGGCACTAGCTAGTAGATGTTAACTGCCAGTAGAATGCCCGGAACATTTAAAAAGCCTTGGTTCTATTTAGGAAAGGAAATCAAATTTTGTTGACATAAACTAGTTCTTGCTGATGATTTAAAGGATTAAAGGCTCTTCTTTGAGTAATTGCAATAGCCTTGCAATTATATGTCCAGATTTCTTCTCTGCCTGTCGTGCATTTCATTAAACAGTGAGCGAGTTTCTTTGAAGGTGATCGTGTGTCCCGTTTGAGCCATGAGAACCTTCATACCAAGTGGCACTTATTTCATATATTCATATGTACTGCATACACAACTGCATTGAAAAACCCAAACAACCACTGGCAGTTAACCCACTGGCAAACCAACAACTGGCATTTAAATGGAGACTGTTGCAGCTCTTTTGGTCATAGTACCTCTCCTTTTTCAAGCCCGTACTATCAAGGAAATGGGTAGCATTGCCAGGTTGGCTGTATTCAAAAACCTGAGATTTCTGAAGTGGGGCCTGGTGAGGTCACAAGACTTCCAGTGCCAGCCCTGAAAAATGGGGACTGAGCCTGGCAGTGGCCCAAGACTAACTTTTGCTGCTCATTCACCTGTGAAAATAGGGAAAAGCTGGAGAAACAGGGTCGTTTGGTGCAAACTGAACATAAGTGTGGCCCCATGAATTATACTTTTGGGATGATTTCCATGAAGGAAGACATGTATTAATTTTATTTTAAACTTTGCTGTAGAACCAGGGCAGCTTCCAACAATTAAACAATACAAAAGATATTATGTTGTAAAAATTATGGCTATGCGGGACTCTATGGAGATCCCCCTACAGGTGCTTCTCTTGTGTGGAGCAGGACCAAGCCCTCTGTGAGCATCAAACTTCTGATGCACTGCACTACTGTGCTATTGTTATTGGAGGGGCAAATCAGATGGACATAAGAACAATGAGTATTTATGGGTATTGCTACCCAAGGATAGCATTTGATGGCAATGGGAACTATTGATTTTAAACAAACAATTAGTTCAACTTTTTTCTAATTCGTTTCTGTCAAGCTGTCAGTTTCCAGATAGGACATTCTGTCACATCCAATCAGCACCACTGTTATGTTTAAGATGTCCATTAAGAAGCATTTGAATCTATTCAAGTCCTTTTGTGGTTTTTCTAAGAAGGCTTTCGCTATTATTACAGACAGGAGGATGAGCAAGAGAATTTGGAGAAGAGGCTAAGGCATTATAATGTAGGAAAAGATATCATTCATATTCAAATACCGCCTGAAATACTTGAGTAGTTTAGGTGATTGGTATTCTAATGGAAGTTCATGAAAGCTCACTGGATACCTTGGGAACCAAGAGGCAAAGCTGTGCATATTTTACCCTGTACCGATCAATGAATTACAATTAACCTTTTATAAAAGAACATCAAGTAGGAATTTAAAAATGCCCTTCATTTTTTTCAGATCATTTTAAGAGTTTATTACTACATTTCCTTAAATGTCCTTGCATACTATACAATATTTTATATTTATATGTTATATTTATTTAAATGCACTGGCTCAGATCCAAAGAACTGAACAGGAGGCAAATAGATGCTAATGCTGTTCCACAAATGGTTGCGCAAGATCTTACACAAGACTTCATGCAGCGCTATAACAGTAGGTTCTGTAGTAGTTTTCCTGATACTTTTATGTTTCAAAAAGTCGCACAAACTGAAGCAGAAAGTTTCAGATTTAGTTTCACTTTTCTTGAACAGTCAAGATGTAAAGCAGTCGTTCTGTAAGCAAAAGTGCAGAAGGGCACCTTTGGATTTATCCAACCCAGTAAATCAGTACATAATTACTTGTGTGTGTATGTGTGTTCGCATTAGTGCAGGGGTGGCCAACCTTCCACCATTAGGGCCTCTGTGTTCTTAAGAGTTGTGTAGAAGACAGAATCTTGGCAGCTGCAAGTGCTGATGGTGCTACTAAAGCAGCTGCACCTGCTGAAAGGCCCTCACTTATGCAACCATTTAAAGGGCCAGCATTCATGTTGAAAGGTTGGCCACCACTGCATTAGTGCATGCGTGTGTGGTGATCCAAGTAAATAGGTGAACTTGCAAACGCAGACTTCTCTGCATGCATTACTTACAGAGCAATCCTGTGTAACAATAGACTGGCGTGCAGTCTAGGGTGTCACAAACATGCCGTATAGCATGTTTGCAGCACCTGGAGAGTAAGTGGTGCCGAGGCCAACTAAGCTTTCCCCCAGGCAGTGGAGGGTCGTGGGGAGGGCACAACGGGGTGTTCCAGGGGGTGGGATTGGTCGGCTGGGCCTGGGAAGGGGGGGAATTGTCGGCAAGCTCCTCAGCCATATCCTATCCCTCTTCCCAGGCTTGGCTGGTGTTACACGGCCGGCTCGAATGTGCACCAGCAAAATAGCTGACTCATATTTGAGTAAACCCATTGGGGCGGCTGGGGCTCTACTCCAGGTAAGGGGAAAAACATCCATTTACCCCAAAAAGGCTTCTGGCTGTGCAGTTTTTCTAGGGTTGTAGTATCAGTTCAGACTGCAGGGGAGGGATGTTAACATCTGAATGGTCTCTGACTTAGAAAATACCCTGCATGCAGGGGCAAGAGGGTTAAAAAGTACCCTTTTCCATAACATATTAGCATTTCACAAGCAGGGCATTTTTGATACAATTGTGTGTTTCCTGTCTGTAGTCTGAAGCAGTACAGTTCAGGAATATTCCTGAATGTGTAGTTCAGTTTTGATGCTACTAATCATTTCCAAAAAGAGGAAACAGACATTAAGTTGATGCCATTTAAAACCATAAATGACTTGCAGTCCAGTCCTGTGGGCCAGTTACACTGTGGGAACGAGCATTCTGGTGGCATTATGTGCTTTACAGCATTTGCAAAGGTGTGCGCAGGCTGGTTGCTTCCAAAAGCGGTGAGCGGCCAGCTCTGCATGGCGACACTGGATGCCCACTGCCCCAGGTAGGACTGCACAGGAGGAAGGAGGGAGGTGGGGAGGTGGTGGGACAAGCTGGGAGTGGGTGGGCAGAATGGGAAGGTGAAGGGGCAGGCAGGAGGCTGGATTAGGCCTGGGAAGGTAGTGGGTTCAATGGCAGTGGTGTCTGCCAAATCCTTTTGCCAAATCCAATATTGCTGGTTCAGGTCTGAGTAGACCCATCAGGTTCCCATCAGGACCCACATTTGTTCCCTTGCCCCGAGGAGGCCTCCAGAGGCCAAAACTCCTCTTCAGGATTCAGTGGATGCCATGTTGGCACTGCTGCATCGCCGTGTACAGAGTTAGGTAGGATTGGGCTGTTCATCATTCTCTGAATTTTTAGGTCAGCTGTTGACTATGGCTGAATCAACCATTATGCCATGTAAACTATAGATGAGGTTTCTAACTAAACAGGGATCCTGCTACTGCTATGTTTTTGCCCTTGACAGCAAACACACTGACTCCCTGATTCTGTTGTGGTGGAACAAACCTGGCAAATTCCCTTCCAACCTTTACCTTTACTAATGTGAGTCACATATATATGCTCAGTTCCAACAATGAAATCAATGAGAATTAAATGTGCTTTCCTGAGCACAGTGCAGGATCATGCCAGTTATCCAGTGATTTTTAAAGACAGAAAATTAGTGGGTTACTGGCTAGTTCAGCGGTCGATTGCTCTGTCTCCAAGCCAGTGGCGTCGTTAGGAGGGGTGTTGGGCCCCCGGGCGTTGGGCCCAACAAGTGGATGGGGGGGTGCAACGTGAATTGGGCATCAATTCTGCAGTCGCCACAGCTCGTGCATCTCAAAAAAGCCACCAAAACCGCAGCTCGTGCAACCCCCCCCCCTTGAGAGGGGGCACGAGCTGCAGCCAGAAAAGCGCATTTTGGGGGCTTTTGCAGCGGCTTTTGGGGGGCATTTTGCAGCGGTGCGTGGATGAAGGGAGTGTCAACACGCCCAGTGCCCCCCATCAATGGGGGCTGGCTACGCCTCTGCTCCTGACACCTGTTCTGAAAGCACCCAATTGCTTCTACGTGGCAGCTGCACCAACTCCTAGTGCTATATTCTCACAGTTGGTGTTAGGGTCCTTGGATCTGTTTCTAGTACTCAGTATATCAAGGCAAAAATCTACTCTCATTAAGTGTAGTCCTTTACTACCCATCCTTCCTGCCTCCCTCTTTCTCCCTAGCAATCTCCTCCTTTCCGTCTCCATCATCTGTTGTCCAGGGGACTTCAAATAGATTGTACTACTCACTGTGAAAAGAAATGCAGCCCCCCCTGCTATCTGCGGATTCACTTATCCGCGGGTAGGGTGGGGGCCCTCAGAAAACCACAGAGGGGGCATTTGCCCCTATCCGCAGTTTTCACGTATCCGCAGGTGGGGACTGGAACGTATCCCCGCGGATACGGGGGCCCTACTGTTTCCTTCTTCTGCCTGGCCCCACACAATTGTTGGCAGGTTGTTCTAAGCTCTGTTTAGTCTCTCCAGGCATTTACTCTCTTAACTTTTTAATCCTTACATTCTCTATGCAGCAAATGGAATGTTCCAAGTAGTGAAAGGGAGCGAGTCATGACTGTGCAGGTTTTTAATTGGGTTTTCTTGGGGGGGGGGGGAATTGTACCCTTACAGGGCTTTTTAAGAAAGTATCCAAACTCTGCAAAGGCACTCCCTTTTGTTTGTGAGTGGTCCTGTTTTGGCTACGTACTTATCAGTGCCACACTTTTAAATTCATCAGAAGAAAAGATACAGCACTGCATAAAGTTAGCCACACTAAAAATTACCTACCGTATATGTTACTTCTAATATTATAAAACTTATCAGCCACAATCTCCTAAAAATAGTCGCAACCATGAAGATAACGAGTAGTCTTGCACAACAACAATACAAGGCATTGATTTTAACATGGGAGTGTTCAGTATATGCTCAATTCAAACAATGAAATCAATGAGAGTGAAATATGCTTGAATTTGTTTGGCTGGACAGTGGCCATTACTTGTGCTTCTTAGAAGCACTTCTGCGTGTCGGCCAAAATATGCAGGAGAAGACAGGTAAGCAACGAGCTTCTCATCTTCTTGATGGTGACCCACATATTAACAGGGCACGAACATCCCTGATGCCATTTCAAGCTTCATGCGTGCCAAGATATTCTCATTTTTTCCATGAACCTCTTTGTTAAAAATAAATCTACACATTCCAAGTGTTCAGAAAAGCTAACATAACCTTTTCGATTGTTCCCTCTTAGGCCGCTTCTGAAGCACAGTAATCACCATTTCAATAATTCATTTCCACTGGAACAATTTTGAGTGATGTTTTTGAACGAACGAAGCTTTTCCTTTTTACTTCTTCTTTCCAACAACTGATCACAGCAACAGTGCTGGGATTTGGTGACCCCCTCCCCCCCAATACTAGATGCAAAGTGTTCATAATTAATCATTCAACAAATAATCTCAGAATATTTATTTGGGCTGGGTTTTTTGTTTTTGTTTTGTTTTGTTTTTTACTGTTCTCATTCCAAATGAACATTTTTATGCATCTTTCAGCACTTCTTAATTAGTGGCAAGTTAGGAACTAAATAATTAAAAAGTTATCCACAACCCATACATGAGAAGATTGAGTGTGTAGTTCAACATTGGGAAAACCGCAATAGCCTCTTCACAACTAAAAACTTCTCAAGCTATTCATAAGACTGATGCAAATGATTCACAGGCATGTGGAGGCCACTTTAAATTTGCTCCTACAGCAGTCCCTAGAAGTGTACAAAAGGTGTTCAAAACAAGGGTGTTATTTCAGTGTTGGCTAGAGGGGGAAAGAAACTCCAGGGCATATCAGAGGGAAGGTATGTTGGTAACAAGGCTCAAAGGCTTTTTGAAGATAGCCAAGCATACATTGCTCAACAGCTATGTATTTTTGAGATTTTTTTTCCCCTGAAATTCATGATAATAATCAGATATACAAGTGCTTCTTATGAACGTATCGCATGTGATTTGAAAGAAGAGGGGATTCCCTAGTGCCGAACATTGGCAGCCTCTTCAACCACATGCTTCCCATGAGCTTGGAACTTCAGTATGCATTAATTTAAAGTAGTCAATATCTGCTCCAGATTCTTATGAGTCAGACAGCATGCCCATTCAAGTGTGTGGTTGACAAGCCCGTTCAGGTTCATTGAATGGGTGAAGGAGGAAGTGGGGCTGTGTGCACTGGCCCTGTCCTTGACGTTGGGGTGACCACCAACTCTGCCCTCAACCTCTATGTATCTGCAGATGGTCTGAATGGGGGGGGGGAAGATGTCTATGTACATTCAGTTGTCTGTGTGAAAGCTAACCATGTAAATAGGAACCCTGAATAAACACGACTGTCTGGAAAACCTGCACACATACAGCTGGATGTGATAGACAGCCCCTTCACATCTGAACATGCTCTGAGATCAGGAGCACAGCTAGTCAGTACCTCAACGAACAGAGGTGGAACCAGAGTGTGGAGTTCTGTTTCCCCTCCGCACTTACAGCGAATGTGTGCATGTGTGTCCAGCGCAGGGACTACCTTATGGATGAAGAGGGCACTTCTTGAATGATCATCTAACTGTAGTCTCAACCCTTAACAAAGGCCATCTTGCTGGGATATGCATTTTGATCCCTTTCATTAACAAATAAATTGCGCCGGTGAGCAAACACACACACACACACACACACACACACACACACACACACACACACACACACACACACACACACACACACAAAACGAATAGCAGGAATGGCAATATTTTTTCATTGCAGAGAAACGTGTTGACAATAAGGTTGATAATTGGACAGTTAATGATTTGCTGTCAGTTTTATTGATGCAGCTCACAACAGTGCCCTACTCTCATTTTGTTCAGATGGCTTTGAAAAAGTCACTTTAAAGCTTACCTTGTGATTACATACGGTGCAAAACAAAGAATAAAAGTGCCAATAAAGGTACTGATCTTCTTGGTTGCCCGTTGCCTTCGCCTCTTCTGTTCTTCTAGACATCGCTCTCTTACACTGTGTAGCATTTGACAGAAACAAGAGAGTGAATTAAAATTCCAAATAACGTTTCATCACTTTACAGATCCAATGATATGTTTTCTAACAGGTATTCAATTCACGTAGAGTGTTGTTGGTGTAGTGTTAGTTGGACAGCCCAATCCTATCCTCTCCCATTCTGGGCCATGTAGCTGAATCCTATGGGGGAAGGAGGCGGCTAGAGGTCTACTCGTGGTAAAGGGGGCTACTCAGTTCTCTGCCAGCTCTTTATCTGGTGCAGAACCATGAATGCTGAAAGGGCTTGGGAGGGGGGATAGGATATGGCAGCACGGGGCAGTGTCACCGATCCCTTCCCCCCTCCCAGGTCTGATCTGATTCTGCTGGAACAAGTATATGCATGTTCTAAGCATTATGTTCCTTGCACCACTTATGGTGCCGCACCCCCTCCAGCAACACCACTGTCAGAATCTAAAAATGAAGTATCCAATTCTAGCAATATCTAATACCTTACTGGCTTTAAATGGTTTATAGGTTGAATGAGGCTCAGTGCTGGAGGTGTGGGAACCATATTTTGTGGCCTTCCAAAATCTTGACAACACAACACTCCTCTTTTTGTAGTCCCAGGTAGGTTGCAAAAACTGCAAGTTTATTCAGCACCTATTAGAAAGCCATGCAAGGCTGGTGGGCTATGGTCAGATTGCTGGTTTATAAGTGGTGCAGACCTGATAGAAGGTGGCAATTCACCCTGAGTGGAACATAACCTATGCTGAATACATTATATTGTGCCATTCAAATGAACTGGTTTACAGTCCTTTAAATCTGTTATATCTGTTAGCAATTGCTAAATAAAGGCTGTAATCCTATACACAGTTACCTGGGAGTAGGTCCTATTGAATGCAATGGAACTTATTTCTGAGTAGACATGCCTAGGATTGTGCTGGAAATATCCCAGTGTCTGCCTTTTTTCCTTTGGGATTTTCTGTTTT
The DNA here is from genome assembly GCA_026170595.1 of Plestiodon gilberti rubricaudatus. Taxonomy (NCBI): domain Eukaryota; kingdom Metazoa; phylum Chordata; class Lepidosauria; order Squamata; family Scincidae; genus Plestiodon; species Plestiodon gilberti. Next base: position 63,899,828 of record JANXHW010000003.1, on the reverse strand, counting down.
GTAAAGCCATGCAAATTCAAGGAGAAAAACCAGCTTGACAATTGTGTGGTATTGTGAAGGCCCATGTTGTTGCTGCACTTGGTGTAGAAATACTGAATATACATGGCATGAAAATGGCCTGAGGTGGTCCAGGGTTGAGCCAATTCTGGTCTGTTTTTCAGCCATGTGAAAAGCCATTAGGGTCTTAAAATAGCCGCGATGTCCTGACAAAACACTAGGCTGAAATCAGTGCTATTTCTGTACACAGATACTAGAAAAAAACAGCTAGAGAGAAGCAAACCCTTTAGTTCAGATTGCTTTTGACATTTAAATACATTGAAACAGACTTCCATTTAAAACCCACATTGTCACACATATTCCTTCTTGGTGCAATGTTATAATGGATTGCCACATGTAAGCTGCTCCGCTCAGAATTTGATCCCAGTTTGAATCATGGGAGAAAAAACTAAGGAGGCTTGCAGGCAGAGTGTGGATAATTGTATAGGACGGTGCCATGTTGTCGGGCCAATATCTAAAGTCTCTGAGTACAGCAAAGCTATCCGCATGATTGATTACACTCCGCATGTGCTGTGAGAAGAAGCATGGGTAAGTTATGCTCACTGTTCCTACACTAGCTTCAGTGCAACAGATAATCTAACTGGCTCTTCTAATTAACAGGGGGTTGGTTTGGGCCATACTTCTTCTCCCTGATTCGATTATGGGTGTATGCACTCACGCTGCAATTGCAAATATACCCTGAATACCTCCCCTCACTTTAACTTCTCCTGTATAATTGTGGTGGGGGGCTATTTGGCAAAACTGCCTCTCTACACCGGCTGCTAAACCTACTACATGTAGAAGGAATGTTCAGACAATTGCAGTAAGTAGCCAGGAAGGGAGGGGAGGAGCTCAGTCTGTGCAGTGTGAATGGGAACATTTGAAAACATATAGGGCCAGTCAAACAGTAAAAATATCATCCAAACTGGCCCAAAGCTTTCTGGAGTGCATTGGAAATCACCGTTTTTGTAAATTATTATAACCCTAATCAGGGATGTGGATCAAGTCTCTGACTCCAAGTCTCAAGTCAAGTCAGAAGTCTTTGCCCCCAAGTCCCAAGTCTTTGGTTGCAAGTAGCGAGTCCCTATCTGGGGAAAATGGGTTTAAACCTGAATAAAATTCGACTTGCCGTAAAAGGCTCCAAGTCTCGAGTCGAGTCTTTCGAATCTTTTACAATCGCCAAGTCAAGTCCGAGTCAAGTCATTGATGGGACTTGAGTCCGACTCAAGTCCGAATCAATAGATTCAAGTCTACATCTCTGACCCTGATTGCCTGCTAGGTCATGATCTATTCTAAACATCATATGCCCCCGCCCCAATAGCTCTTTTTTCTACCCTTTGAATTACATGCTGTGCAAAAAAGGTATAGGGAGAGGCACATTCAAGGTCTAGAATAGGTATAAATGCTATCATCTATTGGGCCAACATGCCAGCAGACAGAAAAGCAATAAAAGTTTAAACAAGAATTCAAGATGCACCCAGGGGTTTTTTTAGACTTAAAACAATTAGAACAAAATACAACAGAAAGAGTGTGTCAGGTGGGGTCACTTGATTAGCAGTAGCACACTGAGAACCCAGACAAATGACTTTAGTTCAAGAAGGCGGCTAGAAGGTTAGCCTCAATTAGTCTTGATGTTTGTTCTGTTGCATGGATTGGCCCAATGGTTCCCAAACTGGGAGGTGTGGCTCCCAGGGGAGCCACAGAGTGCCACGGAATCCTCTCGGAAAACAGTGCAATGCCAATTGGCCGGCATCAACATAATGTAATGGGGAGCCGCAGCCAATGGTCACCAATGGTCAAGGAAGCTGCAGGTTGAAAAAGTTTGGGAAACACTGGACTAGAGAATATCATCATATTATGTTTGACATTACACTACTTTCTTCTGCCCCACTCAGGCATCACTGATGCTGTGTTTTAGCAGCAAATAGCAACATCACAAATAAAGAAAAAACATTAATTAAGTATTCAAGGCCATGCAGGTGTTTTACTTGTAAGGGCAGTTGAAACATTTTATCAGTGGTGGAACTGGTATGAACACATCCCCCCCCCTCTGAAAACATATTTCTATTCAGAGCCAAAAAAACCTCTCTTCCATCTCTGTTGGAAAATTGTCTTCTTGTCTTCACGCTACAACATGAACCACTTCAAATAATTACTGGTTCACCAAAATGTATGTATTAGGGGCTGTCATTCTATTTACATTACAATAAAATAGAACAAACTAGCCCCTAATTGAGAAAACTGGCCCAGTCATGCAGGGAGAGGCCAGGACGTACACATGCACCATGACTGCACATGTCTTTAATCCTGAGGGGCTGGTCATACAGGAAAGTATAGTCTGAAATGACCATTTTTTAGTTTGTTTTCCTTGGTCTCTGAAACTTTCATTGCCAGACCATATCTTTGCCATATCACTCCACGCCAGCATTTCTCAAATTGTGGGTCAGCGGTATAGACACATGCCCTGGGAGGTGGGGCCATGGAGCACAGCGACACGCCCCCCCCAACACCACTCTAAACCAACCCAAGACTCCAGTCGGGCGGGCCTTTCTTGATGCACGGTTGTCATCCCCCATGTGCTGCCCAGGGGGGGGCTGCCCCCGCTACTGCTGTGGGTCGGGACCCACTTGGTGGGTTGCGACCCGATTTCTGGTGGGTCCTGCAGAGCCTCCAATGAAAACACAGGTAATGGAAAGATCAGATAATAACTAATTGCCTCAAGCCCTGAGGCTGTTCAAAAATCAGAATGAGGTGGCGTTGTAAGGACAAGTGTGTGTGACTTCATTACAAACACGAAGCTCTGTGGGAAAAGGGGAATGGGTCGATATGTGGCCAGGAGCTTACAAGGAAGACAAAACTCTGGTGACTGCCTTTTCTGCACTCAGGGAAAGAAGTGCACAACAAAGTCAAAACTACCTATAAATGCTCCCTATTTGGGATACATGTCCCTTACCTCTCTTTTCCTTCACTCCCTTTGGAGAGGGACAGGCAGAGGAACAGCCGGGTTTTAGCAATGTGCAATTTCTCACCTTGGAGTTTGCCATTATTGTAGGCAAGGAACAGTGCGTGCTGGGTGAAGACGCTCTTCTGCTCAGCCATTATGGCTGTGGAGAGACCTGTTATAAGGGAAGACCTTATACTTCCCACTGTTTTCTGAAGGTGAGGTGCATATTTGATTCTAAGCAAAGAGTATTGCAACTTCCTTATAGTTCCATCTTCTCCTTTTTAGGGACAAGTAGCGGGTGGCGCAGCGGGTTAAACCGCTGAACCATAAGCTGTCGATCGAAAAGTCGGCAGTTCGATTCCCGCGACGGGGTGAGCGCTCGTTGCTTGGCCAGCTCCTGCCAACCTAGCAGTTCCAAAGCATGTCAATGCGAGTAGATAAATAGGTACCGCTTGCGGGAAGGTAAACAGTGCTCCGTGTTCCAGCTGCATGCTACGCGCTGCGGCAAGGAGAGTCATGCCGGCCACATGACCACGGAGGCATCTTCGGACAACGCTGGCTCTTCGGCTTTGAAATGGAGATGAGCACCACACCCTAGAGTCGGACACAACTGGACTTAATTGTCAGGGGATACCTTTACCTTTTATAAAGCACTCTGCTCATGTTCTGAAAGCTCTCTTGAGCATCCCATTCATCACAGTGTTGCATTCTGCAATCAGTTTGGTAAAGTGGCTAGAATGTTGGGCTTGGGTGTGAGATCCAGGTTCAAACCCCTGTTATTTTTAATTATTAAAAAACCCAATTGCCCGCTGACTGTCTTACTCCATATGCTTTGCTCACATATAGGGTTGGGCTGCAACTGTGATGTGCAAAAAGTTTAGCTCTGTAATCTCAGCCATGTGACTTCATCCACCCAGACCATAGTGATTTCTAATCCAGAGATAATTAGGCAGCAGAAACAATCACACAGACGCCAGCAAGAGGGAGGAGGTAGTAATGTAAACGAGTACAAACATAGAAGACTGCACATTACAAGAGGCTCTGGGCCTGATGTTACTTGTTTAAACATATATAATTTACAGCTGGATAGGCGCAGCGGGTTAAACCGCTGAACCATAAGCTGTCGATCGAAAGGTCGGCAGTTCGATTCCCGCAACGGGGTGAGCGCTCGTTGCTTGGCCAGCTCCTGCCAACCTAGCAGTTCCAAAGCATGTCAATGCGAGTAGATAAATAGGTACCGCTTGCGGGAAGGTAAACAGCGCTCCGTGTTCCAGCTGCATGCTACGCGCTGCGGCAAGGAGAGTCATGCCGGCCACATGACCACGGAGGCGTCTTCGGACAACGCTGGCTCTTCGGCTTTGAAATGGAGATGAGCACCACACCCTAGAGTCGGACACGACTGGACTTAATTGTCAGGGGATACCTTTACCTTTTAGAGCATAATACTCTGGACATGTTTAAGTAGGAACAGTATTAGTTTTGATTTTGGTTAAACATACACAGAATTGAGTACCACAGTCTGGTCCTGAGAGCGTAATGGAAATAACAGGCTTAAGTTAGAAATACTCTTGAGGTTTGAATGTCAGACTAGTTGCAGATTCAAAAAGACATTCTGCTAGGATCAGAGGGGGGTACTGTCTTCAAATTCTGCTTCTGAGCATCACAGGGGCACCTGGATGTTGGAGCATTTGGATCCTGATGTAATAGGTTAATGAGGTCGGCCCATTTACTTATATTTAATTTTGACAATCTCTGGCAAAGGATGGGTTGAGTGAACACACTCCTGTACATGTTTTCCTAGTTATTCACAAGCACCCTAGAATGAGGTGTAAATAAGCATGACAGAGTTTAAAATGTCACACTCTATCACTTACAACTTCACACAAACCCAGCATACATCAGATAATTTTGCTTTCTGATTTGTTTAATTGAAAAAGTTTACAATGCCAAAAATAATAACTACCACTCCAAAAACCACAAAAATTATAACATTAAAAAAATATTTGGTTTATGATGAAAATTAAGCCACGATTTCCCCTCATGCTCCAAAAAGCATGGGACAATGCAAGTTACGGTAGTTGCTTTGACTTCTGCACCATGTAAGTAGTAAAGACTTTGTACAGTCAGCTATATTATGCTTCCTTTACAAATCAGGCTCCATGTACCCACACTTCATGGCTCTTTCAGCCTGGGCAGGGAGGGATGTGTCAGGCAGAAATTCAACAGATGAAGCTTACTCAAACACTTGCAAGAGATAGACTGCATGACGGTTTGCCTGATGCATATCTCACATTGTATGAGGCTTACCTCTCACCATAAAACAAATATTTTTGTTTCATTTTTAATACAGTAGGGCCCCAGTATCCGCAGGGGATAGGTTCCTGGCCTCCCTCACAGATACTGGAAACCATGGATAGGGGGGAACACTATCCACTGTGCCCCCCCACACCCATTACCTTTCTTTATTTTCACAGAGCTGGTGCCAAGCCAGCGTGTTTCTTTCTTTACCAACATGCTATAAGCAGCATGCTGCTTATAGTGATGAAGCAGGCAAGCAGCCTGAATGCTAGAGAGGCTCTGCTAACAGGAAGCAGGACTCAAATGAAAGAAACATGCTGGTTTGGTGTTTCTTTCATTTGTTTCTTTCAAATGTTTCTTTCATTTGAGTCCTGCTTCCTGTTAGCAGAGCCTCTCTAGCATTCAGGCTGCTTGCCTGCTTCATCACTATAAGCAGCATGCTGCTTATAGCATGTTGGTAAAGAAAGAAACACGCTGGCTTGGCACCAGCTCTGTGAAGACAAAGAAAGGTAGTGGGCACAGGAGGGCTGCAGTGAGCCACAGATAAGCGGATCCACAGATAGCGAATCCATGGGTTGCATATGTATTTTAATAATATTAGTGTAGATGATGCAAATCTTAATGACTCAGGTGGGTAGTGGGGATGTGGATCAAGTCTCTGTCTCCAAGTCTCCAGTCAAGCCCCAAGTCTTTGCCCCCAAGTCCCAAGTCTTTGGTCACGAGTTCCTATCTATTTAATGGGGAAAGTGGGTGGGTGCTGTGCTGGGTTGTGTGTGTGGGGGATGGCACTGGCAGGGCTGTAAACTCCTGACTAAAGTTTTGCTTTGTAAAGTTGCAAAGCAAAGCAAAGTTGCACTTTAGGCAGGTTGCGTGCGGGCTGGGTAGCCAGGGATCTTACACTGGCATACATTCTGAGGTCAGCAAGGTCAAGGGGTCATGCAGGACCGCTTAGACAATATTTGACTGGATCAGTGAGGCTGGCTGGCTGGCAAGCCCCTGGACTGGACTAAGCAAGGATGACCTTAAGGCTTGCCTGTGGGAGTCGGCACTGTCCAGCTGCCTCAACCCCCTCAGGGGTTGGTGGTGATAAGCTCTCCTGGTCTACGATTGGGGGAAGCTTGGAGTCAGGATGTGACGCCCGTTTTCAATTGGGGGAGACAGACGGCTAGCACCATTTTCCCCAAGGTGCCCGCATGTGTGGGTGGAGTTAAGTTATTTTGCTTTATTCTCCTGCTGCAGGTTTTTGTTATTTACATGATTCCCATTAATACTTTGAACAGAAACTGGACTCTGAAGGCTTGTGAAGAAAATGCCTAATGCCAGCCAGAAAACAAAAATAGACTTTTCACATTTCTCGTCTTATTTGAATGCATCTACTAATGTGATAATATGATCACAATGTTAATACCTAGTTGAGCTCTTGGAGAACAGATACATGATACATAATCCCTGTTCATGATATTAGAACAAAGAGCCTAAAAAGAAAACCAAAGTGGTGAAGTCACATTAAACGAAAGAAATGTAGCTTCTAACTAGCTTCGGGGGGGGGGGGGGGGAGGCTAAGAAAACTTTCAGTGTCAGGTGCTGATAAAGTAAATACTTATTTGCATTCAGATTTTTTACTAAAAGGACATTAATCCTTCTGATTATAATCTCAGTGTACTTCCGTATGTCATGTAACTGGTTCCACATGTTGATTTTATGGTGTGTTCATACAGAAGAGATGGTCATAATGGTCAACCTTACCACTTGTCCATAACCTTATCATCACCTTGGCTGACAAATACAGAAGTAATGACATAAATACTTGACTTCCTTAAACCATTTCTACCCACGGGTGTATATATGCAACAAGAGTTAAATGTGTACACCTGTGGGCTGGGAGGAAAGACTTATGAGACCATTAAAAGTGTTAAACCACCTCTATTCCATGACTGCCTCTTCGAAATGTCTTACTTACACTATAATACTTTGGAGCCGGATTATCTCAGGTACATCCTTAATTTATGCCTTTCATTGAACTGACTTCATTCTCTTCATCTCGTTGCACCCCCCATTAACCAATTCCCAAATTCTCAGTTGCCAGACATCAAAAACACCCATCAGACTTTCCCATTAACGTATTATTCCCTTTGATCTATCTTACCCTCTTCTCCATTCTATTTCAGTGGCACCTTTCCTCAACACAATTTCAAAACAAATGTTCTTTATTGCACCTCTTCTACGTTCTAGCACTTCCTTCCTCATATCACTCTTGAGGGAGAGTCTTTATTCTTCACTAAACCAACTTCCTGTGTCTGCAATTTATGGGAGTTAATGGGACATAGTGATTCAGGGCCAAACTACACATGATGTGGGAGATTCGCAATAGGATGCAAGAGATCCAGAATTACTTACAAGCAGACACAGGGACTCAAATTAGATTGTGATCATGGCACTGGGGGGTAAATGGTTTAATCCCACCATGCCACTGCCCTGATTTTAAACTGCCCCTCCACTGCCAAAGACTACATGTGCCTGCATTGTTTCTCCCTTATTCCCCCTTTGTAACTAATAGTAGTGGGGAACTGAAGAGCTTGGAACCCTCTAAAGAACGTAGTGTTTCCAAACTTTTTTGACCTGCGGCTCCCTTGACCATTTGTGACCATTGGCTGTGGCTCCCCATTACATTATGTTGATGCCTGCCAATTGGCATTGCACTGTTTTCCAAGAGGATTCCATGGCATTCTGCGGCTCCCCTGGCTGGTTTCCGCGGCTCCCCTGGGAGTCACACCTCCCAGTTTGGGAACCACTGCTCTAAGGTACTAATATATATCAACCCATATATATACATGTATAAAACATACAATATAAAACATATATAAAACATTACAACATACATATATAAAAAACTCTTAGAACATTAATAAAATTAACCAGAACACAAAATATAAAAGTAGGAGTAAGAAGAGTAAAAAACAGAAGTAAAAGGGGCTGGACCACTAAAATAGTAATAGTTAGGCTACATTTTATTATCTTCCCTTCTTTCACTCAATTGACCATTCAGACTTCTTCTGAGATCACATGAAAACCTGAAGTCTGCGTTACATTTACCATTCCCTTTACTTGCGTGTAACAGACACTTGCTACAATGGCAATTCAAGGGTTAATAGCCACTTCCGTGGCACTCATTTGTGGTGTGAAAGCAGCACTGGGGTAAAGGGTAAATACCCTCTACTTCTGTACTGTGGCCCTGACCCAAGCTGCAGCTGTTACACATGAGTAAAGGGAAGACTTTGCACATCTTGTCGTAAACATACCTTGTAGTTTGGGTCTCATTCCTTCATCCTTTTTTTTTTTTTAAGCCAAGGAAGCAAATTATTGCAAATGAACTCTTTCTTCTTGGAAGTGGCAAGCCACCAGACCCCATAACTACTACCTCATCTGGCTACACACAAACTAGATTATGGATAGTGTGATTAGGACTATCACTCAACCCTAATCCCACTTCCCCAATGAGATGTTTCCCATAGCACTGTGCATTCTTACTTATGCGCACTAGACAACAGTTAGTACATTTTCTCCTCCAGATATGGTCATTCCTGCTCTTTGTCACCTACCTACTGAAATGTCTCCCTTTCTTTCTCTACCAAATCCTAGTCCTAATAAGCTCTCCGATCTCCCTTCTTTTTGCTCTCACTAAGTCATCCCCCAGCAGCAAAATCTACTCTACTTAAATCAGTCAGACCACTTTCTCCCTGTCAAATCCTCTTACATCTAATATCTAAACCCTCTACCTCCCAAATTGTCTAGTTATATTTCTTCCTCATACACTGTGACAGTCCTTTTTGTACCTCCCCCTAGTTATCCCTCCCCATCCTAGTAGTTCCTTACTTTAACTCCCTCCCTTGTCTCCTCTTCCCATACCTAGAAAATATGGGTTGATTTAAGGTCTCTTGAGCACATTTAACTCAAGTCTCCTTTGCTTGTCAGTATGAATCTGAATCTTAATGCTATTTTGGATTTATTTATACCTAGTTGGTTGCTCATATTTTTTTTAAAATATTGTTTAGCTAGGCATCCTTCCTTCAAGGAAAATAAAGTTATTGACTCCAAAGTGACATTCAAAACTGCACGCGCACACACACACACACACACACACACACACACACACACACACACACACACACACACACAACCAGAATGCCATCCAGAATGCTATTTTCCCACTACAAAGTCTTAAAGAAATAAGGAATTTTAGTTTGATTTGACTCATACAATACCCATGAACATTACTAGCTGACTTTAATGAACAGACATGCATCTTTGTCATTGCTAGGTGAAAACAGCAAAGAGTCAGACAGACGGTCCAAAAGGAAATGCATCCATCTGCAAACCTTTTGATTCCACTGCAGCCCTCGAACAGATTTAAGGATTCCTGGATGACATATTTTGCTGTTTGCAGGACATAATTAGCAATTAATTTTGTAGCAATGATGAGAACTGGGAATAGAAACATGCAGATTAGAAACCGGCAAGGCTACATTTTAAAATAATAAGATATTGAGGGGTATGGAACTTCATCTCGCCTCTCCTCAGTAGAGCAATGCCCTTGCCAGTCAAGGACACAGGTATCTGCTTACCTGGGATGGATGTCCACCAGCAGCACAAGGGTCTGCATAGTTATCACGTCAATCCTTTTACAGTGAAAGCGTGCCACTTTCAACACTTTTAGATATGTGAAACACAAGACTATGAGGGAGAGCAGGAAGCTCAGAGAATGAAAGACACCTGTGAAAATCATAAACTGTGTCCTGTCCTCCAGTCTCTTGTTGTACAGGGTGCAGGAGGCATAAAGGTGATGGAAACCCACCCAAGAAAGTGAAGTTGCCACTATAGGGAAGGACACCGAATGCAACCACGTGTAGCTCAGTATGAGAGCAGCATCTTTGTAGCGCATCTTGGAATGGTAGTTCAGAGGAAACACCACTGCTATCCATCGGTCTATGCTGAGCGCTGCCATGCTCAGCATGGAGTTAGTGGTCAAGAAAGTCTCCAGAAAACCCACGGTATAACAGAGCTGGTCTCCTCCAGGTGGATTCTTGTAAATGATCCCAGCCAGTGTCAGAGGCATGTTCAAAACAGTCATCAACAAGTTGCAGAAGGTCAGGTTGAGGATAAACAATCCCGGGACTTGCGTGCGGATGTCTGAGCTGTACAAAAAGCAAATCAGCACCAGCACATTGGACAGCAACGATACAAGGATGAGCACCACAATCAAGAAAGCCAGGATCACTTCCCAAATGTTCATGGTGCCTCCATTCACAGGAGGAACATTTCCAAAACTGCACCCAGCTGGCATCCAGAAGACATGGTGCGAGGCACTCTCATACCCTCCTCCTCCTCCCCAGCCTGCTCACACTCCTGCATGCCCTCAGTATTTTTAGAAGAGCTGCAGTTTTTTTCCTCCTCCTGCTGCTTCTTTCCACGTCAACGCTTTTTAGAGACATGCACAAAAGCACTGGGAATGCCCATCAAACTATGAGGAGGGTTAAAAAAACATATATCACCAGGACTCAGCCACGATCTCCTTCTTGAGAAATCAGGATATTCTGAGAAGCAGCTCTCCTGAGATTCCTAATTATTGGTCCTAAAGCTTCCCAGTAATTCAAGCAATGCATTTATTCTTTTTACCTCCCTCCCTCCCTCCCTCCCTTCCTCTCTCTCTCTCTCTCTCTCTCTCTCTCTCTCTCTCTCTCTCTCCCTCCCTCCCTCCCTCCCACCTACACGCTTCCAGGCTGACTCTAACCTGCTTTTATGATCACAGATAAATCCCCCATTAATGGATTAAAGCATGCACACTGCTGTTGATTTGCTGGCATGATTGGGTCTGACTCCTCATTCTTTTTTTTTACTTCTCCCTCATGCCAGCTGACATCCCCCTTATATTTGGTGATCTGAAAGTCTGAATAGACTTTCCTCAACAGAAATTACATGCATCTGTTTAACAGCTTTAAGAGTTAATTTTGAACGACAGATTTCCAAGTCCTGTGCTTCAGCCTTTTTGCAATATATTTCAGGGCATACTTAAAATGAATAGCTCTTCTTTATATACTAATGACTATATATTTTCCTTCAATGTTACAGGGTCCCAGTTCTTTCACACAACATGTATTTCCAAGTTCTCAAACAAAAGTATCCTTTAGAAGATAAAGCATCTTTTACACATGGAAAACCAAATGAAAAATACTCCAAATTTGGAGCAAAAGAATCCCAACATTTGCAGTCCTGATGAGACATAGAGAATAGCATACATTTACTTTATTTGCATATCTTGGTATTTTTACAGAAATCAGTTTTTTTTCCAGTAGAGGACTGTGATTAAAGAGGGGACAAAAAGCAGCATGGGTTAGAGGGTGAGGGAGAAAAGGAATGCAGATGTAAGGGGAAGAATGCCAGGAGACTAACAGCGCAATCCTGTGTAACTCTTGCACCAGTGTAATAGTAGATCCACCGGTGTAAGTGCACTTATGCCAGTGTAACTTGCCATACGCTGACGGACACAGAATGAACACCAGCCTAACCCCCCTTGGACACCGCGAATGTGCAGTTCGGACATAGGACGGTCTCCAGCGCAACTCCGCCGGTGCAGAGGGCATTCCAGGGGTGTCTGAATGTCCCTGGAGTGCCCCCTGCACCGGCGGAGTTGCGCTGGTGTCTGTCCTGTGTCTGAACTGCGCATGTGCGGTGTTCGAGGGGGGTTATGCAGGTGTTCGTCCTGTGTCCGTCGGCATACGGCAAGTTACACTGGCATAAGTGCACTTACACCGGTGGATCTACTGTTATACCAGTGCAAGAGTTACACAGGATTGCGCTGTAAGGAAGGGAAAGAGCATATACAGGGTAGAATTTCTATCCTTGGACTACTGAGAGCCCTGCTAAAGGTTGCCAGTTGATTCAGACCATTTAGTAAATACTGCATTGGTCCTATCTTCTTCTACAGCCACAAGGGCTAGGAACTTGATTTTTTAAAAACATTCAGAACCCAAATTCTCTGTGCTATAATAATTTAACAGCATCTTGATTTTTTATTTTTTTTGCTAGATAAGATGGGAGTCAAACTGTTCATAAACTGGTTCAGGGTATAAAAATGCTGACTGTCTCCTACAGTGGGGAAGGATAGGGCTGGCCCATCAATGAGGCCAACTGAAGCAGTCGCCTCAGGCAGCAGACTGGCAGACTTCCACCCACCTGCTTCCATTGATCTTCCTCTCCCTGTATTGGAAAAGAGGGCAAAACAGAAGTGTGGAGGAGAGGAAAGTGGTGGGCTAAAGTGTCAGAGAAGCAGAGGCTGCCACATCAACAGGTAAGGAGGACAGCATTTGACATGCCACCTCAGGTGTCAGGTGGTCTTGAGCTGGCCATAAGAACATAAGAACATAAGAAGAGCCCTGCTGGATCAGGCCAAAAGCCCATCTAGTCCAGCTTCCTGTATCACACAGTGGCCCCAGCAGATGCCTCAGGGAGCACAAGACAACAAGATAACCTGTTTCCCGTTGACACTCCCTTGCACCTGGCACAGAGAAAACCCACTTCTAAAACCAGGAGGTTGCTTATGGCTTGTAACCTGTGATGGTCTTTTCCTCCATGAATCTGTCCAAACCCCTTTTAAAGGCATCTAGGCCAGGTGCCATCACCACATCCTGTGGCAAGGAGTTCCACAGATGAATTACACGCTGGGTAAAGAAATATTTTCTTTTGTCCGTTCTAACTCTCCCTCCACTCAATTTTAGTGCATGTCCCCTGGTTCTGGTGTTGTGCGAGAGGGAGAAGAATTTCCCTCTATCCACTCTCTCCATCCCATGCATAATTTTATACGTCTCAATCATGTCCCCCCTCAGGCACCTTTTTTCTAGACTGAAAAGCCCCAGACGCTGTAGCCTTTCCTCATAAGGGAGGTGCTCCAGCCCACGAATCATTCTGGTCGCTCTTTTCTGCACCTTTTCCAATTCAACTATATCCTTTTTGAGGTGTGGTGACCAGGCCCTGGGAAGGATCTCAGCCACGCAGAATTTCAAATGCATAGTTATACCTGCACTGTCTTTCCAGACTTCCTCCTCCTCAAACACTTCATCCTATCTTCATCTTAAAGGTTGTGACCCGCTGCTTAAAAGAAATGCCTGCCAATTAATTCTCCCTCTATCAAGCCTCACATGCCATTTTGGAGCAAAACATTCAACCCACCTAAATCCAAATACAGCCCACCTGTTGTGGATGTCATGCAGAGACGGCACAGGCCAGAGATGTTGAGGGGGGGGGTTGAGAGGGGGAAAAAGAGTTCTGCTTTTGACATATTGTTGGACTAATGAGAGCCCAATGAGGCCAAAATATCCGCAAGACAGAGGAAATGGCAGAAGTTGACAGACAACACTCAGTTCTATCATTCTACCAGATATAATTAACCTCATTTGCCACAGAGAGAGCTGGGAACTGAACCCTGGCGTACACTACTGCTGAGGAGGAATGAAGATGCAGGAAGCTGATGAGTGTGCATTGCTGTCTCACTATTCCTCTATGTAACCAGAGATCAACTATACTGAGTGTACAGAGGGCCAGGAAAGGCAAGCTGTAGGAGTATGAAGGGACTAAGCCTGTTAGGGTCAGTTCAGGAGAAGCTAATCCAGGTAAGGATTGTAGGTGCCATGAGGAACACAGACAGTATAATGTGGGAAAGTACGTTGGGAGTGTATGAAAGCACAATCCTAGGCATATCAGAAGTAAGTCCCATTGTGTTCAGTGAGGCTTACTCACAGGAAAGTGAATATAGGATTGCAGCCTAAGAGAAACACTTTTGGGATGTGCGTGTGAGAAAGGAGACTTGTGACTTCTGTTATGTGAAGCAGAAAAGTTCAAATATTCAGGATTTCAGTGAGAGCAAGGAGTAGCAGTTTAGGTTCTGTGTTTAGGATCTCCATGGCAGCAACATGCACAGGATCCTGTCTGTTTCCCAGCCTTGGCCTGACTCTCCTCGGACTTACGCCAGCAAAAGAGTTGGCATGGGTCCGAGGAGACCCATTGACAGCCAGGCAGCCTTTGAGAGGTAAGTATAAAATATTTTTATTTACTTCTTCCTGGCTGTCTCCCCCCCCCCCCCACACACACACTATTAGCAGTGCTGCATGCTCTGGACTGGTGGGGACAGGATTGGGCTGTTACTCTCTTACCAAAAAATGCATGGGGGGTTAGGGGTGGGGACAGACGGTGCAGTCTTAGCACACACACACACACACACACACACACACACACACACACACACACACACACACACACACAGACGTCATTGTACATTGTTTCAGTCTGTGTGAAAAGAGCTACAGAGGGAGTAGGGTTGGATGTAGAGTGAGATGGAATGGGCAAATGTTTTGGGGGGGGAGAGAAAACAGTTGAAAGGCAGAATCTATGAGATTTACCATGAATAATTTAGGGGGCAACCAGCTATTAATTATTATTATTATTATTATTATTATTATTATTATTATTATTATTATTATTTATTGGACTGCATGACTCACATTTGAGAGAAATGTGCTTTATTACACTGCCGGGTGGCTGTGGATAAGCCACCTTGGAAAATTTTGATAAAGGGGGATGGATAGAAATCTTTTACCTGAAATAAAGGAAAATAGTACTCTCTTGCAGTTGCCATTCTCATCTTGAAAATGGGAACAATAATGTCCATCCTCACAGCATTTCATTTTGTAGCTATCCACGTACCCGTCTTCCAGACCTCAAGAACACCACTGCAAAGACAAATATTTACACAGTACTATTTGTTTTTGTGAATTATTAATGCCCAGGTTATCACTAAGTCTTAGTTTACTTCATGCAATTAAAGGAACATCTGGTCTTCTGACACACAGCTGCTGTCTCTAGATGTTCTGCCCTTTTGAAGAATTTTATGAGAGCTTTTAGAGTAGACTTGAAAACTCAAATCAATCCTGCAGCGGCAGCAGCCCACACAAATCTTTGACTGGGAGATCTTCTGTGGGCGGATCTGTGGGGGTGGAAGGCAATGCTCTTTCTGTGGACATTTCTGAACAATATCTGCGCTCGATGCCATTTGGCCAATTATGTGCTGAACTATGTTCATTTCCAGTTGCGCTATGTATTTATATATACACAGCCACTGCAAGGACATTCATTCAACAGGCATATGAATAAACACTATTTCTTTCCACGTGCTACGGCGACTGGGGCTTTTCTTAAGTGTCCAAAATTTAAACAAACAATTGTATTTCAATGCAATAAAGTCTACCATAGCTAGCCATAGGAAACCCCACTTTTCTTTCTATAATGTATAAAACGTATTATTCTGAATTTAAATTGCATATCTTCATCTTGCCATTAGAGTGTTACATTTATAGTGGTATATCCTCCCCCCCCTCCCCCGGCTGAGACAATTTGGTATGTATGTCTACACTAGGAAGGTTTTTCTTCTAAAATAAATAAATAAATAAATAAATAAATAATAGTGCTCCTGACTGTAATGTCAGAACTAGCTTTGTAACTGAGATTTTCTTTCGCTTTCTCTAATAGCATAGTATCCTTCTCCAAATGCTGAATCAAACCTCACACACTGTAGTTGTTGTCCTCTGGAGTGCTGAGGTTTGCAAATTCTCTCTCCAAACCATTTGGCACCCAATGAAAGGCATGTTGGTGGAAATGTACTGTATTGTCATACCTTGAGGCATGAAGCAGCTTGTGGCTCTATCATCCTATGAGCATCTGTAATGAGACAGAGCTCCCAGGAGCAAGCCAAAGAGTGGCTTTCAATGTGAAAGCCAATGTGAAAAGCGAGAGCTGCCAGCTCGATGCGCAGTCATGCGCATGTCCAGCTGATGGTGCGGCTTTGTCATGTCTAATGGAAAACATGTACCAGGGCCTCTACACACCTAAGTCTCAGTCTCCCCACATACATTCCCCTTCCAACAAACACAGCCAGCTGGACACATTAGCACCGCGTCCCCTTCACATCAGCTCCCCACATTGGCACAGAGCTGCTTCAAGAATCCCACAATGGGAGACCATGTCCCCTCCACATTAGCCCCCCCACACACACACACATTGGCATGAGGAGACCGTGTTCCCTTCACATTGGATGCGATACCGCTAGATTCGCATCGATGACCTCAGTCCCTCAAATTTACTTTGTGCAAGTTACTACTCTTCAGTCACAGCGCCATGACTGTAACATGGAAATACCAGGGACTGGATAGGTTTGTTGTGATATGACAAAGCATGTTGGAAATGTAATGATATTGGAACCAGCTAAAAGAACACAAAGAGTAAGGCTGAGTTGATATTCTACTGGCTTTCTCTCGACTCTCTGTGTGTGGTAGTCTTTTAAGTACTTGAAGATTGCTATCATACATGCCTTTGATCATCTTTTCTCTTGACTAAGTATATTCAGTTCCTTTAATGTTTACTTAATTAAATTTGCATAAATTCACACATGACTGTAACAATACTTCTGAAGAAAGAAATGTCACAGCAGCCAGCACAGACAGGGCATTCCCTCCTATGTGAGACAGAAAAGCACATAGCTCTTTTGGGATAGTGCCTAGCACCCAAACTTTTATGGCGCAATCCTGCGCAAGTATGTGCAGCCGGCCTAAATGACTGGCCACTGCATCCTGTGTGGATCGCAGCCCACACCAGAATGGCCCAGGCTCACCTCAGGTGAAGAGGACTTTGTCCCCATCCCCTGGTGCAAGCTGCGTGGGCCCCCAATGGGCCTTCTCAGATGCACACCAACTCTGAACCTCTCCCAGTCTTGGCTGGCCAATAGCCCCCTCCCTTGCTGCCCCTGCCCACCCTCCCCCTGACACTGTGCTGACCAGCATGGGACCTATCTGTATCGGCCGGCGCAGAGTCGGTCCAGCAACTGAGTGAGTGGCGCTGACGCCACTTACTCACGAGGAGTCACAAACATACTTTACAGCGCGTTTGTGACTCCTTAGGCTGGCGGAGCGCTTGTTCTGCTGGCCTAACTTTGGGCAGGCCATCAATTAATGAACAATGCTTTAAAACAAATCTTTGTTGTTCAGTCGTTAAGTCATAAATTGGGAGTCTGTTTTGATTTATCAGAAGTTTTAACCCTGATTGATCTATCACTTAAACAATTACAAATCTCCAAAGTGTTGGGAAGACTTCCAAAGCTCATGTTCCCTCATGTTATGTGGGGGGGGGGGGTCATGAGGGAGACCTCCACACCTTGTCCCTCATTATTTTCTCACCATTTGGAATGGTGTAGCCAGAATGCCAACTGCGGCCATGGCAAACTGGCTGGGAGTGACGCTTTGAGATCTCACAAGACGCAAGGTACCAAGATCTCTGGAAGCCTTGCAAGAGATTGGGCGGAGCAAGAAGATGGCCACCAGCAACCTGGGGCAAATGGAGGGCAGAGGGAGATAAAAGGGGGAGGGGATGGCAGGTGGAAAGGAGACAGGAGAGATGCAGGGAAGAGAGAGAAAAGGACAGCAAGAGGAGGAGACAGAAGGAGGCTAGAAGGCAAGAGGATAGAAGGAGAGAAGCTCTGGGGAAGGAAAGTGGGGGAAAGCCCCAGGCAAGGTGGGCAAGGGCTCTTGCCCAGCATGCCCAGGCAGTCTTGGGGGAAGAAGCAACCCACCAGGAACCCCCTCAAGAGTCCCTCTTTACCAGCCCCAATAGCATCTAGATCAGGGGTTCTCAACCTTTAGAGGCTCGGGTACCCCCTATCACAGACCAATTTTTTGAAGTACCCCCTGCTAATTAATTGGATTAATCAATTAATTAATTAGGTAATTAATCATTAAATAAAAAGTACTCAAACAATTCTGAATGTGAAAAAATGTCTTATTTAACTCTGTGTGTGTGTGTGTGTGTGTGTGTGTGAGTGAGAGAGAGAGAGAGATGCAAGAATCTCTTTTTTCTCCAAATCAAACTTCCCAAAATCAGCTCCTCCCTCCCCCACCCCACCAAAGTACATTTTCCAAAGTACAAAAATAAGCCCAAAACCAAAATCAGAGAGACAATAATTAAATTTTTTAATTTTAAAAATAATTTTTATTTTAAAAAATAATTCTCCAAAAATAATTAAAATTTAAAATCCATGTTAATTAACACTTAATTAGCTGCTAATGGGGCAGATAAGGGTCAGGGCTTGGCGTACCCCCAGCAAGAGGTCCGCGTACCCCTAGGGGTACCCGTACCACAGGTTGAGAACCTCTGATCTAGATCCCTACTGAGAGAGGGAGACTGAGGAACAGGCCCATAGAATGAAGGGAAGAAAAGGTAGGACGGATCCAAGGAACTGAGTTGTACTGGGATGAGGCTGACAAGATTGATCCAAGTGGTGTGTATATGAGGACCCTTCTTGAAAATAAAACCCATTTCCCATGTGCAGCATCCATGGGTTAAAGCCTGATTTCTAAGATCATGAAAGGATGTCTCAAACTAACCCTAAACAGCTTGGAACCAAGGTACCTAAAGGACCCCTTTCCTCCATATGAGTCTACCTATACCTTAAGATCTTCCAGGGAGGCTCTCCTGCATGCCCCTTTGCAGCCTGAGGTGCAGCTTGTGGAGACATATAAAAGAAACTTCTCTTTGGTGGCTGAAAGATTCTCAAAGGAGGCTGAAGATGCATTTGTTCAACCAGGCCCTTTTTTGACCTCTCTCTCTCTCTCTCTCTCTCTCTCTCTCTCTCTCTCTCTCTCTCTCTCTCTCTCTCTCCTTTCCCTTGGTCTTTTGACAGTGTGTTTTGCTGCTTCTGTTTTATGATTTATATTTTATTGTAGGTTTAAAATCTTTGTGGTGATCCACCACGAGCCTTTGGAGAAAGGTGGGATATACATAATTTAAATAAAATAAAGATGCTCCAAATGAAACCCAGAGAAGCTCGCTCATCATTACTTTAATCAGAAGCCTTTTGTCAACCAGCCTTTAAAATTGACACTGCAATTATCTGGCATTTTGAAGACATTATGCATGAAAAGTGCTGTAATTCTTCCTCTTCCAACCTTTACTCATTTCCCTCCCCCCTAGAAAATTATGGGGGTAGTAGTTATCTGACATTATGGGTCCCTTATAACTATGGAGACAAGAGGATTGAAAATTGCAATGCAAAGATATGATACACAGAACTCCCTTTTGTGCTGAAATGTCAATATGATTGTCTGGATACAGACAGTCCCCATGAGAGAGGTACTGTATTTTGAGCCTAGGGGAAGACAAACCTTATGGAGACCATTCCACATACCAAAAACCCATGAAATGAACTTCCTGCCACAAGGCACAATATGTTGATAGAAGAGAGAAAAGGAGGCATTCTCTAAATCGATGTTTGATGAGGCACCCTCCAGCCACGCTCCCACTATGCGGTTTTTAGCGCAGTCTGGTTTTTTTTGAGGAAGGAGAGAACTTTATAACCTTCCCTGTATCTGCACATTATGTTTTACTCAGGCACGAACAGGATGATTGAACATTAAACATTCTATGACAGAAAACATGTTATGAAGTAAGCCACAGAACAGATATTTATTCAAAGCAATGTTTAGTGCCTTTCCAAAATGTAGGTGCTCGAGACAACATACAACAGGGGTGCACAACTTGGAAGTAGGCGGGGGCCAAAATGAATAGGCCAAACTTCTTCGGGGCCGCACGGGGGGCGTGTCCAGGAACCGTGATGTCACTTCCTCAGAAAGTGACATCACGGGGGCGTGTCCATGGGCCGGAAAATATCCCGAAAAGCAACTAATTAATTATTAATAAATAAATTGCACATTTATAAATATTTAATTATTAATAAATTGCTCCCTGGGGGCTCCCAGAGGTAGACTGCCCCTATGCATGTTTACTCACAAGTAAGTCCCAACTATAGAGAGTAGTTTTACTCCCAGTCCCAGGTAAATCAGTGTAGGATTGCAGCCTTAACTCGGATACAGCAGGTCAGACCCTGAACGGTGCCAACCCCCTCCATTCCTTTCTCTGCTGTCTCCTCACTGTAAGCTCCTTGGGAGCAGGGACCTATGTAGATCCTTAAGGTGCCCTGAACACAATCAGATCAGCAACCCTAATAATTCAATAATAAAAAATAATGCATTGCCCCACTACCCGCAGCCCTCCCCCCACTCAAGGCATTCCCTCCTCCTCCTCCCCTATGCACAACTCTCACCTTCCCATTCCTGGGGCTGCCATTAACAAACAAGGTGACTCTCCTCATGTCCCCCGCGCCATAACTACGGACGCCCTCAATGCCGTTCCCTCCTCCTCCTCCTCCCCTATACACATGGGCCTGGTTACAGCGCAGACAAATTAGTTTATTGTATTAAAGGGGGGCGGCGAAATAGCGAATAAAAGCAAATATTGATTAGAATGTACGTGATATGAGAGAGAGAGAGAGAGAGAGAGAGAGAGAGAGAGAGAGAGAGAGAGAGCATGTATGTGACTGGCTGTCCCTCTCTGAACTCTACCTTTTTGCAAGGGTTACCCTCCTCCGCTGCTCCTTTGCTGCTCAGTGCAGACAGCCACCGTCTTTCTTGTCTCCCCCGCCCGCCTGCCTCTGTTCCAGAGCGTGGGGGGGTGGATCAGTGCGCCCGAGGCGGGAGGAGAGAATGAGATGGGGGGTTGGGGGCGGAGCCAATGCTGCTCCTGCTGTCTGGGATTGATGGATGAGAGTGCTCCCTATGTGTGCGTTTGCGAGAGTGAGCGGGGAAGGGAACGTGTGTGCAACTGCCCGTGCCTGGAGCTTCCTCTGCCCGGAGAACAGCAAGTGGAAGGTGCGAGAGAAGCGGGACTCCTCGGCTTGCGTCAGCGGGACTCCTCGGCTTGTGGCCCAGCCAGGGCGCTGGGAGACCAGCAAATGGGCAGCCCCTCGCTAGCTAGCCCAGCGGCTCCAAGCAGCATGGCTTTGAGGAGGCGAGCGATGCCGGGCGGCATGTGGCTGCGGGCGGGAGCCTGCTTGCTGGCCTGGGCTTACAAAGCCAAGCGCCCTCTCTAGTTTCCACCAATGCAGAGCCAGCGATAAGTGGGCGGGTCTTCTTGCCTAAGGAAATGCCTTCTTGCTCTTGCGTTCTTTAGCCTCCTCCTAGCCAACGCGCACGCGGCTCATTCGGCTCTTGGCTGAATGCCAGGAGACTCAGCTGATTGGCGGCGATCAAAGCGCCGCCTGGAGTCTTCTGGCGTTTGGCCAGGAGCCGAATGAGCCGCGTGCGCAGCGGAATGAGCCGCATCTGCCATTAAAGAACGGGCACGGGCCCGCAAAGAACTTGGGGATCCCCGATTTCTTCGCGGGCCACGGGAAATCGTCAGGTGGTCCGTATGCGGCCCGTGGGCCGTATGCTGTGCACCCCTGACATACAATAAAAAATCTGGGTGCATGGCAATGGGTTGCCCAGCAAGCCTCTTATCTCCCCTTTCCACCACTACCCCATTCTCAGATGCAGAAATGTGATGGGCTCTATATTAAAGGAAGTGGCAGAATGGAGAATGAGGAACCTATTTAGAACCTCAAGGCTCAGCATCCTGGTGGTCCCATGAGCTGAGCACTGAACATACTTCTCTCTTTCGTGCCTCCCTTCTCTTTCTGTTGTAACTTTGTTAAGCAACGGCTGTTTTTCGGCTGTTCTGCATCACCAGTTGTTCCTTTGGGCAGAGGGAGAGGGACACAGACTTTGTGTCCACATCAGCACAAGATTGCTGAGTCCTGATTCAGTGAATGTGCTTCTCACTCTCCCCTTTCTCAGATAAAGGAGCAAAGCACATCCCTGTACCTGAGAAAGTAATGGCAGTGGTGGCTGCAGGTAGCTTTTCTTACTTTCAGCGCAATCCTATCCAACTTACACCACCGGTGTAACCAGTGGTGCAGCGAGAACAGGAGACCCCCAGAATGGAAAGGGTATTCAAATCTCCTCCAAAGGGGAATTCAAAGGGAATTTAAATCTCCCCTCCAAAGCCTTCTGCTCTGCCCTCTGCCGCTGGTTACACTGGTGGTGTAAGTTGGATAGGATTGCGCTGTTAGTCATGTATCTCTAGCCAGTTTCATTGGATGAACCCCTGGTGCTAGTGCTGTGAGATGGGAGAAAAACTTCTCTCCATCCACTTTCTCCATGCTGTGTTTCATTTTATAAACCTCTGTCATAGTCCTCACCTCAATTGTCTTAATCCTAAACTGAAAAGCCCGAAAGACTTTGACCTTTCTTCATAAGGATAAAGTTGCCTCCAAATAGATGTGCCCATAAGTCACTGTCCAACTGATTAAAATGTGTTCTTCCCAATTAATCAACTAAAGCTTTTGTTGATTAATCTAGTGATTAATCCAATTAAAGTTTGTTCCCTAGTAAGCTTAACTATATCTACAGGAGAATACAACATTACATGTGATTGGAGATTCTCCCCCCCCCCACCCCGGCTTTTTTTTTTTTTAAGTGAAAATGATATTGTGTTGCCTGGTACATGATTTGCAGCATGCAAGACCACTGAGAGCAGTCTACAGTTTCTCAGAGTGTAAATACAATAGCAGTATCAGATCTAGAAGAAACAATGACATTGCACCGGGTACTTAACTTCATAACTCAAAGCCCCCTATCAGATGTCATGAGAACCAATCATTATGCTCACCTGGTCTATAAAAAGACAGTCGTATCCAGGGGCGTCGCAACGACGCGCGACACCCCTGAGCGGGGACGCGCGTCACCCTTAAGGGGGAGGCTCCGCCCCCGCGCATGACGTCACGCGCAGGAGCGGAGCGCCCTCCCCGCTCCGTTTTTGGCTCATTTTAGAGCCAAACGGACCCAAGGGAGGGCGGGCGGGCCCACCTCCACCACAAAAATGTAAGTGAGGGGCGTCGCGCGTCACCCCTATACGCGCGACGCCCCCCCGCTTCCCCCCGTCGACGCTAGTGGTCGTATCCTTAAATCTTAAGACTTAAAGAGTGTACAGTTCATTGGTTAGTTTATCTACAAAGCCTTCTAAAATGGCTGGCTGAGTTGTTACACTGTTCTCCTGCTTACTTTGTATAAAGATAGCACTTTGAATTATTTCTAGACATCGCTTTAATTTAGTTACAGTTTTTTGTTGTGCAGCCCTAATAGTGACAGACAGCAAAGCTTGAGGCTTTCCAATGAAAACACATACTGGAGAGTTGTAATGTTTCTAATTCCGTGCATAACTGCAAGCAGGCCACTCCCTGATTCTTCATTTTAAAGGGCACAATTAGTTCAGGAGAAAACCTGGGATGGATTAACCTGCAGTCCCAAGACTTCTGGACTCCTGTAAGATGAAGGAATAGATCCATTTTTGAACACTGCAGTTGTCTCTTTTTATCCCAATTCAAAAAGTTGCTATCTATTTTTAAACCCCTCTACACAGGAAAAAAAATTAATAGTAACAATGCCTCTTTTAAGGACATTTTGCAGTTTGCACTGCAAACATTGTAGGAAAACAAAATGAGTTGGAGATGCTTCCTGAACTGCCAACCTGAGCTATGTAAATACAACAACTGGACTGAGAATAACAAGCATATCTGACCTTCAAGAAGGGAAGGAGAATTGGTGGATAAAAGTCAGAAAGCAATGGCTAAGTGAAAATGAATTTAAGACAAATCAAAAAGTGAAGGCCATATGTGTGCCAATGGCATATCAGCAGTCATGGGAATATCACTGAGCAATTAGGTGAAAATTCCTTGGGCTTATAGCAGTTTATCTGGCTATACTGAGCAAAACATTGCACATCAAACAATAATTTACACTGCCAGGAATATATCAACAAAGGATGAGGTTGTTTAGCTAATTGGTCATCCCGTCATCAGCTAATGATTCGTTACGACTCTTCATCAATGAAGAAATTGTTTTGAAGAACTTTGACTTGAAAGGAAGAGCGCCTCTGAATAAGGAGAGCCACGACATCCCTTTATTTACTTTGGAATAAGCAACATCCGACTATTGTAAGGATGTATGAAATTGCCCTATATTTTTTCATTGCAGGATTCACAGGGGAAGTAGGTATCTCTGACTATTTCTGCAATATGAGAACATACATGTGGAAATATTTGCAGATGTACAAGTCCTGGGAGAGAGCTTATGGGACTTTCAGCCCAGTCCTCCCTTTGCTGATGCAGTGGCACCAAAATGGCTATAGTTGCATCATCCTGCGGGGGGGGGGGGGGGGAGTTGCGGAGTTGCCTATCAGTTCAGGCAACTGGAGAAAACCAGTTACCTCTAAAGTGCCTGCTGCTCCTCCTGTCCATTTCCTGCTTGGCCCTGGCATCCACCCCTTCTCAAGCCTCATGTACTTCATCCCTGCAGCAGCAAAATCAGCTGAGCGCTTGCAGGTCTCCTGGGAAAATCCCACCGGCTGGTGTAGGACTATGTGCCATGAGTCGAACATAGAGTTAAAATCTAGACTCACACGTGACTAGATTTTTGTAAGTCAACTTCTAGGCTGCCATGAATCCCGTGACAGCCAATTATGGGACAGGGTGAATTGACTTGGGCCTTCGGCACATACTCCAGCAGTGCTGCCCTCTGGAACTGCCCCGATACCAGTATAGATGAAGTTTGGGTACAACAACAATATGGGTAGAACAGAGATGGAACATTGGATGGTTTATGTAAAGCAGCATTCTAAAGACATGACAGTTAACTATAGAGCTTGCTAAAGACAGGATCCTATGGCAATATTAATTATATTTAGCCCTTGGGTACAAAAAGAGCTTTAGATACATTAACTCAGTAATTCTTACAACTCTGCAAGGCAGTTGCAGTATTATCTTCCCCATGTTGTAGATGGGAGACTGAGAGACCGTGGTTTGTCTAATGTGTTGATGACCAGAGAGATCAATCAGGGGCTTCCTGGATCACACTGTTAGCATCTATACCTGCTCTCAGTTCTGGCAGTGACATGATTGTGCTGCACTCTCTCTACTATCACAGACATGAATATGTAGACATGGAACAGTACTCACAACCTTTCACTGTGCTGCCTTGGAAAACACAATTTGTTTAAATTCAGGTGAAGTAATTTATCCTGCAATACATTGGAAACAACCTATTTTCACACTCCTATTTTATTTATTCTGCTTAGCTGCAGCCGTCACCTGGGTAAAACAATGTGAACACAGTACTTTCCATTTCACATAACTGGGTGGAAAATGAAAACTGCCACCTGAGCATTGGCCATAGGCCAGGAAGCCAGGAAGCCACTGAATATATAATCTATCCATGACATTTACTTCGGCATCATTATTATTAACAAACTAGGTACATTATTTAAATTATTGTGAATAGAAAAAAAATGGCAAATGAAATTGAAAAAAAGAATGCATCTGCGTCTGCATACATTTTGCAAACTATGCAGCAAGCCAGATACTGGTCTAGGTTCTTCCTATTAAGACCAAGAGAGAACTACACACACACACAAAACATTACTTCAAAGCAATATAAAGATCAAGCGCACATATCAATTGGACAGATAGGTCACTTCAAAAAGCTATAGATGACAGTAGAAATAAAAAATTATTGGGCTCTAGAGCAAACCCTTTATCTTTAGGATAACTTTGTTTTCATAAAAGCTTTAATGACACGCACAAATGTCCACTCTAAAGCTACAGTCTCCCACTGCAGAGTTACAGACAGATGAATCACATTCAAAACAACGGGACTGACCCACGAACAATTGTGGGCAGGAGTCCTTAAGACAAAACTTTCCTAAACAATGTTGTGGGGGGGGGATGGGATACCCCAGTCAGATTTTCCTATATCAGTCATAGTGGGGGAACGTGACTGACAGCCCAATCCAATCCAATTCCTGTTGCGCAAGAGTGTTTATGACACTCAGAGTTTACAACAAATAGAGTTCTGCTGCTGTAACATGGCTGTTGATGCGCAGCGCTCCGGCGGTGGCCATTTTCTGAGTGCTCAAGAGGTAGCCGTGCTCTAACCCCACTGACAGACCCACACCACGTCCGCTAGAGAACGTAAGGCAGAGGTGGGTGCAGGGGGTGGGCAGGCAAAACCAGGCAGGGAGGGGGAGGAACGGGGGCAAGGAGGCTGTGGGATCCACCAGCGATGGCACACACCAAATCCTATCCCATCTTTTAACAGCCTCCTCACTCCCTTTGTCTTCTCTGACCTGCGCCAGTTAAAGAGCTGGCACAGATCCAAGGAGACATATTGGCGATTGGGAGGCTTATGGGAAGGAATGGGTAGTCTTATAATGCTTCTCCACACAACCCTCCCCCTCCCCCCCGTGCGCGCGCACGCACACACACACACACACACCTCTGTAGGAATTAAGCACAGTGGAGAAAGGATTTGCAGCACAATCCTGCGTAACTTTGGAGCTACAGAGTGCTCACTCTGCTGCTCTAAAGCATTGCAAATGTGCCGTAAAGCACATTTGTGGTGAATCGGGAGTAAGGGCCGCTGGCACGGAGGCCAGTAGCCCTCACTCTGCCACCCTCTGGACCCCACGGCCGCTGATGTAGGTATGTCCTGCACTGGTCAGTGCAGGGGCGGGGGAGGGCAGGCAGAGGGTGGCCATTGGCTGGCCCAGGCTGGGAGGGGGCGGGGATATTGACGGCGCTCTCCGCCAATATCCTATGGCTCTCCCAATGAAATCTCTCACTACGATAGATGGAAATCTCAATCCATCTCTTTGAGGGAACCTGACCAAAATTCTCTTGGAAAGCTCTGCAATAAGGCAACACAAAAACATGCTAGCAAAACCCAGGCAAGAAACCTTTCATACTATCTTTCTATCAAAATTGTAGAAAAGAACAGGGAACTACTACAGTATTTTTCCAAGGGAGATGATAAGATCAATCCATGTTCCTGCATGCTCCCTGTGCTTTTGGTTTTCTGACGAATTGTTAAGACTTCCTTACTCCATCAGGCATTTGGTCTAGCCTGAATTATTTATCCAAATGGTTGTACAGTGTCATACAACGTCTGGTGCTGTTACTGTTCTGTGCTTGCCTTGTTTTATTGCCCTTATCTTTTTAAAATAGATTTTTCATTGTAAGCTGCTTTGAAGGCTGTTATAAGTGGAAAGTGGGGACTATGAATATTCAAATATTAAAACAAACTCACTTCTCATGTAACATGACCTGCACATGCCCAGAATTGATTGCAAAATCCATTCCCGATTCCATAGTTCATGCCAACGTTTTTGGCAGAGCGGAATGGAAACAAGGTAAGAAATTAAACAAATGGATCCCGAGAAGAAAACTTCATATTGTTACGTTGATTCGTGCCCACCAGCATAATTATTTGCATATTCTTATTCCCCGTTCTTTCCTTTAAACATTCCTTTTGACTCTTACTGGTATGGTGTTTTGTTTTGTTTTTAATAATTGTAAGCTACTTTGAGTAGGCAAGTACTTGTTTATTGTTGAGTTCTATATAAACAATGATAATAAAATAATAACTAATAACAGTCTTCTAAATAAAAGGCTTAGAAACTCGTTTTATAGACCAAAGAACAACTATTTACCCAGGGGGGGGGGGATACTAGAAGCCCACAGAAGTGGAAAAACTTTGAACAAGTAGCACAATTATACCACAGCCTCATATATTTTCCCCATGAATCCCTGACAACAATAATCCATTTTGCAAGTACTTATAATAGGTACTTAAAGGGTGTCATTTCCTGAGCCGTTAAATCACAGGTGTGCTACAGAAGTGCTGCACACGGTAGCCAGCTGGTGATTAGCTCTAGTCTACCAAATGACTTGCAATGCAGTAATGGGGTTGACATAGACAGTCAAGGCAAATTGCATGGTTTTGCTAGTACATGGTCTGTAGCGGGTGGTATAGATATAAAACTCCAATCTCCAAAATTCTTCAAGAAATCTACAGTGCCACCAGACGTTTGCAAAGTGTAGGAGCTCCTGGAACGTATCTTGGGTTTATGCAAATCTCAAAAAATACTGTGAATTTGTACAAGCGTGTACCTCACTCAATAAAACCTTGCTTCAGAGATGTAACCACGGTGGAGCGCGTGGTTCACTCGAACCAGGCGCTTGGGCGGGCGGGGCAGTCACTGACGTAGTGTCGGCCCGCCTGCCCTCCCTGGAGCCCGTTACGCTCCGAAATGAGCGGAAAACAGGCGGGGGGCGCGTCGACGTCACACGACGCAGGACCCGCCCCACTGGGAGGGCGCCCGACACTTCTGCCTTGCTTGATTGCTTAGCACTGACTTAGAACTGAATGTGTGGACTGCCTGTATCTGGCAGCTTCACAAGTGTATCTACATGCAAGTGACAACTACACATGTCTGAACTACTCACTCTTAGCTTCATGTGAAGGCAGATTTATGGCTCTTTCCACTCTCAAAATGTTATAGTGATTTCTTTCAGAGACCAAGGTCTGGCCCATATCATGCAGTGAGCTGGATATTTCACATCACACAATTTAACCTTCATTATCCAGATGTCAAGCCATGGGAAGCATCCTAAGTTTGTGAGCTAGGATGACTTCGCATACAACCCTATGTTCAGTAGCACCTGTGTTCATGAGACACATCATTATGCTAATGCAGCAGAGTGCGTTGAAACACTTAAAAGGATACTTGTGGAGAATACATAATGTATTCCTCTGCTAATGTATTTTGAAATGCATTCTCTTTGTTCTCTTCTTACTATGCACTGATATGCAAACTATGCAAATTAATCCTAAATCAACCCTAAATCAACAACGCTCTTGGAGAACACTGATGATGATGACGATGATGACGATGATGATGACGATGACGATGACGATTTGTGAAACAACGTGCATTACCACTCGATAAGTGCAACCTAGACTGGACTCTAGGTATCTTATTTAACCTCACATGCGGCTTTTCAAGCAATTGCACACACATCTTATATGATATTCAAGGCCTTGTGAAATAGATATTCAGTGCCAGCGGACATAGTTTTGACGTTTTGTGTGGAAGCTCAAGAAACTTTTGTTCCAGGAAAAGAAATGATGCATGGTTTCCGCTACTTGCAGCACAGCAAAGCTTAGGTTTCTGGGCTGAATGTTTCTGGTGTCGATGCAATAACTAGGTGTTGGAGCATGGGATATTAGAAGGTAATTTAGAAATCTGTTTACTTAGCTTTGGAAATGTTACTGGAGCCAAGCCCAAAAAGGAGGGATAGATTAGCCTCGTCAGGATATTGTTATGATTAAATGGAGTGATTAAATGAGCCTGTAGCTAGCTTGTATTTAAACTGGAATCTGTCTTCAGTGACTTGGAGAGAGAGAGAGAGAGAGAGAGAGAGAGAGAGAGAGAGAGAGAGAGGAGTAATTCTAGAAGTAGCCTCCTTCCATTAGCAGGAAGGAGATCCAAGACAAACATTTTTTCAGAAACTCAGAATCCTGGCTACGTTTGCGTTTTTCCACTGAGTTATGAGGCATCTGAAACCAAGGTTTGACTTGAATGATATTTTACAAAGCACAAATGCTCCATGGGCTAAAAACCCTAAGGACCACATTTCAGTCTGAAAACAAATGTTTTTCAACAAGGAATACATCAATAGAAGAGGTGCTGATACAGTCTTACAGCCTAAGAATTGTGTAAGCACTGGTGCAAAAGCATGCAAGAAAGACAGTCACTGAAACAAAGCAGATCCTACTTATTTTTGAGCAGACTTGTACAATATACATTCCCTTCCAGGGGCAGGGGGAATACCAAATCATGTATTGCAGCTCACCAGGTTATTTGACGAATTTCCTGGCTTTGTAAGCTGTCCTGAATGTTGGCCTGTTAAAAAGGACTCTTTAAAAGGGCATGCATGAGCAGTTGTTGAAAATGTTTGATTGAGTGCAATGGGCCAAAGTAGACAGTAACTTAGTTGGCACCAATGGGACGTCTTTTTCTTTGCCAAATAGCAGCCATGGAGGGAGAAGGATCCAGATCAGGACCATGGCAGAGCATACTACCCTTCCCTTCTAGCATGATCCCAATCCAGATCAGGGTCCTGTGCTGCTGTTCCTTACGTGAGAAAAATCAAGGAGGCAGGTCCCAATCAAGTGATAGGTGTATCATGTAGTTTGGACTTTAAGCAGCAACAGTATGTCTCATTTTTCACAGACGGGCAGCACAATCCAGCGCAGCCCTACACCAGCGGAGCTGCTGCTCTGATGGCATTGGGTGTCGTAAACCCAACGTAAGGCACATTTTTGACACTACCTGTGGAGTAAGTGGCGCTGGTGCTGAGACTGGCGCCGCTCACTCTGGCAACAGCCCCGGACCATGCCGCCAGACACAGGTAAGACCTACGCTGGATGGTGGAAGGGCGTGGGAAGGGCAGGTTGGGGTGGCGGGGGAGGGGGCGATTGGCTGGCCAGGTGAGGGAAGGGGGCAGGGATATCGGTGGCATGCTCCTTCGATACCCTAACCCCTTTCCCAGGCCTGGCCAGCCTTACATGGCCTCCCTGGATGTGCGCCAGCAACATAGCTGGCACACATTCAAGGAAGCCCATTGGGGCCACAGTGGCTGACACTGGGGGAAGGGGATGAATGTCCCTTTCCCCCAAGGTGTGCCCCAGCTCCGCCATTGTGGTCCACATCCTGCTGTTTAGGGCGGCCGGTGCATCCTATGCACGATTGTGCTGTAAATCTGGACCAGATGTGTGGTAGGCTGTACATCTGGCACAGGATGCTGAAAGGATGAACCCGTGATCTTATCCATAATGACTCTTCTTATCACAGGGAAGGGTATATAAGAGGTGGTGGAGGGTGAATTAAGACAGAGAAAGTACAAGAACGAGAGACTGCAGACGGTCTAAACCCTGCTCCCACTGAGGCTGATGATACCATGGAAGTTGAACAGAACACCGGTTCTGTTGGTAGCATCCTGCTAATCACTGCAAGCAGTGGCGTTCCTAGGCATTCCAGCGCCCGGGGGGGGCGGGGGCTGGAGCGCCCCCGTCCCTCCAGAGCCCAGCTGCCGCCCCCCCCCGGAAGCGGCACGTCACCGGCTTCCAGAGAGGCTTTGCTCCGAGGACGGGAAGCCCTCCTCAGAGCGACCGCCCAGTTCGGCGGTCGAGGGCTTTGTGAGCCAGCCGAACGTGTTGCCGGCTTTTATTTGTTTTTTCTGCACATGGGCAGAACCTTTCTGAGGTCAAACGGGCAGCCTGTTTGCCCTCAGAAAGGTTCTGCGCATGTGCAGAAAAAACAAATAAAAGCCGGCGAAGCGTTCGGCCGGCTCACAAAGCCCTTGACTGCCGAACTGGGCGGTCGCAATGAGGAGGGCTTGTCCCGGCTTCGGAGCAGAGCCTCCGGAAGCCGGTGACGCGCCGAGTGGGCACGCTGCTTCCCGGGGGCTCGGCAGCCGGGCTCCGGTGCCGCACCCCGCCGCGCAACCCCAAGCCCAGCTGCCGCGCCCCCCGGAAGCACCGTGCCCACTCAGCGCCTGGGGCGCAGCACACCAGCTCCCCCATACAAAGAACGCCACTGACTGCAAGGACGTAATCATGTGACCAGAAAGTTGGGCATGTTTCATAAGCCAGGAAGTTAGGATGAAGATTCCTATGCTACTCCTCTCCCCAGAGAGAGAAATCAAAACGTTCCTATTTCAAGGGAAGGTGAAGCTGGCTAACCATCAGCAAAGGGCAACACAAATGCACCACGACACCTGCTTCACATCAAATATTTCAAGGAAGCGACAAAAGAAGAAGTGCTTCTCTTTTCCCTGGTTACGCTATAACACAACAAGCTGTATCTTTGCTGTGATGAAAAATCCATCAGCTCCAGATGTGAATTGCCTGTTGACAAAGATGGAGTGACTATGAACTTTACCTAGTGAGCTCTCTGCTCATCTTTCTTGACCTTTAGAGAGCCATAGCATTCTTTTTTATTATTTAGGGGCCCACTAGAAAAGAGTTTGAGAATCTGTTTGCTAATGCATCCTGTTCACAATGTGTGCTTCGTACTTGTTTTCCTTTCCGTAGTACTCATACATGTGTGTGTGTGTGTGTATGTGTGTGTGTGTGTGTGTGTTTTGTTATATGATGCAAACACATGCTTTTCTTTGGAACTCAATAAATCCCCTCGCTTACGGAGCCCTTCTCAGTAAATTGCTCTCTTTTTTGCACATTGGCATTTCTATGTATAATCCCTTTATCTTTTTATTCATTAGTGGATAAGACGACTTGCTGCAAGACCTCATTAAGTGTACCGTCAATGGTTTCACTGCTGGAGGTTGTATTGGATTATATTTGGAGGAGTAGAAAGAGCACGTATCCTGAAATTAGCCAAATTGAGCTTTTAATCCTCTCTAAGAATATCTGCTGTTACTGCCATGTCATCTTGGGAGTTTGTTAGCAACAAGCTAACAAATAAGAGCCAGAAACTGAATGGAGGGGGGGGGGACCCAGAATTTTATACCCCATGGAAGCTGGTGGAAGGAGGAGCCTGGGGTACGCTAACAGCCCAGCCCTATCCCTGCTGTGTTTTAGCATAGAGGTGCATGGTGTAGCATGGAGTGGATCAGGAGGCCTGGGAGAGGTAAGGAGAAAATATTTTCTCTTACCTCTCTGTAGGCCTCCTGATGGCCTATGGGTCACCTTGGACCACTGCCAGCTATATAGCTGGTGTAAGTCTGAGGAGAGAAAAGGGGAGGGAACGGGCAAAGGAGAGGGCATAGAATTCTGGCACACACTATTGCTGCCGGGATCCATCTCTTCCTTCCCCTATAGAGATCCAAAAACACTACAGGAATATGAACTGGAAGGAAGAGACCCTCAGTTTTAGTCATGCATGATGGACCCCTGTACTTAAAAATACCAGAATTTTAAGTTTTAACAGAGATCAGGAAGAAGTGTCAGGTGCCTTTAACAGGGAAGTGGGTGAACAGCAAGGAGCAGATGGAACAGGTGGGTAAACGGTTAATTGAAGTCATGAGAAAAGTAATAAGTGAGCGGATTGGTGGAGACTTCCTGGGTCTGGGAAGTCTCCCGCTATAACTACCCACTTTTTCACTCTGGTACTAGACTGGAGTGGACTTCCTATTTTAGAAGCTAGGACTTTTAACCTGCTCAGGCTTTGGTGTTTTAGCAGACTCTTAGCTGTGGGAAGTTTGTGTTTCAAGTCACCAGGATAGTAATTTTATCTCAGTTTTAAGTGTACCATTTTACAACTTTGCTACTTAGCTTTCTCTATTAGTATTTTAGGTGTCTTGTTTTTAATCCTTTGATAATGTCCTATACAATTGAGCAGGGCCACTCAGAGGAATTTTATCAGGGGGTACAAAGTTTCTTTTGGGCCGCTTCCCGTCATGTGAATATGGCTCTTGGGCCCCCCTTTTTTTGCTCCTGGGCCCCCTTTCTGGCACACACTGTTGCTGCCGGGATCCAACTCTTCCTTCCATTTTTGGAAGGGCACATTTTTGACCCTGAGCCCGGGTACAATTTACCCCTTAACCCCCCTCTCAGAGGCCCTACAATTGAGGGTGAAACGTTAGGAAGATCCAAACACGTTGAATGTGGTCAAATATCTCAAAATAATTTTCTACCTCAGGATAACCCTGACCACATAAGAAGAGCCCTGCTGGATCAGGCCAAAGGCCCATCTAGTCCAGCTTCCTGTATCACGAAAGCCTTAGTTCCTACATTAGATAACTGAACTAGTCACCACACCCTCAACTGACTGAAAAACACACACACAAAGGCATGTATCCCCAGCTCCTAATAGGAGTTCAAGGCTCCAAGAAGCCTTGTAGTGCTGCTCAGACCTTCAAAGTAGGAGAGTTTCATGAGGGAAACCCTTTCCCCCATCCCCTTGAAACTTTCCCCTGCTGTGCGTTGCAAAACGTTGCACGGGGGAGCCAGATTTAGGACTGGCTGCCAGTCCTCAACGTTTTTAATTAATCTAGTCATCTGCATAATACATTTTCACCTCCTAAGAGGCCCTCAAGGTGGCTCACATTTGGTTTACAACATAGTTCCTTCGTCTTCTTCCCACAAACACAGTTAGTGGCAGTAACGTAGCGGTGTGTGTGTGGCTCAGTAGGTGTTGCACGATGTTACACGGCAACACTGCCTTTGCTTGTGGAATGGCTCCGATGGAGAGTGGGAGGGGCCACTTTGCACCACTGTGTAGCGCCATGCAGCACTTACCGCACCCCCTTAGCTACGCTACTGGTTGGTGGCACTCTGTGTGGGAAGAGGGGCACAGTGGAACTTTAAAGAGCACAGATGGTCGTGGCAGAGTTGATCCCTATACTGCTGGCTTCCTTCATCTTCCTTTTCTTTTTGTGTGGTAGGAGGGAGGGAGGTGGCTCTGGAGGAAAAGGACAAGGTGTCCATTTTCCTTTCCTTCTTCCTAAAACTTCCCTCTATGATGCAGAAAGAGGAGTTTTTACCTCACAGCATGCATCCACCGAATCTCATCTTTCCAAGATACTTTTTATAAGCTGTTAGGGGCTAAGCTGGCTAATTCTATCTCCCCCCCCCCCCCGTTCTCCATTTTACTTTTAAAAACAAAACAATGGCTATCTCTGGCTTCAGAGCTCTCAGCGTTCTATAGGACTTGGAAGCTATTGGGTGATTTAAACAAAAATCTAGAAGCCGCTATCATCTTTGGGGTGGCTCATTTTGCTTTGAAACTGATTACTATGGTCTTCAGGCCCATCTTGTGAAAAGCAGAATGCTAAACTACACGGTCTCCAGTCTGTTTCAGCAGAGCTCCGATTTATGTACCACTTGGCTTTTTGAAACAAAAATTCATCATGTGTGGGTCTTCAACCACAGAAACTGTCACATGATAAACACCCCTCATACTATGCTTTGTTCTCAAGTTACGTGAATTTTTCTCTCTATTTTTTTTATTTTTCACATTTTTTTATACCGCCCTTCCTCCAAGGAGCTCAGAGTGGTGTACATATTTCCTCCCCTCCAATGAACAGTCCAATGAAAACATGCTTCAAAATGTAAATTAGGAAATTATGGAATGTATGCAAATGTGCCCATAAAGATAGGGGCTACAAGGCGGAGGTTAGTTACTTCCTGAGTTTGATGACATTTTTCAGCCCTTCATGGAGAGGTGGTTGACTTCAATCTTAAGGAAAAGTGGCAAGTTCTCATTTTAAGGACTAGATTTGAATTTCAGTCAGCTTGCAAAATGCACCAATATTTGAAGTTGGAACTGAGAGTCTTTTTTCTTTTATAATACCCACTGTTCTTCTGTGCATTATTAGCTATTGTGAACTGCAGTCTGCTGGTACCATTATTCACATCATTCTGTTCCTTTAGTTTGCCCAAACTTTACTATAGCCTATAAAAACTTTCCCTGGCTGTTTTGACAATGTCAGTGGGTGTTTTTTTTTAAAGTCAGTCTACCTCTCCTGTCAGAATCAAGCTTTGAAGACAGAGATGAGGAGCAGAAATGATATAAAAGTAACTTTTCCCCTGGATACACTGTCTTAAATGATAGAAAAAGTGAAGAACTTGAAAAGGCAAATGAAAACATGGAGGAAAAATTGACCTATCACCACCTACCTTCAAATTGCACTGCCACGTATTATCCTAAACCATCACTCAAGGACAGCGGCTGTGGTACTAGTTGCTTTTAAACTTTGAAGGTCAACAGAATGCACTGCAAACAGTGCTAAAATTGGGAGCAAAGTCCAATGAAATGTCTTAGTGCTAGATTTGGGATTCAGTAATATTTGCCCTTCTATAATCAATGGGTCCTTGAAACACATTATACCCTTGGACCTTGATCCAGTAAAGCTGATCTGCATGCAGAAATGAAAGTTCCCCTGCACAGATCAATTGAGTCCTGACTGCATGAAGGGTACCACATGGAAAATGCTGCATCCAGCACCCCTATGTACACTGTGGGTCAAATCAGATATTAAACTAAATGTGCACCGCCGCAGATATGGCAACTGCATGTTTCATGACACCATTTTTTTCATATTCCTCCTCCTGTGGTAGAATCTCCAACTGGGTGGTAACTGGATGGCAGCAGCAAAGAGAAGAAAAGAGGTGTCATAATGAGACTTAAGTACTCATAATGTATACACAAATGGCTGGTTCGGATAATACTTCACAAGTCCAAAGTGGCGCCATCAACAATACCAATGCTTGTCCTGGGTGCTCCTTTTGTGCCTGAACATGTTCACCCTTTTACAGCCCAATTCACCTTAATGTTAGGCTGGCGGAGCAAGCGCTCCACCAGCCTAAGGAGTTGCAAATGTGCCATAAAGCATGTTTGCAGCTCCTTTGGAGTAAGCAGCACCAGCGCAGAGGCCAGCACCGCTCACTCCGCCGCCGTCCTGTACCCACACCGGCTGATGCAGGAGAAAGCTGCTCTGGGCAGTGGGTGAAGGTGGGCAAGGGTGGCGAGGGAGGGGGCTATTCCTGGCCTGAGTGGCAAGGGAGGGGGCCTCCCAGCTGAGTTGCGCCAATATCCTGTGCCCCTTTCCAGGATGGACCGGCCTTACATAGCCTCCCCAGACGTGCACCAGCTCCAGAGCTAGCGCACATCCGAGGAAGTCTAATGGGGCCCACGATGCTTACACCGGTGCTTACAAATGTCCCCTTCCCCTGAGGTGAGTCCGGGCCTCACCGCACAGCCCACATTCTGCTTAGGATGCAGAGGCTGGCCATTTCTGCCAGACGCCGCATCTTAGACAGGATTGTGCTGTTAAAGTAGTATTTGCAGGGCATGCAGAAGATCAATTCAGACTCCCCACCACTGGCATCGCTGCAGGGGGTGGAGCTCTAAGTTCCGCCGAGGCTCCGACCCTCCGTTACACCGGAGCACGAAGCGACCCCGCCCCCTCGCCTTCGGAACCATTCAAGGCGGTGGGTGAAGGTGGGCAAGGGTGGCGAGGGAGGGGGCTATTCCGCCTTGAATGGTTCCGAAGGTGAGGGGGCGGGGCTGCTTCGTGCTCCGGTGTAACGGAGGGTCAGAGCCTCGGCGGAACTTAGAGCTCCGCCCCCTGCAGCGACGCTAATGCTCCCCACTCTCACCCCAATTAAGCAAATGCCCCTGGAGGACCAGGATGTGCAGGACCTCAATTGCATGGGGCCAGTTTGGCCTTGCAAGTACAAACTGGCCCAGTTTCTTTGACACATGAAGAGCCACCTGACATCTTTGCCTGACTGTGATGGCAATAACCAACTTTACTTTTCAACCTGAAGAAGACAAGCACAAGAATTATAAGACCAGGTAGCATCACAAATATTAAGGTTTCCCCATCTTCTCTACTCCGCCCTGAAATTCTCACTCTA
Source organism: Plestiodon gilberti rubricaudatus (assembly GCA_026170595.1). Taxonomy (NCBI): domain Eukaryota; kingdom Metazoa; phylum Chordata; class Lepidosauria; order Squamata; family Scincidae; genus Plestiodon; species Plestiodon gilberti. The sequence continues at coordinate 63,862,304 of JANXHW010000003.1, read as the reverse complement.
TGTTAGTTTCCCCCTATCTTCCCTTTGTCTCAAATAGCTCAACCTCTTCCTTCCTCACCCTTGCTTAGGTTAGGGGTTAAGCACCTTAAGCTGTTTACACTAGTTAAGTTTGTAGTTTTGAAAGAAAAAATGAGAACAGCATAAATACGTAAAATATAAATTAAAAGAGAAGCATCAACATGGTAGAGGAAAATGTTTAGGCTCAAGGTTCAGGAATATGTACTCTCATTAAGAAAAACGAAGCTGCTTCCAGTCTCCCTGACAGATGGTGTTTCTTCTGTCATATAGAACTCAAAATTAATCTTCCTCCTATTCTGAAAACAATTTTGCACTATCCTCTTCATATTAAACTTAGGGCCATATCACACTATTGCACTACAGCAAGCTGTTCAATTCACTATACTTTTAAATTATGTCTATTTTTGTATTCTTTTTATCTCTATTCTGGATGCCAATCCATGTACCTTCAATAGGGAAAGATGAGGTATTTCCTTTTCACCAATAGGGAAAGCATAGTAGTTTCACAGCTGCAAAACTGACTGTTTTAGGAGGAAATGCAGAGGTTAAAAACAAGCATGACAGTTTGATACTGATTAAAAGTGCACCAGAGAAACAGTTTCAGGAACAGTTAATCCTTTAGAAAATATTTTCCCCAGAAGTCTGAGAAGGAATCAGAGAGAACCTGCCTATCACCACTTCTGCCTTATAATTGTGCGTCATACAGAACCATCTCAGTGTCCTTCTCCCTCCTCTCATCCCAGACGGCATTTGGGAAATCATCCCTTCTCCTGTAATAAATGTCATTTCTTCATTTTTTATCTTGCTTGTATCCCGATTGCTTGGTGCGCTTGTAGGTTTCCATACCAAGGGCAATGTTTTGCATTACCAACTTCCCATTTTGAAAATTCTGGAATACCGGGCTGAATTATCTAAGTGCCTTCCCCCCCCCCCCGAAATATTTTATTTTCCCTTCAGCAAAATACTTTAGGACAAAGTGCTCTGATCATGTTCAGAGTGCCTTTCCGTACTGTCCATTTTTAAAAGCAGAAGATCCAATTACTGCAAAAACAGAAGTTCCCCAGTAGGTACTCAGGATCCATACAGGGTCTAAGCATTTAGAACATTTCTATCCCATCTTTCCATCCCATTAAAGGAATCATCAGGTTGGCTAACAGCAATAATAAAAACAATATCAAATCAATAATACAAGAGATGGAAAAGCAATACTGTGTATATAGTCAAAACCATAAAGATTAACTGAGAAACTAAGAGCAGCAAAAGAACCTGCAAATCAGTCCATAAACGACTGTTGTTGACTGTTAAACAACAAACAAAATAGGTGAGTTTTCACAGTGACTGGGCCCGTGGGTCTTCTCCAGGGAGGGTAGTTCCACAATCTATACACTGCCAGTGGTGTAGCTACGCCCTGCAGAGGGGCTCCCCCCCCCCCGTGATATCACTCCCAGAAGTGACGTCACTTGCCCCGCCCCCTGTGATGTCACCGCTGCCAAAAAAGGTAGCTGGGGGTGGGCAGGCGGGGGGCATCCTTTCTCACCGCCGCCCACCCGCAGGGACACTTTCGCCCTCCGATGTCCTTTTTCACGCCTTCCGCACCCTCTGATGTCCTTTTTTGCACTGCAAATCATTTCCTTCCTCTGAATTGCCGCTGATGCAATGCCGCTCCACTTGTCGCCCCGCCCCCTAGCTATGCCTCTGGATACTGCAGCCCACATTAATTCCCAGCAGCTGTGCCTCCACTTGTGAAGGGATGAAGAGTGTCTGTGGACAAATGGAGGAAGCGGGCAGGTCCATATGAGAGAAGTCAGCCCTTCGAAAATCCTGACCCCAAGCCATATAGGGCTTTCAAGGTCATAACCAATCATCTTGAATGTGCTCGTTTTTTTCCTTCAGTAAATAGCACTCATGGGAAGCCCTGGTCCAGATTGGGCCTGTGGCATGGGGGGACATGTCATGCTTGTGATATGACCTGGGATCTCTCCCTATAGCTGCCCAGAAAGTAAGTTCCCATTGAAATGAATGGAAGGTTCCCTCTTATGTCAAAGAACTGCAAAGGGGAGCCTGATCTGAACTGGGACTATGATTGGGGACAAAGGGTTAAAGCACCCCTCCTTCTGCACTTTGGTTTTGATATGTGCTGCCCCCCCCCCCACTATAGTCCAAGTTGAGGACTGTGGAACTCTGTGGCGCTGCAGCGATAGATGCCGGCAAGCAGCATGCACCACTCAGCAATGACATCATTGCCAGGTCAGAGGACCCTGGGCGAGGCAGGGGGGTGCCACCAGCCTCCATAGCAGGAGGGGTAGGTTCTGGAACAAGGAGGGGATTTAAGGGCAGCGAAAGAGCAAGAGGAGGATGAAGCGCAGAGAGAGAGAGAGAGAGAGAGAGAGAGAGAGAGAGGGAGAGAGAGAGAGAGAGGTGGAAGAAGGGTGAAGAGAGCAGAGAGAGGAGGCGTGGGCAAGATAAGAGGAGGAGGTATTGAAAGGGGCTGAGGAGGAGAAGGAACAGGGAGAAAGAGGTTGACTCACAAGAGGAAAAGGGGAGAGCAAGGAAGTGACTAGGTCAACAGGAGCAAAGGGGGGTCATTCAAGTACAGAAGGAGGTGAGTGAGAATGAAGAGAGCAAAAAGGAGACCATCGGGAAGAGGCAGAAGAAGCTGACTTAGGAGGGTGCAAAAGAGAGATGAAAGATGAAATCAAGGACAGAGACCAAGAGAAGAAAACATGGGTAGACAAGAAAGGTGGGAGGCAGCTTCACCCTGGACTACGGATGGTCCTTGGGCCGTGGCTATAAAGTGCACCCACTAGGTGAATGTGCTTTATAGCCCCACCTACGTCCAGGCTTTCAAGGCCCCGTCAGACCCGGAGGTGGCCCAAAGACAGGGGTTGGTTGTAGAAGGTCCCTAGGGCGAGCAAGAGCATGCTGGAATTAAGAAATTCCCTCTAAGGATCAGAGTGAGGGGGCTGAGAGGGAGATCGCTTTGAGGGCTCCAAAGAAGTATTCAGGAACCCCTAAATGAGCAATACCAAGAGAGAACACAGAATAAAAGCAACTGAAACCTCTCTGCAAATGTGTTTATTCCTCCTGCTTTTCCTATCAGCCCCCCCCTCTCCGTCATGTCCTTTCTGACCCCTATGACATTGACCTTTCCCTCAAGGCATCCAGTGAGCAGAAACACCATGGGAGGCCTATGCAGGGCTTTGCCCTTAAGCCCCCACAACCTGACTGTGGCAACCGGGGGCTCAAAGGCAGAACACTGTCTATTCTTCATAAATATGAACTGCCGTCAAAAGTGCAATTAAGTTTTTGGAAGTCAAAGAGATATAGTTATCTGAATTGTCACTTCTTTCTTCAAGAATTTGGGGGCTTATTAACGTAATAAAAATATTGTTCATACCATCTGCAACGTGCTCGGAAGTTCAGAGCTAAATAATCTAATTAAATGTTAGCATTTCAGTTTGCAGGTTATTTTGTTTCTGCCAGCCTCATGATGCTCTGTACTCTACGTAACAATTGCATATAATGTTTTTAAAATGTGTAGGTGTGGATTGCTATAAATATTCAATAGGAAGTCTATTTCAAAGAGAATTATAAACAGGGTCTGATGTACTTCTAAGGTCGTTGACGCAAGATGAAGGAAAGCGTTTCTGTATTGTATAATAGAAACCGTTTTGAAAGGCTTCCAAAAACCACATGTACAGTTCTTCAGGTGTCCATTGAACTTCCACCATGGAAATTGTATTTTATATGAAAAATACTGAGTTAAGTTGTATATGGGTTGTAGTTGTATATGGGTTGTATCCAAAGAAAGCTAGTCATCATGACTAAGCACCACTGAAATCATCGAGGCAAGTCAATCGCCCCCCTAACTTAAGTCCCATTAATTTCAGTGGGACGAACACCACAATCCTATGCTTGTTGACTCAAAAGCAAGTCCCATTGAGTTCAATGGGACTTGCTCCCAGGTAAGTGTGTATAGGACTGCAGCCTTAGTCAGGACTAACTTTCTTTGGATACAGTACAGAGTGTAATGCTGCTCACCAGATTGGTGCAGTAGATCAAGTACTGGAGTGAGAACAGGGAGAACTAGATTCAAATCCTCACTCAGTCATGAAGCATGAAGACACCGTACCTGTTACTAAGTTACAGTTTTAACTTGTTGAGATTATAATTGGGGGGGGGGGATGACACACCATATACAGTCAGTTCTCTTTATAGGCGAATTCGCTACTTGATCTTGTCAGGGCCATTGTTCTCACGGGTGTGTGCTGAGCTTTTTTTCGCAGGTCTCCATGTTGCTCTGGGAGCACATTTCCCTGCCTTGCTGCATTTACGGTAAAAGGTAATTATCTCTTCTGGAGCTGCTGTGTGTGTGTGTGTGTGTGTGTGTGTGTGTGTGTGTGTGTGTGTGTGTGTGTGTGTGTGTGTGTTCTGTTGAATGCCATTTGCAACACTATAACAAAGAGCCAATGTGGTATACTGGATGCTCCCCCCGCCCCCGCTTTCACCCAGCCCATAGACTTAAAACGGCCCTTAAAACAGCCACTGTACCAGAGGATTGGAGGATAGCTAATGTCACGCCAATCTTTAAAAAAGGAAGGAGAGGGGACCGGGAAACTACAGGCCGGTCAGCCTAACATCTGTTCCGGGGAAGATGGTAGAAAGTCTCATTAAGGATAAAATTTTAAAATACATAGAAGAACAAGCTCTGCTGAGGGAGAGTCAGCATGGCTTCTGCAAGGGGAAGTCTTGCCTCACAAACCTGTTAGAATTTTTGAAAAGGTCAACAGGCATGTGGATGCGAGCGAACCCGTGGATATTATATATCTGGATTTTCAGAAGGCGTTTGACATGGTCCCTCATGAAAGGCTCCTGAGAAAACGCCACAGTCAGGGAATAAGAGGGCAGGTCCTCTTGTGGATTAGGAACTGGTTGAAGACCAGGAAACAGCGAGTGGGAGTCAATGGGCAATTTTCACAATGGCGAGAGATGAAAAGCGGTGTGCCCCAAGGATGGGTCTTGGGACTGGTGCTTTTCAACTTATTCATAAATGACCTGGAGTTGGGGATAGGCAGTGAGGTGGCCAAGTTTGCAGATGACACTAAACTTTTCCGGGTGGTGAAGACCAGCAGGGATTGTGAAGAGCTCCAGAAGGATCTCTCCAAACTGGGAGAATGGGCAGCAAAATGGCAGATGCGCTTCAATGTAAGTAAGTGCAAAGTGATGCATATTGGGGCAAGAAACCAAAACTTCACATACACATTCATGGGTTCTGAGTTGTCTGTGATGGATCAGGAGAGAGATCTTGGGGTACTGGTGGACAGGTCGATGAAAGTGTCGACCCAGTGTGTGGCGGCTGTGAAGAAGGCCAATTCCATGCTCGGGATCATTAAAAAAGGGATTGAGAATAAAATGGCCAATATCATTATGCCTTTGTACAAATCGATGGTAAGGCCACATCTGGAGTATTTTGTCCAGTTCTGGACACCACACCTCAAAAAGGATATAGTTGAATTGGAAAAGGTGCAGAAAAGAGCAACCAGAATGATTCGTGGGCTGGAGCACTTCCCTTATGAGGAAAGGCTACAGTGTCTGGGGCTTTTCAGTCTAGAAAAAAGGTGCCTGAGGGGGGACATGATTGAGACGTATAAAATTATGCATGGGATGGAGAGAGTGGATAGAGGGAAATTCTTCTCCCTCTCGCACAACACCAGAACCAGGGGACACGCACTAAAATTGAGTGGAGGGAGAGTTCTTTACCCAGCGTGTAATTCATCTGTGGAACTCCTTGCCACAGGATGTGGTGATGGCATCTGGCCTAGATGCCTTTAAAAGGGGTTTGGACAGATTCATGGAGGAAAAGACCATCACAGGTTACAAGCCATAAGCAACCTCCTGGTTTTAGAAGTGGGTTTTCTCTGTGCCAGGTGCAAGGGAGTGACAACGGGAAACAGGTTATCTTGTTGTCTTGTGCTCCCTGAGGCATCTGGTGGGGCCACTGTGTGATACAGGAAGCTGGACTAGATGGGCTTTTGGCCTGATCCAGCAGGGCTGTTCTTATGTTCTTATGACTTCAAGGTAAGATTCAGGTTCACAAAATTCATATAGTATACGGCGAAGAGAGCCCCCTGGAACCTAATCCCATTTTTCCCATAGGCTCAATGATTCAGTATCCGCTAATTCAATATCCACTAGGTTTTCCAGGAACCTAACCCTAGCAGATGAGAATTTACTGTTTACCATTAGCACAGGGACGTGCTAATAAAAGCTCCTCTATACAATTTTGCACTGCCAAAAATGAATATTGCACTGTAGGCCATTGCAATTATTTCTCAGGGCTGTAGTTCAGTAGTGTGCCTGCAGGCAGACAGGCCCAGATTCAGTCCCTCCAGGAAGGGCTGGAGAAGATCCAAGTCTGAGAGCTGCTGCCAGCCAGTGGAGACAATAGCCAACCAGATGAAGCAACAACCTGACTCAGTATAAGGCAGCTTCATAAATTATGTCAGAACTGAGCAAGTGTTCCTATGCCCTTGGTGCACTATAAAGTTGCCAGCTACCCTTTACTTGAAAAGTGTCCCTTACTTCAGAGTATGAAACGGAATATAATGAATCCTTTTATTTCAAACACCGTCACTTTGAAGTTTCTTTTCTCTTTGAAATAAGGCAGCCAAGTGTCAGGCTCAGAGATCAAACTGATAGCTTAAAAGGTCCACTATACCCTCCCAAGCAGGCTCTAAGGCAAAAGTGAAGTCCTGGTTGCTACGGAAGATGTGGGGAAGAGAGTGGTGGATGAAAGGGCTGATGGTGCAGGAGATGAGTAGCTGCATTTTCTCTTGCTGATAGACTATTAAAGGTACAGGGACCTCTTGATTTACGCGGGGGCTGCATTCCCAAAAATCTGCGTATGTGTTAAAATGCATAAATTAAAAGAATGTTTGCCATAGGAACCTATATGAATGGTATAGGTTAGGGGAAAAGTCATTGAGCACTTAGTCTGATGATTGGTGACTTAAGGAGGGAGGCTACTGGAAGTGGGACAGTGAGGTTACCGATGGCTGAGATAATTCCGGATCTCGCAATGTTTTGGAGAAGTATGAGAACAGTGTCTTTTGTGTGACTTTCATTTTTTTTCCTTGCATACTTTTTCTGTAACACTGCACAGCTGACTGCACATTTCTGCTCACATTTGAGCTACGCTCGCTGTTTGGATTACCTTAGTCTAAAATAGCCAAGGCACTCTCAATTAAACTGAATGCCTCTGTCAACCACTTAGCGGTTAGGGTTCAAACAACAACAACCAACTTCCTCTTTGTTCTCCACTTTGTCACGTTCGTTCTCCTTTTCAATGTCAAGTAAAACTTGGGGTGACAGTTCTTTTTTATGGGAGTCTAGTAACTCCTGCACATCATCTAACTCCACCTCATCAAGACCTACTTTCTTAGTCATGCTCACAATGTTTTTTCCCCTTCTTCTGGTTTTAGATAGGTCACTTTCAACACTGAAGCCTCTAAAAGTAACATGCTAGAAGATATGGGCACAGTTTTTTTTCCCAAACATCACTCATATACATGAACGACTAACTGCCTCCATGCCTTACCAACAAGCATTATAGAGTCTCTAATCTTAAAAGATTTCCAGAAATCTTTAACAGTCATTCTCCCATTGTCAGTAGCCTTTGTTATAGCACTTTTACATGTAATAAGCCTTAAATGTGCTAATCACACCCTGATCCATTGGCTGGATGCAGAATGGGGTTTTCAAGGGAACATAGACAATTTGGATGTCCAGGGGCATTATCCACTAGAACAGTGATTCTCAAACTGGTGGGTCACGACCTACCAGGAAAAACGGATGCAATCGTTACCCCCTTAAGGGGGGTGGCGAAGTGCGGCGACATCAGTGACTGCCCGCCGCCACTACGAAAAAGGGGTTTGTTTCTTAACTTACCAGGGGCCAGGACCGCAGCCCCCCTCTGACCTCCCCACACTTCAGATCGGCTCCCTGAAGTGATCAAGAATCACTTCCAGTTTTCGTCCAAAACCGGAAATGGGTCTCGATCACTTCAAGGAGTTGATATGAAGCACAGGGAGGCCCACAGAGGGGGCTGCGGTCCCCTTGCACCCTCCAGAGGGCTGTTGCAACACCCAGTAAGTTAAAAAAAAACTTTTTTCTTGGCAGCGACACGATCCCAGGAGCGCTGCTGCTGCCATCGGTCCACCCCCACAAGGACTTACAATGTCCTCTACTCCTGGGGAGAACTTTGAGAACTGCTGCACCAGAACAGTGATCTTCAGCCTTGGGGGCGCAACCCCAAGGTCCTGTGGCAGACAACATCTTTCCCCTTAAGGGGAGTGGTGACTCGCCAGTGACATCACAACAGTCGCCGTCGTCACCGGCTAAGTAAAAAAAGGTGGTTGGACTTACCCGGCAGTGGCGGCTGGAGACACCACACAATCCGGGTTCTTGCCGCTGCCGCAGACGAATCTCACAGCCCAGCCACTGCTGCTTAGAAGGACTTTGTACTCATAAGAACATAAGAAGAGCCCTGCTGGATCAGGCCAAAGGCCCATCTAGTCCAGCTTCCTGTATCACACAGTGGCCCCACCAGATGCCTCAGGGAGCACACAAGACAACAAGATACCTGTATCCTGTCACCACTCCCTTGTACCTGGCACAAAGAAAACCTACTCCTACAACCAGGAGGTTGCTTATCCCCATCATGGCTTTTAAGCTGTGATGGACTTTTCCTCCATAAATCTGTCCAATCCCCTTTTAAAGGCATCCAGGCCAGGTGCCATCATCACATCCTGTGGCAAGGAGTTCCACAAACCAATTACACACTGGGTAAATAAATATTTTCTTTTGTCTGTTTTAATACTCCCTCCACTCAATTTGAGTGGAAGTCCCCTAGTTCTAGTGTTGTGTGAGAGGGAAAAGAACTTCCCTCTATCAACTCTCTCCATCCCATGCATAATTTTATATGTCTCAATCATGTCCCCCCTCAACTGCCTTTTTTCTAGGCTGAAAAGCCCCAGACGCTGTAGTCTTTCCTCATAAGGGAGGTGCTCCAGCCCACAAATCATTCTGGTCGCTCTTTTCTGCACCTTTCCAGTTCCACTATATCCTTTTTGAGATGTGGCGACCAGAACTGGATGCAATACTCCAGATGCGGCCTTACCATCCATTTGTACAACGGCATAATAATATTGGCTGTTTTATTCTCAATCCCTTTTTTAATGATCCCAAGCATGGAATTGGCCTTCTTCACAGCCGCCGCACACTGGGTCGACACTTTCATCGACCTGTCCACCAGCACCTCAAGATCTCTCTCCTGATCCGTCACAGACAGCTCAGAACCCATTATCGTGTATGTGAAGTTTTGATTTCTTGCCCCAATGTGCATCACTTTACACTTACTTACATTGAAGCGCATCTGCCATTTTGCTGCCCATTCTCTCAGTTTGGAGAGATCCTTCTGGAGTTCTTCACAATCCCTGCTGGTCTTCACCACCCGGAAAAGTTTTGTGTTGTCCGCAAACTTGGCCATCTTGCTGCTTATCCCCAACTCCAGGTCATTTATGACTCAAAACATGCCCAGCAGAATAAGATTGATAATTCCCCCCCCCCAATCCTCATAACAGTTCCTTCTGCTGTCAGACTGGGAGGAAACCCAGACCAAACCAGCCTCATTCAGTCACTGTCTCTGGTCTCTTTCCAATCAATTCCTACTTGTCCAAATGCAGCTGTTTACAAGTATTTCTTTCACTTGCAACCATTTTAAAGCTCTGTAACAGATTATCTCCTAAGCAAAGTAAATGCAAGTAAATGTGCTTTTTCCTTGTTTGTCTATCTTCTTTTAATAAACTCCATCTTTTTTTTTGAAAAGCTCTGTCTCTTGGTTACTGGTAGCCTAATTTTGAGACACTTTTAGATTGTTTTCACTGCTCACCCACATCAACGATCCCAAACCTGTCAGACACTGCTGAATTTGACCATGACATTTCGCTCTAGAAGTATTGCTAATTCCCCCAATTTGAGTTGTGTGTGTGTGTGACACACATGTAGGAACACGTGTGCATGTGAATGAGCAGTACTGCAATAGTATTATAAGAATGAGATTAATATCTCGAAGGCTGCTTAAAGAACTATACAATTATAAGAACATCTAGTTGCCAGCAGAATTTGTTGCCATTAAAGTGCACTCATCCACAGAAATCGCACAGAAGCCATCAGTGGTGAAAGGCTTAAGGAATTAATTCCCCTTGGTTTTGCCACTCCACAAGTATAAGCAATGTGAATACTAATTAATACAATAATGAGCTGGATTTGTCATTTCCAGGACATTTTGAAGTCAGCTGACCCAGCGTTTCTGAAAGGTGGGCGCAAAGAAGCAAAGCGAATATAATCTGCATAAATATCTGTTTATCAGCAATGAAAGGTTTTTAATTAAATGGCAGCTTTAACGCAATGGTTCACTCGGAGTAGCACAGTTCTCTGCAGAATAACAATAGCAGCTCCATTTTGCCCATTGATACTTCCCATCCCATCATATACTGCTTTTGTTCTTACTTGCAATTAATTTTAGATTTTATAATGGGATCAAGAGAATTTCTTCTTCTAAATCGTTGTAACACCCAAAACCCTGGTTACCAGTCACTTAATTAAAAGGTGGTCTTAAATGAACTGCCTCTCATTATTACAACAGTTTATTTTATGAAGATTATATTAGTTTAGCTTCTTAACAGATGGCATTTAAATACTAGCTCTGCAATGAAGAGAATACATAAATGCCGAGGGAGCTTGATGCAAATTAACTAATCACTTTAGATGGTGTACTGTGCTTGTTACAATGCAATCTCCGAAGTGAAATGTAAGTATCTACCGTTGCAACTATAGTCATATTTTTAAATTAAAATGACAGGAGTCAAGTCAGGGTATATTCAGAAGTACCGGAGGTTTGGAATTTTCCAAACCATATCTAGCTAATTCACAGTGATGTCTGATACAATGATGTGCTCGCTATCAGAAGTCTTCAACTGGTGGGACACAACCCACAATTGGTTCACCACCTAGCCTGAGCTGGATCATGGTGCTCCTGTGGCTATTTTGTTTGTGTAAGTTTGTGTTAAGGTGCAGCTTCTGTGAGTCACCAACCAAACTAGCTCTAGCAAGTGACAAAGTGACGTGGATTGCCTGAATAAATACAGTGGAGAGAGATTCTGAAGATTTTTAGATTACATTTTTATTCCTTTGCATGCCACAGATAGAAAGACAAATTGTACTGTCCTCACGATGAGTGGGAGCATAAAAAAATGTCCTGCTTGCTTGCTTGTTTATTCTGTATTGGATGCCCAACACATAGCCGTATTCAGTTTGAAAATGTAGATTCATTGTACAGCTTTGATCCCTTACAATAGGTCCTAGATACTGCAGAGGCAGAAGCCATAAGTCCCACTAACCTTACGGTTTAGATCCTCTTGCCACCATGCCTCCTTTTTTTCACCAGTTCCTGGCTCTTCAGGAAGCACTGGAGCTGGGCCTGAATTCCATCACCAGCTGCTCTTGTGGCAGACCTGACCCAAAAAGCTCCTGAAATGCTGCCAAATTCTATCATCACCACCTCACCATCATGTACTCCCCATTCCTTCCTTTCCCCCCCCCCCAGATGCCATACACCTCCTCCTTACTTAAAAAGTCTGGGTAGCAGATCAAAAAGGAAGTGAATGGAGTGGAGGGGAGTCACTGGCCTAGAGAGTAACTCCCTGCAAACACCCTAAGTCGCTGCCTCCCCTCCCCTACAGAAAGAGGAGAAAGTGGCAGCTGGGTCTGGATAGGCTTACCATTCATCCCGGAAAAGCTGGGACTGTTCCAGTTTCTGGAGCCCAGTCCCGGCTAGCTGGGTCCGGAACAGGGTCAGTCCCGGTTTTTCCAGGTCTGCCGCCGCTCTGCAACCGCCACCGCCTCCAAAAAGTGACTTTTGAGGTGCGGAAGGGAGGACTTCCGGTTGGGAGGAATGGCTGGCTGACAGCTCTGTCGGTTGCTCTACACCGACAGAGCACGTCTGATGGACTTAATTGCTCTACCCCTGGATTAAAAGGGTGTGCGATGAGATAAACCACATATCTTCGGATCGCTCCCATTACTCTCTCGGAGAGCGTAGGCTTTTCGAGTTTGTTTTGGTTTGAGCGTGGAAGAGAGGATCAACATCGAGCTCAAAAAATCAGCCGGAACGTAAGCCAAGCCCTCTCCCGCTTATATTTTTGCTTTGCTTATGCAAGTGGCAAGGAACTGCAATAAGAATTGAAGAAACAAGCTAAGATAACAAGTTAACTTAAGAATAGAAGATTTGTTGTGAAAAGGATATAATTTGAAAGAAAGACAAGATACTACATTGAAAATATTAAGTGACAACATTAAGTAATTTGTTGGTACTTACGGAAGATTGAATTAGCGAAGAAACATTTGGGGGAGATATCTACAAACTGTTGTAACGAGAGAAAGAGACTTGTTTTGCTTTTGAATTGTTTGTTTGGAATTCCTGTGGTTTGAAAATAGAACAAACAATCCCTTCCGGTTTGAATGTCACCACTGAAAAAATAATTATGTTGGTTGATATTTGCCGCCTGCACATATTTTAAGAAGTTGAGTCTTTATGGTTTTTGGTTTCTAAAGAGAAGGAAAAGAACTTGAATTGAACAAGTGAAAAAGTGCAATTTGATGAACTTATAAATATGGCTACAAGAAAAAGAGTCAATACATTAGAAAAAAAATCTCCTCCAAGGTCACCTGGACAAGAAAAACCAGTGGAACAACTGGAAGAATGCTTCAAAAGATGGGAACTTAAAATTGATGCCAAATTTGATAAATTTGATGCCAAATTGGGAACTTTGCAGGAAGAAATTCAAAAGATGAAGGTAGAGATGACGCAGGAATTACGTCAGTTGGATGTTGCTGTAAAAGAAATGAAAGGTGGTTTTCAAGAGATAAATACCAAGATGAAAATACAAGAAGATAAAGTGAAGAATCTTGAAATGGAGAGCTGTAAGATTCAGGATATGCTGGCGTTGGCTGAACAAGAGAGAAAACAGAGTTTCTTACGGTTTCGTGCAATTCCAGAACAGCAAGCAGAAGATACAAGAGATAGAATGTTACACATTCTGTCAAAATTCCTACAAATAGATCGAGACGAAATGGATCTGGAGTTGGATAAGGCATACAGAATTAATACAAGATATGCAGCAGTTAAGAAAGTGCCAAGAGATATCTTGGTGCATTTTGTGAGGCAACAAACAAGAGATAAAGTTCTACAGCAACATGCCAAATCGAGACTCAAGGTAGAAGGAGTGCACATTATTGTGCTAAAGGAGATTCCGCTGAGAATTTTGCAGAAAAGGAAAACTTATGCTTTCCTGGTCGAAGTGCTGAAGAAACAGAAGATTGTTTTTAGGTGGGGAAAATTAGAAGGTGTGATTTTTAAACTTCAGGGAAAAACCTACAGATTGGATACAATTCAGAAAGCAAAAGAATTCCTGGAAAGATTCAAGGATGGAAGAGAAGAAGAAGATGATGATGATGGGATGGACGGTGTAATGGCAAGCAGTGAACAGTAAAAATGGATTACAAATTTTTATCATGGAATATTAATGGAGCTAATGCTCCGCAAAAAAGAAAAAGAGTATTCCATTATTTGAAAAAACTTAATCAAGATGTGATTTGCCTTCAAGAAACCCATATAAAAAAGGGAGATACAAAATTTTTGATTCAGAAAAATTTGGGAGAAGAATTTTTTTCAACAAACATCAAGAAGAAGAATGGGGTGGTTTTATATGTTAAAAAATATTTGAAGCCAGAATTAATATTTACAGATGATAAAGGAAGAGGAGTGGCAGTGGAAGTAACATTAGATGGGATAAAAACATTAATACTGGGGGTGTACACACCACATCAACAGGGGCGTAGGCTGATATGGGGCCCTGGGGCAGTGGGCCCCAGGGCGTAAGGGCGGAGAGGCTCCTGGGGGGGCGTAGAGGGCCTCTGGAGGGGCGGGAGACATCCTAGGTTTCGGTTTTTTCTTTTGTTTTTTCCTGTTTTTTTCCGGGTTTTTTAAAGGTTTTTTTAGAAGTAACGGGGCTTTGTAGTTTCCCCCCCCCTTGCATTGCAGCCTTGCCTAGCAGCCCAGTAGTCCTGATTCACCCCCCCAGAGGGCATTAAGGGGCAATACACTTTCAAGTTTATTCTGCAGAGCAAAATTCACAAAATTGATGTTTGGAACACTTTCAAGTTTATTCTGCAGAGCAAAATTCACATCATTATGAATGCCTCATCATGTGTGCTGCTGGAAATGGAGACAGGAGGTACAAAGTGGACAAGGAGGCTTCCAAACTGAAATCAAAAAATCCCAAAAATTTGCTGCACGGCTGCGCTGTGGGGCGTAAAGGATTACGGCCGCGCGTTTTTATGGGGGGGGGCGTCAAGGGTTTGGGCCCCGGATCAAAAATGGTCTGGCTCCTCCTCTGCACATCAACAAAAAGGGGATTTTTTTAGATATTTGATGGATCTGCTGGCAAATTATTCTTATAGTAGTTTTTGCTTGTTGGGCGATTGGAATGGAGTGGTTTCTCCATTGAGGGATAAAGGTTCCGAAAAAGAAATAAAGCATAATCAAGGGAAATTACCTAAAAGCTTTTTTGAAATGGTGGAGAATTTGGGGGTGTTGGACATATGGAGACAGAAAAATGGGGACTCTAAGGAGTTCACACATTATTCAGAGAGACATGAATCAAGTTCAAGAATTGATATGTTTTGGGTGTCAAAGGATATAGCTGTTAGAACCTCCAAAGCAGAGATTTTAACAAAATCTATTTCAGATCATAATCCGATATCGCTGGCCATAAGGAAGAAAATTAAAACTTATAGATGGAGACTGAATGAACTGTTATTACAGAAAGAAGAGATAATAGAAGAAGCTAAGAGTAAATTAAAAGACTTTTTTGAGTTAAATATGAATAAAGAAACAGAAGTAAGAATGGTTTGGGATGCAAGTAAAGCATTTATAAGAGGATATTTTATACAAAAAAATGCAGAATAGACTAAAAAGAGACAAATTAAGTTTCAAAAGATTGAAGAAGAGATGAAGAAGAAAGAACAAGAGTTGAGGACGACACCTGGTGATAAAAATGTCCTACAACAAATTAAAATTCTACAGAGTCAATTATCCCTGATGATAACAAGAGAAATAGAAATTAAAATGAAGTATGCGAAACAAAGATATTTTGAACATGCTAATAAACCAGGAAAATTTTTAGCTTATAAATTGAGGAAAGAGAGGGAGAAAAGAATTATTTCTAAGTTACAAGAGACAGAGAAAATATATACAGAACAGGAAGATATACAAAAATTAATTGTAAAATATTATACAAATTTATATAAAAGACAGAAGGTAGAATCAGTAAAAATAAAGGAATATTTGGCAAAGCAAAATTTACCAAAAGTATTGGAAGATCAGAAACTAACTCTAAATGAAAGGATTATGCCTAGAGAACTGGCAGAAGCGATAAAGAGAGTTAAGCTGAATAAGGCACCAGGTCCGGATGGTTTGACTGGGAGATTTTATAAATGTTTAGAAGATGTAATAAGTATTCCATTGCAACAGACAATGAATGATATCTTACAAAATGGAAAAATGCCAGATTCATGGAAAGAGGCGAATATAACTTTGATACCAAAAGAAGGACAAGATTTAAGTAGTATAAAGAATTATAGACCTATATCGCTGCTTAATAATGATTATAAGATATTTACATCAATTCTAGCGGAGAGAAACGGAATTCTTACCTTGTGAATCTCCTGTTCTGGGATGAGGAAGAGGGCATTCCTGACTGTGGGTTGTCCCTCCCACTTAGAAGGCAGGATCGGCTTGGCTGAAATTGTCTCCTCCCCGTGGGAGGGGCCTCCCAGAACCCAGTCCAGACTGAAGAGCCGAAGAGACACCTCTCCCAAGAAAACGCGCGCCGAAGGGCGCTCAAACTGAGTGTAAAACAGGTAAAACTGGAAACAAAACCGTGTTAAACGTGGCCAAAAACAGATAGGCAACGGGAAAACACAGATAAAAGAGAACAGACATGAAAAGAACCTCATTCTAGCCCAGGAGAAGAGGAACCTCAGAAGATGCGCCACCTCCGCCCATAGAAAGGGAGAACTGACACCGGCCCCAATCCCCAAGCTGTGAAGAGGCGGGACGGAATGCCCTCTTCCTCATCCCAGAACAGGAGATTCACAAGGTAAGAATTCCGTTTCTCTGGATCGAGGAAGAGGGCATTCCTGACTGTGGGATTTACCAGAGCCGTAAAACCAGGGCGGGCAGCGAAGGGCGTGAGATCATTGTGGCAAAACTTTCTGGAGAACCCTCCTACCAAAGGAGGCCTCAGCAGAAGCCATACGGTCGACCTTATAGTGTTTAAAAAAGGTATGGGTAGAAGACCAGGTGGCCGCCTTGCAAATGTCTTCCAGCGAGACAAAACCTTCATACGCTGCCGAAGTAGCAGCTCCCCTAACGGAATGTGCCGTGATACCCAGAGGGGGATGCTTTCCAACCATCCTGTAGGCGGAAGCGATAGATGCCTTCAGCCATGGGGAAATGGCAACCGAGGATGCCCTAGAGCCCATCCGAGGGCCCTCGAAATAGAGAAAGAGGGCCGAGGATTTACGGAAACCCTTAGTACGTTCGATATAAAAACGAAGCGCCCTCCGAACATCCAGGGTGTGCCATAATTTTTCCTTGGGATGCTTAGGATTAAGACAGAATGAAGGTAAGCACAGCTCCTGGGTACGATGGAACAACGAATTGACTTTGGGCACAAATTTGGGGTCCAGCCTGAGCACAACCTTGTCCCTGTGGAAGATACAGAGAGTAGGGTCTGTGGAAAGTGCCCCCAGCTCAGAGACCCTCCTGGCGCTGGTAACCGCCACCAAAAACAGGGTCTTATACGTGAGTTCCCTCAGCGGGGCAGTCGCCATAGGTTCAAAAGGAAGGTGAGGTAATGCCGAAAGTACCGTATTCAGATCCCAGGAGGGACATCTATGTACAGGTGGCGGATTGAGTAGAGACACCCCCCTCAAAAAACGTTTGACGTGTGGGTGGGATGAGATATTTATGCGAAGGGATGCACCCAGAATGCCCTGAAGCGCCGCCACCTGCCTCCGCAAGGTATTAGTTGCGAGCCCCAACTCCAGACCATCCTGAAGAAACTCAAGGATGTGCTTAATCTTAGGCTTTGTGGGAGACACCTTCCCCTTTTTACACCACTCCACAAACCTCCTCCAGGTCACACAGTAAGCTCGACTAGTGGACACTCTGCGAGAAGCCAAAAGTGTGGAAACCACCCTTGAAGAGTAACCATGCCCGGTTAGGGCCGACCTTTCAACTTCCAGGCCGTGAGTCTGTAAAGAGTGGGACGTGGATGCAGGAGGGGACCCTGACGAAGGAGATCTTCCCGTGCGGGAAGGGGCCAGGGAGGTTCGACGGACAGATTGATCAGATCGGGGAACCAAGGTCTCCTGGGCCAGGAGGGCGCGATCAAAATCACCACAGATAACCCCTCCCGAATCCTGCGAAGAACCCGGGGTAGGAGAGGAATTGGGGGAAAAGCATACAGGAGACCCGGAGGCCATTGGCACTGTAACGCGTCCGTCCCCTCTGCTCCGCCTTCTAGCTGCCTTGAGTAAAACCTGGGCAGTTGAGAGTTTACCTTTGTGGCGAAGAGATCCATAACTGGATGCCCGAAGCACTGTGTTACCATTAGGAAGACTTCCGGATGCAGCTGCCACTCCTCCTCCCGGAGGGTCTGCCGGCTTAGCCAATCCGCCGTCACATTCCTTACCCCTGCCAGATGTTCGGCCCGGATCGACGCCAGGTTCTGTTCCGCCCAGGAGAGTAATAGCACAGCCTCCTTGTGCAATCCGGAGGATCGGGTTCCACCCTGGCGATTTATGTAGGCCTTCGCCGAGGTGTTGTCGGTGCGGATGAGGACATGGGTGTTCAGCACCTGCTGGCGGAAAAACACTAGGGCCAACCTCACGGCCCGTAACTCCAATCTGTTCATACTGTACTGAACCTCCACCTGGGACCACGTCCCCTGCGCAAACTGCCCCAAGAGGTGCGCCCCCCAACCCCACAGACTCGCATCGGACGTGAGCACGGTCCGCTGGGGATGCAATAAAGACATGCCCTGAGCCGGGCGACCTCCCGTCACCCACCACGAAAGGGAGTCCTTGATCGAATCCGGAACCAGAACCTGCTCGTGACACTGCTGTTCTATCTGAGATTGGTAGGGCATGAGGAAACGCTGGAGCGGGCGCATGTGGAGGCGTGCCCAGGCAACCACGTCCTGGCAAGACACTAGGACCCCCAGGAGCGATGCCAGAAACATGATGTCCGCAGTCTGAGAACCCCTGACCCTGTTCACCATAGAGCAGAGAGTGGCTTGTCTGTCCCGGGACAGTGACACGCTGAATTGTGCCGTGTCCATAATCAGCCCCAGGTGTTCTATGCACTGCGAGGGGGTTCGGGAGCTCTTGGCCCAGTTTATCACAAACCCCAGTGATTGTAGGAGGTCCGTTGTGACCGAGAGGTCCGACAGAGCCTGGGACCGAGACGGAGATTTGACTAAGATGTCGTCCAGATAAGGATACACGTAGATCCCCTTTTGGCGCAGGAATGAGACTGGTGCTATTAGGAGTTTCGTAAAAACTCGGGGGGCTGCCGTGACCCCGAACGGCAGAGCTCGGAACTGGAGGTGGTTCCCTCCATAGCAGAAGCGAAGGAAGGCCCGATGACGCGGAAGAATGGGGACGTGGAGATACGCCTCTTGGAGATCGATAGATGTTAAGAAGTCGCCCTTGTCCAGGGCTGCCACGATTGATCTCCACGTTTCCATCCTGAAGCGTCGTTTCCGGAGAGACCTGTTCAGGGATTTCAGATCCAGGATGGGTCTGAGATCCCCATTCTTTTTTGGGACTAGAAAGAGGATGGAGTAGACCCCCCTCCCCCTCTGGGATGGGGGGACCGGTTCTATCGCCCCTATCTCTAGGAGATGACGGATAGAGTTCAGCATGTTCTGATGCCTGATAGGGTCCTTTGACCTTGCCACCTTCACAAACCGGGGACGAGGCCTGCGGAGAAACTCCAGAGCATATCCCTTGGAGACCGTCTCCTGAATCCACGCATCGCTGGAAATTTCCTTCCAGCGATGGGCGAAGAGCAGGAGACGGCCACCGACAGCGGCGGAGGACGTCTCTGGAGAAGAGTCATGTGGCTCGCTGTTCCTTATGTGCTTTGGCGTGGGCATTTGAGGAGGAAGCCTGGGTCTTGCTTTTGGGGAACACACGAGACTTGTTCCACCTGCTACGTTGTCTATGAGAGTCCCTGTTACGCTGGTCAGTCCTGGAGGGACGAAAAAATTGGTTCTTACTTTTCGGCGGTTCCTTAGAAACCGAGGGTAAGACTTTCCGCTTGTCCTTGTTTTCCACAAGGATATTATCCAAAGCGGAGCCAAACAGTTTCGTACCCTGGAAAGGGATACCTGCCAGTCTGACCTGCGAACCTGGATCCACAGACCACTGCCGAAGCCAAATGTTGCGGCGAGCCACAACATTGGAAGCTAGGGCCCTGGCATCCATTTGAAGGGCGTCAAAAGAAGCGTTGGCCGAAAAGGCCGCAGCAAGAGAAATCTTTTTAAGCGTATTCTTGGCCGTTTTAGACAGGCCATGCTCAGTGGCAGCGAGGTCCTCAGCCCATAAAAAGGAGGCACGTGCGAAGATGGAATTTACTGCCGAAGCACGTGCCGCCACTGAGGAGGCGTCAAAATTCCTCTTCAGGGCCGCCTCCACCCTCTTATCACAGGGGTCGCGAGGCCCCCCCTCACCTTCTGAGGGGATCACAGAGGCAGTGGCCAGGGCCGCCACCGGCGCGTCCACCACCGGAAACTTAAAGGACGCCATCACAGAATCAGAGAAGGAATAGAACTTGCTAACGAGGCGAGAGGGGTGTCTGGTTGCAGTAGGGGTACCCCACTCCGTATCGAGCACCCTCTGGAAAGCCTCAGGCAGAGGGACCGTTTCAGGTTTGATTGGTCCCTGAGGGAAAAGAACTCTGGATGACGAGCGAGCTTGTTCAGGCAGGGCCTCAAAGTTGGGGGGTGGGGCCAGGTTCAAAGATGTCACCACTTTGCTCAACATTCTGGGGAAGAGTTCGTGAGGGAAAAGGCGATCAAGTTTGGATTCCTGCGAAACATTGTCGTCCTCCCCCGACAGTTCCCCCTCCTCCTTACTGGAGTCAGGAGAAGAATAGTCCTCTGAAGAAGGAGAAGGAGACAGTTCAATAACTACATGTCTCCTGCGTTTCCTCATTGCCTTAGTCTTGGAGCCCCTCACAACTTTGCCCCTGGAAACCCTGCGTGGACGTTTGGGTAACAGTGTTTCCTCAGCTGAGGAGGCTGAAGACAGTAAAGAGAGGGGACTAGGGGACCTCCTGCGCTTGTGGCGCTGGGAGGACCTAGGCATAGCCCTTGAAACAGGTTTCAAAGCTCCCTGGACTGCCTCCTGGACAGCCCGTGCGATTTGGGCTTGAATGGCAGTGTCCAGGGGTTGCGGTTGGTTGGAGGGGCCCTCCCCCGATGCGAGAGACTCATCCCCCCCGGGGGCAGTCGCCTGGGCTACCTCAGTCATTGTCCAAAGGATCCCCCCGTCGAAATCAGCAAAGAACGCTCTTACCAGATGATCCAAACGACGGGGAGATCAATGCGCTCCCCCACAGCGCGCCGCCTCAGGGCTAAGGCCAACCGAGTGAAGGAGAAAAATCTCCGGGCCGCAGCCGCTCGGAGATCGGGGGCGAAAAAGCAAGCTGTATGCGCGCGTAGAAACGGCCTCCTAGAGGTCCGCTCTACCTCCGCGTCAGCTGCCGCTCAGCGGGAGACGAAGGGCGACGCCGGCTCGGCCGCCGCCTTAGCGCCTCAGCGCGAGGTTCCTCCCTCCTGCACAAGCGCCCGAGGACGCCAACGAAAAGCGCGGGCTACGGCCTCCCGGTGCGGCGAGGCCGAGCTCTGAAGCGCTGAGGCGATTCACCCAGTTCTCCCAGCCTGACAGGAAAAGGCGGGAAAGGGTGAGAGGAGGGGAAAGAGCAAAAACAGCGAGGAGAAAGGAGAAAAAACACGGAGAAAAAGGAGAGAAGACTAGGAAAAAAGGAAAGGTAATAGAGAAACTGGAAAATAAACGATTAATTTCCTATTGAAGTGTAGAGCCAGAAAAGCCTGCGACCTGTCTCTAGGAAGGCAGGATCGGACTGGGTTCTGGGAGGCCCCTCCCACGGGGAGGAGACAATTTCAGCCAAGCCGATCCTGCCTTCTAAGTGGGAGGGACAACCCACAGTCAGGAATGCCCTCTTCCTCGATCCAGAGAATGAAGAAGGTGTTGCAAAAATTCATACACGAAGATCAATGTGGTTTTTTACCAAAAAGACATCTGAGGGAGAATGTAAGAACTGTTGTAGATATGTTGGAACATTTTGACAAACGTATAGATAAGCAATTAGCATTAATATTTATAGATGCTGAAAAAGCTTTTGATAACTTGAACTGGTCTTTTTTATTAGAAGTTTTACAAGAAATGGACTTTGGGGAAAACTTTAATAAATGGATAAACTCAATATATGAGACACAAACTGCAAGAATATTAGTGAATGGTGAACTGACTAGGACATTTGAAATTCAAAAAGGTACGCGACAAGGATGTCCATTATCACCATTGCTGTTTATATTGGTGCTAGAAGTTTTGAATAGAAATATTAGACAAGATGAAAGAATACATGGAGTGAAGATTAAGAAAGAAACATACAAGTTAAGAGCCTTTGCAGATGACTTGGTATTAATGCTGGAAAATCCGTTAAAAGATATAGAGTTGTTGATGATTAAACTGAAAGAATTTGGATCTCTTGCAGGATTTAAAGTTAATAAACAGAAGACAAAAATAGTGACTAAAAACATGAAGATTCAAGATCAACTGAAATTGATGAATAAAACAGGATTTAAGGTGGAAAAAAAAGTCAAATACTTGGGAATTGTATTGACGAGTATGAATTGTACACTATTTCAAAATAACTATGTTAAAGTATGGAATGAAATTAAGAAAGATCTGTTAAGATGGGAAAAATTGAAATTGTCTTTATTAGGAAGGATATCGGTGATTAAGATGAATGTATTGCCAAAAATGATGTTCTTGTTTCAAACTATACCAGTGATTATATCTGATGTACCATTCAAAGAATGGCAGAAAGACATTTCTAAATTTATCTGGCAAGGGAAAAAACCAAGGGTGAAATATAAGATCCTTCAAGATGCAAAGGAGAGAGGAGGATTGGGATTACCGGATTTGAAAGTATACTATGCAGCATGTTGCTTTGTGTGGTTGAAAGACTGGGTGTATTTACAAAATAGAAGATTATTGGAGTTAGAAGGCTCTGACTTGAGATTTGGTTGGCATGGGTATTTGTGGTATGATAAAGTGAAAGCAAATTTAGAATTTAAAAATCACTATGTCAGACATGCATTATGGAGAATTTGGAATAGATATAAAATGAGGTTTTATGAGAAAATACCATTATGGGTAGCACCATATGAAGCGCATTTTGCTGGAAGTAGCGTGTCAAAAGAGAAAGGACTACTATACAGAAATTTATTAAGTTTTTCACAAGGAGACTGTACAATGAAATCAAGAGAAAAATTAATGGAAGAAGATTTTAATTGCCAATGGTTTGTATATGCTCAAATTTTGGAGAGATTTAAAGTGGACAAGAAGGCATATGGATTTGTAGAAGAAGAATCAATATTGGAGGTACAATTAAAATCTGAAGACCAGGTAATTTCAAAAATGTATAAATTGCTTTTGAAGTTTGAGACAGAAGAAGAACAGGTCAAATAATGTACGATTCATTGGGCGAAAAATGTAGGTCATGTTATTTTAATTGATCAATGGGAACAATTATGGTTAAAACAGTTGAAATTTACGTTAAATGTTAATATCAAAGAAAATATGTATAAAATGATGTATAGATGGTATATAACCCCAAGTAAATTAGCAAAAATGTATGAGAAGGTGACGAATAGATGTTGGAAATGTAAAAATCAAGAAGGAAGTTTTTACCATATGTGGTGGACATGCTCCCAAGCAAAGAAGTACTGGACCCAGATTCATAAACAGATTGAGTTGATTTTAAAGATTAAGATTCAAATGAAACCGGAAACTTTTCTGTTGGGTATGTGGGATGATCATGTAGGCGAAAAATTTCAAACTTTGTTTTTATATATGATAGCTGCGGCAAGAATTTTATATGCACAATATTGGAAGAATTCGGAGATACCTTCATTGGAAGATTGGTGGCTGAAAGTTTTGGATTATGCCGAAATGGACAAACTTACAATTTTAATTAAGGAAAAGTCAGTTAACCTTTTCGTGAATAATTGGAAACCATTTATAGATTTTTTAAGAGAGAGAGAGAGGAACGATGTGATGATATGTGGATTTAATGAATAGATTGTGGGTGTTATTTTGGCTAAGTTGGAAATTATATATAGAAAATAGTGAATAGTATGCTAGTAGGATGTGACGCTTTGTGCTTGCTATAATTTTATGAATTATGTATTGTTTTTATGTTGTTATATCAATAAAATATAAATATACCTAAAAAAAAAAAAGTGACTTTTGTGAAGCTTCTGACATGTCAGGGATGGGTACTGGGCTGAGATGGGTATCGCTCAACTGATTGTATCCTGGAGGGGAGATTGCAGAAGGTGGTGCTAGGGGACTTCTGCTCCATGCCACAGTCTTTGGTACATGCCATTTTGCAGGGTTCCATTTTGTCCCCTAACATCTACATGACAGCTCTGGGAGAGATGATCTGGGAACATGGTGTTGGGTTGTCATCAGTATAATTGTACATCCCATCAGAGGCGTCATTACGGTGGCGGCGGTGGGTCCCAAGCGGTGGGTCGTGGGGGGATGTACAGTACCTGCCGCTGAATCCGTTGCCTCCTCTGTCACTGGCTCCTTCTTGTGCAGCCATTCTCGGCTGCATGTTTGGCTCTCCTGTCCCCGGGTACCATTTGGCTCCAAAAAGGTGCCGAAAAGCGTTGTGTGTGTGTGTTTCCGCGCTGCGGTGGTGGGCTGCAGCATGTGGCGTCCGGGGGGGGCGTATGGCAGGCCATGGGGGGTGTCGTGGTGGTGGCCCTCCACAGGGGGATGTAGGCCCGCACTGCATCCCATTTCCTTCCCTGGCTGGTGAAGCTGTGGATATCTTGAACTGGTGTCTAGAGTCATTGAAGGGCTGGATGTGGGTGAACAAACTGAAATTAAATCCAGACAATACCAAAGGTCTCCTGGTCAAGAAAAGATCTGCTGATTTGGTAACTGTGTGTCCAGCTGTTCTGGAAGGGGGTAACAATTCCCTTGAAGGAGCACTGTGGTAGATTGGGAGTGCTCCTGGATCCAGTCTTACTACTGGATATCCAAGTTTTGGTTGTGGCCCAGAGTGCTTTTGTCCAGCTTTGGCTGCTGCACCAGTTAAGCCTATTTCTTTCTCAGTCCGACATAGTGTTGGTTGTCCATACCTTGATCACCTCTCATCTGGATTACTGTAATACACTATATGTGGGGCTGCCCTTGAAGACCCTTCAGAAGCTTCAACTGGTATAAAATGCAGCCATGTAAGTTAATGAGGGCAGGATATTATAGCCATGTCTCACCTCTGTTATTTTGGCTGCATTGGCTAACCAGTTTGCATCTGGTGGGGGGGGTATGGCATCCCGTGGGGGGGGGTGTCGTGGCGGCGGCGGTGTTGCGGCGGCGGTGGCGGCACAATTAAAGGTTCTGGTTAGTACTTTTAAAGCCCTAAATGGCCTGTGACCATGTTACCTGATGGACGGTCTCCTCCCAAATGGTCTGAAACCCTCTGGGGAGGCTGTCCTGAGTGTCCCTCTGAGGTGAAACTTGTGGGGACGCCTGAGAAGGCCTTCCACATAATAGTCCCCTTCAGTTCAGTGACTCATGTGAGAGCTTTCTCCACTCTGTGTACCTCCCTTCCACGCGAGGTGTTCCTGGAACCTTCCCTACCACTGTTTTAGCCCTAGTTAAAAACCCCACCAGTATCTTGTCAGTTTTTTGCTGCTATTTTCTGCTGTCTTTTTAAAATAATTGTTTTAGAATTTGGTTGTTGTAAGTCACCTTGAGCTTGTGTAGAGAAAGTCAGGATGTAAATGATTAAAATTATAGCAGTTTGGTGAGGCTGCTGAGAATTGTCTGTTAGAGATCCTTCATCTGTTTCAGAGAACTCAGGTTTCCAGACATCTCTGGAGATAAGAAATCACCATTATACAGGTTTGTCTGTATTGCAGAAATGCTGTCTGTCTATGATCGAATATCCTGAAGTAATAATGATATTAGATTCAGTTTAACTTGTTTAATTCATGTTCTGTCTATACGTGTACGGTCTCAGCTTTATAAGGCAATAGATGTAAGAAAGGAAACATCAAATTCTCTCCTTTTCTTTTGGGCCACATAAATATGAAAATATAGTAATAAATCTGACATGTCTTGGGTTTATATACCTCCAGAGCTCTTTTTGGTGGCCTGGATATTCCAATAATATTTCAAATCTCCTCTCACTAGATGCTTCAACCAGATGTTAACATACTTCCAGCCATAACATTTAATGACTACTCAGAGGTGAAAATCCTGTTAAAAATGAGCAGGTTTAACTCACTCTTTACCCCACCACTGTTCATTTTTTAAAAGGTATCTTTTGCGTTGCATTCTGCCGGAATGGTCTCTCTTTTTTTCTTCTTCTGATTTTTGCATCTTGAGTTTCCAGACTGATGGCGGAAGCTTTTGATGTTTCTTCTGCTCTTAGCAAGAAGGAAAAGAGGGTAGCACTAATGGCACAGGTTGCCAAAAGAGAAGCAAACTCAAGCAGGCATTGAACGCAGAAGGTATTGAATTTAATAACAATGCCCACTGTGTTTCTACAATGTGCCTGCCGTACTTAAAGAAAGGAATAAAGTGATCCTGCAGGTTTTAAGACTATATTCATCACTTACATTCAGTTCACAACCACTTCAGCGAGACCAAATGGCGATAAGCAGAATACAAATCTCCTTTCATATTACTGCCCAGTTAAGAATTCTGAAGGCATGCCTCAAATTACCACCACTAAAAATGATTTATAAATTTTATGTCTTTGGATACTTGACATTTTACATGCTGTGACTGAAAGATCTTAATTAGGAGCTGCTGAGATCTTACTGAGCGTTCGATCTGCTGGATTTCACTGAAGCCACAGAAATGTTTGATTTGCTGATTCCCAGAGGAGAAGGATTGAAATGAGTCATTTGCTCATTACCTCCAGCTCATTTCCACATGGTGGGGGATTCTATTCGTCCACGCCAGTTACTGAGACCTTTTTAGAACCTAGTATGCTAACAGATGAGTAACCACACATATGATGCTAGATCAAGGGCCCACATTCTTCCTAATTGTCTACAAGGTTTTTTCAAGGTGTAAGGCTGGTGACAGGGCTCACCCCGTCGCCGCTCATTACCAGGCCCCCTCCCCGGCGTGCTGGTCAGAGGCATGTTGGGGGAGTGCAGCAATTGGCTGCAGGGCATGTTGGGAGCGTGGCTCAGCGGGGAGACGGGAGCTCGTTCGCTCCGTCTCGTGGCAGGTGGCGTGCGGGCCGGGTAGCCAGGAAACTGGGATCCGGCGTCAGCCTGAGGTTAGCAAGGTCAAGGGGTAACCCAGGACCGCTCTAGTGACACCGCCCGGGCCCATGAGGCTGGCTGGCAAGCCCCTTGGCTGGAATGCGTTAACCCATATCACGGCACGGCCGCTGGGGTTGATGCTTCCAGCTGCCTCGACCCTGCGGGGTTGACCATGATAGCTCACGTGGTCTTTGACCACTGGGAGGCTTGAGTCAGGTTGTCACGCCCTGGGGGGATTAACGGGGGAGGAAGACGGCTAGGCCCGTTTCCCCCATTTAGGGCCCGCACGCTCTAAGGGTCTAGTTAAAGTATTATGTTATGCTGCAGGTTCTGTTATGTTTAATAAAATTTGGCCCTTTAACCCAAGCCTCTGTCTAGCGTGATTATTTGGGGGGTGCACGGGTAATGAGAATTTTATCCAGAAAATGCAAATGTAGGGCACAATCCACAATGAAGTTCCTGTAAGCCATTCCCATTGAAAAACACAAGAACATTGTGAAATGGCTTCTAACGTGATTGGGGTGATTTCAGCTGTGGGGTGATTTCAGCTGTGAATTCAGTAAGCTCAGAAAAAGAGGGGCTTATTAGCATGGTTAAATGCACAACAGCATGGGAGGTTATGTTACATAAAAAGCTAATCATAAAGACCAACCTTTACATCAGTGGTACCCAAACTGGGAGCCGTGGAAACCAGCCAGGAAACCCTCTCTGAAAACAATGCAATGCCAATTGGCATGCATCAACATCATGTAATGGGGAGCCATCGCCAATGGTCAAGGGAGCCAGGGCCATTCCGAGGAATTTTATCAGGGTGTACTAAGTTTCTTTTGGGCCCCTTCCCTATACATGCATTTGGCTCCTGGGGCCCCCTTTTTTGCTCCAGGGCCCCCCTTTTGACCCATTTTTCGCCCTGGGCCCGGGTACAAATTACCCCCTTAACCCCCCTCTCAGAGGCCCTGAAGGGAGCCGCAGGTCAAAAAAGTTTGGGAAACACTGCTTTACATGGTTGCATTTCCAAATGATGTGCTACCATGATGTGAATCAGGAATGGGACAGTGAAAATGAGGGACAAGCAAAACTAAGAGAAGTGCATACCATGGACTCCTGAGTTGTTCGTTTATGTGAGTGTGCATAACGTTTGCAACACTGGAAGTCCTGAGGCAAAGCCCAGCACTGGACCTGCTATGCATCTCCCACCCACTGTTGAAGGCACATCGGGCAATATGGCTGTCTCCAATAGTGGGGATTCAGGGGTCAACTCAGCCAGGTAGGCCCTCTGATGGGTGTGGGTCTTTAGCCAACCTCCTGATGCCATTCTTGAGGAACGTACTCCTGTACGTACATACATTGCCCAAGAAACATTTCTCTGAGCCAGACACCAACTTGTTACACAGACCCACCAATGGGCTTATCTGTTTTGAAAAACTGGTTGTTCGCATTGTTAATGTAGAACTGCCGTGCGTGCGTATGTGTTAGTCATTAATTGCTAATCGGCAACGCTGTCAGCTTGCCCAGATGGAGGAAGGAAGAGCTTTGCTATTCATTTTTCAGACTTAAATATTACATTCCTTTTTACTTAAAATAACACTCAAGAAATGTTTCACTTTGACTTTGGGGACACTGCAGCATGCAGCCAGGATGGTGTGATGGTTCTGGAGTTGGAAGATCCAGGTTCAAATCCCTGCTCAGCCATGAAGCTTCCTGAGTGACCTTGGGCCAGTCACTATCTCTCAGTCTAACCTACCTCCCAGGGTTGTTGTGAAGACAAAAGGAGGGAAGGAATTATATACACCACCCTGAGCTACTTGGAGGAAGGGTGGTATAAAAATGTGAAAAAGAAAAATAAGTAAATATTTTGAATTACGATTTGATCTCAACTGAGCAGGAAATATAGTGACCCAATGCCATGAGGGGAGAAAAGCTCCCATATGTTTAACACTTGTGTAGAAAAGAGAATTTTGGTAGGTGCAGCTTGTCATGTAGAGGTGAGAAAAGCGTAATCTGCTAAGAAATTCACTCTTTACATCCATTTAAAAAGAACCCTATCCTCTTTGGTATCTGGTCAACCTAGCTGGAAATACAGGAGATGATAAACCGAGATACTTTTTTGTAAAGCATCCTATTCCCAAAGTACCATCATGTTGTTGTTTTTTTCTTGATTTGGTCGAATTCTGGTTGATGGGGAAAAAAATTAAAGCTCTCACACCGCCTCTCATGTAAATGAAATGACAAGAAGTCTGATTTCATTCCCGTTCCTGATTTAACTAGTGTGACATGCAAAAGGATAATTATAGTAAATATGCATTTCCACCATGCAAACAGATGGCTCTGTTAAGGTGTAAAAGAAATTAATTTGGATATAGATATCTTCCATATTTGCCAAGAAACATACACAATGATAAATCAGAATTCTCCACTGTCACTAAGCAAGAGGTAACATCACTGAGGAGATAACTGATAGGAGGCTTTCACTGTTGCATTCATTTTGTTAAAAAGCAAAGCAAAACCAAGAAATACTGATCCTCAAAATAAACAACAGTTTACTTTTCCTGGAAGAGCCCGTGTGCCTTTCACAACTGTGTGACAGGCACAAATGCAACAAGTAGAACTTTTTTATCACTGCTTGTCCACATTTCAGCAACAAACAACTTGAACAAGTGTAACTGCAATTGGATTTCATGAAGCACACTTAAAAAAAGGCAGTCTACAGTCCAGTTCTGTGGAGGGTAGCTATTTCCATCAATATGGTGGCCCAGCCCTCCAACAAACAGATTTAACTCATCCACTAACTTCCCATAAGTTGTTTCCTAGCAAGATGGTATTTGACAGTATACAAAGGTTTATAAAGGTAAAGGTAAAGGTATCCCTTGACAATTAAGTCCAGTCGTGTTCGACTCTAGGGAGCGGTGCTCATCTCCGTTTCAAAGCCGAAAAGCCAGCGCTGTCCGAAGACATTTCCATGGTCATGTGGCCGGCATGACTCAACACCGAGGCGCATGGAACGCTGTTACCGTCCCGCTGACGTGGTACCTATTAATCTACTTGCAATTTCTTGCTTTCGAACTGCTAGGTTGGCAGGAGACGTCACATGGATTCAAACTGCCGACCTTTCGATTGACAGCTCATGGTTCAGTGGTTTATACTGTACAGTAAGTCCTTACTTAAAGTTGTTTCATTTAAAGTTGTTTCATTTAAAGTTGATTGAAAAATGCCATGGAAATGTTTACATTCATCATTTAGCCTATGGTAAAATTGGTTTCATTATAAGTCATTTCGCTTAAAGTTGCAGTTTCCAAGAAGAACCTATTGACAAGTATAAGTGAGAACTTGCCGTACTTCTTACTATCATAATTCTAAGAAAGCCATTGCCAGGATGCTGGGCTCAAGCCCCTGCCCCTGATGGCACATTGGGCACTACAGCTGCCATGGTACTGAGGGTTCACGGGTTGGCCCAGCCTGATGAGGCTTTGGACCTCGGCTAGTGCCTGACCTGGTTAACCCGTGAGACCACCTGAACAGGCACTTGCCCTCTTAGCAGGAAGAAGCACTAGCTCAACTTTCAGCTTCAAAAGAAGAAACCCTACTGATGCGTCTTAAGTTCTCACTGAGGATGTCAAACAGCTTGACTGAAGAAATGTGATGCAGGAATTTTGATCTGGGCTATATCTAGAGCAGCACACACTGCTTTCATTCTAGCAGTCCTCTGGTTTTGGATGACTGCTCTGGAGATCAGTGGCGTCACTGGAGCGTGGCGGGGGGGCAGGCCACCTGGGGGTGACGCGCGCCATGGGGTGACGCGCGCACCCCCGCGCACTTCACCTCCGTGACACGCGACACCCTCTGGACGCTCCGAAGCCGGCCCAGGAGCCGGCCTCGGAGCGTCCGACCCCGCCGGCGCTCCAGGGCCTTCTGAAAGAAGGCCCATGCAGCACGTTAATATGTTTTTTTATAATTTTCGCGCATGCGCAGACCGTTTTGATGGCAAAATGCCCTCAAAATGGTCTCTGCGCATGCGCGAAAATTGTAAAAATACCCGTATTAACGCGCTGCATGGGCCTTCTTTCAGAAGGCCCTGGAGCACCGACGGGGGCGGACACTCCGAGGCCGGCTCTCGGGCCGGCCTCGGAGCGTCCGGAGGGCGACGCGGGGGGGAGCCGGGTCGCCCCGCCCCCACACCGCGATGTCAGAGCATCACTAGGGTGACGCGCGCCCCCTGCCCCAGGGTGACGCGCGTCCTAGTGACACTACTGCTGGAGATCTGGAGCATGCCAGATTCTGACCACTTCTATAGCCCTCATCTGTGCTTATGAACCCTGACCTGCAAACCACAGTGGGGTAAACAGGCATGTTCATTTTTTTTTTTTAACTGAGTAAGGCACAGGAGTGCTAAATCAACCTCATAAGAACTTAACATAAGAACATAAGAAGAGCCCTGCTGGATCAGGCCAAAGGCCCATCTAGTCCAGCTTCCTGTATCACACAGTGGCCCCACCAGATGCCTCAGGGAGCACACAGCCAACAAGATAACCTGTTTCCTGCTGCCACTCCCCTGCACCTGGCACAGAGAAAACCTACTCCTAAAACCAGGAGGTTGCTTGTGGCTTGTAACCTGTGATGGTCTTTTCCTCAGAGTGAGTCTAGTCAAACTGAGATAGCGACTTCCCTAAATTGTTATGAAAATGCCAAACAGTGTAACATAATGGCAATAGAGTAATACAGTAATAGAGCAAATGGAACCTTTTGGACTAAAAAGTGGGGGAGTAGGAAGGAGAGAAAGACATGATGATGAGGCAGCAGATCTGCCTCCAGCACCACTTTATATGGCCATCTCACTTGAAGCCTCTAATTAGATGTGCATGAGATCAGCAAGTTTACAGTTAAAGGATGCCAGAGAGAGAGAGAGAGAGAGAGAGAGAGAGAGAGAGAGAGAGAGAGATTTTAAAAGTCAGCATCTGAACATATTGAATGGCCTCTCAAATGTTAACAATTAGTCTCCTTTTGGTCATCAGCATCAGCAATTTTCATGTGTCCTGCATCTCTGCCAACACACAGTTTTCTTTTGTTTATTTGTTTGAAATGCACATGCTCTTTGATAACTATTGGCATCTCGTTACCTTGCACTGCTTCCCCCCTTTGCTATAATGAGCAGATATGCGGAGAAGCCCTGGGAAGCCTGTGCTGTTTAATTGCCTGATGACAGGCTAGGAAGAAGGCAGCCTTAGAAACAGGCTTTGCTGGGCAGTCCCGTCAGCAAATGATAAAGGCAGGAGAGGCACTGAAAACAAAAGCCGTCCAAAACACCCCCCATTTTCAGCTTGGAAAATATATTGTTCCTTTTCTGCACTCACTTCTGAGAAACCATTCAACTGTTCTATAGGACTCGTTTAGGATTGGGTGCTTGTTTTCGAAAGGGCCGCACGTCTCCCAGGCCAGCTTCATACTCATCGCTTTCCTCTCATTATCTCCTTCAAAGGTGGTACTAAAAGCAACCCAATGATCGCTGTGTGTTTAATACAAATGCACGCACTGCAGTGATGTGCCATATTTGTGCCCGCCAGAGAGTACAGCGGATGCGACGGAGGTAGAGGGAAATGAGTCATGCTGCAGTAGCAGCTTGGCTGAATGCTTGAATGAACAGAGAAAGGCCAGTTCGTCTGCAGACAATGATTCGTGCCTCTTCCAAAGAACGATCTGAAAAGGACTTTTCTGGGACAATGCCCGATGGGGTGATGCACTGGTGTAGTAAGAGTTTGCAGCAGGGTGGAGCAGCGGTAGCCAAGAGGCCACACTGGCTCTCATCTCCTGCTACTGCAACCTGTCTGCCCACTGCCCTGGTTCCTCCTCCTCCTCTCCTTGACAATGTGCCATTCTCAAGATCTGCAGCTCCACGGTCGAAGTATGTCCTGATCGCAACATCCCTCCAGAGAATTTCAGGAACTCTAGTTCTGTGAAGGAGTTCTTGTTGTTGTTCAGTTTCATATTACCTGTGTGTTTCCTTTCTGTGGGTTTAAGTTACTTAAAGAAATGTGTTATTGTTGTTCAGTCGTTAAGTCGTGTCCGACCCTTCGTGATCCCATGAACCACATCCCGCCAGGCCTTCCTTTCCTCCACTATCTTCCTGAGTTCACTCATTTTCATGTTCGTTGCATCGGTGATGCTGCCTAACCATCTCATCCTTTGCCTTCCCCTTCTCCTTTTGCCTTCAATTTTTCCCAGCATCAGAGTCTTCTCCAGAGAGTCCTCTCTTCGCATTAGGTGGCCCAAATATTTGAGCTTCAGCCTCAGTACCTGTCCTTCCAGGGAACAGTCAGGGTTGATTTCATTTAGGATTGACTTGATTTGATCTCCTAGCAGTCCAAGGGACTCTCAGGAGTCTTCTCCAGCACCACAGTTCGAAGAAGGGGTTCTAGAGATCTCTAAAAGTGAATTCTCAACTCCAGCTTTGTTACCATCGCTTCTTGATCTATCTTCTGTCTGCTCCTTGTTCATAATCGTGTTGGCGGTTGGAAGGGTAAGTTTACTAGGTCTTAAAACATCATCAGGATTGTACGTCCCTGAGACCACTCCCAAGGGTTCTTCCTCTGTTGCAATGTCATCTAGAGCCGGCATAACCACAGCTACGTTTGCGGAACAAGGCGTAGGTTGATGTAATAGGATATTAAGTTCCTGCAAATGGGCTTTAGGGCAGTCATGGAACACAGGTGGAAGAGTGGGTTGATCAGTAATCCGTCGCGAATCCGACAAGTTTGGTATTGTATTTTCTTCTGGGGAAGTTTCTGATTGGTCTCCAGCTGAAATCAATCGAAGCTCAGAACTCAGTCTATCCAGCTTCCCAATAAATGTCTCCTGTTCATTTTTAGACAATCCCCCAAACATCTGGATGACTTCTAGTCTAGCTTGCTCATCGTCCATATCTATGGGTAAAGCTTGTTCTGAAAGCTGGGATGCTGGTGTTGTATCTGTAATGTCATGAATGCTAGCTCGGCGCATAGTTAGATCCTGTCCCTTATCCTGCAATCGCCTCTCTTGATTGGATATGTCCCTTGCCAGGGGTTCATCCTGTAAAAAGGATAGTATCTCATCTCTTGCAGGCCTGTCATTGTTCATGATCGTGCAGCCCAAACTGGCAAGTTCATGAGGTTTTGCCCTGGACTTGTTAAAATCACGCAACGAATCTTGAATACAGATTGTTATTTCCTCTATTTCCTCTAGTATGTTGTTTTTGGGGACTTTAGTTGTCGATGTTGTTTCTTCAGCATTCTTATAGATCAGAGATTCCTTCAGAGTCACACTTTGGAGCCCTCCTAGATTAGCTGCAGCTGTAGGAGTATCAGCCAGAGGAACTGGCTGTTGTCCAAGATGGCTTGACCTTGATGCTGGCGCAATTCTTAGCTCGGGGGGTTGCTCAGGAGATAACCGACTGGCAGGCATTTGTCTGACTGGGAATAGAGGCACAGCATCCAAGTCTGCAAACACTCTTTTAACTGTAATGTGAAATCGACTCAAGAAGCGACACATTTTGGGAAGCAGCAAGGGAATGGCATGACTATGAAATTTGAGAAGTAGCCTTATTACATTTGGATGGCTAGGTAGTTTCTGTATTGTTTTTAAGTCCAAAAAACCAAGATCTAAATTCAGAAGTTCACATAAAGAAACGCAAACTTTTGGACGGTCGATCCAGCGCCCTCTATTCTCCCAGTTATTTTGAATAATCAGAACTATCTGGTCCAGCTGCAAACAACTCCTAGTAGGGTGGGGGCCGTTGTGCTCCTTCCGAGGACTAGATTTAGTCTGTGCAACTTGGGGGCTCTCCCTCCAAGAATTGAGGTGCTCCAGCCTGCTCGGTTGTACATTCTCAGCCCTCTTTACCTGAGGCTCGGGGGACCACACCAGACTCTCCACCTTCTGACCACCCACCACACAGTTCTCAATGCTCTCCAACCTTCGAAGAATTAATGCCAGAGACCTTCCAGTAAGTAAACTTTGTTCTCCAAACAGACTTAGCAATTTCCCAGCTGATATCTCCTCATTAGCTCCTGGCAGTTTAGATAGCTTTTGAGGAGTTGTTTGGGCAGCTGTATGGACTGTTGCTTGGGCTGTTTGGGTTGCTTTATTCTCTGTGATTTTTCCTCTGGACCTGTTTTTCTTTGAGCCTTTTGACCTTGAGCCTTTTAGCTGCTTGGGGGGCTCTTCCATACATCTGTCTGACTGCTGAGAATTAGAACTAGCTGACGACTGTTCGTCGCTGCCATATTTATTAGCCCCCTCCTCCATTTGCTCTTCTGTCCTTATTTCAAACCCAACAGATGCCTCTTGTGCTATTTCAGCAATAGCCCAATCCGAAAAATCAGTCAAGCTTTGTTGTTTAGATTTTGATCTGGTCAAGCAGCATGGCTCGGAAGGCACTCGCGGCCGCTGCAACTTCTTTTTCTTAGCCATCAGGGCAGAGTCAAGGTCCCAGATCAATCCAAAACAGTCCTCCTTCGTCAAGCTCAATTAAAATCTGGCATTACACCAGTAGAGAGTCCAGCAATTACTTGTCTAGCAGAATGCAAAACAAAAGTAAATAACTTACTCCAGCAGTTGTAAAATCCAATTCAGGAGAAATGATCAGAGAGAAACGGGAAGGAGGAACCTACTCATCGGCCATCTTGTTTGCGATGGTAACAGGGACTATGGACTAACAACTTCCGCCCCAGAGGCATACTTAGAAGGGCCTTCTACGGTGCAAGAGGATATGCTGATGTCCCACCTTGATGCAAAGTCGTGTATTCCTTTGGCTAATTCCTTGCCAACGATTCCATTTCCCTGCACTTCTAGTGACCCTAAAAGATCTTTAACTCATACTATGGTCCACTATAGTCTTGATAAGGAGGAGCTATCAGATTATCCTGCGATAATAGCCATCCAGACCACACCCCCTAGAGCTGAACAGAATCAGGATCTGCTCCTGGTTCTAGATGGAAGTGCGTCACGTGACCTGTTAGGCATTGAAGCCTGTACACAGGAGGATGAATGACTCTCAAAATCTCCTACAGGAAGTCAGTCTACCACTCCTTTGAGAATTCTCTATTGGAATATGGCGGGATGGGGAAACAAGTCAAAGGATAGACAGTTTTTAGACTATTTAGCAACATTCGATATCATCTTACTTCAAGAAACGTGGGCACAGGATCAAATCAGACTAGATGATTTCAATGCATATTCGTTGCCAGCTTGCAAAACTAGCGCGAGAGGACGTCCATCAGGAGGTCTGGTTACAATGTCCGCAGTTTGGTTGAAATCGAAACCTTTAGACCTCAAAGTTGGCTGTTGTAAAATGCAAGCTTCCAAGATCTTTTTGAATGATCTAATTCTAATTTGTGTCAATGTTTATATTCCTCCTTCCCTCAGTAGTTTACAACGGATCCAACATTGGAATAGTCTAACATCTGATATAGAGGAGCTTGAGAAGGCCAATCCCCTTGGCGTAATTGTGCTTTGTGCAGACCTGAATGCGAGAGTGGGACCATCAGAGCAAATCTTTACTAAAGCCCTAGAAGTGGAGGAAGGATCGTCCCTTCCCCCACTATGTTGTATGAGTAGGAGGTCCAAGGATATTCATAGTAATGCTGCAGGTGCGGAACTGGCTAAATTCTGTGTAAAGTTTCACATGCTTTGGCTAAACGGGTTAGTGGAATTTGATGATGCGGGTGAATTTACGTTTGTGTCTCCCCATGGCTCAAGTGTTGTGGATTATATATTGATTCCCATAAAATTGAAACCTCAAGTGAGGGAATTTGCCATAGGGGATTACATCCTCAGTGATCACTTACCACTGATCTTGGTACTTGATTCGATTCCCCTTAGACCCCCACCATCAATCGTATATATGGGTAATACTAACCACATGTATAAAATCCCATGCAACAATGAGCTCATCCCAAAGTTTTGTAAATTAATAGCTGAGGGAAAGTATAAAGAGACAACTTCGTTTATTATAACAGCAGATGATCCCCCTGCCCAAATTGAAATTTATGAAGATTTGATTAAATATCTACAAGTAGAGCTGGGGCATAAAACTCCAGTACATCATAACGCTGGCTCTCTTGATAGAGTAAATTGGTTTGATCGTGAATGCAAGCAATTAAAGAGATTAATTCGGAAGTCCTACCTGGAATTTAGGAATACTGGAAATTTGCTTGAGTTATCTAGTTATTTCCTACTCAAGAAGTAGCTGAAAGCTATGATATTGAGTAAGAAACAGAATTTTTTTAGTGATCGATGGAATAGATTGCTTCAAGCAATACACCAGAAAAACAACAAACTGTTTTGGGCACTTGTGTCTGGGTCGTTTAGATCAGAAGCCCACGACCCAGCATTGATCCTTCCATCTATTTGGGTCCAACATTTTTCCGAACTCTTTTTCATACCAAGTAGTTCCCAACAACTCCCACCTGATACTGGCATTCTAGATCTCCCTGATTGGCCCCCAGTATCTACAATGGAGGTGAGACAATTAATTACTCAACTCAAATCTGGTAAGGCCTCAGGCCCTGATGCCATACCACCAGAGTTACTCAAGGGTAGATCAGAATGGTGGGCCTTGCTGCTTGCGCACCTCTTCACAATGATTGACAGAAGCGCTATAATACCAAGCGATTGGCTGTGTGCTATAGTCATCCCAATCTATAAGAAAGGCGATAGTAGTGTACCCTCGACCTATAGGCCCATTAGTTTGTTATCAGTCGTAGATAAACTCTATGCTACGCATTTACTTAATAAGCTCTCCCAATGGGTCAATGACCAACGTATTTTGGGTTGTGAACAAGCGGGCTTTCGCCGGGGTAAATCTACGATGGACAATTGTCTATTATTATCTTTTATGATTAACAAACAGCTTAAGTCCCCTGGGCGGAAACTTTATGCAGCCTTTTTAGATCTAAAAGGAGCCTTTGATTCGATAGATAGGGAGCTATTATGGAACAAGCTTATGAATATGGAGATGGATAAAAGGCTTCTTACCTTAATTAGAGCCCTCTATACAAACACGTCTTGTAAGGTGAGATGCTTGTGGAATGGTGACCTAACATCGTCTATCCAGACCAACAGAGGGGTAAAACAAGGATGTATTTTGGCCCCTATGCTGTTCAATCTATTTTTAAATTATCTTAACACCTTCCTTCAGGGGATATAAAGCCATTGCCCAAAGTTGGGAACACGGCAGGTTCCTCTCCTCCTGTATGCCGACAATGCAGTGCTCCTCTCTCAAACTCGTATTGGTTTAAAACGCCTGCTAGAAGGTAGCTTAGAATATTTTCATATTAACAAATTACAACTAAACTTTGATAAATCCAAGATTATTGTGTTTTCCAAAAAATGGAAGCTACATAATTGGACATGTAAAGGTCACAAACTTGAGCAGGTTAGACAAATAAGATATCTTGGGGTTACTTTTCAATATAACCACTCCTGGGTGGCTCACCGTAAGGCTGTGGTAAAGGCCACCAAGGTGTCCTCCCAGGCGGTAACTAGGTTCTTTTTTAATTGTGGGAATAAATATGTACCAGCGGGTATAGAGGTTTATAAAGCGAAGATTATCCCACAAGTTCTATATGGAATACCTATGTGGTACAATGCTTTTGACCAAACTATCGAAAGTATTCAAGGAGTTTTTCTTCGTAAAATCCTTGGGCTGCCCAACTGTGTCCCATATGTAGTACTTTGTCTTGAAAGAGGCCTCATCCGTCTAAAGACCTTGGCATGGTTGAGGCTCATGAAATTTTGGCTCAGAGTACTTTATAATCTTGAACATGATAGCTTGATATTTCAACTTCTGCTGGAACCGGATCTACCCACTCAGTTGATAGATCTATATAGGAAATTAAAATCCCTGGGCTTGGACACAGAGAGATTAGGTATGCTTAACCAGACGGTGGCATATAGAGAAATAAAGACACGAATCTTAGATATCGAATACCAGGAGCTGCATAGCAAAGCTTGTACTTCCTGTTCCCCACTAAAATTCCACATTTCATTTACACTAGGTAAGATGGCCCCATACTTATATATTCTAAAATGTCCACAGAATCGTAGAGCTCTCTCCTTAGCGAGATGCAATGTTCTCCTGTCTGCTTTGCTACAAGGAAGATACAATGGAATTGAAATGTCTGAGAGATACAGTATTGCCCTTGTGGCATGAATTGTGTAGAGACCCTCTCACATACATTCTTATATTGCTCGTTCCACAATGCTTCCCGCACAGAACATCTAGTCCCAGTATTTGTTAAATTCCAGGGTTTAGCAGATCAGGAGATATTGAGAAACATCTTATCGACGGAGGAAGGTGATATATTGGAAAGGGTTGCAGCCTTTGTTTGTTCAATCATTTCGTCTTGTGCATCAGATATATGATGTAATGGCCCCTAGATCGTAGCCCGATATCTGGTTGTTTTTGTCTGATTGGACTTTTTGTTTGTTTGTAATATGTGTTATGTAATGTATGTTGATTTATGTTGTCTTTCATGCCAATAAAGGTTCTTGATTGATTGATAAAAAAAACTCCAGCCTTATCAAAGCGACAATTCCCAGGGTTGTTTCAGGTGAACAGGTCAAACAGCATAGAAAGTAATAGAAGTTTACAGTGTAGTGATGATTTACTGGTTGGGAAGATCAGTAGCATAGCTGGGGGGGGGAGCGTGCGCTAAGTGGGGCAAGACACTGAGGCCTCAGTCCAGCCCAACTCAGGCACAGTTGAGGCCCAATTGGGGCCCAATTGGGGCCCAAAATAGGACCGAGTTAGGCTGCAACTGTGCCTGAGTTAGGCAGGAGGCAAGAGCAGTGGGCCAGGATCGAGGCAAAACTTACCACAGAGGCAGGCAGGCCCCTGTGGGGAGCTGTCAGTCTTGTGGAAGCGAAGAGGCCCCTCCTCAGCTCGTCTGCGTGCACCTACCACAGCTGCTGCAGCGGTCGCAGCAGATGGGCAGCCACAGGTGGGCCTGCAGGCACTGGGCGTGCGACAGTCAGCTGAAGGGCAGAGGTTGTGCCAGTGCCAGCTGCCCCAGGGCACCCTGGGCATTAGCCACCTGCCGCAGGGGGGAGTGCCACTGCCCTCCCTCCTGCAGACTGCGATGCCACCCCCAAGCCACTGCACGTGGGAGTCATGGGGGGGGGTGAGCGGGGGAGAGAAGGGAAGGAGGGGGTGGGAACGGCACGCACAAGGGGGGTCTCATGAGGTCTGGAACCGCCTCCGCCATGACATGCCAGTGCGCTGCCTGAAGCCCTGGGCCACCAGGGCCGTGGCTATGCCCACAAAGAAGGCATCCCGGTATGCCTTCTGCTCCGTGCCCCGGCCAAGACCGAGAGATGCCTTGGGCTTGTCTGCTGTGAGCGGGAAGGGCTCACGCAGCTCATCACTCCCCAGATGGGGCAACGTAGGCGCCTCGCGGCAGGTGCTCTGGCGGGGTGGGGGGTGCCAGCGTCCATCATCAGGGAGTGGGAGGGGAGGCAGGCACACAGGCAGGCGGACAGGGGGTGCTGGGGAGGGACACGGGTGGGTCAGAAACAGACAGACAACAAGGCTGGTGGGAGAGGAATACAGGGAGAGGGGTCTGCAGAGACCAATAGGGACACAGGGGTCACTTCGCAGATGGAGGCAATGCAGGAACGGGCGCCTCTCATGCAGACGGACCTTGGGCGGAAACGGACGCTGTTGACGGGCGGACTGAGGACGGAAACGCACGCCATTGACGGGCGGACTGAGGGCGGAAACGGACACCGTTGACGGGCGGACACGGACGCCGTTGACGGGCGGACTGAGGGTGGGTGAGAGCCCCAGTTGCTGAAAGGGCTCTTCACGGACGTGGGGGACGTGCGCCATGTCACCTGTCACTGTTTGCCTGCCTGAGAGGCCCCCCAACTCCCCCCTCCCCTCTGAGCCCTGAGGGTCTGGCAGCCCCCCTGCTGTGTTCTCCCTGGGCTGGCTGTGGCAGGCCCTGGCTGGGATTCATGCAGGGCCTTGTGTGGTGGGCGCTGTCTCTCTGTGTGTGGGGCAGTGCTTGTGTAACATTGGGGTCATGGTGTTCAAGGGGCCTTTGCCCAAGGGGCATCTTTATTGTTCTGGAACATTGGCAGGGATGGCCAGGCGAGGCTGCCAGGGGTAGGCACAGCAGCCACTCAGAATGTAGCAGCAGCAGCTAAGGAGGGTTGCAGGGCAGGCTCCCAGACCTCTGGCAGCATCGAGGCAGACGACCATGGGGCAACCAGACTGCGGGCCCAGGGGTGCTCCCCAGAAGGTAGGTGGTGGTGGACATTCCTGGGGAGACATAAATCACAGGGGTGTTCCATGGCAGGTGCTGTGTGGTAGCAATCCCCATTGAAGAAATGCCAGTGTGCCGGTTGCAAAGGCCTGCAGGGAGAGAAATCAAACACAGCTGAGTGGTGTGACACACAGAGCCTGGTCTGCGCTGCTTCCCTGGGTGTAAGGTGAGCATGATCCTGTAAGGGAAAGGGGGTCAAAGAGAGAGACAACAACACAACTTGGGGGTCACAACCATGGCAATCCTAGCAATACTGACCTGTCAGCAGACCCTGTGGAGAAAAGAGGGGGGGGGACAGCTGGTGTCTACATATGGGTTACAGTTCCACACTCATGGCATTGTGTGCTCACATTCATACAGGCAGCTATGAGACAAGACATTGGTATAGAGGCATATCATGGCAGGCATTGCAGGCAGCTATGAGACAAGACATTGGTAAAGAGGCATATCATGGCAGGCATTGCAGGCAGCTATGAGACAAGACATTGGTATAGAGGCATATCATGGCAGGCTATGCAGGCAGCTATGAGACAAGACATTGGTATAGAGGCATATCATGGCAGGCTATGCAGGCAGCTATGAGACAAGACATTGGTATAGAGGCATATCATGGCAGGCTATGCAGGCAGCTATGAGACAAGACATTGGTATAGAGGCATGTATCCTACCTATATTTCTCTATGCTAAGAGGCAGACGTCAGACCACATGTCAGCACAAACCCTGCACTTACCTGCTGGTGTTGTTGCCTGTATGGGGGGGGGAGAGAGGGGCTGGGAGAAAGACATGGGTTAGCAAACACTTGCATGGAGACAGCTGCCCAGGCACAGCAGTAAACAGTTTGGCCACAGGCAGAACAGCCCTCTCTGCCCTAGAGGGGGGCAGAGAGGAGAGAGGAGAAGAGAGAAGTGGGGTGTTAGAAAAGTTTTCAAAGTCCCACTTTGTGGCTGCTGGGGGACAGAACCCCACGCCACGTGCTCAGAGAGAGAGAGAGAGAGTGGAGGGCTGGGGCTGGGCTTTTGTGGGAAAGAGGCTGGGTGGGGCTGGGTGCTGATAGGGTAACTATTTGGGTCCATGTCCAGAGTTAGGCCACACCTGTTCGGTCCTAACTCAGGCCCAACTCGGGCCCAGGGTGTTAGAACTTTTCAGGAGAGGGCTGGTGTGGGTAAGGTAAAATGGCTCCTATGGGTCTCCTCACATTTGGGTCCACCCTTTTTGCTGGCCCAAATTTTGGGCCTGAGTTGGGCTCGAGGGGGCGTGTCAGTGGCTCTCCAGTGTCTGGAACCGGACCAAAATTCGTAACCGCCCCCGTCACACCCCCGACACGCCCCCAACACACCCACTTTTAGGCTGCAATTGTGCCTGAATTGTGCAATTGTGCCTGAATTGTACCGCAGTTGCCTTGGGCTGGACCGGGCTGCAATTCAGTCACAATTGCAGCCCAACTCAGGCACAATTCAGGCACAACTCGGGCCTAAAGCACTTGGGCTGCAATTGTGCCTGAATTGTACCGCAGTTGCCTTGGGCTGGACCGGGCTGTGAGACTCATAATGTAAGCGGCCCCTCCCACACGTCTTTGGAACCATTCTGGGCAGCAACAGCAATGTGCAGGAGACTCTGGTTCAGTGAGCACCTGAACATTGCTGTCGCTGCCTGGAATAGCTCCGACGGTGATTGGGAAGGGCCACTTACATGGTGAGTTGCACCATTTAATGCACAGTCCCCCTCTAGATACGCTATTGGGGAAGATCTATTTGTTTGTTTACTGCATTTCTAGACTGATGTGCAGCCAGACTCCTAAAGTGATTTACTACAGAAAATCAGTACAAGAAGATGTCAGCAGGTGTAGCTTTTCTCATGATGAGGAACCAACAGCTGCAAAAAGTTGTGATGGGTAAATAACCTAACCACTTCAGTTTGCCTCAAGCTGGTTTAGAATAAGAAGACATGCCCTTTCCTCCTAGGTGCATATCTGCTTATTGAAATATTTGGCATTGTGGGACACACACACCCCCAAACACACACACCTAACAAAGGAGCAGCCCAGTCTTCCCGTGCAGTGCGGCCAGTGCGGGCTGTGCTGCATCCTGTGCTGGAATTTTGCAGGCTGGAGGTCTCCATGAGATAAGGGACCTCTTGCCCCAGGGAAAGCCCCAGCTGTGGCAATAGATCTACTCAGACCTGCGCCTGCTAAATCACTGCCACAAGTCCGAGGCAACCTGTGTAGGTGGGTCAGGCCCGGGAAGAGGGATAGTATGAGACATGCACCAGCACCGCCATTCCTGGGCCCGATCCACCCATTTTCTGCCCCCATTGAAACCCATCCCCACCCAGCCCAAAAATTGGATGATGTATTAAAAATGGAATCTTTTTTGTTACTATTTGTAAAGTCAATTACTTATATCCAAATGTACAA
Source organism: Plestiodon gilberti rubricaudatus (assembly GCA_026170595.1). Taxonomy (NCBI): domain Eukaryota; kingdom Metazoa; phylum Chordata; class Lepidosauria; order Squamata; family Scincidae; genus Plestiodon; species Plestiodon gilberti. The sequence continues at coordinate 63,818,774 of JANXHW010000003.1, read as the reverse complement.
CTTTTAAAAAAAAGTTATAGTTTGAGCTCATTGCATATTATGGTAACCATGACAACTACGTATGATTGTTCCTGTTGATTGTTTTTTTTTTCATTATTTGCTACATATTAGGTTAATTTTCTAGACATTAATAAAATGAACTAATAATAATGAAGTAATCACATCTTTGTGTTTCTTCAAGTTAATGCCACCCTTGAACTATTGTGTATTTTTTTAAACTATGTTTTTCATTTTTTAAGCATACAATTTGTATAACAAAAGGAGCAACATACAAAACGGTAACACCATGGCAGGAAAAATACATGGCAGGAAAAATACAAGATCTGTATTTTAATATAATGGAATTGTATTGATGAATGACACTTACAGTGTGAGTTTCTTGAAGAGCAATTAATAGTGAAATCTAAAAGGGAGCAGTGAAAATAAGATTGCTGTGCTGCTGCTGCTTCTTGTAACTCCACTGCTACAAGCTCTTGCAGCAGTAGCGCTGGAGGAAGAGGTGGGCTCCCCGATCCTCTTCCCACCAGTAACGGAGCTACGCCCCCACGTGGGGGGGCTGTCGACACGCCGCCGCCATGTGACGCTGGGCGTGACGCCAGTGTCGCGCGTGCGGCGCAGCACCAATCACAGCCCCCCCCCGTCATTTTGCTTACCATTTTGGAGCCAAACGGCTCCAGGGTGGGTGGGAGGACCCAACTCCGAAACGGACCAGCTTCAAGATGATGTCGGGATGCATCCCGGAGGCAAGTACACACACACACACCCTGCCGCCTTGGGGCCCACGTCCCCACCCTGACGACGCTTCGGCTTCCCACTTGCTCTCAGTGGGCAGGAAGAGGAACTGAGAGTCGATTGAAATGGCTTCATGGGCAGTGGGCTGGAGGGGGACAGCAGGCAGACTCAGGGTGCAGGGCAGACCTGGTCAGTTCTCTGCTCCCCCCTCCCAACGTACTGCTTGAAAAGTCAGCTGGCAAGATGGAGAACACCTTGAGAACCGACCGAGGGAGACCTGCAGCTGCTGCGAAAAACTTGGAAGGCAGAGGCACAGCCAGGACCTGGTGGCTGCACTTTGAAAGGAAACAGCATCTGGGAATTGAGGATTCTATGATTCCATGATTCATAGAACAATACTTGTAAAAAACCCATTGGGGAAAAATGGGGTTTAGAATGGCCTGCCTATGGAAACCGCCTTGAGTCTGTAAAGAAAAGGGCGGTATAGAAATACCATAATAAATAAATAAATAAATAAATAAATAAAAGTCTCCTCTGGTCAGCTTCGTGGCTGAGGCAGCCCTGTAACTAACTCTGCAACCAATCACAGATAACTACTGGTGTATATACTAGTAAAGATCGGAGACTGTTATAACCTGCTGTGATGCAAATAGAACGAACCATCATCGGGATTCAGGGTTATAAAAATTCCCTGAATTCCAATTCAGGGTGTATATACTGTACATAAGATCCATCATCAAGTGAACAAAGATCTCATGTATCAAGATACTTGTACAACACTGTGTCTACATGCTTCTGAAAAATGCCACACTCTTGTCTTTGTACTGCACCACTTCGTCACAAAGCGGATGAAGAATTGCAAGACTGAATACTCCCACGTGTCAAAAACCCATCGCTGGAAACTATTCTCCTGGGGGAAAAGGTTGCAGCCTAGCCTTCTATTTCAATTATCCTTTCTATGCAGTTATTAGAGGCACAAGAGCCTTATCTCACACTGAATCTGGAAGCCCTAGAAAGGCCTCGCCAGGAATGAACGAAAAGCTGCAGTGGACAAATTCCAGGTTCTCTTCTGAGCTGAACTCTCTTGCTCTGACCCATGGGCAGGGAAGGGGATTCCATGAATGTACAAACGGGCTCAACAAGGGGGAGCAATGAGGTCTAGTTCCTCCTTTGAGTGATAGCTGGTGCTCTTCATCTGAGCGACTATCCACTGGTTCCTGCCTTATAGCTATGCTCTCTCTCTCTCTCTCTCTCTCTCTCTCTCTCTCTCTCTCTCTCTCGTGTGTGTGTGTGTGTGTGTGTGTGTGTGAGAGAGAGAGAGAGAGAGAGAGAGAGAGAGAGAGAGAGAGAGAGGAGAGATTTGAATGGATGCAGCTGTGTTTAAAACCCCATGGTTCATTTCTGGAAGGGCAATAATTACTTAAAACAGACTTTTTTTCACATCTGTATAAGAACTTTCTAAATAGTAGGCTTAGATTAACAATTTTTCAATAACCAGTGCTCTCAAGCAACATACTAGAATTAAAATTGAATCTGGGAAATGGGTGTTCCCTGAAGTACATAATATTCATTGTGAAGATTTTAAGCCAGCACTTGAACAGTCATCTGCACCAGCTCTTGGCATTTAGTTTTGTTTGCATAGCCCTAGATCCAGAATCCTAAATAACAATTGTACTAGGTAGTCGTCGCATTAGTTTGAAGACATAACTCGAGGATATTGACTGAAATGGAGGTTGCACAATTTGTCTTTTATCAAGTTAATAAATTCATTAAAGCATAGGCAACTGCCTTTGCTGAGTCTGACCATTGACTCATCAAGCTCAGGACTGCCTGCACTGGCTGGTAGCCACTCTCCAGTGTTTCAGACAAGTCTTTCATTGCCCTACATGAAGATGCCAGGAATTGAACCTGCAATCTGCTGCATGCAAAGCAGGTCCTCTACTACTGAGCTACAATGCCACCTCAAAGATACCCTATATGCCTGAAAAGATACCGTATGCCTGAAAGACACCTTTCTCATAAGAACATAAGAAGAGCTCTGCTGGATCTGGCCAAGGGCACATCTAGTCCAGCCAGCTTCCTGTACCACACAGTGGCCCCACCAGATGCCTCAGGGAGCACACAAGACAACAAGATACCTGTATCCTGTCGCCACTCCCTTGTACCTGGCATAGAGAAAACCTACTCCTCCAACCAGGAGGTTGCTTATCCCCATCGTGGCTTGTAAGCTGTGATAGACGTTTCCTCCATAAATCTGTCCAATCCCCTTTTAAAGGCATCCAGGCCCAGTGCCATCACCACATCCTGTGGCAAGGAGGGAAGGAAGGACCTGCCCGGGATTTGAACCCAGGTTTTCTCACACCCTGAGTAAGAATCATACCCTTCAACCAAGCCAAATCATTGTTACAAAAAGTGAAATATGTACATGAAGAAGACAATATGTCTCCCTCCTGAGGAATATATGTGCACCTTGAATGTGTGGATACGTTCTGGGGTCGTACATCCAGTAATTGGCAGAATACATATTTTATCCTTTTCCTGTGTTTGTTTGTTTTTGTTCTTCTAGCCCTGTTATGTCCTTCTTCAGAAGAGTTCTTTCGAAACTTGCTGGATACAGAACAGACAAAATTCTCCTCATCTCCTTTTGTATATTTCAACTTTCATCCAAAGAGGCAGAAAATGCAAGCAATCTTTTCAAATCATTAATCATAATTTTTAATTATCTTTTAATTAAAGAAGGCAGCATGACATCTCTAGGGGCCTTTATGCCAATATTCTCTCTTGCCAATTTTAAATTGTTCCATCTGAAGTTTGTTTAAAATCTCTTTCTATGGTTTTCTCTCTTCCATTTCTTTGCAAATAAAGTTCAGCTATTAAGCAGTGAATTGGGCCATTGTTCTAGGTGAAACCCTCTATTTCCAGGAAGGCAAATACTTGTTCTGAATGTTAAAAAAGCATTTAATATGCTGCCGTTCATCATATATCAGATATACATCTGATAATTGTCCTCATTCTTAGTCCTCTTATACTGATGTAAATCTTGCATCTGGCTGCTAATCTTAAATATTATTGTTTTATTCGTTTGGTTTGTCTTGTTCTATTATATCATTTATACATATTCATTATTGCAAGTTACCTTGTTCCCTGTACAAAACTGACCAATACATTCAATAAATAATCAATGCATCAGTAAATAAGGTTGCAGTCAGGCTTTGAGTGATATAAGGGAAAGAATAGGATTCTATTAGGGCTGGTCTTACCGTGAAGCAATCTGAAATGGTCACATGGATCAGTAAAGTTGGAGGAGCAGAGACCTGATGAGCCCCTCGCCCATCCGTCTGCCACCTTCTTCAGCCTTGTTGCTTGGGTGGGGCTCCAATTCTCTTCTGGCTTGCAGAGACTAAGTAGGAAGAGGATCACAGCAGTGGCAGCTGCTTTCTCCCTCCATCACTACTGGAGAAAGAAGGGAGAGACAAAAAAACTGTCATAGCTCCAAATCTCTTCCCCTCGCCCAACTGGTGTTTATGAAGCACCAAGTGGGCAAGTAGAGGCAATCTGGAGCTCATCCCCTTCCCTTCCTTTGATGTGCCAGGTGTGTGGCACACAGCCTCCTTCTTCTGCCCCGCTTATGGTTCTAATGGGGCAGTGCATGCTGGGAACACTGCTTCATTCAAACCAGAAGTGATGCAGAGGAAAAAGGCTGTGCACCATGCTCCTGGTAAGTTAAGGGAAGAGGGTACCTCTCTCTTCCCTCCCTATTCACAGGGTAGGGCATGATCACTTGTTAGATAAGGTGAGTGGAAGGTCAGAGGCATCAGTAGGGTTTGTGTCACCCGGTGCGAGAGCTCATCGCATCACTCCAGTGGTGTCAGTAGGGTTGCTGTCACTCGGTGCGGTAACTCATAGTGTCACCCCCATTAACTTTATTATAATATACAACAGGTCACCCAACAAATCAGTGACCAACAAAAAACCAGTGGCCAACTTGATGACACACAACTGAATAAGAGTTCTAGTATTAGCTCTGATACATAGAAATGAGAGCTGACTCAGTCAGACTAATACCTTATTGGTTCTATGCTGTGTCATAACAACACCTTTTTGGTTCTCAGAACGATCACGGCCCAATGCTGTGGAAAGATCTGCGGCCGGCCGCAGGATCCTCAGCCCTTCCTGAGCCGCTCCGGCACAGCCCTGGGTCCCCTTCCCGGTGTAGGTCCCCGCCCCCCAGTGTAGGGCTGCCTGGCCCCAATGGGCCTCCTCAGATGTATGCCGGCTCTCGAGCCTGGTCCACGTCCACAGGTAATTCAGTGGATTGTCACATCTCTTTGTCCTGCAGACACTACTGTGGGTGTGATTTTTAATAAGAACCCCTAGAGTTCAATGCTATCCTGGAGGGTTTTTTCCCAGATGGCTCTCCTCTGCCTGGTCCGTTTAGCCTGGGATGGTGGCAGCAGATACAAACTATCAAGGCTTTTCCCCATTCAGCTGCTGGTCCAGTAAAGGGAATGTGGGAAACAGGAAGGGGTGTATAATATGCACAACTCCCCCTTGGTGAGCCTGCATCCTCCCAAGAGTCTTTTTCCCTGACAGTAGCCTAGAAGCAAAATCAGTAGGAGATGCCTATGCACCAAAGTATGTGCTTCAGAAGAACTATCATATGCTGGATTTATTTTGTAGCCCGCTGCTGTATGATGACAACATCTAGAAGAACCACACAATTAACTTCCCAACTGGCTGATGAACAGACTCCTGCTTTTTCTCAGTAATGCACAGTCTATTCCCCAAATACAATCCCCTCCCAAATCCATATCTTCCACCCACAGTCCTATTATGCCAAGGCTCCTGAAGGTTCTACAGTTTCATGGAAAACAAAGGCCGCAAGAGGCTTTGGATCAGGCCCTGATCAGCAGCTAATAAATACACCGCTGAGCTCATTAACACCCTACATTTAAACAGCTGTGCTGTTTGTAATGAATGGAAATATCTGCCGAGCAGTACTATTTAGGCGCCAATTTTGTCTCCTTGCTGCGTGGGCGTATTGCATCGACAAGCAGCTATTTTGCTCCACAGAGACAAAAATGATTTGTGCTGGAAAAAACAAGTGAGCTTCTCTTTCGCACCTGGGAGATGTATTTGGGTTGGTACAATTTTAAGACTGTTTCTTGACAATAAAGATATCTTAAACGGATAGTCTCAAATGCCAAATATTTATTTATTTATTTATTTATTTAAAAAAAATATATCCCGCCTTATCCTATGCCGAGGCAAATGCCCAAGGCGGCTTACAACAAAAATTAAAAAACATAGTTTAAAATACAGAAAATAAGTTTAAAACAATACATACTTAATTTAAAAAACAATAAAATCCACGGGGGGGGGACAATATGGAGCACAAAAGCAGCATGGTAGAGCATCTTGAGACACAGGAGGCAGACTACAACCCATCACCCAAACGCTAGACGAAACAAAAACGTTTTGAGCCCTCCTCAAATAATCCTATATTGCTTTCCGATTTCTTGTTTACAGAAAGAATTCATACAGAACCATTACAATTCAAGCACAAGAGCAAAGAAATATCAAATGCACTTGGGCATCATAGTAAAAGGGTTAGATTAATTCTTTTCTGTGAGAAACACCAAGAAATATTTGGTGTCAATGTAGATCAAGTATAATTCTCTGAAGAATTTCCTGTATGTGTGTGTGGATGTTGTGGGGCAGCCAGCAACTGGCTTCCTAGCCAGAAAAGTATCAAAACCCAAGCAGGATGGCAGGAATTTAAGGAAGTGGAAAGCTAGGACCTACAGGAGCCTGAGCAATCTCCTGGAGATAGAGATCAGGTGTTGGATACAAAGGGTCGGGCTGAGCCAAAAGTCTGATTGAAAACTTGGTGAGGGGGGTAGCTTTCAGATGGCAAAAGTTTTCACAAAAGCCTCCCTTCTCACCTTTTTTTGGTGAAAAAAAGCAAACACCGAAGTGTTAAAAAGAGTTGCAAATGTCTAATGTAAACCCACAAGTTTTATTTTATTTAGTGGGTTGTGTGTTTCCTATGCAAGTATGCATAACTGTAATTCAATGAACACAGTATAACTTGGGCAGAGGCACGCACTCCCACCACTGCGATAACATGATGGACTGGAAAATCTGAGCCAGTCATTTATAGCGCAGTTTAAATACTAAGTAGTATTTAAACTGCATAATTAAGGGTTGGTTCAGATGTTCTATCTCTACATGACCACATCTCAGGTGGATGGTGGGTACAGGTGTATTTGTGCTTCTTCTCACCTGATGAGCCTCCACTCAGAAGATATTGTCTGAACCAACCCCTGTTCTTTTGGACCCGTTTATATAAACACCGAGAAAGTAGAGGAGCAGGAAAACAACCAATAGTGTTATTTTTGAAAATTATGATGATGGTGATGATAATTATTTATATTCTACTTTTCAGTACAAAAATTCACAAAGCCAACATATTTGATGAACACAAAGGTGTGTAAGTAGTAAGGACTATGGCGATGTAACTGCATTGAAAATCTGTTAACGTTACTCCAAGTCTCTCGCAGTAGAAAAGGGAGCATAACCCACAGATATGGACATGATATAGGTAGGTTTGAAAAGATGATAATCAGAAAGCTTTCCAGGTCACCCAAATCCCTGGTTTGCACATGACATGGAGCTTAACCAATCCCAGCTCTGACGTTCCTATGGGACACTCCATTTAATGCATGTTATAAGTCATCACAGCAGAAACCACATCAGGTTTGTGTTCTCTGCAATGTTTAGTATATGGCTAGCTTTTAAATATATGCATGGTAGTTGTGATGGTAAAAGGAGCAGCAATTAGGGTTGCCAGGTCAAATGCATCTAAAAATTGGAGCTTTCTGAGGCTGGGCCTGGTGATGCTGCAAGGTACACTGTGGTGGTGTCACAAGACTATTTACATGTATAACTGCATGTTTGAAAGCTATATAAGCTGGGTCTTATTTTGTATTTGGTGTGCTGGCTTTTCCTGCACCCTTATACATAACCAGTACCCTTATGTATAAGTATTTTGAATAAATCTCTGTGTGCTGTGGCACGTTGTCGTTCTCAGTCATTTTTGACCACCCCTGAACCAAGAACTTACTCAGAGACATTAACATCTAGATTTTATCTCTGACACTGTCAACCCTTGAAAAATGAGCGCCAACAGGGCTGAAGCCTAGAGGTGATCCTGAGATTAACGTTTGCTGCTTGTGCACCTGACAAAAAAAAGCAAAAGCTAGAGAAACAGGAAGGATCATCTTTAGCACTTAGGACTAGAGAGCACTTAGGACTAGAGAGCAGGAAGGATCATCTTTAGCACTTAGGACTAGAGAGCTCCGCCGTCTCTCCCTGTCAGCCCCTGCCTCCCAATTGTCAGGATCCAGCCCTAAAGGACACAGAACTCCTCCTCCATCACCCAGTAGGCTGGGCCATGAGGTATCCTCATCACCCCTTGCCTAGCTTGGGTAGATGAGCCTCTACATTAAAGGGAACACAGCCAAGGAAGCTTCGAGTGGAGAAGACAAAAGGTGAAGTAACCTTCATCAGCCCCTGCCTTTCTTACAGCCCAATCCGACTTAAAGATTGGTCGGACGGCCAAGGCCGTCCGCCCGATCCAGTGCTTTGCTGCAGGCTGCCTGCAGCAGGCAGCCCGGGGCGGAAAGTCTACTCGGGGAAGGGGACAATTGTCCCCTTCCCCGAGTGTAACGGCAGCTGGGGCCGATAGGCCTCCTCAGATTTCCGCCAGCTATTTTGCTGGCGGAAGTTGGAGGCGGCAGTGTAACGGCCCAGCCGCCTTCCAGAGCCCGGTGGAGACTGGGATCGGGCGGACACCATGTCCCCGCCCCTGCTCGGGAAGGCTGGGCCTATGGCTGCCCTCCCAGCTCCGCCGTCCCTCCTCCCGGCTCTGCCGTCTCTCCTGCCTGCCCTCCACCCCCCCCCCGCCCGAGCCATCCGCCTGATCCGGACTTACCTGGGTCTGGAGGTGGCCCGAGTCCTCAGCCGGCGGAGCTGGGCAGACTGGCCTTGCGCCGGCCTGCCCTGCTTTAAAGTAGTCTGCAAACATGCTTTACGGCACGTTTGCGACTACTTTGGGCTATTCCAGACGGCGGATCACTAGGTCAGCCGTCTGGAAGAAGAGTCGGATTGCGCTGTTAGTTCAGTAAACCTCGATCTGTTTTGAGTTGAACTTAAGCCATAATAAATAGACTGGCAACGTGCACTTCACAGCTACCTTTGCTTTTATATCCTGAGCATGTCTTTCCCCAACCCATATGAAGTGGAGTAACCCACTGGCGGGGAGAATGAGGGGGCACCGTAGTGACAGGATTATTTCTACATTTTATAGAAGGGGAGGCTGAACAATCAACTTGGAGCTGCCATTTTTGATGGACTCTCCGTGTCACTTGTAATATGTAATTCTGCCTCGTGGCACTATAAAAACAGGAGTTGACTTGATTCCACTGGCAAACATTTGAGCAGCATGTAAGCGATGTTTTTCATCCAAATTTCCAAAGAATTAAGACTAGGTTGCTTTTTTTTTTTTTACTTGAGTAAACCAAAGTCATACGTAATTAGTTCAATGTTTTCTCTACTATTGTTCAAGCCACTGACATCCTTCAACCATTGCCAGCAGGGACTTACTATTTTTAGCATGGTATAATTTAATTTTCATACCTTAAGCATCCATGCTCCTGTTCAACCTATGGATGATGAGAGGATGCCTCCACACATGGCTATATCAGACGAAATGCCCACTTAGGTTTGCTAATAAAATTATATTGCTCTGTTACCACTAGCCTTTGGCTATATTAACTGTCTGCTTGTTTGTGAGTTATAAATAGCCAGGAACGACACACTCACTGTCGGCTAACATTGAGCAAACTGTGATTTTAATCCCCTTAAACAAGCCCGTCTCAGATTGCTGGTCTCGCTAGAATGTTTCATATTACCTGTGTCTGTTTCCTTTCTGTGGGTTTAAGTTACTAAAAGAAATACACAAGTGATTAAAGTCACTACCCCTGTTAACCGAGCAAAGAGGCACCTTTGAAGCAGTGATGTTCTTGCAGTGCAACCCTATACATGTCTACTCAAATGTAAGTCCCATTGTATTCGATGGGGCTTACTTCCAGAAAAGGTGTATAGAATTGTAGCCTTATTTAGCAGCAGGACAGCAACTATCCCCGCCTATCCTAGCATAGTATCTTTTCGAGTGACTGTTCATTCATTGGTGTTCCCTATATTTAGATTGTGAACTCCCTGGGACAGGGAACTATCTCTTCATTTATTTTGGTATGTAAACCACTTTGTAGATTTTTTTAAAAATTAAAAAGTGGCATTTATTATTAATTATTATCATTATCATTATTATAACATTTAAATAGAAACTTTTTTGAACTGTTTGGACAAACCATTTTACATAAGAACTGCTGGATTAGGCTAAGGGTCCATCTGGTTCAGCTTCCTGTATCTCACAGTGGCCCACCAGATGCCTCAGGGGGCACTCAAGACCACAAGGTACCGTATCCTGTTGCCACTCCCTTCCCCCTGGCATTCAGAAAAAAATGTACCTCTAAAACCCAGAGGTTGCGTATCATCATTATGGCTTGTAAACTGTGATTGACTTTTCCTCCATAAATCTGTCTAATCCCCTTTTAAAGACAATTTTTCTGGGTTTGTCTTTATCTTGGGTTGCCACTTGCCAGTCTGTTACCTGACCACTTTATCTTTAAATCCGCTGCTGAACAGGGACATAAGGCAGCGATGTCCATTTTTCACACACGCACGTGTGTGTATGTGATACAGACCTCTTCTGCCATAATGAACAAGGCTCCAAGTCATAATGAACAACTCAGCAAATGCGGGATGTGAACAAATGCAAAGACCGATAGAAAAACAGAAGCGGCTGAGCCTCCTCATTCAGTAATGGTTTAAAACAGGGATTCCCAACCCCTTCCCAGCTGAGTATCAACTCTGGCGCCACTCTCCTTCTGAGTACTACCGGAAGTGACTGGTGATGACATCATCACCAGTGACTTCCAGGTTTTCAAAGGCTAGAAAACGCAGGGAGGAGGCTCTGGGCAGGTGGGAGGGCCCTTCTCAGCGTCCCTGAGAGGCTCGGCCAAAGGCAGGAGCTTCTTGGGAACAAAAATGCGCCACCAAAAGTGCCATGTTGGAGTGGAGTTCCAGTGGTCCAGCGGTCCGAGTACCACCAGCAGTTGGCCAAATTGCCACTGGTGGTATTAGTACCATAGGTTGGAAACCCCTGGTTCAAACAGGGAATCTTTGGGCTGTGACTTGCCAACCTACAGCCATCTGGGACAGACATCACCCACACATCCTTTCCTTTGTAGGCTACTTGAGCATCTGGACTGACAGGGAGGTTCATAAGTTCAGCATACTTTTACAATTACCTCCAGCATAATTGGGTAAGCTGTATTCCTTTATCAGAGATAGATATACATCAGAGTGAAGGAATGCACTTCCCCATCCTCCCATTAATGATGGGTGCCCCAGATATTAGGGCCCAGTAACTGAAACCAAAACCTCAACAACGCTAGACTCTTTAACCTGGGAGCTTACAGATCCTCCTCATTATTAACCAACTATGACACTGAAAGAGTCGAAGTAAATTACAGTGAGGAAAGGTACGTCAGTTTGGTAAGTCACATTTCTTTATACTATTATTTATGTACTGCAGCTTCAAACAAGCCAATACAACAGAACCATGTGGGTTTCAGGATACCTGCAGCCAATCTGGCTTGGTGGATTCTGTCTCTTATTCTATGAGATAACAATTCTCAACACCAAACCAAAATTAGTATTAGTATTATTAATCTCATGAGTAGCAGTTTGTTTTCGGAATATTAGTTATTTCCAAATTATTCATTTTTAATATTCAGTGTTTTATGTCATCATTCATCAAGTGTAAGGGATTTACCCATTCTCACAGCATGAAGCCTGTGTTTTTTCCTTACCTAAGGGAGAATGAGCAGTATCCAAAATCCCAGTGAGTCTTTGGAAATATTCAACAGTCATTCTGTCAGGTACATTTTGTATATGTGTCAAAGCCTTACTCAGCTGTTGAAATTAGAGCATGACTAAGACTGAGTAAAGCAAATGGGAAGGAGGAAATTATACATTTTATGACCAAACGAAATGGAACAGAAGTGCCAGTCAGTTTGCATAAATTCAACAAGACTCTTCTGAGGTCAACTGATTTATAGTACCCAAATCCCAGCTTGGACAAGCACTATGCAATTTCCGCTTGTGCTAACTAGACCTTGTACAGGAGGAGATGGTCTGATTTTTGCCAATTCCCCTTCCTTCTCCAGCCCCTGAATCCCTAAAAGTTTGCTTCCGAGGGTCCCACAACCCTCAGGAGCAGATCTGCAAGGGGTATAGGGGACTGGAGAGGTAAAGGGAGGTTGGCAAAAATCACAACCAGCTCTCTTGTGAGTGCAAGCAGAAGTTTGGATAAATAATAATAATAATAATTCCAGTATTTATATACCACCATTCTTGAAGCGCAATCCTGTGTAAGGATCTGGCCGGTGGCCCAAGGCTGCCCACCGAATCCGGAGCCCAAGGCTTCCCATCAGATGGTGGGCCGGAGGTCTACTCGAGGAAGGGGATGCTTGTCCCCTTCCCCGGGTGTAAACTGGGGCTGGCCTCCTTGGATTTTTGCCAGCTATTTAGCTGGCGGAAGTCAGACGAGGCTGTGTAACGGCCTAGCCGGCCCGGCGGGGAGATATGGAGGGAACTATCTCCCGCCCCACCCGGGCCTGCTAGTCCAATGGGCCTCCTCCCTCATCCACCAGATTGCCCATGCGGCCACCGGCGGGAGAGCTTACCTTCCTCCGGCAGCTGCTGGACTGGTCTGGCGACGGATTTACTCTCGAGTCGTCGCAAACGTGCTTTACGGCACGTTTGCAATGACTAAGAACAGCGGAGCACTCGCTCCGCCGTTCTTTAGATCCGCAGGATTGCACTCACAGTCATTGGATTTCTCCTATGACTTTAACAATGGGATACAGCCCATTGTTCCTTCCAGAAGAATGAAATCCTGGATTCCAAATGTCAGTTATTAGTTTGGGGCTATTTAAAAGTCAGACGCAGAAATTGTTAAACCAATTGTGCTACTAATAGTTAAAAATGAGTATTAGGATCAGTATTTATTTCGTGACCGCAACAGAGTATTGTCAATTTTCTGTGCTCCTTTTTACTGACTTGATTATTCATAACAACCTAATGAAACTAAACAAATGCGTGTCAATCTCTTTGCAAATCCTCTAAATAAACTTTTATGTAGATGGCAAGTAACATTACTTCTAGTCTTGAAACAGCCTGTTATTTCAACAAAGACAGGATTCCATTATTACTATGCATGTCACACTTAGTTCTTGTCCTATTTTGGCCTGATAAGCTCCTTAGGCACAGAGCAATGTTCTCTGAAGCTTGGCTGAACACATATTGTATAGACAAATTACTGGTGGCAGGAAATGATGGTGGCGTTAACTGTTAGTGAGAGCAGCAGCATACTGTTGTGTGGTGCGGTTGTAGGAAGAGAGCAGATGATAGAGCGTGATGGATCTTGCCATAGATATGTCAAAGAGGCAGAACACAACTTACGGCCCAATGCTATCCAGACCTTATGGTGGCGGATCTCATGATCACCCACCGTAAGTCTTGGGCCGATGGTGTGAAAGCCGCTCCACCATTCTGCATGCCAGGCATGCCAGTGCAAACAGCCAGAGGGCATGTGTGGGCACCACAGGCTAAAGAACCTCCATCATCTTCCACTGTCACCGGTAAGTTGGCAGTTCAGGGGAAAATTGTGGATGGATTGGGGAGGGGAGTAGGCTGGGCCAGGGGCAGTTCGGGGGCAGGAGTGGGGTGGATCTTGGCAGCAGCCATGCACGCCAGATCCTATACTCCCCCCCCCCCCGTCTCCTCAGACCTGTGCCAGCTAAAGAGCTGGCAGGAGACTCATTGGAGACCAGGCGGCCTATGGAGAGGTAAGTGGAAATGTTCTTTACTTATTCTCCTGGTCTGTATGGTTTCCTGCCAGCCCATAGCATGCAGCATGCACTCCATCAGTGGCACTGCATGTTCTGGGCTGGCAGGGGATAGGACTGGTCCCTCAGTTCAACTAGCTACAGAGCACTGTTCAACTCAATCTTTATAGGCACAAGCTGTGACGACTATAGAGTGTCACTACAGCTTAAATGCACCTCCTGGTTTGGAGCTTTTTGGTGCCCTGTAGCTTCTAGGTGACTCTGTTAACATCTCAAACTACAATTTAGAGGGAATCTTGTGCAGTTGGTGAGTGGATTCCAGAGGACTCTGAATGATCACTTGAGGAGGAGTGTGTGCATTACTGGATCCCATGTCTTGGTCCAATGCTGGGTGTTCTTCCACAAAAGGGTCTAAAGTCTGCTACTCTTCAGTACATAACATTTCTCCCTAGAATATGTGAGTTTCCTGATACTGCCTCCTTGAGGTTAGGATCCAGCTTGCTCCCTGGAGCTAGAAACATGACCCTTCCTCGGGTTTATCCAGTTTCCTAGCCAGATAATTGCTGGTCTTTCAAAGGGCTAGGCAGCCTTCTCCTTCCATTCACTAATGAGAAATTGTATGCTAAAAAGCTTGTTGATCCTGCTGTGAAGATGCCTCCTAGACCGCTACAATAAAGAAGCATTTTTGGCAACTTGCACAGGCAGAAGCTGCTAATCAGCTATTAACTGAGTACCTAGCGAGAGATGGTCTCAAACCTTCAAAACCTTCTCTTTATTTGTTTTCAGTTACAACATACTCAAGTCTTTGTCATTAATTGACAACCCAGGAACTTGGCAAGGTTCCCCCCACCCCCATAAATGCTTTCTGGTAACTGTGTTGATTTTTCTCATTATATTAAGCTGCATGTTCATTTTTTTTTTTACACTGCTTTCAGTCATGCCACTAGCAAACCTGTTTTTCTAGCTCATTGTCTCCCTTTCATCTTGTCCTCCACTCCACATTTTTCTACTTCCATAATGCCTCCAGAGTCCATGTCTCCTTTTTTTTAGTAGAAATAAATAATAGAATATCTTTTCTCTGCAGCAAAATTGTGCAAGAGCCAAAATTGTCACTAAGGGCCACGGTTTGTGAAAGTCTGAGGAAGGTTTTTAGCTTGTTTGTCAGTATTCAGCTATCACAATATAAATCAATAGGAATGGTGCCATCTGCAAACTTAGTCTGGCATCCATACCTGCCCCATCACCACCCCTTGCACCAGTGGGGGGGGATAGGATTGGGCTCTTACAGTCAATGGAGCATGCACTGCATCCTATAGTGGGGGAAGCTGCAGAGGTCTCCTCATGACAGGGAAACATTTGTTCCCTTACCCTGGGGCAAGTTTGCGCTGCCAGAATAGGTTTCCTTGGATCTGCACTAGTCATCTTGCTGGCACACCACCTAGGACAGTAAGGGAGAGGGAAGACAAGAGGGAACAAGGATAGAATTTTGGTGCATGCCAGCGCCACTGGGATCCACCCCTCCCTCCCACATTCCACCTCCCGCCTGCTCCTCCCCTGCCCACACTCCCGTTCCTCTCCCTCCTCATCCATTCCTCTCACCACCTACCCCTTGCGCTGGCTTACCTGCGCTTTTGTGGGTAGCCAGCTGTGGCAAGCAGGCCACTGACACGGCTGTCATTTGCGGTGGCAGTTCCAAAATGGCTGCTTGCGGCACACTGCGTGCACCGCCATATGGCCATTTACAACAGCAGAACAGAAGTTACACTATAACGATTGGGCTGCTAGACAATTGGGCTGCTAGACTTTTCCAACAGGACTCATATTTTGTGTAGAATGCTTATTTATTATTTTATTTTATTAAACGATTTATATTCCACCTTTGATCTATTTATTCTGGAGATTTTTTTTATATCCCATCGTTTCAGCCTTGGAAGACGCTCCCAAGGCAGCTCACATCAACTGAAGTGTACAAATACAATGATAAAAGCATCAAAAATCATCCTGAAATATTTCTTTTTCTCCACCTCCTCTTCACACAGCAGTTGGTGTTTCTACGGCCACTGTGAGGCATGGAAGGACACAGTCCCAGCCTCAAGAGGCACCGACAGGTGAAGTGGTGATGGTTGCATGTTGCCTTGCTGGTTTTCCTTTATTCTCCTCCTCCTCCTCCCCCTCCCCCTCCCCCCAGGGACGTGGGTGTTTCCATGGCCATTTGATTAGGTTCATGTGACACAGACAGTGTTCCCTGCAAGGGGTCTGCACTGCTGCACATTCCCTTCCGTGGCTGCACAGTGGCGCCTCTGTATGTTCGGTGATGAGGTCATGTCATCACTGGACTTCCGGGAAAGCCGAGCTCTGAGCTGCGCAGAGCTAGGTTTTGAGCTGTGCGGCTGCACGGCTGTGCAGCTTAGAAAGAACCCTGGACACAGACAGACAGTTTTTCTTCCAAATCTTAAGCCATGTTTTCAGACAGTAAGGCAATAAAATTAACAAGCCTAATGCAATAGTTTAACGCCTTTTTCCTGAGCACCTAAATCCCACAGTTGACCCATTTCCCTTCACCCTTCTTCCCTGTCGCCTCAAACTCAGTCATCGTTTTTTCTGTCCATCTTTCCGTACCAAAATATGAATAAAGAAAAGATTTGGCCTTTTGCTCACATACTACTGGTATTTACAATTATCCATCTGAATCCTGGCTGTGCCTAGAGGAAGCCATCTTGACTGGTTGGAACAGAAGCAGAGTGGGTGAAGTAAAGCATTTGCTCATAAATCATTGAGTACTGAGTTTCAGAAACATTCAAGAGAAGCACAAGGGAACTGCACTCTACCATGGTCGTCTGTCATGGAATGAATAGTGAACAAGGCAGTTTTCTTAGTGGGCATTTCCCCATCCTCGCTCTCCTGGGATGCTGCTTTTGAAACCTGATAAAGATATAGATTGAATGCACAAGTCTTTTTCCATAGGTGAATTTTTGCATTGCTCAGTGGGCAGGTGGTTTGGCTCAGTGGGCAGGAGGTTTGGCTCAGTCAGGAGAGCTGCAGCCTTACATGCCTGAAGATCAAGGTCAAAGATGGCAGTTTGAGACTTCATCGCTGCTGACAAAGCTGCAAAAACTCTATGAGTGTGTGTGTGTGAGAGAGAGAGGAAGCTGCAGCTGGCACTCTGTGAGGGGGAGTTGCCTGTCCAGAGACGAAACAAGGGTGGAGCGAAGGCAAGTAGTTCTGCAAGACTCCGTTACACTGGAGTCAGCGGCCCCTCCCCCTTGCTGTTGGAGCCATTCCAGCAGCAACAGGGGAGTGTCCTGCGTGTTGCCTTTGCTGCCAGAATGGCTCCAACAGCAAGGGGGAGGGGCCGCTGACTCCAGTGTAACCGAGTCTTGCAGAACTACTTGCCTTCGCCATTTATTGTATTGTAAAAACCGTTTGGTTTAGAATTGCCTGCCTATTGTAAACCATCTTGAATTAAAGTCAAAGGAAAAATTCAAAGACAAGAAAGGTAGTATATAGATACTGGAATTATTGTTGTTGTTGTTTTCTTGAGCCTTGGCCACCGTTCAGTTCAATCTGAGGTAGCCTTTTTTTAATTCTTTTTACAGACCTCAAACTTTCATCCCTTTCTTTAGCCTCAGCATTGCAGTTTATTGATTAATACACAAAGAAAAAGCTCACACTGCTTCTGGAAACATTATTTGTCATCTCTGTCAGTGCTCAGCACAATGTGTTATCAATTCATAAGTGCCAGAACAATCATCATATATTTTGTATTTTATCTTCTGCAGACAAAGGCACGACTTGTCACTCAGAGTTGTCAGTAGGTGCCTAATCATCATATAATTCCTGCATTTTATAATTTATGTACTTTAAAATCCTTTTTACTAAAAGTGAAGAAAAACATAGCTTGTAGATATGGAGATACTAGTACAGCATTTGACATTTGTGCCACTCTCCTGCTGTGTACCACCCAAAGTGACAGGCGATGACATCATCGCCAGTTACTTCCGGATTTTAAGGTTTTCAGAGGCCAGAAAATACAGGTCGGAGTATCTGGGCAGGTGTGAGAAACTCGGCCAAAGGCAGGAGCCTCTTGGGAGCAAAAAACATGCTGCTGAAAGCGCTACATCGGAACGGGATTTCGGTGGCCCAGCTGTTCGAGTACTACCAGCAGTTGGCTAAAGTACCACTGGTGGTACTAGTACCACTGGTTGAGAACCCCTGATCTATATATTTGTTAATTTGATATAGCAGCTTTGACACGCTCATGCAAAACGCGGCATACAAATAAGAATTTTAAAAAATATTTTGCATTCCACCACTCCTTCAATGAGCTCAGGGCAGTGTACGTAGTTTTTCTCTTTCCCTTTATCCTTACTGCAACCCTGTGAGAGAGCTAAGGCTGAGAAATAGTGACAGGCCCAAGGTCATCCAGTGAGCTTCATCAACTTGAATTGAACTTGGATCTTCCTAGGCCAAGCCCAGCACTCATCAGCTTACCAAGAAACCGGCCTAGGCATTGACAGTCAGACAGGTCAGAGTGGGCACTGTTAGTCAAGAAAAGGGCTGCAAATGATCGAGAGCTAAACAGCTTTGGTTGACTGTCAACGCTTAGAGTCTCCTACGTGTTGCCTTTGCCTAACTGAATGGCTCCAAAGGCGAGGGGGTGGGGCCACCTCGTGCCGGTGAGTAACGGAGGGTCAGCGCGGTGCGGAACTTAGTGCAGATTCAAAGTGCAGACGGACTGCTGCGCGAGGCTCGGCCAGCAATAGCAGGCCAAGCTACAGCTCCCCTAAGCGCAGCATCCAATGGGGTAAAAGCTCCAAAGTCTCTAGGGATGGGGAAGCAAGGCAAAGACGATCTGCGTGCGACTGGCATTGTGGGGTTTGGGAGTCTCCTTATTTCATCTGTTTATATTGCAATGAGGACCTATTACCTATACTTCTTGATGAATGACTTGCTAAGTTCTATGTGATTAAAATGATATAGATGTGTAGGATTAAAATAATAATAAAAAAATTTGAAGCAGCTGGAGAAATTGTCATCCATCTGGACAACAGGGATGCTACTTGCATCCCTATGATAACTTTTCTCTGTGAACAGAAGCGTCGTAACGTGGGGGCCCTGGTGCCCTGGGCACCAGGTGCCACTTTAGGGGGCGGGATTTCCAGGGGAGGGGGCAGAATGTTGTGGGGCGCTTACCCTTTTTTCGCCACTTCTTCGGAGTCATCGCAGCTCCGTTTTGGCCCGCCCGCCCTAGCTCCGTTTGGCTCCAAAAAGGGAGCCAAACAGCGGGTGGGGGGGTGATTGGAGCCGCATGTTGACGTCATGACGTGGGCGACGTCGTGGCGGTAGCCCCCCATGTGGGGGCGGAGTAACACCTCTGTCTGTAAAAGTACAGAATTAAGACGGACGCATCTGATCTTATAGAAAGGCCCATCATTACAGCTCACTCAGGTGCAAAGCTGGAAAGAAACAATATTTTACTGGTGAGTAAAGGAAGAGAATAAACTCAAACTGCTGGAAGTACAGTAGTTATTTGACTGGAGTTTGAATTAGGTAAAGGTATCCCCTGCACAAAAGCCAGTTGTGTCCGACTCTAGGGTGTGGTGCTCATCTCTGTTTCTAAGGTCAAAGAGCCAACGCTGTTCGAAGACACTTCCGTGGTCATGTGGCCGGCATGACTAATGGAATGCTGTTACATTCCCGCCACAGCAGTACCTATTTATCTACTTGCAATTTCTTGCTTTCGAACTGCTAGGTTGGCAGCAGCTGGGACAGGAGACGGGAGCTCACTCTGTTATGTGGCACTTGGGTCTCGAACTGCTGTCCTACTGACCTTCCGGTCCGTAGTTCAGCATCTTAACCACTAAGCCACCGCGGCTCTTGGAGTTTGAATTATTGTACATTTAATGTAAAGTGCAAGAATGCTGACTTGTACAGGAATTAATGGCTAAAGGTGTAAGATCATGAATGACAGAAACAATAGAAGACAATGAGAATGTAATGGCATTTATATAGACAGCATCTAGTGTGTAGAGCAAAAGACAATGCACACATGCTGACAGCTTGTGAACTCAAAGGGTCACTTGCTGCATGGAGATGTGAATGGGATACTGAATAGTTCCACATATGCTGCTGCATACAGTCCATTATCCCTAGATAGCAGACTTGTGTCCTTTCCTGGGTTGCTGGGAATGACCAGCTATTTTCTTGTGCAATCCTTCTGCCCTGAACAATTTGATGTGATGCTTTATTTTTAGGAACAGAAATTAAGCGAACTTAGACAGAACTGAATACAAAATGGAGTTCTGTACAAAACGGATGACTGCAGGGAGCGTGTTAAGAGATGGGATGCGCCAAAGACAGTACTGACTGAATCCAATTCAGAGATGGCACACAGGCTAAAGATAAAACAAGCACCTGTTCGTTTGGAGATGCTTGCCAGGCAAGCTTTGGCTATATTGCAGTCAAATATTCTGACTTTGAAGATCTCTTATAGATGTCTCAAAGTGATTGGTGATTTGCCTACAGAAGACAACCCAACATTAGCTAGACTGGCCAGATCTAGCAACTCAGCAGTGGGAAAGCGTGGTGTCTGGACTATATAAGCATGAATACTTCAATGGACCAAGGAAAAGGATGAGAAAGAGAAGGGAAGAACAGACCCCTGTCAAGGAATATTGGAAAGTTCCCTGGACAACTGTTAGATTAATAAATTTATTAGTAATTTTAGCCTTAACCTTTCAAAGAAGCAGGGAAATTCGGACGGGGAAAAAATTAACATTCAAAGCTCAGTAGAATTTGTTAACTTTAAAATTGGCGCTTTAAGTAATTATGAGAAGGAAAGGTTGTCCAGGACGAAATGGCAAAAGTTTTGGCCATGGAAACAAAAAGTCACCCCTCCAATAACTTGAATGGGGTCTGGCAATGTATTAGACAGTGATATAAATTCAATGTGAATTGTTACGTGTTTTTGCGCACGGGTGTGAAAAATCATTGGTAGTGGGTATTTTTTTAAAATAAAATCTATATTAAAAAAAAAATCTATATTCCAACATTAGCAGAGATGGAAATACTGTAGCATTCCACATGAGTAAAAAGACTCTCACCTCTGCTTCGAAGGATCCGAACTGAGCTCGCTTGGCAAGAATCTTACTTTCTCTTCAACCTGGCCTGCGGAACAGAGTTTTTCTCTGTTCGCCGAAAAAATTCCTTCTCCTATTTGTATTATACCGCCTTTCTCAAAGTCCTACAGCAGAGTTTACTCCCCTGTAAGTTTCTGCGGGGGCGGGGCAAAGTCGGAGGCAGCGCTCCAGAATTGCACCCAGCCCCGACCCAATAACTTTTTAAAACATACCTGGCTGTCCTGCCAGCTCCCCGAAGGGTCCGTGGGGGGGGGGGCTGCTGCCGCCTCTGCAGGCCTCCCCAGGGCTCTCAACAGTGGCGATCGCATTCCGAAGCCCACTTTCATTTTTGGGCGAAAATCAGAAGTGGGCTTTGCGACGCGATCGCCGCTGTTTAAGAGTCTTGGGGGGGCCTGCAGAGGCGACAGCAGCCCCCCCCCAGGCCCTTAGGGGAGCTCGCAGGACAACCAGGTATGCTTAAAAACGTTTCGGGGCGGGCGCGATCCTGGAGAGCAGCCTCAGACGTTCTTGCTGGCCACCCCCCTTAAGGGTAGGCTTACCAGATCTCCAACCGGGACAGAGTGCTAGACCTTTAGGAGAAGGAATGTGGGCAGGTGTAGCTTGTTAAACCCTTAGAGCACAATCCTAGGCATGTCTACTCAGAAGCAAGCCCCCTTGTGTTTACTGGGGCTTGCTTCTGAGTAGACATGCCTAGGATTGTGCTCTAATTGTTTAACAAGCTACACCTGCCCACATTCCTTCTCCTAAAGGTCTAGCACTCTGTCCCGGTTGGAGATCTGGTAAGCCTACTTAAGGGGATATTGGCCACTTCCAGAAAAAGTGGTGGGTCATGACTCACCACTTTGAGAACCCCTGTATTATACTGTATATGTCTTAAATTTTCTCTATTGGTTCATTGATACCTCATGGACCTTTGTCTCTATATCGTTCATTAATATTTATATGTAATATTATTTCTTCAGAATTGCTTACCATTGTAGATGAAATTATTATGTTCTGATCTTTTCAGTTGTTCGGTAAAGTTTGCAAAATCTTCTTGTTACCTGGTAGCATCAACT
Source organism: Plestiodon gilberti rubricaudatus (assembly GCA_026170595.1). Classification (NCBI taxonomy): domain Eukaryota; kingdom Metazoa; phylum Chordata; class Lepidosauria; order Squamata; family Scincidae; genus Plestiodon; species Plestiodon gilberti. The sequence goes on along the minus strand of JANXHW010000003.1, from coordinate 63,796,805 downwards.
CAAACTTATTTATTTTATTTTTATTTTAAGTATTTATATACCGCCTTTCTCTGTTTTTACACAGCATTCAAGGCGGTTTACACAGGCAGGCTTATCCAAACCACCGTGTTGTTTTTTTCCAATGGGGTTTTACAATATTGTTCTGTGGAACTCACAGAACCCTCAATAGACCAGATGTTTTTTCCTTCACGGTGTGGTTATCTTTTCTGGCTGCATGCCTTTCGAGCTTCTGCAGCAACCGTAAATCAGCCCAGGCAGGATTCTCAAGCTGTTCACCATTCTTGCCAGCCGACCTTCTCACACACTCCCACTGCAGGGCTCGTCAACTCAGCAGCGACTCCTTTCTGCCACAATGGGTAACTGCAGCTTGTCAGTCCAGCGTTCTTGTCCCCCATCCAGGGAATAGATTCCTGCTTAGCTCTTCAGGCAGTACAGCAGCTCAACCATCAGGCCACACCTCCTGCCTTCCTTCTCCTAAAGGTTAATGGAGAAGAGCATTCAAGGTTTCTACCCTAGATTGGGCATTTCGTGTGTTTTCAATCCGGAAGCATGCTGAAACCTGTTTCTTCATGCAGATCGCTTTCAATAGATCAACATGAAAAATACTGTGCAGCTTACCGTTATATCTCTTTAGAAGAAACATCTCCAGCAGGCAAGCAGTCTGTAATGGTTAAAAAGGGCACTGACAGAGAGTGAAAGAAGAGCACCACCTAGTGAAATATTATTAATACTATTAGCTCAGTACTTGCTTTATCAAAATGTCTGTGGACAGTAACAGTTGTTTGTATCCTATTGGACACTAGTGCCCATCTGCCCCACTTTATTCACTTGCAGATATATCTTGAGATAACTGGCATATATTCAAAGCTACTAATAAATGCCTTAGCTCATCAATTGATCTTACTCTGGGGGATTGTCCTGCATTTCTTCTCAGTTGTTTAAGTCTTCCTGCAGTTTCTAGCCTTCGTTTGCTGTACAAAATCTTGCTGCGTGCTTTGCAGAAGTGATTATCAACACCTTTCATGTGGTTGGGATACTTGAATCAGCCCAGCCAGTGTTGGCTGTGGAAATAAGAAACTTGTTAAAGACAGATTTGTCACCTCATATCTCCCTGAGGGACTGAGAACAGTTTGGAATCACAATTTTGTTGCCTTTGCCTATTTTTTAAGAGTGCCGGGCACTGCTACATCACGTTACTAGGCCTACGTAAATATTAACTTTGCAAAGGTCCAAGAACATTTGGCTTCTTTTAGCACAACAAGAGAGGTACCATTTAATTAGCACCACTGATGCTTCCATTAGTTCCAAGCAGACTATGAGAGTCAGAGCAGACCAATTCTCCATTCACAGCACAAAAGCACCACCAAGTGGATATCTTGCAATATGTCACCTGAGGCTTTTTATCTTAGTGATGGCTGGACCCATAAAGAGAATGTATAAAATATACTCACTTTCCCTCATAAAGCGTATTTTAGTTGTACGCAATACATTCAATGGACCATCGTGGGAGTAAGTCCCATTGAACTTAATGGAACTTACTTTTGAGTAGATACACATAGGATTATACTCTTTATGTTTTCTTTGCCTTGTTCTCTGTGTTATGGTGTTTCATTTGGCTCTTAATTTTTTGTCCACTGACATTGTAACAGCGCAATCCGACTTAACTTTTGTGCTGGTTTAACCAGCGGCGCAGCAAGAAAAGGAGGCCCCAGAATGGAAAAGGGATTCAAATCCCCTCCAAAAGAGGAATTCAAAGGGGATTTGAATCCCTTTTCCATTCTGTGGCCTCCCATTCTCGCTACGCCGTTGGTTAAACCGGCACAAAAGTTAAGTCGGATTGTGCAGTTAGTGACTCCTTTATTGGTAGAGGTGTTTGTTGAATACGAGAGGATTACAGCCTAAGACTTACTGAACACAATGGGCTTACTTCTGAGTAAAATAACACTGTTTTCAACCACCTCTATTTATTGGAGTAAAAAAGGCAAGCTATAACACTTTTTAATCAATTGATCGAATGGCCCTGCAGAATCTATTTTTTTCCTTATTTTTTAAAGCTTGTTTAAATTGGGCACATTTCTGGGAGAACTCATACAACGCTGTTCTAGAGGGTCCCTGACCCTCCAGGATGGATTTTATGGGGGGATGCTGTGCTGAGGAGGGGGTGAGGAAGATTGCATGAGTTTCCTTCTGCTTATACTCACACTTGGGAAACAACCTGTTGTTTTAATCTGTTGCGGAAGCTCTCATGGCCAGCGATCAGCATGCAGTGTTTCACAATTACAGGTTCAGACACCATGTAAAAAATATATACTCTTGAAGTCTTTAATTCCTTCAATTACCGCACCGCGGGTTTCCTTGTCGTAGGCAGCCACGGATGGACAAATTCATTAAAAAGTTCCAAGAAAGCACACACCTAACGTTTCGTTCCGTATACAACTCGGAACCTAATCATAGGAAAAAATCACACGGATCACGGTGGAATAGTCCGAGGTCAACCTTCACTGGGTTTAAAATAGCAAAAAAGCGCGGGAAACCGCTCTCAATTGAAAACGGAAATGACCTGGTTTGACCGCAGCCTGTCAATTGCAGATCAGGCTGCCGCTGCTTTCCAGGTTTTCTTTTCCGCACTGTTGTTGTTTGCGGATTATTGGGAGCCAAATCTTGTTCGTGAATATTAAATCTTGCTGCCTGTTAAGAAGACAGTCAGTGATATGTTTACTGATCTCCAGCAATTCTAAATGGCGGAGAATTTTAAAGTTATTTTCTTTCTGCAGACACTCCGTTTTTTCAAAAAGGATCCTGTGTCCTGTGCGTATTGCATGTTCGGCAACCGAAGACTGCTCTGGATGATTTAAATTTATTAAGGGTACAACAGACAAAATTGCAAGGATCCTGCAACGAGGAAACGTAAAAACAATATTTAAACCTACAACGAAGTTACAACAGGTCCTGAATAACCCCAAGGATGAGAGACCGGCATTATCCAATGCCGGAATTTATAGCATTCCGTGCAAATGTAAGAAAAATTACATCGGAATGACTACCAGATTCATAAAAACAAGAATGGGGGAGCATGAGAGATCGTTGCGTTTAAATCATCCAGAGCAGTCTTCGGTTGCCGAACACGCAATACACACAGGACACAGGATCCTTTTTGAAAAAACGGAGTGTCTGCAGAAAGAAAATCTGCCCGATCTGCAATTGACAGGCTGCGGTCAAACCAGGTCATTTCCGTTTTCAATTGAGAGCGGTTTCCCGCGCTTTTTTGCTATTTTAAACCCAGTGAAGGTTGACCTCGGACTATTCCACCGTGATCCGTGTGATTTTTTCCTATGATTAGGTTCCGAGTTGTATACGGAATGAAACGTTAGGTGTGTGCTTTCTTGGAACTTTTTAATGAATTTGTCCGTCCGTGGCTGCCTACGACAAGGAAACCCGCAGTGCAGTAATTGAAGGAATTAAAGACTTCAAGAGTATATATTTTTTACATGGCGTCGGAACCCGTAATTGTGAAACACAACCTGTTGTTTTCATTCATTTTCATGATAGACAGACAAACTCTGTAGTGCTCTACCAAAGAATAGCCTCCTCCTGGCATCAACCATGTTTTACCTTTCCTGTTTAAAATATATCACTTTCCCCATGTTCTACCTTATATATATATAAGGTAATATATATTCCATTCCAAAAATGAACTTCCTCATTCAGTTCCAATTGTTCCACAGCCCATTAATTTAAGAATGAATGGGACATGATAAAAATGGGCTTCATTCTTATCCTGTTCCTTCTGAAAACAGGCTTACTTGCTTACTCCACAGCTTCCACTGACTATGGAGTCCTCCTAGACTGGTTGTGTGAACTGGGACTAGAACTGAGGTGATTCTGATCTTAAGCTGAAGGGTGATATCAAGAGGTGGTGCTTGGAGACTCTCTTTTGTCTGGAAATTATCCATTGCAATTCTCCATCCTGTCTCTCATGCTGGTTTGTATCTATGTGACATAAATGGAAGAGATCATACACTGATTACACCCTGCTCTGTTCAGTGACGTCACTAGGGTTGGTGTCACCCCAGTAGCAGCCCTTCCCCCCCCCACGGGACACAATACGCCCCGCCCCTGGGGGGGCGTGGCGTCATCAATGCATGCCGCCGTGGCGCGGAAACACACACACCCCAGTGCTTTTCGGCTCCTTTTTGGAGCCAAATGGTGCCTGGGGGGTGGGAGGCCAAAACTTGCAGCCGACAATGGCTGCACTAAGATGGACCGGCGGCAGAGGGAGCAACGGAAGGTACACCCCCCACCGCAACCCGCCGCTTGGGGCCCAGTGCCCCAACCACCCCTACTATAATGATTGCTCTATGATATTGCATACGTTGTTTATACGACGATTCCTGGACCAGCCTTCAGGTATGCACAGGGAAGCAATTGAAATCGCCAAGGAAAATAAAACAAACTTAATCTGTCCAATCCCCTTTTAAAGGCATCCAGGCCAGGTGCCATCACCACATCCTGTGGCAAGGAGTTCCACAAACCAATTACACGCTGGGTAAAAGAAATATTTTCTTTTGTCTGTTTTAATACTCCCTCCAATCAATTTGAGTGGATGTCCCCTAGTTCTAGTGTTGTGTGAGAGGGAAAAGAACTTCTCTCTATCCACTCTCTACATCCCATGCATAATTTTATATGTCTCAATCATGTCCCCCCTCAACTGCCTTTTTTCTAGACTGAAGAGCCCCAAACTCTGTAGCCTTTCCTCATAAGGGAGATGCCCCAGCCCACTAATCATTTTGGTCGCTCTCTTCTGCACCTTTTCCAGTTCCACTATATCCTTTTTGAGATGCTGCAACCAGAACTGGATGCAATACTCCAGATGCGGCCTTACCATTGATTTGTACAACGGCATAATAATATTGGCCGTTTTATTCTCAATCCCTTTTTTAATGGTCCCGAGCATGGAATCCTCCTGGGACGCGTTTAGCGTCCCGGGAGAGCTTGCCCTGCCTCCGGGGGGGAGAGCGCCAGCAACGGCTGCTCTCCGTGATTCCGGCCAGCCGATTGGCTGGCCGGGTCACGTGCCTCTGAGCGCCGACGCGAGGGAGCCGCGTGTTATCGCGGCTCCCTCAGTCGGCGTTCGGAAAGCGACCGGAGAGGACGCATCAGCCGGAGCGCTCTTGGCTAGGCCCGGCGTCCCCTCCACGAGGCTCTCCACGCGGCTAGGCCGCTCAGCGTCGACCTTCCGCGCGTGTGCGCGCACTTGGGGGCAGTGAGCTCGGCCCGCTCCCACAGGGGTGGCCGAGCCTTCGAGGGACTTCAGACGCGGTTTTCTTCTTCTGGGGTTTCTTCCCACCCCCGCTCATCAAGGAAGCTCATCTGGGAGCGGCGGTGACCCTCCCCACCTCTTCTCAGCGCGGGAGTCGCACAGGACACGGGGGTGTGTGGCACACAGCCCCCCCCCCGCGGGTGATATTGGTGAAATCAAGACACACACGACATACACCCTCCCCCTGGTTGAAATTAAGACACACACGACATACACCCTCCCCCTTTTGTCCTTCTTTTACAAATGGGTAAAAGGTCACAAAAACGTGGGGGGCGGGCCCCGAAACGGCCGGCTCGGCACCCACTCCTGGAGTCTTCCTCTTCAGATGAGGATGACTTAGCCTCCAAATACAACGCGGTAATTGCGCGCTTGGAGGCTTTAGAGCGGGAAAAAGCCGAGAGAGATGCGGGTTTGGGTGACGGGGGCGGCACTTCGGCGGCGCTTGAGCCCGCACGACGCTCCACCCGCAAGGGGAGAGGGTCTAAAATGCTCTTATCATCCTCCTCTAGGTCAGGGGCCCCCAGCACCCAGGCAGCAGGGACAGTCCCGGCGCCCCCGGTTGGGGGGGCCGTTGCACCCCCCAGTTTTGTGTCGCCCGAGGACCCGCCCTTCGATTTAGAAGCGGCTGTAGCAGGTGAGGCTTCGCCGCTTTCTTCCTCGGGTTTGGGGGAAGTGTGGGGTGGACCTGGAGGGTCCGGAGGGGCCAGTAATGCGGCCTGGTTTGCCCTTTTCTCGAGCTTACTTGCTCGCTCGGGCGGCTTGGACACGGGGGCCCAGCCCGCCGCTCCAGCCGACCCAAGCCATAGCACCTCTGTGGCCCCCCCGGAGAGCACAGCACAGCCACCTTGGCCCCCGTGGACTCAGCTCAACGGGTCATACAGCGGGACGCAAGGGCCTGCTGGATGGCCCCCGGCGCCTCCTGCGACTTTGGGCTTTCATCCGGACCCGGAGGACGACCTGCCTCGCCGCGCTTACGGCGATATGGGTTGGCCTCTCGGGTGGCATCTCGCACTCGCCGTAAAGGAGAAAATTTGGCGAGGTGAGTATGTGGACATCTTCAGCCTCCTGCAGAAGGAGCCGGAGCCTGTCCAACGGGTTGGGGAGCCCCTCAGGGACCAGGACGTCGTCCGCAGACGGAAGGTGGACAGGACGTGGGCGAACTGGCTTTCTGGCTACTCCATTTATATGGCAGTGGTGCTGCAAATGCACCCCAAGAAAGCTCAGGCCCTGGTCAAGCATCTGGACACCGTCCACAAGGCTTCCAGGGAATACGGAGGGGCTGGCTGGCTGGCGTATGACGAAGGCGTACGCCTGCGCTCAGCTCACGACCCCTCCGTGGACTGGAGAGTCCCCCAGTGGGAAATCTGGAACCATTCTGTGGTTCCGGGGGGGGCGACCAAGGGCGACAGGTCCGACAGCGGACACCTGATTGCTCGCGTGCAGGGCGGCCAGGCCAAACCAGGCACTGGCCAACAGTGGGTTCAACCCCCGCGGCCCTGCTTCGAGTACAACACGGCGGGCCGCTGCGGCAGGCAGGGATGTTCCTTTTCTCACGCCTGCGCGCTCTGCGGGGCCAAGCATGCTCTCAAAGGTTGCGCTCGGCTGTCCGGGCAGCGGCCCGGCGGCCGGGGTCAATCGGGCGACAAGAGAGGGGGGGTCCCGGTGCAGCAGGGGGACAGCAGGGTAAAGGGTCCAACGCCGATTAAGCTTGGCCCTTTGCTGAAGATCCTTCGGCGCTACCCGGACAGGAAGGCAGCACGCCTCCTGGCCTCGGGTTTCTCCGAAGGCTTCAGAATTCCTTCCCCCCACCCGTCGTCTCCGTCCTGGGCCAAGAATCTCCGATCCGTGACTGGGATGGAGGCTGTTGTGCGGGCTAAATTGGGGAAGGAGCTGGCTGCGGGGAGAATCGCTGGCCCCTTCAAGGCCCTCCCCATACCCAACCTGAGAGTGTCCCCTCTTGGTTTGGTGCCGAAAAAAGCCCGGGGTGAATACAGGCTGATTCACCACCTGTCTTTTCCACACGGCACCTCTGTCAATGACGGGATACCGGAAGAGCTAGCTTCCGTAAAGTACATGTCCCTGGATGAAGCCATCGTTATCCTGCGGGCCTGCGGGAGAGGGGCATTGATGGCTAAGGCGGACATCGAGTCCGCCTTCCGTCTGCTGCCTATCCACCCGGATGATTTTTGCCTGCTGGGCATTCAGTTTGAGGGGCATTATTACTTTGACCGGAATCTTCCGATGGGCCTTTCTTTATCGTGCTCGCTTTTTGAGGCGTTCTCCACGATGCTGGAGCACGTCACCAAAGAGCGGGCTGGGATATGGTCGGCAGTACATTATCTTGACGACTTTCTTTTTATGGGAAGAAAGGATTCAAGCGAATGTCAGCAGCTCCTGGATGCTTTTTTATCGCTCTGTCGGGAGCTGGGCGTCCCTTTGGCTCAGAGCAAGATGGAGGGTCCCACCAACAAGCTGACCTTCCTGGGAGTCGAGCTGGACTCCGTGGAAGAGTGCAGCCGGCTTCCTGCGGACAAGCTACACAAGCTGACCGGGCTGCTGGATCAGGCAGTCCGGGCACGCAGGCTGTCCCTTCGTGAACTGCAGGTTTTGGTGGGCCATCTGAATTTTGCATGCCGGGTGGTCGCTCCAGGCCGGGCCTTCCTCCGGCGCTTGTGTGACGCCTTGGGGGGGGCTCGGCGCCCTCATTTCAAACTCCGGGTGACCAGCTCCATGCGGGAAGATCTGCGCATGTGGCTGGCCTTCCTGAATGATTTTAACGGCATTTCCTTCTGGCGCTCAGAACGGGTCCTGAACGCCACGTTGGAAGTGCATTCGGACGCGGCCGGGGGAGCAGGGTTTGGTTTGTATTTCAAGGGCCGTTGGTGTGCGGCCCCTTGGCCGGCGGCCTGGGCCGGGAGCGCTCTAGTACGGGACTTGACCTTCCTGGAATTGTTTCCCATTGTGGTGGCTGTCCACATCTGGGCGGACGATTTCAGGAACGCCACGGTTCGTTTCTGGTGTGACAACCAAGCGGTGGTTTTTGTTGTCAACCAGCAAACGTCGCGCTCCCACCGGGTTGTGCGGTTGGTCAGGGCGTTTGTCCTGCAATGCTTGCGGATCAACGCCCTGTTCTGCGCACAACACATCGCAGGCTTAGCCAACTCTGCAGCGGATGCCTTGTCTCGTTTCCAGGTGGAGCGCTTCCGGGAGTTGGTACCCGACGCCTGCCTGGAACCAGAGATGATGCCTCAGTGGCTCTGGCAGCTGGGCTTACCAGAGCCACCCAGCTGATGTGGTCCGCCTTGGCCCCGTCTTCCCGCATCAGTTATGTCGGTAAGATCAGGGCCTTTAGAGATTTCAGGTTGGATTTTCCTCTGCCGGACCTGTGGCCGGTGCCTTCGGAGCACCTCATCTGCTTTATCCTGCATTTGTGGGATTGCGGCCTGGCGGTGAGATCTATCTCGATATACCTGGCCGCCATTGGGTTCTACTCCAGGGCCGCGGGAGTAGGTGAGTTTACTGGGGATTTTCGGGTACGCAAAACCCTCGAGGGCCTGCGCAGGGCGGCGCCGTCTGTGCCGGACTGGAGGCGCCCGATTACCCCGGCAATTTTGGGGGGGTTGAGCAGTGCTTTTGGTACATGCTGTGGGTCGGTCTATGAGGCGGCCCTTTTCAGAGCAGTGGCTCTCGCCATGTTCTTTGGTGCCTTCCGCCCCAGCGAAGTACTGGCGTGTTCCAAACGTGACACGTCGGGGAGGGCGTTCCAATTTCAAGATCTGAGGCTCGCGCCAGCCGGGGCACGGCTTTCCCTCCACCGGTCTAAGACGGACCAGCGGGCCAAGGGTCAGGTGATTCACCTGAGCCGGGCCCCGGGGCTCCTCCTCTGCCCGGTGGCTGCACTCGAATCTTACGTACAGCTTCGGGGCAGTCACGTGGGTTGGCTGTTCCAACACGCCGACGCCTCCCCATTGACCCTATTTCAGTTTAGGGCAATCTTGTTCAGGGCTTTGTCCCTTTTGGGCCTGGAGCAGGGGGAGTTTGGTCTCCATTCCTTCAGGATTGGTGCGGCTTCGGCCGCGGCCTCCCTGGGGCTCCCGGCATCGACCATTCAGCGGATTGGCCGATGGCGGTCTGGGGCCTTCAAGGGCTACATTCGACACTGAGGGCCGGGCGGTGGAGCCCTGTTTGTGGCCGCAGTGTTGGCCCCTCCCCCCGCTTGGTGCCTGGGGGCTCGGTGGGGGCCTATAACCCAGAGTGGGGGAGGTTATAGTGCTGTAGGCGCTTGGCCTGTGCGCCCGTGGTGGGGCTTTGTATATGTGTGTGTGTTGGTGGGGACAGTTAGGGAACTCACCTTGTTCTGTTGTTGTAGATGTTTACAGCCCGGCTCCTGCGAGGATCCTGCTGCTGGGGCACTCCATCTTGTTCTGGGCCAGGAAACGGGCCGCGGCCTCCACCGTTGGCGACCAGCTGGGGCTGGGCAGTATCGCATCTGTATGGTGGGCCGCTAGACGAGGACTGCTCTGCGGCCAACTACTGCCTTTGTTACTACAATTTTTGGAAGTTCATCCCCCGCCCCAGGTTATACTGCTGCACCTAGGTGAGAACGATCTGGGCCAGAGGTCTTCTAAGGCCTTGAGGCTCCAGATCCACAGGGACATGCACACTATCAGGGGTTGGATACCGGGAGTTCGCCTCCTGTGGTCCAACATGTTACCCCGTAGGGTTTGGAGGGGGGCTTTGCGCCCTAGGGCGGTGGACCTAGCCCGCCGCAAGGTGAACGCATACCTGGGGCGGGTTGTGTTGCAGTTGGAAGGAGCTATCGTTCCTCACCGGCGCATCCGTTTTGATGATGTTTGGTTGTATCGGGGGGATGGAGTTCACCTTTCCCCCTTTGGGACTGATTTATTTTTAGAAGACCTGCAGAGGGTGTTGTTTAATTGCCTGGTCCGGTGGGGCTGGGTGATCAAGCGCTAGGCTGATCACCCGATGTGGCAGGTGGCGTGCGGAAATGGGTAGGCAGGGTGATAGGAACTAGGCGGGCACCTGGAGTGCGGCAAGGCCAGGTGGTAAGCCAGAACCGCTCATCACGACACTGTTACCCTCGGGTCGGTGAGGCTGGCTGGCAAACCACCTGGCTGGGGGCAGGGAGGTACCATCAATGGCGTAGCTGGTATGGTACCTGCACTGCCCAGCTGTCTTCACCTTTAAAGGTGGGCTGTGATAGGCCCCTTCGGGCAGAGACCGAAGGGGCCTGGAGCCTGGGTGCTTACGTCAGAGGATTAGGGGGAGGTAATTGGATGGCGCCAATTTCCCCCGACCAGTTTCCGCACGCCAAAAGGGGGGTTGGTTAGATGCCCCTAGTTAACTGTTACCTTTGCAGGTCTTATTTTCAATAAAGTGACCATTCAATCCAAGCAACGTTGTCTGGCGTGTTTATTTCCGGGGTGTAAGGGTAATTGGCCTTCTTCACAGCCGTCGCACTCTGGGTCGACACTTTCATCGACCTGTCCACCAGCACCCCAAGATCTCTCTCCTGATCCGTCACAGACAGCTCAGAACCCATGAGCATGTATGTGAAGTTTTGATTTCTTGCCCCAATGTGCATCACTTTACACTTACTTACATTGAAGCGCATCTGCCATTTTGCTGCCCATTCTCCCAGTTTGGAGAGATTTATTTATTTTATTTATTTAAAGAATTTGTATCCCGCCTTTCTGCCGGCAAGGGCACTCAAGGCGGCTTACAACATTAAAATAACATACATTAAAATAATTAACAGATAATTAAAACAATTAAAACAAGCACCCCCAGTGGATCACCTATATTTACATTTGTTAAAAGCCATCCTTCTGGAGCTCTTCACAATCCCTGCTGGTCTTCACCACCTGGAAAAGTTTAGAGTCGTCCGCAAACTTGGCCACCTCGCTGCTTATCCCCAATGCCAGGTCATTTATGAACAAGTTGAAAAGCACCGGTCCCAATTCCGATCCGCTTTTTACCTCTCGCCATTGTGAAAATTGCCCATTGACACCCACTCTCTGTTTCCTAGATTGTTTTTATCATCGCTGGCCATGAAAGTTTTCAATCTTAGCATTTAGATTCTTAACTATATTTACTCACCATGAACTTATGTTTTAATCCATTGGACTCTCAGTTTATACCTGGTCAATAATTATAAAGCTTGAAAAATTCTTATTTAACTTTTATATTAATTGTGATGCAAAAAGGAGCTCAGCCAACATATTTCTGAGAGCCGCACATTATTAGTCAAACAGCCCAATCCCGACGAAAACACTGGCACCAGAATGAGCATTCCGGCGACGGTAGTAGTCGCAAACGTGCCATAAAGCACGTTTGCGACTATTTTCGAGCAGGGAAGGCCGGCGCAGAGGCCGGCCTCCCGTGCTCCGACGATGGAGCTCTTGACGGCCGCCGGACCCAGGTAAGACAGGATCCAGCAGGGGGGGGCGGATCGCTTGTTGCAGGGAGGGGGCCCACTGGCCCAGCCGGCCCAGGAGGGGGCGGGGGATGGCTTCAGCTTCAGCCATATGATGGCTTCAGCCATATCCTGACCCCTGCTGGATGGCTAGGCCGTTACATGGCCTCCTCTTGCTTCAACCAGCAAAATTGCTGGTGGAAATCCAAGGAGGCCGATAGGGCCTGGCCCCGGTTCCACTTCCCTGAGTAGACCTCTTCCCCGAGTAGACCTCTGCCCCAGCGCAGCCTGGCCACGTCGAAGCACAGGATCCAGCGGGCAGTCATGGACCGCCGGCCGGATCCTAGTCAAGATTGCGCCGATAGAGCTGCATGTGGCTCAGGACTCGCAATTTGGCCACCCCTGTTCTAGATGTTGCCCCTGTAATCAGGATTGTATTGAAACCCTCCTGCATATGCTTCTTTATTGCCCTATGTATGAGGGAATTAGATCCAAATATTTGGATCCAGTTCTAGTAGACAAGAGGGAATATCTTGATGCTGTTAAAATATAGTATCTTGTGAATTATTTTTCTAAGAATATAACAAAGATAGTAGCGATTTACTTGCAACGGGTTGAGACAATCAGAGAAAGGAAGTAATCCTTTTGTTAGATTGCTGTATACTTTTGGGTATAACTATGTGTTCTTCAGGTATCATTGTTGTTTACATATGTTTTAGGTCTCTTGGTTTTTTGTTTGATGTTGTTTATGGGATTACTGACTGACTGACTCATTAGCTTCATTCCTTCCTCAAGAATAAGGTCTTGCATACTCTGATGCAAAGCTTGACTAGTATGATGCGTTCCATATTGTGTTGCCCTTGAAAACAGCCAAGACATCAACATATGGCTGCATGGTTTGAAGCTGGGGCTGTAAGGATCAATCTACACCAATCTTAGGAGAGTTTCACTGGTACCTTCAGCCAAAATTCTTTTGATCTAAGTCCAGAGTTTGAGGTAGCGAGGCCGGTGCAGACAGTGCTGGATCCTAAGTGGGAAACGGAAGCTGGGAGGTCACCTCAGGCTCCGTGAAAGGAACTTTCGGTCCCTTACCCCGGGTAAAGTCCCATCTCCCGCTACTGGTCTCCTCGGATGCGAGTCAGCTATTTTGCTGGAGCCCTGTTAAAGGGAAACTGGCCTGAGAAGGAGGACAGGATTCACCGTTCCCCACCCCATTATACCCCTCCCCTCCCCTGCCCTCGTGCCAAGAGGTGCAAAACCCACCCTCCTGGGCCGTGTGCCAGCTGGACCTGGCGCACCGAGGCCGGTGCAGGCCACTGTGCTGGCCTGGAGCTGGTGCAACTGCCTTACAGCAGCTTTTGCAATGGCTCTGAGCCGCCCCAGGATATGCTATGCCGGCCCAGGGGTGGGGAGGATTGTGCCTTCAGTGTGTGTTTTGATTTCAAGTGCAGAAGAGCAGAAGGGGATGTGGGTGTGAGGAGAAGGAGACATTCTGCCTTCCACTCTTTTCTGCTGTCCACACTTCCTCTTTCACACTACAAGCTGTGGATCAGTCAGGGTAAGGCAGTGATGGCAACAGCTGAAGGTGGGCAGGCAGGTGGGTTGGTGCTGCTAGACACCTCTGTGAGTGTGTATGTGGTGGTGGGCACCATGCTGGGGAATGCTAAACATTCTAATACTATGTCCTGTGTGGAGTGCAGGCTCTCATATGCAATAGCTGGGGGAAACCTGTGTATGAATACATACATATTCAAGGTTTGTTGCATAACACAGATTCCATTTAGCCTCAGCACTTGTATCATTAGAGACAGGAATATCTCCCCCTCGACTTTATAGTTATTTGGTATTTTACATTGTTATGGCAATCTTTTTTTCAATTTTTTAGCATGTGCTTTCCAGAATGCTTTGTATCTTGAATAAAAAATGAAGCGTGAATATAAATCAAATGTGGGGGGGGGGGGGAGCTCATGCTTTTTTGTTTCCAGAGTGTATCTGTCTGTTGAGCTGCATTGTGAGCTTAGTGTTAGTGATCTAGTAGTTATTTTAACTGCTGCTTGGCTCCAGCTCACTTGATATATTGGTTATTTTTATATATGGTGGGCCATTTGTGTGACTGATTTTGCAATTCATGCCGCCTGCTGAAGGACATCTTTTGAAACAGACCTCAGAGCTGTATTTTCAAGATAAAAACAATTGGACAGAAGTACCTTTCTGAAAAGAGGAACCTCGATTACATTTCCCCCCCTGAATTGCTTGCACAAGCCAATTGGTTGGCTTACTGGTAGGAATAAAACAGAAAAATTGATAGGATTCAGGTGTCAGTGTGAGGCATTAAAACCATTTCTTATACTTAGCAAATGGTGAATGTTGTCTCAAATTCCAGCATATGGGCAAAATATAGGACAAGGGAGAAAATGATCAGGCTACCAAAAGGTCGGAGTGAGAGATAGCTGCCCTGCAGATAGTACATCCAATTTACATGAGATTGTTATTTTAGCAGACACAATGCTCTGTTCCCTCTTGTCTACAAAAAAAAAAAAAAAAAAAAGCTCTTGCAGTTTTTAATATGGAAGGCACTAAAAAGATCTGGCAAATGTAAATAACAAACATAGTATAAAGAGGTCGAAGAGAATCAAAGGACTCAATCAGAAAAAGAAACAGTCATTAAAGTGCTAAGGGTCACTGCACTCTTCTATACAGAGGACGAGGAAGCAAATAATTATATTCCTGGTTATTTTACTTGAATTGTTCAGGACTAATCACTCTGCTTTTGAATCATGCTTAAACGTGCATGACATTAAGCGTGCGTGACATTAACAGCCCAATCCTATGGTCTGTGTGTGTGGCGAAGCACATGCTCCACCAGCGTGTGCTGTTGCAAATGTGCCGTAAAGTACGGTGTGACAGTGCGCCTTCCAGGCCCACCAGCAGGAAGGCTAGAGCCTGCCAGTGCCACAAAAGTAACAATGTCCGCCTAAGCAGGTAAGCTCCGCGCTGAGCAGCACAGGAGCAGGGTGCAGATGGGGAGGGGGCAAAATGGGGCAGGGGTGGGTGGATCAGGCCTGGGAAGGGGCTGGATTGGCGGTGCCAGTGTGCACCATATCCTATCCCCCTTCCCGGGGTTAAGTTGATAAACTGACCCAGGTGATAAACTGATAAACTAAGCCTGATAAGCTGACCCAGGTGTACACGGACTTGCGCCAGATGTATGGCTGGCGCGGATCCAAGTAGACCCATTGCATGGCTTGGGGCATTTTCCCGGGGCAAGGGTACAAATGTCCCCTTACCTTGAAGAGCCCTCCCACCTGCTAAATTCCCCCCAGAGGATGCAGCGGAAGCAACGATGTCGCCGCTGCATCAGCACAGGGGAACCTAGGTAGGACTGGGCTACCCAGCATTTCTATATACTTAGAACTAAATCCCACTGAGTTCAATGGGACTTACTAGGAGGAAATGTGCATATGATTACCCCACTAGCATACTTTTCAGCATATTATTGTTCTTTAGCCCAAGCTGTTAGAATGAGGAAATTGCAGGATCCATGCAGGTTTGCACTATTGATGGGAATGTGCCTTTAGAATTTCAGACTGTGGCCTTACATGACTTGAATTGGGTTCTCCCTACTATCACCATCCCAAATGATGACACTGCAGGCAGGGCCACCATTGTCCACTGAAATTCCTGTCCTTCAGCTGTTTTACTTCTCCTGGGGCTGTAGTCGGTGGGCTATGATGCTATGTGAAGTCAAGGGACTGACTAGAGCATCTGGAAAAATTTAAATGGCACCACTGTTCTAACTGCAGTGTCACATACTAATAAGAATTGGGAGCTGGGTACCCTGTGGGTTATGGAGTAGGGAAAGCAACAGCCATGGTGGGTCTTCTTGAAGAGAAATTTACTTAAGAGTGCTGAATGCTGATGTTGACCCAGACCACAGGTGTGTCAGAGAAGGCCTAATACACACCATAAAAGCTATCGAAGATGTAGTTGGTTCTAGGTGTTGACCTGTGCTGATGACATAAGCCATGTCACCAAGGCCTAAGTGGAACAAATAATAGCCCTATGAAATAATAAGCTAAATATCCTGAGTATGTCCAGAAAAGTTAATCCAGTAACATCAAACTATTTCTGAGCCAAAATCCTTGCGATGGACTCTGCCCCCCCCCCATCATGTTTATGCTTTCATGAATGCAGTTGATAACACTGTTCTCCAAAGAAGCTGTGGCAAGTGGGTTTGTCTCCATGTTTGGGTTTGTCTCCATGGGTTTGTTGGTTGGAATGCTAGTGTGCCCCTGGAGGTGACCAGTTTGGGAAAGACCAGTTTGGGAGGTGACCAATTTGGGACCAGTTTGGCACCTCCACAGTTGAATAACTCACCTGCAGAACCTCTCACCATCCCTCAATATTAGCACCATGATTTTCTGTCCAAGGTGCTGAATTTGGGATGCTTTATCATAATCAGAAGTAGGCCTCACCTCAGCATCCCAAGGAAAACAATTTAAAAAATGCTCTTTTTCCTTCATTGAGCACGCAGCTCTAGCTGTTGCTAAGCTGTGCAGAGCATGGCTCCCTGGTGTGCTCCGGAGGCTTTGTGGGAGGCTGCTGGGTGCAGCCAGCAGCAGCGTTCCCAGTGCGCAATCCGGCCAACGGCGTGGAGCTCTTTCATGCCAGGAAGTTACTTTAAAACAAATGAGACACAGACACACACACACCGCGATCTTCTCCCTCTCATGTCTAGGTTGCTTAGCTAGTTGTGTCACTGTGGCCTTGGAGGCGGGGGGAATCCCCTAGTGAGCCAAGCACATTGTTTGGCGGGGTGGCGGGGGATTAGGAGGAGGAAGCAGTCACTGCCGCTGCCATCTACTGTTCAGCATCATGGCCCCAAGTGGGGTAGGAAAGGAAGGATCTGTGCCCGACCAGCATGGCTCCATTGCAGGGTCACCAACAAGATCTTCAGGGACTACAGCTCTGACTTCTTTCTTTATCTCTCTCTCTCCCCCCACCCACACCACATTACCATTCACCTCCTACTGCATCCCCTCATCGTGGGCTCTGGCAGGGCTACTTTGAAAGGGAGAGCACAGCGGCAAACTGCTGATGCCTGGCTGGGGGAGGGAATCCTCTCAGAGAGGTCCCTCCGCAAGCACGAGGGAAAGGGGAGGGGCATGGGGCGGACCACTCGTTCATCCATGGGGTGACGCAAAACCCAGTGATGCCTCTAGACAGCATGTAGACATTAATGGCCCAATGCTATCAAGGCCTTATGCTAATGGATGTCAGTGTGATCACGTGATCCATCAGTGTAAGTCCCAGGCCAATGGCGGAAAAGCTGCTCCGCCATTTGACAGGCTGAGGCCACCAGGGCAATAGCCTGAGACTGTGCACAGGTGACAGTGGCCCACTGAACCTCCTCTGTCCCCTGCCGTTACCAGTAAATCAGTGGCAGGAGCATTTGGGGGGAGGATCATGGGCAGCTCAAGAGTGGGGAGCAGCTGGGCCAGGGGTTGGAGGGGGAGGACCTTGCCGGCAGCCACACATGTTGAGATCCACTTTCCCAGCCTGGACTCAGCCCAAGGAGTCTCCTCCAACTTACAGCAGATAAAGAGCTGCATACAGTAGGTTCAAGGAGACCCATTGAAGATCAGGTAGCCTACGAAGAGATAAGCAAAAGAGCTTTTCAATTACGTCTCCTGAACAGTCTGGTGCCTCCCACCCATAACATGAAGTGTGCGTGCCATCGGCAGCACTGCACACTCTAGGCTGGCTGGGGAGAAAGGATTAGGCCCTAAATCTTGTGGTTGGCTTTGAGCACTTTTGATATTCAGGAAAATTCCATTTAGGTAGTCTCTGAAGTAGCCCGCAATGGTAGCCCACAGTACCCCGCAATTGCAGCAAAGTAGATGTGCAGTTTTCATACAATACAATGAATATAGCTGTGCACATCTTTCCTAAATGGAAGTTATTTCGATATACGAAACCTGTTGCATTTGTAGTGGCCCTGAACTTCCCAGCCAGAGAGGAAATGGAATCATGCTGAAGTATTTTCTCATTACCATTGACACCTCCATGTCATCCTTCTAGGCTGTGACCCCAGTAATCATCCTATTCACCTCTGCAGGTGATGGAATGGGAATCTCTGAAAGCCTCACCAGACCTTAGTCACACAGATTCCTACAAAACCTTTAATGCTTATATCGATCTTACAAGAGTTGGGTCAATAGCTAGTGGGTTTTCAATAGCACCTGATGTAAGGCCAGGTCCAGCTTTACATTAGGCAGCTCGTGTTAGGCAGTAACCTGAACATAGCAAGATGATGAGCATGTTCTACAGCAGGGGTTCTCAACCCCTTCCCAGTTGAGTACCACCTCCGGCGCCACTCTCCTGCTGTGTACCATCGGAAGTGACTGGCAATGACATCATCACCAGTTACTTCTGGGTTTTCAGAGGCCAGAAAACACAGGTAGGAAGATCTGGTCAGATAGGAGGGCCTTTCTCAGCGTTCCTAAGAGGCTCAGCCAAAGGCAGGAGCCTCTCGGGAGCGAAAACGTGCCACCAAAAGCACCACATTGAAGTGGGGTTCTGGCGGTCTGGTGGTCCAAGTACCACCAGCAGTCGGCCAAAGTACCACTGGTGATACTAGTACCACCGGTTGATAACCCCTGTTCTAGAGTGTGCACGCAGGTAGAGATCTGAAGGGTTGAAAGTTGATAACAGAGTTAGAGTCTGGCTAACAGCCTGGTTCCCAAAGAAGGCAATCAAAGCAGACAGAATGCAAGACAAGGCTACTTGTGATGACCAACTGCTCCAACTGAAGAAGCAAGCCTGAGGCACAAGTTATATTGAACCAACCAGGTTCCTGCTGATTCCCCTGATTATCTGGTCTGGCTGGGCCTGATATGTTGCAGTACTCTGGGCTTCACCTGGGTGGCACTGCAGCACAGCAAAGATAAGGCCAATAGTTGCCTTGCCTTGACATCTGCCTCAAAAGTGTAGATAGAGAGCAAGGTGCCTGGGCATAGCTGCTGGAGTCCCTGGTTTGAGATATACAGTATACACCTTTCTGCTTTATGAAGCAGCTAGCTGTCTATTGCAGTGCTCTGTGAGAAAGGAGAAAAGCTTTTCTGTGCTCCCCCTTGTTCAATCTAGTTAATGTTGATGGTTACAGTCAAAACTCAGAGCTTCCAAAGTTCCATAGAAATTTAGTTCCCTCCCACCACACATTTGGTACAATTCTGATTTTTGAGGATTACAGTAGAGTAGATGTTCCTCTCTAGCCATGTGTAGACTGCTAGTCCTGCGTTCCAAAACTCTCCGGGGGGGGGGAGCAGTTTAGAGTGAGGAAGGGGCAGAACTCTTCTCTTTCCTACCATTTTCCACTGAAACGTCTGCTCAGAACTGCATGACCCCTGCTGAGGCACCAGGCCTCTGTTTCCCTCACAAACAAATTACCTCACAAACACCAGGCCTCTTGATTGGGGGGGGGGGGGGGTTTAAAATCAAAGAGTGAGGAAAGAGTTGCAAGGAAAAACAGTGCAAGGGAGAAAAGTTAGGCAGCACTTTTCTACCGCAAATTATTCCTCCAAAGAATGCTTTAGAGGAGAGGTGTAGCCATTGAGCTAATGTTACATGTGGCTAGAGTATGACTGCGATGTTCTACTAAACTATAATCGAATGTAGTAATAGCACAGTGGGGCCAATGGGGATTTGAAGTGAATATGTTGAATTATCATCAAAGTGCATACTTTAATAATTATAAGCTTATTTATTTCCATTATTAACTTCATTTCATTTTCATTTTCTGGTTTTCCCTTATTTGTGATCAAACAATGAGTTATGTTGTACGATCAAAGCTCTTTTCTGAATAAGACTGCAATTACGTAACTATTTCAAATATAGAACAATTTCATTAGTAAAATTCCATAAAGTTGCAACACAAATTCCAGAAATTGTCCTGGAATATAGTGTAGTGTACTTTGGGTCAAGCCTTCAGAGAAAGGATTCAGGAAGTACATGGGTTTATAAAACTCTCATTCAGTGCAATCCTAATCTTATCTTAAATATGCCGTTTACTCAGAAGTACTTCCTTTGAATTCAATAAGGTTTATACTTTGTTTAAACAATCCTAATGAAATTTACCAATCTAACTAGGGAATAATTAACATTGAATTCAGTAAGATGTGCTTCTGAGTAAGAACGTGTGGATCACGCAACACATCTCCCATAGAACACGGGTACAGTGGACCCTTTCTATCTGCAGGGGTTCGCGATCCGTGGATTTGACTCACCGCAGATTCCGGACCCACAAGTTCCACCTTAAAATCGCTGTAAAAAGAAAAAAAAAAGGTAAAAATGCAGGGTTTTTACCTTTTAGAAGCAAACCGCTGCATGTTCTTGCTTATAACAACCTGAAATCACACTCTAGAAGCCTCTTCCGGGTCACACGACTTCCCCCTCCCCTTTCCCAAGGTCACCCCAGAATGCATTGCAATGCATTCTGGAGCTATTTTGGGAGAGGGAGGGCGAGTCGCGTGACCTGGAAGTGGCTTCCAAAGCACGATTTCAGGCTGTTAAGAGCACACAGCTGTTTGCTTCTAAAAGGTAAAAAAAAAAAAGTGCAATTTTAACTCTTTTTCTTTCTTGGAACGAAAGCTTTCATGGCCAGCTACTAGATTACAAGACACAAGTTTTATGGGTGAAGTAGCCATGTAATTAAAATATAAAATACAGAGAACTCCAGGCACACACGTATAAAATCTTCAAAATGAGCCACTCATAACAAGCAGCCGTTAAGAAAATTAAAACAATAAGAGCGGAGAACTCCGATATTTACAGGAACCAACGTTTCGACTTCTAATCTGAAGTCATTTTCAAGGTGTAAACAGCAAAGCTGCAAAGATGGTATACCTTGTGTCTTGTAATCTTTTGGGGGGGGCTTTGCTTTTTACAGTGATTTTAAGGGGGACTACAGTATCCATGGATCCTCGCTATCTGCGGGGGGGGGGGAACGACACCCAGAACAGATCCACTGCAGATAGTAAGGTCCGACTGTAATGGAGAATTTAATATTGCATCATATGGGGAGGAGTATGGGCACGTACGACTTTTTCCAATGGTGCACTGCAGCAGGAGGGAGGCGATGTATATTATTATTATTAATTATTATTAACAGTATTTATATACCGCTTTTCAACAAAAAGTTCACAAAGTGGTTTACAGACAAAATCAAATTATTATATGCCCACATGTCTTCCCACATGATTTGGCAGAGCCAGTCATACCATCCAACCTGTCCAAAATATCATAGGCTACTTATAAAGGATACTTGTTCAGAGAAGCAAAGGCCACTCTCTCTTTAGTTCAACCTAAGCTTGTACAGTGTCCTGATAAGTAGGTTCTAAAACAATTCTCAAGCTTACATTTAAGATTTGGTGAGATGGATTTAGTTCATAGTGAATCTTTGGATTAATTTCTTGTGCAGTGCTAAAGCGCAAGATACAAGACAGATGAGTTGAGAATTCTTTCCACATGCAGAAAGCCCCTTTTGGACCAATTCCTTTAAAGTAAGTGCAAAGACTGTTTTTATATGCTGTGCTTCTCTTCCTACTGCTAACAGCAATGACATGGCAAGAATTCACAATGGCGCTGTTACAACGCTGACAGTCAGTGACATATTTTCCTGGGCTAATGGCTTACATTTCGACAGAGTTCTTCAAAAAGAAGGTGACAGAAACTGTTCTATGAAGGTTTGCCATTCCAGAGCAATAGAGCTAACTAGAAAACAGAGCTGCCTTGTTCTCAGGGTGTCTGTGCCTGATGATGCTCTCCTATGAAGGTTCAGAGAACCAAAGGGCTGAGAAGGGGAAAAGGTTGCATTATTTTCAACCAAGGGAGGTTTCTGTATCAGGAGTCACCATCGAAAGGATTTTTTTCCCCTCAGAGAGGAAAAGTGGCTTGAATTTTTTTTTTAAAAAAAAATCCATGTATTTAAAGGATTGTGATATTGAGAGATTTTGAATTCATCTCCAAAATATTCTATAATATTACTTCAGTGGCTGACGGCGCAATCCTCTTCTTCCACCCTAAGCCGTCGCGAACGTGCCATAAAGCATGTTCGCGACAACTCGAGAACAGGGAAGGCTGGCGCAAGGCCGGCCTCCCCTGCTCCGCCAACGGAGCCCTCGGCCGGCCTCCGCCAGACCCAGGTAAGGATCTAGCAGGCGGGGGGCAGATCGGCAGGGGGCTGATAGGACCAGCCAAGCCGGGAGGGGGAGGGGGACGGCTTCGGCCGTATGCTGCATGGCTGGGCCTTTACATGGCTTCCTTTTACTTCCGCCAGCGATTTCGCTGGCGGAAACCCGAGGCCGATTGGCCCGAGCGCCATTTACACTTGGGGAAGGGGACAAGCGTCCCCTTCCCTGAGTAGACCTCCGGCCGAGCGGGAGCCTTCCCGCGGCAGAGCACAGGATCCGGCAGGCGGCCTGGGCCGCCCAGAGGATCCATAGGCAGGATTGCTTTGTGAGTCTCAAAGCATGTGCTAAACTCCTTTGGAAACTTTCTTCCATCTCAAAAGTGATTTAGCATGTGGCATTGGAGATGCACTGCTGTTTGAAGAAAAACAAGCCCAAAGTCCCTTTGCATGTACGGAATTAGTTTCCCTTCTTCTGATCTTGGCAGCATTGCCAATATCTGTCGTTCGTATGTTAATGAAGTACAGGTGGGCCCCCATATCCACGGATTCGCTATCCACGGTTTCAGTTATCCACGGATTGCGGGGACTCCCCCAGGCTTTTACATTTTTCCCCAGTAAGCTTCGTTTCTTCCTTAAACAAACAGGAGAAGCAGCCTCTGGCTGCTTATTGCAGGCAAGTAGAATGAGCCTAAGTTCTAGAGAGGCTCTGCAAGGTTAACAGAAACCTTGCACAGCCTCTCTAGGATTTAGTCTCGTTCTACTTGCATGCAATGGAGGCTGCTTCTCTGTTTGTTTTAAGGAAGAAACAAAGCTTGCTGAAAGAAAAATAAGAGCGGGGGGCATGCATGCCTGCCCGCAGGGAAGGCAGGGCGGGAGCCCCTCAGGAAACCGTGGAGGGGGTGTTTGCTCCTATCCACGGTTCCAAGTATCCACGGAGGGGCCTGGAACATATCCCTAGCAGATATGGGGGGAGTACTGTAACACATCCTATGAAATAAAATATTTGAAGAATACTCTGATTAACAGATACTGGGGGCAGGAAAGGAGATGGCTATCTACATCAAGGGTGGGAGGTCACCCTTAACAATGGCTGAAGGCAGATCAAGCTCTGTTGATATCATTGGGTGATTTGCACGAAATCGGCAAGGATTTCTGATTCCTATTGTTTAAAACAGCAATAAAAAGGCTCCCTTCCCCACCATTAGGCTGTGAAAATGAAGAAAGCTTGGAAAGGAACTAGGAGATTATTTTTACCTCTGTTCTGGTACTGAAAACAAATTCCAAGAATGAGCAAGTGCTCAAAGACATCCTGTTCCATAGATGCCTGATAGATAGCCACTATTTTGCTGGTGGACTTTGAAATTCTAGTAAAAAAACACAAGGAAGATTCCACAAGCCTGAAGTCTTCTCATTCCTGATCTACATCATAGTCTGCTTGTTAGCTTTCCAGGGCTCCTTGTTCTAGTTAACTGTTGCTGAAGACAAAGTCCTGAACTGGATGAACAGTTAGGAATTTCCTTGCTGAATCAGGCTATGTTGTTAAAAGTTGTAGAATCAACACATGGAGAACTTTGAGATTTCTTGGAAGCTATGAGTCACAGCCAGCTATGAGAGTCAGTTGAAGGAGATATTTAATTATGCTTTGCACGCTGTACTGCAATCAGACTGTAGAGGGCTACCTCCAACCACGTAAAAGAGTACTAGCCTAGGCAAGGTTAAAGTTTTAATCCCCTTCTTTCAGCAGGTTCTTTTTACCACAGATTCCAACGTATGCATGCATCACCATCAATGAGTAACTATTGCCGTATGAATTAGTGATTGTAAGGAGCCAGGAGCAGTGTCCTTTGGAAGGAGATTATTTTTGGAGCTGTAATCTTTCATGGAGGATGTTATACAAGAGAACCAACAATGCCTAAGTGAAGGTCAACAGTAAGTCTTTCTGACATTTTCCTTACAGTCTCAAGTCAATGAACTTGGGTTTGTAAGTTTTAGAAGCAAAATATTTACACTTGTAAAGCAGACAGCATATGGCAATAATGCAATAGCGACTATTGCTAAATAAGTGCAATTCATAACAATGTGCTGGAACGAAGACGTTGTAAATTAATGTGTGCATGTGCTCACATACATGATTGAGAGTGAAGCTACAGCATGAAAGAGGACAAGGTCTGGATTAAGGAGAATCTAGTCAAGTATCCTGCACTTTGGAAAGATCTTCAACCTCAAATGATTCCTAACCGATTACCTCATGTCATCCAAACAACTATGCCACAAAAGTTATTGATAAGGTGTACCACAGCAGGTTAGAGCTGCACGTTTTTTTTCTCATAAACATTTTTGAGTCAAAAGGGGACCTTCAGGGGTGTGAACAGGACGTCTTCAGGGGTAGCCACTATATTGACCATACTTCCTCCTTGAGCGATTCCCAGCCAATCAGGTACAGGACACAATGATGTGATGGCACCACACGGCCAACCAGATTTGACTATGGGATGACACCACTGAGCACAGATGAAGCTAATGTTTTGCCCTCAATTTAAATTGGTACAGGGCCAGGGGGTCTGGCTCAGTTGGTAGAACAGTCGCCTCATATGCCTGAAGATCTGAGGACAGCAGTTCGAGACCCATCGAGAGAGGTTGACACACCGCTGACAAGCTGCAGAAGACTTGGTGGAAGAGAAAATTCTGCAGCTGGCATACTGAGTGGGAGGGAGTGTTGCTGTCAAGTCGATGCGTGGGAGGCGAATGCCAGAGAGAGGCCAGACCGTGAAGGAAACCACCTGGAATGAGCATTCTATGCAAGATTAGAACATTTGTAATATGTAAAAATCAGTTTGGTTTAGATAGCCTGCCTATGTAAAACGCCTTGAATTAAAGTCGGAGGAGAAATCTGATGACAAGAGAAAGGCAGTATATAAATACTGGTGTTAATTATTATTATTATTATTATTATTATTACAGGGCATTGAGGGAATGTTCCTGTTGACAAGGTAACTGTACTGCATGTTGGCCTGACCACATTGTCAACAGGAATGCATTCTCTCCCCATGACAACATTTCCACACCCTTTGAGCTCCTCACTGAAAAAATGCTGAAGGGTGGGGGGCAATTTTCAAAAGTATGAAAATATTCACCAAAATTGCTTCCTTTTTTAATTTAGTGTTATAGTAGAGTTGAGTTTAAGACACTGAACATGCTTTAAAAACTAGAGATGGATGAACTTCATCAGTTCTGATTTCAACTTGCTTGGAGTTTCTGGAGTATTTGCCAGATAGCCATTGGCCATTGCTTCGTTGTTATGGAGTCTGATTTGTTCTGAAAGCATAGTTATTCTAGATTTGTGGTTTAGAGGATAGGGAGGATTTGAGGATAGCTAATGTCACGCCAATCTTTAAAAAAGGAAGGAGAGGGGACCCGGGAAACTACAGGCCGGTCAGCCTAACATCTGTTCCAGGGAAGATGGTGGAAAGCCTCATCAAGGATAAAATCTTAAAACACATAGAAGAACAAGCTCTGTTGAGGGAGAGTCAGCATGGCTTCTGCAAGGGGAAGTCTTGCCTCACAAACCTGTTAGAATTTTTTGAAAAGGTCAACAGGCATGTGGATGCGAGCGAACCCGTGGATATTATATATCTGGATTTTCAGAAGGCGTTTGACATGGTCCCTCATGAAAGGCTCCTGAGAAAACTCCACAGTCAGGGAATAAGAGGGCAGGTCCTCTTGTGGATTAGGAACTGGTTGAAGACCAGGAAACAGCGAGTGGGTGTCAATGGGCAATTTTCACAATGGCGAGATGTGAAAAGCGGTGTGCCCCAAGGATCGGTCTTGGGACCGGTGCTTTTCAACTTGTTCATAAATAGGCTTACCAGATCTCCAACCGGGACAGAGTGCTAGACCTTTAGGAGAAGGAATGTGAGCAGGTGTAGCTTGTTAAACCTTGCAGCACAATCCTAGGCATGTCTACTCAGAAGCAAGCCCCATTGTGTTCAGTGGGGCTTGCTTCTGAGTAAACATGCCTAGGATTGTGCTCTAAGGGTTTAACT
Organism: Plestiodon gilberti rubricaudatus; assembly: GCA_026170595.1. Lineage (NCBI taxonomy): Eukaryota > Metazoa > Chordata > Lepidosauria > Squamata > Scincidae > Plestiodon > Plestiodon gilberti. The sequence continues at coordinate 63,770,817 of JANXHW010000003.1, read as the reverse complement.
ACACCTGCCCACATTCCTTCTCCTAAAGGAAGGAACCTGTGGTACAACCTGTGGTTCTCAACCTGTGGTACACGTACCCCCTAGGGGTACGCGGGCCACAGGTCGGGGGTACACGAGATGCTATTTTGCGTACCCCCGAAGGGTGATTTTTTCGGCCTGAGGTTCGGCCGCGCAGGTCTTCCGGCTCATACTGCAAGCCTCTCCAGGCTGTAGCCTCTCCCTCCGGCTTGCAGCGCAAGCCGGAGGAACCGCACGGCCGTGCCGCAACCCGAAATCATCCCCGGTAGCTCTCCCTTACCTTAGCTTGCAGCAGCCGCCATGTTGGATCTCCTGAAGTCTCATAGGATTCAAGATCACGGCATGAGATTTGGGAGCCGCAATCTTGGGTCTCATGAGACTTGGTGGCGATCCAATATGGTGGCAGCTGCAAGCTAAGGTAACGGAGAGCAACCGGGGAAAATTTCGGGTTGCAGCGCGGGCGAGCGGGTCCTCCGGCCTGCGCTGCAAGCCGGAGGCAGTGTGAGCCGGAGGACCCGCTCGGAAGTGCCGCATGGCCGGAAAAAAGGTAAGGGACAGCAACGGGGGACGATTCCGGCCATGCGGCGCTTCCGAGCGGGCTTGGACGCGCCGCATGGCCAGAAAAAGTGCTTTTTTGCTTTTGGGGGGTGCACGTTTGGGGAGGGGGTACGCGGGGGTGCTTGGGGTTAGAGAACAGGCGGTACGCGGTACACAAAAGGTTGAGGGACGCTGGTCTAGCACTCTGTCCCAGTTGGATATCTGGTAAGCCTAATTATCTACCATGAGGTTAAAGCCTGTCTGATAAATTCTAGCATATTTATTCTCTTACTCCACTGCAGTCAAATAATTTAGAATAGAAGACACCTTATTGGCGAGTGTATCTGAAACGATTCATTAATTTAATACAAAATTATTACACTTTATTACATACCATTTAAGGCAGTATCATAAAAAGGAAATAGTATAAGGTGAGAGGAAGGATTACTAGTAAAGCATCATAATAAGGTAGAACAGAACCAGCAGACATATTTCCTGGCTTAATTGAGCTTAGAGATAAGACATGATTTCTCTTTCTCTGAGTATTGTCATTTGTGTTAAAACATGTGATGGGATATATCTGGAAGAGCATCTTCAAAGGGGATTAAGGGTTCAGATTCCATATTTTTTGTTTGAGGCAATAGTATATTGAATTCTTTTGGAGTAATTAAAGCTGAAACCAATCCAGCTTTTTTTTGTGTGTGTACAATGCTTCGCACAATTTATAGCTAATTGGCAGGTGAGCAAGATAAGTAGCCGTGAATGCCACTTGATGCTTCTCATGCCTAAAGGAGCACCCAGGAGCCTTTCACACCGGAAGAGGCTATTCAAATATACATGGAAGATGAGCAGAATGAATTTTCACCTAAGGAAGTCAGGCAAGTGGCTTACCATCCAGGAGAAATAAATAATCCTTTGCATTTCAGGAAATGGAGGAGAGATGAAATCCGAGTGCTAGAAAGCCTTTAAGTTACTTCACAACTCGGTTGAAATTACAGAATAAGGACACTTGACTTGCAATCAGGCTTCAACAAGCCTGCAAACATTTGGCCTTCATAGTTTTTAATTACCTTATTGCAGTGAAAGTCAATTCACACAACAGAGAAAGCTGGGAGCATGGCGGGCCACTTTTACTTTCTGGCTAGATTGTTCTTAATGAATGGATGATCATGTCATGAGTAGTTCCAACGGGGTTAGATCCTGGGCTTAGAGCTCATAGTTGGGATCGTAGTTCCAAAAGTAGCTTGAGTGTTGGCATGACAAGTCACAGTGAAACTGTCAAATTTACTTGTTTGCTTCTTAACTATTTCTGCCTCTCCTCGTTATGAATTCTCTTCCAGCATGTTAGTGAAGAAGAGCCTTCATATGTAAAGGACATATGAAACATTCCTGCATCAGACCAATAGGCCATCAAGTTGGTTTCCAACAGAAGGTAGCCATTAGGAATCTTATGAGAATGGAATAATGATGATAGCCATATCCTGTGGTTTAACTAGTTGGCCCTGCTCATGGAATGGGTAGCAGCATATCTCAAAATGTTAGCTGGAAGGCTCTAGAGTAGACCTCACCCTTCTACCTCACAACCTAAGCTTAGTGTCCAGGGTCACTCAACTACATATCACTGTGTGATACCCCCCCTTGGGCACCCCCATCCATGGGGAGATGGAAGTTTAGGGGGGCACACAGGGTCATGGCTCTCTCCCCCCCCCCCCCCATCTTCTCTGCCTCTGAGCCAATTGAACAGTTGGACTAGAAATAAGCTTACATTCCTTTATTCTACGCAAGCTTTTTACATTCATGAGTGGACATGTTCCCTCACAGTCCATCTTGCCATGGCTTCTTTAACAGGATTGTCTCCTCTGCATCTCCATAGCTGATGTCATCAGACCCTGTAGGACTGGACCTGACAACAGATGGACCTCTCCCCTGCCTTTCAGGTAAGATGCCCCTGGGCCAGCTATGTGGGAATCCTGGGGAGCCCTGGCTCCAGATCCCTTGGGGAGATCTGATCCAGGGCTTGTAAGACCTGATTCTGAGCACAGTTGTCGCCACAAGGTCTGGCCCCAGCGCTAGAGGGACACACAGCCCCTATCCTGGTTCCCTGGATCTCTGCGTTTCCCACACTGCCTGTCTGGGTTCTGCCTGTCATAGCAAGTCAGCTGTCTTTTTTCTTCCTTGCTGCTGGTTTCACTTTTTAAAGAGCCGGGATGCCTCCCCCCCCCAGCCAATCTGGATCTTTTTGCTCTCTGTCGGGCCGCTCCAACCTCCCACGGCCTCTCCTGATTCCTGCTGCTGGTGTCATACAGCAGCCGTTTCCGAGTCCCATGTCAGCCAAACTTAGGGTGCCCATATCCAAAAAGGACAGGGTGCCTATGCCTTTAACCATTGTAAGAAGAGGGAATTTGGGCAGGTGGAGCTTGTTGCTGCCTTCCATGATGAGCTGCACCTGCCCAAAATCCAGCGGTTAAAGGTATAGGCACCCTGTTCCTTTTTTAATACGGGCACCCTAGCCAAACTACCGATGCGAGCCTCACACACTGATATCCATATGATCCTCTAACTACTCCCCAATATTTTATGATTATGTAGATGTCACATGATTTTCGTAACATTCATACCAGGCAGGAATACACCATGCAGACAGTATGTCCATCATAAATCAATTTATCTATGTTTCAAACCTCTCTATAACCATACGTCCTGGTGTCTATCTTTGGCACTGGTAAATAAAAAATGATTTGGTCCACAAAACAGGAGCGCCGGCGGCGTGTTTTGCTCTCCCGCCCACCCTGTGCCTCATATCGTGCATAACGGTTGCAGCCATTATGTCACTTCCAGCATGGGGGAGGGTGTTGGTCGTAGCTCCGCTACTGCAGGGAGGTGGAGGGCAGTGGGAGAAACTGGGCGGTTAAGGAGGACAGCAGGAGGTGAGGAGCATGCTGGAGGGGTGCATTTCAGCAGCAAACGCAGATGCCAGTTCCTATCCCCCAAAATTCAGCCCATGCGGTCTCCTTACTCTCCTTGGGTTCACACCAGCTATAGGGTTGGCGTAGTTCTGAAGAGACCCATAGGCCATCAGAGGTATACCTGACCTCCTGATCAATTCACACACACCCCCAAGCATGCAGTGCACACCTCCATGGCACAGCTGCATTGCATAAACTGGTGGGGGATAGAATTTGGACAAAAAGAACTATTAAAGCAGTTTCAGTCTATGTTGTGTGGACATAGCCCCTCCCTTTTTTTCCTAGGATTTGTTTTGAAAATGCTATATCTACGGTAAATTAAACTTGGTGTGCATTTTTTCCCCCAGAAAGAATCAACTGAGCATACATCTTAGGAAGGAAGAGGAGGAAATGCAAGGATTAACTTTTACTCCTCTTTCATTCAAACGTATCACTCCAAATTCCAGATGACACAAAGTTTAAATGGATCACTGCTTAGTCATTTGAGATGCTGCTTGGCTTAAAAATGTCAAGTGTAGGGCAAGCACCTGCATAGTTCAAGTCTGCAGGAGCTGCACATCAAAAAATATTAATGCTCAGAATAAAGTGGTGAAACTGAAACTCACATAAAACGAAATGACAGCCATTCTGCTATGTCGGAACATCATACAAACAAATTACACTTTTGCATGCAGCATGATCCTAAGCATGTTTACTCCGATAAATGTCCCACTCAGTTCAGAGGACTTACACCCTAGTGAATGTGCAGCTTAGAATAAGTTGTGCTTTGGATCAAGCATTCCTCTGACTACCTGAAAAACAGAAACATAATTTCAATTAAAAAAACTCTTGTATGTGTTAGCAGACTCTTTTTACAGTGGAGCTATGCTGGAAAACAGAATGAGCTTGGAATTATAAAACCCCTGGTTAAAATCTCGCCTTTGCCATTCTCTTACTGAATAGCTCTACTGGCAAGCACTGTCTCTTATGGCGCAATCCTATCCGCCATGGGCATCGGCACTGAGGCCTTGTAAGGCACATTTTGACACCTGGAGAGGAAGCAGCACTGGCAGGAAGGCCTGAATCGGTGCTGAATCCAGACCCTGCACGTGGTGTGGGAGCTGGGGGCGGCCGGGGGCATATTGGTGTGGGTGGAGAACAGGGGGTGGGCAGATCGGGCCTGGGAGGGGGTGGGACCTGCGTCTATGTTGGACACCGTGTCAGACACCGTATCTAATCCTCCCTCCCAGGCCACAAACTCTGATACGGGGCTGCTTGATTCTCTGCCAGCTAAAGAGCTGGCGGAGAACTGAGTAGCCCCATTGCGGCAGCAGGGGGTTTACCCGGGGTAAGCAGGCAAATTCCTACTTACCCCAAGTAGACCTCTCTGGCCTGTCTTCGCACCCATAAGATTTCAAATTAGCCCCAGGCCTCCTTTTCAGGTGGATTCTCTTAACTGTCTTTGTTGCTATTTGCAGTGGCTGAGGGGTGGGAGGTGTCCTTGGTTAAGCACCTGACCATCCTTAAGGATGGAAGTCCCATCTGAATAACCTGTTGTCAATACAAGCCTCCTGTCTTCCTTCCACATTTCTCTAAGGCTACCCAGTACACACTGCATTATTTCTCAGATCTTCAAAAGCTTCACACTTTCCTTACAGTGTCTAATTACAGCCGATAGGTGATGAAATGCAAATGGTAACATTAACATTTGTTTTCATTATAGGTGGCTGGAAAAGCGTTTCCATTGTTCCATGCAAAGGAGTTAACATAACTGTGTTTTTGCTATCGACTCATGCAAATAGTACAGGATCTCTGGCACATATTCTTACAACCCATGTAAATGATTAAGAAAATTATATTTGGGGTTGTTTTTTTTAAATCAACCTTGATGACAGGACTAGAATAAAGAAATACAAAGATGTCATTGGACTCTTACTCAAACATAAGCAATGTGAGTCAATAAATCACACAAGGAAATGCTTTCTGGCCAATAAAAGGTTAAACTACATTGATAAGCACAGTGCTCTCTCTCTCTCTCTCTCTCTCTCTCTCTCTCTCTCTCTCTCTCAGCAAGTTTAATAAGCCAATATCAAGACCATCTAGGCCTCGAGCTTTTGAAGATTTAAGACTTTTAAATGTGAAGCACCTCATTATATCTGAATATTTTCAATAGAAAGAAGAGATAAGACATTGATATGACACCAGTTATCAGTGGTATTTGTTTGACTTTGACTTCTATTTGAAATGTGCTCTGCTTTTTTTCCTCCTTTTTTGCAGGGAGGGGGAAATAGTGGAATCAAACACTTATGAACTGTACAGTATAAGGCAATGTATCAGTTTTCAAATAAGAACATAAAACGGAGACCGGTCTGTTTTCTCGCTTTGTATAAATAAAGAGCTATTGTACAGTGCAGCATATAACATTTTTGCTACATGGCCAATTGACTTCCTTCCTATTAATCAAGTACAGTGTTTACCTTCTTATACAAACCATTTCAAAACCATTAAAACTAAGAGGATTAGCATCACATTTCTGGCAAAATGTGCTTTTATTTCAGCAAATACTACTTTCACTCTCTGAGGAGATTAAAAAACCTGAAAGAAGTGGCTTCTTCATTGTTGCACACTCTCGGAAACAGGTATAAACTATATCTTTCTTTCTGAAAAAAGTACAGTCCTCTTATCCCATTAAAGAGGATTGAAAATGAATTAAGTTACCAGCAACCCCCCCCCTCCAAAAACCACACCAATCCTGAAATGTGAGTTAAATCCCAACCATGTGATTTAGAAATTCTGACTTTACTATGTAGAAATAGCATAGCATTAGTTAGAATCAGTAGGGCAGTTTTTGTATTGAGAGAGAGAGAGAGAGAGAGAGAGAGTTTGTTAAAGTGCTAAAGTATTTCTGTTAAATAGATTGAATAGGAATGCTTAAGTTTACATCAATCATTTGTGCTTTCTCTGTTTAGCTTTATATTCTTCTTACAGTTAAAGATGCCACTATATTCAATAAGCATATATCCACTCAATAGATTTGCTGAACAACGTATGACTATGACTTCCATGATCTGGGTAGAATGTAATGCCATCAATCCGTCATGCTTTATGCAGTAGTATGTAACTCAAGTACCAACCAAAGAAAAGCATCTGAAAAACAAAGCCTACAATAGATAGGTACAGGGGACATAATTGACAGGAAGAAAGATAAACAGGATATAAGACACATCCAGCACTCAAGACAAAAATAGCACTAAGATCAAAGATATCCTGAGAAGCAAAATTCAGACATGATGGTGATATTTTTTTCATCAGAAGAGTTCTAGTTTGGACCCCATGACAACCTATAGAGGCACAACTGCGCAGTGAATATTTTGTCATAATGCGTTTACACTGCCTCGGTCCTATGCAACAAATATGGAAGAACGTATGTGGTGTGTGATATGTGTTTCTGCGCTGTAGTGTATACTGGACACATTACAAACAGCTTCCTATGGTTATCTGTGTTGATAACCATAGGACGCTGTCTTATATTCTGCGAGATCATTGGTTCATCATCTAGCTCAGTATTTTTGATGCAAGCTAGCTTTCCTGGGGTTTGGACAGGGATTTTCTCTGCTCTATCTGGAGATGCCAGGGATTGAGCCTGCATACAAAGCAGAGGATCTACCACTGAGCTATGCCCCCCCTTTTCCTTGGACAGTCCAGGGGTGACCACTGTGCTCCTACCTGAATAAACCCACTGAAAAGAAAATGTTTTACTACGAGGTGTTAGGCCTAGATTCATCCAAGCAGAGGCGAAACTAGACTGGAGCGGAGGCAAGTAGTTCTGCAAGACTCCGTTACATTGGAGTCAGCGGCCCCTCCCCCTTGCTGTTGGAGCCATTCCAGCAGCGACAGGGGAGTGTCCTGCGTATTGCCAATGCCGCCAGAATGGCTCCAACAGCAAGGGGGAGGGGCCGCTGACTCCAGTGTAACGGAGTCTTGCAGAACTACTTGCCTCCGCTCCAGTCTAGTTTCGCCTCTGCATCCAAGTCAGGGGACAAGGCTGGGTACAGTGAGATGATAGCAGGCAGGTAGCGGAAATATTTATTTATTGTATAATATATTTATACTCTGTGTTTCCTCCCCAGTTACTAGGGCACCCACAGAGGCGAAACAAGGGTAGAGCGAAGGCAAATAGTTCTGCAAGACTCCGTTACACTGGAGTCAGCGGCCCCTCCCCCCTGCTGTTGGAGCCATTCTGGCAGCAAAGGCAACACGCAGGACACTCCCCTGTTGCTGCTGGAATGGCTCCAACAGCAAGGGGGAGGGGCCGCTGACTCCAGTGTAACGGAGTCTTGCAAAACTACTTGCCTTCGCTCCACCCTTGTTTCGCCTCTGGGCACCCAAGGCGGCTTACAAAATTCATAAAATTACAGTACAATAAAAACAATCCTACAAAAGATTAAAAACTGCCAGTAAAAACTGCGGCAGCCCCACCCCACCCACCCCCCACACACAGATGTACTTACACCACAGCACTGTAAAGGAAATGTGTTCCTTATTGTAAATGAAAATTTGGTTTGGTATTTGGTTTATAAGACTGAAGTTACTAATGGATGTGTATTCAAAGTTGAGTAGTTAGCAAAAAATAATACTGGTTAGAAAACATACCATAGAAAACATTAGTGAACCTATGAACTACTCCTCTTAGGCTGCAATCTTGTGTTTAGTTTGAGCCCAGACAAACTCTGGGGACAGCCCCCCTGAGACAGTCCATGGCCTGGGCATACTGGCCCCATCCATTTATAATACACATACAGTGTCTTATGTATCAGTCAAAACAACAAATGCAATTCTATAGGGCAGAGGTTCTCAACCTGTGGTACGGGTACCCCTAGGGGTACGCAGACCTCCTGCTGGGGGTACGCCAAGCCCTGCCCCTTATCTGCCCCATCAGCAGGTAATTAAGTGTTAATTAACATGGATTTTAAATTGTAATTATTTTTGGAGCCTTGTTTCTCTGATTTTGGTTTTGGGCTTATTTTTGTACCTTGGAAAACGTACTTTGGTGGGGTGGGGGAGGGAGGAGCTGATTTCGGGAAATGACTTGGAGAAAAAAAAGAGATCCTACATGTCTGTCTGTCTCTCAGAGTTAAATAAGACATTTTTTTCACATTTCAAATTGTTTTAGTACTTTAACAATTAATTAAAAAAGGTAAAGATATCCCCTGACAATTAAGTCCAGTCGTGTCCGACTCTAGGGTGTGGTGCTCATCTCCATTTCAAAGCCGAAGAGCCAGCGTTGTCCGAAGACGCCTCCGTGGCCATGTGGCCGGCATGACTCTCCTTGCTGCAGCGTGTAGCATGCGGCTGGAACACGGAGCGCTGTTTACCTTCCCGCAAGCGGTACCTATTTATCTACTCGCATTGACATGCTTTGGAACTGCTAGGTTGGCAGGAGCTGGCCAAGCAACGAGCGCTCACCCCGTCGCGGGAATCAAACTGCCGACCTTTCGATCGACAGCTTATGGTTCAGCGGTTTAACCCACTGCGCCACCCACTGGCCTAACAATTAATTACCTAATTAATTAATCCAACTAATTAGCAGTTAATTAGCAGGGGGCACCGTATTTTTCACTCAATAGGACGCATCAGACCATAGGACGCATGCATCCTATGGAGCAAAAAAATAGGGGAAAAAAGGTTTGTACCAAAAAAAGGGGAAAAAAGGTTTGTTCAAAAAAATAGGGAAAAAAAGGAAAAAATACTTACCAGGGCTTCGGGGAGACCAGAAATGGCTGAAAATAGCCATTTAGCACCGAAATGAAGATCGGGGAGGCCTGCAGAGGGTCGCACAGGCCTCCCCGATCTTCATTTCGGCAAAAAACGGCCATTTTCCTTCTAAAATGGCCGGGTTTTGCCGAAATGAAGATCGGGGAGGCCTGCAGAGGGTCGCGCAGGCCTCCCCAAAGCCCCGGTAAGTATTTTTTCCCTTTTGTTTTTTTGGATTCGCTCCATAAGACGCACACTGATTTCCCCCTATTTTGGGGGGGAGTGCGTCTTATGGAGTGAAAAATACGGTACTTCAGAAAATTGGACCGTGATAGGGGGTACCCAGGCCTCCAAAGGTTGAGAACCCCTGCTATAGGGGGAAAAAAATAAAACCACTTGTCTTAAGAACATGTTAGTTCACAGGATCAGGCTGACCACAATGGGGGACAAACTCAAAAATCAAAACATCAACCCTTGGGATGGGAGAGGAAATGTTGACATTAATACTAAAAGTCAGTGTCTTGAAGCCCAGGCAGAACCACCAGGCACAAGAAGCAACATCCGAATAACACAGAGGCGTTGTTACGGTGGGGGCGGTGGGGGCGGTGGGCCCCAAGTGGCGGGTCGCAGGGGATGTACCTGGCTCCGGATCAGGTGCTCTGTCCCGCGCTGGCTCCTCTTCGTGCAGCCGTTGTTGGCTGCAAGTTAGGGCCTCCCGCCCTCCCAGGCGCCGTTTGGCTCCAAAAAGGAGCCGAAAAGTGCGGGAGGGGGGTGTTTCCGCACTGCAGTGGCACGCGAGGACAACACCATGCCCCCCAGGGGCGGGGCATATTGCTTCCTGTGGGGGGTGTTGTGGTGGCGGCCCCCTCCCACACAGGAGTGTAGGGCCGCTACTGGAATAACATGCTTCAAATCCAAAATACCGCCTTCAAATTAAGCCAGTTAAATAATACTTTAAAGCGTTTGTCTTTAGCGCCTCGCCTTGCAGATTGCCTACATCAGTGCTACAAGGTCTATAAGCAGCAGGGCCTAAAAGCAGCTTAATTTAAGTCCTTGTTTCTTTCTAAAGAGTTAAATGCTATCATGTACAATCTTTTAAGCTGGGTAAAGAGGGGGGAGGGAAAGGCACAATAGATTCAGCTACCTATACTGTATATTAAAAGCTTTCTGATTTTTTCAAAATGATAACCTGCTGAAGGAAATGATGTACCATGCTACAGTACCTGGTTGTCTAATTGCGAACCATGCAACCTTATCCCTACAGAGATGCTCAGATAAAACACCACTGTCATCACCTCAACCCTCTCTGGCTCCACTCTTTGTGCTCTACAGCAGGTAAGACAAGCAACGGGGCTTGGCGAGTTTAAAAGGTAGAGTACATTTGAGAAACCGGACAATTACCAATGCCCGTGTGGACACACGTGCTGAGGGAATGTAACAAGTGAGTGACAGAAGGCCTTTCAACTGGGTACTATTAAAAGGCAGCGTTTGGCTTCAAGACAAGCAGTCACCTTGAATTGCCTCGCTTTCTGGCTGCTCGCAACCAAGGACCAGGGGAACCAGGCTTCACTCTGAGCGGTGCGTTTCATTTGTTGCACAAAAAGGCTGCACAAAATAAAGTGGTACCTGCATGTGTGACAAAAAGTCTAGCAATTGAGATGTCTTTAGCAAGTGCTTCTTAAAAGCATTCTAGTGTCCCATATACCGAGTAGATCTCCTGAACCTCAAAACTATCTCGCTTCTACAAACTCCATGACATTTGTACCCATATCCATGGGGTTGGCAAGTCATGGACGTTCAACTTACAGATGTCCGAGCTTCAGACGGCCACATTGGCGCTTTCACGCAGGTGCCGTCCATCTGTTCTTGTACTTTCGCACAGGCAACAGTGTTCCGACTTCTGGACAAAACTCCAGAATGGAACCAGGATATAATAAATTGGGAACTTAGTGTACTTAGCTCCAAATGTTCAGTGGCACTGCTCTGCACACCACATCTCTGCCTCTTGGCTCTTTCACAACTGGCATGTATAGTGTGGGGCAGGGTCTAGGAATAGGGATTCGGTGTGCACCGTGAGGTAAGCAAGAGCCATAGGGGAACTAGAATAGATCTCAAGAGGCTGTCTGACTTGGGGATGTTGGCGGGTAACCCCTTGGGCTTGGATTGCAAAGTTGACCTCGGAGGCTGTCTGGCATGCGGGAGGTGGTGTAATTCAGCTTCCTCAACCTCTCTTGGGGGTTGGTGTGGAGAAGCTGGAATCGTCACCAGATGATGTACACTCTGAGTCAAGGTGAGAATGCCCAGTTTAAATCCAAACTTCATCTCCTTGTCTTCGGGGGTATGCAGGCAATCTGGGCATGCTCAAATCATCTGAATATGCTCATCCTTTGCCCTGTGTCTCAAGCAGTCCAAACATAACAAATTCAGAAAGTGATACTTGTTCCAGAATCCTCTTGACTGGACTCTTCTCTAGCAGGGCCAGAATGTCCATCCTATCTCCTCTGTTAATTACTGGTTGCAAAACCCTTTCACTTTCGTAATTCTTTGTCAAAGCAGGTAAAGACAGCAACTTGATCAATTTGACCCCTTTGAAGGCATTTTGGGGATGCAGAGTGTGGGTTATATCACAAGAGTACAACCCAGTTCACTTGACTTTCTGGGCCTACACAATAGGCTTTCTGGCTGGGCCAACAGTGAACCCCCTCCCCACTATCATGCAGATGCTGTTACATATAAGCCAGGCACCCCACACATCCCATGGCAGTGGTGCTATTTCATCCTCACATCTTTGCACAGGAAGAAAATGTGTAAGGGAATCTGTAACAAGTGTTGCTTTTATGGCTCTTTCCTGGTCACAATACCCTGAGAGCTGCTACTAATTCCATCACCCTTTTGCCCCTCTACCTATTATTCTTAGACAGGGTTATCTTGCTTGTCTCTGCTGACTTTATTATTCCAGCCACCCAGCAAATGGTGGACCAGAAAATTCTGACAACATGTCTTCCATGGTTGATACTGGACCTCATGAGGCTAGTGGAAAAGGTAGAAAATGGTTTAATATCCTGAACAAGAGGAGGGTACCGGTGAACATCAGCAAATTATATCTTCCATATTTTCTGCATGTGAACTAGATGCAGCTAGGCAGTGTTTTCCAAACTTTTTCGACCTGAGGCTCCCTTGACCATTGGCTCCCCATTACATGATGTTGATGCCTGCCAATTGGCATTGCACTGTTTTCCGAGAGGATTCTGTGACACTCCACGGCTCCTCTGGCTAGTTTCCGTGGTTCCCCTGGGAGCCACACCTCCCAGTTTGGGAACCACTAAGCTAGAAGAAACAATATACAGGAGCATGTGTGGTCCAGATTTTGGTACTCCTACACCAAGCAAAACTAGTGATGATAAGTAGCAAATTGCATCAAGATCACTGCTCTTGCTGCATTTGGCTATCATGAATGAAGCTTAGAGGACCAGGTAACAAATTATGTAAGGATTCTGCCAGAGCAGTCAGCCCTAGATTAGATGCAGGTGTTGCAAAATCTGACAAGAGAGCAAAACATGGCACTTCAGAAAACACCAGATTTGCTAACCATAATAAAATCTGAAAAAGAAGCATATTCTGGCACTAAACCACTTGCATCAAGCCTGAGACACTGCAGCATCAGAAACTGTCAATAGAAAGCCAAGACAACGAGCAAGGACATAATGCTGTGGTGGCCTAATTTGCACAATTAACACTCCAGGTTTGGGGGAGGTCCCTCTCTTGATCTGAACGAGGCCTGAAATTCATTGGTTACCTGCTGTTGGAAAGTGAAAGAGTAAGAACTGGAACATGTCGTGTTAAAAAGCAGCCTGTTTTCAATCTTGCAAGTTCAATCATTGTAAACAAACTTTGGGAATCTCAGGAAGCCATTGGATGCCCCAGATTCCATATTAGAAAGTTAGATTCTGCTTCATGGCACAAACAAGTTGGAATACTTTTAAGACTTTGTGTTTACACCTTCTAATTTAGCAAATGGGTCTCCTGCATACATACACTTAAATCTTCCAGGGGAAAGGGGCTGCCATCCCCTGAGCCATTGATTCTCTTTTCCTTGGCATCAGGCATAAGCATGGGCGTCGACAGGGGGAAGCGCGGGGGTCGGGCCACCGGGGGGCGTCGCACGCATAGGGATGACGTGCGACCCCCCCACTTACAGTTTGGTGGCGGAGCTGGGCCCGCCCACCCTCCCCTGTGTCCATTTGGCTCCAAAATGAGCCGAAAACGGAGAGGGGAGGGTGCTCTGCTCCTGCGCGTGACGTCACGCGCAGGGGCAGAGCCTATCCCTTAAAGGCGACGTGCACCCCCGCTCTGGGGTGTCGCGCGTCATAGCGACGCGACTGGGCATAAGCTGGTGGGTATGAAAAATGTCAGTGAAGCTCTACCCGCATTCCTGACAGTCCTGTGTGCCAGAGCAAACACAGCTCTGATATAATACTGCTGCTCTTTCTGCGTCAAGGTACCAGAGCTGCCTTTTCCTACAGGACAGGACAAGAAAAGGCAGGGTGGGGTGTCTTGGGGGTCTCAGTAGGGCAAAATGAGGGAGTGATAAAAGACAACTTATTTTGCCTCTCACATGGAGCTGTTTTAGTCCCCTGATGGGAATAGCATCACAGGGAAAGATTTTACTGAAGGAGGAAACTACTGGTCTTCTACGATGATGAGTGCAAATGCACTTGAACCCCTATTTCTTAGAAGTTCACAGAGACAGTGAAGTTCAAAAACAGGATATTTTTTCTGAATGAACCTTCTTCCTATTTACTCCGCAAGACCTCATTTCTGTTACTTTTTCATTACCACTAACAACATGAATCTCACCTGAAGCAGATTCTTACGAAACTTTCCCTACACACTACTTTCATGACAAAACCTGCAAGAATTAAGGGAGAAGCTGACTAAATTTGTGGCTCATAAACAATACATTTTGCAAATGGAAATTTTCCCATTTTCCATGGAAGACTAAATGCAAAGGTGATCCAGTGGGGATCAATAGCTATCAACTAACCATTGTTTACACAAAACTATTGCTGTCAACTGCCATCACTCATGCAATGCCAAGATTCTTTTTTTATACAACTACCTTCCGTTCTCTCTGACTAGTTGTGTATGCAAATTCAAAACCTTTGTGCTTTGAATTTGCTTTTTAACAAACAATCTAAGTAAAGTCCGACAGAAGCTTTCTAAACCTTGTCAAAGACTTCTCTATGGTTAAGCCACAATATTCAATTGTGTTTAGTTTGATTAATTACCGTAATACTTAAGCTTACAAAACAACAAAATGAGAGTTTGCAGCTTATTTGGCCAGTAGAGGGTAACAATACACAGCTCACAGGGACAACTATAGTTCATGAAAAGTAGCAAACACAGAAAGATCCACATTTAAAAAAGCCTCCAGTCTACTCATTTAGAAGAAAACTTAGACCTTATCTACACAGATGGATTACTGAACAACTTCTCAGTAGCTCCAACAATCTTGTATTTTTCAGAAGACTAAGGCCCAAACTTAACATGCAGCTATTCCATGGGAAAATATATCTATGAGTCACACCCATCATGTGGGATTTGTGACCACATGTTCATAGCAATCTAGGGCTTTCTTCAAGGCTCAAGCCATGCCTGTTCCTCCGCCTGTGCAGCCAATCATCGCTCAGCAAACTTCCTGGGTCTGCAGAAATCGAAGCAACACTTCCCTGCTGAAAAGGGTGGGAGTTTCCCTCTGGCTTTGTCCTTCTTGGGTCATGATACAGTCATGTTAGCTGGAAAGCCCAATTAAATCAGACTCTGATAGCAGGAGGAAGGTTTTACGAAACAGCTTTATTATTAAGCGAATTCGCAGCTCGCAGCCCTGTGCTTCATAGCCAAAAAGCAGGACTGCGGCTCTGAGAGGTGCTCAGGACCCTACTTTTATACTCTGCAAAATTGTAAAGGCATTCATTGGTTGTATTTTGTCTATGGCTAACATGTCATTTATTACCAGGCAGACAAGATAGCTCGAAGCTCACAAGGCAGGAAACTTCCTCAAAATCCTCTTGGTGAATTTCTATCAGGAACTATGGAGGTCTTTAGGTTTCGTTTCCTTTAAAGTTAGAAAACTGCTACCCACGCTTTTTGTGGTTAGCTACATCCTGTGCAAGCTCTATTACAGAAGCCAGAAATGCCAGTTAATATTCTTACTTAAAAACCAAATTAAAAGTTAAATATGTTATGCAGCAATCTTATAATTAAAAAAAACACTTTTAACATGCTCAGGAATAACTTCCCTGCAGGCCACAGTCAGTTCTTACTACCCGCACATTTACTTTCTGCGAATTTGCAGGGAGCAAGATTGCCACCTACCTCTTTGTATTCATGGTCTGTTCTCAGCTGTCGGTGCATGTTTGCTGCATCTGTGGGCATTCTAAAACTCTCTGCGAGCCTCTTGAAGTGATTCTTGGCGGCCATTTTCAGCCCTATCCCTCCCACTGTAAAGGTCTTCCCTGAATACGGAGGGCATTAGGACCACTCAGCAGCCATCCTGACACTATTGAGGCCAGGTAGATCAATCTGTAACTTCCTCAACCTATCCATGGGGAAGATTTGAGCTTGGGGAAGGAATGCAATTCAGTGGGAGAGCTCCTGCTTTGCATGCAGAGAAGGTCCCAAGTTCAGTTACTGGCAGCATCTCCAGGTAGGGATGGGAAAGACCCCTCTTTGTGCTTATTTTAGAAATCCATGCCAAACTTAGCAAGAGAGTGAAGCTTTTTCTGGCATGGAGATACAGTGAGTGGGCAAAGCTTTGCCTGCTGAATTTCTACCTGCCAAGCCACTGCTTAAGGGGTAAGATAAGATCCTTGCCCCCCCCAAAAAAAAACAATACAGAGGGGTTGTGCTGTTTGTTGGCTTTGCTGCTACAGACTATGGGTGTGTTCAGATGTGATGCTAAACTCTGGTGTAGGAGCATCAATCATAGGGCTCTCACAGTAGCTTACAATAATGCATTGCAACCAGTTTAGTCCTGGGCTATCACCCAGCCCATAGACTTCAAGATAAGATTCAGGTTCAAAACGTTCATAGAGTGTATGGTAAAGAGGGTTTCCTGGAACCTAACCCCATTTCCCCCATAGGCTCAATGATTCAGTATCTGCTAATTCGGATCTGCTAATCTAGGAACCTGGAACCTAATGCTAGCGGATAATGAGAACTGACTACTTCCTGGTTTGAACACATACTGTACTGTCATTCCCTGCAGCGACTTTCACACGCTTTTCCCCCCACGCTTTTATCCCACATTTTCTGTACTTCTATTTTTCAGCCAAGGAAGTAGAAGAGGAAGCCCCTTTGGGAAAAAAAATGGGCTTCCAAACAAGATGTTTTCCCCAGAATTAATCAAAGGTTTTGTCACAGCGCAATCCGACTTATCTTTTGTGCCGGTGTAACCAGCGGCGCAGCGAGAACGGGAGGCCTCAGAATGGAAAAGGGATTCAAATCCCTCCAAAAGAGGAATTCAAAGGGGATTTGAATCCCTTTTCCGCTTTGCCCACTCACTGTATCTCCATGCCAGAAAAAGCTTCGCTGGCACAAAAGTTAAGTTGGATTGCGCTGTTAGTTAGCTTATTTGGACTGTACAGACAGTTTCTCAGGGCAACCTTCCCATTCAGAACCAGGGAAGGGAGTTCTTGGGTATCCCCTGCAAACCCAATCAACAAGTGCAAGGACAAGAGGTTTCTCAACAAGGAACATTCCCTGAGGATGAGAAGATTGTGAAAACTGTACATTCTACATGCACCCATTTCATATGATTTTCTTTGTGCACGGAAAAAATAAGCCCCACGACTATGCAGTGCACATTGGTGTACATACCAGCATGCGTGACAGCAGGGCAGCGCACCTCCAGAACCTTTCTTTCCAAACATGCAGTAGCCAATACAGGGCTGGAATATTTTCATTCCCATCTTTTAATCAGTGACGTCTTTTGTACCTTTGTGACGTTCATTATCAACAAAGTGGGGTTCCCAGAGGGATCCCCTCACCAAAAATTTAATAGAACACCTTCAGGTCTGTAAAATCTGTAAGGAAGACAGGATGGAGACGTGCTTAATGGAGGCTAGCAGAAATCCAACACATTTGTGATTGGCCCCATACATGAGGCCACGTGGCAGTTTGAACAGAGAAAGAGAACCCTCAAAACTTTGAGTTGGGTGGTGAGGTGAAGTAGCACCCCAATAAAAGCATGCCATGATTTGTTGTTGATTTTTAAAAATTAAAGTTTTGAGGAAGAACCTATGCCCTAAAATGCTCTAAGCCCAGGTATTTACATAAATAAAATCACCTAACATTTCTCATTAGACAAATACTGTTCAACAGGAAGCATGATGTTCTCCCCAGTAACTGATGCTCAGCTTTACATTGATTGCTTGTTTTTCAGGAGGATCATAAGGTTTTTGGTTTGTTTGTGTGTTTCAGTTTTGGAGGCCCAAGAAAAGCCTCAGGTCTCTGCACCCAAACAAAGCCCCTTGACTAGGCTTACCAGATCTCCAACCGGGACAGAGTGCTAGACCTTTAGGAGAAGGAATGTGGGCGGGTGTAGCTTGTTAAACCTTAGAGCACAATCCTAGGTATGTCTACTCAGAAGCAAGCCCCATTGTGTTCAGTGGGATTGTGCTCTAAGGTTTAACAAGCCTAGGATTGTGCTCTGAGGTTTAACAAGCTGCACCTGCCCACATTCCTTCTCCTAAAGGTCTAGCACTCTGTCCCGGTTGGAGATCTGGTAAGCCTACCCCTGACCAAACTACCAAGACCTTTTGAACCATTATAAGGAGTGCCTCTCTACATAAGTACAATCTCCAAAAGTCCTTAATAATGTTACGAACTAATCGTGTTTGGGCCTTGCACTGCCGGAACTCATGCTCTGATAGCATAAGACCCTTTGCGGCGTTGCAAAAGCCGGGATACCATCGCGCACTTCTGGGTCACTGCTGTAAATGGCCAGAGGTGTGGCATGTGCACCAGCAGCTCTGGGA
Organism: Plestiodon gilberti rubricaudatus; assembly: GCA_026170595.1. Classification (NCBI taxonomy): domain Eukaryota; kingdom Metazoa; phylum Chordata; class Lepidosauria; order Squamata; family Scincidae; genus Plestiodon; species Plestiodon gilberti. The sequence continues at coordinate 63,752,525 of JANXHW010000003.1, read as the reverse complement.
GGCCCTGCCAGTGTCAGTAAGGTGGTGGCGGGAGCAGGAAGGGGAAGATTTGTGAGTGTTCCTGGGCAGAAAGTGGGGAGGGAGTGGATCTCAGTGGCAAAAGAGTACGCCGGATCCTATCCCCCATTTTTCAGCCTGCCCCACCCACTTTCTTTTCTCAGACTTATGCGCATGGGTCCGAGGAGACCCATAGGTGGCCAGGAGGTCTACTCAGAGGTAAGTTAAAAAAAATCTTACCTCTGGTTGGCCTCCCACCATCAGATGCATGGGGGATAGGACTGACCTGAGAATAGGAATTTGCAGCGTGGGGAATAGGAATTTGAGAGCAATTGTAAGGGATAAGGGTCAGAAGTAGGAAGAGGTGTTGTTGCTGTTTTCCCCTGAGCTGCTACATGCACTAAATCACCCCAAATGAAAAATACTCACTTGTTGCTCAAGAGTTGGAAATGGTCCATTAGACAGGTTTACAGCTAAACACTTAGGAACTCAAGAATCAGGAAACAGAGATTAATTTCAAGAAACTGACCCCTCTGGTTTAAAGTTCTTGCTGGCATGCAAGCAAAGGAGGAAAACCTACCTTAGTCTTGTGTGACTCAGGGTTTTTGGTTTGTTTTTTATTTTTGTCCCTTAACCCACTCACCCACCCTTTGGTTTTTTTGTTATGGATTGTTTGTCGCAACGCTGTGACAGATTTGTGCCTCCCCTGCGCTGGGACTTGGCTAGAGAGGGAGCTCCAGGCCTACTTGGAATGACAGAGGCTGCTGTTTACTCTCACAGGCTGGCTGTTTGAGAAGCGGCTCCATCTGTATTCCATAGGCCTGTATACAGTGCTGCCCCATTGCCTCATCGCAGAGAAAAGGCTACTTGTCTGAGATCGCACAGTGGTTGGGACCGCCTGACCGGCTTACCAAGTGACTAATCAAAGCTCAGGTTGCTGCTTGGCTCTTAGTTAGGATGCTCATTCATTCTGGGAGCTGCCAGGATGACCCTATCAGAGCCAGGCCAAATCCAGGTTTGAACTTTGTGGTCTCTAATGCAGGGGCGATTTCCCAGAGCCCAAAGTGCAGGTACTACACTATCAGCGCAATCCAGAATGGAAAGGGGATTCAAATCCCCTTCAAAGGGGATTCAAATCCCCCCTCCCCTCCAACGCCTCCCACCCTGCCTTCCCCTGCTGGTTACACCGATGGGGAAATAGGATTGTGCTGTATATCTTAGCATCTACCTGTCCACCATCTCCCTTTGTGGCCCGTGATTCTCTCCACGAGGGGAGAGAAATCAAAGCTTTATCTGATGGTGCAAATGCTGTGCATGTCCCCCACATACACTGCACAAAAGTAAAGAAATATTTGATGCCCTGTTTACATTCCTGTTGCTTCCATTCAGATCCACAGCAACTGCAAACACTACAAAGAGCAAACTCAGACTTCACCTCTTTTCTACTTTGGTCTAGATTTCACCCGGCATCCTGTAACATTAATATTAAAGAGCATATTGAGAGGATTGTGAAGATTCAAGCAAGGAAAATGCTTCTGTTTGAAATTGTTGATGCCTTGTAAGCTCCAAGGGAACACTATGGAGCTTTTGTGCATCTGTCAAACATCACCGCTTATTACGGAAGAAGGAATGAAAAATATGCAGAACGCTTTGATGTTAATATCAGCGTGAACTCTAGCGGTATCTGACGAGTTGATACTCTTGTTTTCATTTACAGTAAGGCTTTAACAGAAAGTTGAAGGTGAGTTCTGTTAACTGTATAGTGGCCTTTACATTAAAAAAAATTGCACGTAGTATAGTTTACAACAAATCTTATCTAAAAATGTAACTCTGTATTTTAAATCTTGATTGGTTTTTGTTAGCTGGGGTCAACATGGTTGGAATAGGGATTTTCAGTCTTCTTTTGTTTTAAATCTGTTTTCAGTGGTGCAGGTGTGTAATATTATTGCCTAACCCAAATGTCTGGAATTGAGTGGCAGGCTACTCATTTAATTAATTATTAAACCATCATGTAAATGCAAAAAAAAAAAAAGGACCATATTAACTTAAGAGCCACGTTGCTTTTATTAGAGTAAGGGACAAACCTTGTGGCTGTGCCCCAAGACCTGAACAAGAAAGAAAATGTTCCTTTTTAGCCTGCTATTTCTACCCTTGGACTGTCAAGGGCTGCAAGCTTGAACCAGTAGAAACGACATGGCCTGAAGCTAAAGCCCAGGCTAGTGATTTATCCAATACTCTTCAGGCACAGATTGGCCTGGAATAGGGATGTGCAGCATCAGCTCCTTAAAACTGGCAAGCAGTTAAGCCTCAGGTTGCCCAGGCCTGGCCTAAATGCAAGGATTTTGGTCCTTAAGGCTGATCTACACCGCACGAATCCCGGCACGACCCGGGCACTTGTGGCGCGTGTGGCTTCCTTTTTAACCGATCGCCACGGAACGCTGGAGAGCTGCGCTCTCCCAAGTTCCGTAGCGATCGGTCGTGGACCGTGCTCATGTTTGACCATTTTCAGCCAATCAAAAGAAAGTGAGGGTGGGACGTGGAGCGAACCTATCACAGGAAGGCAGCAAGCAACCAATCAGGAGGGACAAGTGGGTAGACAACGCATGGAAGAAACTGGTGGAGCCCAGGGGAGTGTCTCGGGGCGGGGCATCCTGTCCCCTACGCTCGCGAGCCTCCAAACGCAAACGGAGTTGGTGTAGATCAGCCTTTAGTGTGTTAACAGATTTTTTCTCTTGGGTATTTGACTAGGAGCAGGGGAAGATGGTGCACCAGTCTTGGTTGCACAGTATTACAGTATTTACAGTCAGCCTGCATCTTACGTGACTCATGAGGGTTAGGTTCTGAAGTCAGTGCATAAGGGGAAAATCGCATATAGTCGAAACTACAGCCCCCCCCTCGTATCCACGGATTCCTCATCCACGGTTTCAATTATCCACGGTTAACTGAAATCCACGGTTTCAGTTATCTCAGCAAGGTTGCAGAGACTCTAGCTAGCACCTAAGTCCTGTTGGCAGGCTTCCAAGGAAGCTTCTCATTCGGCTTTTTGAAGAAAAAACGGAGGTTTCTCCTCTAAAAGTAAGTGCCTGGGGGGGGGCTGTGGATGGTGCAGGGGGGTCGCGCGCCCCCGCACTTACTTTTAGAGAGAAACCTCCATTTTTTCTTCAAAAGCCTAGTTAGAAGCTTCCTTTTAGGCCTCCTTACCAACAAGACTTCGGTGATAGAAAGTTTCAGCAAACTCTCAGCAAGGTTTCTGAGACACTCTAGCACCGACGTTTTGTTGGTGAGGAGGCCTAAAAAGAAGCTTCTCACTTGGGCTTTTGAAGAAAAAAATGGAGGTTTCTCAGAGTCTCAGAGTAAAAGTAAGTGCCGGGGGGGTGGAAGGCGCGGGGGTGTCGGAAAACCACGGAGGGGGCGTTCGCCCCTTTCCACGGTTTCAGGTATCCCCGGTGGGGGCTAGAACGTATCCCCCGCAGATACAACGGCCCCCCTGTACCTTAAATCTGAAAAATGCGTACTCTCTCTTTAAAAACTAAAATCACACTACAAGAGACACAAGGGAACTGAGGGCACACCAGCTTCATCCATCTCATGCTCACTCCGGGACGTAACTTAGTAAGTGTTGCTGGCCTGCCCGGAGAGGGGTATGTGTGTAAGTCTGAGGAGCTCCCGGAAGGCTTCATTTCAAGCCTTCCAGGACGCAGGGCAGGTGGGAGGGCCAGAATAACGTGCCATTTTCAGCACGATAAAGCTTCGCGGCTGCAAAAAAGCAGTCACGGAGCACAAATTCCTAGCACAAAACTCCTCACGAGGAGACCATGGCTGTCACCCGTGGGCATTGCATCCCCCTGGTCCTGTTACGCCTCTGGTGGAATGGTGGGCAGAATTGACTGCATTGTTAACTGTTGATTTCTCTCTTTGTTTGCTGAGCACATATACTTGAATTTGCGCAAATAAAGTGAACATAGACTGTGTTTATTATGGCCTAGATCCAATAACTGCACAAGTTGCACTGCATGTTCAAGAAGGCTTTGAATTTTTGTATCTGCAACATCCACTCTCCATGCCACATAGAAATGAAACTTTAGACAATTCCAAAAGCAGCTTTTGTGGTGCAACATGGTGACCTGGAGCGCAAAGAAAAAATGACAAAAATCCTACTCTGCATGCCCCAGGCCATGGGCACAACTAAAATAGCTGTTCTAATCAAAATTGCCAGGATTGATACACTACCTTTCCAAAGAATGTCCAGTGTGGTGAACAAGTAAAATAATAATAAAACCACAATAAAACAGCCAAGACAACAATCAATTACATTAAATAGGAATAGTAGTAGGAGTAATAGCTCACAAAGCAAAAAATCATCAGATATACGACGCTGACCTCAAAGGAAATGTCTTGACAAGCCATCTGAAAGCATATAATGGGGCTGGAGGGGCTGGATCTCAGCAGCAACAGTGTGTGCCAGGATCCTAAACCCGTTTTTCCAGCCTAACCCATCCCCTTCCACTCCTCAGACTTACCGGTATACCCAAAAAATAGCATGCATGGGTCCGAGGAGACCCATTGGCAGCCATGTGGCCTACCAGGAGGGAATCCATTACGCTGCAATCCTATACAGATTTATCTGGGTGTAGGCCCCATTGAACTGAATGGGACTTACTTCTGAGTAGACATGCATAGGATTGGGCTGTGAACTGCCTTTAATTGTTCAAAGACAGATTATACAGCATATTGGGGATCTGATAGATTTCTTCTTCAGTAGGTTTCTCCCAGTGTTAGACTGGATATCAGCCATAGCTTTTCTCCCTTTATGTATTAGAATGAGACCCCAAAGGACAAAATGGTACCTTACCAGAGAACAGTATATTGGTTGTGTTTAAATATTCCATCAAGAACGTCCCTCTTGAGAAGTTCAAAAGACTGTTCTTAAAGTTTCACCACAGTGCTTCAGGCTGTGTTATATAATGCAAGTCTTGGCAGTCAGACATGCGACTTTCATTTTAGCAGTGGAAGACTCTTTTGGCCCCCAGTTTGACTGCCTGAATGTACATCTGATTTACTTTTTATTATATAATGGAGCATTTAGCCCACAATGGCCCGTAGTCAAGTAATAACAAAATACTTACTAAATGTATTAAAGGAGGGACATATAGAAATACGTGAAAATTGAAGAACATTACAATGCACCTCTTTGCAAGTCTTGTAGCGTATTCTCAGATGGGGAAACAAAGCCAAAGCAAAAGGTGAGGTGTTTTAAGCTATCCTTTTCAATGTCAGTGATCAACTGATAAAGGTTAAGCTGTGGGGCCCTAGGCTAGGATAGATCTCATAAGACAAGGCAGAATGTAGCAATAAGACAATACCTTGTGGAGATTTCTAAGGATTGAACCTCCAAATGTAGAATCAGGATCAAGCTTCGCACTCACAATTGGGACTAGTACACACATGCTTGTGTTTCAGAAAATGTCTGAATTTTGTACCATTGAAATTCATGTTAAATGCAGCTTAATCTGGGTGTGATCGCTATCTCCTACAAAAAAGATGTGTGTTTGAGGTTCCAAATCAGAGCTCCCACATCATAGAGAGTTTAGGGCTTTGATATTGGATTACTGGGACTAGTTTAGGGAGACATTAACATGGCTACTTTTCTATGAAAGGGTATGCCACATTCAATTATATTACATCACTTCTCACTATAGCTCCAGTATAAAAAGGTAAAGGTATCCCCTGACAATTAAGTCCAGTCGTGTCCAACTCTAGGGTGTGGTGCTCATCTCCATTTCAAAGCCGAAGAGCCAGCGTTGTCCGAAGATGCCTCTGTGGTCATGTGGCCGGCATGACTCTCCTAGCCGCAGCGCGTAGCATGCAGCTGGAACACGGAGCGCTGTTTACATTCCCGCAAGCGGTACCTATTTATCTAATCGCATTAACATGCTTTGGAACTGCTAGGTTGACAGCAGCTGGCCAAGCAACAAGAGCTCACCCCGTCGCGGATTCGAACTGCCGACCTTTCGATCGACAGCTTATGGTTCAGCGGTTTAACCCGCTCCAGTATAATCATCAATGAAAGTTAGCAGTATCTGTTCCCATGTGGGGTGAGAGTCTTCATTAGTCTGCATGTGTTGCTGTGGATGACCTCCAAAGGTTGAGTAGTCTTATCCTGACTGTTCTGTGGAGGTGGTACATGCTTGTCTATGCAATACGTGCACTTCATGGTTGTGATGACTTCTTCAGGTCTTCAGTCAGGTTCTGCTTTATAAGCTCTTTTTATAGTTTCTGGGTGTCTGTGTCCTAGGCAGCTATGCCACAGGTGAATGAACTTCTTGGGTTGAGCTTGAGTGACGAGTCTAGCTTCTTCACTCTGGTTCACAAGTTTACAGAAGTGGTCATTTGCAATTCTTTTGGCTGTAATCTCTGTTCCCTTCTTAATCCCACATTGGTTCCCTTGGAATTGCACTGTGAGGCTGTTGTTAGTGAGACACTTCACTGGTAGAAGACTTCCATCTAGGTTTGGGAAATACAACACCTCTTTCACAAGGATATTGTGTGTTCCCTTGGGTCGACCTCTGCAGCTTAAGAATCCATAGCCAATTCCGTCTGTGGTAATGATCTTTCCATCTTCTATGAAAATCTGGGTCTTCACATCAAGGTTAATTTCTGTGGAAAAAAAACAAACCAGGTTGCTGCTGGTCATATGGCTTGTTACCCCTGAATTACTACCTATACAGTGTGTTGCCCTAGCTGACTTTCACTCAATCATCCCATACATCATCTGCATATTGACCTGCTGCTGCCTTCACTGTTCCTTTTAGTACTTTTGGTGCTGGTTTCCTTTGCTCAGCTCGCCAGACTGAGCAGTTCTTTGGCTGGTTCTGGCAAAATGACTTGTGCAAATCCGAGGAGCTGGTGTAAGGCTAACCAGGCCTGGGACAGGGGATAGGATTCAGCAAAAAGGAGAGGCCCCCAAACATCTGGAAGTAGGAAGGTCCACATCTGGGGAGCAACTGCAGGGAAATTCCTGTCCCAGATGTATAGAATCATGCTCAATGCATGCAGAATGCTCAGTGGTAGCTCCTCCTCAGAGAAGAGCCTCGGTGCAGATTCATCTGGCAGAAGGTGGCCCTTGGGGTCTCGAGGGCCCAAACTGTAAAAGGCTTCAAGGGTGACAATCAGCATCTTGAAACTAATGGAAGCAAGTGTTGTTCTTGCAGTAAGGGAGTAACGTTGATGGGGGCTCCAAGTGGCCCCCATCAGCAGCCTGGCTGTAGGAAACTAGCCGTTGCATAAGAGAAGAGCTTCAGTACTAATATTGCTAACATGAAGGATTATGTCCTACAAAAATTACTAATGGTGGTTGGAGTTACAACATTTGGCCTGCCTATGAATTCTATAAGCTTCTTGCCTCGGAACAGAAACACCAGGAGAAGAAAACTATCATCCTCTTGAAAGTACAACTTGACCAACATTTTCATCTGAAGAGCATTTTCCACTTCAAAAGGTTTGCTTGTGAAACAAGGACATAAAATGACACCCCCCCTTCCCTGGGCGTGAATCATATTTATATGATTTATATGAGATAAAAGTATGTTTACTTATGCTCGGATTCGTCTCTCTTGTTTAAATTTCTAATGACTAAAAGAAGAGATGGAAAATTAAAAAGATCTCCTTAGCTTGCAACCACATCCTAACCACCTCATTAAATTATTAAAGAAGTGTTTCTGAGATATTTTATCTCGACATGTATCTTCAGAGCTAGATAACCCCAGGCACTGTTTTTAATTAATTTCATTTTTTTAAAAAAATCTGGCAAGAAGTACCCACAATGACCCTTTTCCCTGTAACGTACAGTACACCATGCTCACTTCTGCTGTCTCAAACTCCACGTACACAAAATGGAGCTTCGACCCACATTTCAGTGGAGTTTTCTTTTTCAGTTCTGTTGCTCTGAAGGATGAGACCATTTTGTTACAGGCACAAAAGAACATAGTTGCAGTTCCTCTTGGCCTATTTCAGCAAAACTTTGGAAGACACCAAAGCCACGTCCCAAAGCCTGCTGGCAGAACAACAAAATAGGACTATGAAGAAAGTTCGTCCTCTGACATTAAAAGCTGCTGAAACAAAGGACTTTTTAAAAAAGCAACAACGCACACAATATATTCTGAGAGAAAGAGAGATTAAGTCTGAGGAGTCACTTCCAATCAGAAAGCCACCATTTAATTACAACACACAGGAAATTACAGAGTGAATGGCTAGGACAGTGATAAGGAACTGACACCGGAGGATGACAGGTACTGAAATCCGACCACTTCATCACAAAGCTACTTATCACAAGAGCCTGTCTGGAAGGCTGACAATCTGATTGTACTGTCAACTCAATTCATAATTAATATATTTATCAAATTAATTACTGAAAAAATCTCACTGGCGCTCGCCATAAAACAGTGGCTAAATTCATTGCCCGTTGGCTTCGTTTACTGCTAATAACTGTGCTGTCAGTTTAATGAGGGCAGTGATTGGGCCCTGTTTTAGCTGCATGACAGACAAATTGCCCTCTTATAGAGAATGATACAGAGAATTTAAGAGAAGAAAAGAAATATGTCATTGTTTGGTGACAGCCACAATCGCAGCCTTGTCTCGGAAACTTAGCATCAATTCGGATATACATGAAAGGAAGGTTGGGAATTCTTTTGGCAGTTAAATAAATACTTTATGAAATTCTGACTGATCCCTTCATCTGAAATGACCTAGCACCACAGTGGATAACTTTCAATAATTCCCTGTTTATTACAATACCTGGCAAGAGTCCAGTGCTCAACAAAAGTGAAATAGTGGAGCCGAACCACTATTCAGGTGTAAATAAAAACTAACTAAACTAAGCTGCAATTCTGCACATTCTTCTACTGCTTGAAACCCAGAGATCTGATTAATACGAACATGCAGGTAAGATTACCTATATCTGTGCATGCTCAAAGGCATGGCTTGTCAGTTTAAAAGAATTACAGGACCTGAACTGTGGCAAATGGGTGTCCTTTTAGCTATACCTGATGATGACACAAGCGGAATATTCATGGTCTTCAAGTATGTGCACACAGTTTTTTTGAAAAACAGTCCTATGAAAGATGCACATATTTGGAACACAGTGCCGGCAATGTTTTTAGATACATTGGAGAAAGTAATTTACTACAGCTGTACTAGAGATTCGCAGTAGTATTGATATCCTGTACATGTTGTTTGTCCAAACATCTGGACAAAAAAAAAAATCTTATTGTTGGGGGCCTTGTGAATGGGTAGGACGGTTAGACAACCCAACTAAAACTACCAGGAAATGGCAAATTGGATTGGTCAAGATTATAGTGTTCAGGTTATTTGATATGGCATTCCACTTCCCAAAGAACCTAATTAAAAGCATGTGAAACAAAATGTCAAGAGAAAGTCCTCAAAGGGAATGCAACTCTGACGATTACGTCAAAAATCAGAAAGTACAAAGAAGGTTTCCAAACAAACAACACAACCCCAAAAATACATTTCAGAGATTATTGTGTTTTGGATGCTAGTTCTCTATACAGCATTTATATCTATATTTAGTTAATACACTATCTCTATAGTATTAACTAAAACCAAGTTTTTGTTCCTTTGTGGAACAGTGAGATCAAGGAATTCCACAGATGTATTTTCAAACAACTGGATAGCCACAGCCTGTATGTTGAACACCACTCCTTCAGACAACAATCTTAGGATTTTACACTGGTCTGGAACAGAGCATGGTACTTAGTTTTAACAGTGATTTAGCTACAGCCTTAGAGGTGACCTTTGACCCTTCCAGTATCCCAAAAAGACAAAGTCAGCGCTACCAACAAAATCGGTGGGGAAAGACTTGGATCCTTATAAAGCAAGGAAAGATGTGTCTCTAAGTGAATCTAGTTAGACTTTGTCGGGAATCAGAAGTCATACAGTACTTTGTATGAATTATCTATGTGTAATTAGGTTTTACACAGCTTTTTTTCCCTTGTTTAGTGAGCAAGTTTCAATAAAACGTAGACAAGCAGTAACACTCTTTTGAACAGGCCAAACCATTAAATTAATGCTGTGAAAAATCTGTGTAGCAATCTTATGTGCCACACATTAAAATCTTATGTGTGGTATAAAGAATGTGTACAGCTCTGATCCTTGAAAAAACATTGGAGAGGAGAGATAAAGCTGTAGCCCTTAGGCAAATTAAACTGTTCTACGTTCTTTCACAATGTCATCAGCTATTCAGTCTCAGGAAACAAAAGTGTTACACGGAAGTGCTGCCATGTAAAATGTCTTATGATCATCAATCACCATATAGAATTTAACAGTATTAATTGGGTTTAAAGTAAAAGGACTAAGGTCATGAAGTGATAGCTTTTAAACTGAACTGAGGAGGAATCAACCACATTGTAGATAAAACATGATGGGACCACTAACATTCTGAGGTTCAGATTCCCAACAACAAAATTTCAACCAAATTACATGTCAGTTTTGAACAAATGTGTATAAAGGCTGGCATTTTTAAAATATTTTTAATTGATTTTACAAAGTACATAGTTACACAAAACAAGCAAAATCACAACAAAAGCAACACAGATGAAGAGAAGATATCTCAACATTTGAATGACAGGTGAGGTACCATGGTTTTTCCACTACCCCACCATTTAAGATCAACATCACTATGTCATTAAGGTACTTCAACCAAGAAATGAATTCTGCATGTCTGATTGCAACATTCTATATTTCTTACTGTTTGCAAAAGTTATAAAACTGTGAGCCTGATCCTATGCCAGCCTCCGCCAGTGGGACTGGGCTCCATGCTGTCGCAAACGTGCCATAAAGCATGTCGCAACAGCGTGGAGGCCTGTCTCGCTGGTGTGGAGGCCAGCATCAGCAAGCCTCCTCCAGGGACGGAGCTGCCCCCGCTGGAGGCAGGTGAGCTCCACACCGGCCAGCGGGGGAAGAGCGGCAGGGAGGAGGCATTCCGGGGTGGGGAGAGGGTGGATCACACCTTGGAGGGGGCGGGCTCAGTGGAGGAGGCCTCCGCCAAATCCTAACCCCCGTCCAGGGCTTGAAAGTCTGACACAGGGCTTCTCGTAGCTGCGTCGGCCATTTTGCTGGTGCACCTCCGAGTAGCCCCATAGAGGCTGCTGGGGCGCGACACGGGGGAAGGGGATGATTGTCCCCTTCTCTCAAGGAGACCTCCAGCCCCACACTGGATGCAGTAGAGCCTGCCCCAGCACCACTGCATCCAAGCGCGGGGCTTTTAATAGGATTGGGCTGTGAACTATATCTTTAAGAATACATCAGTTCCCATCTGGTTGTTTCTTTGTCCTCCTTTGTAGGGTTAAGTTCTCCGTTAAAGCTAATTGTCAAATCCTTTGAAACTGTAAATAAATGTGGTTAGATAACTTCCCTGCCAAGTACCGTATTTCTTCGAGTCTAAGGCGCCATAGATTCCAAGACGCACCTTTACTTTCAGTACCACCAGCAGGGGAAAAAAATCCTTCAATTGTAAGACTCGCCTCCATTGAATCTCCCCGCTCAGCACCAACTCTCCCCAGCATGTACCGCGCTGCAGCTGACGATGACTGAGTGCCTTTGCATAGCATTTCTGGCCCCGCCAGAAAGTGCCATTTCCTTCGTTACCTGGGCTTGGGGGAGCTTCAGGGAGGCCTGCGCGACCCTCTGCAGGCCTCCCCGATCTTCAGTTCGGTGAAAAACGTCGATTTTCGGCCAATTCCGGTTTTTACAAAAACCTGATATGGCCGAAAATCGCCATTTTTCGCCGAACTGAAGATCGGGGAGACCTGCAGAGGGTCGCGCAGGCCTCCCTGAAGCTCCCCCAAGCCCCAGTAAGTAAGAAGATGGCATTTGGGGGGGCTTTTTGGAGACCCTCGATTCTAAGACGCACCCAATTTTTTGAAATGCATAATTGGGAAAAGCATGCGTCTTAGAATCGAAGAAATACGGTATTTGGCAGTCTCTGCTTTTACTGAGCAAATAACAGGGATATCATCGTTTTGCAAAAACAAGTCATTTATGTCATCATGAAGAAAATCTAGTATTTGACCTATAGGTGATCTATAAGGACCTTTATTATTGTATCTCCTGCGGGTGGCTCAGTGGGTTAAACCACTGAACCATGAGCTGTCGATCGAAAGGTTGGCATTTCAAATCCGCATGACAGCTCCTGCCAACCTAGCAGTTCGAAAGCAAGAAATTGCCTCAGCGGGAAGGTAACAGTGTTCCATGCGCCTCAGCATTGAGTCACGCCGGCCACATGACCATGGAAGCATCTTCGGACAGCGTTGGCTCTTAGGCTTCTTAACGGGGATGAGCACCACACCCTAGAGTCGTACACTACTGGACTTAATTGTCAAGGGGATACCTTTATCTTTTTATCTCCTGTATCAGTTTTTTCATTGCTGCATCTTGCTGATTGGACCATGATTGATACCCAGTTTTTATTGAAGGCAAAAGCATTATTCCCCTTTGTTTTGCCATATCCAGATTGCAGGCCTTGACACATGTGCATCTCACACAGTCAAGGACCATATGGCATGCTAGGGCCACCATATTTTAATCTAGTTACTTGTCGATCAGACCTAGCTACAATTATCCATGCTTTAGTGACATTGAAATTGGACTACTGTAATGTATTCTGTGTAGGGATGCCTATGAAGACTGCTTGGAACCTTCAATCAGTACAAAATACAGCTGCTAGGTTGTTGACTGGAGCCAGGGTTTATGACTCTGTTACACCCCTGTTATATCATCTACATTGGGTTTCTGTACCTTTCCCAGCACAAGTGCTGGTGATCTATAAGGCCCTTTACTGTTTACGAGTGAACTACTGTATTGAAGGACTTCTCTCCTCATGAATCTTCCCATCCTGTGAGGTCATCCCTGGAGGCTGTGTTGATGGTTCCACCTCCAGTGGAGGTGGGGTTGGTGGTTATCTGCAACAGAGCCTTCTCTGTTGTGGTGCCTGGCCTCTGGAATGCCAGTAGAGCTAAGAATGGATTTGTCTTTGCTGGCATTTTGGTTGCGATGAAGACTTTTTTATTCTAACTGGCCCTGTTTTATTCCAAGTGGCCACATTTATCTCTGTACTGCACTGTTCCAATCATAGTATCTCTTGTTTTTGTTACTTCTATATACTGCCTTGAGCTTACTTTTTGGGATTGGAAAGGCAGGGTAATAAATCCCTTAAAAAAACAAACATAAAATACTCATCTCTAGATACATTGTTCTATTTATTTAAAATAAAGTTTGAAACAAGTTACTAATGCCGATTATACAGTATAATGTCCATTAGCATACTACGGTATAGATGATCCAGTTTTCAGAGTGTATCTAACAAACAAAATAGGCCCCAAGCAGGAAATCTAATGGGTCTATGTACATTATGCACCTACAGTCTTTAAATATAGTATACCACCCCCTCCCTCATGACTTTTCGGCGAGGGCTCAAAACGTTTTTGTTTCGTCTAGCATTTGGGTGATGTGTTGTGGTCTGCCTCCTGTATCTCAAGATGCTCTGCCATGCTGTTTCTCTGCTTCATACTGTTGCCCCCCCCCCCGTGTTTTTATTGTTTGTTAAAATTGTTTCAGTATCGTTATGTATTTTATGTATTTTAAATTATGTATTTTAATCTGTTGTTAGCCGCCTTGGGCATTTTCCTTTTGGCATAGGAAAAGGCGGGATATAAAATTTTAAATAAATAAGTAAATAAGTAAATAAATAAATAAATAAAGCTTGCTTTCAGCCGGTGAATGGTATGACATGGATGACATTTTTGCTCCTTCCTAAAAGCTCGATTTGGGTCAAAGTTGCCTGTATCTCATATTTTCTATACTTCTAGGCATGCTCTGAAGAATAGATTATAATTCAGAATGTACAGGTGGGCCCCCATATCCGCTGGGGATATGTTCCAGGCCCCTCCGTGGATACCTGAAACTGTGGATAAGAGCGAATACCCCCTCCATGGTTTCCTGAGGGCCCCTCACCCTGCCTCCCCTGCTGGCAGGCATGCTTGCCCCCCCCCCAGCTCTTATTTTTCTTTCAGCAAGCTTTATTTCTTCCTTAAAACAAACAGAGAAGCAGCCTCCATTGTAGGCAAGTAGAACGAGACTAAGTCCTAGAGAGGCTCTGCAAGGTTTCTGTTAACTTTGCAGAGCCTCTCTAGTACTTAGTCTCGTTTTACTTGCCTGTAATAAGCAGCCAGAGGCTGCTTCTCCTTTTTCTTTAAGGAAGAAACGAAGCTTACTGGGAAAAAAGTAAAAGCCTGGGGGGTTCCCCACGATCCGTGGATAACTGAAACCGTGGATAGCGAATCAGTGGATATGGGGGCCCACCTGTGTTTTTTGGAGGGAAGGGTATTTTAGCTCCTTCATAATATATATATGATCCAACATAATTTGGACACTATGCACATTGACAGGGCAATATGCAGAATCAATTGTTTATGCTGATCATTTGTGCACAGTTTCCACAATGCTTGGTATTTATGCCCATTCTTCATATGCACACATGCACACATACACATGTGTGTGTGTGCATGTGTGCATTGTTTTGGGGGACAATTCCTTTTGTCACATTTTACCTTTGACAGAGATAGCAATTGCAAAATGCTATCAGTTCTACTTATACTGAAGAGCGCTTTAGAGGGGGGAGGGAGCACTGATTTTTCCATAAACCTAGACAATGTGTAATTGAACCTACTTATCGATAGAGGGCATTCTCCTTCATAGAAGACAACTGACTTTAAAATGATGTGAAAAAACTTTCCCGTATAAGTGAATTAATAGGCTTCCCTCAAACATTGAGAAAATGAAAAGACACCAATGAAAAGACTACGATCTAAAACTTGACTATTCTGAAGCAGCACTACTCTTGTCTTGGATTACTTGTTCTAAGGGACCATGGCTGCAATCCTATAATACTTACCTGAGAGTAAGCCACATTGAATATAATGGGACTTGCTTCTGAGTAAACATGTATAGGATTCTGCCTCTGTGCTGCAACCCTAAACACAAGAAACAGCCCAATCCTATCCTCTGCAGCACCGTCACTGGAGCATGCACTGTATGCTATGGGCCAGCAAGAGATCAGACAGCCTAGGAGAGATAAGTAAAGAACACTTTTACTTACTTCCTCGTAGGCCACCTGGTCCCCAATGGTCTCAGGGGTGGGTCTGGGCCAGGAAGGAGAGATAGGATCATGTGCATGGCTGCCACTGAGATCCTCCTCCTTTCTGCCCCTTCCGCCCCCATCCTGGCCAGCTCCCCACCCCCGCCCTGCCCCCAATTCAGTCCATCACTGACTTAGCGGTGACAGCAGAGGTTCTGTTGGCTGGTGCCGCCAGTGCCTGGCCTCCAGGGCTTTGTGCTGGTGGTGGCAGCCCACAGAGCAGTGGAGCGCCTGCTGCACCAGTGGCCCAGGCCTTATAGTGGCAGATTGTGAGGTTCACCAGCAGAAGGCCTGGATAGGATTGGGCCCTAACAGCCCAATCTGATGGGCCATTTAGAACAGCGGGTCTTGCAATCCGCTGTTGTAAAACACCTAGTATATGACACAAATGTCACCATTGCGCATGATGAAACCGCCATGGATATGGCTGAAGCCTCTGTGCACATGCCAGAACTGCCCAGACACTTCACTGGTCTAGGTAAGGTGGTGGAGGGGAGCCATTCATGGGCAGTTCAGGGTGGAGCTTGGGCAGAAACGGGGGGGGGGTGATTTGAGGGCAGGAGGGGGAGGATCCTGGCAGCAGCAGCATATGCCAGATCCTATCCCCCTTTCCTGCCCCAGACCCACCCCCTTTCTCTCTTTGGACTTATGCCAACAAAATAGCTGTCATGGTTCTGAGAAGACCCACTGGTGATCAGGCAGCCTACCGGGAGGTAATTAAGGCTGCAATCTATACACAATTACCTGGGAGTAAGTCCAACTGAAATTAGTGGGAATTACATTTGAGAAGACCTGCATAGGATTATGCTGTTAGGGATATTTTTATTCATCTCTCGCTGGCTGTCTGATCACCCCACTACCATCTCCATAGTATGCAGCATGCACTGCATTGGCACAACTGCATGCTGTAGACTGGTGGGGGATAGGACTGGGCCGTTAGTCCCAACAAGGTGAGACTTACTTTGAGTAAACATGCAAAGGATTGCACAGTAAAGCTGCAATCCCTCGCCCTCTCATCCTCCCTTGTAAGTGAGAGGGAAACGGAGGCCTTCACTTGGCACCAGAAGACAGGCAAAGAAGATGCCACTGTACCTCATCATATGGCAGGGTATTCCACCCAAAATGGTGACTGCCACTGCAACAGCCACGGCTCCCAAAGTTCATACATTACATAATGCAGAACTGTGGTTTGTTTTAAAGTGTTTGCTTTCCCTTTAAAACAAACCACAGTTCTGCATTATGTAATGTATGAACTTTGGGAGCCGTGGCTGTTGCAGTGGCAGTCACCATTTTGGGTGGAATTCCCTGCCATATGATGAGGTACAGTGGCATCTTCTTTGCCTGTCTTCTGGTGCCAAGTGAAGGCCTCCGTTTCTCGATCAGACTTTGCTAGCCTGTTGTGACCGACCGTTCTCTGTGCTGCGTCATACGTTTAATTTTCTATTCCTCGCTCTCCCTCTATATTTGTTGTTTTGCTCTGTTAACTGAGGACTCTTTTTGTTTTTACTTTGTTTGCTGTAAACCACTTTGAATGATGCAGAAAGGTGAGGCATACGTATTATTTTAAAAATAAACTAGAATTAGAACAAGCTAGGACAGAGCAAGCCACAGTTTGAACCTATTTAGTTTAACATTTGAACCAGACCACTGACTGTCATCATGAATGCTGCAAACTACGTTTGTGTCTGAAATGGATCATTCGTTGCAGTTAGGAACACCATTGTGAGGCAGCTTCAGGAAGTAAAACCATTGAATAGCAGTTCATAATTGACCTCTGCTAACCTAGATACATCAAATGATCAGCACTGCCAGTGAGACTGTTTTCTCATTAGAAAAAGTATGAAGGCTGCAGTGATGTAGACTTGAGCCTATTGACTCGGACTTGACTCAGCGGTTGTAAAAGACTCAAAAGACTCGACTCGAGACTTGGAGCCTTTTACGACAAGTCCAATTTTATTCAGATTTAAACCTGTTTTTCCCATTAGATAGGGACTCACAACCCAAGACTCGCAACTCGCAACCCAAGACTCTGGACTTGGAGACAAAGACTTGGGACTTGACTTAAGACTTGGACCCAGAGACTTGGGACTTGAGTCGAGACTTGGAGTCAGAGACTTGATCCGCATCCCTGGAAGGCTGTCCTTTGCAAAACTAATTCCAAACGGCAACAGGAGCATTCCTTACTCTGAAAACAGAAAGACACGTCATTTTCATCAGTACAGTATTTAGGTGATAATCGTACTGAAATGCCCACCTGAAATAACTTCTCCATAAACTCCTGTGCCTAATTAACAAATGACTCATTGATATATAGATAGGATATAATTTTTTTATTGTTCTTTCACAGGACAGTTAGGACATTATAAAATATAATTCTGCTTTGTACTGTGAAGCTATCTCTCTCCTTGATGGTATTTTGCCAAAGGTTGAAGACCAGGCTCTTCATGCAAGCTTTCTCTGAGTTCCCTTGAGTTCTTGTTCCTCATGATTTTGTTTTATTGCTGCTGTTGCCTTATTTTGTTTCTAATTAATTATGCATTTAATTGATATTGTGAGCTGCCTTGAGTCCTCCAAGGAAGAAAGGTGAGGCAGAAATGTTTATAATTATAAGCATTATTTATATAATGATGATACTAAATAAAATATTATAATAAATATTATTATTTATATACTTATAATATATATGACTATGGAACTATGACATCAGATCAATATAATAATAATCGCTAAAAACAACTTGTCTTTTAATTTGATGAGATGCTTTGCCTTCAGTTCTAAAACTAGTCTGAGAGTAGACCATTTATTTAGAATTCTCAAGCTAACACACTCAAGGCCCACTTCTGATAACTTGCAAAAATCTAAAACTCCTCATTAAATGTCAGATAAATTGACTAGCCTAAGGGGAAGATGGGGAGGGGGGGAAGAGGATATGTGAGCCCAGTTTCCTGTAATTAATGAGCTCTGGATAAGCAGATCCAATCCAGCCTGAGTGAGAATAAAATTACTGCACCTAGCAAAGTTCAAATAAGAGATATGTGAACTTTAAAGTGCTCGAACACAAATCAAGATGGTCAGTTATTATAAAAACCTTCTGAAGCTCAAAAAGCTGAGGCTCAAAATGACCTTATTCCTTAAGCTTAGCAAAGCCTTTAAGCATAGGTTCAATCCAACAAGGTGCATAGTTTTCAATTCATGTCTAAGGAAGCTTTCAATATGTGCTTGTTTTCAAAGGGCCATTTCACACATTATCCAGAGATGCTTCAATATGTGTCTGCCACTACATGTACACACAACTGCCAGCATCTCCCACGGCCCAATCCTAAAGGGACCAGACATAGGCGTAGTGCCTATTCTGCTGGCGCTGACTGCCATAAAGCCATAAAGCAGACAGCGCCAGTCGTAAAAGGCGCTTTAGAAGCATGCTGAGTAGCGCTCTGCTAGGACACTGGCGGGAAGGCCGGAGCCTTCCCGCCCATACCAATGGATCCAGAGCCACCTGCTGCCGAAGGTAAGGTGGCAGGTAAGGTGGGAGTGGTAGGGAGGGCAGAACGGGGGTGGGGAGGGTGAAACGACCCAATCCTAACTAAAACTCCCTCCACCAATGCAGCCAAACCAAAGGAGTGTGCGCTGCATCCTTTGGGGGGAAGTCACAGAAGTAAGGGAAGTTTTGTTCCCTTACCCTTGAGCAACCCGCTGGGAAGAGGAGAGAGGAAATGGGGATAGGATCCTGGTGCATGCCAGTGTCTGGTGCCTGGTGCATCCACCCCTTCCCACTCCTGTTCTCCCTCCTGCCACCCCTACTCTCTACCCAGAATCCCCCATTCTTCACCCTCCCTGCCCCATTCCTCCCATCGCCCGCTCCCTATCCTGGCTTACCTGTGTTCCTGTGGGTAGCTGGCTGCAGGCCTCTGACACCACCACCATTTGCAGCAGTGGTTCTGAAATGGCTGCCGGCAACACACACAACATGCCACTGTATGGCCACTTATGGGAGTGGAACCTCTGTTCTGCTGTCTGTCGTAGTTAGGATTGGGCTGTTGGAATGTCAGTGCTTCACTAGATTATGCTCAGAAGAACATAGCAGAATTGAGCATCACAACCTTGAAGTATGTGTACAGTGCTCTGGTTGGAGAATTATGTTTCCTTCTTTGCTTCTTGTTTCTTTTCTAGTTATTACCTAATCAAGAAGAAGTTATCCTGTATCTATACAGAGGTACCTCTTTGGTATAACTGTCCAGTTTGCATGGCTTTAAAAGGGGGGTAGTATTCATGGCGGAGTGATCTATTGGTCCGTACTAACTACGATAACTAAACACAATTGACATGTTCAGAGGCATTACTTCACTGAATACTAGGTGCTGAGAGAAAACAGGAGGGCTTTTGCTTTCATGTACAGCGAAATCCTAACTAAAGATCCAGCCGGCGGCCCAGACCGCCTGCCGGATCCCATTCCCACTCTGGACCGTCATACGGCGGGCCGGAGGTCTACTCGGTAGACTCTGTCACATCCACATACACATAATATCTTTTGCAGGCAAAGACCTAGAATGTTGTCCACATCCACAGTCCACAGAATGTTGTCCAGGTACTTGATACTTAACATTAAAAAAATCTAATGTATTTGAAACTGAGGTATGGTTACCTGGGAGTGAGACCCATTGATCTTAGTCAGACTTGCTGCTTCTGATTCAATAGACATAGGGTCAATCTGTAAGAAAATAAATCTATAGTGGACTGAACAGAGAACTGTGTCCCCAATTGGCAGAACACATAAGCCTTTCCTGGTTTGCCTTAAATAAAATATTATTACAATTAGTTCACTGTAGCTCTGCAAAAATGACACAATACAAGGAAGTACCATATTCGGGGAGGGGGGGTTTAAAGTAGTAATTGCATTCATGTGTTAATTTAGAAAACAACAACCCTGAAATACTTATGGGCACTATGCTCAAGGAAGACAATTTTTAAAAGTAGTATGAAGGTACATCTAAAGGCATCTCTTTCTTTCCTTTTTTTTTTTTAACAACAGCTTCTCAAAAGACTCTGGTCAACTTCAAGGCTGTTCCTTTTTTTTCAGACATTCCAGTGGAAAAAAAACAGGAAGAGGAGCTGGACTTTCAAGGTAACACAATAGGAGTTTGCAAGAGTCACAGGGGTATCCATTACAATAAACCAAGCCATGCAACAAGGAGATTAAGATGTGGATTACCGACCACTTACTATGTGTCATACAGAAGAGAATAGTTTCAGATGCAAGCTTTATTTAATCTGGTACCAACGGCCTTTCCTTGAAAGGATTAATGAGGAAGGGTTTTTTGTAGACATTTTTAATGGGCCTATGATAATCAAGATTGAGAAAAGCAACAAGTAACGACAGAGACGTCAACATTAGCCATTAAGGGATTTAATAACAAATTATCCATTGCTGAGTTAAACCAAATGACATCATTTATGTGCCCCGCTTAATTAAGGAAACATTGTATTCCAATTAAAAATAGGCTGCTGTGAAGATATTTTAGCGCAGATCAATTTGAGCAAATGTGAACAGAGCCCAGAATGTACATTGATTACAACTGGGAAAAGAGAAGGTTCCCCCCTCCACATCTTCCACTTACAATGCTGACTTGTAATTGATGCATTTTTTTCACCTTCATAAATTTCCTAAACGTGCTTGATGACACAGCTACAAAGAAATGGTCCAGGTCTGCAGGGAAAAAAAAAAAAAAAACCAGGAACTTCTCATCTTCATTTTTTTTTTCATAGTATGCCATTTTGTTATTTGTATTTGGAACATTATTTCGCTTCTATTAAAAAGAATCAGTACCCTCTTTAGCAACAGAGTTGAGAAGTGAAAAATCTAAATGCTCATAGTACAAAATATCAAATCTTTCAATAAATAAGCACCCTATTCAATAAATAGGGTTCTTAAATTTTCACGACGTGTCCAGATTTTAGAATTAAAAACATACATTCTGCCAGGAAACTCCGTCGTCCAATACAATTGAGGCGAAACATAAAGTTTTAACATCTAGTTAATAATAAAATTGTATTGGATGACGGAGTTTCCCGGCAGAATGTTTGTTTTTAATTCTAAAACCCTGCTGTGCCGGAGCCCAGAAAACAAACAGTAAGAGGGAAAGGGCGGGCGGGGAGGACCCTTCTGGGAAGCCCGCGAGCTCAAGCTCAGCTGCCATTTTTAGGGCTCCAACGCAGCATGGTGCGACCGCCATCTTGTCAGACAGGGGTTCAAGTACCATAAATAAAGCATCTCAGAACATTTCAGCTTGTTCCATCTATCTGCTGTAACAGGTAAGTTCAACTTGGCTCCTTCAATTACAATAGTTTCTTCTACAGTTTATGCTATCACAGCTAAAATGGCATCTAGTGTCTGGCAAAATGGACATTTCCCAGCATGCAATAAAAAACAGACTACAAAGTTAGAGTATATTCAGAAGGCTACTTCCCCATGCAAAAAGTGCATTGTTAAAAATGTTCTGCTGAATTGAGCCTGAAAGATTTTAGCAATCTGAAAAATAAACTGACAGAGACATTTTCAAAGCATCTCCTCGATGTATTACTTACTTTATATTGCATAAATTTATCCTGGGAAAAATATATTTAAGTTCTACACATCTGCCTTTTGGCAGGCAAATATTAATGTTTACCCACTATATAAATCTCAAATCTGTACATGTTCATATTTTAAGCAGCATGGGCATGTTATGTACTTAGTACTGTTCCAATCCAGAAACGTTAAGTACTTCTACTGAATTCCAAAATATTCTCCAAATGTAAGGTAAAGGTATCCCCTGCTCAAAAGCCAGTCGTGTCCAACTCTAGGGTGCGGTGCTCATCTCCATTTCTAAGGCCAAAGAGCCAGCGCTGTCCAAAGACGCTTCCGTGGTCATGTGGCCAGCATGACTAACGGAACGCTGTTACCTTCCTGCCACAGCGGTACCTATTTATCACAGCGGTACCTATTTATCTACTTGCAAGCATGCCTAGGAGCATCCATTGAACCCAGGATCCACTGGGAGTTACATTTCTAATGTGTTCTATCCTTCTCTCTGACTTGAGCCCCTTCTCAACTGGAAGTCTGAGTCAAAATCAAACAGTACTGGGGGGGGGGGATTGAGTTTGTGTTTCCAAACCTCTTTCCTTTTCTGAGTGTTGGCTAGGCTTACCAGATCTCCAACCGGGACAGAGTGCTAGACCTTTAGGAGAAGGAATGTGGGCAGGTGTGGCTTGTTAAACCTTAGAGCACAATCCTAGGGATGTCTACGCAGAAGCAAGCCCCATTGTGTTCCATGAGACTTGCTCCCAGGGAAGTGTGTATAGGATTGTGCTCTAAAGTTTAACAAGCTACACCTGCCCACATTCCTTCTCCTAAAGGTCTAGCACTCTGTCCCGGTTGGAAATCTGGTAAGCCTAGTGTTGGCCCTTCTATCAGTAGATGTACATTGTATAATATTTTCTAGATTGTGACTCCCCTTGGGCCAGGGACCTGTCCTCTCTCCTGTTGTTAACCACCATAGACAATGATGATGATCCCAAATTGCAGAACATAACCAGTCCAGCATACTCGCTTAGGCTGTGTTGCAGTATCATCATCATCATCATCATCAAGCACTTTCCGTTCTATGTCTTCTCCAAATATACAGTAATACTAAATCAATCTTTGAGAAGCTTGCTGGAAGTCTTGCTTGCTTGGTAAAGAGCAATGTTTAAATGTCCACTTTGGTTAGTTCACAAATATACTCTTACACACTCCATTCTGACCTTTCCAAATGGTCATGTTAACCGGTGCACTCAGGGACACCTGAAGGATATTTGTGATCACGGGTCAACTTGCAGCTGAGCTTGCCTTAATTTTCTCTTCTTCTTCTTGGCTCATTCTCCCAATATATGCATGCAGACCAGCCCCTGGATCCCAGGTAATTGAAAATGTACAGTTTTGTGCTTTCATACTAAAGAGAACAAGCAAAACAACAAGCTCCCATTCAGAGCTAATTCACAAAGTAGCTCTGCCATGTCTCACTGACTGCTCTCTAACAAGCCCTTCATTCATGGCGGTTTTGTGCAGCTGAGCTGTTTCTACCTCCGCCAGTGTTGCAGACCTTTAATCAAACAAATGTACAAGCAAGCTCAACTACTTAACCGCTGTGCTTGTTCTGTGGACTGAGGTAGCCAACTATAACAAAAAAGAATTTTATCCTGCTTGGGGACGAGTACATTTCCTTTCTGTTGTTCTCAACAAAGGGCAGCAGGTACAAATGGTCTCCTATCTGTGTCACTGGGAAGTGGAAAGCAATTTGTTTCTGTTAAACAGGATGGGTCTAGCTTTTATTTTGTTGGCTTTCCCACTCTTTAACCTGCGCCAATCATCGGCTTCAATCTGAACTGCCCTTGACCGCATCTACCATGCCATGGAAGAATTCCTTCCTTTTTCTTCTCGCCCTCCTCCCCCACCATGCACATGTAATTGTGAGAATGCAAGTGAAAGCCCTGGGGTATTGGGTTCAAAACACAATCCTGCCCTTCTCAGAATGGTACAAAGAGTAAACTTGAATGCAACATTGAGTTCTGTCAGACTGCACCTGCTGGTGATCCTTCTTCCCCTCCAGTTCATGGTGGGGTCACCGTACGCTTGGCTATACCCTGGTGGCAATGAGAGCTACTGTGTTTTCTGTTCACAATGAGATTAGATCTACAATGTTTGACCTGCTGAATTTATTTTGTGTCTGATGAAGCAGGAAAAGCCAGGTGAATACCAGTGTCGACCAATCTGATTTCTTTTTAAAGCACAATTCATTTTCAACTTTTGCCCCATTAAAATTGTGGAAATGAATAGATGCATTCATAAATTGCTCGCATAGCTGCGTCTCTACTTCTGAGACGAAAATGTAGTCAAGTGTGGAAATTTGTATTTGGGCTATAAAAGTCCCATTTTTAGCCAATAGGGTTTTAAGTAAATGTTATTAGCCCTTCATGATTCTTTTCTTCCTTTTCATCTCCCTGTCATCCTCCAACCCAAGTGCATATCCTGCCTCAAATCTTTTTATGCATGTCTGAATGTAGGAAGGAGCTAGAGCAGGCCTGCACCTCAGTTTGTAACCCCTCAAGCTAAAAACAGCCTGACAGCCATGTACTGTGAGCTTCTTTATCTCAAGATTAACAAAGCAAAGTCATTTTGAGACTGCAGCAAAATTATTGGCACATGATTACCATATCAATCAGGTTATTTTTTTTCTGTCTTCTTACTCAATTGTATAGATGTTGGGAAGAAGGTTCTGTGTTCACTGAATGTACTAAGAGTTCTCTTTTTAACTGTGCTTAGCAAGTAGAAAGTCACTGTTTGCATGTGCTTTAGCTCCAATAAGACTGAATGCTTTGTCATGGCCCAGAACATTCTGGTGTTTGGCAGTAGTGACACATTGGCTGTATCTGTACCACAGATGTGCAAGGTAGCAACCAGCTCCTTTGAGTTAGTCCTATATGTTGGATGTGTCGTCCAGATCATCAGAAGCAGGTAATTATTATTACCTGTAATAATTGTTCTCTGAACACCTTCTGTGTAGTCACACATCTGGCCCATCAGCCATTCAATCCTTTGTTTAGTACCTTCATGCCTCCTAACATCTAAGTACCTGGGGCCAACAATGTAAATGTTATAGTGACCTGGTTCACGTTTTCACATCATATGTTCCATTGCCGACATACAGAGTCTTAGCTAAAGTACTGGGCTCTCAACTGCTGTGTCAGCCTTTGGTATAACACAGCAATGACTCTTATGGACAACCTTTTGAGGTGAAGACAGGACAGGTGTTCATATGGCATGGAAACGTTCCTTAGAATCTCTTGAGTTCATGTACTCGCTCACCACCGTCATGCATTCCTGCACAAGGGTTGGAGAGTTATTGCAAAGTCAGGAACTTGCACTTGTTCAGACCATGGATGGCAGAAATGGCAACCCACCAACTTCAGAAATGACTATGCACCAACTTCCAACTTCTTTGAGTAGAAATGTCCTGGTGTCTCCTTAGGCCATATGTTGAAAAAAGAGAGCCTTTGTGCTACCCACAGTTTCATTTTTGTATTACACAGGCAAGGGGATGGTCTTTTCCAGAACTCCTAGGGTTCTTACAAATCCAAAGACAGTTTTGTAAGCTTTATCTTTGCTAGTATTCCATCCTTCAGCTGACATAAGGAGTTACGTTGAGCCAACACCCACAGTCATTTTGGAAAGTAGATGGCTTAGCAGAAAAGCAAGTGGTGTTTTTCTTTTTCTTTTTTTTCCCTCCTGGGGAGCTGAAAATCCACATCCACTGAAAATCTGATTAGCTAAGGCTGTAGGAAGTCAAGACTAGCTGTGAGCTCATCAGCATTTAGTAGATATTTCTCTGACTGTGGCAGCCATGAAGGCTCTGATGAGGAAATGGGATGTAGTTCAGCTTTGCCATGTACTGCTTGAGTTTAGCACTGCAGCTGGAGTCTATAGCAGTTTGATACAGATGTTCTCCAACTGAAACACTATAGGAATCCTGACACCTTGAACACCTAAGTTAAAAAGGTTTTCAGGCAATGATTTGTTACTCTTAATGTCAACGTAATATGTTAATTATGGTTTTCTGGCCACAGAGGCGTCATACAGGGGGGTGCCCTGGTGCCCAGGGCACCAAGTGGTGCCCAGGGCCCCCGGGCGCGGGCCCCTGAAGGGGAGGAATCGTGGGCTGAAGAGCAGAAACGTACCTTCGTCGCAGCCAAGAGGGCCGCGTTTCGGCCCTCCTTCCCGCCCACGTGTCCGAACGGCCCCAAAAGGAAGTGAAAATTGCGGAGGGGGTGTCAGGAGGTGGGGCGTGATGTCACGCACCTGCCCACGTGGGGGCGGGGCGACGGCCTGTAGCCCGCGGGGGCGTAGCGATCCTGCTGTCTGGCCAACTGCTTCTGTTGTGGTGTTTGGAGTTAATGTTAACATAGATGGTATTACTGCTGCCATATTTTATTTATTTAAATAGATATCACAATTGCAGGTTCCTTGGGTGCTGAAACTAAGGTAGAACTCAAGCTGTCTCCAAACCAGAGAAAGAACCGGCATTAACCCCTTTTGAGTAGCTTTAGTTTGTATTGAACGGATATCATGTTCTTATTCAATTTGATACAATTACAATAAAAATTGCAATATAAGGCAAGTAAGTGAATTTTGTGTCCGGAGTGAAATACAATCTGTGAATATTGGTTTGAAAATACAATTCTAGGTCTAGTATAGCAAGTCCTGACATTTCAAATGAATCTGTCCTATAACAAAATTAATGACACTCCAGATTGTTTAAGAATAGCTGTTAAACTAGACTTATCTTATCCATCATTGGATCATGCTGCATAATCCAGGAAGTTAATAGGTTATTAAGCACAGAACACAGTTCTTTTTAAGGAAACTTCAGCTGGTGTTCTTTGAAAAATAAATTGCCTAGCCCTAGCCATTTAAAGCTAAGGGACACACCAAAAGTAAAAAGAAATACACCTCTGTAAGCACTTTGAAAATTTCTACAAGGCCAGTACATGGCACATGTGAAAAACAGTTATATTTATCCAAGTCTTTGCCAAAATAACCCAAAATGTATCAGAAAACTGGATAGAAGGGAGAGTTATGTTTACAGAATTATATTTATGGTGATTTGTACTAGGATTTCCGGTAGAACCTGAATCCCTAAAATGCAGCGATGTAGACTTAAGTCTATTGACTCTGACTCGAATCGGATTTAAGTTGTGCCAATGACTTGACTCGGCGTTTGTAAAAGACTCGAAAGACTCAACTCGAGACTTGGAGCATTTTATGACAAGTTGAATTTTATTCAGGTTTAAACCCGTTTTCCCCATTAAATAGATAGGGACTCGCAACCAAAGACTTGAGACTTGGGGGCAAAGTCTTGGGACTTGACTCGAGACTTGGAGTCAGAGACTTGATCCACATCCCTGCTAAAATGTCTTGTAGCAGAATGGTTCTTGGTGCGCTCAGTGGGTCTTTGGGCTGGGCCATCACAGAGGTCCCTTGACCATGGCCTACAGAACGTAGGTACAACATCACAAAGAGCAACTATGAAGTTGTGGGCTGATCTGGAAATGAGGCTCAGGCAGTGGATAGGCCTGGCCTGATATTCAAAGTTCCCAAGGCAAGTACCTAAAAGGGGGGAGATGCAGGGAGCTGGAAGAATGGTGAAAAGACAGAGGGACTAGAGAGCTGGGACAGAGTTCTCCACAGCCCTTGAGAACAGCTGGCCAGTCCTAGACTGAAAGAGGTAAAGCTCCCCAGGAGAGAAAAAGAGTGAGAGAGAGTAGATGGTGGATGCAACTCTCGCCCTGAAGGACAGGAGAGAAGAAAGCCAAGCAGATGCTAGCTGCACTTGAGGGGCCATTGCCCTATAATTGCTGGGGGGATAAAGATTGGAACCCCAAATAAAGAGGGACCATTGCACCATACCTTTTCAGGTGATCCCTCTTCTTTCTTTCTTAGCCCCTTGGAAGTGGGAGAGCAAGACATCCTTCTTTCCCCAACAAAAGACATACTGTTCTCAAAACATATTAACTATTGTATGGGGACCACCATATGTTACTTCTTGATTATATACGGCAGCTGGTTTGCCATCTGAGGATATACATGCATGCATAATACAAGTCTTCTGAAGATGACACTGGTAGACAGCAATGGCAGAAGATGAAGTACTGTAATGAAAGCATTGGCGCCAGTAGGTGGCAGTGGGCCACATTTCTGTCACGTTGGTCATACTTTGAAAACACATTTTGGTGTGTTTTTAGTTGCACTTATGTTTTCTGTTGTAGTTGTGGAAGTACCGAAGTTGGAGGACACTTCCCTTTATCATTCTGTCCTTTATTTACTTCCACTCAGTGGTTTGTTGTAATTACAGTCTAGGATTCAGTTTTGGACCATTCAGATAACCCTTTTTAATAAATAATAAGAGTACCATTTATTGATTTAGGTATTGGCTGGTTGGGAAACACAGACTGCACTCTGCAATGAAAATAATGTCACTCATTTTTCATTTTGTGCAGCATCCTCTCTGCACCCCACCTGGGCTATTTGCTTTTGCATAAACTGTTGTAGACCTTGTTTTCCTCTCAGTTACACTGCTGTAAATCAGAAGAACTTTACTAAAATCAATGGGGTTTATAAATTGAGCCCCTTAATAGAGCCAGGAAGATAAAAAGATATTGGTAAACAACATACTAGAAAGAATCTTAGCTCTCTTGGAGTATATGAAAAATTCCCCAGGGATTTCAATAGAGCCAGAAATTAACTCACAATATCAGAATTTACAGTCCAATCCTATTAAAAGCCCCGCACTTGGATGCAGCAGCACCTGGGCAGGCTCTGCTGTATCCAGCATGGGGCTGGAGGTCTCTAGGGAAGGGGACAATCATCCCCTTCCCCCCGAGTCGAGCCCCAGCAGCCACTATGGGGCTATTCGGAGGCACGCCAACAAAATGGCTGGCACAGCTCCGACAAGCCCCGTGTTGGGCTTTCAAGCCCGGGACAGGGGTTAGGATTCAGCGGAGGCCTCCTCTTACCTTGAGGAGACCTCCCACCAGCTAAATTCCCCCACAGGATACAGTGTAGCCTGTGCATCGGTGTGGGGGGAACTTACTTAGGATTGGGCTACCTGGATGTACCATGTTATGGATGGGCAAAGTTCAAAGTATCATAAAGAAAGGCCCTTTGTTAATATTAACTGAAGGGTTGCCCATTCTGCGTCATTGTCCCAGAAATTTCTTACCTAGGCAATGAAATATGTAGGTACTATAGTTGACTACCACATGCAAAGATCCATCCAGCTGGGACGCATGTGGCATTTGTGGCGTTTCATTAACATATGTCTTTATCCCAGAACACCTTTTCTTCATTTCAGCTTCATACTGCACTGAAAAGCTATCTCATAGCAACAATCTATCACATTAGCAAAATAGACAACAAAACATCTCTTCTTCTGCATTCCATATATTTTTTTTTTAAATGCCACTCAGAATTCTTATTTGTTGACTGACCTGGCTCTTGTGGCTAAATTAAAGTAATGACTATCTTATAATATCTTTATAATATTGCCTGTCCTTAAATCTCTGAATCCCATCTGGGAACTTGAAAGGCGTGAAATACTCCATAATCATCTCACAGCCACAGAAACGGATCTTAAAAGCTGTAATCACATGATAAATGTCTCTCTGACATATACCCACTATGTGGTCCATGCCCTGGAGACAGATGCCAGTAACCAACAGGAGTAAAAAGCAGGAGCTGAAAGACAATTCCTTTAATGCTGTTTGTGTTTTCACTTGCTCTTTTGCAATGACTCTGCTGAGCAAGATAGACACTATCTAAATTTTTTACATTCAGGTAATTACAGTAGGATATGGATTTGCCAGTCAGTTTAAGGGAGGCCAATTAAGCAGTGCAAATCATAGCATAAAGAATGAACTTGAACCAAAATCCACTGTTCTGGTGGGGAACAAATAAAGCAAGAAAGACCACATAACCAAGACACTATGGCACATCTATAGCATTTGAATTAGAACTGGGCTGAGTGTTGGTTCTCAGCTTAACAGTACAATCCTGTGTAGAAAAACTCCAGGGGAGCGTGCGCTCCCCCGGCTCTAGGTGTTGCGGAAGTGCCATAAAGTACTTTTAGGGCACACAGAGAGTAAAGGCCAGCGGAGCAGGGGCCAGCAGCCCTCTCTCCCCCAGTGGACTGTCCCTGCACATGCTGGGAAAGGTAAGTCCTACACTGGCCGGTGCAGGGGCGGGGGGAGGGCAGACTGGGCGGTGAGGGAGGGAGGGCATTGGCCGCACCAGACAGGGGGAGGACAGAGATATTGGTGGCAAGCTCCTCTGATATCCAAAATCGTCTCCCAGCCCAGTGCAGCCTTACACGGAGGGCTTGAATGTATGACAGGTCCAGAGCTGGCATACATTCGAGTAGGCCCATTGGGTCTCAGGCCGCTTACACCCAGGGGACAATTGTCCCCTTCCCTCGATGGGCAGCCTGGAACCTGGATAGTATGCGGCACACAGGATTGGGCTGTAAATTCACTGCATTGGGCTGTGATTTCACTGCAACTGAACCCTCCCCCCCCCAAGCCCCTTAATCCAATTCACTTGGTAATACAGGGGGCCCCCGCTATCCACAGATCCACAAAGGCTATATGTAGCATGCTGCTGCTGCTTCATAGCACAGACACAGGGTCAGCCAAAGACCAGGAAGCAGTTTCAGTTTCTGTTTCCTGGTCTTCAGCTGGGCTTATGTCTTTGCTAAAAGCAACAGCATGCTACTTACAGCCTTTGTTGAAAGCAAGACACAAACACCATTTTAAGGTAAAAGAATCACCAGGGGAGCATGTGGGAGGGGGCTGAAGGGGGCTGCGAAGCTTGAGACTCGGCTCTACAGAGCCCGTTTCAAGCCGTTGGCGCGTTTGCGTAACAATTAGTTAAAATGGGTGCGGGGGCTGTAGAAGATGGTGTTCGCCAGAGGCGTCACTCCGGTAGGGGTGGTACCATAAGTTTCGCCCCATCCTAGTCCCGTTTACCAAGCCGGCAGGAGGCGGCCCCGCCCCCTCACTGTCAGAGCCATTCTCGTGCGGAGAAAGCAACGGGCAGGGAGTCTCTTACCTGCTGCTTTCTCCACATGGAATGGCTCCATGTGCCATTTCACAGAAAGGACAGACCTGCAATTCCAGTAGAAACATACCTCAGTGAATCTAAGGGTGTCTACCAGCAAAATGACTGCTCTTGAAAAATTGCTATTATTTTCCGAAATACCTTCATAGATATTGATGTTTTCCAAACAAGCTTTGAAAGCTGTCTGCAAAACACCCGCACAAATTAATAAATTGCTCTATATCATGCATTTGTTCTACAATTAAAAGGTAATGGTTCTCCTCACTTAAAAGCTAGTCATTACCGACTCTAGGGGCAGCGCTCATCTCCATTTCAAAGTCGAAGAGCCAGTGATGTCCGAAGATGCTTCCGTGGTCATGTGGCCGGCATGACTCAATGCAAAGGTTCACAGAACGCTGTTACCTTCCCACTGAGGCGGTACCTATTAATCTACTTGCAATACTTTCGAACTGCTAGGTTGGCTGGAATTGGAGCTGAAGACGGTAGCTCACACCGTCACGTGGCACTCGAGTCTCGAACTGCTGTCCTGCCTACCTCCTGCTGCAGTTCAGCGTCTTAACCACTAAGCCACCACGGCTCTATACCATGCATTTGTTCTACAATTAAAGGGAAGGAAAGTATGAATCACTCCAAAGTCCCTATTAATTTGGTATTTTGATTTTGCCATTTTAATCAACCAAGGCAACACTGGCTAGTATTAACAACAAAAATAGCTGGTATGTACTTCAGATGGCTGAGACACAAAATAGAATACAATACAAGGTCTGCGTGCATCAGGGAAGGTGAGTCTACCACCGGTTGGGGCAAGGGCGGGGATGGGGTGTTCCGGGGGGGGCAGATTGGGCCAGTGGGCCTGGGCCTCAGCACTGAACCTTTCCCCCTTCTTGGGCCTGGCTTCCCAGATTTGTGCCGACCATTTTGCCGGTGCACATCCGAGAAGGCCGTTGGGGCAGCTGGGCCATCACTCATTTTACATAAGGTGGTTACCAATGGTTAGGCAGAAAGGTAAGGACAAAAATGTCTTCTCTTCCTCAGCTTGGCAAAATCATACAATGTCTGTGACAAAAACTGTGAATTGGCAGACAAATGAATTGACTACCCACAACTAGGCAACCCTATTTCTTTATTAAATAAGCCTTTTGATGTAATATGATGTCACATTCTACACAGGGCAAAACCAATCACCAGACATCTGCTTGATTGTTTACAGTGAATAATTAGCTAATTAGTAAGCAAATTAAATCAGAGAGGGTGGCAGAAAGAGAAACAACCAGTTGAAATCCAAATAACACAATTAGCAAAGTCTCTAAGGTTATAAAGAGTGCTGATTTGGAGGAAGACGAATAGGAGTTCAAAAAGACTTGTAAAGGAAGGGTGCTAACATTTCAATATACAATTTCAGGAGGAATGTGTAGTATTTTGAAGGACCTAGGCCTTATGCAGTCTGGACATTCAAATGACAGTCTTTAAGCCAAACTAGCTGCAGTACAATCGGACCTTTCTATCCACCGTGTTTCCACCCACGAATTTGACTCAGCACAGGTGGCAAAACTGTGGAAGAGGGAGAGTCCACATTACCTTTTTTTCAGCATTGTCGGGGGCCTGCCAGCTGCTTTCCACCTCTTGTGCGTGTTTAAACTGCTGACAAAAGAAAAAACGCAACCAGGAGTATCTGGTGCCATCTACAGGCTGCTTCTGGTAGCGGTTTTTCTTTTATTTCAGTCAGTTTAAACAAACTCAGGAGGAGGGAATTGGCGAAGACACTGGAAGCGGTGAAGGCAATCCCCACCCCTATCCCGGTTTTCCCATAACACTGTTTTTTGTATCCACTGGGGCTCCAGGAACAGAACCCCAGTGGATACGGAGGATCAACTGTATTAATGTCCAGAATAAATACATGCACCACAAACACACAGGTGATGCAAATATTTGGGTAATAATTTATATTTGAAAATAAAATATACCTCTCAACTGTAAAGATTGAGCAGATTAGACACAAAAATGGGGTGGCATTACTGAAAGAGTCTTTGCCCATTACATTAAAAGCAAAACTATGTTCATACCTTAATTTTAAGTTCCAGCCATCAAATAACCAAGTAGTATAATAGATTGGGAAATAATTGATCAAACCCTTGAATAATTCCATTGCCCCTGTATTGACTTCCACTGAGATGGGAATATGAAAAGAACTATTAATGGATTAATGATGACTAATTAATGATCATTAGGGTAGTCACTCTCAAAAACGCTACATAGAAAAGCAGATGAGCTGCATAAATAAAGACAGGTCCTTGGTTTGGAGGCTATGCTGAGTCCAGATGGGAACCTCCTAGGATTGAATTTCCAGACTGTGAGTTGCCTGTCCTTAATCTACTGGTATGAAGTCCAACCCAAGGTGGCCTTGGGCAAATTACACTCTCTTATTATATCAACTGTCCAATCACTGCTTAAAAGAGCAATTGTGAGAATGAATGAGATAGACTTACTGTAAAGTACTTTGTGTGATAAAACTGATATAGAATTTTTTTAAAAGGTACAAAACAAAGCTAACTGATAAGTTGACAGATACCAAAGGATTGGGCTGCCCTGTGCAGCATGTTGAAACAGAGGAAGGCAAAATGGTTATTGACAATGCACACAGTGCTCTGTCGCTGCTTCTGCTGGACAAGCGGTGGGGGTGGGGAGGGGATGAAACTGGGCAAGGAGGGGAGCACTAGCTGTTACACCCTAAGGCAACCCTATGCACATTTATCAGGGAGCTGTGGCATAGCAAGCGGAGGATGGGTGGTGGTCCGCCTCGGGTGCCAGGTTAGAAGGGCCGAAAGAGGCTCCGAGAAGATGACGACGGGGGGGAGAAGCAGCAGCACCTGTTGTGGTTGCCGCCACCTCTTCATGATGATGTCACATGATGTCATGTGACATCACAACACCCCTGGTAATGCTGCTGTCTGGGAGTCAAGCCCATTAAACACAATAGGATTTACTTCTATGTAAAATAGATAGGATTGAACTACATGCTATTAAAAAAAACACAGACAAAATATGTATTCCCAGAATAAACAAGAAAAATGTGCTGTATAAAACCTAAGGTGGGCTACTTTGTACCATTTCTGTATTCATTTGTCAAAGAATTTGCAAGAAGAAATAGTGGCATCTACAAGTTATAATCCAAGCCAATATTAGTACTACTGAGTGCACTAAGCCCTTCCTCCCCTAATAGCCTTTAGAAGCACGGCAGTTTTAATGCAAATGAGCCCCTATGAGACAAAAGAGGAAAATAAATATTTGTTTTTCATTCAATGAGCCTGTTATGTTTTATCTGCCCTGACCCTCCCCTCGCCTTATGAGCAGCAGACGCATGCAAACAGTGTCATTACAGAAGAATGGCCTTCTTCACAAATAAACATGGATTTGCCTGTAATTTCCTTTATATCTCTTAACATTTCCATTTCTAGCAATACATCTGCAGCATGTCGATCCTTGGTAGTAAAATTAAATACGGGAATTAATAAAGAGTTGTTCATGTAGAAAGGATTTTAATGGTTTATTTGGGTAAAAGGATGTCTAATTGTTCAAACACAGTGCAACCGCCTTTGCTGCGACCATCTGCTGTTCAAGGAAAACCTGCAATTAAGGAACACTTTCTTTGTTTTACAAAGAAGTACCGGCAAATACTAAATGCACCAATTGGAATACATGAGAAACTTATTACTGGGTCCATAAAATGCATAAAAAGTTGACTGGCACACTTAATTATGCATGCCTTGTTTGTGCCACGCCAGCTAATGGCGATTTAAAAGATCAGACAGTTAGTTGCCAGGGATAGGTTGATACATGAGGATTGGAAGAGCGCTGGACTTCACAGGGTTATCTTCCAAGGTTTGAAGTAGGCAAACAGGCCTCAATTGATTTAATTACTAGATTAATTCATGAAATTTTTAATTATATAATTTGTTTATTTTTGTGTATTTACATATTCCCCACCTTTTAGCTCCCAAGAGGACTCCCAAGGTGTCTCACATGATAAAAACATAACACTAACAATTAAAAGTGAAACTGACTTAATAAAATGAGGATCAATAAAAACAACAATACAAAATCAGAAGCAGCAAGGCTACAAGCAAACTAGGAAGGAAAAAACTATATGCCTGGAATTAAAAAAAAAATATTGGCCATTGGCTGAAAGCACATCAAAGAGGAAGTCAGATGAGTCTCCAGGGCGAGGCAAAGCATTCCACAACTTGGGGGCAACAATGGAAATGCCCATTATAAAACTGGCTATGCAGGTAGTTGGTGGGGCTGAGGTGAAAAGACTGCAAATATAGTATCAAATTTGGGACTAACAAAACTTTCATCACTGTTTATATATGCATGTTATCACTAGATGATTGTAATATCATGTGGTAATTTTTATGTGTTGAAAACGTCTGAATTAGGAAGGATCATTCCTCCTCCCAGATTTCCTAAGATGGAACATACTATGAATTCTGCTATGTTCAGGTAGCAAATTCCTATCTCAACATAGCATCTGGTCCAAAACCAAATCCCAAATATAATTCACAACTTTTAACAGCCATGGGATATATGGGATCCCATGGCACCTCAGCCATAACATGTTTCTATGCTGACAGTTATCATCAAGAGTTATCAACCAGGATGTTGAGCCAGGATGGTGTAGTGGTTTGGGAGTTGGACTTAGACCTGGAAGATCCAGGTTCAAATCCCCGCTCAGCCACGAAGCTTCCTGGGTGACCTTGGGCCAGTCACTATCTCTCAGCCCCACCTACCTCACAGGGTTGTTGTGAGGACAAAAAGGAAGGGAGGAAATATGTACACCACTCTGAGCTCCTTGGAGGAAGGGCGGTATAAAAATGTGAAAAATAAAATAAAAATAAATAAACTCTTGAGCATTTAAATGAAAAGAGATAAAATATTTTCAGGTTTTATCCAAAACTAAGAAATATTGTGCATTTCAGAAAAAAAGATGGCTTAAATCCAAATAAACTTTAAAGGAGCAGGAAATGTATTAGTGCCGTACAGTGAACTTTTATGCGACCAATAGTTGAAGGTGTCTTGCCTTATTTACCGTATTTTTCGCTCCATAGGACGCATCACACCATAGGACGCATGCATCCTATGGAGCAAAAAATAGGGGGGGGGAAAGGGAAAGGAAAGGGGGGAAAAGGAAAAAATACTTACCAGGGCTTCGGGGAGGCCTGCGCAACCCTCTGCAGGCCTCCCCGATCTTCATTTCGGCAAAAAACGGCCATTTTTGGACATTTCCAGTTTTTGGCCGAAATGAAGATCGGGGAGGCCTGCAGAGGGTCGCGCAGGCCTCCCTGAAGCCCCGGTAAGTTTTTTTCCTTTTTTTTAAACTTTGCTCCATAAGACGCACGCTTTTCCCCCCTATTTTTTTGGGGGGGGTAAGTGCGTCTTATGGAGCAAAAAATATGGTAAGTATGGAGGTTGCCTTGCAGATTGAGAAACATTTGGCAATAAGAAATGTATAGGCAGCAGCATATAAACTGTAGTGGACCATTGTAGGCAGGAGGTGTGGTCTAGTCGTTGAGCTGCCACCTTGCCTGAAGAACCACTAGGACGAGATCGGTTCGAGACAACCAGAAGCTGCCAACAAACTGCGAACAAGCTATCTCAGCTGACAAGCTGAGAGAGCCTGTGCTCAGTGCTGACCCTCTGTGAAAGAGAGGAGTCGCTGTCGGACAAGCTCAGAAGCTAGGTAGCCATGGCCCATGTGCAGTCAGAGAAGATACCACACAATTGAAAAGAAACAGCTGGAGAACGGAGGTTTAGAAAAGCCTGCCTGTGTAAACAATCTTGAATAAAGTCCGAGGAGAAATCTGACAACAAAGGCGGTTTATAAATACAGATCTTTATTATTATTATTATTATTATTATTATTATTATTATTATTATTATTATTATTATTATTAAAAAGCCTTGAAAAGAGCTCGTACCAAGTTTTATGGAAAAGCTTCTGCAAGCAGAAGGACTTTACTGGATTTGGGGTCACTTTTCTCTTGGACACCAGCTTGAATGTTTAAAAAGGGGGATTGAATAAAGTCATGGCCTGTCAATAGCTACTAGCGATGATGGCAATGTGCTCCCTGCAGGCTCAGTGGCATACCAGCTACAGGGGAGCGATGGTGGAAGAGAACAATGCCTCTTCCCTTGCTTGTGGACTTTTAACGGGCAGCTGGTGGGCCACTGTGAGAAACAGAATACTGGACTAGATGGCCTATGGCAGGGGTTCTCAACCCCTTCCTGGCTGAATACCATCTCTGGCGCCACTCTCCTGCTGCATACAACGGAAGTGACTGGCGATGACATCATCACCAGTTACGTCCAGGTTTTCAGGGTTTTGGAGGCCAGAAAACACAGGTAGGAGGCTCTGGGTGGGTGGAAGGGCCCTTCTCAGCATTCCTGAGAGGCTCAGCCAAAGGCAGGAGCCTCTCGGGAGTGAAAACGCGCCGCCAAAAGTGCTGTGTTGGAACGGGGTTAAGTACCACTGGTGGTACTAGTACCACTGGTTGAGAACCCCTGGTCTATGGGTTTCCATCTAGCAAGAAAAGAAAGGGTTGAAGAAAAGGTAGGGGGAAGTGCCACCTGTATTTAAAGGCCACCCTAAGCTCCACCTGAGGTAGCCAGCAAGTCAAACCTTGTGCATTTTCAGGCTTCTAGATCACAGTGTATCTGTGCATGCAACCATTAATTAAATTTACACAACCACACTCCGCCATTTTTGAACAATAGTTCACCTGTGTTTTCCTTAATGCAGAGGGAAAGAAGACCCACCAATTTCTAATGGAATTCCTGGGAAGCAAGCTCAGGCCTTAACAGTCAAATAAGAAATCAGGTGGGGTTTGGGTTGAAATTTGCAATTCTAAAGCTGTTGCTTGCAAAGAAGCATTTGAAACTGCTACCATGTTTGCCTCATGTAGATCAGTATCAAATTAAATTTCCCTATTGTCGCTCTTGTGTCGGTAACACAATGCAGGGAGTGTTGTTTGCTTCATCTCCATCTTTCTAACTGTGACATCCTTTTCAGTTTAAATTATACAGAAGTGAATCATTATTGAGGCCTCCTGTTTACCATCTTTAGAAGATTTAATTTATCCCAATAAACATTGTGAAGCAGACCTTTTGGATTCACAATGACATATAATTTACTTGGAACAAATGCTTTAGGGCCAGCATAAAGACTATTCATCAAGCCTATCTGAACCTAGAAAAAAAGAATCCTTTGTCTAATTGTTTTCCATCACAAACAACATGTGGGAAGGAGATTTAGGCAATATTTTCAAACACTGCAAGCAACATAATTATTGTCATCTGCAAAGCTAGCGATAGTTTTGCAATCATGGTTGCACTTTATCTTTAATCACCCATTCACTGTAACCAATTAAAAGCTTGCCATTGATGAGGTGTTTAATAATATTAAATACAAAACCCCAGATTTAAATAACATTGAGTTTGTTACAGAAAGCAACAAAAGCCAGGAAATTGGAAGGCAAGGCCTCATGGTGTGATAGCTCAGTGAAACAGGACTTGGGGGAGTTAGCCATTTAAAAAAAAACATTTCACAATAAAGGATTCCCCTTAATGTTTCATATAATATTTGTTAATATTTGTTGCAAAGGCATAGAGTAAAAATGATCTTTTTGACGTACCATCTTCTAGGTCATGGATGGCCAATTTCTTGAGGGCAGCTCTATTCTCCTGACTCAGGCTCAGGGTTGGAACTATTTGATCCCGAAGAAGTTGAGCCCTATGATAAACTTGGTCAGCTGGCCATCCCTGTTCAAGATTCACCATAGTAAACAAAGTCTCACAATGTATGGGAAAGAAGTGGATAGCCCAGTCCTAACTGGGATTGGGCTGCCCTTTATGACAAATGGCCATATGGTGGCACATGCAGTGTACCACTGGCGGCCATTTCAGGTCTGCTGCCTCTAACAGTGGTGGCGCCGGGCCAGAGGCCTACTGCCGCAGCCAGCTACCTCTGGCAGTGAAGGTAGGGGGGAAGAATGGGGTGGGAACAGGAAGGAACGGGGAACGTTCTGGGCAGGAAGCATTGTGGCAGTTGCACGTGCAACCAGAAGTCACTTCCGGTCACATTTTTTTTCTTCTAACAGGCATTTTACACTATTACAACACAGCATCGGAGGGAAGGAATGGGCGGCGGGCCTGTGCAGGTCTTCAATAAGGTACAGTGGTGTCACCCCCGCCCCCTCAACCCCCACCCAACCACGGACTTGAGTATCCGCTGTTTTTCACATCCGCGGGGGTTCACATCCACTGCATGTGTGGGGTCCAGGAATTGAACCCCCACAAATGCAAAGGGCTCACTGTATAATAAATAATACTAATTTATTATTATTATTATTATTATTATTATTATTATTATTATTAAGGATATTTATATACCGCTTTTCAACAAAAAAGTTCACAAAGCATTCACAGAATTCTCTCTCTCTCTCTCTCTCTCTCTCTCTCTCTCTCTCTCTCTCTCTCTCTCTCTCTCTCTCTCTCATCTAATTCCCGTTGTCTATAAAATAACTGAAAATTCAAATAACAGAGGATATTTGAAGGCAGAGGACAGGAATAATGAATTCATTGGCCTGGCATGTATTTATGTCTAAATATCTTAAGGGTCCTTTATATTCTTCTGAATATTAGTCTCACTTTTAAAGACAGGCCAAAAAACCCTAGAGAAATCACTTCTCATTCATGCAACATGATTTACCACAGTTGTAATTCTTGGTCTCCAGTTTTCTGCAGAAACACTTTGGACAACAGGAAAAAAAAACGCCCCGATAATCTTGCTGAATAAGGAGCTTTGGTAGTTCAGGCAAAGCATTTTTTAGCACATTCCAGGAGCAAAAAAATCAAAATAGGCTTCATTTCAGGGCATGAGTAAAAGACTTAAACTGAATGCATGTAATCCATAAGAAAACGAATTTCAAACATTTAATTAGCATTGAAACAGGCAATGCTATTCAGTAGGTTATGAGGAAATCAAATAGTCATCGCTAGCAGCCACTCTTTGAAAACCAGAATTGGAGCACAACCCCCCAAGGGCTGTTTCCACCAATTTTCCAATAAATCATGTAATGACTTTTAGAAAAGACAGTTATTTAATTCTTGAATTAGAGTTACAGGACCATAACCAAAGACTGACAGCCCTCTTATGCCACCATACTTTCGTATGATCCTTTTGCAAAGTGGCTGTCCGGGAAATGATGCATTAATTAGGTAAATGGAGATACGGGAGCGATTGGAATAAAATGCAGATGGCTGACCTTTCGTGCAGAGATCAAAGTTCACCAAAGGGAGAAAAATGGGCATATTTTGTTTACAAGCCAGCATCCCATCCTCTCTGTTTCGGCCTATTCAAAATTTGGGTCACCGTGTTACTGCAACTATAGAGAAACACCATTTTTTACTAATAAGACATCACTTGGTCATCACCAGTGATTCGTATGAAAGAAACCACCAGAAAGTTGAGTGTTTGCCTAGAAACACAAATAATAGACATTTTCTCTCAGGAAATAGCCATGACTGGTGGTTGCTTTCTTGGGCAAACACTTTCTTAAAGCAATTCGTCTTCAGCAAAGTTTTCTGTGTACAGAAGAAGGAAACCGCCCAGCATCCCATGGAGCCCAAAGTTTTCCTTCTCCATTAATGCAAAGTCTACATTGTATCACAAAAGAATCATAGTGGTGGGATTTCAGTCTTGAGATCAGCAGTAAAAATAGGGAGAAAAGGTGCTGCCCATGATTGTCATATATTCATTGTAGACCAGCTTGATTTCTTAAGAACAGATACAAGAGCAAGACCACAACAAAATCTCGGTGGAAATGCAAAATAAATAAATAAATAAAACAATAAAATCTGATGCTGATTCCTGAGACATATTCTATTTTCTACCAGAAATTATTCTTGGACATAAAGCAAGAGCTGTTTCAAGTGAATTTCTCACCAGGGTTCCTCGCTCTGCTTAATGGAAAAACAAGAATCTTGCATTGGACCTTATGGTTTGCCCAACACTCTCCTGTGGTTTGCATGAAAATGCTCCTAAATCTCCAGCCTAGTCTAACCATGCAGGCATGAATACCACACCTCTTCTTCTACTGTGCAGAAGGAAAATGAAATGTCACCTTCTTCTTACTAGCTCCTTCCAACAGATTGGGCATCTGCTCTTAGAAGAATAGAAACTTAAGAGCATGTTTGTGTTTATGCTTATGAGAGAGTGATAGAGAGAGCATGCTCACTCATTTCTGTCAGGGTGGCAATATTATTATTATTAATTATTATTAACAGTATTTATATACCGCTTTTCAACAAAAAGTTCACAAAGCAGTTTACAGACAAAATAAAATGATTAAATGGCTCCCTGTCCCAAAAGGGCTCACAATCTAAAAAATGATGCAGAAGAACACCAGCAAACAGCCACCAGAAAAGAAACTGTGCTGGGGTGAAAGGGGGATATATATATATCCCATTCTTCCTTTCAGCCGTAGGTTTGCTCCCATTCGCAAATAGAGTTCCAAATAGTTCAGATGGGAACCCCATGTGGTGCAGGACTGTCTCACCTCAGAATACAGGTGAAAGATGATATGGTTGAATTCCAAAATTCCATCCATGTGGCAGAGAGAAATGTTCTAGTGTAGTGTGTGTCCCCCCCCAACAGGACCACTTTCCCCATGCGGTGACCTCTGATGATCACCTTGAGTGGCAGACTGGTGAGAGGTTTGGAGAGGTCCTCCATTTCTCCTGTCAGAGAAAGTCTAGTCTAGGCCACCATTCTCCTTTTCTACACACTCCCTCTTCTGCTCCATTCCTTTCTTCGTTTTCATCTCCATGGTACAGGAAGTGGTGGCTGGCTGGCATGCTGCCAGGTAACAGGACTAGCATTTGGTGCACTGCCTCAGGTGCTGAGAGGACCTGAGCTGGTTTTGTCCCCCAGTAGGCTTGCTTTCCATAAGGCTGTGACTGTCCACACTGGGCAAAATCATTATTAATCTGTGCCTGAATATAGTTATTTACACATTCTTATTGAATGAAGGTAGGCTAGCGGGTGGCGCAGTGGGTTAAACAGCTGAACCATGAGCTGTCGATCGAAAGGTCGGCAGTTCGAATCCGAGACGGGTGAGCTCTCGTTGCTTGGCCAGCTCCTGCCAACCTAGCAGTTCCAATGCATGTTAATGCGAGTAGATAAATAGGTACCGCTTGCGGGAAGGTAAAAAGTGCTCCGTGTTCCAGCTGCATGCTACGCGCTGCGGCAAGGAGAGTCATGCCGGCCACATGACCACGGAGGCATCTTCAGACAACGCTGGCTCTTTGGCTTTGAAATGGGGATGAGCACCACACCCTAGAGTCGGACACGACTGGATTGTCAGGGGTCACCTTTACCTGTTGAATGAAGGTACAAACTGTGCACAGACATTCTGTACCTGAATGCAGCATAATAGGTGAGCAGTACTCATGCGCAAGGAGTTTGTGACTTGGGTGAGCATTAGACATGCAATCCAACACCTGCCTTCTGGGCTGTTACTGTCCACCACAGAATGGCATTAATTCTGAATTTCTGAATTTTTAAATTAGCTTCTACATGTAGGAGAGGTAGGTCACAGGAGAAGTAATGTCTGAATGAAGAGAACTCAGACAGATACAGTAGATGATAGATATCCTTTGATTTTGTTTTATTAATATTTTTTGATTAATGCAATCTTATTCCCACAGGACACTGTGATGGCACCTGGCCTGGATGCTTTTAAGAGGGGATTGGGCAGATTTATGGAGAAAAACCACCACAGGTAACAAGTCATGAGGACTGCATGCAACCTCTGGATTTTAGAGGTAGCCTATGTCTGAATACCAGATGCAAGGGAGTGGCAACAGCATACAGCCATCTTGTTGTCTTGTGAATTCCCAGAGGCATCTGGTGCGCCACTGTGAGATACAGGAAGCTAAATGAGATGGACCCTTGGCCTGATCCAGCAAGTCTCTCTTCTTATGTTC
Organism: Plestiodon gilberti rubricaudatus; assembly: GCA_026170595.1. Taxonomy (NCBI): domain Eukaryota; kingdom Metazoa; phylum Chordata; class Lepidosauria; order Squamata; family Scincidae; genus Plestiodon; species Plestiodon gilberti. Next base: position 63,709,596 of record JANXHW010000003.1, on the reverse strand, counting down.
TTAGATTAATTTTGGATTTGAAATTATGAACTTTGACACACACTGAAAGTTTACTGACTGGAATGTATTGCTGTTAGATCTTGTCCGTTCTAAATGTCTGGCCATTTAGCAAGGATAGTAACAGCTGCACTACAAAGCCAGTGTTGGTGCATGGTTTTCAGTTTAGAGAAGCATATATGGTTTTGTTTGAGTAAAGTGCTTATACTAGATTTGCACTTTAGGTGGTGCTCCTGTTTCTTTTGTAGCCAAAGTCTGATCCTGGTTCAGCACTCTAGCACTGGGAGATTTTTTTTTAAGTGAAAATAAACTCACAAAACAAAAGAGAACCATGGCCCCTGTACTGTGAATGCCATCCTTTCAAAAGTCTCAAACTGCAAAACATGCTTTGGAGCTGTCATTTCCAACCATCCGACCACTGTCCAGGTCATGTGGTTGTGACATTTCTTGGCAATAACTGCTATAGTTCCAGCATCCATTCTGTGTGACCAACTTCATAAGATCATTAATGAATCCTACTTCGATGCTGCGCTGACAGCGCAACAATGCCAGCACAATGTCCATCATATCCTATATCCGTCCAATGTGAAGGGAGAGGGGAAAACAAGAGTCCAGACAACTCCACACTGATGCAGCTCTGCCAGTAATGCTGCCAGCTTCCTTGGAAAGCCTGAGTCATAAAGTGGAAGCGTGACATCAGTGTGATGTCAGCACAATAACAGCCTGATGTCAGAATAATAGCATGACATTGGGCTGACATTGGCAAGGAGTCAATCACTGCACCGACTCAGTCCCAATGCTGGTGGCCAGAGAAGCACCACCAGGGCGAACTGAGCAGGGGGTGGAGCAGGCGCAGGAACAACGAGCAGCCACCGCTGGGGTGACACCTCCCCACCAACCCCTAGGAATGAGCAACATAGCAACAGTCACCACTGCCAAACATGGGGAGATGCCCCAAGGACACCTTACACACCCATAGACACCTTACACACACATTAGCACATATGCCACTAGGATACCACAACTCCCCACCAGAGGCATCGCTCCGGTAGGGGCGGGACCGTACGTTTCGCCCCGTCCTAGTCCCGTTTACCAAGCCGGCAGGAGGCGGCCCCGCCCCCTCGCCGTCAGAGGCATTTCGTGCGGAGAAAGCAGCAGGCAGGGAGTCTGCCCCCCACCCCCCTATACGAGCTACTGTGATGCAAGCAGCAAAAGGGAAGAGAGGTGAGAATCCCAACACCCAGGTTGGTTCAAGTACCCTTATGCCACTCACACAAGCACAACATGTCAAAGAAATACAGTACCTTTTTGACCACAGCAGAGCAAGGGTAGAAAGGTAACTCCCTTCCACTGGCATCGCTGGAGCGTGGTGGGGGGGTGGGCCGCCAGGGGGTGACGCGCGCCAGGGGGCGGCAGCCGGCGCTCCAGGCAAGAGGCCCTCAAAATGGTCTCTGCGCATGCGCGAAAATTCTAAAAATACCTGTATTAACGCGCTGCATGGGCCTTCTTTCAGAAGGCCCTGGAGCGCCGGCAGGGTCGGACGCTCCGAGGCTGGCTCCCAGGCCGGCCTCGGAGCATCCGGAGGGCGACGCGGGAGCGTCACTAGGGCAATGCGCGCCCCCCTGCCTCGGGGTGACACGCATCCTAGTGACGCTTCTGCTCCCTTCCATGTGCAACAGACACACAAATAAGTCCATGGCAAGGGTTCAAGTCCCTATGGGGGAGTTCACTAGTGTTTCCCAGGGAAGGACTGCGATGAGTCACAAAGGGAGCCTCAACAGCATCCCAACAAAGCAGAGTGCTGATTGCTCACTGCACAAAAATGCAGGCTTTTCGCAAAAACCAAAAGTGCCTGAAGATCACTGTTTTGCAGCTATCTGAAGATCCAGGAGGCCTGCGCAGGCCTCCCCAAAGCTTCCCCAAACCCCAGTAAGTGCCGCAATACTTTCAGGGGCAGTTGCGGTGGTGGCGATTGTCGCTGCCGCCATGCTGTGTCCCCATCCCTTAAGGGGGCAGGGGACAGCTTAGGTTCTCAATGGTGGGTTGCAGTTTGAGAACCACTGCTGTAGAGCATTTACACCTTGCATCACCACAAACAGGCACACCTGGCTGGGAGGCTGTAGCACATGGACCTCTCAGTAGGAGCTCTGCATGGGCCTGCATGTGACACAGGGCACCTTCTGCAGCACCCTAGCCCAGCTAGCCACACCCACACACATTCTGTGCCCTTTGCATCATTGCTTGCACCTGCCAGTATGCTTTCAGTATGCTGTTCTCCCCATCCCCCTTGGGGGCTCAATGACCACAGGGGAGCTTTCCCCCCCCCCTTGGAACCCAGGGAGTCACAGAGTGAGGATGCTGCAAACTCTGAGAGCAGAGAAGCAACCTCCCTCTCCCTCCCCCCTGAGTCCCACCGTGAGGGCAGCTGAGGTAAGAAACAACTAGGATTGGTAGAAGGGATGCCTATCTGCTAACACAAAGTAACAAGTTTGATCCACTCAAAGATTTTTAATGATCTGTATTCGTAATACAGCAGCACCTGAAAGAGAAACACACAGGTGGGATTGCCAGTCACCTCCTCCCAGGAGGTGGACTGTTGTGCCATTGCAAGTTATCCAACAGACAGCCAAGTAACAGGTGCCAATGAGATCTGGCTGCATCAGTTGGTTCACTGTCTGCCACAGAGTTTGCAAAGCCACAGGGGACAGACGGGAAGATCAGCAACCTTGCAACTGACTGGAAGGAGCAGGTCAGCAACTTCAGCTCAGCATTATTTGCTGCTATGCACCTAGAAGGTGAAGCTGACCCTGAAGCAAATAGTGGGGGCTAGGTTGGGCTGGTAGAACGATCCAGAAGGACTGCCTCCTGTCATATGTACCTGCCTGGGTTTAAGGTTTGCCAGAAAGTTTCTCTTCTGTATTCAACCAACATCTGAGCTACGTTTGACTTGGACTTCCCTCCCCTCTTGCTCTTTGGTGGCGACCTCACCACTGGAGGCCAGTGAAGTAAAGGACAGTAAAGGACACTGGAGGCCAGGAAGTAAAGGACAGTAGTCTCTGCACACTCATGATCCCTTAGCACTCCTGGGATGATGCCCTAGTAGGGGCATCTACTAGGAAAGTTCATAGCAGCTTCATAGCAAGTTGCCCTGTCGTCATCATTACAGGGGCCTCTGAGGGAACCCATCTGCAGATGGGAAGGGTGGGAGAAGGCAGCCATGGCATGAATTGCTCAGCAGGCTGCGGGGGACTCTTCAGGGGTCAGCCAGATGGATCCTCGGGAGACCCTGGGCCCCTGACCAGTGATAACCTGATATTGCTCATGGCTGCCTTGGGTACCTTTTGGCTGGAAAGGTGGGGATACAAGTATTTTAAATAAATAAATAAAATAAAAGGAAGCGCAATCACAGATCCTCACGCCCCAGGAAAGCAGCAAGGCTGTTGCTCCTTAATGCTGCTGCACTAAGGGCCGGTGCTATCATTAGGTAGGCTTACCATCATCCCGGAATCAAGGCTGACTTCGGCCTAGAGCGGTCCCCAGCCACTCCCCTTCTAGCATACATTTCTGTCAATATTCATTAATTTTACTGGGTCACTAATTTAATTTTACTATTTTACTGGGTCCTGCACTGTCCTGAAAGATCTAAAAGGGAAGCAGCATGTCTACTCAGAAGTAAGTCCCATTATAGTCAATGGGCGGGCCCCATGTAAGTACTCTTACTCCCACGTAAGTGTGGATAGGGTTGCTGCCCCCTTAAACACCTTTTTAAATAACTAAAAAAATACATATAAGTTAAAGAAATAGCTGTTCTTTGAAGAACTTGATGGATCCAGTGATATGAACAACTTCTCAAAAACTTACTGCACAATCCTACTTACCTTGTGGACAGCAGACTTAGCATTCTGCCACCCGCCGTAGTCGCCGTAAAGTCGACTACCACCCGCCGTAGTCGCCGTAAAACTACTTTCCCTGCTACGCCGACGGAGCCCTCGGCCCACCGCCGGACCCAGGTAAGTGTGGATCCAGCAGGCGGGTGGGTTGGTTGGCGGACGGGGGAGGGACGGCAGAACCGGGAGGGCGATCATATGCCCAGCCGCCTCAAGGGGGGGTGGGGACATGGCATCCACCATATTCCGGTCCTCGCCGGTCTCCACAGGGCAGCTGGGCCGTTACACGGCCGCCTCTGACTTCTGCCAGCAAAATAGTTGGCGGAAATCCGAGGAGGCCTACCGGCCCCAGCTGCCATTACACTCGGAGAAGGGGATGAGCATCCCCTTCCCTGAGTAGACTTTCCACCGTGGGCTGCCTGCTGCAGGCTGCCCGCGGCGGAGCACTGGATCGAGCAGACGGCCTCGGCCGGCTGGCCGATCTTTATGTAGAATTGGGCTGTTATACATCTAAAAGCACTGGCTCTTTTGCTGAAAGATCTAAAAAGGAAGTGATTTGCAGGCAGCCCACTCTATGCATGTCTACTCAGACGTAAGTCCCATTAAAGTCAATTGGGCTTACTCTCATGTAAAAGCATTGGCACTTGCTGAAAGGAAATTAAATCCATTTAAATAAGTGAACTGATGCCATTGAAAGACACATGAAATCAATATATGTGGTTTAGCTTTGATTTTATAATGTCCTACGTTTTTCTTGAATGTCCTACATTTTTGGGTGCCTTGTCCTCCTTTGCGGTGATGACATCTGGTCACACTGGTAACTGTGAAGTACCTGGCTTAAGCAGAGTTACTGTGGTAGTTCTTGCAGAGGCTGATATGATCATGCCAGCTCTCAGCAGGCTTGCCATCTGTGCAACTGCTCTGTGTTTGGTGGGAAATAAGTGCTTTGGTGAACAGAGTGGCTGAGACAAACCATTGGCTTCTGTCGCCCTGCCCCCCCCCCCTCTGGTCACATTGCCATACTCACTTGAAAGGAAGATCCTTCAACACTTTTCCATTTTGCCCAATGGAGTAAGTGAATTTGAAAAAAAAATCAAGGTGACAGAGAAAGGACTGGGTTGCATTTGTTGGCTGAGGGAAAGCAAGCCGGCTGCCACCTGCATCTCCTCAGCTCTATCCCAGCAGGCAACGGGCTAGCAGAGCATCACCGTGTTGCCCTCCTCTGCCAAGGACATCCAGACTTCTGGAAGAGAAGCATGAATGAGTCTCACCCAGGGCACTGTGTCAGTTTAAGTTTGACATGTTTGGACTGACTGGGCTTAGAAACAGGACAACGTTATTTTTACAACAACCTTGTAAGGCAGATCGGAAGAGGGCTTAGCCTGAGATATACTATCTTGCTGGAGTTAAGTTAAAGCTGAAGTGAGCTCAAGGCAAAGGCAAAGTCTGAATCTGCCAGGTCCTTATCCACAGCTCAGCTTCCTAGCCACAGTGATACACTACCTTTTCTCTCCTATGACCAGATAGAGAAGTAATGAACAAGGTGAAGGAAACTGATGATGAATAATGGTAACCTGGACAGGTTATAAAATACTTTCTGTACTGATCTCTAGGGCAGAATGGAAGCGAAAGAGACTGTCTGTTGTGAGCTCTCATGCACATGGTAATGTTGGAAAACAAGAAAGCTGTTGTATCAAGCACCTGAGCCACAAGTTCAGTCTAAACAGGGTTTATTTCTATAAGCAGAAGATGGACAACAACCAATGCATGACTCAGAATCACATTTGAGGTCCAGGTCGAAAATCCTCCCCCAACTTTCTGTTTCCTATGCTGTGAGACTACATCTCCTAGCAAGCAGTTATTTAACTCTGTTTACAGGAACTACTGTAAGAACACAACAAATGCACATTTTAGAGGTACGTGATGGAACAGATTTGGCTTCAGCATAACCGTTACAGAATCATGGAGTTGGGACGGGAGTAATCAAGGGGATCTTCTGTTCCAGCCCATCCTCTCATGTTGGGGTGACTCAGTGTGAAGGGGGCCATGGCAGAACAATCTGCAGAGAAGGGGTGTTCACATGGAATGCAATTCAGATCAGAAGCAATGCAGGCGACTTATACGTAGCATGTTGTTTGGTCTGCATTGTGAACTGAAAGTGCACCACAGTATCCTTTATGATACCACAGAAGGTTGTTGTGGGACAGGCACTGGGTGAACAGAGTGGCTGAGACAAACCATTGGCTCAAGAGCTGGCGTACATTCAAGGAGGATCGTCCCCTTCCCCCAAGGAGACCCCAGGCTGGAGCGGCCCGGGAAGGGCATAGGATCCTGTGGTCGGCCTTATGGCTGCGGATCTTTACACAGGATTGGGCTTTACACAGGATGTGATCATAGAATATCACATATTCTGGTCCAGAATAAGTAAAATACAAGTTACGTAGCACAAGAAGTGAAAGTATGGCGTCAAAATAGTTTGATTTCAACAGTATTTAAATATTGTTGTGAGTCGCTTTCAGTCCCTTCTGGAGAAAATTGGAATGAAAATTGAATAAATAAACAAATAGATACTGTTTATACCCACTGACATGTAGGGTTGAGCATTAGAGGAGGCAAAGTCTCAGTTGGTGTTGACTATTCTTATATAGCTGGTGATCAAGCACATTGCTAAATCCATCAAAGATGTAGATTTGCATCCTGCTTATTCTTATGTCAAAATGGCTGCCTGCGCTCCACTCAGAGACGGAGATGATTTCTGTTTTGGATAGTAAAGATTGCTGAATGCTTTGAAAAGCTATGGCAGACCATAGTGTGCCTTAATGGAACCAGCCATGTGGCTTGGACAACAAATTGACGCAAAGCCGGTATATATTGAAAGGTTTAAGCAATATTCCGTCTGTAAATGTTTTTAGAACTCACTGTCAAGACACCATGCAATTTAATTCCCAGTTTCAAGAATCAAAAAGTCACGAATGGCTGGAGTTACTCAAAAGACCAAAAGCAGCCCGGAAAAAAAAAATGTATGACCAGTTTAGCTGAAACCTGCCATTAAACTCCCTTTCCTAGAACAGAACAAACAGCAAAATTATTGATTAACTTGTATTACTCTATGAGAAGAACAAATTATTGCTGATTAAAGCCATGCAGGTGATAAAGGAACTTAAGCAACAAAAGCTGCCAGCTTTAGGTTAGGAACCAGCTGTGTCCCTAATTATACAGCCTGATTTATACTCTATTAAATCAGTATATAAGTAACCCATTTCTCCGAAAGCATTTAAACCTCTTATATTCCACCAAACACAGCAATTTTATTTGAAATAAATGTATCCAGCTCTTTGGGGAACATATGGTATATTTCTCACTTATTAATAATTCAGTTCAAATGAGCAAAAATTAGTTGGTGCAGTTACAGCTGATTTTGTCCTGAAAAGATCTGCATTAATTTTAGACGTTTTGTAAATTGGGCTATTAAATAAAAGCATTATATGTGAATTACCCTTTAAATTTTAACCAAGTTGGTAGTTTAATGGTATTTTCTAGTCAGATTCATTTTCGATCTTTAAAAAAATTAGACTCATTATGGTAAGACAAATTTTTGAGTCTGGCTGTTTCCATCCAATTACATATTGTACTAATAAGTAAACTAGGAAACTTTTATGCTTTCATTCTAGCATTTTGTCCTCCACATCAGTAGTTGAATTCCAGTTATTTCTTTTGTTCTGGAGTAAAAGGGACCTGAGTCTGGCCTCATATCTCAGTGTGTTAAAATTCCCTTGGTCTGTTCTAGACATTGCTTTATTATTATTATTTTTACTAGTTGTAATTTGCACCCTTCATTTCAGGATGTATACACAGGAGTGGGATGATGATGTTCAACTACAGGAAATTAGAAGGTAAGCCAGCACCTGTTTTCGGGGAGAATAATGTTAGCATGCTGTAGTGTTAGTCTAAGATGGTCATCAGATGATATATTCTTCTCTCAATGCAAGCGCATAACTTCTATTAGCATTAATGGAAACCATGTTCATGAATCAAGAGGAGAATATGCCTCTGGACGTTTCAGTTTTGCTTTGGCTGTAAGTTGTAACAGTCAGGTTAGTTTGAAAATTTGTGAGAGAGATGGAATAATATGGTCTACCTGGCATCAATAAAAATATAATACAGTCTCAAGGTTTCAAATACACTGAAAAAGTTTGATTTTTTGGATCCACTGTATTGACAAAGAGAAGAATGGAATCTGGCATATTGATGGTTATGCAAGTGCGCTGTCATAGCCAGTCATGTTGAAGTGGCGACACGGGGTGACCCAAGACATCAGACCAGACTGGCACCAGGACTGAAGTCCATCACTGCGGCATCAGAAATATCCACCATAGTCTAATTATCAAAGTTGTGGCATCACACAGGAGCAGAAAGACAGTAGGACTGTGGCTAGACCAAATATGATTCATCTATGGCAGGGGTGGCCAACCTTTCAACATGAACGCTCCTGGACCTTTAATGAGGTGAGGGTGTTTCAGCAGGTACAGCTGCTTTGGCAGCACCATCATCAGCACTTGCAGCTGCCAAGATTCTGTCTTCTACACAACTCTTAAGAACACAGAGACCTAATTGTGGAAGGTTGACCACCCCTGATCATGGGTTATGGCATACTAAAGTCGCAGCCATCACAATGAATGAATGGCACCCACTCAATACCAAACCTATATGCCTGAAATACCTTAGCAAGATGTCTCAGTGTACTCAGACATTATGTTTTGCATAGTAGGATGGGCCTGCTCCACTAGCCAAGCATTAAATGACATGGTAGCTACATCACCATCAATAAGTGTGCATATTGATGATATAGTGATTCTGGAGTTGAATTTAAACTTGGAAGATACATCCAGGTTCAAATCCCCACTCAGCCACAAAGCTTCCGTCCTGGGTGACCTTGGGCTATCTATCTTTCAACCTAACCTACTTCACAGGGTTGTTGTGAGGACAAAAGGAGGGAAGAAACTATGTACACTACCCTGAGCTCCTTGGAGAAAGGGTGGTATAAAAATGTGAAAAATAACTAAAGTATTGATAGAATTAAGGTGGCTGGCTGCAGACACTTTTAAATCATATAGCACTTTTACAGTGCAATCCTATACAGGAGTTTTGGAGATGACCCTGTCCATAGTGGCGGGATGCCAGTGCAGTGGCTGCTGATTGCAAAGGTCACCCAGAGGGAAGAGGGAAGGCTAATGGAAAGTCCCAACCCATCGTGTGAAGATACAACACAACCAAAGCCCATCCATGGCGGCCACGGCTGGTTTTCCAAAGGTCAGAGGGGGTAGGGTGTGCTGGCACACAAGGCTGCCCATGTAAGCCCCATCTACAAGGCACCCTGTAGATGTTTCAACACAGCAATTGCATGCTGTGATTCTGCTGTTGCCAACACAAGGCTAAGCAATGGTCAGCATAGGTTGCCACACACCCATGTCCCAGTGAGGCTGCACATGGGACTCGGGAGGAGGGAGGGAGAGGGAAAGAGAGGAATGATGGATGGGAGCCAGAGTGGGAGGCCTACTATTGCATCCATGCCTCTCAGAGGTAGCAGCTGCTCAGGCAGGATAGCCCTGGCCTTGCCCATGATCTGCCCCAGGTGCTTGCATAGCCCTTTGTGTGAGGCCACCTGCCATTGTGTCAAGACTCCTGCTCTGGACCAGTGTTCCTTGTAAGAATCTTCGCCACTGTGCAGACCCTTCTGTGGCTGCATGGCAGTGAGCCCCCTGGGCATTCAACAACGATGCCACATGTAATTGACGAACTTCCAAGTAGCCAAGCTCTGAGCTAGGTGGAGCTCGGCTGCAAGGTGCATGGCCACACACCTTGGGTGGAACAGTGCTCTGGACATGGTTCCAGTGAATGAGGCCATGAAGGGCCACCTCTGCCAAGACCCTGTCCAATGCCTCTTCAAACCATGTCAGTGCACAGGGCATCTTTGACCCTGAGCTTGATAGCACCAAGGGTATCATTGAGCAGCTTGATGGAGGCATGGGTGGCAGTCTAGGCAATATGCCATCTGCTCCCCACTGCCATGAAGCAAGCCATACAGCACATACTGAACCTGAGCCCTTCCCCAATCCCAGGGACATCTCTCTGAGTTCTACTCGGTCACTTGGTCAGAGGAGCAGTTTCTTCTCCTTTGACCACATGAAGGCTCTTGTCCCACACCCAGTTGTAGTTGCATCCCCAACACTGGGTGCTCTGTCTTGCAGGGTCCCGGCCTGGGCTGTGCCAACAGATATTATTACCCTTCTCACGGGACTCCATCCTGATGAGTGCAGGTTGAATGAACATTGGTAGATCATTGGGTTTGCACCCCTAAAATGGTCCCCAGATACATTTATCAATGATGTGCACCCAGCATTCAATGCATAAAACAGTGGCTGCTCCCCAGGGGCGCATCTGCTTTCATAATGCAGCAAGAGGGCCCAGGGTGGGAGGAGCCCAGAGTGGTACTGGGGATCCTGGATGGAGCAGGTCACGGTGCATGTGGGAGAGTCAGTGAGTAGTACCAACCCATCCTTACCCCATCTGTAGCAGTCCTCTCTTGGAGTGCTCATTGGGGCATAAGACAGCATAATGGGGTATGAGATGAGCAGGAATTCACAGAATAGAGGACAGTCCTGGTATGTTACCCACTGGGCCTGCCCAGTGGTCAGCAGGGATCTGCATACATCTCTTGGTGCCTGAAGCATTCCTGTAGTTTTGACTGAGGCATACCCTGGCTTTCCCCATCTGCCCTGAGGGCGCCCCCCCCCATTCTTATTGTGTGTGGTGATGGTGGTGTTGGGACAGTGGTTATCACTCATGACCAACCCTGCCCCACACCCTTGATTCAAATGGCACAATTCTACATGATATCTGACAGACATTGAGAGGACAGCCAGAGGGACTCTCAGATGCCTACATCAGTCCCATGGCTGTCACACATCCAGCAAGTGACTTGTTGCATGAGTGATGTCTCCAGACCCTGCCTGTCAGGACAGACCAACAAGGTGGCTTCTAAAGCACACAAAAGCCATCAGTGAAGGTCATTGGGATGCACCTGAGGGCCACACATGACAGCTCTCAGGGGGAGTTAAACAGCCCCTAATCAGGAGGATTGGGAGCATGTGGGGCAGGGCCATGGGCCACTGTAGAACCCAACACTCTCTGGGCTTTGAATATGGCCTTCCATGCATAGTAGGCATAGCAGGAGGCACACACAGCCACCCTAGGGTGGTATATGAATCTGGAAAAAAAATAAGTAAATGAAATTGTCATCAGTGGTTCTTAACTGAGATGTGCCCCTAAGTAGTTCAAAAACTGCAGCCAAATCCATCTAAGAGCTAGTGAAACTGAGTCACTTTTATGGCGTAATCCTGCACCACTCCAAGGTGTCGTAAACAGGCTGTAAGGCACATTTCCGACACCAGGAGAATAAGTGGTGCTGGTGTGGAGGCTGGAGCCACTTACTATGCCACAGAACTCACCTGACTCCAGCCGCCGCAGGTACGTCCGGCGCCAGTCAGTGGGAGGGCAGGACGGGGCAGTGAGGTTGGGGAGCCATTGGCCGGCCTGGGCTGGGAGGGGGCGAGTATATCAGCTGCAATATCCTAAGCCCCTACCCAGCCCACACCAGCATTACACCACCTCCCTGAATGTACACCAGGTCTGGACCTGGCGTGCATCCGAGGAGGCCCATAGGACCCGAATTCGCTTATACCTGGGGAAGGGGATGAATGTGCAGCCCCAGGGCAGCCTGCAACCCCCAGGGCAGCTGGCCCTTTAGGCTGGCCGTGTATTTTTACACAGGATTGGGCTGCCCGTGTTAACTATCCCAAGGCAATGATTTACAGGTACAGTTGGCCCTCACAATGTGCGGTTCCGGACCCCACCCCACCCCCACGGATAGCGAGGATCCGCATATACTGAAGTCCACTTAAAAACCCTGTGAAAAAGAAAATTGAGAAAAAGTAGGGTTTTTTTTACTTTTTAGAGTGAAACTGTTGAGTGTTCTTTTTATAAACATGCTGAAATTGCACTCCCTCTCCCAAGGTTGCCCCAGAATGCTTTGCCTGCTCTGGGGCGGATCTTGCAAGAGGGAGGGGGAGTCGCGCGACCTGGAAGAGGCTTCGGGAGCGCAAGTTCAGCGTGTTTAACACAAGAACACACAGCGGTTTCACTGGTTAAAAACCCCTGCTGTTTCTCTAGGATTTAAAAAAAAAAACATTTTAGAATGAAAACGCTGTGTGTCCTTGCTGTTCTTGCTTTTATCAGGAGGTACAAAGTTTCTTTTGGGCCCTTTCTCAAAGGGGGAAGGGGCAAAACAAGGCAGGAGGAGAGCAGCAATGGCCAGAAAAGTCTCCAGAGCCCAGGTCTACCAGGCTTCGCAATGAAGCATCCAGGTGTACCTGCCCATCTTTCACTCTCTCCATGAGGTCAGCTGAGATCCCAGGAAATGAGTGGCCAAACTGCGGCTCCTGAGCCTCTTTGACATAGAATGTGCAGCTCTCGGAAATACGTTGGCTGAACTTCTTTTTGCATCACAATTAATATAAAAGGTAAATAAGAAATTTTCAAGCTTTATCATTATTGACCAAGTATAAACTGAGAGTCCACTGGATTTAAAACATAAGTTTAATATTAATGGTGAGTAAATATAATTTAAATGCTTCTTAAATATTGTGGCTCTCAAAAATCTGAAGTTTATCATGTGGCTCTTACCTACTTCATGTGGCTCTTACATGAAGCAAGTTTGGCCACCCCTGCATTATCATCTGCCCAGGGAATGGATGGAGGTGCAAGTAAATAAATATAAATATTTTTAGCGTCCCACAACTTCATTTCATATTCCAGATTATGGTACTGCTGGTGCACTCTGAGCATGAGGACAAACCCTGACTGGGACTAGGTGCCCTTCTCTTCCTTCCCCCCTCCCATGCACATTTCTGCACCGCTTACTATTCCCTGTAGGTCCAGACATTTTGCAGGCTTATTGGGAGTATAATGGCATCATGCAGTTGCTAGGCAACCAACACTCACCCTTCTCCCGCCTAGGAAAAGGCTGAGCAAGAGATGAAGGAGGCTTGGGTGCTCTCCAAGCAGCTTCTTCAGAGCTCTCTAAGAATCATATGGTCCTATTTGTCTGAAGGTTGTCCTGAGCCTCTCTGTCCTAGAGCACAATGCTAGGCATGTCTACTCAGAAGCAAGCCCCATTGAATGGGGCTTGCTTCTGAGTAGACATGCCTAGCATTGATTGTGTTCAGTGGGGCTTGCTTCTGAGAGTAGACATGCCTAGGATTGTGCTGTAGGTCTTAAGCTACACCTGCCCACATTCCTTCTCCTAAAGGTCTAGCACTCTGTCCCGGTTGGAGATCTGGTAAGCCTAACCATGGATGCAAGCCGCATTGATCTGCTTTCCTCCTGCCAAGAGTGAGCGGAAAGCGGATTATCCCTCTGCTTACCATGTTCCTTGAGCACTTTCTTCAAACATGGAAGTGCAAGGTTTCTGATTTTATTTACAGGGATCGCGTGAATGAAGGAACTTCTTCATGCACATCATGGTTCTTTTAAATAAAACCCGAAGTCCCACCCTTCTGCATTTGAAGAAACTATGCAAAAAGCATGGTAAACGGCTGTGTGTTTTTGGTGTGTGTTGTGCCAAGGTAGCAGTGGCAGATCAAAGGCAGCATTTGGTTCACGCTGACCCTACTTCAAACATAAATTTAAAAGGTTGATTTGTCGGTTTTTGCATAAGATATAAAACGATAAAAATTGGGGGGAGGGTGTTCCTCAACATATGTGTAGAAAGGGAGAAGGGAGCAGTAAAGAATATATATTTTATTCCAAACAATTGACAAAGAAGTATAAATATGTCAATACTAAACTTCACTTTTTCTTTATTTTATTTTATTTTTTCACATTTTTATACCGTCCTTCCTCCAAGGAGCTCAGAGTGGTGTACATATTTCCTCCCCTCCTTTTTTGTCCTCACAACAACCCTGTGAGGTAGGTGGGGCTGAGAGATAGTGACTGGCCCAAGGTCACCCTGGAAGCTTCATGGCTGAGCGGGGATTTGAACCTGGATCTTCCAGGTCTAAGTCCGACTCCCAAACCACTACACCATCCTGGCATCTATGCTATAGATTTGTACAGATGTAAACCAGTATACACTACTCTTAGAATGATGTGATTTCAGCCTCTTTTTATTCAAAATGTACTGAAATAAGAAATTGAGGCTACAATCCTATGCACCTGGAGTAAATCCCATTGGACTCAGTGAGGCACTTACTTCTGAGTAGACATGCATAAGATTGTTCTGTTACTGAATCTTAGCACTAAAGTAACAAATACGTAAAAGGAAATATGGATGATGTTGCTAATTGCTTATGATTGCTTTTGTCTAGTGTTTTACACAATAAATTGCTGTAAATGCAATTTAGTCCCAGCTCATTAACAGTGAAGGTCATAAAGCACATTTTTGGTAGATTTAAATGTATGCTGGACAAGTATCAGTAAACAATCAAATGGTAGCTTTATGATGGCACATCATTTAGCAATGATGCTTCGTATCTGTCTCTTACTTGCAATAGATTTGAAATAAACCCCATTCTATGTCAGGAGAAATGAAAAGTCTGAATTGACAGCGCAGCAGAGAATTTTTTCCCCTCTTTTTCTTCTTGGCTGAAGTTATTATCACAACTGCTGGAGAATTTGTGAGATTGGGAGATAAGAATCATAATGATCCATTGGGGACTCGTCAATCACAGCAAACTGCTACCAGAATCGAAATTACATCTGCATTTGAATTAGCAACATTACTCGCCAATTTAGTTCAGAGTGAACATTTTTCCATTGAAGATGGAATTAAATTAGAAAATGAGTGAGTCTTTAATTTCCAGATTATAAATCACTGAAAATAATTCAGCTCCTGTACCTTAAGGCCAATTACATTATCCTAAGCGACATTTTGTCTCACAACCTTCCAAGTGATTTCATGATGGGGAACCATCATACAAATCAGTTTTGCTCTAGTAGCAAGAAATATATCTACACAGAGTTACACATAAAATAGCAGGAATGGGTTTAATGCTCAAGCTTACATTACATGAAATTTCATTGTCTGATTGACTATTTTCCTGCATTGAGATATAGGGCTGTCTTCCCTTCCATGGTTAATTCAGGATGTCCACTTTAACTTTAAGATGTTTAGAAAATTTGGTATGACCTGATGGAGCTCATTTAATTTTGTGGCAACCTTTATCTTATATTACTTTGACTATCAGTAGATGAAAAAGAGGATTCAAATGCATGAATATTTGCAGCACAATTTTGATTTAAAAAATCCAAATACTGTACTTGAGGGCCTTTGAATGTAAGCATAAGTATGGAACAAGCACACGATCTGTCGCAAACGTGATGTAAGGCACGTTGCGGCAACGCGGAGGCTCATGGCAGCGGAAAGGCCTGCACTGACCTGCCGGCGCCAGATCCTTGTGGAACCCCCTCTGAAGCAGGTAAACTCCCACCAGGCTGTGGAGGGGAGGGTGGAACAGAGACAGGGAGGGTGAGAAGGAAGGCAGATCAGGCCTGGGATGGGGGCGGACTCAGCAGAGGAGGCCTCCTCCAAATCCTATCCCCCTTCCTAGGCCCAACATGGAGCTGCTCAGATTTGCACCAGCCATTTAGCTAGCGCACATCCAAGTAGCCCCATAGAGGCTGCTGGGACTCGACACAGGGTAAAGGGACAAACATCCCCTTACCTCGAAAAGACTTCCAGCAGCCTCCAATCCCGCATAGGATACAGCGGAGCCTGCCCCAGCAGTAGGAAAACATGTTATTTCATTCTAATTGAGACTTGTTGTAGTGCTCTTAAAGGGGGGATGACACTTGTTATATAGTTTGACTTTTGTTTTGACAGCGCTGGAATTCAGTTTCTATTACTGTTCTAAGTTCTTTTCTGTTGAAGTTATTTACTTGGTGTTTGTAGATTTCTATTGCTTCTCTGTTGAGTCTTGGCAAGAAGGTGTTTGAAGTTTCCAGCACTTGTGTTTCTGAGAACTTGATAGGGTGTCCGGTGGAAATAGTGTGTTCCGCCACCGCTGATTTGTCTGGATGCTTCAGCCTGCAACTCCTTTTGTGTTCCTCAAGGAAAAGGAAAAGGAGAGAGAGATTATTTATAAAAGTTACAGAGAGTGATGTTTCTTCACTTGTTTTTTTGTAGTACAAGTTGCATCAGCTAAATAGTGGGAAATGGAAAATATCTCCAGTATGGCCAAATGGGAAAATACTACTCTTTGGGATGATGTTTGGGCTACATGAACAAACAAAATACTATTGTTTGGACTACATGAATATGTTGTATCCCACTTACAGTCCAATCCTATCTAGGATTAGGCCAGCCAGAAGCCAGCGCAGAGCACTCCCTAACTGTCGCTGGACCGCCCAGCACCCACCGGAGCAGGTAAGGCAGCAGCAGGGGCAAGGAGGAGGTGAAATGAAGCGGGGAGGGGGGGCAGAACAGGAGGTGGGGAGGCTGTAGGAGGGGTGGATCATCCAGCGACAAGATCCTATCCCCTCTTTTTCAAGCCTCTCTCACCTCTAGGAAGTAGCTGCAAGGCACTGAGCCCTTGCAGTATGTATTTCAGTCTGTAAAGGGGCGGAGTATCATCACCTGGGCAAATGATGACAATGTTGGCAGTTCTCTTAGCTAACTGGCTGGCCATGGCTTTGATTTCTCAGTGGCCGCAGCTATAGGGAAGCAAGGAATGAAATGCTGAAATCCAGGTGCCTCTTCCTGCTCCCAGCTGTTTCTGCCCCTGCTCAGGCCACCACTGCTAGTAAATGACCAACAGCTTCTGACAAATAGCCACCTTTCTTCTGAATTTCCCTGATGTACCAGTAAATGTAGAAATATGATTGACACAAGCAAGCAAGCCCAAACCCATTTTTTGTTCATGAGCAAGCCCATTGATTTCATTGCAACAGATTTTTGCAGACACTCTCTCATTTGAAAAAGCACTACATACCTGCCTCTGTATTGCTCGGGCATTATGCAATACCAGTGCCACCGAGATCCACCCCTTCACCCCTCCCCGCTCATGACATGTTGCCGCCACCCAACGTACGGGCACTGGCGGAGGCCTCTGGAGCCACTGCTGCATGCACCACGGGTCTATTTCTAGGTTGCAAACTCCTGGGACAGGGGCCTTATCTGTTATAAGATAACACTTATCTGTGCTCTTATCTGTTGTAAAGCATCATTTATTGTACTATACAGTACATAGATGATGCTCTCTAACATCATCATCATCATCATAACTAATGACAACAGCAGCAACAGACATAATAGGGTGCTGCACAGGGGAAAAACCTTCCACATGAAGCAACCTGTACATCTGACGCATAATAACGGGGAGGCAAATTTATTGCATAACATTTGTTCTGACAGGACCCATCCTTGAACTCCTCAGATACTCCTCTATGTTCGTGGCCTGCCTTGGGTTAGGGTTAAAAAAGAAAACGGTTGCAACATTTCAGACATGACTGTTGTCAGGACATTGGGCTCAACAGCCACTCGGATCTAGCAATGTGGTAACGGCCTTGCCTCCACTTGTGTGTGTATGGGTGGGTGGGTAGGTGGGGGTGGGTGCTTGCCAACAGGCACGCATGTACCTATTCTTTTCCAAGCATGTACCCTGGAGCTTGACCTGTTTTTGCAGGTCTTCGGAGTCCTCCAGGATGCCTGAAGAGAAATCTTTTCTCCTGGTTGCAGATGGGGCTCCCAAGGAGTGTGATGTGTAGGGAAGACCAGAGTTTTTTCTCCCTTTAACCTGCATGGTTTGACCAGATGACCTTTCATTTTCAGCCAGCACATTGCAATTAGCGCTCCCAGTTTCCTTCTGCAATTCCTAATTTCCTATGTCCCCCTATCTTCCTTCTCATCACATGGTACGATAGCGTGATTCGATTTATTTAATTTCAGAAATGGAGCAAAATAACGATAAATGCAGGAGTACTACATTTAATGGAAAGTGGAGCAGCAACTCGCTGTTTCTGAGGGTATTATGGTATTTCACCTCTTCTGCTTTCAACATGTTTAATTATGTATGAGCTTCTCTCTCCCTCTTTTTTTTTTTTGTTGAGAAAAAGAAAAGCCACCCTCAAATAATGTGAGACGTCTACTAGGAAAGGAGATTTGAAGATGATAAATGTTATTTAGAATCACCGTGATATGATTCATATTGTGATGTGATTGGAAACAATATTAAAACCCACCAAAGCTATTATACCTAAATTTTTGTTTCAATTCATGCAATATTGCTGCTGCTTAATATGATTTCTATTTACTTCGCCCCATTGTTAGTGTTTTATTGAGGTTGTGTCGGTTTTATCAAGCTAATCTTGGCTGGAAATGGAGGTCAGGAGATCCAAAACACAGGCAAAAAGCCTGCTTCCATTATATATTCTCCCCAGTATGAATTCACTTGAAAACCTTCACTCTAATATAAACTCCCTTTCTTCGCTGTTCTTCACTTACAATATTTTACCTGCACAAGCTCTGACAGCTTGATATTTAAAAGCTATATAAACTCTCATAATCTAATTTTATGTTCCCTTCCTATAAAGCAGCATTGGATCTTTTTCTAAAAAAATATATCTGGAATGAATGTGTTTATCGAAGAGCTTCAAATCTAGTTATCTCTGCCATCAATAAAGAAATGAATTTGAAAGGTTATTTTAATTATAACTTAAGCACATGCACTGTTATTGGCCACAAGAGTGTCATGTACAAACTCATTAATTTATGTTCTTTTCTTGTCAACGGTGAGGTAAGGAAGTCCTTCTTAGGATGTCATTTAGCAAAACAGAACAGTTGAAATGCTTTCTAAATCTCATATCTCTATTTCTCATTATAATTATTAGTGAATAAAGAAGATGAGACAACCATACTTTCTACCCAATGGATCATGTTATCTCATTTTCTCTTGAATACCCATGCTGGCCCAGACAGAACTTCCATTAAGGGTCAATGTAGTCTAGATACAATTCTTACATCACTTTCTGCAGTTTTCTATCACTGAAGGGTACGTTTACCATTCGTCCTGGAATTCCTGGGACGGTCCCGGAAACGGGCCTCGATTCCCGGAATCGTCCTGGAAGGGTTCCGAGGCAAATGGTAAGCTTCCGCGCCGCCATTTTGATTTGTTAAACTTACCTTTTTTCTGGGATCCGGCATCTTGGCTTGCGAAATCTCGCGAGATCCAAGAGGCCGGCTTAAAATGGTGGTGGTGGTGGCGGCGGTGGCGGCGGCGGCGGCAGCAACAGCAAGCCGGGCGAGCGCAACCCCGTGTGCTCGCCCGGCCGCTCAGCCCGCTCTCGGCCTCGGGCAAGAGTGGGCCGAGCGGCCGGGCGAGCGTGGCACAAGAGGAAGCGAGCCAGGCGAGCGCGGTCCTGCGCTCTTGCCTGGCAGCTCGCCCCGCTCTTGCCTGGCCGCTTGGCCTGCTCTTGCCGGTCGACATGGAGAAGAAGGGAGCAGCAGCACCACGACCGGGATCCAGAAGGTAAGTCAATTAAATTTATTATTTTAATAGGAAAATAAATAAATAATTAAAAATGCGGGCTATTTTAAAATGTATTTTATTTATTTGATTATTTATTTATTTGATTATTGGTTTAAATAAATAAATAAATAAATAATTACCCACTGCTTCCTTGCGTTCAGTGTTTGTGACCAGTGTTCCTCTAAGGTGCACAGAGGTATGGCCGCACATCTCCCAGCCAAGCTCCGCACACCACAGACCTCGACAACCCGAATGTTTGGCGGTAACATGACGCTGTTACTGCCGAACATCCACAGGTGGTATTGCAACTAATCATGATGCCGCACAGTTGCCAAAAGAGTCCGCACACCGGTGTAGACCCCTTAGAAGGAACGCTGTTTGTGACCCTTCTCAGGGCTGGGGACATAATAAAACCCCATTATGGTCAATGAGACTTACTTCCAAAAAAAGGGTGTTAGAATCTGTTTAGGTAAACTCCTGCACCAAACCCAGCCCCTCCAATGGCTTGAAATGATAAGCCAGAATGCTGGATTATAGCTTCACAGATCCCAAACTTAATTATATGTTAATATAGCCTGTTAGGCTATACTGCTTGGGACTATTTTGGGCAGGTCAACATTTGATTCAGGCTTGTGAGTAGACCTATCAACGATCCTATATTTTTCTTTTCAAAGTCCATTATTTCAGAAGTCTTCTCAATAAGTTTCTAACCATTGTTATTGGAGTCGTGATTGAAATCTGACAAAAAAAGCACAACGTTTTATAATAATATCCTGCAGCAAAAGTATGGCACCAATAACTAAACAATACTTCATCACCTTTGCCATCTCAACAGCTCCCATTAATACTGAGATCAGAGTGTTAGGCTTTCTATTCCCCAGATGACCATGCTTGTGACAGGGCTGGCTTAGGCAATGACACTGAAAAATATTTGCCATGACACAGCCACAAATCACTACAGGACAAGTTTAAAACTCAATATTCGCAAAACTTGCATCTGTTCTTTTCTTGTTAGAACATCTACAGCACAATGATTACTTTCTGAATCCTTTAAAGTATCAAAACGTTGATGGGAAACAATGCAAAGACATTTTTGGGAATTTACTTGAAACTGACAATACTACTGTTTAAGAAGTCATGTAAAAATGTAAATTCTGACACAGAAGTGGTTTTTAAGGTTAAATTCTGAAATGCAGAAAATAGGTAGTGAGCAACCTGCCTCTTCTCTGCAGGACCCAGTTCATAGGCAAACTGTACTTCTATTAATCTTAAACATCCTGTTTTCTTGGAGCTCAAGACAGCGTTTGGACTAAATTGCTATCTTAATGTTACGTCTGCAGTAATTAAAATTAGATTAACAACAGAATCCTGTCTAAAGAAGTGCTGGCGGAGCGACGGCTCTGCCAGCACTGGGTGTCGTAAAAATGTCGTAAGGCACATTTTTGACACCCGGTGAGTAGACCCCACCAGCGACAAGGCCCACACTGGCCTACCCACCCCACATCCAGCCCGTCCGCCGCACCGAGCAGGTAAATCCCCGCTGGTTGGCGAAGGGGCGGGGAGAGGGCAGACTGGGGTGTTCCAGTGGGTGGGATTGGCCAGCCAAGCCTCGAACAGGGGAGGGATCATTGGTGGTGGATCATCCCCCATCCCGGGCCTGATCAGCCTTATGCTGGCTCCTTGGATTTGCACTTCCCATTTTGCACATCCAAGGAGACCAATTGGGCCTGCTGGGATGAATGTCCCTTTCTCTCAAGGTTTGGTCCAACTATGCTGGTGCTAGCCCGATCCTGCCTAGGATCCAGCGTAGCATGCTTAGTTTTGCACGCTGTGGCAGCCTTGGGCAGGATTGAGCTGTAATTTATCTAGTGCATTCATTTTCTTAAGGCCCAATCCTATTGGGTACTTGTGTTGGCAGAATTCCCGGTCCACTGCGTAAGTGCTTCAGCAGTGTTGTAAAACAGGGCTCCCCAACCCCCGCTCCGCAGCCCGGTACCGGTCTGTGGCCCGTTCGGAACCAGGCCGCCTGGCCAGAAGCGTCGTCAGAGTTGGGGACGTGGCGGTGGAAGGGCGTACTTGCCTTTGGGATGCATCGCGTCTCCTCCGCCTGGCTTGCGTTGGGCCCTCCCACCCGCCCTGGAGCTCGAACGGCTCCAAAATAGTAACTAAACCAGCGGGGGGGGGGCGGTTGGAGCCATGCTGGGCATGCGCAACTGACGTCACACCCGGGTCCCGTGGGGGTGTTGCATTGGCACCCCCCCCGGTCCGTGGAAACAAATTCCACACCGATACCGGTCCCCGACACCACAAATGTTGGGGACCGCTGTTGTAAAAAGTATACTGCTGCTGTGTACTTCGGGGCTGCTGGTGCAAATGTCCAGAGGCCCCATGTGCATGGCAGTGGCTCCTGGACCTCATGCTGGAGCAGGTAAAGCACTTCCTATAAACCAGTTGATTTCTTAAACTATCATACCCAAGCTGGAGGACTGGATTCAGGCACTTCCTATAAACCCAATACTACAAACCATGAAAGATGGTTTGTTGGGAGTGCTTAAACCACCATTTCATGGTTCAAGCATCACAGGAAACTGTGATTAACAGAACAGGAAGCTTTGAATTCAACTGGGGGCACATAAAGGGAGGAGTAAGGAGAGTAAGGAGAGGAGGGAATGTACATACATACAGTACCTTTCTCATGCTCATATACTCATCACCACTACTCATAGCCTGTGAGGTTTGTGATTAGGGAGTGCATCTTTCAAATGTGTGGATGCCTCTCAAATCATTCAGAGAGTTGGCTGCACTGTACATAAGGCATACCTTAACTATAGAGTTTCCAAATTTATCTCTATGACCACCTCCTGCTTTATATTGACACGCCTACCCTTAAAGCCAAGAAGCTGTAGACAAATAGAAGCAAATGAAAGGAAAAGCAATCAATGGTTTAACTTTCGGGCAGCGCAATCCTGACTAAGGATCTGGCCGGTGACCCAATGCCACCAGCCGGATCTTGCGCCTGGGCTGCCCGTCCAATGGTGGGCCAGAGGTCTACTCGGGGAAGGAGACACTCGTCCCCTTCCCCTGGTGTAAACCGGGCTGGCCCTTTCAGCCTCCTCAGATTTCCGCCAGCTAAATAGCTGGCAGACGTAGAGGAGGCTGTGTAATGGCCTAGCTGGCCCGACAGAGATATGGCGGGAGCCATCCCGCCCCCTCCTGGGCCGGCTAGGCCAATGCCCCCCTCCCTCACCCGCCGAACCACCCCTGCGCCCACCTGATCCTGACCTATTTTCTCCGGCGGCCGCCCAGGTGTTCTGGTGAAGGAGCGAGGGAGGCCGGTCTCCCTTGCTCCTGAGTAGTCGCAAACGTGCTTTCCAGCTTTCCAGCACGTTTGCGACTGCTTCCGGCGCTGGAGCGCTCACTCCAGCAGATTCGTCAGGATTGCACTCAAAGACAGATAGCCTAAACTTGAGATCTTTTTGGTTTTCATTTTAAACCACAGGAATAATCCATGTACAAAAGTTTTAAATATATATTTTTATTGCATTCTAAGTAATTTCCCCTCTTTTGCTCCTTTTCTCCAAGATCAAACGTAGTATCAGTTTAATATCCGATATGTTACCTTCTATCGGTGCACTATATCCTGCTTTGGAAGAAGAGTAGTCTCAAAAATCTAATTGCCCTGTTCATTGCTTAATTTCTAAGCTCCTTCATAAAAGTTCCATGGCTTGCAATGAAACACTGAGAATAGTTTCCAAGAACTTGGGAGGAATAAATCTTCAGTTTGACTTGAGCCTAAGTATTAGCCATTTTTATTCTTTAAAATAAAACATCAAAGACATACAAGGAAAATCATGACAAAAGATGCATTTTTAGAGGTTGTGCAGGAGGAAATTGAAACAAATTGAAATATAAAAATAAAAAGGATTTTTTTACTGCTAGATGTGCTTTGTTATGACTGACTAAACTAAATATGTTTAATATTAAAGGTAATGATGCAACTGATTGAATAGTTTGACATTACTGCACATGAAATATCATTAACAGGTTCGAGACGATTTTATATCAATACCATATCATAGAATAAAGCAAATGGAAATGTTGAAACATGATTATTTGCCTAGAAACCTTGCAACCTTGGGAAATAAAATATACGTTTCAGAACGATACATCAATGATCATGAGCTGTAATAGAAAAGGGGCTTTCCAGAATAAGCCCAATTCTCTGTTTATGGTAACAGTAGTTTGCAGACATGGAGCAAGAATGCTGAAATTTCAAGTTCAATAAAATTTTTAAATATTTGTGACACAATAGGCTGACCATATCCAAAAAGGGCCAGGGTGCCTATACATTTAACCACTGGAATTTGGGCAGGTGCAGCTCATCATGGAAAGGTGCAACAAGCTACACCTGCCCAAATTCTCTCTTCATACAATGGTTAAAGGTATAGGCACCCTGGCCCTTTTTGGATATGGTCAACCTATGTCACAACCACATTGTTTGCCCATGTATCCATGTCGTTATATATCTCACAGCACAATTCTATGCATGTTTACTCAGAAATAAGTTCTATTTTGTTCAATGGGGCTTGCCCCCAGGAAAGTGTGCAATTAAGATTGCAGCCTTAGGGCCCAATCCTAAGGACACGTTATGCCAGTGAAATGTGTTCTGCCTGGTTCTGCCAAAAGAACGGGCATCTAACTGAGCATGCTTATGCCTGCAGCCTGAGATTATATACAAATGAGACAAGGACAAACAGCCCAATCCTACCTGGGCTTGCCTTTGTCGCAGCACCTCTTCTGCTGGTGCTGACTGCCATAAAGCATTCAGTGCCAGTTGTAAAATGTGCTCTGGCAGTGCACTCAGTAGTACACTGCCAGTATGCTGGCGGGAAGGCCAGAGCTTTCCCACCGTCACCAGTGGATCTGGAGTCACCTGCCGCCAGAGGGGGTGTGAGAGATCAGAATGGGGACGGGGCAAGGGGAGAATGGGGTGGCAGCAGGCGCAGGGAATGGGTGGATCGGGTCCGGGAAGGGGGCAGGTTATATAGTTTGACTTTTGTTTTGACAGCGCTGGAATTCAGTTTCTATTACTGTTCTAAGTTCTTTTCTGTTGAAGTTATTTACTTGGTGTTTGTAGATTTCTATTGCTTCTCTGTTGAGTCTTGGCAAGAAGGTGTTTGAAGTTTCCAGCACTTGTGTTTCTGAGAACTTGATAGGGTGTCCGGTGGAAATAGTGTGTTCCGCCACCGCTGATTTGTCTGGATGCTTCAGCCTGCAACTCCTTTTGTGTTCCTCAAGGAAAAGGAAAAGGAGAGAGAGATTATTTATAAAAGTTACAGAGAGTGATGTTTCTTCACTTGTTTTTTTGTAGTACAAGTTGCATCAGCTAAATAGTGGGAAATGGAAAATATCTCCAGTATGGCCAAATGGGAAAATACTACTCTTTGGGATGATGTTTGGGCTACATGAACAAACAAAATACTATTGTTTGGACTACATGAATATGTTGTATCCCACTTACAGTCCAATCCTATCTAGGATTAGGCCAGCCAGAAGCCAGCGCAGAGCACTCCCTAACTGTCGCAGGATGGTGTAGTGGTTTGGGAGTCGGACGTAGACCTGGAAGATCCAGGTTCAAATCCCCGCTCAGCCACGAAGCTTCCTGGGTGACCTTGGGCCAGTCACTATCTCTCAGCCGCACCTACCTCACAGGGTTGTTGTGAGGACAAAAGGAGGGGAGGAAATATGTATACCACTCTGAGCTCCTTGGAGGAAGGGCAGTATAAAAATGTGAAATAAATAAATAAATAAAGCACGTAATCTTTGATCTTTAGTCAAATTGGTTTTTCAGCTCTCCAAGCTGTTTCTCAGAATTGAACATATGCTGAGCTCCTGGAATGGAAGACAATGATATTTGAAATCATGTTTGTTGTTGTTGTTAGTCCACCTCCACCTGATGGTGGCTGGTATTTTCTAAATATCAAGTCCTTCCAAGGATCTAGAGATGTTGTCGTTGTTGCACCATCCATATATATATATGCAATGCGATGCGAGTTCAATCCTGCTATTGTGCCTCCTAGGGTACAATGATAATATTTATATTGGCACTAACTGTGTCAAATGTGACATTCATACGTGTTAGTCACTGTAAGCAACAACCAGAGTCCAATGATCATTTTCTTGGTTATCATAGCCAAGTGTCACTCTCTACCTTTTAACATCAGATTCCATGAATGCTCAAGAGGAAATTGTCTGCACACCACAAATTGTCTCTATGGTTTCCTCAGTAGTTCAAGATTAGATGGTGTAGATTTTGTCAGATATGTCAACCACGTCATCGAAGAACTGGCTCTTCATAGGCGTCTGTCTTCTTGCAGTGGTTTGTTGATTCAGGTCTCATTTTAAATTGCTAGTAAGGATACTGGTGAGGTGCAAAATATGTTTTAGTGTTCCAACCAACTGCTACATAAAGGAGATCTCTTCAAACATCTGATTAATTTGACATCACAGAAAATGAATGAATTTTCATTTGAGCAAACTTACCATACTTGAGAAAACAACTCAAATAAGCTTTGTAATTGCCCAATATAAGAGAGAGAGAGAGAGAGAGAGAGAGAGAGATGTATTTTATGTATTTATATGCTGTACAAATATTAATGGTTCCACTCTGTTCTGCAGTCCCCTGGCTGCTGTTTTTTCTTTAAACAAACAAACCAAACAGGTTGCAATGCACATTTAATGTTACTTCTAGTTTGACCCTCAAAGTAAGTTGATAAGCCCTTGTGTGCTTAGGAATGTTTTTTTCTTCTTTGTGTTGCTAAATAGCAGCCAAGAGGTGGGGCAAATGTACATTGGGATTGTGGCATGGGTTTGCCCCATGACGACAGTCCTAATTTAGATTGAGGGCCCCACAGCTGTTACTGATCCTGGACAGGAAGCTCCCATTGGCATCAGTGGGAGCTTTCTATAGAAATAACTCGGGGGGGGGGGGGCAAGGCAAGAGACCATGATGGGGGAAATTGTTTAAAAGCTCATTGTCATTGACCCCCACATTGTGGCCCCAATCTGGATCCCCTCCCCCTGCATGAGTGCTATTTAGGATGAAAAAAAAAGAAGAATGCCAGGGTCAGTTGCATGCTTAATGTAATGTCTACCTGCTTTGACTTTAACAGACATGCTACAGAAAGAAAATGGGAAGAGGAAAACAAGAATTCAGATGCCCAAACTTCAAAGTTATATAATGAGAAGGCAGAGTGATCACAGAGAAGAAGTTCTCAGATGGGGAGGAGGAGTCAAACTGCAGTGGCACCAACTGAGCCAATGGAGTGGGCCTTGCTGCCTCAGCTCTGCCTCTGATGCAACCGAGTGGAATGGTTCAGTATTGGAGGGGAAGAAGACTGGCACTCAATGGGCAAAGGGAAGGAGAAGGTAAGCTGGACCGGTGCTCTGTGTGGAGGTACAGCAAGC